>CM042248.1:14082459-16507459 GCA_023566225.1 Romanogobio albipinnatus | reverse complement strand
GTACTTACTTTATAGTTACACTATAATTACCGAAAGTTATGTTGTAAATTCTCTTTACTTACGCAGTACTTTCTGGGCCGTAATCTAAAGCGTTACCTATAATTTCTATATTAACATTTACATTTACATTTATGCATTTAGCAGACGCTTTTATCCAAAGCGACTTACAACTTGGGGGAACATGAAGCGATTGGTCATGAAGAGTCGAGAAGCGCAATAAGAGCCTGAAATCCTGAGACCGTGTACATTGCTCAGTGTAGCACAGGCTAGAGTGGGGAGGGAAGAAGAAAGAGGAAGAGGAGAGGGACATTTTTTTTTTTTTTTATGAGGTTAAGTGCTCACGGAAGAGCTGAGTTTTAAGTTGACTATTAAGGAAAGAGAACATTTGAAAGTTTATATTGCATTTTGAAACATGATGTGAAGTTCTATGAAAGCCAAAGAAGAAGAGGATCGACGAGCACATCAGTGCTTAGCAGCTGGGCTGACTCTACTGGTGGTTTAAAAACCTGCTGTCAGCCCCAGCACCAGATAGCACCCTAGGAAGGACCGGGGTGCCTCTAGCAACAGTGCAGCAGCCCAGATAGCGCTCCAGGCCACCAGAAGCGCCTGAGAGTTCCTCTGGCATCACACTTAATATCCTAAAGCATTTTATATTAACTATAAGTTTAATCACTGATGTATTCTACATAACCATGACAACCATGGGCAAGGTTAAGACATTGCACGCACATGCTTTAATACAAATTGTTGAGTCT
This sequence comes from Romanogobio albipinnatus, assembly GCA_023566225.1. Classification (NCBI taxonomy): domain Eukaryota; kingdom Metazoa; phylum Chordata; class Actinopteri; order Cypriniformes; family Gobionidae; genus Romanogobio; species Romanogobio albipinnatus. Next base: position 16,506,704 of record CM042248.1, on the reverse strand, counting down.
TTTACACTTCCCTAGTAAAATTGTGGGCAGTGATGTTTGTCTCTGACCCCTTCCGGAGTGCAGACACATGAGGCAGCCATTTGGTAGTGAAAAGAAGGACCACTATTGGTCCTTAGACGGAAGATGGGCGGGGCGGACTTGTGAGATTGCACTCTGGGCAAGGGTAATAGAGGTGGGAATTAAGATATTCCCAAAGGGGGAATTTGTTGAAGTATTTTATTTATCCTATATAAAACAATTGTAGAATTAATTTGCTTAGGAGGCCTCATGATCTTCCTGACTGAGAAAAGTCTTATGGAAACAATGGGATTCTATCTGAAGAGGCTTGCAGTTGCTATCTGCATTGATAGTAAGTTGCTCTTTTGGTTCACATGGTCTTTGATGTGTTCTTCTCTTGATAAAAATAAGGAGGCAAAGAATCGCTGATAAGTTGGCAGTCGGCCACCATTACAAAGAGATAACTTATGAATGGTTTGACTGTGATGAAAATAAGAGGGAGAACACCACCACCTGTAGATGAGATCACTCGTTAAACTGTATAAAAGTGTGAGCTGCAAGTGAAAAGATCATATGAACAGCTGACATCTCACTTTGTTGTCCTGGCAATAAAATTCATATCTTCTGAGACCTGGAATTTTGACTCAGAGATTTTCTTCGACTTCTTCCAAATTTCTTCAAAGAGAACTTAGAATATTCCACAACAATATACACAGAAGTAACATACAGTGAGGAAAATAAGCATTTGAACACCCTGCTATTTTGCAAGTTCTCCCACTTGGAAATCATGGAGGGGTCTGAAATTGTCATCGTAGGTGCATGTCCACTGTGAGAGACATAATCTAAAAAAAAGAATCCAGAAATCACAATATATGGTTTTGTATGGAATAATATGGAAATTGCCAAGCAGCTTGGTGAAAAAAGGTCCACTGTTGGAGCAATCATTAGAAAATGGAAGAAGCTAAACATGACTGTCAATCTCCCTCGGACTGGGGCTCCATGCAAGATCTCACCTCATGGGGTCTCAATGATCCTAAGAAAGGTGAGAAATCAGCCCAGAACTACATGGGAGGAGCTGGTCAATGACCTGAAAAGAGCTGGGACCACCGTTTCCAAGGTTACTGTTGGTAATACACTAAGACGTCATGGTTTGAAATCATGCATGCCACAGAAGGTTCCCCTGCTTAAACCAGCACATGTCAAGGCCCGTCTTAAGTTTGCCAATGACCATTTGGATGATCCAGAGGAGTCATGAGAGAAAGTCATGGGGTCAGATGAGACCAAAATAGAACTTTTTGGTCATAATTCCACTAAACGTGTTTGGAGGAAGAAGAATGATGAGTACCATCCCAAGAACACCATCCCTACTGTGAAGCATAGGGGTGGTAGCATCATGCTTTGTGGGTGTTTTTCTGCACATGGGACAGGGCGACTGCACTGTTTTAAGGAGAGGATGTAGGCCATGTATTGCAAGATTTTGGGGAACAACCTCCTTCCCTCAGTTAGAGCATTGAAGATGGGTCGAGCCTGGGTCTTCCAACATGACAATGACCCAAAGCACACAGCCAGGATAACCAAGGAGTGGCTCTGTAAGAAGCATATCAAGGTTCTGGCATTGCCTAGCCAGTCTCCAGACCTAAACCCAACAGAGAATCTTTGGAGGGAGCTAAAAATCCGTGTTTCTCAGAGACAGGCCAGAAACCTGACTGATCTAGAGAAGATCTGTGTGGAGGAGTGGACCAAAATCAGTGTGCAAACCTGGTGAAAAACTACAGAAAACGTTTGACCTCTGTAATTGCAAACAAAGGCTACTGTACCAAATATTAGCATTGATTTTCTCAGGTGTTCAAATACTTATTTGCAGCTGTATCATACAAATAAATAGTTAAAAAGTCATACATTGTGATTTCAGGATTTTTTTTTTTTTTTAGATTATGTCTCTCACAGTGGACATGCACCTACGATGACAATTTCAGACCCCTCCATGGTTTCTAAGTGGGAGAACTTGCAAAATAGCAGGGTGTTCAAATACTTATTTTCCTCACTGTATATCTAGATAGCCAACGCTTAAGAGTTTACAATTTACAATTCAGACTCTTATCAATATGGAGATATACAGGTGCTGGTCATATAACTAGAATATCATCAAAAAGTTGATTTATTTCTCTAATTCCATTCAAAAAGTGAAACTTGTATATTATATTAATTTAATACACACAGACTGATATATTTTAAATGTTTATTTCTTTTAATTTTGATGATTATAACTGACAACTAAGGAAAATCCCAAATTCAGTATCTCATACAATTTGAATATTACTTAAGACCAATACAAAGAAAGGATTTTTAGAAATGTTGGCCAACTGATAAGTATGAACATGAAAAGTATGAGCATGTCCAGCACTCAATACTTAATTGGGGCTCCTTTTGCCTGAATTACTGCAGCAATGCGGAGTGGCATGGAGTCGATCAGTCTGTGGCACTGCTCAGGTGTTATGAGAGCCCCGGTTGCTCTGGTAGTAGATTTTCTATGGAGTTAAGGTCAGGCGAGTTTGCCGGCCAATTAAGAACAGGGATACCATGGTCCTTAAACCAGGTACTGGTTGCTTTGGCGCTGTGTGCAGGTGCCAAGTCCTGTTGAAAAATGAAATCTGCTTCTCCATAAAGTTGGTCAGCAGTAGGAAGCATGAAGTGCTCTAAAACTTCCTGGTATACGGCTGCATTGACCTTGGACCTCAGAAAACACAGTGGACCAACACCAGCAGATGACATGGCACCCCAAACCATCACTGACTGTGGAAACTTTACACTGGGCCTCAAGCAACGTGGATTGTGTGCCTCTCCTCTCTTCCTCCAGACTCTGGGACCCTGATTTCCAAAGGAAATGCAAAATTTACTTTCATCAGAGAACATAACTTTCCTTTTTGTCTTTAGCACAGGCGAGACGCTTCAGACGCTGTCTATTGTTCAAGAGTGGCTTGACACAAGGAATGTGACAGCTGAAACCCATGTCTTGCATGCATCTGTGCGTAGTGGTTCTTGAAGCACTGACTCCAGCTCCAGTCCACTCTTTGTGAATCTCCCCCATATTTTTGAATGGGTTTTGTTTCACAATCCTCTCCAGTGTAACAATAAGGGCAATGGCATCAAGCCATCTGACCGGATGGACTAAAGCTTGAACTCCTAACAGCATCTTGTGACTTTTCAAACTTTGTACGCCAGTAACTGTGGAAATTCTGTAGCTCTGCACTCTCAAATCGCAGAATGATCCTGTGCGGTATCTTCCAAACCGCAGAAACCCGACTGTACCGAATCTCGTTCACAAATTACCACAAGATGCATTATTACAAAAGTACCAGCTTTCTAAGAATAGAGGTTTAAAATGAACGCCCCTGTTGATTAGCCAAGAGGAAGGGGTGTCCACAAACAAAGGAAAAATTTGCGCCTTCTGCCTCCCGGACGTGATTGGATCCCTCCAACTGTTTAGGCGTCAGTCATCTCATCTATAAGAACGAGAACTGACCATTAACTCTTAGCATTTCGCCAATGAGACGAAGACCACCCTGGCATTTCGCAACAACGAGAGAGCCCCTTGGCATCCCCGCCACGGAGAGAAAGACCGGCAGCCTCCTCGAATGACCTCCCTAAGCTTCAGAGAAATTCTCCTGGGACCCGAAGATCCGTACCAAACTCCCCTGACGATTCGAACTCAGACACTTACACACGAGAAGCCATAGTAATGCAAGTATTTCATTTCACAATCAAACTGCGTGTAAAAGGTTGTCTGAATTATTCCTGTTCACGGGAGTGTTAATTTCTTGAGGTCTCTTGCGAAAGGGCTGCCACTCTCTCTCTCTCTCTCTCTCTCTCTCTCTCTCTCTCTCTCTCTCTCTCTCGTTAAGTTTGATTTTTCCTTGCTGGTACCATATTGTTTGTTTTCTCCTACATCTATATGCATATTTACCCCATGTGAATCGTAGCTTTGTATACTTTAGTTGTTTTATTAAAACCCAATAATTTCATTGAATTGAATCCGTATTGTTTTGCTCACAGAGATCAAAGTCAATGAAACGTAAGATCTTAGCTACCAATTAAGCTTGGTTTTCTTGTTACTATTTCAGTAATACAAATTATTATTATTTGTCCTGATCAAGCAGATTAATGTTTCTAAAAGTTTGTAAAATTGATAATTGATGAAGAAATCAATTTGGATAAGGGTTACTTTTACATGATTAAAGGTTCCGTTATAAGTTAATATTGTCTGTACAACAAGCAAATCATATTCATAGACTCATGAATATTTACACCATTTGAATTAATTATTCCCTGAAACTCATTGTTGTTACATATCTGGTGGAGATATGTTTTCGTTCGTTTGTTTGAACTGTGAGACAAATCGCGCAAAGCGAACTCACTCACTGACTAGGCACAACGCCGAGCTCAGCTTAAGCATATTAACAGATGCTAAATTGGCAATATTATATGTCCTGCAGAGATAACGAAATCTCTGTACAGTCCGTACATGCGTAATATTGTTTTATCCTGCTTGATTTGAATGAAGAAATCTTCTGTCAAGCAGAAGATTGAAATTGAGCGAGTTTCCTCCTTTCAATAATAGGCCTAATATAATATTATATCGTTAAGATAAACGAAAACTCCTGGTTGAACATTGGCGTAGCTAACCAAATTGAAGACCTAAAACATCTAACTCATACATGCTGAATAACCATCAGCCAGTTTGATACATGTCTATTGGAGTTATTTTAAATGTGAAATAAGCAGATGTTAATTCCTGTATCCACATTTTTCTTGTGCCAATACAGCACAAAAAGATCCGCCGTGGTCTAAAGAGTAATTGTGATTTGTGTTAATTCTGTGTACGACGATCATTTGATTTTTGGTCTGAGTCACACGAGCAGGTGTTGCAACTCCGCTTGCTAGACACCAGAGGGCGACCTGACAGCTCTCGAATTACACTTCACCATAACTTTATCCCGAGCGGGCGTAACAGCGCCATCTGGTGAGCATTCCTCCTAACTAACTCTAGTCTGGGTGGACTCGACTGCGCCACCTCGTGGGTATTTTCGGATAGTTCTACTCTCCGCTATTAAGTTTGTCTTAAACTTAATTTCCTTCCTAAGTAGAGCATGTGAATTGTTTATTGATTACTGTTATAAATGTTTTCATTTATGCAATTTTACTAGCATTAGGCAGCAACCAGGTCTCCGTTCTCGCTGATGAAACACACTTATTTGAATTTGATTTTAAAAGGAAAAACAATTTCCTATAACTTAAATTGAGATTAGATTTCTTCAAGTCACTGACAGTCCGCTTGGAAGGAGGGACGCAACCGTGTGGCCGCACCCTGCTAAGTCAGCTTACAGCCAGTGTTGGGTGTAACGCGTTACAAAGTAACGTTACTGTAATAATATTACTTTTTTTAGTAACTGGTAGTGTAAGGCATTACTCGTCTGAAAATGGTAATATTATTACAGTTTTCCCGAGCTAGTTACTTGCGTTACATTTGCCAGTAGCACCTTCATCACACACAAGGCACACAACACAGAAAACAGAAGGGAAGGGGAGGAGGGCGTGAATGGAACAGTGATTGGTCTGGGTTTGGCACGAGGTATCATTTACCATCACCGATTGGTCGACACCCAGCAGCAGAGCGGCACCCTCAAAGACAGATGGGGAAAAATGGAAGCGTCAACAACAGCAAGCTCTTTTTCAGAGGAAGGTTCTCAGCAACAGAAAGCTAGTTTCGACGGGTGGAGATTCAGTAATTATTTTGAATATATTCAACGGAAGGAAAATAACTTGACGGTGAAGTGCACACTCTGCCCGGGGAGAAAGCTGCTCTCCACCGCTTGTAACTCTACCTCAAATTTGAAGAAGCACCTGCAGCAACAGCACAGACACATCAAGCTCGTTGCGAAACGACAGAGTGACACGAACGAGCAGCCCCACAAGCAGCAAAAACTTTCATTTGAACATAAAGTACTACCAACATCAAAATCCGAGATAAATAGGGTTGTTGCCTCGTACGTAGTAGAAGAAATGTTACCTCTTTCTACAGTCGAATCGCTGTCTTTTAGAAAGATACTCAGCAAAATACCGATAGCAGGGACAGACCAGCCGTTTTCCGATAGGAAAACCTTCACGATGTACCTAGATAAATGTTACGCCATGATGGAAAGTGAGCTGAAGAAAACGTTTGAGAGCACTGAGTATGTGTCAATGACCGCTGACATCTGGACTTGTCACAACAAAAGCTACATAGGCATGACTGCCCATTGGATTGATCCAAGCAACTTCCATCGTGAAAAAGCAGCCCTTGCCTGCAAAAGAATCAAAGGACGACACACATATGACATTGTGGCCACTGAAATTGAGCAGGTTCACTCATCTTATGGACTGTCAGAGAAGGTCACAGCAACAGTCACAGACAATGGATCAAATTTTGTTAAGGCTTTCAGGTCAGTTGAATAATAGTTTACTTACTTGTACTTATTTGCAAATGTATAAGTTAATGAATTGTTTAATTTGATTGCATTAACCCTCTGATGGTCTTTATTTATGTCTACACTCGTGTTTTTTGGGGTCTCCAGAGACGCCAGACAATAACATTAAATTTTGTAACAAGATAATAGTTTTTTTTTTTTTTTACAAATGTAATTTTATTCTGTTTGTTAATGTTTTTACTCAACATTTGTGCAGTTTTTGGAGAATTTATGATATTTTTTAAATTTCTATAAATAAATATTTATTTAAATAAGCTTTTTGACAAAAAAAACAGCATTTGATGTAAAATTCACTTTATAAAAGACCCAGATTTTAAAGTTAGAATTTCATTCATGGGGATAACATGGATCATTTTAAATGGTTTAATGTAACATCTATGCCCATTTTTTGGAAAATGCAGTTTTAAAATAAAAAAAATCACTTTAACCACTAGATTTGGCTATAGAGCTCCACTATATGCTATTTGCTATTTGACTACCTGAAAGATATCTTTTCACAAGTTGGATTCAGTTGGATTCATATCTAAATATTATAAAATCACAATTATAACAAAAATAAAATTTGAATTGAATAGGCCACACATTATAGTTTTTTTTTTCTTCTTGCACTTCTCACATTCAGGGAGTATGAGCCCAAGCCAGCAGCAGCAGCAGCAGCATCCGATTCAGAGGACGAGGGATCAGGGGAGGATGAAGAAGTGTCATTTACCGATGTACAAGAAGTGCTCTCCACGGAACAAGAAGACCCAGGACACTTTACTCTCCCCCCTCACTTAAGATGTGCCTCGCACACACTTAATTTGATATCAACTGTTGATATTGAAAAATGGTTGACAGTGACAAACAAAACAATTTACAGAAGTGCCACTGCAAAGTGCTCTGCCCTCTGGAATAAGGCCAGCCGGTCTACAGTAGCTGCAGAACTAGTGGAAAGCCTTTGTGGAAAAAAGCTCATGGTGCCTACAGTGACGAGATGGAACTCTTTCCACAATGCAGTTGCACGAATAACTGAGATATCCAGACCACAGTTGACAACTCTCTGCAGTCAGTTAGGTGTACGAGCCTTTTCCGAGCGAGAGTACAAATTTCTTGTAGAGTATTGTACAGTCACAAAACCGCTTACAAAAGCTTTGGACCGTTTACAAGGTGAGATAAAGTATAGGTTAATGTAAACCTGTGGCTTCTTGCCTTTCCTTTTTTTGAATGTTAAACATTGAATCAAAAGTAATTCATTCATTGATTCATATTCATTCATTCCAGGGGAAAATTATTGTTATTATGGCAATCTATCTGCCTGATGTCATAGTGCAGGTAGGCTGTGAGTGTGTATTTAAGACTTACTGACTGTAACTTTGTGTGATATGAGAGAAGCCGGTCATATGCACAATTGCACATCCCTCCACTATTACAGATGCTTCCATTCACAGTCTTCTAAATTTCACACTGAAATAGGCTCTTAGAGAATGTAAGAATTGTATACTGGTACTGTGTTTCTGAAGACCTGGTATAGTCAATATGCCTGTTGCATCATTTACATGTCAACTCCTTCCACAGGAAGGTATGTTTTTCCTCTTTAAGAGAAATATCTAATTTTAGAAATCTCTTTCTTACAGGCCATCAAAACCCGCTTTGCTTCTGTTTTGGACAGTAGGGAGGGTCTCCTGGCTGCTGTCACTCTGCCGAAATTCAAGATGAGGTGGTTGAGGGAAGAGACCAGAAGAGAGGCCCAAAAGAATCTGCTGATAACAGAGTGTCGTGCTTCACCCCTGGCTGCCCCCCACAATGAGGAGCATGAGGTCAGGCCTCCACAGATTAGTCCAGCATCCAGCAGTAGTGAGGATGACTTTTTTGTGTTTGAGGAAGAGCAGGATTCAGGATCTTTTGGCCCAGACAGGGAGGTGATGGAGTACCTGAAGTCTGGGTCAGAGATGGGGGTCCTAGACAACTTCCCCAGAATTAAGAACTTATCTTTAAAATATCAAAAATCTAATCAAATCAAATCACTTTATTTGTCACTCTACATATGCACAAGTGCAACAGTAGGTGAAATTCTTAGGTGCAGTTCCGAGCAACATAGTAGTCATGACATGACATGTACAACATTTAAGCAACAACAGATTATACATCTGATGCGCACACAATTACTCACAGCACAGTATACACTACAATAAACAATAAATAATTTACACAATGTAAGTGATACAATACAGCACCAGCATCCAGTGCTCCAGTGGAGAGGCTATTCAGCCTGGGAAGCCTTGTTCTCACTCCAAGGAGGAACAGGTTAGGAGACAAGCGCTTTGAGAGACTCCTCCTTATGAGGTATAACCACTACTTTGACAAATAAGCTGACACATTCAGAAGCTCATATTTTGCACCAGAAAAATGCATTACAGTAAATGCCAACTGTATTTTTCCTTTTATTTACTTTGAGTCTTCTGTATTTGCTTTAACTAATTTCAACAACCTACCTCTCCTCTGCACTGTGTTTTGCTTTTTAACAATTTACCTCTCCTCTACACAGTGCTGGTAAGGCCAGTCTTTTTTATTTATGGATATATTTTTTTGAGGAAGTTAATATTTTTTTTGTTTGTACTTGTTAATCGACAATCAAATTGATTTTTTGCACTAGATGGTTTTTGTTAAACATTGAGGACGTTAATATGTTCTTGTACTTGTTATAAATTGACAATCAAATTGATTGTTTGCACTAGACAGTGTTTGTTAAACATTGAGGAAGTTAATACTTGTTTTTACTTGATTGCACAAGTACAGTTGTTTATAGTTATTTGTGCTAGACAGTGCCAGTCTGTTGTTGGCGTAATAAAGACCCTAAAGAACACTCCTCCTTTGTATGTTCTCCCTCCATCTGATGCATCTCAGGCAATTATAGAGTAATTAAGAAAAAAATTTAACTAGTAATATAACTAGTAATATAACTAGTAATATAACTAGTTACTTTCTCCAGGGAGTAATAAAGTAAAGTAAGGCATTACTATTTTTGAGAGTAATATGTAATATGTAATATATTACTTTTTTGAGTAACTAGCCCCAACACTGCTTACAGCTCTCTCTCTCTTTTCCACTTCCTTTTCACCTGCAACCATAAATCACTTGATCCAGTAAAACAAGAGAGTCTTAATTCATCTTGATTTCACCTGTTTACCCCTTTTTTTGTCTATTTATTGTAGGGCTCACAAGCATCTGTGGTGAATTGAGAATCGTCTCAAATTGGTCTCCACGAGCAGAGGTGGGTAGTAACGAATTACATTTACTTCGTTACATTTACTTGAGTACATTTTTTGGGTAACTTGTACTTTTAGAGTAGATTTAAAGATGGGTACTTTTACTCTTACTCAAGTAAATTTCTTGTGAAAAAACTGTACTTTTACTTAGTTACATTCGGTGGCGTTCCTCCGTTACTGTCAAATGGTAATAATTATATTATATATATTAAAATAAGTTAATATGACTTTCGCAAGTCTCGCGAAACGTTGGAGAGGCTGTTTCGCGAGAGGTTGCTACGCATCACCCGCTTATATTAGCGCGCGTTTAGTCGGAAGATGATGGCCGAAGCAGAGGAAGATGTGTGTGAGCTACGGGAGGCAGATTGCTCGTGGCTTCAAGTTCAGTCTATGTTTTCACTCCAAGATGTCAAAAAGAATAGTTTCATAATGCGATGCATGTTGTGTGCACCCAAACGAACTGACTTCTCTCAGCATACAAGAATTCCACCCTGAATGTAGCGGTAAGTGTCACGATGATGCCTATATTTGAACACTATTAACGGTCATTTGGTAACTACGGGAAATGTTCCCTTATTATAATACTATTTCACACACTGTCCGAGTGTTTTCCTCATATGCGCTCTTGTGCAAGCAATGACAAATCATTTGAATCCTCCAAACAACACACGTCCACGAACAAACGTTCACATCTGCACATTTACATATCCTTTTCTTCACAAAACGAAACAAATTGAATAGCCTAATGTGACGTCTTGCATTTATACACAAATCCGGACAGACACCTGTCTGAAGTGTAGAAAATACATACAAATAAAAACGGTATTGTATTTTATTCCTACCTAAAGAATAGCCTATATACTTATAAAAATATAAGAACAAAGTATGTTTTAAGAAGAGACACATCATTAATTTACACTGTTTAACCATTAATCACACACACACACACACACACACACACATACTTGTTTTTGTCACATTAGGGGGACCCCCGTTTTTGGCCAAATTGTGGGGTCCACCATTTCCAGTGGGTCTAGAGCCTTGTAAAAAATCAAGTAAGATAACAAAAAAATCCTGATAAGAAATATCACTTCAATATAGCAAAATTCAAACAAAAATTCTTCCCCATGCGTTTTTGGGTCACTTGTGGGGTCTGGATCTAACATTTAGGAGTTGTGGGGTCCACCTTCACAGATACACACATATTTCTAGTCTTTATATCTTAGCAGGGACCAAAGTCACTATCTGGACACAACTACTTCCATTATTTGCCCTTGGTTACCATAGAACCTTTTTTAGATTATAAATTATATCCTCTAAATGAATCTGCACACATGCCTGTATTATCTTAGGCATTACAATGGCATTCAAAATAAAAAAGTTGCCAATCCAGAGACTTTTCTAAATCAGTGAGCCCTCAAATTTTGGTCACAGCCTGAACTAGTTTGCAGAACTAGAACTTAGCCTGCATTGTATTGGTCATTTAAATGTGTGTGATAATCACACTAGTTATTTTAATATCATTTTAATGCAGAGGAGTTAATTCAATGCTCTGAGCTTTATCTTGTTTGTCCCATGGTTATTTTTTCTACATTTCTAATGAAGTTTTGTGTTCCTAGCCAGTTATGTTGCCTAAAGTTAATTTAAAATGAGGACTCACTATTCATCTGATGAACAAAGACTTTAAGATCCTGTGGAACTATAGCACTAATAAAGGGAGTAATATTTGACACAAAACACTGGATTAAAAAAAACTACTTTACAACATGATTGGTTCTCAATGAATATATATTTGGTACACAATGGATGGGCGGTTCCACACAAAAAGCCGACAACATTTTACATTGACCAAAAGCTTTATTTGAAGTGCAAAAGCAATAAATATGCTATCAGCAACTGAATGCACTACAATGCAAGAGTCAATGGTCTCAAAGACATTTGACTGGATCTACCCTTTTATCTTCTATAGTGCAAGACTTTAACAAGAACTTTAAAGGGTTAGGTCACCCAAAAATGAACATTCAGCCAGCATTCACTCCCTCAAGACACTCTAAACCATAAGAAACGTAACCCTTTAAGAGGAGAATACAATCGTTTCTCTTAACTTTGGTTAAAACACTTAGAACGCATGTCCCGGTATGAATGCTATAGGGTATCCGATACGTTGAGATACCTGTATTTCACTCAACTTTTCTTCTTAAGGCAGAAATACGATTTTTGACGAAGTATTTTACCGCCTTCCAGTCTCGATTTCCTAAAGCTTGAGCTTCTGCATCCACGCAGCGCTGACAGTCCGTTTTCCCAGGAACTCGGCTCCTCACGATGAATCTCCTCAGGTGCCTTTCTACTGCAGCACATTCATCTGTCGTCCAGCTTCTTTTGACAGCACTTTCTTTACCTAAGTGTGCATGAAAACATGTTATAAGTTTAGGTTTATGTCTGAATCTTAGGAACTTTAAATCTTAATCTGAATTGAAAGACAATTGGATTGATCGCACAGGTCATTCATTAACATACTGACTTAATTCAGTGACTAAAAGTACTCTTGACATTTTCTGAATAAAACTTGACTAGTAATAGTAATAATAATAATGATGAAGAAGTGCAATCTAGTAAAAGGTGTGGTAGCACTTTATTTTGACAGCTCCCTTTAGACATTCTGTTAACTAAGTAACGTTGCACCTAACTCATTACAGCATTGGCAGACCGTCTACTTTAAGTATTTTGTACAGTTTGCCAAATGTACTTTGTTTTACAGACATTTATATTTTAAAACAAGCCAAGGATAGTTGATGGCATGCTGGTATGGTGGGAGCTCTGCAGCTGATAGAACGGCTTAGCAGAGAGTCATAAGGACTGCGCAGCACATCGCAAACCAACATCACCTGCCATAGACTTACAACACTTATTTGAAGCTTTAGCTTAACCTGATATACTAACTAAAACAGAAATGCAACATTATAAAAACTATAAAGGTTTAAAAAAAACAAACAAAAAAAAAAAACAAAGTGAATTGAGCTCTTTCATGTATTTTTGTGCCTCATCTGTCAAAAATGAATGGTCAGTTTTGACGTGTATTCAGTAACAGTCAGTTATGTGATGCTTAAATGCTCAATTAATGCACTACAACTGAACTAAACTCATTAGATTTTAGTCGACTAAAACTAGACTACAACTAAAAACAATTCGGGTAACTAAAATATGACGAACTAAAGGGCAATTTAATCAAAAGACTACGACTAAAATCAAATCATAATGTGCTGTTGAAATCAAAATGAACTCAGTTCTAAGCTCACCTCTCTTGTTCGCCGACTTCCTCTGGTATTGGGTATGCACTGTGGACGAAGGTTCTTGCATGGATGTCACACTGTCCTCAACTTCAGTCTCCAGTGCTTCTGGAATAAAGTCATCTGAGTGCAAAGAAAACAAAAGTTTATTAAAGAAAGAGACAAATCAAAATATAAATGAACTGTAATTACTCTAATGATCTAATTACTGATCTAAAGCCCACACTGCCACTGTATGATAATTGAAATGAACTGATGACATCACCGTTTTCTCCAGAATGGCTATACGGCTGAATAAAATTATGCTGCATTATTTTCCTGTTTAACACTGTAAAGCTGCTTTGACACAATCTGCATTGTTAAAAGCGCTATATAAATAAAGTTGACTTGACTTGTAAGCAACACTGACTGGATTAGGATCGATCATGCATTGCTTCTTATGTCACCATGACAGATGTTATGATCAACAGCACAAGTTTAATAAATATCCAGTATATGGCACGAGTCTTGCAGATGATATGTATTGTGAAATAAACAAGTTTCACATAATTTCCATAGTTCTACATACAGTGGTAGAGTGAGCCGGTTTAAATCAGACTAACACTCACACGGATAGCTCCATTTAAATGTGTGGCCTTGGCAAATACTTTCTCCCCAAAGCAACTTACAGTACACATTACAGTGGCAATAGCCCTGGAGCAATGGGATGAAGCATCCTGCTAAAGGACACAATGGCTGTGGAGATGGACTCCCTTTGGATAACTATACCTGTGGTGTAGCTTACTGTGCCACACAATCAACTGGAAACAGTCAAACATTCCCCACACGCAACAGGCAGCATGTCTAAACATGACAACTATCTATTCAACTAAACTAAAAGGTTATATTAAAGCAACAACCAAATGTGTGGAATCCCATAAAGATTGCAATAACGTATACGCTTAACTGTCTAATTTAAATGAGAGATCTTTCTTAACCATTTTTTAAATCATCCAAACATACCTTCCTCTTGTGAACACCCATCCATGTCAACAGTCTCTGAAACGGCAAGTGATAGAATATGAGTTATAAAACTGAAACTGCAATCAATCTGAAAAGAGTATACAAAAGTACTACATAAATAGCTGAAAGTGTCTAGTTAGTCACATTATAACAGTAAAACTGGCCCTCTTCATCAGTATGTTGAGCTAAAATACTTCTGTTCTATTCCTTAACAAAAACTATCTACTATGCTAAACAAGAACGATTTATAGATGGACAATGCTGTGCTTTTTAACTTTCCTTAATAATAAAAAAGACTTAATACCAGTCACATCAAGCTGAATTTCATCCAGATTCTTCCCTTTGTATTCTCCTAGCCGTCCCTGTTCCAGCGCTAGAAGGACTTTGCTTATTTTAGCTAGCTGGAGGGTGCCCTCTGGAAGGCGGTAGTGCTTTCTGTGGACCTCGATGTTATGCCCAAGGAAATCGGCCAATTGGTCAAGTTCTGTAGTCTTAAGATTTAGAACAGTCGACAACGTTGCAATGTGTTTCCTTAGTTTTGTTGATGTCAGCGCTTCGGGATGTTTGATGTCATCACATTCATTCACAAACTGCCTAATGCAATCGGACCCCCTCAAGTAATGGACAGAGTGCGGCAATGCAAACAAGTACCCATTTTCCCTCAGTACTCCACATTCTTCTCGCTGTTCAGTGAGAGAATCGAGCGATTCCTTCATGACCTGGGTAAGGAGAACAGGGACTTTCCTTCCTCTCTTCCCTACTATCTCAATCCGAACAAAATGCTTGCAAAGCTTCTGTTCGAGTGCTGTAAGGGCTAGGTTAACATCTTCGTGCGTTTCTGAGGTATCCTTTGAGAGGAACATAGACAAGGACATTCGGGATACTTCTCCTGCTCTTCGTCGGTTAAAGAGGATAACTTGCGCCAGAGTCACTTTAGCGAGTTCCTTCCAGTTCAAGGGAGAAGGCTTTTCTTGAAGAGCATTTAATTGTTCCTGCTGTTTCTCAGATAAATAACAATGAAGTCTTTGGACATCCTTCGTGAATGGTAGAATCTGAGGAGAATTCCACTTGGTCTGGTTAAGCTGAGTTAGCGCTTGGCTTGCAATGTCAAATTTCCAACTTTCTTGGTATAGCAATGCAAACTCCTCAGCATCTTTGGCAGTCTGTTGATCTTTCATCTTCAATCCTTCAGATTTGATAAACATGGCTAAAGCATGCAAGCTATGTCCAACTTTGCGAGCAAGAGATGGGCGTTGATATTTGCCAGTTTCATCATTGAACCCAGCTAGGCATCTTGCAGCCGAGACAACATTACTGTACTTTTCAGGTTTTATGAGTTCTTTGATGGTCTTCACAGGTGTCAACTTTTTTGCCTCCAGTACCAGTCTGCCAAGCTCTCTCAGCTTTTGTCGAATATATTGGTGCTGGCTGATTACATACTCATTCTTTCTGAACAGTCTGTAACCATACTCAAGAATGCAGTGGTCTTCCTTAATTGCAACTGCAACCTCGTCTTGATTCATATCACTTAAGAACTTCCAGTACGCATCGCTAAATCCAACTGGAGCAGGTTCAGCAAAAGCACACAAAGCTTGAACTCTTGTTTTACCTCGTTTAGATGTCTTACCCTGAGGCTTGAAATTGCAGACCTGAAAATGTCGCCACATCACTCTTTTTCGGAACATTCCATAGCAATAAACACAGTGCATGAATTCTTGTCCATCTGTCATTTTCTTAGGCTGCTTCCATGGAATGAGTTTGCCTTTTCGGCTCTCCAAAACTTTAGTGTTGTGTTCAAAGTTCCCCTTGTTTCGGATAAAATCCAACTGCCGTCGCCTTTCTTTTGAGTTCTTTGGCAGGCTTAATGCCTTTGCGACCTCAACCACATCGCTGTGTCTACGCGACAAGTGTCTTGACATTTTCTGAACTACCTGTCCACAATACAAGCAGTGATGTTTTTTGTTATATCTTCTGGAACCATCCTCCTTCTTTAAAACTGGATTAACAAAGACCGATGGCTCTACTTCAGGTGGCATTGAAACACTTGTCTCCTTGTTTCCATTTGTTTGCATGGTTCTCACTCTGCTTTCTTCTTGGCTATCAGGAAATCTTTGTGCCGACTCAAGACTTGTTTCAAAGTTTCTGCTCTGACTGGACTTAAATCGGCTCTGACTTGAGGATTTGTTTCTGCTCTGACTAATAGATGCCATTTTGACATTCTTTTTTTTATTTTCCAGGGATAGCTCGATGCTGCAGTCACTGTCATTGCTTTCCTCCCTGGGATTTGGAATATACTCATCTTCACTATCATAACATGTGTCATCAGATTCTACAAGACTCCTTTGAATCTTTCAAAAAAGAAAAATTAAAAAGGATTAGTTTCCCAAAAATAAAAAACTACATTTACTCACATTCATCCCAGATGTGCATGACAACTGTTCAGAGCACAAATTAATATATTCTTTAAAAACATTTTTAGAAGCAGATTTCAGATGTGAAGAGACATAATGGAAGTAGATAGCAGGAAGCACATTTAGGCAGAATAGTAAGACATAAATTAGTAAGACATTTATGATAATTCGTTTTTTCTGTGAAACATGAGTGATCTGAACTTGAGTCTGATTTCACTAGGTAAAGAAAAGGGTTATCACTGATGCAGAAATTATAATTCATGTGTTTAGGTCAGTGTGTTTTTTTCATTCATGTTATGAAAGGTCATTGATCACTCGTTTTGACCAGCAGTTATGCACCACTGTTAGAAACGTCTTTAACATGGATTTGTTCATTACAAACAGAGTGTTTACTTTCAATTGGATCGATATGGATTACTATTAGCCAGCCTGAACAACATGCAAGGCTTGAAAATGTTGGTTGCCGTCAGCTTCCATTCCATGTCTCTTAATATCCAAAAGTTTATTTTCTTAAACTGTACTCATGTGAGCAATAAAGGTCATGCACATCTGGAATGGGATTGAATAATTTATGAGAACTGACTACTAGTAACTGACCATTGCATATCATTCTATAGGGGTGCTAGGTCAAATGTAGAGTACCTTTAATCCAAGTAAATGAAACTGGAAATGTACTGTTAATTAAGATTAGACAAAGAGACTAAAAACAAATAAACTGTGCCAAATATAGAGAAAAGTATAAAAAAAATTATTTGGAGAAACAATTGACTGACATCAGGTTGATGGTACCATAGTTTAACTATAAACTGTATTTAAGGCTAAAGTTTCTGGAGATCTCAGGTCAGACATAGGCAACCTGCAGCTCACGAGTCACATGTGGCTTTGACTCCTCTCTAGTCATACGCAGACTAGAACAACAAATATTTAAAATAAATATAGTTTGACATTATCTGCACCTATATATTCACATGACCTCAAATCTCTTATCTACTAACTTTATCTTAACACAAAGCTGTTAGATCGAGGTCCAATATGAACAAAGTTTTCACTTATCACGAGAAGAGAGTAAAGGCCCCAATATACTCAAGGCAAAGTTCTCGTATTTCACTTGGGGGTAAAAAAAGAAGTTTGAAATACATGAACAGCGGTATACCGAACATCTGCGGCCGTCACACTGCAGAGAGTGCCATTTAGATTCATCTGTAAATATGTACGCGCTTTCCTCTCAATAACACAAACAACAGAATGGAGAAGAGAAAGATGCGTTTGCAAGAGCGCTTCAATTCAACCCTCCAGTAAAATCACGCCATGTTTAAATTATAGCGCTTTATACAAAAGAGCTTAAAATCAGGCAGCTTATTAAACGTGAAGGTGATTTAATAGATAGAAAAAATTGAAGGTGAAAAGCGAGCGTGCCTTCAAAAGTAATTTTAATAGCCCTCATTCTAATATGGCTCCCTGATGCCCGCATATTATATACAAAATATACCTCTCCACCGCCACTGTTATTGGTAATGCCAGTGTTTTTGCAAGTTTATTCACCGGTGTGAACATTTCCAGTGACATCCCTAGTAAAAGTACTTCACATTCTTACAGAACCTTTAAAGGCTACTACCCTCAATAACTAATACCAGGCTCACTAACAAAAGCAAGTGAATGAGGGTTAGGGTAGTGCTAACCATTAAGGGATGTAATGTATGAAAAAATGAGGCTTACAGGACGGTTTCTCTTCGGCCTTTGTGAAGCCATTCCAGACACAGAAGTGGATGGCTCGTCCGAGCTGTCATCACTTGACTCATTAAGAGGAACACAAAAATCTGGTCCTCTATCCATCTGCAAAAAGGGACTTATGTCATGTATCATTATGTATTTATGTTCACATTCTATTGAAATCATATATGGAGGAAATATTTTGGTAGGAATAGTACCCAGAGTGTCAGAGGCATACCAAAATGTTTTTTGGAACAACTTCATTGTCCGACTGCAGACTAGAATCCTCATCAGTTTCGTCCACTATACTCTCACTCGAGCCAATCAGAGGATCAGAAAAATCAGCTACTCCAACCATCTGCAAAGGAGGAGTTTCAATTTTAATACATTATGGTTTGCATTCTATAGAAACATTACAAAAGCATTTTAAAGCACTGTATCTGAGGCATACCTGAATGTTTCCATTCCTCGCCTTCTTTCGAACATCATCCCAGTGTGAAGCGGGAGGGCTGTCTTTAATATAATCCTCATCCGTCTCATCACTATCGGGATAGTTCACTAGGGCTAACCCTTTGATAGTAAATGCCTAAAGAGAATTAAACAAAATAAATACACATTAAGACTTAATATCAGCACAAACATCTAGGTTTACATTAGAGCGAGCAGTTGAGGCAGGGCCCACAATGCCAAGGCCAGAAATGTCTGTGTGTGATAGGGCTGGGCGATATATTGAATATATTTTCAATATCGCAATAATTTTGACGACGATGTAAAATTTGAAAATATCGCAAATATATTTCAAATTCAAGCATACTTTCCCAAATAACGTTACCAGATGACGCAGATAGTGCAGAGGTCTGCTTCCACCGTTCACTAAACACTGGAAGAGTTAAATATATACACGGGACGTGCTCGAGCTGAAGCGCACACACACGATCAAGATTCAGTAGATTATTGGGTTTGGGTTTGAATGGTCAGAAATATGTAAAAATGCACGTCCTGTGAGTATTCAGGTAAACACAGTCGGGATGTCTTTAGTGAGTGTGATAGAGTCGAGGTGATCGGATCCGTGCAGGTCTTAAGCCGGACCTATATTCTGTGTCATTAATGTTAATCAAACAACAATGAAAAATAGAAAACCACCCCATGCTTGACTGAATAACTAATATATTTATTAAGAATCAGTGTATAGTTAATTTATAGAGTGAAGACTAAGCAGTGTTTTAATATATATTTGATTATTTAATGTCTATCTTGACTTGCTCCTGTTAAATAGACCTATAGCTGAAAAATAAAGCACTGTTTGTCATATTGTTTGTAATTTGCATGTTTTGATTATTTTTAAAAACAAAGATGAAATTAAATATCTATATTGTATATATAAAAGTACATTTAAAAAAATATTAAATTACTCGTATCATGAAATAAGATTCTGATCATCCCAACCCAATAAACGTGCAAAAGAAAATCATGTTTTTTTATTATTGCAAAAATAGACAATAAAAATGTACAATATCAAGATATCATTTTTTTTTAGCTATCGCCCAGCCCTAGTGTGTGAGTGATTGACATGCAGCATGAGGGCAGTCAGGTTAATTATGTTTCCTTAATCAGAAGTCTATCACATGACCCAATGAGAAGATCTGACTACATCACAAAAGCATTTTGAGCATCTTTCTGTCATGGTAATGCAACTACATAAAGTACAGGTCAGTGTGAATAGTTTGTGATGAGTGTCGACATCACTCCTTTACCTGTGTGTCGGCAGCGTCTGTGTTTGAGGCATCATGGGAAGAGTGACCTGTTAGGGATGTTTCAGTCTCTAGAGCAGAAGTTTGCTGCTTTGGCCCCTGGAAATCAGACCAAAAAAAACAGAAACCACAGTTAACAAAAGTTCTCTCATGTGAAAACAGTTTCTGATCTGGCACAGCTGAAGTATCGGAGCACACACTCGTCTTTTCTAGAGGAAACCACAAGTGTCACAGCAACAAATATGATTGTGCAATGCATTACGTCCAAAATACTCATTCTGAGCATGCGGCCGCTAGAGAAGTGTTGAGTTACACCTGCAGTAACACTATTTAAATACTGACAGGGCCTGCCCCAGTGATGTAAAGTCACTTACAGTGAGATCCATATGTGAGGGCCCCATAAGGCCAAGACTAGAAATGTGTGTGTGTGTGAGGGCCCCATAAGGCCAGATCAGAAATGTGTGTGTGAAAGCTTAACTGTAAATACATTCATTTGAGTGAGGGCCCCATAAGGCCAAGACTAGAAATGTGTGTGTGTGAGGGCCCCATAAGGCTGGATCAGAAATGTGTGTGTGAAAGCTTAACTGTAAATACATTCATTTGAGTGAGGGCCCCATAAGGCCAAGACTAGAAATGTGTGTGTGTGCGGGCCCCATTAGGCCAGATCAGAAATGTGTGTGTGTGAGAGCTTGACATGCAGTATGAGGGCAAGACTAGAATAGTTTGTGATGAGTGTCGACATCACTCCTTTACCTGTGTGTCGGCAGCATCTGTGTTTGAGGCATCATGGGAAGAGTGACCTGTTAGGGATGTTTCAGTCTCTAGAGCAGAAGTTTGCTGCTTTGGCCCCTGGAAATCAGACCAAAAAAAACAGAAACCACAGTTAACAAAAGTTCTCTCATGTGAAAACAGTTTCTGATCTGGCACAGCTGAAGTATCGGAGCACACACTCGTCTTTTCTAGAGGAAACCGCAAGTGTCACAGCAACAAATATGATGGTGCAATGCATTACGTCCAAAATACTCATTCTGAGCATGCGGCCGCTAGAGAAGTGTTGAGTTACACCTGCAGTAACACTATTTAAATACTGACAGGGCCTGCCCCAGTGATGTAAAGTCACTTACAGTGACATCCATACGTGAGGGCCCCATAAGGCCAGATCAGAAATGTGTGTGTGTGTGTGAGGGCCCCATAAGGCCAGATCAGAAATGTGTGTGTGTGTGAGGGCCCCATAAAGCCAAGACTAGAAACGTGTGTGTGAGAGCTTAACTGTGAATCCATTCATTTGAGTGAGGGCCCCATAAGGCCAAGACTAGAAATGTGTGTGTGTGAGGGCCCCATAAGGCCAGATCAGAAATGTGTGTGTGTGAGAGCTTGACATGCAGCATGAGGGCAAGACTAGAATAGTTTGTGATGAGTGTCGACATCACTCCTTTACCTGTGTGTCGGCAGCGTCTGTGTTTGAGGCATCATGGGAAGAGTGACCTGTTAGGGATGTTTCAGTCTCTAGAGCAGAAGTTTGCTGCTTTGGCCCCTGGAAATCAGACAAAAAAAAAAACAGAAACCACAGTTAACAAAAGTTCTCTCATGTGAAAACAGTTTCTGATCTGGCACAGCTGAAGTATCGGAGCACACACTCGTCTTTTCTAGAGGAAACCACAAGTGTCACAGCAACAAATATGATGCTGCAATGCATTACGTCCAAAATACTCATTCTGAGCATGCGGCCGCTAGAGAAGTGTTGAGTTACACCTGCAGTAACACTATTTAAATACTGACAGGGCCTGCCCCAGTGATGTAAAGTCACTTACAGTGACATCCATACGTGAGGGCCCCATAAGGCCAGATCAGAAATGTGTGTGTATGTATGTGAGGGCCCCATAAGGCCAAGACTAGAAATGTATGTGTATGTGAGGGCCCCATAAGGCCAAGACTAGAAATGTGTGTGTGAGAGCTTAACTGTGAATCCATTCATTTGAGTGAGGGCCCCATAAGGCCAGATCAGAAATGTGTGTGTGTGTGAGGGCCCCATAAGGCCAAGACTAGAAATGTATGTGTATGTGAGGGCCCCATAAGGCCAAGACTAGAAATGTGTGTGTGAGAGCTTAACTGTGAATCCATTCATTTGAGTGAGGGCCCCATAAGGCCAAGACTAGAAATGTGTGTGTGTGCGGGCCCCATTAGGCCAGATCAGAAATGTGTGTGTGTGAGAGCTTGACATGCAGTATGAGGGCAAGACTAGTATAGTTTGTGATGAGTGTTGACATCACTCCTTTACCTGTGTGTCGGCAGCATCTGTGTTTGAGGCATCATGGGAAGAGTGACCTGTTAGGGATGTTTCAGTCTCTAGAGCAGAAGTTTGCTGCTTTGGCCCCTGGAAATCAGACAAAACGTTCTAAGCAACAGATCATACATACGAGATCATATACAGATAATCAGGTTAATATACGGTTTATAATGAAATACAAATTGTAGAAAACAGACGTAGCTGTGCTATTCAGCACATTTTTTAAATGAAATCAGTATGCCTAATCTAACCAGCTCACCTTCTTACGCCATGGCCACTGTGAATCACCATAGTTGTATTCGATTTCACTTCCCATTTCAATTTTCTTCACAGCAAACAGACACAAATGTGGCCTGTCGTTTACTATGATTTTTTTCATGGTGCAGTTTGGAGATTTGTGGTTGTCATTAATTAATCTTCCAAGGGATCCGTCTTCTTTGGATGCATCAATACTGAAAGGAATAAGAAAACTACCCTTTAAATGTTGAACTACAATACCAAATTTCCCCACCCATAAAATGACTGAGTGCAGGGGGACAGAAAAGGCTTGTTCGACTTCACCCAGCGATGCGCAGACCGATCGGCGGCTGACTTGAAGCAGTGCATGCCGGTTAGAAATTTTGTCCGACTTGAGGCAGCGCCGACGCCACGTGACAGTATGTCAACAAAGCCCCGCGAGAGCGATTCGAGAGCAGTCGGCTGATACAGCCGGTGCAGTTTCTACAGAGCGGCTGCAGGAGGCTGCACGGACTCTGATGACGACACAGCTGTTCCACGATTGGCTGGATTCACCGCATGACAGCGATCACGCGTGTTTCGTGTTTATTCTGAAACCTTCAGCTCCACTAATGCGCACAAATCTGTTTTTTATAACAGTAAAACCTCCTTTCATGTAGTCGCGATGTTATATTGTCATGTTTATCAAAATAAAACTGATTAAAAACGTAAACCCCACTTCATTAATAGTGTAGGATTATATGTTGAACTCTATTCTTGTACAAACACACGCTGTATTAAGCAGTACATAAAGTATTACATGACATTAATGTCTCTGAAACATCTGTGTATTGCCAAATATTGCATGTATTTCACTTCAGCTGATAAAGTATGCAAACACAGCGCGAGCATCACTACGGGAAGCAGAAAGTGTCCGACTTCACGTCTCCGTTTGCAGCTCCTCCCCGCCTGCACGCGGCTACTCTCGCCGATCAGTTGAATCCAGCCACAGCCGATGTCGAACACACCTAAAGACTTATCACTGAATGAGCTACTGCTGTGCCATGTGCGACTGAGAGACTGCTGTTGTTCATTCATCAGCTACTCAAAAATGTGTGTTGCATGTCTTCATTAGAATTTCCCACATCCATACAAAACATGCATGCTCACCACCAGTGCCGTTTCTGCCACTCGAATTCGAACAGAAATGTGCTCTGTAACTCAGTGTAGTCCCTGGCCTGGCATTCTTCTGCTGAAATGAGTTCCCCCCTGTACTCCAGGACAAACGCTCCCGCTTCCACAGGCTGGGTAGCAAACACTCCTCTACCTATGGGGACATATTACAAATACATTTAACTGGAAGAAAAATTCACATACAGATGGCATAACCACACCAACATGATACTAAAGCTTACTGCCTTTATAATCAGGGTATGTGCAGGTATCAGCACTTCCAATGTAATACTTACACTGTGACTTCTATGCAAAAAGGCAAAATCACCCTGCTCAGCAGAGGCATACGAAGAACAATGGACATTTCTGGATTTAAATTAACTATAGCAGAGTAAAGGTCTGCAGTATATTGGAGACCAGATTTTAGCATTTAAAGTAATAAATACTACAGAAATTGATTAGTCATCAACTATGAAATAAATAAAACTGCATAGTTTTCACTGTATGAATTAAATATGCTGCAAACGCTATTGGGTGAAGAGCAGTGAGACTAAGACTGAATGCACGGATCCAATATAATGACTGAAGGGCATCCAATTTTCTCCCTTTTGTTTACATTTACTTAAGATATGAGTTTACGCAAATACCCGTCAGAAGTCCTCACTGACTGAGTGTGTGTGCGCACAGCATGCCAGAGCTCAACTCAGACGTCTTGGGTCGTGGCAATTTTGCCTTTTAAGGTCTTTGAAATGTGGATTTAAGACATTTTAATGCCAAGTAAGGTTTTATTTTTACATTAACAAATATAAGACATGAAAACTCAAAAACCCAGACATCCTGATAAGCAACAGATAACAATGTGAACACTTTTACAAAACCAAAACTAGTTTATCATTTCCAACTATAAAGATAAGCATTATTGTGTCAGTGTATGCAAACGAACAGTACTGAGATATTCATGTGTAATAAGCGGTTCCATACCTTTGTTACTATCAATAAAGCGCTCCATAAACCCCGGCTTGTCCCTCAAAGACAGAATGTGTGTCCTGGCATCATCAACAGGCCGTATCCTCGTCTTCCTCTTCAACATTATGGCTCTGTGAAAATAATTACACAGACACACTCAAATAAATGAATTTAGCATGAGGAAAAAACTCAATAAATCAAACAATTTCAAGTCATTTAATATTCAATGGTTTACGTGATGTAAGTGTAGCTTGCACAGGCCAGCCCACAGATATAAACCAGTAACATTAGTTATATCTGTTCATCCATACTGTAAATACTGTGAGATAGTCTGATAGCTGCATGGGATTACATTCATTTAATCAATTAAAACATGAACTAAAAGAAAACAAAAACAAACTGTGTGAAATCATTGTCATATCAAAATACTATTAATGGATTTCTGCAAAACTATAACGAAAACGGAGTCAAATGATCATGTAATGCAATAGAAATGCTTCTTCCGCAGCTAGCATGATCAGCTATCGATCTAGAGCTAGCATAATCAGCTCTAACATCATCACCTGTTCAACTGAATACAATGGTCTTTAACTATCATTTAGTTGCACTACAAAATTGAGTAATATTAAGCATTGAAACGAAACTATATCATGAACAAAAGTCAAATAACTTCACTCACCTGTTTCTCACATGAAGAGAGTCTGTTTGCAGTCGGAGCGCGTGGAACTTCCGGTTTAAAACGCCTCAGGTGACCGAATCCGTGATCTTTAGCAGCTAATGTTAGCCATCTGATTAAACCCTACTTCATTAGGCATCATTCTGTTCACACCACCAGAAATATACATCATACTGTATCAATTATAGTCAGATAATATCCCTTCGATCACAGAAAGTGTTTTTTCCGTCTGTACAGAGTCTAAACACGATGTAATTAATGTTAATTAAAGATTAAACCCACTCACGATGTGCCCGGATGAAATCAACGAGCCTAAACCACGCCCCCCAGCTCCGTAGGCTTTTCTCATTGGCTAAAGCCACACACACTTCCGCGAGTGTGTAAACTTGCAGTAACCCGTTCCCAGGTGTGGGGGCGATAGAGAGCACACACACTTACACACTCAAAACCAGTTTTTATCACGTTGTGGGGAAAGTTAAAAAAAAGCATGAGGCATATCAGCAGAGGCTTCTGAGGCCGTTTATATTGAAATCGGTGTGGGGCCCACTATTTTGGGCCCCACAACGTTGTTGGGCCCCATACCGTTGGTGGGCTACTGGTCACTGGGCCCCACAAAGTAATAAATACAAGTACACACACACACACACACACACACACACACACACACACACACACACACACACACACACACACACACACACACAAGGTTCATTAGCTTACATTAGTTAACATGAACTAATAATGAACTGCACTTATAAAGCACTTATTTATCTTTATGTTAATTTAAACATTTACTAATGCATTATTCAAGTATTGTTAACATTAGTTAATACACTGTGAACTAACATGAATAAACTATGAACAGCTGGATTTTTATGAACTAACGTTGACAAAGATGAACTAATGCTGAACAGAGGTGTTGTTCATGGTTAGTTCATGTTAACTAATACAACCTTCTTGTAAAGTGTTACCGAGGGGTGTGTGAAAGCTCTCCAAGTAGCCAGAAATTCAGGGTTTTCGCTTCTTATCAATCAGATCGAAAGTAACTAGTAACTAACTACTTGAGTAGTTTTCTCATCGAATACTTTTTTACTCTTACTCAAGTAAATATTACGATTGTTACTTTTACTTTTACTTGAGTAAATATTTCCGTAAGTACTTGTACTTTTACTTGAGTACAGATTTTGGCTATTCTACCCACCTCTGTCCACGAGCAAGGTTGTCCGACCGACGTGAGCAGCACCGGCTGCGTGTGAATCTTGGTTTCTTTTACCTCTGTCCGCCGTTGCGGCCCGCAGTGGCGACATCAGCAATTTGACACTCCAAAGCCAGTCAACCAGTCCAGCTGGCACACACAAGGAAATTTCTGGGACCAGTACCTAAACCGGGGCCTAATAGGGGGCCACTCTTGAAAAAGAGGGTTCTAGGGAACGTGCCAATTTTGCTGTGCTGGCTGGTGGTTTACGGGTTGGTGTTGTCAGGTTGTGTTTAAAGTCATAAGCTGTTTGAGTGGGCATAACGCGACACAGAGTAACGAAGGACCGAGGACAGCGGCAGTTGGGTGTTTGGGAACGCCCGGAAGGCCACCTGCGCTGCTGGTTTTCCACCTGAGTGACCCTAATTCGCCCCGGATAAACTAAATGTGATAAAACCCACATTTTAAGCCAAATATTAGATACTCCCCCAAGTATAGCCTAAGCGTTTGGCCCACCTTTCCTCTCTAAGCCGCACCCTCTTCCTAGGTTTCCTACACCGATAGCCACACATGCTGTAGGCCCTATCAGAAACTCTTACGAAGGGTAGCAGGCTTAGTCCTTTTAGTGTTTCTCTAACACTCCCAGCGTTCGCGCTTATTTTCCTTTTTAGTGCAGACCAATTCTTTTTGTGTTTGTTTTCACTGTGCTCTTTCCTACCTTCACTGTCCGGACTGTTGTAATTTTGTTTCTTTCAGTTCACCAAGAGACCCCAAGGAAAGCTAAGTAATAGAGTGACAACCGAGCAGCCGGCGTCACCAGGTGACCCACAGGGCTACCGCCTGTCAAAGTCTCTATTTTAGGCCGACCCAAAACTTGGCCCGCCTAATTGTCTAACTGTCTACATCAGTTAGCCAAGTCTTGTCGACGGCATAGTCCGTACAAGAGCTTGTTAACCTTAGAACAAACTTGCATTGGCCTCTTTGTGTGTATGTGCTGTGTTTCTCTCGC
This sequence comes from Romanogobio albipinnatus, assembly GCA_023566225.1. NCBI lineage: Eukaryota > Metazoa > Chordata > Actinopteri > Cypriniformes > Gobionidae > Romanogobio > Romanogobio albipinnatus. The sequence continues at coordinate 16,479,255 of CM042248.1, read as the reverse complement.
CCACAGTGAACCAGTATGTCCCGTTCATCCAGTCCCGCTGTCCCTTGGGATTGCCTAGCGGTATGGCTGGAAGCGATGACGAGCACGGTTCTGTCTAAGGACGCCAGTGATCTGCAACAGCTGAGCCAGGAGGAACTGGACACAGAGCTAGACAAGCTGACGGCACATGACCCGACGCAGAGTTACTCTCACAAAGAACTGGCCAAGATCCTCGGGAGCCTCACTCACAACCTTGTCGCCCAGGCACGGCTAAGAGAAAAGAGCCACACCGACCTGGAACAGGAAGCGGCAGCGCTAAAGCTCCAACCCGGGAGGCCCGGAGAAACCAGGCCCTCACCCAGCGTCATCTAGATCAGCTACTTCTAGAGACCAAGAAAGAGGGTGAAATGGACACAGAATGAGAGAAAGAAGTAGAAAGACTTTGAAAGACCCTGAAAAATCTGCGTCTGGACACAGACCGCAGAGAGCAGTCGGAGAAAGACACCAGGGAAGAACTCAACAAACAGCTCTGGCGAGGCGAAGCTCTCCTAGAGAGAGCTAACACTGCTCTTAAAGACAAAGATGCTAAAGCCAAAGCCTCCGAAAAACACTTGCAGGCTGCCCGAGCCGAGATCAATGAGCTTGTCCAGCAAAGACATGAGCTCAGAGATGAACTTGACCTTGTTCACAGAGAACTGAAACACTCATATAAACTGCAAAGTGACCGGGAAGGGGAAACGCACCACACAGAGTTTTTCCCAACCTCTTTTAGCCAAGAGCTAGAAAGGGGGGTGACAGTCCATTGTTCAGACTGTCACCCACTAGCTTCCACGAATCCCCGCCAGCAGCAGAGGAAGGGAAGCCCTTCCAGGAAGTCAGGGTCAACAGCCACGTAGCTCATAAAGACCTTGACAAGCTGGCCAGAAATATCCCTACGTTCAGCCCAGACCCTGCAGGAGGACACAACGTTCACGCCTACTTGCAAGACATAAACTTTCACCTGCAGACGGTGACGAACACTTGGGACAGATAACCGGGACGTACGTAGCTTTCCATACCGTCAACCAGAGACTGTCAAAGCGGACTACTGGCAGCTACGATGAGCTCTAATTCGTGAATACTCTGATCCAGAATTGGACATGGGACTCATCACTGCTGTGGACCTCAGGCAAGGCCGACTTGAAACCCCACAGAACTTTTATAACCGACTGCGACGTGCCTACTTCGGCGCACGAAACGAACCAGGCATGGAGGAAGACCTCATCTTCAGAACCCTGTTCCTCCGAAACCTTCACCCCACAATTAATCACCATCTGGGAGTTCTGGTTTGTCCACGCAGCATGTCCACCCAACAGTTAAGAGATTTAGCCCACAAGGCTTACACCAAGCAAAAGACTATTTTTGAAAAGACTGTAAAACACCCAACCATTTGCCCTGTCTCTGAGCATCGTCCAGAGCTGACCCTAGAGGGCACCCAACAGAACCACAGTTATGGACCCGTCAACAGAGAATCTAAACCGTTCCAAGCCAGCAGAGGGCAGCATGGTCATGGTAATGCCCATGCGAAGTACCAGAACAATCTCTCTGGAGGATCCTGGGACCGACCTCGCCCCTTCCACAATCAAAAGGGGGGGGAGCACATGGGAAGCCGGCCGGCAACCCAGAAGGAGCCGAACTCTCTCTCCCAGAACACCAAGCCCAGGAAACCGACAGAGGGGCCACTCTCAACGTGATACTGGTAAGCGCGGATCTGAGCCCACGGCTAACAAGAAGAGTACGGCCGAGTCTGAAACTGCAGAACTGCTGAAGATACTGAAAGAGTTTCTCCAAAAGACACCCAGCAAGGCAGACAAGAAGGATGAACCAGACACCGCATGACTGAACCGGACGCCTGAAATCAACCTTCCCGATCTTTCTGCAACTGAACCAAAAACCCAGAACACTGTCTCCCAACCACAGACTATCGAACTAGCTGTTGCACCCCCACACGTCAGCAACACCCACTCACTCCAGCTGACAGCAATACTTCCTGACCGAGACAGCGTCACTCCGCACACCAAGGTACATGAAAGTGCTGTTCTGGTTATCTGCACTCACAGTGAAACACAAGAGACATATCCCGACTGCTTACCGATCAGCATACAGGCCCAAACACCCAGACTCTTGGGGAACCTGATCGAGAAGGGAATGGCTCGAAAACTCTACCTAACCATCACCTTGGATAAGGAACTGAAACTCGAAGCCCTTATTGACACCGGCTCCCACCTAGCGTTGATATCCGTTCAACTGTTTGGCAAACTCAAATTTTAAGCACAGAGACAGAATCGCACTCTTAACCTTCACACGTGTAAGCTGAATGTGCAGTCGTACAGCCAAAACGACATCCAGCTCAAAACCATAGCTCCCATTCACCTGGCAATTGGGCCTATGAGTCTTGGCCAGAGGAGAACTGGCACCTCGACTGAGCCTGGTTTCTCCCAAGGTTTATTTTTCTCCATTAGGTCACCTAATGGGGTTTGGTTTCCTTGCCACTGTTGCCTCTGGCTTGGCGTGCTCAGTTGGGGACACTAAAACTTTTCAACTAAACATCGAAATAAATCTAATTAATAAACTAAATGAATCATATAATAATGAACCATATATTACTGATCTAATTATTGATCTAAAGCCCACACTGTCACCGTATGGAAATTTAAACTGATGACATCAAATGACTATACAGCTTAATAAAATTATGCTGCATTATTTTCCTGTTTAACACTGTAAAGCTGTGTCCACGTTTAACACTGTAAATCTACATTGTTAAAAGCGCTATATAAATAAAGTTGACTTGACTTGACTCTTGTACATTCCTGTCTATGTGTCACCTATGAACACTTATCCGTTCCTCATCGGCAAAGACCTGCTGGACCGCTTTGAACCTTTACTGGATTTCAAACAGCTGAAATTCTGGGCGCAAGTGCGAGAACCTCTTCCCCTCCAGACACACAGGTCATCTGAGCAAGACTGTCAGGTTACAGAGGTCACGGAAACCCCCACAAAACCAGACTGTCAAATCACAGAGGTCACGGGAACTCCTGCAGCCAGCCGCGAGAACACAGTCCCAGCCCCAGAGCAAGCTTCAAGTTCGCTACTCTGCACATTTCAGCTCACCATAGACTCTGATACCTACAGCCCCAAGGTCCCCCCAAGGTATTTATTCGATACAGTGGCTAAATTAACCAAAAATAAAGCTTCAACTTCTGATGATTGTAAACAGCACAGCAGTAATGACTTTATGAACTTCTTCACATGTAAAATTGATAATATTAGGAAGAAAATTTTAACCATGCAACTACAGTATCACATCAGACAGAGCATTGTAGTGTCACTGAGGAAAAATTACAATCATTCACTGCTATAGGAGAAGAAGAATTGGCTAAACTCGTTAAATCATCAAAATCAACAACATGTATGCTTGACCCTGTACCGACTAGGCTATTAAAAGAGATGCTACCAGAGGTCATAGATCCTCTTCTTAATAATCATTAATTCATCTTTGTCATTAGGATATGTACCGAAAACTTTTAAGTTGGCTATTATTAAACCACTTATTAAAAAAACGCAACTTGATCCTACAGAATTAGTCAATTATAGACCAATCTCAAATCTACCCTTTCTGTCAAAAATACTTGAAAAGGCAGTGTCTTCACAATTATGTTCCTTTTTAGAAAGAAATGGTATCTGTGAGGATTTCCAGTCAGGATTTAGACTGTATCATAGTACTGAGACTGCTCTCATCAGAGTTACAAATGATTTACTCTTATCATCCGATCGTGGCTGTATCTCTCTATTAGTGTTACTCGATCTTAGCGCTGCATTTGATACCATCGACCACAACATTCTTTTGAATAGACTCGAAAATTATGTAGGTATTAGTGAAATTGCTTTATCATGGTTTAAATCATACCTATGCGACCGTTATCAGTTTGTAGCAGTAAATGAAGAGATGTCACACCGATCGCAAGTTCAGTATGGAGTACCACAAGGCTCAGTGCTAGGACCGCTACTCTTCACCCTGTACATGCTACCACTGGGAGATATTATTAGGAAGCATGGCATTAGTTTTCATTGTTATGCTGACGATACTCAGCTCTATATTTCTTCACGCCCTGAAGAAATTTACCAATTCACAAGATTAACGGAATGCATAGCCGCCATAAAACATTGGATGACTGGTAATTTCCTGCAACTCAATTCAGAAAAAACTGAATTTTTAATTATTGGACAAAAAAGCTCCACAAGTAGTAACCTAGAATACTGTCTAACACTTGATGGCTGCTCTGTCAAGTCTTCGTCGTCAGTGAGGAACCTGGGTGTGCTCTTTGATACCAATCTTTCGTTTGAAAGCCACGTTTCTAGCATCTGTAAAACTGCTTTCTACCATCTTAAAAATATATCAAAATTACGGCACATGCTCTCAATGCAAAATGCTGAACAGTTAGTTCATGCGTTCATGACCTCAAGGCTAGATTATTGTAATGCTCTATTGGGTGGTTGCCCTGCTCGCTTAATAAATAAACTCCAGCTGGTCCAAAACGCAGCAGCTCGAGTACTTACTAGAACCAGGAAGTATGACCATATTAGCCCAGTTCTGTCAACATTGCACTGGCTACCTATTAAACATCGCATACATTTTAAAATCTTGCTTATTACTTACAAAGCACTAAATGGTTTAGCTCCCCAATACTTGAGCGAGCTCTTAACATATTATACTCCATCACGTCTACTGCGATCTCTAAATTCTGGCCAGTTGCTAATACCGAGAATATCCAAATCAACTGCAGGCAGTCGATCCTTTTCCTATTTAGCTCCTAAACTCTGGAACAGTCTTCCTAGCACTGTTCGGGAAGCAGACACACTCTGTCAGTTTAAATCTAGACTAAAAACACATCTCTTTACTGTGGCATACACATAAAACACTTTATCAATTAATTGATTGTTAGGCTGCATTAACTAGGTCAGCCGGAACCGGGAACACTTCCCATAACACCTGATGTACTCGTTACATCATCAGAAGAATGGCATCTACGCTAATGATATTCTCTCTGTTTTATCCCGAGGTTAACTGCAGTCAGCCAGATCCGGGCCGTATTCTAATCAGATGGTGGACCAGAGAAGACTAACACAGGACCCCGAAGCGTCTGCAGAGACCGTGTCAATTATCCTCCCCCTGCAACTGCCTCATCGACACGCCATCTAAATAAACCCGTCACCAGTGTGATGACTCCGATTGTTCGAATATTACCATTAAATAATACTTAAATCGATATGTCATCCGCAATAAACCCGTCTCCAGCGTGTTGCCTCCGATCATTCGAATATTGCACTTTAATAATTATTTAATCAACATCATCCTCAATAAACCCGTCTCCAGCGCGTTGCCTCCGGTCCTTCGGATTTTCCGATCTATTATGACCTCTGACCTGTAAAGCTGCCAGAATAATAATAATAATAATAATAATAATACGTTGTTTGTAAATTGGCCAGAGGAGAACTGGCACCCCGACTGAGCCTGGTTTCTCCCAAGGTTTATTTTTCTCCATTAGGTCACCTAATGGGGTTTTGGTTTCCTTGCCACTGTTGCCTCTGGCTTGGCGTGCTCAGTTGGGGACACTATATTTTTCAACTAAACATCGAAATAAATCTAATTAATAAACTAATTTAACCATGTAAACTAAATTACTGATCTAATTATTGATCTAAAGCCCACACTGTCACCGTATGGAAATTGAAATGAACTGATGACATCAAATGGTTATACAGCTGAATAAAATTAGGCTGCATTATTTTCCTGTTTAACACTGTAAAGCTGCTTTGAAACAATCTACATTGTTAAAAGCGCTATATAAATAAAGTTGACTTGACTTGACTTGACTTGACTACAGCCCCAAGGTCATGACTGACCTGCAGCTGAATGATATCACTACAACGAACACTATTCTAGCACTATGGGCAGACAACTCAGCCATTAGTCTCTCACTGTTCAATACAATCATTGAAAACCCACCAGACCCGCCTTATGCCAGCAAGCGTACCCGTTTCCCTTTGAACTCACACCCCTCCTCTATGGTGACCGCCAGTGGAATCTGTGTGCTGCGCTTGACATGGAATCACCGGTGCCTGACCCATTATTTCCTGGTCCTTCCGGACCCGACAATTTTTACATCGGAGCAGACACTTTGGTTTGCCTCCGGGCTCAGGTGGACACGTTTAACAAAGTGGTATGGGCCCCATTGACTTAACAGCCACACGTTTCCATCAGTCATGACAACCTCATATCAGGACAGACCATCATCAATGCAGCTCTGATGTCAGCCCCTTCTGTGTTAGCATGCTCAGGTACTGTCTGGACAGGAGGCTGAATGTTTACAGTCCTGTCTGGGTGCTCTTCAGTGAAATTGTCACCATGTTCCTCACAAATGTTAAGGAGCACACAGCAGGTCAGTGTCATCCTCTTGCTCAGCTCCAGCTTGCAGTCGTTTCTTTTTAGGAGGCACCTCCATCGTCCTTTTAATCTCCCAAAAGACATCTCCACAACCGATCGTGCACTGCTCAGCCTGTAATTGTAGGTGTGTTGTTCAGGGGTCAGTCTGCCAGTGTCGGAAAAGGGCTTTATGAGCCAATTCTGCATGGAATACGCCGGATCACCTATCAGGTAATGTCCAACATCACAGCCAGAGATGGTCACTTTGTTTTGCCCAAGTAATTCCCCATCACTTAGGACCTCCCACAAATGTGACTGTCGGAGCACTCTGGCGTCATGCACACTCCCTGGATAGCCAACACAAACATCCCAGAAAAGACCTTTGCCATCCACAACTGCTTGCAGAACAATAGAATGCCAGCCTTTCCGATTGAAATAGTCTTGTGGATAGTCCTCTGGTGCAATTATTGGAATGTGGCTGCCATCAATTGCACCAACACACTGTGGAACTCTCCAACAATTATTAAAGAAAGTGGCCATTTCTAACAACTTGTCAGAATCAGGAAATTTCATGTGGACGGGAAGCAGCACCGTGATGACTGTGTTGCAGAATTCCTGAACACAATTAAACACAGTGCTGAGGCCTACTCCAAAAAGATGGCTGATGGTCCTGTATTCACCACCCGTGGCCAGTTTCCAGATGGCAATGGCAACGCGCTTTCGAATTGGGACACACAAACGGTAGTTTGTGTTCCTCCTCCCCATGACATGCTTGACCCAAAGGCAGATATACTAAAATGATGCTGGGGACATACGGAAATTCTGCATGAATTGTAACGGAGTGAAATCCGGAACAATTGTGTCCCACCAGTGGTCAGATCGTGGAAATTACCACATTTCAGGTGACCTCCTCCTTGCCTTCAGCTGCAAGATTGTGTCAGGATCCTGCCCTGACAGTCTTGTCTGTTTTGTCCTTGTTTAATGTTTCTTTGTTTGTCTTGTGCTTGAGCACATGGCTGTGTCTTTGTTTGTGTGTTCCTCTTGTCCTGCTTCCTTGTTTCCCTTTACCACGCCCCCTTGTTTAGTCATTGTCTAGTCCTTGTTTCACTAATTGTGCTCACCTGATCCTCATGTGCTCTGGTCCCTTTATATTGTGCTACTTTCCCTCATGTCCTTGCTGGTTCGTTGCGTTTGTGTGCATTTGTTGTCTGGCTTATCTTGTCCTTGTAATTGCTGTTGCTCTTGCCAAGTTATAGTTATTAGCTTTATTTTCCCTAGTCTTATTTTTTGGTTTTCTCTAGTTTAGTGGTCTTATTTTTTCTCTCTCTAGTTTCCTGCAAGGTTGCTATTTGTTTTTTACTTTTCTTTGTTTCTAGTTCCAGTCTTTCTTTTCTAGTATTTATTTAGCTCCTCTTGTTTGTTATAGTTTATTATATCTCTTTTGTTTTCCTTTTTAGATTTCTGATACTTAGTTACAGTTTCACTATTCTTAGGTTTTATTTTTGGCTCTTGTTTATCTTTTGTTGTCTTGTCCTGTTTGTGTGTCTTGTGTTGGTTCCTGCCCTGTGTCCTGAGTCTCCCTGGGCCACTGTCTCTTTATCCCTGGCAGTCAAGACTGGAGCTGATTCTGGGAGAGGACATCAAGTCTCAGGTTCCTGGTGTTCCTGTCTGGGTTTTCCCACCATCGCCCTGCCTAGTGTTGTCAACCAAGCCATCCGCAAGTTCATGGTCTCCCTGGACTGGTCTCAGTGGTCGTCCTCCCTGCCTGTCATCGTGGTGTCTGTCCCGTGCCCTGCTGTTCCCTGCCTGTCATCGTGGTGTCTGTCCCGTGCCCTGCTGTTTGAATTCACACCTTGTCACTTCCTTGTTGTGCCCTGTCTAGAGTCTTGTTAATAAAGTCTTCATTGTTCACCCTGCATCTGGGTCCTAAGTTTCAGAATCCCTGACAGAACGAACCAGCCAAGATTGGACCCAGCAGAATGAGCTTTAAGATTCTTCCACCCACCAATGCTCAAAAGCGACTGTCCCATCAGCAGAGGCTGGCAGCACTTCGCCAGGGAGGTCTAGATGTGAATGCCTTTGCCCAGAAGTTCTGGACTGTGGCTAGGGGCCTAGAATATAAAGATGCAGCCCTCAAAGACATCTTCAACCTCTGCTTGGACGACCCTTTACCACAGTGGGAGATGGAGGGGCTGAGATACTTGGGGTATTGGGAATTCTCCAACTACATAAACATTCGCAGACAGTGGGCAGCATTGACACAACCTGAATCCTCTTGTAGCGTACAACCTACCCTCTCCTCCTCAAGTCACGTTTTAGATCCTCTTCTGTCTCCCAAGAAGAGACGGGGGTCGAGACGAAAGAGAGCGAGTCGGATTGCTGCATCTGTCTCCGAGTCCGTCCCAGTCGTTTCTAAGCAGTCCGCTCCTGCCAGTCCAGAGTCCGCTCCTGCCAGTCCAGAGTCCGTCGAGTACAAATTGTCATGCCCTCAGAAGCGGAGGAAAAGGAAGGCCAATGTTGGCAAGTCAGATGCCCTTCTAGAGGCCCCTAACCTGTTGGTCCAGGAGGGCCTGAATCTGTCTGCTCCTGCTCCAGCCCCTGTGCCAAGTCCAGTGTCGGCTCCAGCTCCAGCTCCAGCCCCTGTGCCCAGTCCAGTGTCGGCTCCAGCTCCAGCCCCTGTGCCCAGTCCAGTGTCGGCTCCAGCTCCAGCTCCAGCCCCTGTGCCCAGTCCAGTGTCGGCTCCAGCTCCAGCCCCTGTGCCCAGTCCAGTGTCGGCTCCAGCTCCAGCCCCTGTGCCCAGTCCAGTGTCGGCTCCAGCTCCAGCCCCTGTGCCCAGTCCAGTGTCGGCTCCAGCTCCAGCCCCTGTGCCCAGTCCAGTGTCGGCTCCAGCTCCAGCCCCTGTGCCCAGTCCAGTGTCGGCTCCAGCTCCAGCCCCTGTGCCCAGTCCAGTGTCGGCTCCAGCTCCAGCCCCTGTGCCCAGTCCAGTGTCGGCTCCAGCTCCAGCCCCTGTGCCCAGTCCAGTGTCGGCTCCAGCCATTCCTGAGCCCACTGAGCACGCCAAGCGCTCTACTGCAGTCATCCCAGAACCCGCCAAGCGCTCTACTGCAGTCATCCCAGAACCCGCCAAGCGCTCTACTGCAGTCATCCCAGAACCCACTGCAGTCATCCCAGAGCCGGTCGAGTGCGCTCCTGCAGTCATCCCAGAGCACAGTCCAGTGCGGGCTCCAGCCCACGAGCCGGTCCCCGTGCACGCCAGTGCTGCCCAGGAGGGCGCTCACGAGCCGGTCCCCGAGCACGCCAGTGCTGCCCAGGAGGGCGCTCACGAGCCGGTCCCCGTGCACGCCAGTGCTGCCCAGGAGGGCGCTCACGAGCCGGTCCCCGAGCACGCCAGTGCTGCCCAGGAGGGCGCTCACGAGCCTGTCCCCGAGCACGCCAGTGCTGCCCAGGAGGGCGCTCACGAGCCTGTCCCCGAGCACGCCAGTGATGCCCAGGAGGGCGCTCACGAGCCTGTCCCCGAGCACGCCAGTGCTGCCCAGGAGGGCGCTCACGAGCCTGTCCCCGAGCACGCCAGTGCTGCCCAGGAGGGCGCTCACGAGCCTGTCCCCGAGCACGCCAGTGCTGCCCAGGAGGGCGCACACGAGCCAGTCCCCGAACTCGCCAGTGCAGTCCAGGAGGGCGCTCCCGAGTCAAGTCCCGTGTCTGTCCCTGAAGTCTTGAGGAATGTTAAGTTGTTTCCTGAGTCTGTTCCCCAAGGATCCACCTGCCTTGCCAATGCAGTCATGGCCCCTGAGTTCTTCCCTAAATCTTTCCCCAATCAAGAACTTTTCCCTAAGACTGTTTCTGACACCAAGGTCATCTTCAAACCCCACTCATTTGAGCAAACCCATGTTCCCAGGAGGACCCGTAGTTTTGTCCCTACCCCTCCCATCCCACCCTCCCTTTTACCTGGTCCTTATGGGTTCCCGAAGTCAGCACCTCCCTGGTCAGTCCCTAACTACTCTCCTGGATTATTTTCCTCCCCAGTTCTGCCCCCCGGGTTTCCTGTCTGCCCTGGTACTCCCAGTTTTGTTCCCCGCCCACCCTCCCAATTGTTGCCACCTCTCTTTCCTTTGCCCAGTGTGGACGCCAGGAGGCGTCCGTTGGGGGGAGGGTACTGTCAGGATCCTGCCCTGACAGTCTTGTCTGTTTTGTCCTTGTTTAATGTTTCTTTGTTTGTCTTGTGCTTGAGCACATGGCTGTGTCTTTGTTTGTGTGTTCCTCTTGTCCTGCTTCCTTGTTTCCCTTTACCACGCCCCCTTGTTTAGTCATTGTCTAGTCCTTGTTTCACTAATTGTGCTCACCTGATCCTCATGTGCTCTGGTCCCTTTATATTGTGCTACTTTCCCTCATGTCCTTGCTGGTTCGTTGCGTTTGTGTGCATTTGTTGTCTGGCTTATCTTGTCCTTGTAATTGCTGTTGCTCTTGCCAAGTTATAGTTATTAGCTTTATTTTCCCTAGTCTTATTTTTTGGTTTTCTCTAGTTTAGTGGTCTTATTTTTTCTCTCTCTAGTTTCCTGCAAGGTTGCTATTTGTTTTTTACTTTTCTTTGTTTCTAGTTCCAGTCTTTCTTTTCTAGTATTTATTTAGCTCCTCTTGTTTGTTATAGTTTATTATATCTCTTTTGTTTTCCTTTTTAGCTTTCTGATACTTAGTTACAGTTTCACTATTCTTAGGTTTTATTTTTGGCTCTTGTTTATCTTTTGTTGTCTTGTCCTGTTTGTGTGTCTTGTGTTGGTTCCTGCCCTGTGTCCTGAGTCTCCCTGGGCCACTGTCTCTTTATCCCTGGCAGTCAAGACTGGAGCTGATTCTGGGAGAGGACATCAAGTCTCAGGTTCCTGGTGTTCCTGTCTGGGTTTTCCCACCATCGCCCTGCCTAGTGTTGTCAACCAAGCCATCCGCAAGTTCATGGTCTCCCTGGACTGGTCTCAGTGGTCGTCCTCCCTGCCTGTCATCGTGGTGTCTGTCCCGTGCCCTGCTGTTCCCTGCCTGTCATCGTGGTGTCTGTCCCGTGCCCTGCTGTTTGAATTCACACCTTGTCACTTCCTTGTTGTGCCCTGTCTAGAGTCTTGTTAATAAAGTCTTCATTGTTCACCCTGCATCTGGGTCCTAAGTTTCAGAATCCCTGACAGATTGTCTGTAAGGATAAAAAAAAAAAGTCTCATTTATGGGCATTAGGGTGGCTGTTTATTTTCTATATATATAAATTGGCAACAGCAGTACAATGCAACATTAAAGCTAAACATTAAAGCAGCAGTAAGAATAATTAAAAATATTATATAGAATCGAACAACACTGACAGTGGACACATTTTTCTGCAGATTAACTACTTTTGGTTTTAATATTGTGAGTGTTTTTGTCTTATTATACAGACATGCTTTTACTTAGGTAAATTGCACTTCTAGTAGAGTTTTTACAAAAGTGTTGTTATACTTCTTACACCAATGCTTAATGCATTTTTATTTAACAACAATGTGATTGATTATAAGCAAAGTTGATGCTAAGATGGTAGCAACATGCTGAGGCTAAAGTTGACATATTATTAAAAATAAATGTTATGAACATACTGTTACTCTCGCCTGTAATCTCCGTCTGTACAAATTACGGCGAGCCGCACGAACACGTTGGATCCGCCGTGTTTGGATGCCGATGTAGGTCCGCAAAGCCATGAACATCAATAGCAACGCAACGTCCGCCATTGTTGATGGTGTGTTCGTGCTAGCGTTGCTGGGAAATATATGACGTACACAGTGACGTAAGACCTGGCTCTGTTGTGGCTCTTGCAGCTGTGGAAAAGCAAACGGTTCTTAGAAGGCTCCTCAGTTGAACCAACTATGAACTGGGACTAGCTCTGGTTCTGAACTAGCTCTAGCACTGCCTTGGTGGAAAAGGGGTAAACCTCACCCTAGATCCAGAACTAGAACGGTGGATTGAAAAAGGGGGGCCTCAGCTCATTGACATTGCTCCCCTCGACACAGCCCTCCAAGCATTATCTCGATTGCCTATCCTGAATACCTCGCCTGTTGTCCAAACCTGGACCGCAGCTGACACTGCACTATGTATCTCTATGATCATTGGCAATACCCTAACCCTGGGCATAGCCTTTCTCCTGTACAGAAAATTCAACAAGATGAGAACCTCTACAATCAAACTCATGACAGCTGTGTCTGCAGGTCTCCGATGGAAACCCCGGAGGGAGGGTCCCACGCCAGAAGCAAATGCGAACCTCATCGAGCTGGCTCCTCAGCCGTAACGAACACCTGCTATCCAACTGTCCCGATTCACCTGCCATCTGACCATTGTGATGGGGGTTGTCCGATAATGACCATAGGACATCATCCGACAAAAGGGGGGAAATGTAACGATAAGGGCAATGACATTGAGCCATCTGGCCGGATGGACTAAAGCTTGAACTCCTAACAGCATCTTGTGACTTTTCTAATCAGATCATACGTAAACAAAGGGCCTTTGTATTGATGTGACTATCTACACTTATTAGATCCGAGGCGCCGTCTTGTCTCTGCAAGAGATTGGAGCGTTGAATTGTATAGCCCCAAGACATTCACGTGTCTTTACACCCTCACACACACACACCCTTTGTGCGAATGGGCGCACAATACTTAGACACAGGACTGTTTTGCGTGACTCATCTCACACATCTGCCTTATAGGAACCATGTGGACCAAAACAGCCTCCATAACGTTTAAATATATATATTGTGTTGATTTGATGTCTTTATACGATGTATTAAAATAGCTAGGATGTTTCTTGCGAAAGGGCTGCCGCTGTCTCTCTCACTAGCCGCGTTTCCATTACAGATTTGCGCAAAACTTTTGCGATATTTTCTAAAAGTCGATAAAAAAAATATTGCGAAATGACGGCGTTTCCATTAACTGATGTTATGCGACTAAAACCATTTTTTTCCTCTCGTGATAAATCATTCCAAAAATCATGCTTCGCATGTTGTTAGGTTTATGTATATCCCAGTCACCGCACGCCGTTATTTTTAATGAGACGTGTGTTATCCAAGCACTGATGGCAAGGAAAGCACCCCTACTTGAGCGGCACACATGAGGTGTAATGATAAATTGTGGCATTTTTTTTATTCTATTGTTTTTTATAAGTTTAATAAAGAACTCGTCTTCTGTCTAAACATACCATAATCTATAAAGAATGAGACTTTTACATACGCCAGGTTATTGTGACGCATTGCCACATACAAAGACGAGCGAAAAGTTTGAATTTGCATGGTGGTAACTCAAAGGTTTTTTTTTTACCTCTTCGTTATTTTGGCTTGGAATTTTTTTGTTGTAAATATAAACTGAATTTAGAAATGCTTTTGAAATGAAAAACTTTTCGTTTAATAAACAAAATATATTTTTGAAATGAAGACGGAGTGGAGTGCAAAATAATCCGTGCAGAGTCCACGGCCTTTGCTGTTATTGAGTGTACACAAATAAAAGTAGACAGTTTACTGTTTATAATTACGTCCTGCACTTAGCATATCTGTATGGCTAAAAATGACAGAGTATTGTGAGTTGTTTGCACTGGAATAAGGAAAAAATCCAGCAGAAGGCGGCGACGACGACTTCGTCAGACAGAGGGTTAAAGAAAACGTAGCCTATTTAATTTCATATAGTTAGGCTATGTCTAAATATTATAATCTTTTAATTTCATATGTTGATTATGAAAAGTCAGCAGCATGAGTAAGGCACATAATCAGATGCGCATATGTCCGGGGACATGGATTGAGCATTTCATTGAATTGTGTTTTCTAGAAGTATTAATTTAAAATTAATTTTGTTTTGTATAAATTGTATTTTAATTTTGATCAATGTTTAATCAACTATTTGGCTGTATATTTAATAAATAAGAAGCAAACCAAGATCGTCGGGAATGGATTGACGTGCTGGCCTGTTTCCTCAGTCTTTGAGCAAGGCTGAAACTAGTGTCTTTCTGTTTTAATACATTTCTTGAATACATGTCTTAATTACAGAAGGCCTATAGATAGTTATGATATTTGTGGATGCACCGGAGTCCGTCATTATAATGTTATGCCACTTTCCTTATTAGGAGAAAATATATGTCGTTTTAACGACATAAGATCTCGTTATTAGACATACTTGAGTGGAAAAAAATAATATGTAGGCCCTATGTGGGGGCAATGCATGACCGTACCAGGCGACCTGTAAATGCGAAAAAAGTGTTTCCATTGCAGTTTTGCGAAAATTTCCTTTTTCGAATTGCCTGAAAAACCACCTCATGCGAGCGTAAAAACCTTTTTGCGATATATGGGAGTTTTTGCGTAATTGACGCGTTTCCATTGGGCGTATTTTCAATTCGCAATTTCAATTTGCGCAATTTGAAGGGTACTGGAAACGCGGCTTCTGTCTCTCTCTCTCTCTGTGCGCATGTGCTGGGTGAGTAGGCGGAGCCTTGAGTGAGAGCGTGTGGCTGCGAGCGTGTGAGTTACGAGTGGTCTTTACTTCTCTATCTTTTCTGTTTTTTTGTTTATTTTTTTATAGTTTGTTGAAGTTAGTTTAGTTTATTTAGTGTGTTCTTGTGGGATATAGAGGAGTGAGTATCGTGTTTAGCCGGGGCACACGCTCCCTGTTTTGGGGAGCATGGCTGCCTCAAGCAGCGGGAGTTTTAATTCATTGACAAGGCGTCATGGTGTGAAAGTAGATTCAACTGCTAGTGTAGAGGATTGTAGCTTAGCAGCGGGGGAAGAGATTGGACTTGAGAATATACTGTCGGCATCCCGCATGAATGGCGCTGTTGTTGTTTTTGCGAAAACAGTTGATTTAGCAAACCAATTAGTACAAAATGGGATTGTAATTAAATATATTTTTACACCAGTGCTTCCTTTGTCCACACCTTCCAAAAAAGTGACACTGTCTAATGTACCGCCCTTTATTCCTAATGAAGTACTAACTAGATTGCTTGCGCGTAAGCTATGGTAAGATAGTTTCGCCTATCAAAATGATCCCGATTGGCACCAAGTCTCCTCTCCTGTAACATGTTGTGTCCTTCAGGCGTTACGTTTATATGATTTTGCAGGAACACCTTGATTAACTTGATTTGTCTCTGAATTTTCGGCATGAGGATTTTAACTATGTAATTTTCGCTACAACAAACAATATGAAGTGTTTTAGCTGTGGTGAAATAGGACATTTGGTCCATGCGTGCCCTAATAGAGTGGATAAACCAAATGAGTCTTTGCCAGTTGTGAGTGATGTGGATAATGCAAACGCTCAAGAGAATCAGAACGCTGTGGTGCCAATCACGGATGGTGAGGTGCCTGGTCCAAGTTCGGCTTTGGTCGAGAAAGCAATGGCTGTAGAGCCGGTGGATTTATCTGTGGATAATGAGGAGATGATTGTTACTGTAGTTGAAGTGAATGAAGCGGAGAATGAATTAGATTGCGCGGACGCTGCGGGTAATCAGCTTATTCATTGAGAAAGTGTGACGTTTTTCTGAGTTGGATGACTGTACTTTTAAAACACCACAGAAACGAGGGCTAGAGCAATGCCCTTCTGATGAACAAGCAAAGAGAAGATTTGGTGGCAAAATGAGTCAAACTGACACGGAAAGCGAAAGCGATATCTCAGAATGTAGTATAACGTACAGTTTGCCGCAAAATGGCTTCTCTAGTAGGAGCTATAGTGTGAGTGACATTAAGTCTTTTTTAAAAGAAACCAAGAATGCAAGAAAAGTTTGTGTTGAGCAATTTTTTCCCGATGTGATACAGTTCTACCAGGAAGAATCAGGAGACCAGATGAAGTATGATAACATTGCAAGTTTATTAGCAGACCAGCAAGTATTAAATTAGAGGTTCTTTGGCGTAGGCCCCGTCCGTAGCGCTCGTCACGAGGGTAACGGACTCTGCATTTCCTGCCTGAAGATGAAGGCAGGGGCGCAGCCGACCCCCAAGAATTGGTGGAGGAAATTAGTTCCTCCAGGACGGGACCTACTCACCCCCAAAAATTGTGAAAGAATTGTATACTCGCCCGTCGTAAATGCTGCGATTCCTGAAACATTGAAAAGACAGATGTTATTTAGCCATAAATTGAGCATGATAAAATGAAACTGCGAAAGGAGTTTTGATCGGCCACTGACTAGCCTTGAACGGCCGCTGACGGGCCTTGATCAGCCAGGTAGAGACGAAAGCCTTGAACGGCCGCAGACGGGCCCTGATCAGCCAGGCAAAGATGAAAGCCTTGAACGGCCGCAGACAGGCCTTGATCAGCCAGGTAGAGACGAAAGCCTTGAATGGCCACAAGACAGAGCCTTGATCAGCCGCATGGAAATGAAGGCCACGTTAGGCCGCATGTAGACGAAGGCCACCTGGAGACGAAGGCCACGTTAGGCCACCTGGAGACGAAGGCCATGTTAGGCCACCTGGAGACGAAGGCCACGATTGGCCACCTGGAGACGAAGTCCACCTGGAGATGAAGGCCACGTTAGGCAATTGACGAAGAATAAGAGCTATAGAGACTGACGAACGGGATGAGTAATAATCTGAGAATGTGACGCTGTGACACCACCACCACCAGTATTTGCATGAGGATTACTTAGAATATGGACATATGGACTTGATCTCAGGACCAAGATGGCGGCGCGAGTAGATCGCGAGGCTCAGCGTCTCTCCAGATTCTGCAATTTTGCGGTATTTTTCTTGCTTATCTCGGGTCTGTTCGTGCAGAACAGTTGTGCCTTTACATCGTACACCCGCGCTGAGCTTTTGGATATTGGTTTGCGAATTTCCGACAGTTTTATGGACAATCTTCGACTCCTTCCTGAGATCGCTAGGACGCCCGAGGCGATGCGCTCAAGCCGGCCGGGCGGAAGTGCACGCAGACGGCGGCGAGATCGTAAACAAAGGCGGGGGAAGCGTGGAGGATTGCGGGCTAAGCTAACGCGTTCTCCTCATCGGCTCTCTTTACCCAGCATTTTCCTTGCTAATGTACGATCGCTAGTGAACAAAATGGAGGAGATTCGACTCAGCATCACACACAGTAAGAAACTTTTGAACTGTAACGTCCTAATCTTCACTGAAACCTGGTTAAACAGCGGAATACCGGACACCGCTATCGAGCTAGCGGGACGCCACACACTCCGGGCAGACAGAACATTAGATGGCTCCGGGAAGACCAGAGGTGGTGGATTGTGCATTTATATTAACAAAGCTTGGTGCACAAACTCTGCTATTGTTGGGAGTCATTGTTCAGCTAACCTGGAGTTTCTCATGGTTAAATGTAGACCATTTTATCTACCGCGGGAGTTCACCATTATACCATTATAACTGCTGCTTATATTCCACCCGATGCTGATGCCAAGCTTGCTATGAAAGAACTTCACGCAGCCATCAGTAAACAACAGACTGATCACCCTGAAGCTGCGTTTATTGTTGCAGGTGACTTTAATCATTCAAACTTAAAGTCAGTGCTACCCAAGTTTCACCAGCATGTTTCCTGCCACACCAGAGGAAACAAAACCTTAGACCATGTTTACACAAACATGGCCGGAGCTTACGTTGCAACACCCCTCCCCCACCTGGGACAGTCAGACCACATCTCTTTGTTCCTCAGCCCCAAATATGCACCCCTCATCAACCGTGTGAAGCCATCAGTGAAGACAATCAAGGTGTGG
The DNA here is from genome assembly GCA_023566225.1 of Romanogobio albipinnatus. Taxonomy (NCBI): domain Eukaryota; kingdom Metazoa; phylum Chordata; class Actinopteri; order Cypriniformes; family Gobionidae; genus Romanogobio; species Romanogobio albipinnatus. The sequence goes on along the minus strand of CM042248.1, from coordinate 16,461,122 downwards.
CCTGCGGGGGCAGATTCCACACTCCAGGAAAGGTTTCTAAACACAGACTGGAGTATGTTTGCTTCTCAAGCCACCAGTGGCGCTCAAACGGACATTAACTCCTACACCTCCTCAGTATTGGATCATATCAATACCACCATTGACAGTGTTACAACCCAGAAACAGATCACCACATACCCAAATCAGAAGCCTTGGATGAACAGGGAAGTGCGACTCCTGCTGAAGTCACGCAATACTGCCTTCAGATCAGGTGATGCACAAGCCTACAGCGCATCCAGAGCAAACCTGAAGAGGGGCATCAAAAAGGCCAAGCACTGCTACAAGCTAAAGATAGAGGGACACTTTTCCAACTCTGACCCTCGACGCATGTGGCATGGCTTTCAGGCCATCAGTGATTATAAACCCACCCACTCCACCCCCGCAGCCACTGATGTCAACTTCCTGAACGAGCTAAATTACTTTTATGCTCGTTTTGAAAGAGACAACAGAGAAACTGCCACCAAGCTCAAATCCTCAGCTAACCACCCACCAATCACACTCTCCTCCACAGATGTCTGCAAGGCACTGAGCCGGATCAGCGCGCACAAGGCTGCTGGACCAGACAACATCCCTGGTCGTGTTCTCAGGGCATGTGCGGAGCAGCTCGCTGGGGTTTTTACAGACATTTTCAACCTGTCTCTCGCCCAAGCAGCTGTACCATCATGCTTTAAACGCACTTCCATTGTGCCAGTGCCGAAACACTCCAGCCCGAGGTGCCCTAATGACTACCGCCCTGTAGCACTCACACCCATCGTTATGAAGTGCTTTGAGCGGCTGGTCCTGGAACACCTAAAAGACTCTCTACCATCCACATTGGACTCACACCAGTTTGCCTATCGCAGCAATAGGAGCACAGAGGATGCAGTTTCCATGGCACTGCACTCTGTGCTCACCCATCTGGACAGTAAAAACACCTATGCACGCATGCTGTTTGTTGACTTCAGCTCAGCATTCAACACTGTCATCCCATCCAAGTTAATTGCCAAACTTGGAGACCTGGGCATCAACACTTCAATGTGTAACTGGATTTTGGACTTCCTAACTGACAGACCACAGAATGTTCGATCAGGATCCACCTGCTCCACGTCCATCACACTCAACACTGGTGTACCACAGGGCTGTGTGCTAAGTCCGTTTCTCTACTCCCTCTTCACCTCCGACTGCAAGCCTGTGTATGGATCTAATTCCATCGTCAAGTTTGCGGACGACACTACTGTGATTGGTCTCATCAGCAACAACGATGAGACTGCCTACAGGGAGGAGATCCAGCACCTGGCCACATGGTGCACTGATAATAACCTGCTCCTCAACACCACCAAAACGAAGGAGCTCATCGTGGACTTCAGGAAGGAGTCAAGAGGCACACACGACACCATCCACATCAATGGAATGGCTGTTGAGCGTGTCTCCAGTTTCAAGTTCCTGGGGATCCACATCTCGGCGGACATGTCGTGGACGACCAACACCTCCAGCCTGGTCAAGAAGGCTCACCAGCGCCTCTTCTTCCTGAGGACACTGAGGAAGAATCAGCTCTCCTCGGCTATCCTGGTGAACTTCTACCGCTGCGCAATAGAAAGCATCCTGACCAACTGTGTGGCAGTATGGTATGGGAGCTGCTCTGTTGCGGAGCGCAAGGCACTGCAGCGGGTGGTGAAAACTGCCCAGCGCATCACAGGGACTCCACTACCTGCCATCGAGCACATCCAGAGGAAACGCTGTCTGCATCGAGCTCGCAGCATCCTCAAGGACTCCTCTCACCCAGCCCACAGCCCACACCCCTCCGGCAGGCGTTTCAGGATCCTCCGGACCAGGACCAGCAGACTAAAGAACAGTTTTTTCCCCAGAGCTGTCTCTTTACTGAACTCAAACCACCGTTGATCCACTTCCCTCATAAACTGCAAACTCTCCTACCTCACACCTACATTCACTTTGTTATTTGCACTACCGACTGTTTATTACAATAACAACTGTTTACTTATGCATTTTGCACCACCATATCTTAACTGGAATATGCTCATTTGCACTGCCGACTGTATTTACAGTAACCATGTTTACATTTGCATTTTGCACCGTACTTCTAACTGCAATATGCAATCACTTTCCACTGCACTTTTACACTTTCTTTCGGATAGCTCTGTCCATAATTTATTGCACTACCTTAATCCACTGCTATATTCCTCATATTAGCCTAACATATTATTGTATACCTCTATCTGTAAAATTCTGTTCAAAGTAATAGCCATCTGTATATTATATTCATAGTACATATTCACCTGTACATTCTGTTTACATTCTGTTTATAGTAATAGCCATCTGTAAATTTATATTTATTCACTGTATATATTCATCTGTAAATTCAGTTCTGTTTATAGTAATAACCATCTCTCTACTTATACATATTTATATATATTCAGTACATTTTTATGCCCAGCACTTACGCAACCATTGTATATATCCTGCACTTGCTGCTATTGCACTTCTGGTTAGACCTAAACTGCATTTCGTTGCCTTGTACTTGTACTTGTGTAATGACAATAAAGTTGAATCTAATCTAATCTAATCTAATTGAACATAGCAATAGATATGGATATTGACATAGGTGTTAAACCAATAAACAGAGGGAATTGTTATGCTACTGCAAAAGCCGCGTAGGCTGTATGGACTGCCACGTTGGCCATATATTCACTGCCTCAATAGGCCGGGGTACAAAAAGCCGTGTAGGCTGTATGACTGCCACGTTAGGTCGTATATACTGCCACAAGAGGCCGGGGTACGAAAAGTCGCGTAGGCTGTATGACTGCCATGTTAGGCCGTGTATACTGCCTCAATAGGCCGGGGTGCGAAAAAACAAAACAAAGCCGCGTAGGCTATTTGACTGCCAGGTTAGGCCGTATATACTGCCACAACAGGCCGGGGTACGAAAAGCTGCGTAGGCTGTATGGACTGCCACGTTAGACCGTGTATACAGTCTTGATAGGAGAGGGTACAAGAAAGACGCGGCGACTGAGAATGATAAGCCAGTGTGCAGAGAAGGCTGCGATAGCCCATAGTGAGGAGAAGACAGCGTGGGTGCATGAGTTGGTCTCGATAGACCCCATGAAAAAGTATTAGGAGTTAAATGATAAACTAGTGCTGGGCGGTATACCGGTTCATACCGAATACCGGTATTAATTTTCTTTATGATATGAATTTTGATGATACCGCAATACCGGTATATGTCGCTTAAACAAAGTTCGGAACGCGGCGCAGCGCGTCATTGTTTGAGAGGGGACCCATTTCATTGATGCACTGTAGTAAGAGCAGTCAGAGCACAGTTGAGATCGCATTACAGCACAGCCTATGGCGTGCTATCTATGTGCGATGTGGGATAGAATGAGTGCACTCAATAACGTCCACTAAGGTTTCGGACACCACTACAAAGCGCTGTGCCCTCCAAATAATGCTATATTTGAGGTTATGGGAGCGATGTCGGATTCAGTCCTTGATTATTGTTGAGAATTCAAACTACACGCGGCGCGCGAGAGAGCGCGGTTTCTGCACGGAGCGCTGCGATGAGTTTAACAACGCTCATCACATGGATCATATAGCACTGATATAGACCGGAGCGAGTGCGTTTAAAATTTTTATGGACATATTTCAAAAACTCTAGTGCTCTAGACATGAACCAGAAGTGTGTATGCGCGCATATTTCATCACGTCTTATTAAAATGAAATGTATGCACTGATTACACTGATAACCTATGTCTGATCACGAACGCGCTGACACGATGGATTATTCAAAAGACGATGTAAGTTAATAAATAAACTGACAATTCAAAGAAGAATGGGCCAAAAAGTAACTGCTTTATTCTTTCTGTGTTAAACTGATGTGTGTCATTCGTTCCGAGAGTCCTGTTAAATGTATTGCTAATATCCTCATTTCTCTTCGTTTTGGCAGTTTGTTGTTATAGAGGGTTAGATTTTTAAAATGCTTAAGGTGCCCTCAACTCAACTTTTAATATTCAGGTGTCTGTAAGTATGATTCTAAACGTGTTGCAGGTCTGTGTTTTATTGTTTGTTGTCTCTCCACAGCATCATTTTGTTAACCTGTAGACCTATTAACTCTAGTGTGGAATTTTTCTACAATATTCACTCGTCATGACAGTAAAACAGGGCATTCTAGTCAATCTCCTGCAGTATTTCCTCTCTCAATCAGTAGAAAATGTGATTAACACCCTGTCATGCATAGGGGAAAAAATACCGTCATATACCGTGAAACCGATATAATTTAGAAAAATACCGTGATATACATTTTCGGTCATACCGCCCAGCACTATGATAAACTGTAACTTACCTTGTTAAGACACATAGGTAATCTTAGGATTACCTGAAGGTTTGAGCATTCTATAATATTAGAATGCTGACGACCACCTTGACCACCAAACAATCCTGCATTCAGTTGCTGTTGTAGCAGCACATAACCCTGAATGAATGTCCGGTATACTGATGAGATGGTCTGCAGTTCTGTAGGTCTGTCTCTAGATGAGTTAACCACCTTCTTGATATGGGAGACCCATTGGGGAATATAAAAATTGCAGAATGATTAGGGGTACAGGGATGTGCTTAGAGATATCCTCTTTTACAGAGACGAAGGCCACGCTGATAGCCGCAGTAGGCCACAGAGATGAAGGCTACAATAGGCCACCTGGACAGAGATCACGTTAGGCCACAGAGAAATTCATGAAAGGATTATAGAGACTGACGAAAACAGGATTGATGAGTAGTAATAAAGGAGAAAACATGCCACCGCCAGTATTTGCATGAAAATTATTACTTGAAGTTGCTGAGTGTTTGAGTCAGATCTTGCTGAGGATGACCATGTACACAGCACTTTGATAGAGTATGCGGACTCCACACATTGAGCTGCGTTCGTAGCAGCCCCAATCCGAAGAATGACCTAGGCATAGAGGAGTTGGGGAACTACAGTCCTTAGCATCTGCAGTTGGAGGATTCGAAACCATTGGGACTGACTCCAGCTCACAGCTAGATAGAACACCATCTAACCGTCAGAACCCCCAGAAGAAAATAAACCAGAACAGCATGACAAATACATAACCGACAATTGAAAACCTCAAACAATTCCCTTGCAGAAGGATCAGAATGTTTTAGAAGACGTTTTTCTAGCTAATAAACCATAGCTGCCCATACGGTAAAAAATATATATTTTAAAATATATTTTCACATATATTTCAAAATATACAAAAACTTGCCAAAAAATATATTTGCAAAAAATATATTTTAAAATATATTTACCTATATTTTAAAATATATTTTTGCAAATATGTTTTTTGGCCATTTTTTGGTATATTTGAAATATATGTGAAAATATATTTTAAAATATATTTTTTGGCCATTTTTAAAATATATTTTGCCCTCCATATATTTCAGTCCAGGAAAATACATTCACAATGTAACATTTGAATAAAAATCTTTATTTGATGTCTAAAATGTGAACATATAACACATTTGAATCAAGTACGGAACATTCATTTGAAACAACAACAACAAAAAACAATATATTACAAAATTAGCTTTTTTTTTTTCTCAAGAAGTCTCAGTTCCCCCAGCTTGAAATTCACTGCAATACCCAAAGCTCCCCTGGACACATTGGGAAACCTCTTCTTAACTGCCACTGTAAGAGACTATGTTCATCATAGTCAACAGTAAACAGGAAAACAGTCAACAGTAAAAATCATAACTATGTTTAAATAGTTAGTTCACTCAAAAATTTACATTTTGTCATTAATTACGCACACTCGCACCTATAAGACTCTTGTTCATCTTTGAGACACAGTTGCAGATATTTCAATAAAAAATTTAGATTTCTGTCCCTCCATTTACAGTCCAACAACTACCAACTTACATTAACAACTTACCTCCACATTGTGCATTAAAATTCTTTAATGTACAGCTAGCTGTTGATCCGTTACATATTTATTATAATTATTAAATAGATGGCGCCTTATTTGTACAATAAAGCCCACCCTATACCTGTCCTTAGCTGATAAACACTTTGTTTTTAAACACATATTAGACACTTTATTTCCAAATATTTTCTTTTGTTTTACTGAAAATAAATGCCTTTCCGATCTGATACATGATGGAAAAAGAGTAGAGCGAGCAAAAGGCGGAACCTCCGGTCGAATTCCATCAAAACTTGCATCACGCTTTATGATGTGGTATTTGTGTAACGAATCCACAGAGTCATAGAGATCCATTTGCAGCTTTAATTAGTAACAAAGTCAGACAGACAGGGTGTTGATAGGTAGACAGGAATGGTATGGGCAAGGCAAAGAATACTCAGGCAAGCTAGTGCTGATGATCGGGGCAGGCAGCAAGGTTTCAAACACGGGTAACAGTGCAGGGTCGTGGGAGCCAGAGTACGTTCAGTTAGCCAGGAAACAGTCCAAGGTCGAGGTAGCCAGAGAGTGGTCGAAGAGTTCCAAAAACAGTCCAAGATCTAAACCAGAATAAACAGAATCAGTAGACAATCGCTCAGTACGTATGCCAGGGCAAGACAATACTTCGCACTGAATGGGTGTGAGAGAGGGATTCTTATACATGTGGAAATGAAGTGCAGGTGTGAGTGTAATCAATGAAGAGCAGGTGTGTGATCAGTCCAAGAGAGCAGCATTATGGGAAATGTAGTTTGTATGGCCATAGTCAATACTCTGGAGATGGATCCCTCTGTGAATGTGGAGGTGACACAGGAAACTCCTGTGTAACAGAGCCCCCTCCCTGCGAGCGACTCCTGGCGCGAGGAGGCAAACGGCGACGGGGTCTTCCACGTTGTCGAGGAGCAGGTTTATTTGGATGTGATCGGTGGAATTCCTCTGTGAGTGTGGGGTCCAGGATGTCCTTGGCCCTGATCCAGCACCGTTCCTCCGGACCGAACCCCTCCCAATCGACAAGGTACTGCAGAATGTTACCCCTACGTCTGGAGTCTAGTAGTTCCTTTACCCGATATGCCTCCTCGCCGTCTACCAGGACAGGTGGAGGGGTCTGTGGTGTGGCTCCCTCCTCTGACACTCTCTCGGGACTGTTAGCGGGTTTCAGCAGGGACACATGGAACGTGGAGGCAATGCGGTAGTTAGTGGGAAGTTTGAGACGAAAGGACACTGGAGTGATTTGTTTTAGGACTTCGAATGGACCGACATATCTGGGACTGAGCTTACGGCAGGGGAGTCGAAGCTTGAGATCCTTTGTGGATAACCATACCCATTGACCTGGACGGTACTGCGGAGCAGGACGACGATGCTGGTTGGCGTGGTGTTCCTGGCGCCGGACTGCATGTAACAGGTGGGTGTGCGCTTGATCCCAGACTTCTTCGCTCCTTTGGAGCCATTCGGTGACAGCGGGAAGTTCTGTGGGTTCCCCGGACCAAGGAAATAGTGGAGGTTGGAAACCCAATATGCACCGGAATGGAGTTAGACCAGTAGCGGGTTTGACCAGAGAGTTCTGGGCGTATTCTGCCCAGAACAGGTAACGACTCCACTCTGTTTGCTGCTGCTGACAGTATGTGCGCAGGAAGCGAATGATGTCCTGGTTTAAACGTTCGGTCTGCCCGTTGGATTGGGGGTGATATCCGGAGGTCAAACTGATGTTCACATTGAGGTGTTTGAAGAAAGCCCTCCAGACTCTGGAGGTGAACTGTGGCCCTCGGTCTGACACGATGTCATCAGGAAGGCCGTAGAATCGGAACACCTGATTGCAGAGGATTTCAGCCGTGGCGAGTGCTGTGGGCAGTTTGGGTAAGGCCACTAGTCTACATGCCTTGGAGAAGCGATCAACTATTGTCAATATGGTGGTATTTCCCTGGGATTCTGGGAGATCTGTAATGAAATCTATAGCGATGTGGGACCATGGACGCTGCGGAATGGGCAACGGAGTTAGAAGTCCGGCAGGTAATTGACGAGGCGTCTTGGAAGTGTTGCAACTGGTGCAATTCTGGATGTGGTGGGTGGTGTCGGCGAGTAGAGTGGGCCACCAGAACCGGTTGCGGAGAAGGTGAACAGTGGCGGTGATACCGGGATGACCGGAACTGGGCGTTGCGTGTACCTGATCAATGAGGCGGGTGCGTAAGGGAGCAGGGACATACATGCGATTAGGTGGACCATTCAAGGTAGATGACTCCTGGCGATTGAACTGTTCAATCTCAGTAATGATGTCCCATTGCACAGGAGCGACGAGTAGGTTCTCAGGAAGAATATTCTCGGTGATCGTGGGTTGGGGTGTCTCATCGGTCTGGCGGGAGAGAGCGTCAGCCTTAATGTTCTTCGAACCAGGACGATACATGATAGTGAACTGGAATCTTGTAAAGAATAGAGCCCACCGGGCCTGACGGGGATTCAAGCATTTGGCCGTCCGGAGAAACTCAAGGTTCTTGTGGTCGGTGAGGATAATGAAGGGTTCCTGTGCTCCTTCTAGCCAGTGCCGCCACTCCTCTAAAGCCAGTTTCATGGCCAGTAATTCACGGTTGCCCACGTCATAGTTGCGCTCAGCGGAGGTTAATTTACGAGAAAAGAAGGCACAAGGATACATTTTTTCAGGCATACCTTGACGCTGGGACAGAACTGCACCTACTCCAGTGTTTGAAGCATCCACCTCGATGATAAACTGACGTGTGGGGTCTGGATGCCGCAGGATGGGAGCAGAGGTGAAGCGTGTTCGGAGCTCATCAAAGGCCTTGGTGGACTCAGGTGTCCAGCTCAAGCGATGGTGGTGACGTTTGGTCATGGTGGTCAACGGGGCAGCTACTGTACTGTAGTTTCTGATGAACCGACGATAGAAATTCGCAAACCCCAGGAACCGTTGCAACTGTTTGACTGTGTGGGGAACCGGCCAATTTAGGACCGCCTGAACCTTCTTCTCGTCCATCGCCACACCCTCTGGACTGATGACGTATCCCAGGAAAGACGTTCTTGTGCGATGGAATTCACATTTCTCGAATTTGGCATAGAGCTGATATTGAATGAGTCGTCTGAGAACCGATCTGACATGTTTGACGTGTTCCTCCATGGTTGAAGAGTAAATCAGTATATCGTCGATGTAGACGATTACCCACCTCTCCAGCATGTCCCGAAAGACGTCATTCATGAACGCCTGGAAGACAGAAGGACTATTGGACAACCCGAATGGCATAACGAGGTACTCATAGTGCCCATTAGTGGTAGAGAAGGCCGTCTTCCACTCGTCTCCTCTGCGTATACGAATCAAGTTGTAGGCATTACGGAGATCCAACTTGGTATAATACTTGGCTTGACGGAGCTGTTCGAGCGCAGCTGGCACCAGGGGCAGTGGGTACCTGAACTTGACTGTATTCTCGTTAAGACCACGATAGTCGATGCAGGGACGCAGTGTGCCATCCTTTTTCTTAACGAAGAAGAAGCCCGCAGCGGCGGGTGAGGTAGAGGGCCGGATGAACCCCTTGGCTAGTTCTTCCTCTATGTACTTCTTCATCGCTTCGGACTCTGGTTGAGACAGGGGGAAAATTCTGCCCTTAGGCGGTGTGGTGCCGGGTAATAGTTCGATGGCACAATCACTGGAACGGTGTTCTGGAAGTTGGGCAGCCTTGACTTTGCTGAAAACGTCAGAGAGATCAGAATACACAGCAGGCAGTCCTGAATCACTGAACTCCGACGTGGATAACTGGAGAATGTTGCGAGGAGTACGATTGATTTTTGCCAGGCATCTTCTATGGCACGAAGAATCCCACTGGATGATTTGGTTCTCCCGCCAGGAGATTTGTGGGTTGTGAGTGCGCAGCCATGGAAGACCCAGGATTATGGAGTGTTTGGGGGCGTGAATAACATAAAACCTGATTGATTCAGAATGAAGTGTTCCGACGTGCAGAATTACCTCTTCGGTGAGGTGTTGAATCCTTCCCTCTCCCAAGGGCCGACCATCTAGCGCCTCGACTGTCAGAGAGAAGTCACAGGGATTAGTTTGGAGTTTATGCTGTACAGTGAATTCATGAGACATAAAATTTCCCGCGGCTCCTGAGTCTAGCAAAGCGGATGTGTCAATCATTCTGCCGGGTAGAGAGAGACGAACAGGTAGCGTGAACCCGGACCACCGATTGTTGGAGTCCGCCAGGGTACTCACCGGTTGAGCCTGAAGAGACGGACGAACTGGGCAGGAGAGTCTGCGATGACCAGACTGTCCGCAGTAGAGACAGAGATGCTGCTGCAGGCGACGCTCGCGTTCCTCAGGAGTGAGAGGAGTAAAACCCAGCTGCATGGACTCTGGTGCATCCGTGTCGTCGGGACGAGCACGATAGGGAGCTCGAGGTGTGCGCCGAGAACGAATAAGGTTGTCGATCTGAATGGCCAGGTTGATGTATTCATTCAGCGTTCTCCCCTCATCGCGGCAAGCTAACTCAGACTGAAGTTCATTGGTGAGACCTTTTCTGAACAGGGTTTTCAGGGTGTCCTCAACCCAATTGGTCTGTGCAGCAAGGGTGCGAAACGTGAGGGCATAATCGGCGGCGGTTCTTCTCCCCTGAGTATGACTGAGAAGGCGTTCACCGGCATCACCGAGCTCAGTGGAGTGCTCGAAAACGCTGCGGAATTGCTGGGTAAATGATGCAAATGTGGAGAAAGGAGATCCATCCGGCCTCCAGATGGCAGTTACCCATTCCAGCGCCTTTCCGGTGAGGAGCGAACACACGAAAGCAATTCTCCCTGAATCTGTGGGATGGAGTGCTGGCTGTTGATCAAAGTAGAGGTGGCATTGGAGCAGGAAGCCTTTGCATTTAGCTGAAGCGCCATCATACTTCTCTGGAAGAGCGAGACGAGGATTGACTGAGGTGCTCGCCGAGGGTGGTGATACCCCTGAGGCCTGATCGACGGGGGCGCTGATCGCTGAGGCTTGAAGCCCTTGCAGGGCTGTTACGAGCTCCTCGGTGAGTGACGTGAGGCGATTCAACTGTAGCTGGTGTTGAGCTAGCTGGGCAGCCTGTGCAGAGATCTCAGTGGTGAGCTGTGAGACGGCTGCTGGACCTTGAGGTGGCGAAGTATTCTGTAACGAATCCACAGAGTCATAGAGATCCATTTGCAGCTTTAATTAGTAACAAAGTCAGACAGACAGGGTGTTGATAGGTAGACAGGAATGGTATGGGCAAGGCAAAGAATACTCAGGCAAGCTAGTGCTGATGATCGGGGCAGGCAGCAAGGTTTCAAACACGGGTAACAGTGCAGGGTCGTGGGAGCCAGAGTACGTTCAGTTAGCCAGGAAACAGTCCAAGGTCGAGGTAGCCAGAGAGTGGTCGAAGAGTTCCAAAAACAGTCCAAGATCTAAACCAGAATAAACAGAATCAGTAGACAATCGCTCAGTACGTATGCCAGGGCAAGACAATACTTCGCACTGAATGGGTGTGAGAGAGGGATTCTTATACATGTGGAAATGAAGTGCAGGTGTGAGTGTAATCAATGAAGAGCAGGTGTGTGATCAGTCCAAGAGAGCAGCATTATGGGAAATGTAGTTTGTATGGCCATAGTCAATACTCTGGAGATGGATCCCTCTGTGAATGTGGAGGTGACACAGGAAACTCCTGTGTAACAATTTGCATTGTAAATAGACAGTTTATTTTTCTTACCTAATTGGCAGATAATATTGCTTGTTTTAAGCAAAAACTATCTTCGTTTGAATTATTGTTTTGGTTTCTAAAAAAATAAAAAAAATAATCTTGTTTAATTTTACTTGTCTAGTAAAACCATCTTGATTTAAATCCTAAATTATTTTCAGATATTTGGACTGGAAACAAGACAAAATACTAAGTAAGAAAAGCAAGTTTGAGCAATGTAAAACTTCTATATGAATTGAGTTGTTTAGTCCAAATTTTCTGAAGGGACTTTCTTTATATGTTTTAGGCTTTTATTCACAGTAAATGGAAGCTCAAGTATGTTTGCTATCCTCGTCTTACATAGGTTCGGCTGGGCTTCTATTTATGTTTGCTGATCAATGTTTATGTGTGACTAAAAGCCTAGAATTAAATCTGCTAATCATATACATTTAAATTTATGCATTTGGCAGACACTTTTATTCAAAGTGTCTTTCAGTACCCGTATTACAGGGACAATCTCCCTGGAGCAACATGGAGTAAAATGCCTTGCTCAAGGACACACTGGTGGTGACCGCTGGGATCGAACCAGCAACCTTCTGCATATCAGTTCCATGGTTTAACCCACTGGACCACCATCTCATATAAATTATATATTAATTGATGTATTTTTCTGTTTGCTTGGTTTTTAGTGTAGCGTCTGGATCAATCAGACACACACATATTATTCATTTATATAATGAATAATCCAACAAACTCACTCTCCCAAATAAGGCCTGTGAAACGTTCCCCAAATGAAGCTACACACTGGCAGACGCGGTGTCTTGTTACAGGACACAAACTGAGACTGGGTTTTACGACGGAAAAGAATGTCCTGAGAGGTGTGACTCTCATTTAAATTCTTGCAGAGGAAGAGGAATAAAAACCCTCTTAATCCTATATATATAGTCTATATATAACCACTTGATAAATGTGTAAACATGTATCTAATTTTCCCATCTCATGATTTTCCCTTTTATGTGGCGTTTGTATTCTTGTAAACTCAATTGGGTTAATGTTTCAGACTTTGCATATTACGGTTAACCAACATTATATGTGCGGCATGTTTGGACTCTAAAAAAGCCAATCTTCGTCTCCGATTTGTTAATTTACATTACATGTTGTTAACTTTGTGATGCATTAGTATTATAAGAATCTTAAAGATTCTTTTCTTAAACACCCAATGAAAGTACATATTCAAATGCCCTGCTAGAACACAAAGGGTCGTAAAGTTTCCCTCCAAAGGGAAATCTGCTCATTGGCTCTTGCACCTCCAGAGGGTGTGCCATCTTCACGCTTTAAAGTCACTGATCAGCTTTTAGCTGGGGCTTACTCTTTTTCTGAAATGCTGACGTGAAGATGATGCTGAACTAGAAGCCTCTAAGGACCCACCAAGCTTGTGCCAGACTGCGGCCTTGTCTTTCCATTCACCAAAGATACTCTGACTACCACTGGTTCTCTCTCATCAAGACCACATCAGCAAGGATCAACTGGAGCCTCAACAAATTACATCAGGACGGTTTAATTCAAATTGGCGAGACATGCAAGTATCAAACTTAGTCTCAGTATTTGATACATTAAATATCCTTACCCCTTTTAAAGAAGGGCATGTTAGAACTAAACTGATGGTTTGCTCAAGGCTGTTGATCTGCTGAATTTCAGACAATGCTGTAACTTCTTGCTTTCCTGTATTCTGCTTCAGCTCTTTTTCCCTTGGTAAACTGTTATGGCGTTATTTTTTAGTCAAAAGTTATGAGCGTGTAAGACATGCTCACGAGCATATTATGTTATTTCACACGCGCAAAAATGAACCTTCAGCTGGCATGATAAAAGTACTCGCGCACAAATTCATCAACCGAGAGGTGCACAGGTAGCTGCGCGCGAGCGCCTGGCATACTCTCATAGGTTAACTCTGCTTGTACAGTGGAATCCTGCTTGCGCGCAGCGGGCTTCTGCTCGAGGAGTGCTGTTTTGCTCGCGCAGTGGATTTCTGCTCGCTCAGCTGATTTCTACTCCCTCGAGTCTAAATGACTTTTGACAATTTGGGGGCGGAACCAAGGGAGGGCACTTACTCTTTTATGATTGGTCAACTTTCATCGTAATCACACCCACAGGGACATCCTTGTACCTTGATTGACAGCTCTCATTACAGGAAGCACGGAGTTGGGTTAAGTTACCACCGAAGAAGAGTGGGAATGAATTAGAATGATTTGCGAACGATGAAGCCTACGTTTTGTTAAGTAAGTTAACATTAACGTTACATATTTTTGAGCAAAAGGTAACGTAACTAGCTAGCCTATTCATTCTGTAGCTAACGCCTTAGCCAACACTTTGTGATGCTGATCGCCCGACACTCATTTTAAAACTTTTAATCTTTAAAAACTGCATCTTAGACAACTAACGTTAGGCTAACTGAATCATAACAATTATTTTCACATGTAAAAGTGCTATTCTTATTGACACTGATTTAATGGATTTGATTTTGCAGACTAACATCCAATGCAGTAAAATACTGTTTTGAATGTTGGGTAACTTAGCCACATGTTCACACTGTCCCCTTATTGTATTTTTGTGTGGATCCAGCTCATCTTGCCGTTTATCGATGTAAGAAAAAATGGCGGACGCAAAAGAGGAGGTGAACTATTTTCTAAAATGTTTATTACGTTAAAGTAGTTCATTTGTGGTGGTGTTTGTTTCAGTTACATTTCTTTATTTCTCCCCATTCCTCTAGGACGATTTGCGCAATATGGCCCTCAATTTGGTGGCCAGGCTGAGAGCTACAATGAATAATCCAACACCAAACAGTATGTATCATGAGTAACTATCTTTACTAGGTTGCGTTGCAATCTCTAGTCAACATGTGTGGTTTTGATTACATTATGTTGCTTTCCCTGTATACATATAACAATATATAAATACGGTTTGTGGAACAACTTATTGCATTCGTCATGGAAGTGTTGCTGTCATCATCATACAGCTCACCTATTCATTTAGCCTATAACACAACAGAAGTTACATGATGTCAGTGAATTAATTATGTTGAATGAACAATGAAGTTCAGGGACAGTACAATGCGCAGTCAAGCTCAGCCAGGGTATCCAGGATCCCAGGAACCACAAGAGCACAATGCAGTGCGTGGACCTGCACAGGCACCTTCAGGGACTGCAGTTCAAAAGAATATGGCCAGGTTTGGATGTTGTTCAAAGGATGCATCTCAGCTGTTTCAACAACAGCCCTCTTCAGTTCCTCACACAGTTGTTTGACTGCTGATTCAAATTAATTTGAATTTCATCTACTACTCTTTCTACAGGTGTTTCCCTGGATTATTTAAAGATAAGCAGAAGTGTAGGCCTCCTTCGCGATTGTCTAAAAAAAGGTCAGGCACCAAAACAACGCCAATCCAATTCTTTCTTCTGGACAGCCCAACAGAGAGAACCCCCAAACCTTCTGATGAGCTAAAGCTTTTACAAGCTGGGTTAGGAAGAAGGACTGTAAATGTTCCAGAGGGTGCTTGCCATAATGAGGTATGTGGTATGACACTTAATGAAGTAAGAACTGAAATTTGCACAAAATATTAACCTATACTAAAACAGCATATCCAGTGAAAAAAGTAGCCCCAATCTTAGCCACCAAAACCAAATAATTTATTTTTGGAATGCTGCCAATAACTCTAATGAACAGATTTGTCTTGAGCTCATTGATTTGATAAATATTTGCTAATCTTACTCACACACTTTAAATTCATAGATTACACGCATTCTTTCTGAGACGTATCCAAAGATGTCAGAACTGGAGGGTGCTTGGATGCTGCACAAAGCCATGGGTAAAAAGCAAGAGATTGAAGTTTACTTTTTTTCTCCAAGCAAAGGAAATTTATTGAATATTTTTGTTTGTTATAAAGTTGTCATGTTTGAAAAGTATGATCCTTCCAACAAGAGGCAGGCAGAAAATAAATATTTGTTTAATATTTGAACTTAAACAGGAGGATCAGGTCAACGGAAACTCAACTTGTTGACACCTGAAGAGGAAGGATACATAGGGGCCAGCCTTGTGAAGAGCTGGGGAGGCAAGGGCTGTCTCTACATTATGCCCATCCAGAACACACTGGACATTTCTCCCCTACCCTTCACAGCTCTGGAGTTCCAGGCCATGCCGAAAGCCCGGTGTGTGTCATGCCAGGAGTATGTGCCTCTGCAGCTCCTCGGTCTCCATGTCAATACATGTATCCAGTCTAAAGTCAAGGTTGAGGTGTGGCTTGCTGATTTGAAACTATAACATTGATGTTCTTTCTCCTTATTTGATATACAGGTTGGTCATTGTGTAATTTCTTAAATTTCACAGCAACTATTGGATGGTGGGACCATGTTAGCAGTGTCCCTGTCAGCTTAACCCAAAATTGCTTCTGGCACTGTTGTTTATAGCTATTGTTTTTTTGTAAGTCATCAAGTCTTGATATTTTATTTTATAGACCCACTGTGATGATGACATTATCAACTTGGATGACAAAGTGGTAAGCTATCAATACAAATGAAGAGATCATACATAGCATTTCATATTATTGAGCCATACATTTATGATTTTATTTCAAATATATCTGATGTGAATGACCCAGAAATGTTTTACAGGCATCTGGTGATGTGCAGCCATCACATTTGGAGAGTAAGGTGAGCAAATTGCTTCTGTTTCTTCTTAAGATTTAGGTTTTAAGAATTAACCAGTGAAATGTTTTACATGATCTGTTCTCATCAAAGAGCATGTTTACATTTGACCTCTGAAAGAGTACATCTGCATTTTTAATGGATATTTAACACTGTTTTTATTTTCATAGGTTGCTTGTCCATTGTGCAGTCAACTATTTACAAAAGACGACATCTATGTGCATGCAAGTGTCTGCGGGGAGAGGTAAAAGCTTTTCTAAGTTTCTTCTTAGTATCTTACAAAGTTTGATGCATTTTGTATCCACTTGCTTAAAATGCTCAATCCCACTGTAGAGTCCCCTCATCCCTTTTATTAAAGAATTTGGACAGATGATGGATTAAAGTTACCTGTTTATGGAATTTTTTGTTATTGTTGATCTTTACAGCAACACAAATGAGGGAGATGCAGATATTAGTGAGGACACTGATGAGCACTTCGGCAGGTATGCTGTAGAATAATTTTTAATGGGATTAGATAATGATGCTTGCCTTGGTCTGTAGCACTGAATTCTCAACAATATTGTTTTGATATTGTTGTGTAGCGTATCAGACATCCTGATGTCACTTGAAAAGAAAGTTGACACATCCCGGTCATTCAACATCAATGTGACAAGAGAGGACCTGTTTCAAAGGGGGCTGAAACAGTGGGCCAGACAAAAACAGGCCTCCCCAAAGAATCTCCTCAGTGTCTCCTTCATTGGAGAAAATGGAATAGACCAAGGCGCTCTTCGTAAAGAGTTCCTTACCGGTATGTGTGCCCCACCAAGGTCAACACACATGAATGAAATGATGAAAAGCACATTTAAGAGATTATCAATGTGAATAATATCTTATACATATCTAATACATTTGACAAAAGCAGCTTTTTGTTCTTTACAGAAATGGTGTGTGGAATTGAAGAACGTTTTTTTGAAGGAGATGGGGAAAGGGGCAAAAACCCTAAATACAGTATCTGTGACTACCAGGACAACAGTTTCAAGTATGTGCCACAGTCTGTCATATAAAATATATGACTTTGTATTGTTTAATTAGGTAGTAAAAGTCCACTGCCATTTTGTTCAAAATAGCTTTTGTCTTTGTCACAAAAGGACTTGTGGGGAGATTTTTGCCACAAGTTTGGTGCAGGGGGGTCCTGCACCAAACTTCCTTACAAGATGGTGCTACCATTTCTTGTGCCATGGGGAGATGGACAAGGATGTTGGTGTACTCGAAGTCACTGATCAGGATATAAAAAATCTGATGACAGAGGTATTTAAACAGTGTAATGCAGTGTAATAAACAGTGCAGTGTAATTTTTTCAAGTCAGGCATATAAAGTTATCAGACAATGTTTTTCTCTTTTTGCAAATATCAGGGTTGTGTCTCTACTTTCAGGTGGAAAATGCAGAAGGTGGAGAAAGCCTGATAGACTTATCAGATGCGATTGTGGCATGTGGCTACACTGGGCCAATAAATGTTGACCAAAAAAAGGCCATCACAGAGTAAGTTAACATAAACATAACACATAAATATTTGTCACAAAATGCTTTAGTGTTAACAATTTAACTCTGAATCAATACAGTATTATTTTCGGTTACACTTTATTTTAAGGTGTCCTTGTTACAGTGTAATTATACATTTAAGTACAGAGTAATATTAAGTAACTACATGTACTTACTATAGGAATAGGATAGGATTAGGATTTGGTTGAGGGTTAGTTGCATGTAATTATGCGTCATTTACTGTTATTACTACAGTAAGTACATGTAACATATGTAACAAGGACACCGTAAAATAAAGTGTTACCTTATTTTCTTACTGTTTATTAGTGCCATCGCTTTGCATGCACTGGTGAGGCTGATCCCGATCTTGAACCAGCTGCGTGAGGGATTGAGGCTCTACGGATTAGATGAGGTGTTAGCACAGCACACCCAGATGTGCCAGCAGCTCTTTGTCCCCGGCCACTTACAGGAAGTCAGTAACTTTGTGAATGAACAATTATTTTATTAGAACAGCCACTGTTAGAGACACTGATGACTTGCTCTTATGGCATATTCTGCATTTTTACTTTAAGCTGCCTTCAAATGTGTGTTCAAAGAGCTAAACGCTACAGGCCAAAACATAAAATGAATCTTTAATTTAAATCTGCAATCCTTACTGTTTTACCGTGTTTAAGCATTTGATTTGCTTCCTTATTTTAGGTGAATGTAGACTTCCTTCTGCGTGCGCTATCTCCTGATTTCAGTGAGGAAGGGTCTATGAGATGGCAGCGAGAGATGCGGATCATCAATTTTCTGCAGGATTTCTTGCAAAAGTTGGAAGACAGAGGTAACACACTGCTTAGCACCTTTTTCTATAATCCTTGTCCATCACTCTTACCATACTATCATACACTTGTTTTCCACCGGTTTCATTTTATTCTATTTTTATTAGTTACTCCCTCTTTAGGTTTATATTCATATGTGTATTCTGTTAAACCCCCGCCATGTATATGACGAATGCATTTGTACTAACAGAAATGTTGTAAATTACTTATTTGTATTTGTCTCTGAGAAGAAGCAGACAGCCAAGAAGAGGGCAGCCCTGAAGGTCAAAGTCACGTGGCAGCTGTGCACGGAACAAATGGTGGGGGGGAAGCGCCTGTCAGTCCGGACCTTCTTTCAGTGGGTCACAGGTCAGGCACATGTTCCACTGATCGAATCCAAGAGAGAGGCATTCAAGATAACTGTTAATTTTGATCATGACTGCGACTCCCGCTATGGGGCACATAGCCTTTGTTACCCCATTGTCAATGCTTGTGCTGTTGCCATTATATTTCCTACACGCCACTTAGCCACCTCCCAAGAGTTTGAAAACAACCTAACCAAGGCAATCTGTGGTGGTTATGAGTTCAGCAGACACTAAAGTAGCATTTTAAGGTCCCTGTTACTTGTTTTAGTTACTTGGTAACTTTGGTACCCTTTTTGTGCTTTGTTTCTATTTTCTACTGTGTACTAACAAGTGTACAACAAAGTTGTTCTATTGTTAAAAAGAATACATCTAAAGATTTAACTGTGGTAGTTGTTACCCTTTTTGTGCTTTGTTTCTATTTTCTACTGTGTACAAACAAGTGTACAACAAAGTTGTTCTACTGTTAAAAAGAATAAATCTAAAGATTTAACTGTGGTTGTTGTATATTTTATTTATATCACTTTCTGATCACAAAAACAAACATTAAACACCTGACAAAGCCTGAAGCACATATTCATGACATAGGAGGTAAAGGTCTCTAGTGTTAGTGTCTCCATTTTCTTCAATCAGCACCTGAAGCTCTACTAGCTGCTGTTCATTCAGTGGACACTCAAATTCAGGGACTACTATCACACCATCCACATCTTCTCCATAGTCAGCTGCAACATCCCAGTCCATGTCCGGCTCTTCAATATCCTGACAGTCGAACAAGACAGAAAAATACCGCTATCATTAGTCATCCCATGTTTACAGCATCTAATGTAATCTGTTCATCCCAATTGTTTGGCTTTTCAACATTAGCTGAAGATAAACATTTAGGGTTTGTATAACTATGCAACTAATTGATTTGATCAGGTGCTTAAATATTCGTATTGGTGTTAAACAGTACAAGTGTACCTAATGAAGAGGTTACTGAGTGCATATGAACTGTATTACCAACATTTGCAACAATTGTGATTGTTTCACCAGCTGAAGATGTGTTATACTGCTTAGAGCCTGGTGGGCCATTTCAAGGTTACATTAACAGCTTATTTTGGATATAAAATTTACTGTAGCAACTTAGTTGTTTTAAAAAGGAAAAAAAAGAACCTCAAGATTCTCTGGCTGGTCAATCGGTCGAAGCATCATTCCTGAGTGCCAAATCTGCTCAGGAGTTTTATTCCCTTCTGTTCTCAGTGGGTGGTTGTTCCAACCTTCCACAAAAGCCTCCAGGTCTGCCTTCAGTTTAGGAAGGAATGTCAGGTGGACTGTCAAAAGATCTTCTATAAAGGGACAGGGTAGGAGTATTTTACTATTCACAGGTGAGCTTTGAAAACATAACATTAATCATTGAAATGCCTTTCGTAAATACATCTAATTGATTTATGTTTTTTCCCCAGTTTTTAACCATTTCTAAAATTCCACAATGATTAACAATGATATATGACTAGCCATTAATGTTTATTAAAGTGCTCCAGACATCTGTTAACCAATCCAATTGTGTTGAAATTGACCAATTATAAGGACGCCTGCGCCTTCCTTGTTTTCCACCTCAAGTCATGATTATTATTATACCAGGCAAGTTTTTAAGAACAGTTACTTATTTACAATAACGGCCTGGCAGGGGACAAAGACCTCCTGTATGGAATGGGTACTAGGATTAAATAAAATCAACAACAGAAGATGAAGGACAACAACAAACCATGCACAAATCAAATAATAATAGAACACAGGAAACATTTAACTGACCAAGACGTACAACAATCTACAGAAAGTAGATGATAAATAGCACAATATGATGAGACAAAGATCCATCTCTAGGCTGTGGAGTGCGTTGTAATATTTTGATATCACACATGTTCTGACATCCCGCCACAAACGTTCAATCCTACGGATTTAGAAATTATTATTTTAACAATCAAGGACATGATAAAATGTTAGTATGTTATGATTTTAGACACAATAGACCTCTTTATTAGCTTGGTAAAAGCATCCAAAATACAAAAAGAAAAACCTTTGATTATGGACGCTTTTTCCTGACATGAAGCTTCCTCGATCAGTTCCACGGACAGTGAACATATATCAGGCTATTTCAACATTCTCCACTCCCTGATCACCTCTCACCCTGAAGTGCACACACAGATGACCAGTGTGTTAAAATCTGTCAGTGATGTACAATACACAGAAATAAAGTGCTACATTGTGTCAGAATAAACGTGTTCAGCGTGGAGGGGTAAGGCTATGACTGGGAGAGTATAAGGAAGTAGTGTGTTGTGAGGAAACATTATAATCCTTGAGAACCCTGAGTTTACAGTAAATTCTTTCTTAAAATATAACATCCATCATGTTTGTGTCTGTACCTTGAAGCCTGTAAAAACTTACCTTGAGGGTATTCCATGCCTCTCAGTAGCTTTTTTGAAGGCAGTGAATGCGGTTGATGCACGATTATTTGTTGCAGCATTCAAGCACATCACCTGTGTTATGAGACATTTGCATAAATGTACATTTACTATTTGTCAATATCTTACATGTACAATTGGATTACACTCTGGTCCCTTCATGCCTCAGGGAATCTGATATTTTAACACACCTTAATGACTCTTACTACCATGCGGCACCCTATATAATAACTTTTTCTCTCACGTCAACAGGGTAGTTGTAACGCATCCACAGAGTCATAGAGATCCATTTGCAGCTTTAATTAGTAACAAAGTCAGACAGACAGGGTATTGATAGGTAGACAGGAATGGCATGGGCAAGGCAAAGAATACTCAGGCAAGCTAGTGCTGATGATCGGGGCAGGCAGCAAGGTTTCAAACACGGGTAACAGTGCAGGGTCGTGGGAGCCAGAGTACGTTCAGTTAGCCAGGAAACAGTCCAAGGTCGAGGTAGCCAGAGAGTGGTCGAAGAGTTCCAAAAACAGTCCAAGATCTAAACCAGAATAAACAGAATCAGTAGACAATCGCTCAGTACGTATGCCAGGGCAAGACAATACTTCGCACTGAATGGGTGTGAGAGAGGGATTCTTATACATGTGGAAATGAAGTGCAGGTGTGAGTGTAATCAATGAAGAGCAGGTGTGTGATCAGTCCAAGAGAGCAGCATTATGGGAAATGTAGTTTGTATGGCCATAGTCAATACTCTGGCGATGGATCCCTCTGTGAATGTGGAGGTGACACAGGAAACTCCTGTGTAACAGAGCCCCCTCCCTGCGAGCGACTCCTGGCGCGAGGAGGCAAACGGCGACGGGGTCTTCCACGTTGTCGAGGAGCAGGTTTATTTGGATGTGATCGGTGGAATTCCTCTGTGAGTGTGGGGTCCAGGATGTCCTTGGCCCTGATCCAGCACCGTTCCTCCGGACCGAACCCCTCCCAATCGACAAGGTACTGCAGAATGTTACCCCTACGTCTGGAGTCTAGTAGTTCCTTTACCCGATATGCCTCCTCGCCGTCTACCAGGACAGGTGGAGGGGTCTGTGGTGTGGCTCCCTCCTCTGACACTCTCTCGGGACTGTTAGCGGGTTTCAGCAGGGACACATGGAACGTGGAGGCAATGCGGTAGTTAGTAGGAAGTTTGAGACGAAATGACACTGGAGTGATTTGTTTTAGGACTTCGAATGGACCGACATATCTGGGACTGAGCTTACGGCAGGGGAGTCGAAGCTTGAGATCCTTTGTGGATAACCATACCCATTGACCTGGACGGTACTGCGGAGCAGGACGACGATGCTGGTTGGCGTGGTGTTCCTGGCGCCGGACTGCATGTAACAGGTGGGTGTGCGCTTGATCCCAGACTTCTTCGCTCCTTTGGAGCCATTCGGTGACAGCGGGAAGTTCTGTGGGTTCCCCGGACCAAGGAAATAGTGGAGGTTGGAAACCCAATATGCACCGGAACGGAGTTAGACCAGTAGCGGGTTTGACCAGAGAGTTCTGGGCGTATTCTGCCCAGAACAGGTAACGACTCCACTCTGTTTGCTGCTGCTGACAGTATGTGCGCAGGAAGCGAATGATGTCCTGGTTTAAACGTTCGGTCTGCCCGTTGGATTGGGGGTGATATCCGGAGGTCAAACTGATGTTCACATTGAGGTGTTTGAAGAAAGCCCTCCAGACTCTGGAGGTGAACTGTGGCCCTCGGTCTGACACGATGTCATCAGGAAGGCCGTAGAATCGGAACACCTGATTGCAGAGGATTTCAGCCGTGGCGAGTGCTGTGGGCAGTTTGGGTAAGGCCACCAGTCTACATGCCTTGGAGAAGCGATCAACTATTGTCAATATGGTGGTATTTCCCTGGGATTCTGGGAGATCTGTAATGAAATCTATAGCGATGTGGGACCATGGACGCTGCGGAATGGGCAACGGAGTTAGAAGTCCGGCAGGTAATTGACGAGGCGTCTTGGAAGTGTTGCAACTGGCGCAATTCTGGATGTGGTGGGTGGTGTCGGCAAGTAGAGTGGGCCACCAGAACCGGTTGCGGAGAAGGTGAACAGTGGCGGTGATACCGGGATGACCGGAACTGGGCGTTGTGTGTACCTGATCAATGAGGCGGGTGCGTAAGGGAGCAGGGACATACATGCGATTAGGTGGACCATTCAAGGTAGATGACTCCTGGCGATTGAACTGTTCAATCTCAGTAATGATGTCCCATTGCACAGGAGCGACGAGTAGGTTCTCAGGAAGAATATTCTCGGTGATCGTGGGTTGGGGTGTCTCATCGGTCTGGCGGGAGAGAGCGTCAGCCTTAATGTTCTTGGAACCAGGACGATACATGATAGTGAACTGGAATCTTGTAAAGAATAGAGCCCACCGGGCCTGACGGGGATTCAAGCATTTGGCCGTCCGGAGAAACTCGAGGTTCTTGTGGTCGGTGAGGATGATGAAGGGTTCCTGTGCTCCTTCTAGCCAGTGCCGCCACTCCTCTAAAGCCAGTTTCATGGCCAGTAATTCACGGTTGCCCACGTCATAGTTGCGCTCAGCGGAGGTTAATTTACGAGAAAAGAAGGCACAAGGATACATTTTTTCTGGCATGCCTTGACGCTGGGACAGAACTGCACCTACTCCAGTGTTTGAAGCATCCACCTCGATGATAAACTGAAGTGTGGGGTCTGGATGCCGCAGGATGGGAGCAGAGGTGAAGCGTGTTCGGAGCTCATCAAAGGCCTTGGTGGACTCAGGTGTCCAGCTCAAGCGATGGTGGTGACGTTTGGTCATGGTGGTCAACGGGGCAGCTACTGTACTGTAGTTTCTGATGAACCGACGATAGAAATTCGCAAACCCCAGGAACCGTTGCAACTGTTTGACTGTGTGGGGAACCGGCCAATTTAGGACCGCCTGAACCTTCTTCTCGTCCATCGCCACACCCTCTGGACTGATGACGTATCCCAGGAAAGATGTTCTTGTGCGATGGAATTCACATTTCTCGAATTTGGCATAGAGCTGATATTGAATGAGTCGTCTGAGAACCGATCTGACATGTTTGACGTGTTCCTCCATGGTTGAAGAGTAAATCAGTATATCGTCGATGTAGACGATTACCCACCTCTCCAGCATGTCCCGAAAGACGTCATTCATGAACGCCTGGAAGACAGAAGGACTATTGGACAACCCGAATGGCATAACGAGGTACTCATAGTGCCCATTAGTGGTAGAGAAGGCCGTCTTCCACTCGTCTCCTCTGCGTATACGAATCAAGTTGTAGGCATTACGGAGATCCAACTTGGTATAATACTTGGCTTGACGGAGCTGTTCGAGCGCGGCTGGCACCAGGGGCAGTGGGTACCTGAACTTGACTGTATTCTCGTTAAGACCACGATAGTCGATGCAGGGACGCAGTGTGCCATCCTTTTTCTTAACGAAGAAGAAGCCCGCAGCGGCGGGTGAGGTAGAGGGCCGGATGAACCCCTTGGCTAGTTCTTCCTCTATGTACTTCTTCATCGCTTCGGACTCTGGTTGAGACAGGGGAAAAATTCTGCCCTTAGGCGGTGTGGTGCCGGGTAATAGTTCGATGGCACAATCACTGGAACGGTGTTCTGGAAGTTGAGCAGCCTTGACTTTGCTAAAAACGTCAGAGAGATCAGAATACACAGCAGGCAGTCCTGAATCACTGAACTCCGACGTGGATAACTGGAGAATGTTGCGGGGAGTACGATTGATTTTTGCCAGGCATCTTCTATGGCACGAAGAATCCCACTGGATGATTTGGTTCTCCCGCCAGGAGATTTGTGGGTTGTGAGTGCGCAGCCATGGAAGGCCCAGGATTATGGAGTGTTTGGGGGCGTGAATAACATAAAACCTGATTGATTCAGAATGAAGGGTTCCGACGTGCAGAATTACCTCTTCGGTGAGGTGTTGAATCCTTCCCTCTCCCAAGGGCCGACCATCTAGCGCCTCGACTGTCAGAGAGAAGTCACAGGGATTAGTTTGGAGTTTATGCTGTACAGTGAATTCATGAGACATAAAATTTCCCGCGGCCCCTGAGTCTAGCAAAGCGGATGTGTCAATCATTCTGCCAGGTAGAGAGAGACGAACAGGTAGCGTGAACCCGGACCACCGATTGTTGGAGTCCGCCAGGGTACTCACCGGTTGAGCCTGAAGAGACGGACGAACTGGGCAGGAGAGTCTGCGATGACCAGACTGTCCGCAGTAGAGACAGAGATGCTGCTGCAGGCGACGCTCGCGTTCCTCAGGAGTGAGAGGAGTAAAACCCAGCTGCATGGACTCTGGTGCATCCGTGTCGTCGGGACGAGCACGATAGGGAGCTCGAGGTGTGCGCCGAGAACGAATAAGGTTGTCGATCTGAATGGCCAGGTTGATGTATTCGTTCAGCGTTCTCCCCTCATCGCGGCAAGCTAACTCAGACTGAAGTTCATTGGTGAGACCTTTTCTGAACAGGGTTTTCAGGGTGTCCTCAACCCAATTGGTCTGTGCAGCAAGGGTGCGAAACGTGAGGGCATAATCGGCGGCGGTTCTTCTCCCCTGAGTATGACTGAGAAGGCGTTCACCGGCATCACCGAGCTCAGTGGAGTGCTCGAAAACGCTGCGGAACTGCTGGGTAAATGATGCAAATGTGGAGAAAGGAGATCCATCTGGCCTCCAGATGGCAGTTACCCATTCCAGCGCCTTTCCGGTGAGGAGCGAACACACGAAAGCAATTCTCCCTGAATCTGTGGGATGGAGTGCTGGCTGTTGATCAAAGTAGAGGTGGCATTGGAGCAGGAAGCCTTTGCATTTAGCTGAAGCGCCATCATACTTCTCTGGAAGAGCGAGACGAGGATTGACTGAGGTGCTCGCCGAGGGTGGTGATACCCCTGAGGCCTGATCGACGGGGGCGCTGATCGCTGAGGCTTGAAGCCCTTGCAGGGCTGTTACGAGCTCCTCGGTGAGTGACGTGAGGCGATTCAACTGTAGCTGGTGTTGAGCTAGCTGGGCAGTCTGTGCAGAGATCTCAGTGGTGAGCTGTGAGACGGCTGCTGGACCTTGAGGTGGCGAAGTATTCTGTAACGCATCCACAGAGTCATAGAGATCCATTTGCAGCTTTAATTAGTAACAAAGTCAGACAGACAGGGTATTGATAGGTAGACAGGAATGGCATGGGCAAGGCAAAGAATACTCAGGCAAGCTAGTGCTGATGATCGGGGCAGGCAGCAAGGTTTCAAACACGGGTAACAGTGCAGGGTCGTGGGAGCCAGAGTACGTTCAGTTAGCCAGGAAACAGTCCAAGGTCGAGGTAGCCAGAGAGTGGTCGAAGAGTTCCAAAAACAGTCCAAGATCTAAACCAGAATAAACAGAATCAGTAGACAATCGCTCAGTACGTATGCCAGGGCAAGACAATACTTCGCACTGAATGGGTGTGAGAGAGGGATTCTTATACATGTGGAAATGAAGTGCAGGTGTGAGTGTAATCAATGAAGAGCAGGTGTGTGATCAGTCCAAGAGAGCAGCATTATGGGAAATGTAGTTTGTATGGCCATAGTCAATACTCTGGCGATGGATCCCTCTGTGAATGTGGAGGTGACACAGGAAACTCCTGTGTAACAGTAGTATTTCAGCCATCTGAATGCAACATGTAATTATTTGGTGTAAATCATAGCAAATTTGCTTACACAGAAGGCCAACACATGAAAAGACCCAATGAAATGAAATCTTACCTTCCTGGAGTAGCCGTCCACTGCACCAAAAAGTACAATGTTGTACCTGATGGGAACAAAATAAAGACCTACATTACCAGTTTCAACCTGGATTTTTATTGTAGAAATGTCATGGCAACATACATATGCTTTGAGATCTATCAGTGTCTGCATCATTATATTTAACAAAATAAATAAATAATGAATAATCTGTACTGTACAGTACTGACCTGATAAGTTTGTGGTTAGTCTCGACATGCCACAGTGAAAGGGGACCCCTGACAGAGTAAGTTCTTCGCACAATGCAGCCCAGTCCAGTCAGTCTAGAAAGAATACCAAGCGAGTCCACTCGATGCATTGATGCAGTAACTCTCCTCCACTGGACGTGGATTCCCATGGACTTTAGCCTCCCTTTGACCATCCGATAGCCTGCTGTGGGGCATTTCATTTTTGATGCGTTGGACTGCATTATCAAGCTCCTGCTCAGTAGCATTGCTGTAGTTCTGTCTGGCAGAGAGACCAAACTCCCTCATCCGTCTGTTGACTGTACTGGCTGAAACGCACAGTAACTTTGCGATGCAGTCCACAGACAGATTTATCTCCAAAAGCTCAACAAGTCTCTCCTTCTCTAAGTTGTACCTGGGACGCCCCATCTCTCCAGCTACAGTTTCAACAGTACTGCTGGTAACTTCAGCATTTTCAATGTGGTCCATGACCAGATGGAGGAAATCTCTTAAGGCGAGACACGGCAGGTGAAAACATCGTTTTTTCATGCAGTGGTCAATTTTGAGATTTTGGCCCAGTTTGCTCCCTTAACATGTAAGCTTTCATGTCAAAATAAAAAAATGTCAACATTACACATTAAGTGGGTTATTTCATTATATTTTGTCACCGTGCGCCTTTAGATTTCTACCCGAAATCATCAAAAGTTATTCTAGCGCGATCTCTCGTGCCGTCTCCATTCACAGAAACATGTCGTGCTTGGTCTCATTATAAAGCTCACAGTCTCACACACAGCACTGTCTAATCCAAATATGGATATTTCCTTTGTAGAACTAACCAACCGCGAAAGTTTGCAGCCGAACACCACATCTGATTCCATGTGAATTTCTCACGCGCTGCCGCTTGCTTGTGTATTCTCTGCTTGAGAGAAAGTGCAGACAACGCTGAAATCGGCTCATAAACGCTCACAGAAAAGACCAAGTAGCAAGAGAAAGTAAAAAACAACAGATTAGACGACGAAACCCCGTCAGAATTAGATTCAAATAGTTATAGATGGACATATGCAACAAACAGGGACAGCTCGTCTGCAGTTTTTGTGACTGGTGTTTGTTAAGGTAGTTCTCTTAAGGTAGTTCTCTAATAGCTATTGCTATTAATAATTTATTAATTTATCAATTTCCACGTGTTTTAAATATTATACACTACTGATATCAATTAACTGAATATATATTTTGTTTGTAGGTTGGGGGTTTTATAGAAATGTATGCAGTTATACAGTATAAAACTTTAAAGGCCGTTTTCTCAGAATTAGTTTTTTCTCACACTCAGAGTCAGATATATCCACTTCAGGAGCACCTACAAGCACCATCTTTAGCAGTCTTATACTGAACTATATTCTGAAGGCTTTTACAGAGGGATTTGTTGATATATCATTTTTATCCTGAGTTATAGGTCCTTTAACTCCAAAAAACATGGCGAAAATTGATTTTTTAAGGCTATTGTCAGTATTCTCTAATTTACTAAAGCACAAAATAAGATATCCAGAATCCCCTCTGTAAAAGCCCTCTCATCTAACATGTCAACAAATAGAACCAAGAATTTTAAACCTGGTCCTTTCCAATTTCCAGATTTTGTTTTTGGAAAAGTATGCAAATGAGCGTATATTTAAGTATATAAGGCCTCATTTGCATATTAAAACATTAATTTACACCAAACTTGTAATACATTTTTTTCTTATGTTTATGCCAGTAATAAACTGGAGAAGTTTCACAGTGATATCTTGTAATTTAAAAAAATTCCCTATTCACCTGTAGTGTCTCGCCTTAAGGCCTGTACAATATCTGGGGGGACATTTACATGCCTTGACAGTGCTTCCCAGAGGTACAGCTCCTGCCGACATGCAAACTGTAAGAAGTCCAAGTCCAGAGGCATTCTTGAAAGCGCTGACTCTAATTAAATGATCAGCCTGGAAGTAATCTCACTTCTGACTATGTCCTGTTGAAGTGGAAAACAACATGAAATTTACACTGTACAATATCTGGGGGACATTTACATGCCTTGACAGTGCTTCCCAGAGGTACAGCTCCTGCCGACATGCAAACTGTAAGAAGTCCAAGTCAAGATGCGTTCTTGAAAGCGCTGTATGTTATAGTAACATACATGGTCACTAGTTCAACTAAAACACTTGCCATGAAAAGTTTGGGAACCACTGGCCATACTTTACGTTTTGTTTTACACATGCAGCACTGACTAAAACGCTAGTTTGCTGAGAGACACCTAACGTTAGCCCCCCTGCTGAGTTTGCTAGCTCGCTAGCCTAAAACTTGCTATTTAAGGTTGATTAGCTAGCTTTTGTCAGCTACTTACATGTTCCAAACAAATTTCAGATTAAATTGCTACATTGTCAAACACACAGCCCCCATCATATATCAATATCACTTACGCCTACATCTTCAGGTGTCGCCGCCATTCCGTCCACTGTGCAGTGATTTAACTATGATCTGCGCAGCATTTTATACGTGCAGAGACATTTTTATGTATATTACAAAACTCATTCTAATTCATTCCCACTCTTCCTCGGTGGTAACTTAACCCAACTCCGTGCTTCCTGTAATGAGAGCTGTCAATCAAGGTACAAGGATGTCCCTGTGGGTGTGATTACGATGAAAGTTGACCAATCATAAAAGAGTAAGTGCCCTCCCTTGTGTAACGTCTTAGGGTAACATATATTATTAAATTAAATTCAGCTCATAGGGAATAAGGGGTATTAATATTTAGGGATTTATGATTAATCATAACGGGTTATAATTGAATCACAAATCTCCAAAATCACCCAAAAAGGGAATACCTAACAGGTATTTATGCAATATATATATATATATATATATCTATGGTTAACAACAATTTATTGCAATCAACTCTGGATATATATCTATATTAAATAATCACAGAATAGCCTCTAAGGAATTGATTCAGAATTCCTCTACTCTGTTCGGTTTAACGAACGAGCAGTACAATACTTATCAACTTGGACTTCAACCCATTTTCGGGAAGTTTATCCCTCTGGCAACAAAGGACAAACTTTCCGAGTTATGGTATTAATTACAGCATTCAATGATACTTATAAGAGCTCGTAGCTTAGATCTGACATTAAAGGGACTCATGTTTTGTGAGCAACAACAATGACAATCAAGGCGTGGATACAATGGTTTTAATAGTGATAGCTACTACGATTACATACAACTAAATAAAGGATACATGTATATACAAAATAGGGAAAGTAATGAAAGAGAAGAAAGGGGATAGAAATAGAGGGAAGAGAGAGAAGGAGAACAGGAAGGTGAGAAGGGAATGGTCCAGTCAGACATTTTCCAACCAAAACCGCGAGAGCCAGCAACGAACAATTATCACCATAATAGGGGTACAATCTTAAACGCATCTAAATTTCGATAGAATTGATACTTGCATGGTTTCTTTGTGTTGTGTAAGTAAGGTGTGTGCGTTGCGTTTCTCAGTGTTCATGCGCTGAAGCTCTCCCTCCGTTCGGTCCTTCCGGGGTCGGTCCGCGGGAGATTTAACGGCGTGTAGGAGCGGTTGTCTTGGAAGGAAAAGGCATCTCGTTCGCGCTAAGAAGATTCGCGCAGTGATGTGCGCGCTCGGATGGAGCGCACCGGTGTTGCGTCATCTTCAAAGGGGCGATCAGCTTGACCAGGCGGGCTCGGGCCGAAGCCCCGCGAGCCGCGCTGGCGTGATGGAAGGGAAGTTTTGTCTCGTCCGAGTCCTTGCAAATTTTTACTGAGCCGCATGGTTGCTTCAAATCCATAGAGGAAGTTGCACATGGCATGCAGAGTTTGGGCCTTCTGCTCCAGGGCCTTGTGAGGCCTTTGGCTCGGTGTTTGTGGAGGTCTGCCGTGTGGGCACCCTGCTGGGTGAGAGCCACCCCAAACACAGCTTGTGGTGTCCGTGATAGCAGGAGAAGAAGAGAAGGAGGATCTCTGTGAGCTCTCTTTTTAAGGTCGAAAATAGTCCCACCCTCTGGAGGCAGGCTTGACCAATGAGATTGTTGGGATTTCCAAGCGGGAAATTCCTCGGGAGAATTTTATTGCTCTTTGTTCCAAAGCCTGAAATCGATGAGTCTGTGCTCAGGTATACTCTAATTAATGCAACAAACACATATTGCTTCGTACAAGGACATGACATACGTGGAAGTGTAAGTTATGAAGCGTGCATTAATTTGATAGGAGACATGACATATATGAGGTTACATGGAATAGTAAGTCGTTCACGGGACATGGATACATAGGGAATGCAATGATAGGGAACACATTACAAGAGAGTTATATGTGTACATACAATGTCCTGGGGTGCATGTTCATTTATAGACGATGTGTCTATAACTTGAGGCCACAATGTGTGTTTTACAGGCTTTGTGTCTTTAGTTGGGAACTTTCCATGTGGCCACATTCCTTTTAGGGGCCATAAAAACCTTATCAGCAGGTTTCCCTGGTAACGGAGGATCCTTCTTTGTTGTGTTGGGGGGAAGGTCTGTTATTCAACCCAAAGTATTTAAAACATATTTGTTAAATGTAACAGGCAATTAAGTGTCTGAATCGCCTCAATCACTACACTTGGTTCCGCCCCCAAATTGTCAAAAGTCATTTAGACTCGAGGGAGCAGAAATCAGCTGAGCGAGCAGAAATCCACTGCGCGAGCAAAACAGCACTCCGCGAGCAGGATTCCACTGTACAAGCAGAGTTAACCTATGAGAGTATGCCAGGCGCTCGCGCGCAGCTACCTGTGCACCTCTCGGTTGATGAATTTGTGCGCGAGTACTTTTATCATGCCAGCTGAAGGTTCATTTTTGCGCGTGTGAAATAACATAATATGCTCGTGAGCATGTCTTACACGCTCATAACTTTTGACTAAAAAATAACGCCATAAACTGTATGCATGTATGTGTGTGTATGTTAGAGTAGTTTAAGTGTTTAGACTAGTTAATAAAATCTTGTTCATGTTACACGTAAAGTTGTCCGTGTCTCAAGCTCATAACTGGAGTCACTAATCATTTAGATCTTGGTTACTGCTCTTAGTAGTATTGTAAATTAAGAAAGACATTTCCCATGCCCCGGAAATGTACATTTCTTAGAGTTAATAAACAATTGATCCTGAGTGTTCATGGGACAAATAGGTTCATTGATTGTAATATTAATTTACGACAGTAAATTCATTATATTAACTAATCCAAATATTAATAATCAATCATAACCAGTTATTAGTTATTATTAATATTTCATATAGAGCTTATTTGCTACATTAGTTTTTATTGTAAATATGTACTTGTTTTTGTAATTCAGTTTTTTGCCATGAAGATAGCCACAGATGCTGACATGGTGTTAAATTAAACTATACTGACACAGATCATATAAAGCAATCAAGTCTATATAGAAAATTTGGACTAAATCATTAAATTCATATGAATTAACTTTACAATCTTTTTATGAACTTTTTGAAGCAACAAAGTGGTAGTTATGTAGGCTGTCAAATGAGGGACAGAAAGCTTTTAGATTTAATACAAATATCTTCATGTGTGTTTTGTTGATGAACACAAGTCTTACAGGTTTGGAATTACATGAGGGTGAGTAAATGATGACAATTTTTGACATTTTCTAGGAAATTTTCCTCACTCTGCGTCTGAAATCAAATACTTCTCTACTATAAAGTAAAAAACAGAGTAGTGTGTCCGAATTCATAATATTTAAAAAAAAAAAAAAAAAAAAACAGTAGGCCAAAAGTATCCTGATGACCTACTACTTATGCAGAGATTTTGGATGCACCGCAAGTCTTGATTTACCATATATGGCTGCCATGGTTTCCTTGTCAAGGGCACTCCTTCTCTCAGCACTACCGTCAGTTTTACTCTTTCCCCCTAAAAAAGACAATCCAATACATGAACATTTGAATAGGGTACAGAAGGCATGCGCAATATTCAGCCATTTCACCCATTGCAGAAATGCATAACAAATCTGTATGTGCAGACCGTAATCCTCAACAAAATGTACTTACATAATTAGCATCACTGGAACACAAAAAAAAACTAAACAAAAAAAAAATTAAAGTCAACAAAGTTATTAAAGACAGACTGTTGCTAGTAAACTATAACTGAATCGTATAATGCCAAACTACTTGACATGATCAAAAGCCCTCAAGGGGTTGCACTGCAGATTGCCAAAACTTTTTGGTTACAAAAGGCTTTATCTTTTTATGGTCAGACTATCCTAAAATATGCCTCAAATGAATGCAAGGAGGTCTTTGAATCTCTGAAAAGACCAAAACAGTTGAAACATGTAACGCGCACAAGTGATGTAACTGCACTCGATCGTCCTAAAGTGCGATTACTCAGAAGAGTCGACTATATGGCACTGAGTCGTTATGGGGTACAAAGAGGAAGGGTAAAGTACTTTCAACGAATCATTACAAATGGCGAGGTGGTTCACTCAGAAGATTACACTCGGGTATCTAAACATAATTCCTTCACTGTTATGTTGAATGATGACGATCAAAACTTTTTTGGATTAAAAGATTCTTGATTTGTCAAACTGAAAATGAGGAGGTGTGTTATGCCATTGGAAGATACCATGAACGAGCAAAGTATATTCTCTGTGCCTCAAATCCAAGTTAATTTGAACCAGTCTCAAAACATCTTGGACATCTTCAGCTATTCATGCTTCAGCAATCAAATGCAAATGCCTGATCATTCACACTGAAAAACTCAAAGTTGATTACATTTTTAGAAATATTAATCAGTCTGAATTCCTGAAATGAGATGAGATGTCAAAAGCAGCTAAGAGAGGCCTAAGTTGTATTATTCAATTTGATCTTAGTGTCCGTGTACAATGTTTTTATAAAGTTTGTAATAAGTGTATATTTATCATTTAAACTTTGGCAATGAATGAATGCCAAAAAGCTGTGTACATTACAAAAGCAGTGGGATTTTAAAGCAATTTATGTAAATAAATTGTACTTTTTCAGTTTATTTTGCTATGCTTATGTTTATAACACTTAGCCTATATGTCTTCATTATCATTTAAACACATGTAATTAATTGGATATATTTAATGGCAAAAGTCAAATGCATGCTATATTAGCAGTGTTATATTTTGTGCAATGTTTTTGCTCTGTTTATTTTAAACAAAAGAATACGGATGATTTAAATACTGTTACCATTAACATGTTATATTGTATCCCTTATAATGAATTAATGTAAAAACATTAAAGTGTACATAGCCATTTTGTGCATCGTGGTTGTTCTGGTTCACAGCGCACCTACTGTCTTATCATTAAATGTCCTGCTGTATGACAGTTAATGTCTGAAAAACTGTTCTACATTAGTACTGAGGTATTCTGTAATGTGACAAGCACATAAATAAACCTGACTTGTCTAATTCTTAATAAACCTTTGGCTCTGTTAGTAGTTAGTATACTATACCAAATGTCAAAATTTGATTGATTGACAGGTGGGCGGGGCTTCCGGTATAGGGGGCGGGACTTCCGGTATAGGGGGCGGGACTTCCGGTGTAGGCGGGACTTCCGGTGTGGGCGGGACTTCCGGTGTAGGCGGGACTTCCGGTGTAGGCGGGACTTCCTGTATAGGCGGGACTTCCTGTATAGGCGGGACTTCCTGTATAGGCGGGACTTCCTGTATAGGCGGGACTTCCTGTTTAATAAATCATGTGATTGACATTAGGGCGGGACTTCCTGTATAGGCGGGACTTCCTGTATAGGCGGGACTTCCTGTATAGGCGGGACTTCCTGTTTAATAAATCATGTGATTGACATTAGGTTTTGACAGTTGGTTTTTGACCTATTGTCATAATAAATCATATGATTGACAGTTGGTTTTGATGGTTTTTTGACATTAGGTTTTTTGTTTTGATTAATTTGACAGTTGGTTTTTTGTTTTTGAATGCGGTATAATAAATCATGTTATTGACAGAAGGTTTTGACAGTTGGTTTTTGACCTATTGTCATAATAAATCATATGATTGACAGTTGGTTTTGATGGTTTTTTGACATTAGGTTTTTTGTTTTGATTAATTTGACAGTTGGTTTTTTGTTTTTGAATGCGGTATAATAAATCATGTTATTGACAGAAGGTTTTATCTTTTGAAGTCGCTGTTATCAGAAAATTCCCCTCCCACCCTGCCACATCCCAGAGCAGCGTATATATACAAAAAGAGAAACATGAGCTACATGAGCATGGACGGATTATCAGCTCCTGAAACCCCAGATGCGGGGTTGCGCAGCAGGACGTTCGACAGTCTGATGACCAGTCTACCTATGGCGCCGAGAAAACCTTATGGGCACGTCCGTTTGACAAGCTTTCTCCATGAACTTTCGGAATGGACTAAAGGAGAATTTATGATGAACAGCAAGCGTGTAATCGGGTACAGATTTCATAAAACAACTCAAGTTGTTATACTCTACACCACCGACAGCGCGGGCGAGTTTCACCCCGGGGAAGACGCATGTCTTGTATTTCCTAAAAAAGACTGGGCATTATTTTACAATTTTGTGTGGAAGGATCTGAAGAGCGGCGGTCAAGAACCTCTGTACGTTGGAGAGTGGGACGGGGTCACCCCGAATGTCCGGTACCGCGTGGTAGGTGACCACACTAAAAAGAACCCGGATGATTCTGTCTACATATTCTGCTGTGATGACAAGACAAAGCTCACCGAAGATCGGTCAGGGGTCGTCCTGCCTAACGAGCATAACAATCTGTATGAAATGCAATTTTTGTTCAAGTGGCAAGATCTGAGTCAGCTGGATATTATGTTTTCAATCATAAACAAGCTGTTCAAATGGTGCGAGCTGCACGACGGCTACAACAAAATTAAAGTGCAGCTGTTCCACCCTGAGAGATGTCCGCGCAGCAGTACATACGCGGGGTATTCACCCCCCATTCACTACAGACATCCGGGACCTCGACGGTCAGCCCCTCCCAGACGTCGTTTATAAACCACAGCTGAACCGCCACAACGTCCCCGCCCCTTTACTGCATCTGACATAAAGTCAGCGGCATTCAGTAGGCCCCAAAAGGCCATGGTCGGTCATGAGATAAGCCCCCAAAATGCGTAGTGCAATGGCGCCATCTATTGGACAGGCGTGTTTTTCTCCATTTTTTACCCATCACATATATATGTGTGAGGCGAGGGGAAATGCATTATAAAAGTGAACTTTTAGACCACAGCATCTCATCATCTCTCTCCCTCATCAAAATGCAGAACGGTGAGTATTTTTTCTCTATATTTGATGCTATAATGTTATACAATGATGCTTTAAACATGCAATGTGCTATTGATGTGATTTATCAACTATAACTAACATTAGCATTGAGTTAATGATGTTTTAAACATTCATGCATGGGTACAGTGTTTTAATCATTGAGTAATCTTTGGTCTATCAGCTATAACTAAAATCGGTGTCTTAAACACAGCATGTTACTGTTACTGTTACGGGTACTCTCCGGCACCACCCGGTGTCCCGGAGTTAAAACTACATCCAGTTATGACACAATTGTATGCTCTCCGGCGACACCCGGTGTCCCGGAGTTAAAACTACATCCAGTTATGGTGTAATTGCGCCCCTAGAGCACCGGGGTGAAATAACATTTAGAAAATTAATGATTTTTTTTTTCAGCATCTGTCATCAGACATGCATATAAAGCGACTCACAAATGTTTCCATTCATAACAGGATTTTTTGCCTCACAGGTTCGAATGTTGAAAGTGACGCTCACGATAGCAATGATGCATGTGAGGACTGCTCTTTTATAAATTAAAAATTAAATAATAATAAATAAATAAAAATTAATAATAAAAAATTAATAAATAATTAAAAATTCTCTCTTTTTTCATTCATTCACAGTGACCCCTCAGCTGGTTGAAGCAGACAGCGCGTCTGATGGTAAGACAAGACCCATCGCCGACATCATGTTTTTTTTTTTCTTAACATTTATGAAAAATTAATTTATTTATTTATTTTAGATTTCATTCAGTTTATCACGCAACCCGGCTTCCCACTGACTGACACCGCTCAACAGAATAATGATGACGTGCCTGACCCCACGCCGACGCACGCTGTGGATCAAATAGTTCCTGCCGGCTCTGCTTTAGACCAGGTCGCTGGACCCAGCGGTGAACCTTTGAGAAAGAAGGGTAGAAAAACCGATCGTCCTACCTCACCGACCTGTCCTGAGAGAAAAACGTTTTGTTTTATCCCGTCAATCAGTCCTGAAAAACAGTCCTGACAGGAAAACTTTCTGTCCGACGCCGCCGAGCGGTCCTGCGCCGAGTCTTGACAGCGTATTTCTTTATGGTGAGACTATCTACATTATTATTTTCATTTAAACACAAATTGAATCATACCATAACAATTTTTGTGTTATATTTCTACACAGCAGGGTCGGGCTATAGCCCCGACCACATGACTAGCTGGCATACACCTCGACGCATCACTTGGACAAGTACGAAAGCGATCCAAACTCCGTTGGAAGAAGAAGACATCGAAGTTGAAGAAGTGTCAGCAGAGCATCGCCCGGCTGACGAGCCACTCGCCGATACTAATTTAATAGAGGCATTATGTCAAGAGTTTCGCGACACCCAGGTTTATTATTCTCATCATCATAGATGGAACGTTGCAGTTAATTCAATATAGATTTATTCCATTAAACTTTTGTATTGCATGTATTGATTTTTATATTCCAGATACTCTGTTATTTTTATTTTATTTTTTCTTCATCTATCATGTATTGATTTATTCCATATACTCTATGATTTTGTAATATTTCATGTTTTGGTCTGAAATCTAAAATGGATGGGTCAAAAAGCTTTTGCTCAGACGACGACGCAGAACTGTCACCGGACGAAATTGAAATGCTAAGTCGGCTTCCGGATTCTTTAGAACAGTATTTGTTTAATCTAGAATCTTCGCAATCCCCCTCTAATTTGGATCTTTTTGAATTAGCTGAAAATCCAAATATTAATTTGTTCGATCCAGTTCTGAGCGTAGACGCTAATTTGGATCTTTTTGAATTAGCCGTAAATTCAAATATTAATTTGTACGATCACGTGCTAACCGTAGACAACAATCATGTTGTACAATACGGTGGTGTTTTAAATAATCAACTCCCTGCATGTACCGACAGCGATCCTGACGCTGATGATACTCCACAGCCATCTACCAGCAGCAGCACGAGGCCCACATCAGGTAATATTGACGCTTTACGCGAGACTGACCCTAACAGACAGAGTCGATTAAGCCGTACGGAAATTGATACGCTGATCCGAGAAGGCGGGTTCGTTAACGGATATCACGTTTTACCGCGACCACGCTTCAACAGTGTGTCGTTGAGAAGGAGCATGAATCTGAGAGAGATTAACTCTACAGATTTGGCCTCTTATCACACTTCATTACATCGCATGCTGAGCGAGATCGTCACCTTCGCTAGAGAAATCGGCCACGATGCACCCGTAATCAATATGACCATGTCGGCACCCACTCTACAAACACCCATCAGCGGTGTTCTCGCCCCCGGTAATGATTATGATGTGAATTCGCTTATGGATCAATTTGAAAGAGTTTTACAGAGCAACCAGCTGTTATTATCGGACGACGCCGTCGAGATCGACGCTACCGTAGCCATGAACAGACAAGGAGGCGGTCGACGACGTAAACTTACAGATCTGGCCGTTGATCAGGTAATCAAAAGAAAAAAGACGAATTTGTTCTGCCCCATAAATTTGTCAAATCAATTGTGCTTCTCTATTTGTCTCGCTCGCTTTCTTAACCCCCAGCTACCCGAGAGCGAGTTAGAAAAACTGGCTGCAGTCATCCAAAACAGCGTCGGCTTCTCAATTCAAGACCGAATCGCTCTTAGCGACATAGCTTCGTTTGAACGAGCGCTAGGCATTAAAATCGTTGTATTTCACAGATCGAATGCCATGGTCTTAGAAACGTACAAAAATTCTGACGAACCCCACCCCAAAACGGTGTTCCTCTATCTACATGATAATCACTATTATATGATCATGAATCTGACAGGCTTCTTAGGTTCGCCATACGTCTGTCAATTTTGTTACAAAAGTTACAGCAACCGCAGAGACCACCAATGCAAGCACGTCTGCAATGTCTGTTTTGACGCCGAATGTCACAGATACCCTAAAAGAACCATACATTGTCCCGATTGTTTGCGCTACTGTAAATCGAGCTATTGCTTCGAAATGCATAAAAAGAACCCTCCTCCCGGTCAAGAATCCCCCTCCTGTGATATTATCAAATACTGCAAACTATGCAGGTTGCGTTACTACATTAAAGAGGGTGACAAGAAAGCAAAACACATATGCCCGACGGACAAATGCGTCCACTGTCGAGAACATCTGACGGGACACGGGACGCACCAATGTTTCATACAGCCCCTAGAGCCTAAGGAGCCATGCGAGAAATATATTTTCTACGATTTTGAAACGCGTTACGAAAACGGGCGCCACGTGGCTAATTTTGTT
The DNA here is from genome assembly GCA_023566225.1 of Romanogobio albipinnatus. Classification (NCBI taxonomy): domain Eukaryota; kingdom Metazoa; phylum Chordata; class Actinopteri; order Cypriniformes; family Gobionidae; genus Romanogobio; species Romanogobio albipinnatus. The sequence continues at coordinate 16,421,158 of CM042248.1, read as the reverse complement.
TGCGCAATCACTTTCAAAGGGAAGAAATTTACGGCGCAGGGTACCGACTGCATCGCTAAGCTAATCAACCGCTTCAGAAAACCCCGATATATTGGCTACTGCTTCATAGCTCATTACGCCTCCAGATTCGACTCCTTTCTGATTCTCGAGTATTTTTGCAAAGCCGGGATTGCGATTGAGGTCATAATGCAAGGCTGTAAATTAATTTACATGTACGACGAATCGTTTGGCCAACGATACATCGATAGCTACTCATTTTTTCCAATGGCCCTTGCCAAAATGCCCGCGGCGTTAGACTTGACGACGACTGAAAAAGGCCACTTCCCCCATCTTTTCAACAGGGTGGAAAACGAGAACTATGTTGGACCATACCCCGACAAAAAGTTCTACAACTACGATAACATGTCGGATAAAGACCGTGAAAAGTTTGATGCATGGTACAGCACGGTTGAGGGGGAGCAGTTTGACTTCAGGCAGGAACTGTACGCGTACGGGGTTAACGACGTCGTCTTATTACGCGAAGGCTGTATGAAATACCGTCAGGCGTTCCTAGAATGCACCGAAATTGACCCTTTTGGGTTCACGACGCTCCCCAGCTGTTCGATGGGGGTCTTCAAAACCCATTATCTCGGCAGAAACACCCTCGCTCTCACGCACAACAAAGCGTACATCCATCAGAATAAGTCCTACTCAAGTGGCTCGATCGAATGGCTCGAGTATGTCAAAAAGACTCGAAACGTGGATGTTCACCACGCCGTAAACCACGGCGAAGTATCGATCGGTAAGTACTTTTTAGATGGCGTCTACCAGCAAGACGGTGTGCAGCACGGCTTAGAATACGCGGGGTGCATCTTCCACGGTCACTGCTGCCGCTTTGCACCCCATGAGTCACACCCCTTGTCGGGAGTACCCTATGGGGTTCTCAGGAGACAGTTTGACGATAAGATCGAAATTCTGCAGAACGCGTACGGTTTACAAGTCGAGGTTCTTTGGGAATGTGAATGGATCAAAATGAAAAAGACCGATCCCTCTGTGATAGAATTTATGGCCGGTTATTCAGCCCCGGAGAGACTGAACCCAAGAGAAACCTTGTATGGCGGCCGCACGAACGCTTATAAACTCTATCACAAAGTGAGCGGAGATGAGAAAATAAGGTATCTCGATTTCACCAGCCTCTACCCCTTCTGCCAGGCTAGGAAAAGCTACCCGATCGAACACCCCCAAATCATTTTCAAAGATTTTGAACCGATTGAAAATTATTACGGACTCATCAAAGCGACCGTGTACCCTCCCCGCAAATTACTGCATCCGGTTCTCCCTTACAGATGTCAAGGAAAACTCATGTTTCCGTTATGCAGAACCTGCGCTCACAATCAAAACCAGACCACGAGCTGTACCCACACGGATGAGGAAAGATCACTCTCCGGGTCCTGGGTATCCATCGAGCTTTTAAAAGCCATTGAGAAGGGTTATGTGGTAGCCAAGATTGACGAGGTTTGGCATTTTCCACAACGGTCAGACACGTTGTTTGTCGAATACGTCAAAACATTTTTGCGTTTGAAACAACAAGCGTCGGGGTACCCGTCGAATGTCGTCACGGACGCTGAGAAAGAAACTTACATTCGCGAGTATTTTGAAAAAGAGGGGGTTCAACTCGACCCCGAAAAGATCAAGCACAACCCCGCGCAGAGAGCTATCTCAAAGCTATGTCTGAATTCGCTTTGGGGGCGGTTCTCTTTAAAACCAAATTTACCTCAAACGACTCTGGTGAACGACCCAGAAGATTTCACCAGAATCGTCTTCGGTAATACCGACACCTTGTCGTATTTCTCATTCGTCTCAGACAACGTGGCTCTCGTCCAGCATAAACCCAACAAAGAGGATGTTTGTAAGGCTCGCGACGTCAACGTGTTTATAGGGGCGTTCACTACGGCCCACGCCCGACTGGAATTGTACGAGTTGATGGACAGACTCAGCAGTCGTATACTTTACTCTGATACAGACTCCGTCGTGTTCGTGTCTAGGGACGGTGACTGGGAGCCGCCTCTGGGTGATTATTTGGGCGAGCTGACGAACGAAATAGACGATGGGGATTTTATCACAGAGTTTTGCTCTAGCGGCCCTAAATCGTATGGCTTTCGCACCGCTAAAGGCAAAGTATGCATGAAAGCTAAGGGGATAACGCTGAATGCTAAAAATTCCCAAGCCATCCGCCTGGATACCCTGATTGGTCTGGTTGATAGTTATGTGACGTCGTATGATAGTACCGAATACATCCTGGCTCACACGGAAAACATTGTGAGGGATAAAAAGACTCTCACATTGCACAACAAATCAGTCGTTAAAAGGTTTAAGGTGGTGTATAATAAACGCAGACTTTTGCCCGATTTCACCACGCTTCCTTATGGCTACTGATCAGATGATGCACAGAGGATCAATGGATGCTTCCGATTTTGATTTCAGACTTCAACATCCATTTAGTTGTGTTATCTCCGGGCCTTCCAATTCTGGAAAGTCTTATTTTGTGAAACTTTTGTTGGAAAAAGGTTTGAATTTAATTTCCAAGAAAATTGAAAACATTGTCTGGTTGTATGATTGTTGGCAGCCTTTGTACGACGATGTACTTAAATTGTATGACATTAAATTTGTGCAAGGAATACCAGAGAGTCTGAATGATGATGATTTGTTACCTGTCACTAAAACAAATCTTCTCATCGTGGATGATTTGATGCAGCAAGCTAGCGCCAATTTGGAGCTTCAAAGGGTTTTTACGCAGTACGTACACCACCGTAATCTCAGCGCTATTTATATAGTGCAAAATTTATTTGTACAGGGTAAATCCAGCCGAACCATCAGCTTAAACGCCAATTATATGATCCTGTTTAAAAATCCTCGGGACGTCAATCAAGTAGCGATGCTGGGACGCCAAATGTACCCCGGAAACACAAAATACTTTATGGAGTGCTACCACGATGCGGTCAACCAGCCTTTCGGCTACATAATGATAGACTATAAAGCAAAAACCCCCGAGCAGTACCGTCTCAGAACAGGATTGCTTTCCGACCGTCAAGTGGTTTACATCCCGAAAAAAAGAAGAAGAACGTGATCAAATCACCATGTCCGCCAGACTTTGTAAACATCTGCCGGTGTTAAAAATGCTACATAAAGCATCTCCTAAACAAAGGCGTCTTATTCTACAATCGGCGTCCGACGAATTCATTTTATCGTTGTGTGAAGTGGCGCTCAACATCCTCTACGGGACGATTCCGGTCAATCCACAACAGTACCGAAAACTGAGAAAGAGAAAAGCCGAAATTAAATTTGTAGCCAATAAAAAAATCGGCATAGCGGCAAAGAAACGAGTCTTCAACCAGAAGGGTGGATTCCTTTTACCGCTCCTGAGCGTCGCCGTACCCTTTCTTTCGAGCTTGATCGCAAACAGATAGGATGGAGTACGCCGAGAAGATGTATTTAGTCCCGCAACATCAACTGGATAAGGTGAGAACCGAAAATGTTCGCGAGAATATTCGACAGAGCGTGGAAAACGATTTGGACGGCGCCATGAGAAATATCTTACTCCGCACTGATTTGAACCCGTACGAAAAAGCAAAACTTTACACAAATACCCTGAGCAGGTTTTTGACCATCGTTAAACAAAGCGATCGGGAGATCGGAGTTTTAACGCAGTCGTTGCCCGATCCCGCTCCTAAAGATGAAGTACCGACCGCGGCTAGCGTCGAAGACGACAACGGTGCTGAGGAGCATGTGGTGGATGAAGTTCTGAAGAATGTACCTTCGAGAAGTGTGAAAAACAGCAGATACATATTAGACAAGATGTCTAAAGCTAAAGGACTAAGCGCGTGGAACGAATCGGGGGAGTTTGTGTTCAGGGGTAAAGCCGTACAAGGCTCACACATGGTCGATTTGTTAAAAAATGTCACGGCACCGCAAATGGTTCGGGATAACCGGAGACCTGTAGGATGGTCAGAGTTTCTACACGCCTTTGCCGAATTAAACATCCCTTTTTCTACAGTGCCGAATCAACAGGTCAGGAGCACCATTAAATCTCTAAAGAGTAAACCCGACACCCCCAGCCCACCCCGTGTCAGACCTTCCAAAAGGGCACGAAGACAATCACGCTCGGTGTTTCCAGAGTCCGAAGACTCTGTGTTTAAATCCCCGACTATCGATCGAAGACAATGGTTGGAATTTTAACGAATCCTTTCATTTTGTATGTACATTAATATGTATCTTATGATTAAATAAAAGACGATTAAAAATATAATGGTTTCAAGATTTTTATTTATATGTCAGACATGTCTGCACGCAGTGAACGCAGGACAACATTGTATCAATACAAACATACGGTCTTAATCTCTTCACAAATAGGGACACCATTTTATCATTTTTAATATAATCATCGGTGTATAGTTTCATCACATGATCATAGCCGTATCCTCTAGCTAGATGATATAGAAAAAACAGACAGTGCTGACCGCAGGTGTCCGATGAATAATCCTGGACTCGTCTGCCGGAATATAATACGTCGGCATCGTTGGCTGCTAGAAAGTCATTGATGCTGGTTGGAAAGCGATGGCTGGTGGGGGGGTTGCCGAAGCTGTCGAAAAAACACGCGCCCCCGTCTTGGGTTAAATAAACGGCGACCCAGTGCTCCCCCGGCATGCTAGCAGGGTCGGTGTTCACGATACAGGCCGACGGTAAGATCCTTATGGGTTTTTCGGGTAGTTGATCGCTCGGTAGAACGCCGAGAAAATGAGTCCTGCAGGTAATTTTATCCATGATGGCGGTGAGTTGCAGCGTGTTCATCTCAATAGTAGTCTATGAGTACCTGTCGGCGGTTAGACAATTCAATGATGCTGTCAAATACCGCGTAAACAATTAAATTAATGGTATTCGGCAGCGGTTTTCTGAAACGAGCTTCGACTCTGATATTCCCGGACTTGATGAGGGAAATGTGCTGACCGCACTCTTCGTCGGGCGTGAGGTTAAATGCGTAAAGCGTGTATCCGTTCAGGAAATCATTCCTGCCGAAACAGAGCGGTTGGTCTTTAAGATGTCTCCCGGTCGTCATCACCAACTGATAATATTCGCGTACTGCCAAACCAGCTTCGAAATTGGGCTGTAGAGGCTTGGCCGGGTACTGTTGTCCGTCAACGTAGACGGCTAAGAATTCAAGGTCGTAGTGTTTGAACGCGAATGGATTTTTTGCGTAGGAACCGGTGAATGCGTCGTTGTCGACCATGGCAATGACGATAGACTTTGGCAGTGTTCCTAAAAACAGATTTTCCTGATTCGAAACACGAGAGCCGGCCGGTATGGAGAACGATTTTAGACTGACCCTATCGACAGGGTACTTGGCCGTTGTCGAGAGCAACGTCTGGGCGTGAGCCAGTCTCACCGGCGGTGATACAGTAACTTTCTTGACAAATAGGGATGCGGCCACTATATTTAATTTGTAAGCCACATCGTCGGCCCTCATCAGACAGAATTCATCTTTTGCTTGAATTAGGCGTATTTTGATATCCACCCCATTTATCATAAGTTTCTCTTGGAAGAATATATCGCTGTGTATGGGGGCTAGTAGTTCCACCTCCTTGCTTTCGCTGGTGTAGCCTGATCTCTTTGTCAACCCCGCGTTATGGCCTGCCGGGTCTTGAACGTCCATATGACCCGCCGTGTCTTTATGGAACAATCCGGCGCTGAAGACAGATTCCAACGTATCTTTACCGTAGTTGATCAGACTCTCGATGATACAGCGATAAGGGTAAGTGCTCGAACTCTGAGATATCAGACGATCGCCAAGGGTCACGTCGACTTGTGAAAACATAGTGGCTCCGGGGTAGTTGATTAGACCCACCTTGGCAGGGTGTGCAATCTCTTCCCCGTTAGGTTTCGTGATTTTCGCCCGCAGGTAGAGCATCGTGTTATTGAGATCCACATAATCATCGCCGTTGCCTGCGATAAAAAATTCCAATGGTGCAGAGCCCGATATGGCCGATAACGGTGCTACTTCTAAATAGCCATTTTTCTCAATAACTGTCTGTGTCAGCGGGACCGAAAATAAGTCCAGCTCAGACTTGATGCATTCACCCGACATGCGATGGAGTAGTGCCATGTTAGAATATGGATTTTGCGGCTCTCTTGATCGATACGTTTCGACTAACAGACCTCTTACGCTTTCTGCGTACGAGTGAGCGCTTGTTTGATCCGCGCACTGTTTTCTTCTTCTTCTTCTGTACCACCCGTTGGCCACGCCTCCTCACACCCGGCGGCTTAGACATTCTCTTACGAGCCATGACCATGAGACCGGATCCGTCTTGAGCTTTATCGTTATGCGAACGCGTCAATACGTTTGAGACGACGTCGGATACTATATTTTTAGCAGCCGATTTTAGGTGAGGTTTCGCAATGCTAAATCCTCTTTTTAACAACGGTACGGCCATCCTGAACAGACCTCTGAATAGGCCTCCTAACCCCGCACCGTACATAACTCCCGATCCCGAATACCCCGGCAAACCGGAACCGGCCTGATTTTGGTAATAGCTCACATAGTCCGCGGTATTGGACTCTCCGGGTCTATAATAAACCATTTTTTTAAAGAATAGAAATATTTTTTGGTTTAAAGTGTAGTTTTATGATGACTTTCCCGTAAGAAAATGGTACTTCGTGGTTTTGATCGTCCTTCAACTCTATGACGATGCTGCTGATGTGATCCTTGTTGATCGATGCGTAATGGGGGTTGTCGTATCTAGCAATGACCGCGTCGTTGCCTTTACCCGTTATATGTACACATCTCAAGAGGGGCACGTGCGAATCACCGACCGCTTGATATTGGATGATGTCCGTGTAAACGTACATTGTATAGAACCCAGCATTGATGTCGGATTGATGAGGAGCGTATGTGATGACGTCCGTAGTAAAATCGGGTTCTTTATGATCGTTTAAACCTCCGAGAGGTTTTTTAGTCATTCCTAAAATAGTGGCTAGTCTTCCTCGGAAACTCACTGAAATGTTTGGTTTCGCGACCAGAAAGACTTTGTTTTTTAATTCGTCGTGATTCAATACGGCCGCTGGTGTGATGAGTTGATTTATAGCCCGGAGGATCGCGCGAATGTTTGCGTAGTAACCCCCGCTTATGTGTAATTTCGTAATGATAGAAAAACCAATATTTGAGGGATTGCTATCCGGGGGTTCCGGGGTCGTATGTAGGATGAAATGACCATCTTCGTCATTAAAGTTGTACCAACTTCTAGGATATTCGATTTCGGCGAGTCCGACTTCCCATTGTCCTTTCAAGTCTATAGCTTTAGCCAACCTGGTTGTATAGCTGGCTATACGATTTTCAGGATAAACCGACGACGACGCATTGCATGGCAACGTGACGTAGAACCCGTGATCCTCCATGATGCTCCTTCGCTCGTATGGTCTCATCCGTTAACGACTGTGCGTTTTAAGGAGATTGCAAGTCCAGCAGAGTTTTTTTATCTATATAACTATTAAATTTTGAAGGCCATCCTAGCCATTTCACTAGAACAAGCGTAGATTTCCCCTGTTTTTTCTGACCTAAAATCTTTTCCACCTTAAAAGATTTGTTTTTACTCACAATTATTTTTTGCAACTCTTCTTCATAAAAAACCCCATCTATGACATCGCCATCATAATCCTTGAGTCTGTAGACCGGGGGGTGACGCGGAATACATGAGGATACTGTGAAAAATTCTTCCGTGTAGTTCTGCTCATAACCTTTGGCGAACGGTCCTCTCACTTTAGAAATCCTGACAACGTCGCCGACTTTGAAATTAAATACGGTCTTCTTCTTCTTCTTTATATCGCCGTACAAATTTTCAAACACTTGACCCTCATTTGCTTTGTCGACGTCCACGGGTCTCATTCTGATACTTCGGTGATAACTGCTGTTGTATCCTTGAATAATGTCTTGTAAAACATCAATGTATCGGCGGGAATTTGTAGCCGTTAAAAATCTCCACATGCGGCTTTTTAATGTTCTATTAAATCGTTCTACGACGCTGGCTTTCAAATCGGTAGCGGTGGCGAAGTGGTTGATGTCGTGCTTTTTCATCACATCTTGAAAATGTTTGTTAAAAAATTCCTTTCCCTTATCCGTCTGCAATTTCTGAGGTACACGACCCTCTTCGAGTATAGACTGGAACGCTTTAGTGACCTCAATGCCACTCTTATTCTTCAAAACTCTGACCCATGAGAACTTGCTAAATACATCTATGCATGTCAGTAGGTATTTATGACCGTCATTATCCTTGGCGTAGGCAGTCATGTCGACAAGATCAGCCTGGAACTGTGTATCGATCCCATACACAACCACTCTATTTCGTTTGTATTTTATAGGTGCTGTTTTGTGTAATGTGTAAGCATCCTCACCCGCCAACCAATCTGAAACCTCTTTATCGCTTAGACGGACGCCGGTATCTTTTAAGACGGCGTCTTTTAATCGTTTTTTACCCCCTAGAGAGCCGGGGTTGGACGGTGTATAATAAGCCTTTTTCATGAGCTCCGACATGCTGTCGTTTCAACCGCCGCAAAAGAATAACGCGTACAAGTATTTTGAATCAATCTTTTATTTAAAAAAATCCGTTACAGGATACATGCAAGATCTAAGTAAAAATGGAAATAATACAGGTAGAGTAAAAAAAAAAAAATGGATATAACGACATTACAGGATACACAGTAAGTACAAAAAGGATATAATGATGTTAATATAACACAATCTAACTAAAAATGGATATAATAAGTAGCAGTAAGTAAAAAACAAAATGGAAAATAACATTACAGGATACATAGTAGCTAAAATGGATATAATACAACATTACAGGATAGACAGTGGCTAAAATGGATATAATACAACAGAGTAAGCTAAAAAATGGTTAGTAAAAAAATAATAATGTAGTAAATGGTTAGTGATAATGACATTACTGACTGTCTAACCAGAAAAGAAAGTCGCGACAGGCCTTCATGTTTTTGTCTAGGATGAAATCGATATACATTTCGGTAATTTTGGCAGAGTCGTCATCATCACCCTTTTTCTTTATCAACTCGGTACATACATCTGCCACGTAGGTACAAGTACACAACACGTCTGAGATTGTGATCTCAGCGCGTGATTCACACATCATTTCTAGAATAGCTTCTATCATTACATCGGGTGGATCGAGACCATCAACACATTTTTCAATCAAATCGTCCCATGCATTAGCCATCCCTCTCATTATCGGCATATTCTTCTTGAGATTTGCCTGACGCGTAGTGTCATGACCAACTGGGATATCAGGGTGGGCAGCGTCCGCAATAATCTTATCCAGTAGCTCGGTCATCTGATGTTTGAAATGGTCTTTAAACACGAGTTCCAAACAGCTCCTTAGACTACAGACTACACCCATCGCGGAGGGGGGTTGGTCACTCTCCATTCACAATTGAGAGACCTTGCCAGAGATCAACGACGTCGTAGACTATTTCCTTGCAGGGTTTGTCCAGAAGTTTCAACCTGATTTCTTCTAGCTTGGCAATGATGAATGGTTCGTCTTTTAATTCGTGCAGAATACCCCCGACTGTCCCTTGAATACGCTGGGGGTGAGATTTTAGCCCGCAGCGGTTTAGGAGAATGCCGATGATGGAATGGAAAAAGGGCTTAAACAGCTTGCCTGACAGCTCGTCAAAGTGTGTGTCGAAGTAGAAGTTGGGAGGGTCAAACAGGCAGGAATGTTGCAGCTGGCTGGGGTGGTCAATCGCACACCCCTCGCAGTCGGCCTTCAGCTTATCACCGATGAGATGTTCCAGCAGCACCACGGTTGCTGCTTTTACGATTTTGAATCCGACGTCGCTGAAACATCCGTCTGTAGCGTCGTGACCGGCTTTAGCACTGGGGAGGTAAGTCAGGTTGTGTGATCCGAGGTCCGAGCCCAATTTGTCCAGCCAGTCTTTGGAGCGTTTGATAGTTTTAGCAGGACCGTGGCCGCAGTCGCATTCGATTAACGGGTCCCAGTCGATTTGGAGGGGCGATTGCCAGTCTTTGTGAAGGTCCGATGATCCAAGGGGGTAAGTCAGACAATAGTTGCTTGCGTTGTCGTCAGGAGGGTCGAGAATGCTGCCGAAAGAGATGCCGCAGCTGCACACATGAGCGGGTTCTGAAGCGCCGTCTTCAGCCATGGTTTATAAATGTTGCTTGAGAGGGTTTGGCCGCTGACTTTATGTCAGATGCAGTAAAGGGGCGGGGACGTTGTGGCGCTTCAGCTGTGGTTTATAAACGACGTCTGGGAGGGGCTGACCGTCGAGGTCCCGGATGTCTGTAGTGAATGGGGGGTGAATACCCCGCGTATGTACTGCTGCGCGGACATCTCTCAGGGTGGAACAGCTGCACTTTAATTTTGTTGTAGCCGTCGTGCAGCTCGCACCATTTGAACAGCTTGTTTATGATTGAAAACATAATATCCAGCTGACTCAGATCTTGCCACTTGAACAAAAATTGCATTTCATACAGATTGTTATGCTCGTTAGGCAGGACGACCCCTGACCGATCTTCGGTGAGCTTTGTCTTGTCATCACAGCAGAATATGTAGACAGAATCATCCGGGTTCTTTTTAGTGTGGTCACCTACCACGCGGTACCGGACATTCGGGGTGACCCCGTCCCACTCTCCAACGTACAGAGGTTCTTGACCGCCGCTCTTCAGATCCTTCCACACAAAATTGTAAAATAATGCCCAGTCTTTTTTAGGAAATACAAGACATGCGTCTTCCCCGGGGTGAAACTCGCCCGCGCTGTCGGTGGTGTAGAGTATAACAACTTGAGTTGTTTTATGAAATCTGTACCCGATTACACGCTTGCTGTTCATCATAAATTCTCCTTTAGTCCATTCCGAAAGTTCATGGAGAAAGCTTGTCAAACGGACGTGCCCATAAGGTTTTCTCGGCGCCATAGGTAGACTGGTCATCAGACTGTCGAACGTCCTGCTGCGCAACCCCGCATCTGGGGTTTCAGGAGCTGATAATCCGTCCATGCTCATGTAGCTCATGTTTCTCTTTTTGTATATATACGCTGCTCTGGGATGTGGCAGGGTGGGAGGGGAATTTTCTGATAACAGCGACTTCAAAAGATAAAACCTTCTGTCAATAACATGATTTATTATACCGCATTCAAAAACAAAAAACCAACTGTCAAATTAATCAAAACAAAAAACCTAATGTCAAAAAACCATCAAAACCAACTGTCAATCATATGATTTATTATGACAATAGGTCAAAAACCAACTGTCAAAACCTTCTGTCAATAACATGATTTATTATACCGCATTCAAAAACAAAAAACCAACTGTCAAATTAATCAAAACAAAAAACCTAATGTCAAAAAACCATCAAAACCAACTGTCAATCATATGATTTATTATGACAATAGGTCAAAAACCAACTGTCAAAACCTAATGTCAATCACATGATTTATTAAACAGGAAGTCCCGCCTATACAGGAAGTCCCGCCTATACAGGAAGTCCCGCCTATACAGGAAGTCCCGCCCTAATGTCAATCACATGATTTATTAAACAGGAAGTCCCGCCTATACAGGAAGTCCCGCCTATACAGGAAGTCCCGCCTATACAGGAAGTCCCGCCTATACAGGAAGTCCCGCCTACACCGGAAGTCCCGCCTACACCGGAAGTCCCGCCCACACCGGAAGTCCCGCCTACACCGGAAGTCCCGCCCCCTATACCGGAAGTCCCGCCCCCTATACCGGAAGCCCCGCCCACCTGTCAATCAATCAAATTTTGACATTTGGTATAGTATACTAACTACTTCTGTTTTATTTGTAGCCTATTCCTGTTATTCTACTGTAAATTAATGTTTTTTTTTTTTTTTTTTAAATGAATGCTTTTACTCTCCATCCATTTTACTTTATGGTTGGAAATGTATTTTCTTGACCCTGAAATACATTTTGAAATATATTTTGGTAAATGAAGCAGTAGGGGTTAAGCGAAAAATCGTCAGCTGGCAGCAGGAAGTAGCTGCCACTGGCAGCTGACGTCAGCTGCCGCTAATAACCGGAAGTGGGAGGATGCCGCTTTTAGCAAGGCAAATAAATGATCAATTTATATACCATTTTAGTACTTATTTAAATAAAATACTTAAATTTGTAATTTTGTATTTGATTTAAAAAGGTTTATCAAGTATAAATCAATTAACGAGAATCATAGACAATACAGAAAACAAAAAAAAATAAGCTACACTTTAAATTAGGCATATACGTGTATAAATATAATTTATGAATTAGTGTACATGTTTGTTAAATAATGAAATATATACATACACATATATTTATTAAATGCACAAATTTTCATTAAAGTCCTGTCTAAAAGAAAAAAAGAACATTGTCTCAATGACCTTTATTTAAAATCATATTTTGCCATCATTTAAGTTCAGTTTTACATTTGTAGTATTTCAATACATTCTTGTCTTTGTTTTATTAAACAGCTGTAACTTTTACAAAGATAGACACGTTAGAAAGAAAAGAATTAGAAAGAAAGGTTAAGTTAAAGGCAAGTTAAGGAAAAAAAAGAAAGCTTAGATTAACTAGGCTTTTAGACTGGAACTGGTTGATTGAACGACTTTTCACTCTCCAGTAGCTGCACCAATCACTGCAAAACCCTGGATGGGTGTTTTCCGAGTAAAAGCCTTGCATTTCTCCTCGTTTTCCTCTTCCAACATAACCTAGAGGATTCATTAAAAAAAATGGTGACATTAATATCCAAATGACCTTATTAACAGTACACATGGATGCAGCCACATGAAAGACTATTCTTATTGCATTGTCATTAAGCAGCTAGCAGTGATCACATTCATCATTTATACACCTGGTAAACAGTTCTTGTATATTTCATTGCAGTGTCTGCAGGGCTGCAGTGTGTACATCTGGTAGTATTCTTGGCATGTCACCGACTTCTCTCTCCAATTTATATTTGAATGAATATTTAAATTTGAGGAGCATAAAAATGAGCATGATTAAAAAGAATAATTGAAGACATGTTGCTAAAGCATTACATTTCTGTTTCTATTTTAACCACATTTAAATCAAATGTATATATATATATATACATGCATACATATACACACACACACACATATATATGTAAATATAAATACACACATACTGTCAAGCCAGCAGAAGTGTGCCCTCCTCCTAAATGAGTCTGTATCCACCAGACTTCTGAATTTGGAACAAACTAAAGACAGATTTAACAATCCAGAATCACCCTCCTCAAGGACCACGTGAAGAATAATTTCAGACAGGACAGAGTCTGGCAACTATTGGGTATTACAAACCAAAAAGAAAAAATTACTACTGCCATTTCCAAACATCATGACCTAACCTCCCTTAAAACAGAAAGTGCATATGGGTGCAGGTAAAACATGAAAACATTTAATTTAACAAGGTATTTGCCATAACGCTTCTACTGTAGTTTGTGAGATAATAAAGGCTTGAAATCTGTTCGAACTTTGCTTTGGTCATATTGAATTTAATACTACCTCAAGAGTTCGATGTTCTTTACTTGTCCTGCCTCCTGTCGTTTTGTCTCTTCACTGATTACTTCCGGCAAAGCTGATGTGCACTGCCTCTTTCTGAAAAAACAACATGCATTTAAATGACCAAACATTACTTAGCCAAAATGTTTTTTATTTACATCTTATCTATACCTTCCATGTGTCATTTTTGATAAGAGCAGATTCACCCACCACCGCCTGATGTGGGCCATCTCATGCTGAAAAGTAAGATATATTTGGAAAAGTATGTTTTAAAAGTAAGTAATACCTTTCCTAGAAATAGAAAGAAGGGATTGTGCTTACCTGGGTGAAGTCAAACTACTAGTTAAACACCTTGGACACTGCATACTGTAAAACAGATAACATTTTTAAAGGGGTGGTTGATTACAATTTTACTTTTCTAACTTTATTTAGAGTAATGTTGCTGTTAGAGCATAAACAATATCTGCAATATGAATATGTTACGATGATCAAAGTTTAAAGCAAAGGGAGAGTTATTTATTTATTTATTTATTTATTTTTAAAGAAAGAACTTTAAGGACTACATGCAACTGGACACACGAAAAACAAAATTCATTGGGGATCAGCCTGATCTTTCGATGACAATTATTTTACGGTTATCTGTAAAATAAATGTTATGGGGAAACAAAACCACCGTAATAACTTGCCATTAGCATGAATACACCGCAGTCCACAGATCCCAACTGTGCTGGAACACCATGAAAAAAAAGGGGGAAAAACTAACATTTTATTTACACACTAAAGATAGCAAAGAAATCAAAATTGTTGTAACATGAAGAATGAAGAGAGAGAGAGAGAGAGAGAGAGAGAGAGAGAGAGAGAGAGAGAGAGAGAGAGAGAGAGAGAGAGAGAGAGAGAGAGAGAGAGAGAGATGAACTCCGTGTTGAACCACTGAGCCATGTTGCAGCAGGTATAGACAGTAGCATACCTGAACTAGGGAGCAGGTTTATTTTTTATGCCACTATTTATTTTAAATGCCACTGTCTATGCCTATCTAAAGCCAGAGAACAAAGTATTGAACTGAACCACTGGACTAATATGTAAAACTTTGAAGCCCAGTTTCACAGATAGGGTTAAGATTATGCCAGGATTAGGCCTTAGTGCAATTAGGACATTTATGTAACTTTTATAAATATGCCTTAGAAAAAACATTACTGTTGTGAATCTTAAAAGAAACAATGGCACTGACATTTCACGATATGCAAGTGTAAGTTGCTTTCAGTTAAACATGAATTTTAGTCTGGGACTAGTTTGAGCCTTGTCTGTGAAACTGGGGGTGAAAGTTATATGGAAAAAGTGAACAGTTCCATAATATTTGTATAGATATATAAAATAAAATAAATTAACAAATAACGCATAAAACTGGAACAGAACAGTTTGTGTCACGGAACTCCATGGAATACAGTATGTAAACCTGAACATGGATACACAGTCAGCATCTCCATAACCTCTAGGGTCATTGGAGTCAAGGATGTGTATCCTTTTAAGTTTCGGGAGCAATACCTGCAGAATACAAAGCAAACTTCCTACAATATAGCCTGCCTGTGTGTTGGTTTGTCATTTCTTATTTGAATTTAAGTATACAATCTTTATTAAAGATAAAGATGGAAAACAAATGAATATGCCTAATTATGATTACCATAGAAATTAACATTAACAATATCAAATATGGCTGTCAGGCAAAAGCGTGGATGAAAGCAATGATTAAGACATTTCCAAAATTAAACGAATGTTATTTGAAGAAATCAACAACTTACACATAAGGTCCAGTGACCTGATTTGCAAATCGGAAATAGGATGCAGTCTTTTGAGGATGCATCAGTCTGTTGGAGTGAACAGAGGAACAAACATAGAACATATTGTTGAATGTGGCTATTCATCTGAGAAATAGTGATGATGATAACTTAAAGTTGATAGTTCACCCAAAATGTTGTCGCCCTCAAGTTGTTTCAAACCTGTATTTTTGAGTGACCTGTCCCTTTAAAGCAGGATATCAAATGAAACCAAACATTTCTAAAACCACTTACCGGCAGGGACAGAAATGGATCACAATTCAGAGGTGGTTGCCAAGTGGCCACCACACATGAGTCAAGAACATGAACATCCTTGCCCTGTTAATAAAAAAAAAAAAATACATACAATTAATTTTAAAAACACAAATATGCGATTTCATTATTAGTTTATATTAACCAGGTTTGTCAATGACACCCATAATCCCTTCTCTCCAGCAATGTGGGATAGCTGAGAAAGGCAACAGTTCATCACCTATTGCATGAGAATCCAGAATTTTAGGTCAAAATTTGATAACAAGTTACTTCAAATATATTAAAATAAAGTTATATAACATATCCACTAACTGTTGCCTCCACTTCCTGGTTCAATCCTAAAGACATCAAGTCAGATCTTTTCAACACTGTTTTACCCACTGCATGATCTCATCTGGTGACTGGGTCCCATCCAAAACATGTTCAAACTAAGAAAATAAAACAGACACTGAAATGTCAAATTTGATACAATCTAGAATTTGTATTAATAAAAATAAAAACCAGTATGCCTTTTGCCTGCTTTGATCAAGACAGGATATAATACATTTGAACATTACGTTCCTTATGTGAAAACATACCAGTGTGTTTGGTTGGTTTTGCAACTGGAAATCTGGGGTTTCCTTCCTGGCACGTATGTTTGTCCGTCCCCAGCAATCTGAGTACATGAGCCCATAATCCATCACTTCAGTCGCCTTGGGAGAGTTATGGTCACTTATAATTCAACTGCCAGAACTTGGCACTGCCCCTGTGCAAAGCCGCGGATGTATTGCCCTCATAAAAACATTGCCAAATGGCACTTGTTTCAAACAAATAAACAGTTATTTGGATCAGAGAAACTAACTGAAGCAATAGACGACTCAGTTCCACAGCTCTCAGAAAACCTCAACCATGCTCCACTGTTTGACCTGCACCGCACAGTGAAGTATATTTACTCGAAGAAGAAAATTCCGTCTACTCCTTTAAAAGAAGTAGCCCAACCAAAAACATCACCAGAGTTTCCATCAAGTTTGCTTCCTGTCGAAAGCAGCTGTATGGTGTGTGACGGAAATACAGCACTTGAAACGGCAGTGTTAACAACAAGAAGTGCCAAAATTGTCACCATGACTGGTGTAATTAATGGTAATTTTACATAAGTTAGAATATAATTATTTTAGGATTACAGACATGTTCTTGCTGTCTTAATGAATACAGCTGTTCTTCAATATCCCTTTGTAGCCGTTTCAACTTACACACGAAGATGCCCAGGTTGCCATATGGTCTACAGATACCAAGAATGGTGTGATGGACTCCACAATTTTAACGACCACATTCTTCTGAGTCTTGAGCTTTGTCTTTATCTTAGACACAGTTTACAGGTTTGTTAAATGACACATTCAAAAATGAAATTTTTTTCAGTAAGCCAAAAACTAAACACCCCTCTATTCTACTTTATCTGTTAGAGTCACGTTTCCGTCTCCAGGGTCATTGATACTTTGGAGACCCTTCGGGGAGTGAAATACCCAAATCGAGACACTGTACTCCATGCTTACTGTCATTTTGAGGCCTTAGCAGACCTTGATTATACATATTCTTGTGTTAACTGTGGTTACCACCCCCCTGTGGTAATCATGGATTTGCATAAGAAAGGTGTTTTCAGCATGGCAGGTAAGAGTTAATTTTCAGAGGTTAATTTTCAGTAAAAAATCTAAAATTCAATATCAGTCATCCTCTAGTTAACACATTTTTGTGGTGTGACAAACTCAGAAGATGAATTTAGTATTGATTTACACAAACTTTAATTTACAATTTTAAATCACAATGAGAGTTTCTAATAAAGTTTTTCAATACAGTTAGTGACCTCAAAGAACCACCAGAGTTCAAAGGGGAACATTGAGGAGTTCTGGCAATCAGTGGATCTGGAGATGGTTGCATGTGGCTTTGTTTCCAGTAAGTAATTGTATTTAGGTACATAAAGTCCCTTAAGTCATTTCACTCAGTGGCTATCTTTGAAAAACATTCCGGTCATGCAATTGCATCCCCTGTCTCTTTAAAAGGGAAGCATCAAATTCTCTAAAACTGTTTGCAACCTTACCGTACAATTACATTTTATATTTTAAATCCTCAGTGAAACCTGAAAACAACTGTCTGAAATATTGTCTCTTTTGCTGAAATAGCGTTATTTTTTTAAGTGTGCATACCCAATCCTAAGTGGACATCTCAGACTAACTGTTTCTATAGAAACCATGACTTTACTGATTAGCGATCGGCTCTTTTATTTCAAAGACAGGTCTTCGTTTTAATAGAGCTGCCATGTTAAGCATTGCATTTTTCCCCATTCAAAGCTAGATGAGTGATGTGTGTGTCTTGGGTATTCTATATGGTTTATCTGATATCGACATGATCAAATTAATTTTATATTTGTAAATGTTTCCCCTCAGGCCGGACAAACAATCCATTTGTTGTGGAGCCAAGTTACGAAAAGTGGGCTCCATGGATTGGACAAAAAACAAGGATGGGTAACACAGTACTCAATACAGAGTATGAGAAGGTTTTCTCTCCAAAAGTTACATCAGCCGAAGCTCAGGTTCTCAGTGTGTCTGAGGATCGTCTTGTAGATGAGCTAATGAAACAGAAGGTTAATACCTTGTAACTGTTCAACTTTTAAATTTACATTTATTAATTTGGCAGACACTTTTATCCAAAGTCACTTACAAGTGAGGAATACAAGTTTCAGACTTTGCTCAGAGTAGAATATACTACAATAGAGAGGGATTAAAGGAAATGGAAGGATAGTTTTTTTTTTTTTAAAGATAAGTGCTCACAAAAGAGATGAGAGATCAGCTTTTTAAAAATTTAAGCCAATATGATTAATTTGATCATGAACCATTTACATGATAGGTTGGTGTTGTCAGAAAGCTGTGCAAGGCCTGTAATGTGGACTCCAAGGGATCTCGCATGGACCTGATATTAAGATTAAGAGCAGAGATGCAAAACAGGCATTCATACAACAAAATTTTCCAGAAGATCTGGGGGGCATCAGGTGAGACTGGTTTGATATGTTAAAAAATATTTTCACTTGTTCCCTTCATTTTTATTGTCTTTTTCAGGTGGGTGGTCTGTTGTCCTGTGTCCACATGGTGTGGCCTACAGTTTGAAGTTTAATTTGAGGGCAGAGAGTCCAAGGGATTTTATGGACTTGCTTTTGTCATGGCAACACTTGCCCAATGTCACAATATATGACTTTGCTCGAGGCTTGGCAACACATGCCAATTTACGTGTTCCTTCATCTCTTCCGTTTCAACCGTACGAAGGAAGACTGGCAGACTCAACACTCGAGAATATCAACAAAGCAAAGCAAGGAAGGCTTAAAGTATCTCTTCCTTGGTTGATCGAGAAGACCGATACTCTGAACTCAGAGGGCCATCCAATCACGGGATCATCTGAACACTATGTTTTGTATGACAAATTACACGAATCCAACACAAAAGACCCAAAGGATGTTCTCAGAAAAATCAGCCTGGTGCCAGAACTACAGGGTTGGCTGAACAGCCAAATTGCGGAGCAATTTTTTTGCAGACTTGAGAAAAAACAACTACTTTATTAATAATATGGCTCCCTCGACACACATTTTCATTATGCGGAACATTATCCATCACAAAAATGCATCAGCAAACCAGAAGATGTTGGAGGGACAACTACAGCGTGGTCACATACCTCACAGCATTGAAAATGTGGCCCTCTCTGACTTGGGACAAGCAATTTTAAGTCAGTATCCATTCTATTTCTAATCACTACTATTGTAAATAAATTTGTAGATCTAATCTTTTTTAAATATATCATCTGTATTTCTTAGCCCCATGTTCCACAGACAAGCTAATTTCTCCTGGCTTGGGGTTAGGACCTGAGTCATTGAAACATTCACCACATGCAGCTGAGGACAATGGTAAGGATTTTTTTTATTATTAATAATAATTTGTTTCTTGCTAACTCTTGGAAATTTGTTTGTCTTGAAATATGCAGAAGAGTGTGGACCCCAATGCGAAGAAGTCACAAATTGCAAAAACATTACTGCCTGCAGAGCATCGTGGTCTTTAACATACCATTCAGCACAGAAAGAACTGGTTAGTTTAATAAGATCAACAATATAACAAATCTGCATAAGTTTGTGTTTAATCTTGCATTTCCAAATATTGCTATTTTATTAGCTCAACTACATACTGGACCTAGAGAAGCCTGCAAATGAGCTGATTATTCGAACAGCAAAGGCATGCCTGACCCGTGCTGATTTTTGGACCTTAGGATTAAACCGAGACATTGAGTCTACTGTAAGATATTGGTTGTTTTACATTTATGATTACATTTTCTGTATGTATTGTTACAAGTGAAGAGTTCAGATCTATAACCCTCTTAAAGCCATCTGAAATGTAGCTCAATTTTTTTATTTTTTTTATCAAGCTCATATGTCTCTGTTCAGTTATTTCACTTCAATGGCAATGAGGAACTTATTTAAACTTTACTTAAATATTGATATTTAAGTAAAGGTACTGAACCTAAACACATCATCTAACTAAAATGCTAATTTTAGAAAATAAATTCAGATGGCTTTTAGAGGGTTTTGTGTCTGAACTTTGAGTGTTTCCTTAATTTAATTACCATTTTTCCCAAATATAACCAGCCCAACTTGGCTCTTCAAATTACCAATTGCTAAAAACAAGTTATTGGAGTAAAACCATGGTAACCACAAATGCTTTGGCTACAAAATACAAATGGAAATACCATGGTTAAATACTGTTTATTTAGTTTGTATACCAAAAACATGGATTTACTACAGCGAAAATATGATTAGTTTTTGTAAGGATTGTCATTCATGTCAATCAGTCACAGCTGTCCATTTATAATTTATTACATATTTTTCTCTAGATTGGAAATGGTTGTTTTCAACTCATTGACCAAATTGCAGCGTCAAAGGTACTTTCTAATCTATCAAACTCATCTATATATTAAAATTGAGATTGGCCAGACTGATTCTTCAAACAAAATTCCGCAGGGAAAGGACATTCATATTGTTGACCTGTATATCGTACCAACATGGCTGCCCCCAAACAACTGTAATACAATGTTGAGTCTGCCTGTAAGTATGACATTTTTTTCATTCCAACTTATGCTTACAAATCATATGTTTGGACAAAAAAATCTTTCATTGCTGCTCTAGGATGATGTTCACTTAAAAGATGCTGTGATAATTCCCATTTGGACACCAGGACACTACCAGCTGTGTGTACGTAATGAAAATCTCATGATTCAGAAAGCTACGCATTATAGCATTTTGATAATTGTATGTAAGGATTGTCATATTTATGGTAAATGCAGTATGTTTATAGAGTACATGTCATTGTAATAGTTTGATTTAAAGTGAATTTCTTTAGGTTTTGAAACCAGCACAGAGTGTGATTCTCCATCTAGATTCTAAATGTTATGAGACACCGCATGGATTTGGTGATCAGAGATACAAATCACTGTTAAGGTCTTTAGATAAAATCATTGTTTAGAGAAGGTCACGTTCTTATGACATTTCTCTGTTCAGGTTCATTTATCAAGTTCATCTGTTCAGGTTCATTGATCAAGTTCATCTGTTCAAGCAGATTTCTCTTTTTCACCAGGGCCCTTTTCATTTTGGAGGTACAGATGACAGTTGTCAAAAAAATAAAATAAATCATAAGTCACTCAGCACATTTTTCATTCCACATTCCAAACTGACATTCCTAGGTGATAAAGAACTTCTGCTTAAGGCCTAACTTCTCGACAACTCTGCATATAAAGGGTGTCAACTCAGTTCCTGGACAGCCACAGCAGAGCTTAGTTCCAACTCTTCTCCAAAACCATGTAGTTTTCAAATAAGCTCGAAGGATGCGATTAGCTGGATCAGATGTGTTTAGGAACTGAGTTTGTCATCCCAGCTGTAGATGTTGGTTCTGCTGTTTTGAGCTGGTCTGTTCCTTTTGACTAGTCTCTTTCTTCAAGTTGGCTGTAAATGAGTTCAGTTGTTTGCTTGAACTTTAAAGTTTTTCTTTTATGAGCATTCATGAGCAGGTTTCTCATACTGGGGTTCTCTATTTAATTCTGGCTTAATCTATTTTAATTTTGGCTTTATCGATGGTGATTGCCAAGGCAGAAAAACAAAAACAAAAATTACACTGAGATTATGGATGTCCAGTGTATATGAAACGGGCCCCCGTTTGAGAGACTGTTGCAGATATTGAAGTATGCAGGTTGTACAGTGTTACATGTATTTGTCCTTTGAATTCTTGACAGGGACATTGCATACAGGATAATACCCGGAAAATGGACAGAAAAAACAGGCCTTGATTTACAGGTTGCTGTCTATCATTCTGTCTATCAGTCGTTCAATCAATCTATCTATGAAATTGTGCTTTTTTTCTTAGGAGCGTATCATGGCGAATCTTAAGATTGCCAGTCAGTGGTGCTTGGAGAACTCTGGCAATCTTCTTGGCTCAGTTCAGCTTCCTCGTATACTGTGCATGGAGGATGAGGAAGCCATTGAGGCCTTGGAAAAGTACTGCAGTGCAGAGTTTATAGAGGACGATCTTGTAGAGCCACTGATGTTTATCTTTACAGTTATGCAGGACATGCATACATTTGTAGATAATGTGGTGGACCACATGCACCTCGCACCAATCTTTTCTCGCATACAAGATTAAACAAACAAAACATTGTCCATTATTTTTTATTTTTTTTCTTATGTAATGTTTTTGTACCTCTCTCTCTCTCTCTCTCTCTCTCTATATATATATATATATATAAAAATAAAGTAAAATAATTTACAAACCTCAACCACGACCAACTGCTTCTTCTTCTTCTTTCGTGTGTCGTCATCAAATGTCCAGCTCAGTAGAACTCAGCCACGTTCTCATCTCAGGTCCCACGTCGAAGAGGCCGGCCTCCGAAGGTGGTTTATACAGTGGACAGGTGGTGATTATGTGCTCAGCGGTCTGTTCTGGCTCCCCACACTCACACACTGCTCTGTCCTCCAGGCCCCACTTCCTCATTGATGCTTTGTAACGTCCCACCCCAGTTCGCAGGCGGTTTAGCAGAGTCCATTGACCGCCTCCAGGATCAAAGATGTAACGGTGGATTTGTGAGGGTCCTGCTGACTCCCACTCCTGCTTCCAAGCTGCCGCGAGCCATGCCTCTGTAGACAGGTCCTCAGGGATGGACCTGAGCAGGTCTTGTGCCGCCTTGTTGTACGGGTGGCGGGACTTCAGTCTATGAGGAGGTAGTGCTGTTGTGGTGGTATTGTGCAGGATATGCCAGTTGCATCTTTGGGCTTTCCTTGCAAGAGCAAGGGTAGCAGCCTCTCGTCGGAGGCCGGCCGGGGCAATTCCTGCTAGTGTTGGCAGATGGTAGACAGGGGTAGAATTCAGGCAGCCAGTTATAGTCCGAAGGGCGGTGTTTATGGCAGTGTCGACTTTCCTGGCGTGTGGGCTTCTGGACCAGGCTGGGGCACAGTATTCAGCTGTGGAGAAGACGAGGGCTACTGTTGATATTCGAAGCACCTTGGCAGTTGCACCCCAGCTAGTACCAGCGAGACGTCGAATTATTGCCACCCTTGATGACACTTTGGCCGTCACTTCTTCAAGGTGTTGTTTGAATGTTAGAGATCTATCCAGGCGTACGCCAAGGTACCGTGGGGCTTGCTGGAACTCAAGACGCTTGTTATTAACGAATATGTCCAGTTCCTGTCTGGCCTCACTGTTGTTCAGGTGGTAGGCTGCTACAACTGTCTTGCCGATGCTAAGTTGTAAACGCCACTCACGCAGGTAGGCTGCCAAGGTGTCCATGTCCTGGTTTAGGCTGGCCTGTATCTGCTCCCATGTTTGTCGTCTCATCATAATGGCCAGGTCGTCAGCGTAACCATATTTCCGGGATGTTGTTTCCGGTAGGTCATGGATGTAGATATTGAATAACATCGGTGCAAGGACAGATCCCTGCGGAACACCATTCCTCAGCCTTCTGAGCCTGCTGCATTGACCGTCACTTGTCTTTAAGGTGAAGCTGCGGTTCGTCACCATCTCAATGATGAACTTCACCATGTGCCGGTCGGGAATGATCTTTAGTAGCTTTAGGTGGAGTCCGCGGTGCCAAACGGTATCGTAAGCGGCTGTAAGATCAAGCACTTCTACTCCAGCCTTCTGCTTTTCCTGAAAGCTGTCCTCAATGTCTTGGGTGAGCAGTGTCACCTGGTCAACCGTTGACCGACCGCGCCGGAAGCCAGCTTGTTCCCGTGGGAGTTGAGGGTCCACTATTGGCTCGATACGATTATAGATCAGCCTCTCCAGGGTTTTGAATGGAACACAGAGCAGTGAGATGGGTCGGTAGGATTTGGGGTCTTCCGCAGGCTTGTTTGGTTTTGGAAGGGCTATAACAGCAGCGCGGCGCCATATCTTCGGGAGCTTGGACCTCCGAAGGCATGTCGAGTAGAATGAGCAGAGCCATACAGATGTTCTTACACTCTGGTGAGTCACAAACTCAGGGTGGATGTAATCATGGCCTGGAGCTTTCCCTTGTTTGGTCTTACTCAAGGCAGTCTGGAGTTCAGCTGTTGTAAATTCCCCTGACAAGTTGGCGTCCACACTAGCTGCTCTATACTGGGAAGTCACCTGGTGTGATATTGTGCGGGCAAAGTTCTTATCAGCATCAGGGAAACAGCTGTTCTTAAGGAGCTGGGATGCGATGGCATTTGCTGTTATTGGGCACCGGGAGGTCGATGGTGTTCTACCTGTCAGCTGGTTTATTGTCCGCCACGCCTTACGGCTGGAGTGGGTGAAGTCAATTGACTGAACTACCTCTATCCACCTTGACCTACGGGTGGCATCTAGCTTCTGCAGAAGTACCGTTGCAGATTCTTCAACTTCCTCCCTGGAGCTTGCCTGCTGGTGGACATGCAGGAGGTGGCTGCATTCTCCATCCCAGCCCGGGATGTAATTTGTGTTAAAGCCACGGGGGATGGTTTTCCTTGCTGCCCCAAGGAGTACTCTGCAGTAAGCTGCATACCCAGCATCCACATCAGCGTTGTCTGGATCTGGGAGACAGAATGATGCTTTTTCTGTCTCCTCAGTGAATGACTGCCAATTTGCCTTACGAAAGTTCCATCTCCTGACGGGTTTCCCTACAACTGGCTGCACCAGGGATGGGACCTTTATGATGGACGGTCGGTGGTGTGAGCGGGGGAATCTATCCAGGACACGTCTCTCTGGCTTTTGAGCCGTGTGCCACACAACGAAAGCCAGGTCCGGGTTGGTGTGGGTATTCCAGCGTGCTGAAAAGAAGCTTGGAGGTTCTTTAGGGTCGAACAGCAGCAACGCATTGGCACTGGAGGCCCATTGGCTTAATATCTCTCCATTTGGTGTAGTATGGCTGTAACCCCAATCTATGTGTTGGCAGTTAAAGTCCCCTGCATAGATGGCGGGTGCAGGTGCCGGTGGAAGTGATGCCATGGTCAGCATTGATGGTGGGGGCTTGTAGACATTGACAACCGTTGTGGTCTGCACCTTAGTGGACAGCCATTCAATACTCGAGCCTGGTGGAGATTGGCCAGTGGCTGTCCAACTAAGGTTGTTCCTTACAAAGGTTGCAAGTCCGTGCTGTTTGCTGTGGATGGACCCAGCAAGCTGGAAACCGGGCAGCTTGAGGATGTTATCACTGTCACGGTGTGTCTCCTGGAGGAGGACGGCTGCTACTTTGTGGGAGTCAGCGAGGTGGTAGATGACTTCCATTTTTGCGGTGGTAAGGCCCTCTACATTAAGTTGGAACACCGACAGACCTTGGTACTCGATGGTCGGGATGGTCACTCGTCCTGACATGGACGCACCATATCCCTTCGGTCTCTTGCACCTCGGTCTGCCAGCTAGATGATGACTGGTTGGCGACATTAGTTTCGCAAGCTGGTCTTGCACCATTTCTTGCTACTCACGGAGGGGGCCACGTGAAGGCTGTCGTCATCCCCCCCGACCAACTGCTGTTTTTTTATGGTGTGTTTGGAAGTATATTAACATTGAATGCAGCTGTAACAATGTGACTGGCTTGTTAAGCTATGATATAATTCATTATAAAGTTAATTTGGACATCTTTAAAGGTGATTTTTCTCAATATTTTGAGATGTACATCTTAATAAACTTATATGTACATATATACCGAACTTAAGCAGCTAAATATATAATATATATATATAATCTTTTTTTTTATGTTTTAAAAGTTTATTATGGTCATGTATGCCATATTTATAAAAAAAATACAGGAAAACTGAAATATTATAATTTAAAATATCAGTTTTCTATTTTATTAATATACTGACAAAAATATTTATATTCATGATATGAATTCATTTGTTAATGTGTATGTAAAGATGTTTTTAGACATTTAAGAATTGAATATTGAATAAATTATGTTTGTTTTATTTTTCACAGAATCTTTAGAATAAAATTATAACAGGCTGTAAAAATAAGTTGTTTCTAACAATGATGACTAATCAGTATTAGATTTCTGACGGATCACGTGACACTGAAAACTGGATTAATGGATGATGAAAGTTCAGCTGTGCATTTTTAAAATGTATTAAAATACAAAACTTATTGTAAATCGCAATATATGTATTTTTTGCATCTACTTTTCATCAAATAAGTTCAGCCTTGATAAGCAAAATCATTAAAAATCAAATAAAGGAAAATCTTACTGATCAAACACTTTTGAGCGGTAGAGTAAAATGTATATATATATATAATTTATTTATGCGCGGCATCGAGTGCATGTGTAATCTACGGTCTTAATACAAGTTAACCTCGTTTAGTGCGCATGCGCGGCTGAGAGTGCATCTCGTTTAGTGCGCATGCGCAGCTGAGAGTGCATCTCGTCTTGTCTGCAGCCAGACACTATTGCACTCAATAAGCGTGTGCGCAAAGCACTTGAAATGGCGATTGAATTGTTAATGCAACAGATATACTCAACTACTCAATTAAAACACAAACATAACAGGCATCCTTGCACTGCCAATGCATCACAACAATGCTGTATAACAATACTTTTGAATGCATTTATTTAATAAATCGTTTGCACTTAAGACCCTCGAGTTAATTCAATTTGTATAAAACACATTAAAACATGACAAAGTTACTCAAAACACTTCACAATTACGTTCCTAAACCTTCCTATAGTCATGTGAACAATCAGAGGAATGTTTAAAGTGCATATTATTTTACCTGTGAATAAATAAAGAGACAGAAGTAAACTGACGCACCAAAGGAACGACACTCATTTTGTCTGAGATCGCACCAAGCCTGTAGTGCTCCAGTCAGAAATTGAAGCTTTCGCGCCTCGATCGCCCCCCGGTGGCCGGTCCCAGTATAGCTCCTAAACCCCGCCTCTCCATGTATTTGAATGGGCGCGAGACACACTAAACAATTTAATTACACTTCAAATAATTGTTTCCTAAAGATGGTTTCTGTCATTTTAGGCAGTTTTTATTACAATAATTTAATTTCAAGTGTTCGTTTTTTAAATAAGTTTAGTTTTAGTGAGTTATTTGATGCTATAAAAACGGGGGGTGTGACGTCATGATTGACAGCTGAGATTGACGGCTTCTCTGAGTGAACTTGTCACTGAGGCACTAACAGACTTTTTTCTGGATTTTTGGGAGGAGATTGGAGCTTTAGCTTTAATTTCTACACTTCCATAACTGTTTATTTCACACCAACATATTGAATTGTTCTGCATCTGCGAGAGTGTGGGCGGGCTTTTGATAATCGCGCCTCTACTTCCTGTTCTCTACTGCGCAACTCCGGTCCCGAGATCGCTACTGCGCAGACTCGGTCCCAAGATGTCAGCGCCGTGAGCGGGCCTATGAAAGCTTCAACTTTGGTCAGCGGAAGTCAATGAAGTCGCGTCGTCCATATTTTTTTACGGTCTATGGATCGCACCCGAGAAAAAGCTAGTCTCTATAGTGTGCTTCACAGGAGCGTTCAAGCGCCATCCGCTGGTGTGGCGGTGAACTGATTCTGAACTATCGGTGTTCACATAAAAAAATAGGGAGGTCTCAGTTTTCAATTAATTATTGAATAAACATTTTAACATCCTTTACAGGTGCAATTATTAACGTGTCTTGCAACACGTCCAGCAATGTCTGACACATACACTGTGGGAGGGTGTTTAAAGCTCAACAGAGCATCTCCATGATCACATGCCGACTCTTGCCACAGTGCTGACTGGTAGTACACCACAGAGTGTGGGCAGGACGTGCAAAACACCACCTCCATTTGGCAAAACAAAAAGAACAATGGTGAAAGTGTGTTAATTTAAGAAGTAAACATCCTCAAAACATTTTATATGACAAAAAAAAAAAAAAAACACACAAAAAGTATTCAAAGATCTTAATTTGTGTTCCAAAGATGTTATGGGTTTGGTATGACATGAGGGTGGGTAATGACAACAATTTCCTAAATGGGTGAACTTAACCCTTTAACATATTATTATTATTATTATTATTTATTATTATTATAAGTCTTACCACCAGCCTTCTGAAGCTTAACAAACATTTTAGGTTACAAGTCCTTGTAAAGTAGCAGCTCCTCAAGTCTGTTTATTAAGTCAGTGGTACTACCCATGTGTGATACTCCAAGGGCATTGCAGGCTTTGACCAAGGCTTCTTTCTTTGGCTAAATATAAAAGTCATGGTTAATAAAGAAAGAAAAAAAAAGAAGAAAACATAATTAGCAGAATAAAGTACATTACATACAGTTTTGGACTCCAGCACTTGCAAAATGGCTTCATCTATCTCCAAACCACAGCTAGAGGTGAAAGCACAATCTTTCTGAGACAGACCTTTGTACACTTCTGTCTTTGGAACAATATCGCTTACCCTAGAGCAGTTACCCAGCCAAGGAGTAAAGGCAGTGTATGTCAAGGGAAGTGAATAAGGATTGGCACATTTGTTGCCTAAAATTCAAAAAGGAAAATAACTTTCATTTCAGGATTTAAGCTATGGGTACCACCACTCCACCCCCAAAATAGCACTCACCATCACAGAACCCAGAAGCAGTCATTTCCTTCTCAAGTGTCTCCAATCTTGTCCTCACATTAACTTGAGTATCCTCTTGGCTGATTTTGTCCAAATTTGGCCGTCTAAACAGATGTGCTAATACACAACCAAGACAATGAGCAAAGAAGCACATATATATCAAGACCAGTCATTATATGCACTCACAATTAACACAATACCCCCTTCACTCTGTTTTACCTGGTAAATCAAATGCAATTTTCCAGTTTCCATCTGCAACCAAAACCGGAGGGCTGTGGCCACATCTGACACATGAATAGTTATAGGAGTACTCCCTCAGAGCAGAGAAATGATAAAATGCTTTTCTTATCAAATTGTGTGGAAAAGTGAGGTTGGCATGATCCTCCATTGTTTTCAAAAAAACGTCCAAGGGCAATATGATTCTATAAAAACACAGAGACATTACTGACATGTAGAATTATTTACAACCCCAAATCAGAAAAAGTTGGGACAGTATGGAAAACGCAAATAAAAAAAAAAAGAAGTGATTTCTAAATTTACTTTGACTTGTATTTCATTGCAGACAATATAAACACAAAATATTTCATGTTTTGTCTGGTCAACTTCATGTAATTTGTAAATATGCATCCTTTCCTGTCATTCAGACCTGCAACACATTTAAAAAAAAGTTGGGACAGTAAAGCATTTACCACTTTGTAATGTTGCCATTCCTTTTCACAACACTTAAAAGACGTCTAGGGACTGAAGACACCAAGTGATGAAGTGTTACAGGTGTAATTTTGTTCCATTCTTCCTGCAAACAAGTCTTAAGGTGGGCAACAGTGCGCGGTCTTCGTTGTCGCTTTTTCCGCTTCAAAATGCGCCACACATTCTCTATTGGAGACAGGTCGGGACTGCAGGCAGGCCAGTCAAGTACCCGTACCCTCTTCCTCCGCAGCCAGGACTTTGTAATGTGTTCAGAATGTGGTTTTGCATTGTCTTGTTGAAATATGCATGGACGTCCCTGGAAAAGATGTCTTCTTGAAGGCAGCATATTATGCTCCAAAAACATATGCAATTTTCAGCATTAATGGTGCCTTCACAGAAGTGCAAGTTACCTTTGCCAAGGGCACTGACACAACCCCATACCATGACAGACCCTGGCTTTTGGACTTGTTGCTGGAAACCGTCTGGATGATCCTTTTCTTCTTTGGTCCGGAGCACACGGCGTCCATTCCTCCCAAAAAATACCTGAAATACTGATTCATCTGACCACAGTACACATTTCCACTGTGTGATGGTCCATCCCAGATGCCTCTGAGCCCAGAGAAGTCGACGGCGCTTCTGGACACTGTTAACATAGGGATTCCTTTTGGCACAGTACAGTTTTAACTGGCATTTGTGGATGTAACTATGTATTGTGGTACTTGACAAAGGTTTGCCAAAGTAGTCCTGAGCCCATGTGGTGATATCGCTTATAGATGAATGACGATTCTTGATGCAGTGCCACCTGAGGGATCGGAGATCACGGTTGTTCAGCTTAGGCTTGCGCCCTTGTCCTTTACGCACTGAAATTCATCCAGATTCCTTGAATCTTTTAATTATGTTATGCACTGTTGAATGTGAAATATCCAAATCTCTTCCTATCTTTCTTTGAGGAACTTTTTTTTAAACATTTCAATAATTTTCTCACGTATTTGTTGGCAAACTGGCGATCCTCTGCCCATCTTTGCTCCTAAAGGATTAGACCTTTCTTGGATGCTGCTTTTGTACCAAATCATAATTACAATCACCTGTTGACATCACCTGTTTCAAGTCACATCATTAATTAACCATTTTACCTTATTACTAGCCCTAAATTGCTCCTGTCCCAACTTTTTTTTAAATGTGTTGCAGGTCTGAATGACAGGAAAGGATGCATATTTACAAATGACATGAAGTTGACCAGACAAAACATGAAATATTTTGTGTTCATATTGTCTGCAATGAAATACAAGTCAAAGTAAATTTAGAAATCACTTCTTTTTTTATTTATTTGCGTTTTCCATACTGTCCCAACTTTTTCTGATTTGGGGTTGTAACAAATTCATGTCATGTTAAGTCACTCACTGGCAGTCCAGATGTTAGAAGAGAACAGAGGGGAATGGTCAAAAAGGTCCTGTTTTCATAATTGTGAAAACCAGACTGATATTCTTGAAACCTTGTCTACAAACAAGGCAGATCTTCACATACACTGGCACATCTGGAGAAAACAGAAATTGTATAATATACACAATGTGGAAATGCATTTAATTTTTTTCTTTTAATCTATAAATATCTGAAATTAACCTCAAGTCACTGAAGATATTCCATACATTGTTCCATGCCATGTAAATAGTACCCTCTCCCCCAAAGCTGGTGGAGTGGGACCAGGGCAGTAAGGACAGTTGGACTCTAGAGGTTCAAAGAAGTCTGGGATTTGGCGTTCTTTTGTTGACAAATCCTGTGGAAGGTTTTCTGGCACCCTCTTTTGCCTCCACAAATAATCTGTCAACTCCTGTATGTCAGTAGAAGCCAGTGTTGCCACTTCTGTGCCTTCAACATCTCTGACCCTTTCATCCACATCACTGTCTTCAGCATTTGTGTCAGTTTGACAAGAAAGGAGATGGGGTTTCTCTTGAAACAGCCACCACATGCACAGGTATCTGTGGACGCAGCTTCTAATTTTATTGCGGCACTGGCAGTGCCACTTGCCCCGAACTGACACCAGCTGTCTCTTACCCCCATAAACACTGAAAAATAAACAAACCTGACAGAGGTTTGCTCGTGCCAAATAATGGGAAAAACACAATCCACACCACCAGTAATACTTTGGTTTCTTAGCTGCACACATTCATCTTGTCGGGTTTTCGACAGCAGGCCACTGTCAACCATTGACTGCAAAGAGTCCTCCCTAAGTGCTGCTGGTGCAGAATAGCACACTGCTCTATTTGTCCTCTGAAGGTGATCGCATTCAATGCCTGGACTGCCACTTTCAACTCCAATCCTCATAAAATCTTGACACAGAGGGGACTCACAGGCAATAGACCCAGAGACGATTTGTTTCTTTACGTGAACAGGGACTCTAGGTCCATGGGCATCTTTTGGGGTGACAAAAATCCCATTTCGTTCATCAATACAAAAGACAGGTGGCTGTTCCCTGATCTGCTGCACTGCCTGTGGTTTTTCTGAAGATGGCCCTTCTGAGGGAAAATATAAACATGTTAATGTAGACAAAGATCAATAAATATTAAACATTCTTAAATACCAGTATCAAAGTACATACTCTGTCTGGCTTGTTGGTAATTTTGTATGTAACTGATAGATCTGCAAAAAGGACAAACAATGAGGTGAGTTAATCATAATATGAATGACAAAGTGAAACAAGACTTTAAAATTTAACTAATAACACTGAACATACCATGATTATGTAGGTGCTTTTTAAAGTCAGGGGCATGACACAAGATGTGCTGACACTTCGGGCAATGCCAATGGCACCTCTTTTGTTGTTGTGCATTCAAACAAAAGCAAGGAACACAATATTTTTCTAGAAAGAGAAAAGAAAGTTAACACATTTTAACTTACACCAAACATGTAAAACACACGCGTGCTTTGTACAATGCTTACAGATGCCATTGTCCTCAAAAGATATGGCATGCTTTAAATGCTTTGCCTGAAAATGCTCAGGACTTGTAGAGACAGCTGCCTGTCCCAGAAAAGACGTCATCTTTCCCAAAAGCAAAGGGTATTCCTACACATGCAGTGTATACAAGAAAATAACATACTTTAAAACAGCAACACAAATTCATAGTATATATAAAAGGTAGAACATTTTATAAGTCTCATTACATTTCTACCATGGACAGGTGTTTGCATGTTCTGCTAAAATTAACTTCAGTTAGTAAAATTTTGGAAAATGAATCAGCTTCTTACCTGCCATAATCGATATGCAGTTACACAAGAAGTGTAGAACTGTACACAGAGTGAGAAGGTAGTTCTTAAAAAAACTTTTTTGTCCAAAAAAAAAAATCAATAAATGGTTGGATATCAGACGATCCCCTGAAAAATGAGATACACACAAAAAAACTCCGACATGGTTAGTGTTGTACGTGTATCATCAAGGCTGAGCTTGTCAATAATTCCAATAAATCAGCATGAGCTTTATTCTAATCAATAGATTAAGTTAACATGTTAACAAACGCTAATATTTAATGGTAATGGTAACGTAATTTGAAGTTAATGATCGCCCCTTGGCAAACCAGAACCACATGGTGCACAAACTTCTACAAATGATTAAATTATCCAATTCAAGTAGTCACAGATACACTGTCTCTAACACAAAAGTTAAAATCCAACTTACAGAGCAACAATAATTTATTAATCTGATAATTAATATACGAATTACGAACTTACCGAGCCAAATACGACGACATTACAGAAGATTCGCCGGTGCCAATATTGCTGCTGTCTCTTGACTTTCAGTTAAATGTGAGTGGTTGTTACTACGTTGGACGATGCTGATTGGCTGCCACGAAATAGCAAGTCCCTCCTGTTATGGCAGGACTTCCAGCTGTCAACGGCAGCTACTTCCTGCTGCCGATTTTTCGCTGAACCCCCTCTTAAATGAAGCTTGATTTAAATATATTTTCGAGTTAAAAAATATATTGTATTAAGCTTCGCAGTAACAACATATATTTAGCATATATTTAAAATATATTTTTACCGTATGGGTGGCTATAGAACCCTGCAAAGCAACCGAACCAATGAAAAAAATAAATGTGAGTGTCATCGTTTGATAACCTGAGCCAAGTTCATACTGTATGATTTTTTGGCCAAGTTTGGCAGTCTGAGACAAATATCGCAATCCTAAATTCTTTTGACCCTAGGCTAAAATCTTTTGTCTTTGATAGCATGTTTGACATACTCACCAACAGCCATGATAAAATTGTAACCTGAAGTAAATTTTAACAAATGTGAGTGGGTTGATGTAACCTCCAGACAAATTCTTGTGCGTTTGATATCATGCAGTCTGACATTAATGCAGCGGAATTCCCACAGTGTGACATCAGGATGTGAAAAGCAACGAATCACAATGATTATAAGCCAAACCGTGCGTGCCAGCTTTGGTGAAGAGAAAAAAAAAAGCTCACTGCGAGAGAGCTCGTCATTTGCGGGAATCAGTACGCATGTGCAGACTTTGTCAAACAGCCACACTATATTTACTCCCCTGTATATTGTGTTAGTCTCGATAGACTGACGAATGTTGGTGTTTACAATGCGAGCGTAGCCAATCACAGACACGTCTTTCCTGTAGCTCAAACAGTAGAGCGTAGCGCTAGCAACGCCAAGCCATGGGTTCGATTCCCAGTGAAAGCAAGATCTGACAAAACACCAAATGTGCACCTTGAATATGATGCAAGTCACCCTGGACAAAAGCGTCTGCCTAATGCGTAAATTTCTGTGGAGCGCTTGAATGCAATGGCCAATTGGAGGAGCCAACACAACATGGAACATACACAATCAGGATTGAATGGTTCAGCGCTTGTTCACTGACTAATTCTGCCTTCTAGTGCATACGTTTGACCAACGAAGAGTAAAACAAGCTATAGATTCATGATTTGGTGTAGACAGATTGACCGAAACGGTTTCCACTAGTGTCGGAGTTTAGTTGAACTGAAGCATTTGACGGTTTCATGCGTTTATAAAGGGAGCGCGCTCTGCTCACTTACTATATTCATAAAAGATTTGAATAATTGTATTCCCGTGCTGCGATTTAGTTGCTGTACATGATGCAATCTTTATGTAAAATGGGTCGGATTGAGTACGGAATTAAATTATTGCTGCTATCGAATATCAAGTCAAACCTTACTTGACATATGCTGCTTTAAGTACTAGCGAGATACACTTTGTTTAATTTATAATTGTAGCCATGGCGTCGTAGTACAGAAGGACCAAATGAGACGTAACACTAAATTCTAAAGTTCCTAAAAATAGACAGAGGCATCCAGATATCAGTAGCGGAATAAAACACGAATAGGGTCAAATTAACTGGAGTAATGCAAAGACAAAAGCACAATTACTATACATGTTTGTTTTTATTAACTAATTTATTAATATGTAGTGCGGAAGCCATGCCGAATCACACAAGGAAGCCATTTCAACACTGGGTGCCCCGTATGTTTGAGCAAAATATGTACTCTGCTGGATGACAGGCCCAAAACACTTCTAAGCTTGAAACTATTGTGTCAGTTTCAATTGCATTTTGTATGTGACGAACTCACAGCGCTTGCAAGATGAATAGCACGATTGAATGAGAACGGATCAAGCACTGATGTCGGTGCTGTACTTTAAAAACTATACTGAGCAAATTAGCATAGTTAATTCAACTTTAGCGATCTGATAACACTGAACCCATTCGCGATTTCAGCTTAACTTCTGTTAATCATGAAGCCCCGATTAACTGGGTGCATGTCGCTTTAAAACCCATGTTGGTTTCCTTGCATTCGTGGGGAGAATGATAGAGGCTAATATGCTGTGCCAGCTGTTCTGTTTCAGCTTTTCTAAACAAAATACAATCATTAACGTTAACCGGTGTCATGCGAATCATTTACGAGGCACTATGGATAGTTTACAACACAAGCAAGCGATAACGAGCAGCGTTGCACAAGCAGGTGCGCGTCTCGGGCATGCATGCTTGCAACAATTTGAGAAAGAGTAAAATACTACACCCAATCGACATCGGAAATGCATAATCATATACATATCACTGTGATGAATGCTGATGAAGTGATGACGCCAGAATGGTAATGAAGATCACAGCTGTGTCTTTGCTAACATGCCCAGATAGTCCTCCATTGATAGTGATTGTTCCGGATCTAAACGCGTGTCTGTTGCCGCGACAGCCCAATGAACAGAATGATAGGCTGACATGGACTTTGGACGCTACTGTATTGCACATTATTAATTTTATAATAGGACCAGCGATCGACAGCTACGGAACGTCCGGATCGTCAACTGAAATGTTGGCGTCAGCATCTGTGAACTCAGACATGTGTAATTACCGATCTTTTATACTCTGAGAATTATGACTTGATTGGTTGGTCTGAATGTGATAAGAGACGTAACATTGAATCTTCCTGCCAGAACTTGCGCATAAGCTTCATTTCATTGATAAAGTGAAAATATATAGGACTGAAGGGTGTTTTAGTAATCAAGAGGTGTATCGCCTTAAGAAAATACTTGCTAAACTGAATGCTCAACCGGAATCTAGTGTTAGTAATGAAAAGTAATCAGCAAACATATGCAAGTTTTTGTATATTGAGCCTAATTTGCCTTTGGCTTTCCTCATTTATGGGACAAATAAATATTGCTTCTCTGAGTATAAATGGGGCTAGGGAAGGAAAAAAGAGGTTTCACATTTTTGAAGTAGTCAAACAAAAGAAAATTGACGTTTTATTTGTTCAAGAGACTCACAGCGATGAGTTGAATGCGTGTGACTGGGCCAGAGAGTTTGATGGCATGTCTATATTAAGTCATTTGAGCTCCACTAGTGGAGGTGTTGCAATTTTATTTTCTAGAGGATCTATTCCCTGCACATATCAAGTGGAGGAAATTATAAAAGGCAGACTTTTAAAAATTAGAGCTCAGTTTGAGAATTGTTTCTTTGTTTTTATTTCTGTTTATGTTCCCACAAGAGCAGTTGAAAGGATGGGTTTTTTAGACACTTTGAGTGATGTTTTGGCTAATTGTAGTACAGAGGATGTTTTGGTTTTAGGTGGGGATTTTAACTGTGCTGAACAGCCATCAGATAGGAATCATGTAGAACCCCATATGCCATCTCGTAGGAAATTAATACAATTGATGATTTCTAATGAGATTGTTGATGTCTGGAGAAATTTTCATCACTTACAGAGACAATATACTTGGGTGCATGCTCATGATAATTTATTATCACTAGCTAGATTAGATAGATTTTATGGGTATAAACATCAATCTAATTTGTTCAGAGAGTGTTAAACTTTTCCTGTTGGTTTTTCAGATCACAGCTTAGTTAAATGTGTTGTAACCATTGGTTTTTTAAAGATAAAGAGTGCTTATTGGCATTTAAATAACAGTTTGTTATGTGATATGTTGTTTCAAGAGTATTTTAAAGAGTTTTGGATTGGTTTCAGATCCCAAAAATCATCTTTTCAATCATTGCAGCAGTGGTGGGACTTTGCAAAAATACAAGTTTCACGAGAAATACAAGCAAGCAATTCACGTTTAATGTCACAAGGGATAGAACAAGTACAGTTGAATTATTAGAAAAATAATTCAAAGATATGCAGGAATGCACAGATGCCTCAAGAGATTTTTTAAAGAGTTTTAAAGATAAAAATAATGCTTTAAATAAGTTATTGGACTTGACGACACAAGGAGCTTTGGTCAGGTCAAGATTTCAAAATATTGAATTGATGGATGCACCTTCAAAATCTTTCTTTAATTTAGAAAAAAGGAATGGGCAAAAGAGGTTCATACACAATTTACGTTCAGAGACTGGTGTTTTGTTGTCAGACCCTTCTGAAATCAGAAAAAGGGCAGTTGGTTTCTATCAGAAACTGTATGAGAGTGAGTTAGATCTTGATGAATTAGACATGGGTGTTTTTTTTGTTGAAAATTTACCTCAAGTACCACAAGACCTTAATCTTGAACTTAGTAAGGTTGTTACCTTAGAAGAATGACAAAGGGCACTTCAGAGCATGGAATGCAATAAAGTGCCCGGTATTGATGGGCTTCCGATTTAATTTTATAATACTTTTTGGGCAGAGATGAGCACGGATTAATTGCAAGTGCTTAATGAAAGCTTGACAAATAAGCAATTACCTTTAAGTTGCAGGAGGGCGGTGTTTACATTATTGCCCAAGAAAGGTGATTTGAATGAGATAAAGAACTGGAGGCCCATCAGTTTGTTGTGTACTGATTATAAATTACTGTCCAAAGTTCTGGCTAATAGGTTGAGTGAAGCCATCAGTCATGTCATTCATCCTGACCAAACTTATTGTGTTCCAGGGAGGCAAATATTTGATAATATCTCTTTTATCAGAGATTTTTTAGATATTGGTAAAGATCTTAATTTGAATTTTGGCCTTGTGTCTATCGATCAAGAAAAAGCTTTTGACAGGGTCGAACACATATACTTGTGGAACACATTAAAAGCTTTTGGTTTCAACAATGATTTTGTGTCCATGTTAAAAGTGTTGTATAATAATGTTGAAAGTATTTTAAAAGTGAATGGGGAATTGTGTGGCCCTTTTAAGGTCTCAAGAGGTATCAGGCAAGGTTGTGCCTTATCTGGCATTTTATATACTTTGGCTATAGAACCACTCTTAGCCAGAATAAGAACAAAGCTATGTGGTCTGTCTGTTCCAAATTGTGAAAATGTATTCAAACTGTCTGCATATGCTGATGATATTGTGGTTTTAATTAATAAACAGAGCGATGTAAACATTTTGTTGGACATTTTGAATGATTTTAGGAACCTTTCTGCCACAAAAGTAAATTGGTCCAAGAGTGAAGCAGTATTGGTTGGATATTGGCTCAATGGAGAGCCGGAGCTCCCAGAAGGGCTATCTTGGACTAAGGAGGGTTTTAAATATTTGGGAGTGTTCTTGGGGGATGAAATGTACATGCAAAAATTTTTTGAAGACATTGTTGAAAAAGTTAAAGGCCACCTTGCTAAATGGAAATTTTGCTCCCTAAAATGTCCTACAAAGGGCGAGTGCTGATTGTCAATAACCTTATTGCATCTGCCTTTTGGCATCGATTAATATGTGTGGATCCTCCACGAGATCTGCTTCCAAGATTACAATCAATTTTAACTGAATTTTTTTGGGACAAAATGTATTGGGTACAGAAGTCTATTTTTAAGTCTAAGACATTTTTATGTAATAGGGTTGATATTCCTTGGCGTGCTGTCCTCCATTTAGGAGAGAATGTTTAACCGGAATGGAGAGCCCTGTATAAGTCACCTTTGTCAAAGAAAGTAGGAGACTTACAATGGAGAATTCTTCATGGCGCTATTGCTGTGAACGCTTTTGTTTCAGTTATAAACCCAGGTATCAGTGATGAATGCCCTTTTTGCCTCCAGAGGAAAACTATTTATCATGCCTTTGGTTTTTGTAATAGGCTCAATGTACTCTTTCAAGTCCTAAGGGGCTTGTTTAATCAGTTTGATGAGGTCTTTTCTTTGGAAGTGTTTATTTGTGGTTTTAAATATACTCGGAAGCTTCGATTCTGTTGCCAATTGTTAAATTTCCTTATAGGCCAAGCAAAAATGGCAATTTATGACACTAGGAAAATTAAGATTGAACAGAAGTTAGATGGTAACTTACAAACTGTGTTTTTTAACTTAGTGAAGTCTAGAATTCTGGTTGACTTTCAGTATTATAAAACTATGGGAGCTCTTATGCGGTTTGAAATAATTTGGTGCCACAAAAGGGCTTTGTGCGGAATAAGTGATGGGGAGTTAGAGTTTACTTTTTAGTTTTGTGTGTATGTAATAATTGATTGTGTTATGTTGTTGAAAATTGTAATAAAGGTGTGTTGAAATTCAAATTCTCTCTCTCTCTCTCTCCCTCTCTCTCTCGTTAATTCTCTCTTTCCATCATTCTCTCCCCCTTTATATCATTCATTAAGTTTGATTTTTCCTTGTTGGTACCATATTGTTTGTTTTCTCCTACATCTATATGCATATTTACCCCGTGTGAATCGTAGCTTTGTATACTTTAGTTGTTTTATTAAAACCCAATAATTTCATTGAATTGAATCCATATTGTTTTGCTCACAGAGATCGAAGTCAATGAGACGTAAGATCTTAGCTACCAATTAAGCTTGGTTTTCTTGTTACTATTTCAGTAATACAAATTGTGCAAACATAGGAAATATTATTCGTCCTGATCAAGCAGATTAATGTTTATTAAAGTTTGTAAAATTGATAATTGATGAAGAAATCAATTTGGATAAGGGTTACTTTTACATGATTAAAGGTTCCGTTATAAGTTAATATTGTCTGTACAACAAGCAAATCACAAATATTTACACCATTTGAATTAATTATTCCCTGAAACTCATTGTTGTTACACCAGGGTGCGGTTATCCCTATTGCTTGTACACTTTTTTCTACCACATCTTTTCCTTCCCTTTGCCTCTCTATTAATGTGCTTGGACACAGAGCTCTGTGAACAGCCAGCCTCTTTTGCAATGACCTTTTGTGTCTTGTCCTCCTTGTGCAATGAATATAATATGCAAGTTTCACTTTTTGAATGGAATTAGTGAAATAAATCAACTTTCTGATGATATTCTAATTATATGACCAGCACCTGTATAGGCTCAAACATTACAACAAAAATAAAAAATATCTATAATATATATTTAAATGTATAAAAATATTATGTGAATGTAGTGTAACAACTTATAACTAAAGTGAAGCCACAAGTGTGGTCATGCTTCATTTCAAATCTGAGGATGAAATCTCTAAAATTATGCATTTTATGAAGCATATTGTATGGCATGTCATGTGAGTTTTTAACGAATGCTAAGATAAGATGCTATCATTATGTTATTGGCCTGTAAAACACATACTTGCAGTCTTTCAACTGCTTAATTCATACTCTATTGTTTTCAGTCAATGAACGACTTAATCCTCATTATTCTTTTATAGTAATTATTTTGTTTCTATTCAAGCATTATAACCTATTCAGGAATTCTGGATTGGCCATCAACCACACATTCATCCCACTTTACATTAAAACCTACTATCTGAAGTCTTTTTAGCAAACAGACAAAAAAAAAGCATGTTTTTGGTACCTTATGCGAGAAAATATAGCTCCTGGCGGGACAGGTGCATTAGAGCCACAGTTAGCATCAAGCTACCTAACACAAAATAAAAGATTAATATTACACTTTAACTACAAACTCCCTTTAAACAGCCAGCAAGTGTTTACTTCCGATCGCGATATAATGTGGGTTTCAGTGATGTTCAATGATGTTAAAATGTTATATTTAGCATTTTATATGGAGCTAATCGCTACACCTGCTGTGTGATAATGTGATAATGATAGTGATAATGTAGACATCCATTATTGATATATGCCACCGTAATCGTGTTTATTAGCTTCTTAGTTCACGCATAGAAATGTAGAATTGGTTTGTTCTTCACAGAGACAGAATGAGGAAGTCAACACACAGAAGAGCGTCATGCAGGAGGGCAGTACTGAGTCAATAAGATGATTGACAGCTCCAGAGGGTGACTGCATGATTACTCATAACTGATTCAAA
The DNA here is from genome assembly GCA_023566225.1 of Romanogobio albipinnatus. Taxonomy (NCBI): domain Eukaryota; kingdom Metazoa; phylum Chordata; class Actinopteri; order Cypriniformes; family Gobionidae; genus Romanogobio; species Romanogobio albipinnatus. The sequence goes on along the minus strand of CM042248.1, from coordinate 16,380,133 downwards.
TCAGGAAGAGAGACAGAGAGAGCTCTGTACACAGTTTCAGCTCTAAAGATTGGATAATTCAGTGAGAAATTAATAGAAATTTGATTCTGTATGACAAAATATTTTATAAATGTAATAAAATCAATATTTCTCCAAATATGTGCACTTTTGAACTAAGAGCTGAACTAAAATCTGTTCTTTGTGAGCTGTGTGGACACAACTGAACCGCTGCAGACGAGAGATAATTACAGTAATTTGCGTGTGATATTCGATTCAAAATATCTTACATTATAGATTGATTATTTTGCACTCCTGACATAAATTAATAAATGAATTTCACTGCAACCCAGTTTTATCATAAACAGTGCTCAAATATCGAAGCTGAAGTCTTTAATCTTTATAATGATACTGAGTTTGTCCAAATAAAGTGTGATGTTTTAACGAGCAGTAAATGTTGGACAACAGTAATCTGGGGCCGTCGGCGATCTTTGACACTCAAGGGATTAACAGTGAAAATGAGCGTTTAACCCAAGAGTTTAGTATTTTAGAAATACAAAAAGCACTCAAAAGTTTTAAAAGGGGGAAGTCCCCAGGAGCAGATGGACTCCCCCTGGAGTTTTATCTAACCTTTTTGGATATTTTGGACCATTTTTAAAGACTTTGAGACACCTGACAAACTTCTGGACAGTTTTAGAAAAAAGGAGACTGGATTGACTTAAAAAACTGGAGACCTATTACTCTTTTAAATTTTGTTTGCAAACTTTTTAGTAAAGTTTTAGCCACACGTATGTCGACAGTTTTAGATTGAGCCACTGGCACAGATCTTGAGAAGGGATACAAGGGATACAGGACTAGACATTCCAGGGACTGGTGGACTGACAGCGACATGTGTGCTCTATATGGACATCGTAACTCTTTTAGCCACGGACGTTTTATCAATACAAAGAGCTATGGACTTGACGGACTGGTACGGTCGGGCCTCGGGCGTAAAACTCAACAGAAGCAAGTCCGAGGCACTGCTCTTTTGACCGTGGGATGACACAGACACAGGCGGACTCAATGCAGATTTTAAGGAGACTTTAGGAGTTAAATTTGACAAGGAAGGGGGTAGATGTGAAAACTGGACTTACTTGCTAGGGAAAGCTTGGAAAAGACCAGAGTTTTGGGGACTATGACAGATGACTTTGGAAGGTAAAGTTTTAATTTTTAAAGCCATTATTTTACCTCTAATGTCACTTGTTTGTTCTGTTTTTATCCCTCCTAGGAAATTGGAACGGGCGATGTTGTATTTCCTGTGGGGGTCCAGGTGGGAAAGGCTAAAAAGGAGGTGGTCAAGAGGAGACCAGAAAATGGCGGAAGAGGGCCCCCACCTGTTTTTAGGCAGCCGCTTCACCGCATCCATATGCCGTGACCCCATCCAAAGACAATAAGACGGCAGATCTAGTAGTCTGGTCCAAAGTGCTAGGACAGCGATTGCCTTTTGTAGGTTTCCTGGCTTGCGTTTTCTTTGTGATACAAGCCGCTCAACTTCCAGGAGGTACATTGGAAAGCTCCCTTTTAAGCCGACGACTCGCTGGTTCGAGGAATTGTTTTAAGGAATGATTTTATTTTAGTATTTTTTTTGTCTTTTAAGGTTTTGCTTTCTAGGAGCTGTTGGTGCCTCCACCATGTCGGCTGCTCGTGTCGGAAAGCAGAGGCACCACAGCATTAATTTTTTTATTCAAAGAGGCTAATGGTAAGCTCCTGAGGATGTCACGTCTTGACTTCTCCAGAAATCCCTCAATTTTAAAGCAACTGAATTTAATTGTTTAATGACTTTGCCCCTGAACAAAGGTTTTGATGTAAGTTTTAGATATTTTTCCTTGTTGTAAGATTTCTGGCAAAGATTTGAGGATTGTAAGACCCAGTTCTCCATGTTCAATGTTGAGAAACTTTCTGACAATTCTCTTAAAACAGTGATTGTTAGAATGTTGGAGATGATATTGCTGTATGGCTGGGTAGATTTTGCACGGTTCGAAGTCAACCAGTCAGGGTGCTTGACGAGGACGGTATCTGGAATTGCGCTTGGAGAGTAAACAGTGGGAAGATCCAAGCGGATTCCAGGGTCTAAGTAATTTACCCGCAATGATTGTGTTGGGAGAGAACCGCGGCTACATCCATTATCAGGGAATGCCCAAATTGTGCAGAAAGTGTGGGAAAATGGGGCACCTCGCTGAGGTATGCCAAGAAATTGTGTGTAGGAAGTGTAAAGAAATTGGTCACATTTTTGAGGAATGTACCAATGACAGACGGTGCAATCTCTGTGGGGAAACCAACCATTTCTACAGAGATTGCCCTAAAAGCTTTGCCAACAAACTGAAAAGTAACAAGATGGCTGCCCAACAAAAGGAACAAACAGAGGAACAAAGGAAAGAGGTGGGGCATGAGGATTTGGCAGGAAACTTAAATTTACAGCCATCCTCAGGCATACAAGGAGGAGAAAGTGGGGCGGCCACAGGGGTGGAGTCAAGTTTTAACATTGAACAGAAGGAGGAAGTCGCTTCCCAACAAGAGGAAAGAAAATGAAATGAAGGAAGGAAGAGGATGGAACAACTTCCTTCCTCTACACAGTCTTGGAGGTTAGTGTGGCGGATAGTGGAAGTTAAAACAATTGTTAACTCCCCAAGGCTCAAGTGCTAAAAAGCTTTGCAAGATCTTCTCTGTTTTAATCTCCCAATGAAGTTTCTTATCTGCACTTTAAGCTGAGAACATCGTCACCAAAGGAGCCACAAGAGACTTTCTCTGTGGGTTCTGAGGCGACGAGCATTTGCCCTCCTGATCCCAGTTTTTCTGGGGAAAAGGAGAGGCAAATGCCACATGAGATAACGTGATGTTAATGTAACTTTCTGCAGTCTTTTTATTTGTTTTTTATTCTTCAAATAATGCTTGTATTTTTAACCATACAGCTCATTGCCCTCACTATCTCTACAATCAATGTGAGAAGTGTGAGGTCTACCCTGCGAGCACAGTGTTTTATCAAGTTTAAATAAGTTTAAGTCAGATGTCCTATCATTGCAAAAGTGTGCTCTTCCTTTTTTAACTAATTACAGGAAATGGGAAGAGCTTTGGACCCCAGGACCCTCCATCTGGAGTGGCTCCAATCTTAACCAAAATTACGATTAATTAATAACCCCAACATTTTGGTGAAGGGCAGCACTGTGGTGAGGGATTAAGGTTTAAGGGATTAAGGTTGATTAAGGTCAACAAGACATCAGTTTTATTAATTTTTTTAATTTGTCAAAGATTTTAAGTTAGCTGACTGTTTTAAAACACTGCATAACCCTTACGAAACAAATATATTGCAATATACTAGAATTTATATTGCAATGCATTAGAAAATATATGTCAATGTATCAGAAACTTTCTCATATATTTGAAAATATATAGCAATATATGGATGGACAACCTATTGCTATAAATTGATTCCTATATTAAAATACATTGATATACAAACAAAACTGTATTACATTATTGCATGTATGTTTATTGTAACAAAGTTTTTTTTTTTTATGAGTTAAGCAAGCTCATGCATAGGTTTACAGAGAGGTTGATTAACAATAGTCCAAATCAAATTGCATGACATTCATTATATTTTACATTATATAGCCATATGGATGGACCATATATGGCTATGTATTGATTCATGTGAACCTGAGTATAATAAATACCTGTTGTTGAACTCACTATTGGATCTTCTGCCTTTTTCCTGTCACCAGACGTAACATTCAGCTGCTGCTTTTGAAATTTCATTCAACCTCATTCAGTTACTGTGAACTATATTGATGTAGTATTCTATTTTTTATATTTTAAAATATATGACAGACATTGTACTTTAGATTTTCATATTTACCATGTATACAATATATAATATGATAATTATATATAATATAGACATATGTTCCCAAATAAATCTGATTATATTATCTTGTACATTGAGGTATATTATCACAATTTTACATATATATTTATATATATATATATATATATATATATATATATATATATATATATATATATATATATATATATATATATATATATATATATATATATATATATATATACAAATATACAATGGCTCTTCCAAAATATAATTTCATATAATGAGGGATATATTTCAATATATACATTTTTTTTAAATAGGCAAAGAAAAAAGAATTATAAAAAAAGACGCATGATGGGGCTGCAAAAAAGACTTCAGAGATAATAAACAGTGGATTGTATTTTAAAGAATAAATAAAAGAAGTAAAGAAAGAAATGTTAATTTTGTCTGAAGCTCAGACAAAGTAAAAGGTGTCATTTTAAGATGCAAAGAAAAAGCGGAGAAGTGTACAAGATTTTTTTTTAAACTATTGCACGGGGAGGTTCAAAAACCATTTAAAAACTTTTAGAGGGAGGGAGGTAAATAACATGGACGAGATTTTGGTTGAAATTGAACATTATGGTAATTCATATAGTCCAAAAGAGGTACACAATGGCATCTTAGAGGAAGTTTTAGGTTTTTTAGACAAAAAGGTTAAGAGTCCAGATGTGCTGTTATCCCAGGATTTTAGCACATGACGTATTGACAGTTTTTAAAGAATTTGAGACTCTTGACAGACTTCCAGACAGCTTTAGAGTAGGGATACCGTATTTCCTCAAATAAAAGCCGGGGCCTTTTTATTTGAAGCAGGCTTTTATTAGGGGCAGGCCTGTATTTCGAATTACATCTATTTGAAAAAAATTATTGTTTTAAATGAAAAGCGATAGCGATAGAGGACCGATATCACCAGGGCCGCGGGAAGTGGGGTGGTTTCAAAGGATTGCAAATGCAATGCAATGTTTTGTTCATTTTATTCATTTTTAGAATTTAATCATTTATTTGTAATAAACATTTTAAGTGGCCCATTAAAAAGTATTATTATAAGTTGAATTGTGTTTTTAAAACATACATGAGGTCATATTGTGACTGTCGCGGTGTGTGCATAGAAAGAGCGTTAATATTCACTCAACCCAGAACTCCCTGTGACATGCTGGATCAAATATAGGCCTATCTGAAATAAATAGTAAGGGCTGCCCCTGACTAAAGTTTTTTTTCTTTTCTAGTAGTTGTTCATTTAAGCCTTTGATCACGCTGCGCCGCCGCCTTCATGTCATTGTCTGTTATAGGCTATTTGCTTGTTATTTATTAAATCCAGGCAATTAAAATTAACCTCTTAACTGTCACCATCCCACAGGTGGGACGCCTGGTGCTCTTTTTTTGATCGCCTTTTTTCGTATCATATATTTAAGTAATTATCATAAATTAGGTATCATTTGAAAGCTTACAAACTCAAAATTCATCCGGTGAAAACCGTTTTGAAATCGGACATTGTGTTACCATGGAAACTTTACTCTAAATTATTCTAGCGGGCTCCTCCCCTAGTGGGCGGTGTCATGTTTCATATTACAACAATTATTTTAACTACTTTATATTCAAAATCTTTTCCAATCTTGACAAAACGCATATTTTCGGAAAGGTCTGAGTCTCAAGGGTCCATATTTGGTGACTGTTTTGTGATGGAAGTGATATTTGGACAGGAAAATGCATTAAAAAAAAAACAATCAATGGAATTTGAATGACACCCGGTGGCTATTTTTGGTACAGCACCTAAACAAACTCTCATGGGAACTTCAATTTTTGTGATATCAACTTCAAATTTGGACATATGGCTTTGATTTTATAGTAATTTTATAGTAAATTCTTTTTTGTAAAATATATATTTATATGAAATAAAAAATATTTAGTACAGTATTTTTCATTTAAAGTAAATTTAAACTTCCATAACTTTTTCATACTTTCATATTTTGAATTGCTTTCTATATTCCAAAGCTTTCTTGAATTACAGCCCTTTAAGTTTGGATAGTGCATTTTCATGTGTATTCTCAAAAAGGGGGGTGACAGTTATTAAGATACAATTTATACAGAACGAAATTAACTTTAAAGAAAGGCTTTTCTGATATATATATGTTGTTCTTTCGTGTTTTATTTTACTAACCCAACTAATGTGCTTTCTATATTCCACGTGAGGGAAAAAAGCTTCCTTCCACTTAAGGCGAGACACGGCAGGTGAAAACATCGTTTTTTCATGCAGTGGTCAATTTTGAGATTTTGGGCCAGTTTGCTCCCTTAACATGTAAGCTTTCATGTCAACATAAAATAAATGTCAACATTACACATTAAGGGGGTTATTTCATTATATTTTGTCAACTTGCGCCTTTAGATTTCTACCGGAAATCACCAAAAAGTTAGCGTTCTAACGCGAGCTCCCGTGCCGTCTCCATTCACAGAAACACGCCATGCCTGGTATCATTGTAAAGCTCTCAGTCTCATACACAGCACTATCTTATCCAAATATGGGCATTTCCTTTGTAGAACTAACCAACCGCGAAAGTTTGCCGGGGAATCTAAACCCCGTCAGCGAGTGCCTCATCGCGAAAGCTATCCTTTGGAAAGGGAAAGAGAGAGTCTGTTGGAGAGAATGACAGCCCTGCCACACAGGAATGGCTCATAATTCACGTCGCACGATTGAATGCATTAGTCAGTGATTTGTGTTGTCCTAAATGTGCTTGTTAGGGCTGAAAATTGACATCGATCCACAGAATCATGGGTTCTGTAGCAGTGTGTTGCTGGAGTGTAGTCTGTGTGAGAGAGATAGGTACTGCAGAAGTGTTTACACATCTACGCGTCTGCAAGACGAGTCCAGGAACGACGTTGTATTTGATGTGAATGTGCGGATGGTGCTCTTAGCACATGAATTAGGAATGGGGTATGCAGCTCTCAAAAAAATCAGCAAGGTGTTGGGGATACCTTCCCTTCACCTTAAGACTTATCAGAGACACAACAGAAAAGTGACAGGTATGAAAAAGGTTGAGCCAGAAAACCACGCAGTATAGTGTCTAAATGATTTCGTCTTGTGGATATAGTGACATTACATTTACACTTCACCTCATTATATCATAAAAATATAAACATATTTATAAATCAAATATTAACAAATACATTTTATGATATTCAGTACATTTTGTTGGACATATTTACTTTCACGCACACATACACATAACATGGACAATACAATCATATAAGAATCCTCTGTCTTTTACAAAATAAGTTAAGTTATATGTGCACTATGAATAAAACATGATTTAAAAAAAAATGGCATTGTAGTTGCAGAAATTGAGAGAGGCTTGGGGTCACTGCACAAGGCCAGGGAGCAGATCAGGCAGGCTTATGCTGAGGTTGATGAGATGAGATTCAAGTTTATTGTCATTACACATGTACAAGTACAATGCAACGAAATGAAGTTTGGAGCAAGCCTCCGAGCCGCAGCTATTTAAAGCGCCGCCACACGCTCTCCGGAAATAAAGAAATGCAGATTGCTAAGCATACATGCAAACATTACATACATAGTACACACAGTACACGTGGTCACGTGATGGGATTTTTTGTTGGGAATAGTAAGGGAGATAGGAAGGAGGAAAGGGGGGGAGGCAGACGGTTGGATGGGGGCAGGGATGGGGTGAGGTGTGTGTGATGCGAGTAAGAGTCTTGAAGCTTCCTGTGTTGTGTGAGAATGTTAGCCATAACTTAAGATGTTTTCAGAGTTCAGTTCTGTGGCTTGTCCTTGAAAGGAGATATGGCCGTGCACAGGGAACGAAAGCAAGATAGCAGGACCCAGCTGTCAAGCTGACCTCCCAACCGAGAGATAGGGACAAGCTGGACGTTGGGATGAGGGAAAATATCTTAATCCATTTAGCTGATCTTCGGTAATTTCCAGACCATAATCAATCAATCCGTTCTGATCCTCAGCGTCAGTGGCGAGCGTCCGGTTCATGAATGGACCTGGACATTTCATCCAATTTCACGGTCAGACCAGACATACTGCGTAGCAGTTCACTAGCCTGACCCCCGATGGAGCCCACTCTTCCCTGCGTCTCCGCAGTCCGGGCTGAGATGTTACGATACAGTTCCTCAATCAATGTCATTCTTTGATCTAATACCTTCAGTCGGCCACACACATCCCCGAAGCACTCTTTAATTTCCACAGACAGCGGCTGGGTGAATTTACTGGCAGCTGTCTTACCAATTTTACGATAGGTCAGGGCAATCCCAAGGCCGAGAAATAGGAACCCCACTATCATAATGCCAATTATGAATAAATCCTCAATATCCTCCACGGACAGGACTTCCAGGCACAGGCCTTGCCAGTTGTTCCAGGCGTCCCGCGTGTAGCCCGCGGGGAAGGTCCCGTCCGGGCAGGTGGGTTCTCCCGGAGCACCTTTCCTCAGTGAGAAAATCTTGTCAATCGCGCTGAGAGACCAGTTAATTAATTCCATTTCGAGTTTTCAGGAGTCCAGCAAGCAGGGAGTCAAGAAAAAAAGACAAAAAGATCAGCGCCAAAGCAGAGCGGGGAGCAGATAGAAGGCACGTCTGCTCTGTATGAGATCAGGAAGTAATGGATGCAGATGTAGCAAAGTTACTGATGGAGGATGAAGATGCAGTTATAAACATCAGTGTGTCTTTTGATGGAACCTGGCATAAAAGAGGTTTCACATCAAATGATGGCATCGGTGTGTGCATTGACGTCCTTACAGGTTTAGTAATAGACTTTGAGGTCTTGTCCTCCTACTGTCACGCATGTGCCTTAAAGAAAAGGGCCACGCGAGAAGGAAAAATAACAGGCCAGGAATTTGAGAGCTGGAGGGAGACACACACTGACTGTGCTAAAAATTTTGCAGGCTCAAGTAAAGCAATGGAGCAGGAGGCAGCTAAGAGGATGTGGGCCAGGTCAGTCAGTCGTTACCAGGTGCGATATACTGAGATGCTGTCAGATGGAGATAGTGCTGCATTTAAGGAGGTGGTTGCCCTTAACCCATACCCTGAACATGAAATTCTGAAATTGGAGTGCATAAATCATGCCCATAAGCGCATGGGTACAGCACTTAGGAAACTAAGTAATTTGGTAAATTAGGGGGCAAGGGTCTGGGCAAGCTGACTGCCCCTAAATGTAAATCCTTGCAAAATTTTTACAGGGGTGCTATTATTAACAACCAGGGCTCCGTTAGGCTTGCTACGATAGTCGGTGTTGCCGGTGTTACCGGTGTTCAGACTCAACACCGCTTACATCACTTGCCCACCGTGGCACCGCCCCACCGTCGTTTTTTTTATTTTTATTTTTATAGTAATAAAATAATTTAGTTCAGTTAGAGAACAGACAATACAAATTAAAACTGAACGTGTCTTCTTAATAAAGCATGACCCGACCGTGAGTCTCGGCAGGAGTCATTCATCAGATTTCATTCATCAGAGAATGAGGAGCTGACTGAAATGATCGAGGAAGATTTGGTTTCAAAGTGAAACGTAAAAGCGCCTATTTAAGGGAGTTTGTCTTTTGTTTTGTTGTTGTGTTTTTCATAAAAAATAATAGGCTAATGAACCCACAATTCAAGCAACCCACCACCGAATTGGCGCTAATTCAAAACCGAAAGTAAAATGTGCACCGCCACAGAGCGCGCATTGTTTACTTTCGTCTGACTGCATTCACGGACTAACTTCATTCATGGCCTCACAGAGCACACAATTTACGGACGAATTTCATTCATGGCCTCACAGAGCGCGCATTCACGGACTAACTTCATTCATGGCCTCACAGAGCACACAATTTACGGACGAATTTCATTCATGGCCTCACAGAGCGCGCATTTACAGACGAATTTCATTCATGGCCTCACAGAGCGCGCATTTACAGACAAATTTCATTCATGGCCTCACAGAGCGCGCATTTACGGACAAATTTCATTCATGGCCTCACAGAGCGCGCATTTACGGACAAATTTCATTCATGGCCTCACAGAGCGCGCATTTACGGACAAATTTCATTCATGGCCTCACAAAGCGCGCATTTACAGACGAGCAGTCATTCACGGTGTGCGCGCACTGGCGCGTTTTCAGTTCCGTTTTCAGTTGCGTTATGAAAGCCCGAGCGGTCGAGTGCATTTTACTTTCGGTTAGATAGAATTAGTGATTTAAAAGCCCCCGCCGGTGATACCGGTATTACCGGTGTTGCCACACGTCGATTAACCGTGGGAAAATTTCCTCACCGTCGCATCCCTAGGCTCCGTGGATAAAATGAAAGCTGAGATCTGGGCAGGTCTCCTTCACAACATGTCTAGTGATGACAATCCATTACATACAAGGTGCAGTCCATCGTGGTGTTGGTATAGGAGAGCAGAGGAGAATGGAGAAACACCAGAGTCCCACAAGCATCACACTAAAAACTTTTTGTCACGTGAAGTGGGAAAGAAGCTTATCCCTGTGTACCACCGAATGTCCAGTGAAAGTCTGCTAAAGCACATGCAGCATGGAGGCACTCAAAATGCAAATGAGTGCCTCAACTCTGTCATATGGGCCCGATGTCCAAAAACAGTATTTGTGGGGAAAAGCAGGGTTGAGGCTGCAGCCAGTATGGCTATTGCCACTTTTAATGAAGGTGCCTCTGCCATGCTGGCTGTCATGGATAAGTTGTGGCTTCAGTGTACAGTTATCACTGTAAATACATGCAGTTACACTGACATGGTTAGACTTTCAAAAGCGAACATTTTTCAGTCCACCCGTGTGAAACGCAGGCGCCAAAGCGTAAGCACAGCCAAAAAGGTGAAAAGACACCGACAGGAGATCGAAGAGGGGCCTACATATGGTGCAGGCATGGACATTTAGGCTGTAAATAGACAGGGAGCTGTTTATTAAATTAATTTAGTTATAGATGGACATACAACAAACAGACACAATTTGTCTGCAGTTTTTGTGACTGTTTTTGTGTATTTGTTAAAGGTCCCATGGCATGAAATTTTCATTTTATGAGGTATTTAAACATTAATATGAGTTCCCCTAGCCTGAATATTGTCCCCAAGTGGATAGAAATGTTGATCGGTGTAAAACCGAGTTCTGGCTGTCTTTCTCTGCCTTTGAGAAAATGACAGGCCAGACGAGCCAATCCTGAAGTCTCCTGTTTTGACGTCCAAGCAGGAACGGTTTCCTCCCTTTCCTCCGCCCAGAGAATCTGGCACGCCCATGCAAACGCTCGAGAGATCATTAACGTTACTTGTGAACGCTGGCAGTTTCTCAGTGTTTGGATGTACAAATGAAAACAGAAGTCTTTCTTCAGTTCCTTCTGATCTGTGACCATTTATTTTTTTATGTGTAGCTAATTATTTATTATTCGTGCACACGCAGCGGCTTCTCTCTCTCCCGACAGAACGGTGTTTTCGTGTTTTCTATCTTGTGAGTCAGTGTTTTTGTACGTCCTCTTCGCGTCTATCGGTTCTAAAATGCGCATACAGTCTTTTCTGTTTAACATCAGCAGTCACATCTTTAGAGATAAACTTCACACACGCCGAAGCTCGGCCTTCAACATCCCCGACCCCCAGTACTGCATATTTCATCCACTATACACACTGCTCTCTCCCACCTGGAAAAGAGGAACACGTATGTGAGAATGCTGTTTGTGGACTACAGCTCAGCATTCAACACCATTGTGCCCTCCATACTTGACGGGAAACTCCGGGCTCTAGGCTTAAACAGCCTGTTATGCAGCTGGATCCTGGACTTCCTGTCAAACAGACGCCAGGTGGTCAGAATGGGCAGTAACATCTCCTCATCACTGACTCTCAACACTGGAGCCCCTCAGGGCTGCGTTCTCAGCCCACTCCTGTACTCCCTGTACACACATGACTGTGTGGCAACCCACAGCTCCAACACCATCATCAAGTTTGCTGACGATACGACGGTGGTAGGTCTTATCACCGACAATGATGAAACGGCCTACAGAGAGGAGGTGCACACTCTGACACGGTGGTGTCAGGAGCACAACCTCTCCCTCAACGTCAGCAAGACCAAGGAGCTGGTGGTCGACTTCAGGAGGAATGAGAGAGAACACCGCCCCATCACCATCGATGGAGCACCGGTGGAGAGAGTCAGCAGCTTCAAGTTCCTCGGTGTCCACATCACAGAGGAACTCTCATGGTCCGTCCACTCCGAGGCCGTTGTGAAGAAGGCTCATCAGCGCCTTTTCTTCCTGCGACGGCTGAGGAGGTTTGGAATGAACCGCCACATCCTCACACGTTTCTACACCTGCACCATCGAGAGCCTGCTGACTGGCTGCATCACCACCTGGTACGGCAACAGTACCGCCCGCAGCCGCAAGGCCCTGCAAAGGGTAGTGCGCACGGCCAGCTGCATCATCGGAGGTGAGCTTCCCTCCCTCCAGGACATTTACGCCAGGCGGTGTGTGAAGAGAGCTCAGAGGATCATCAGAGACTCTAGCCACCCGAACCATGGGCTGCTCTCACTGCTGCCATCAGGCAGACGGTACCGCAGCATCAGAACACGCACCAGCCGACTCCAGAACAGCTTCTTCCCACAAGCAATCAGACTACTTAACTCCTGATCCATCAGGATCATAACACACACTGGACAGAATATCACTCAGCACAACCCACTGTAGATACACACACATTATATACACATTTATTTATCATACAGCATCTATTGCACTTTGGATTTCAATTTTTCAATCTGTGAATAATATTTTATACTATACATTGTATATTATTATTACTATTATAGCGTAATATATATTGTTTAGTGTATGTTCAGTGTATATTGTTTAAAGTATATGTATATTGTAAGTATGTGTATATTGTTTAAAGCTGTGAGAACTAAACTCACATTGTGTAAATTATTTATTGTTTATTGTAGAGTTTACTGTGCTGTGAGTAATTGTGTGCGCATCAGATGTGTAATCTGATGCTGCTTAAATGTTGTACATGTCATGTCATGACTACTATGTTGCTCGGAACTGCACCTAAGAATTTCACCTACTGTTGCACTTGTGCATATGTAGAGTGACAAATAAAGTGATTTGATTTGATTTTGATTTTGATCTGGCCCACAGCGGAGGCACCAAACGCGGCGTGAGATAAGCAGAAGGGCGGTAAGCATGAGAATATCTGGGCTAGGCTAGCCAGCTTTCCCCACAATAAACTGGATTACATTCGATTACAGCTGTTGTGTCTTTGTTTGTGCTGTGTAACGTTACTCAATGCGCGTCACTGATGCTATTCATATGATTGGAACATATCTAGAAATAATGCTATACTCAACACTTACTAACTCGTTCATCTCGCTGTAATGGTACTTTGCATGAGTTACAAAGTTGGTAATAATGATGAAGACGGGCTCGGTGTGACTGGGACTCGTGTTTATTCAGAACTCTCAGATACAAACACAATAAACTCGCGCTGACTGACAGCGCTCTCATAACTCAGAAGTTACTATAAATAACTTTATTAGCAATCGCTCCGTCTCCATGATGTCCGGTTCGCGAACGAATCATTCTTTTGAATCGGTTCTTTTTAGTGAACCGAACCAGTTCACCAAATCGGACTGAATCGTTCTAAACGGTTTGCGTCTCGAGTCAGCGCTGATCCATAATTTACTAAAGTTACTAACTTTCTGACATGAGTGACAGCCCCTCCGACTAGAAATAAACTAATAACCTGAAGTATATGCTAGTAACTACAACAGTTCACCCTGAACTGAGACTGAGAACTGATGAGAAGTGAACTCAGGTCCATCCGTCTCTGGCAGACTCGTGCCTGCTCTTGCCTCGTTAAACCACGCCCCCTCCGCTCATTTAAAATGCAAAGATGTCAGCCAATCACAACAGTGGGCGTTTTTACTGAAGTCTCACAGCAGACACGCCTCTTGAAGCAGGGCATTCAGCCACAGGGCAAACAGCAGTATAGAAAAAATGCCTTTTATTTCTAAATTATGACATTTTATGATGTAAAAATCATACTAACAATATAAGTGCACCTCAGGAAACACTATAAAATAATAGAAAAATGCCATGCCATGGGACCTTTAAGGTAGTTCTCTTCAGCTTAAGGCTATTGCTATTAATAATTTGATCATTTATCAATTTCCATGTGTTTTAAATATTATATACTGCTTATATTAATTAATTGAATGTATATTTTGTTTGTAGGTTGGGGGTATCAATAGAAATGTATTAAATTATACAATATAAAACTTTAAAGGCTGTTTTCTCAAAATGAGTTTTTCCTCGCACTCAGAGTCAGATATATCCACTTCAGTAGCACCTACAAGCACCAACTTTTGCAGTCTTATACTGAACTATATTCTGAAGGCTTTTACAGAAGGATTTGTTGATATACCATTCCTATCCTGAGTTATAGGTCCTTTTACTCCAAAAAACATGGCGAAAATAATTTTTTTAAGGCTATTGTCAGTATTCTCTAATTTACTAAAGCACAAAATAAGATATCCAGAATCCCCTCTGTAAAAGCCTTCTCTTCTAATATGTCAACAAATAGAACCAAGAATTTTAAACCTGGTCCTTTCCAATTTCCAGAATTTGTTTTTGGAAATGTATGCAAATGATTGTATATTTAAGTATATAAGGCCTCATTTGCATATTACAAAATTAATTTACACAAAACTTGTAATACATTTTTTCTTATGTTTATGCCAGTAATAAACTGGAGAAGTTTCACAGTGATATCTTGTAATTAAAAAAAAATCCCTATTCACCTGTAGTGTCTCGCCTTAAGTTGTGTTCCTTTAAGCACTTTTTATTTTAATATATATCTCTTTATATAAATATTATTTTCTACTTTAAAAAAAAACTATAATTTCGTTATTTTTCTAACCCAACTAATGCGCGCACTTTTCTCAATCCGTTATGGAGCTATTCAATTTTGATTTTGCATATTGTTTTTTTAAACGTTCGTTCGAGTAGTTCAAATGACCACTTTACAATATTTCCATAACAATTTATTTTGAAGTCTATGCTGTTTTCTTGTACAAAATAAAATTGTTTAAGTTAAATGCAGAGTAAGATGTGTAAAAAAGACAAGAGGCTAAGAGATTGTCAAGATCAATATTTGTGTAGCTTTCACAGACTAACACGTCACATCTCTCATAGACTACAGTATTTAAAATAGCAGCTATGCATCAGTTATATTCTCAATTTAATTTACAGAGCAATCCCTGCAAAGTGTTTAGGTTAAGTATAGAAGAGACCATGATTGTGCGTCGCACTCGCAAGACTTACAGCGGGGGGGCGATGATCATGATGGTTTCGCTCGTTTGGCACAACCCTACTGTAACATTATGCTGAACTTGAATGCACACTTAATTTGAGACCGGCCTTTATTTGTTCGTGCTGGCCACGCCCCCGGCCACTATCAGAGGCCCGGCGTTTAATTGACTAGAGGCTTTTATTTGAGGAAATACGGTAGTTTCATTATTACACAAAAAGGGAGACAAGACTGACTTGAGGAACTGGAGACCAATCACGCTTTTAAATTTTGACTAAACTTTTTAGCAAGATTTTAGCCACACGTATGTTGACTGTTTTAGAGGACGTAATACACCTGGATCAAGCATGCGCTGTGCCCGGAAGGAAGATCACAGAGACGCCATCTGTTACGCAAGAGACAGAAACATTCGGCTAATAGTCCTAAATTTAGATTGTGAAAAAGCATTTGACCACATCTCGCACCAGTTCCTTTTCAAGGTACTGGAAAAAAAGGGGTTTCCAGGGAGGTTTATAGCCTGGGTAGGACTTCTATACACTCTCAGAAAAAAAAGGTACAGTGCAGGTACAATTTTGTTCCTTTAGGAACAAAACGTATAACTGTACCTTTAAAAAGGTACACAATTGGTCCTTAGGGTACAATTAAACCATTGTTTTCTTCTACTTAGAGCATGGGTAGGTAATTTCAGTCCTAGTGAGTCGCTGTCCTGCAGAGTTTGGCTCCAACCCTAAAAGACATCTATAGAAACTCTTATTGAGAATTAACAGCGGTTTAGATTTTATTGTAGTAGAGTTTATTGAAAATGTTTAGTCACCATTATGGTGATCAGTGTTGTGTTTAGTTGTGCAGTTTGACTCTTGGCTTATGTGAGTTTGTGGTTTTTGTTACAGAGTTAACAAAACACAGAATCTGGTCAAATCAAAAGAAGCCATAAACAAAAATTGTCATGAAGAAAAATGTTTGACTAAACTCTTTGACTAAAAATATTAATAAAAAATAAACACCAACAATACTTTCTTGCCACAGATCTGGCATTCTGAATTTTGATTTTTAAATACATTCTGGGGGGGGGGGGAATTTTAGACGCACACAGATATCAAGAATCAGCGTATGAATCTCAACAATGGTGACATACTTAATGCTGCAATGCATTCTGGGAGCCATGAGTTTTATACTGTGGTGGCTTAGCTAAACTCTGCAGGACATCAGCTCTCTAGGACCGAACTTGCCTACCCCTGACTTAGAGGTACAAAAATGTACCCTTAAGGGTACCACCCCAGTGACGGCCACTTGTATCTTAAAAGGTGCTTTTGTACTCTCTTTTTTTTTTTGAGAGTGTACAACAGTCCAGTCAGCAAAATTGCGGTTAATGGGCATTTACCTAAAGCTGTAAACATTCACAGCGGCGTTCGTCAGGGGTGTCCTTTATCTCCCCTTATGTATGTGGCCTGCATTGAGCCACT
The DNA here is from genome assembly GCA_023566225.1 of Romanogobio albipinnatus. Classification (NCBI taxonomy): domain Eukaryota; kingdom Metazoa; phylum Chordata; class Actinopteri; order Cypriniformes; family Gobionidae; genus Romanogobio; species Romanogobio albipinnatus. The sequence continues at coordinate 16,363,511 of CM042248.1, read as the reverse complement.
GCACAAATCTTGAGAAGGGACAAATTGATTAAAGGACTGGACGTCCCAGGGACTGGTGGACTGACAGCAACCTGTGTTTTATATATGGATGACATGACCCTTTTAGCGACTAACCTTTTATCAGTACAAAGAGTAATGGACTTGACTGATTGGTACGGTTGGGCCTCGGGGGCCAAACTCAATAGAAGCAAATCGAGGCCCAGCTCTTTGGGCCGTGGGGGGACGTTGACACAGGTGGACTAGATTTGTTTTTTAAAGAAAATTACTTAACTGTTTAGAGGGTGGAGGGTGGAGGACGGGAAAACTGGACTGACATCTTAGGGAAAGTTAGGCAAAGACAGTTTATTATTGACTAATTATTATTATTAGTAATTAAAGCTGTGATTTTACTGTTAATTTTACTTGTTTATTACCCCAAGAAGTTCTCTTGCCAACCTGGAGAGGTCGTTTTTTTATTTCATGTGGGGGTACCAGTGGGAACGCTTGAAGAGGGAGGTCATCAAAAACAGAAAAGAGAATGGCAGGAAAGGCCTCCCAGACCCCACCTGTTGTTAACCAGCCATTTTATCGCCCTTCACATCAATGCTTAGACCCTATTTAAGAACTTTGAAGATTTTACCAGTTGATTTGTAAACCCCAGTGCCTTTTAGCCGTCCAAAATAGTACTGTTTTATCAATAAATTTTTAAAGAAACATTTCTTAGGAGACAGAGGATGTTACGATTTTAACTAATCATAAGTTCTCTTGTGCAGGATCGAGAAAAGGTGAGTCTAGATCCCGGCCTCACACTAAAGTGAGGCCAAACAAGTTTGGAGGAACATTGCCCACCCAGTTCTCCAGAACAGGCAAAAAGACTTGGCGTGGATAGTGGCCTATGAGATCCTGTTGCTTTTAAGGTTGAACAGTTTTAAGGTAAGACTTTTTATCTATTTATTGTTCTTTTAAATTTTAGGCTGTTGGTGCCTCCATCATGTCGGCTGTTTGTGCCGGTGTGCAGAGGCACCACAGCGTGCGATTTTTTTATTTTCAGACGTTGAGGGGAAGCTGATCCAAAAGACCCTACATTTTAAGCCAGAAGATTAGAATTGTTTGATGACTCTGCCCCTTGACAAGCGATTTGATTTTAGTTTTAAAACTGCTTTCCTGCTAAATCATTTTTGACTTTTGACACTGTTAAGGCCCAGTTTTCCATGTTCACTGTGGAGAAACACACAAAACTGTGATTGTCAGAATGTTCACTGAAACAGTGACTGGAGATGATATTTGTGTCTGGTTGGGTAGATTTTGCACTGTTAGAAGTCAGCCTGTCAAAGTGCTAGATGAGGACGGCATTTGGAATTGCTTGTGGCGGATTCCCATCAAACAATGCTACATACACTACCAAGGGATGTCCAAGTTATGCAGAAAATGTGAAAGAGTTGGGCATCTTGCTGATGCATGCCAAGAGTTAGTGTGTGGGAAGTGTAAAGAAATTGGGCACATTTTTGATGATTGCACCAATGGTAGGCAGTAGAGGTCTTCACAGGTCCAAAAATTCATACCCGAACCTGAAGAGACCCGTAATGTGCTAAATGGACCCGTCTATTATTTCAAAAGCTGGACCGGATACGTGCAGATCCGAGAAATGCCAAAAATGTAATACCCGGAACCGACCTGGACCCGTCTATTATTTAAAAGCTGGAACCGAACCCGGCATGAAGACACAAAACCTACGGGACCCGATTGTCACACATTCCACAATAAACAAGTTGCGAAAAATATAACTTTGTGTCTTACCTATAGCCGCCGTCTCCCTTCCTTGTAACGTTACTTGATTGTGATGCAAAAAAAAGTTAAATCCATGTTATTCCTCTATTGTTAATCTTAATTCTCTCATCATTTCAGCTGTAAAAGTCCACTTTGTCACGATGACGGATGACAACCCTAGCGTCTTTGCAGATTTGCATTTCGACTCGAGTTAACTCTTTGACTGTTTGCCTTTTTGAACTATAATAACGATTGCTCGTTCGGTGGCCCCTGACGTCAGCATTATTTATTTGCTATCCTCTCTGTGAGCCGAGTCTGTTCACCAAAAGCTTCGGTTGCCATAGAAACATGACACACGCTTGAGACTGCACATGCGCATTAGCTGGAGCAACCTGCTGGAGCAATATTAGCTTTTTTACGCAATTTGAACATCATAGAAAACATTTATGTGACAGTTCACCTGAGATTGTGTTGCTGATTTGAAATATATTATTAAAATATAAGTTCAAATCAAACTTCAACAGTGCGTCACACGTAGGCTAATACACTTGACAGCACTTGTTTTCATGTTTGTCCATAATATGCATGAAGGATGCCCAGGCAGAAGAGATGCCCGTGGGTTTAACCCTCAGAGACCTAAGGGTATTTTTACAATACATTTTCCGCCTGGTGTTATTTACTAAAAAAGCTTGTAAAACATCAACCCTGTTGTGCACAGACAATTGACACACCTCTTTTTTTTCAAGACAAGTTGCACTGTCAGTATATTTGTGTTGCATTGATGTCACCTGAATGTAAAATAAGTTATGGGACCATAAAGACAAATGAAAACATAAAACGGAAATTGAATCCCTCAAATATTTATTGAAAACACACACAAATAAATAAAAGCTAAGCATATTTCCTCTGGAAAACTGTTTGTTCAAGTCTTTGGAGTCCTGGAACTCAGGAATAAACATGATAACTTATACAGAACCAAAACTATTTACATTTTTCCAAAAAAAGTCCAGGCGCTTTTGGCCTCTTTGGATTTTGGATATTTACTGGTGCCAAGCCTCAAAACAGTTCCTATCAGGAACTTCTCCTCAAACTTTCTCCTCAAACTTTTCCTCAAACTTTCTCCACAAAACTACTCAAAACTGCAGCACGTCTCTCACTCTATCTCCTCAATACTAGCCGTGCGTCTGTATCTCTCCACAATAACAGAGCTGTGGTTCATGCGTAATGACGCACACCAACGTGGATGACGGATCAGCCTGTCATTGGTCAAACCCTCATCCAAAATGGCAGCTAGCATCGCGCTAGCGGCAAAAATGACGGAAAATGTATAAATTATGGACATCAAGTGGATATATCTTGGATGTAAGCGTTTTGATTTATTGCTGAACAACTCCAAAAAGATGCACATGTTCCAGGCTGGATAGAAAACCTTCTGTAAAGACTACAAAGACACCAAAGACACCCCCGTGATGGCTAGCTCGTTAGCTTTCTGCTGGAAAAAACGGTAAGAAAATCGATAAAAGTTTCATGAAATAATATAGATTTTTATCGGAGGTGCCGTGTGACGTCGTGGGCGATGCCGTCGGGCTCTGAGGGTTAAATTCTTTATATTCGTTGTTTTTTAGCTTTTTTCGCACATCACTCATGAAGGTAACCATTATTACTGTGCGCTTGCAACGGCTGAGAGAGAGAGAGAGAGAGAGAGAGAGAGAGAGAGAGAGAGAGAGAGAGAGAGAGAGAGAGCGCAAGCAAGAGAGAGAGATTGCTCTTGTTTTTCTTCTTTCTTTTTTTTAAACCTTATTTCCCAGCTCACACTTTTCTTATCCTAATTTTACAAGTTGCAAGTTACAAAAAACACACAAGCAGTGCTGACTGACTCTGATCACGGGCAGGTTCTCAGAGTCCGGATCGACTCGGGTATTAGACACAAATGTTAAACAGACCCGGGACCCGAAGTAATAGATTAAGACCTGGCCCGGACCCGGCTGATCATTTAAAATATAGACCCGAACCCCCGGTCGGGTCCCGGGTCCACGGGTCTCGGGGGCTCCGTGAAGACCTCTAGTAGGCAGTGCAACCAGCCTCACAGATTGGACAGGAGGAAGTGGGACAGCCACAGGGGCGGAATCAAACAGACAAACTGAAAAAGACATGGTTGAAAGGAAAAGAAGAAACAGCTTCCTCACTGGAAACGGTTTTAGATCTGGTTTTGGAATCCAAGGAAAGGAAAAGCAGGTGCAACAAAATAAAAAAAAATAAAAAAAAAGATTTTATTGTAGTCTTTTTATTATTGTCTTAGAATATCTCATACAATTTTAACAACACTGCTCATAGCCCTCACCATTTCAACAATTAATGTGAGAAGCATGAGAGCCACCATACGAGCACAGAGCATTTTATCCTTTTTAAATACTTGTAAATTAGATTTTATTTTATTTAAGAGAGTGTCCTCTACCCTTTTTAAGGAGCTATGACCGCCTGGTTCCTCCATATGGAGTAGATCAAACCTAAACAAAAATGACAGTGTTGCTATTGTAATCTAAAACTCAAATATCTTGGTGAAGGGCAGCACGGTGTTGAGGAAAGGGCGTGCTCTTTTAGCAAATCTGAAATTTTTAGGTAGATATTTTAATGTATGGTTTTATGGGGGAAAAAGATAGGTATGAGCTTTTAGAAGACTTGCAGCCCCACATGTTAGGATTTTAACTGTGTTTTATCCAAAAGATAGAAAGAGGGTAAGAGAAGATTTTAAAGTCGATAAGACATCGGTTTTATTACAGGGCTTAGTTAGAGATTTTAATTTAGTTGACTGTTTTAAAGGGGTGATGAACTGAGAAATCAACTTTCCCTTGAGCCTTTGATATATAAAAGTTAATCGTGAAATAAGAATATCCTGTAAGTTTCAGAGCTGAAAACTTCCTTGTTAGTCAAAGAAAAGCTTTTATTGACGCCAGGCCCAGAAAACGAGAGCTCTCAGAATATGTCGACCACTGACGTAATAGGACGCAGAAACGCCGCCTCTACAGATAAATATGTACGCCTGCTTCTGTAGCCCCGGCCACCGAATCGTGGAGCTAAACGGATCTTGCTACCAAGCTTTAAACATACCAAAGAGTAATACATTGCGTTGTGCCTGGTTGTGGAAGAACACAGTCCCTGCATAAGCTTCCTTCGGATTATAATATTAGGAATGAGTGGTTTAACTTTATTTTTAATAAAGTTCCAGCTCATGTGGGGAAGACATTGAATGTATGTTCAGCCCTCCAAGAACAACTATCCCTAATCTATAAGACATATTTCTAGTGTATTTTATTTTTAGATTCTTTTTTAAATGATAACTAATATCAAAATCTAATAATCATGTGTAAAAAGTCAGTTTTCCATAAACCCACAATATTTGCCTCTGAGATCAAAATCAAATCAAATCACTTTATTTGTCACTCTACATATGCACAAGTGCAACAGTAGGTGAAATTCTTAGGTGCAGTTCTGAGCAACATAGTAGTCATGACATGACATGTACAACATTTAAGCAGCATCAGATTACACATCTGATGCGCACACAATTACTCACAGCACAGTAAACTCTACAATAAACAATAAATAATTTGCACAATGTGAGTATAGTTCTCACAGCTTTAAACAATATACACATACTTACAATATACATATACTTTAAACAATATACACTAAACATACACTAAACAATATACATTACGCTATAATAATAATAATAATATACAATGTATAGTATAAAATATTATTCACAGATTGAAAAATTGAAATCCAAAGTGCAATAGGTGCTATATGATAAATAAATGTGTATATAATGTGTGTGTATCTACAGTGGGTTGTGCGGAGTGATATTCTGTCCAGTGTGTGTTATGATCCTGATGGATCAAGAGTTAAGTAGTCTGATTGCTTGTGGGAAGAAGCTGTTCTGGAGTCGGCTGGTGCGTGTTCTAATGCTGCGGTACCGTCTGCCTGATGGCAGCAGTGAGAGCAGCCCATGGTTCGGGTGGCTAGAGTCTCTGATGATCCTCTGAGCTCTCTTCACACACCGCCTGGCGTAAATGTCCTGGAGGGAGGGAAGCTCACCTCCGATGATGCAGCTGGCCGTGCGCACTACCCTTTGCAGGGCCTTGCGGCTGCGGGCGGTACTGTTGCCGTACCAGGTGGTGATGCAGCCAGTCAGCAGGCTCTCGATGGTGCAGGTGTAGAAGCGTGTGAGGATGTGGCGGTTCATTCCAAACCTCCTCAGCCGTCGCAGGAAGAAAAGGCGCTGATGAGCCTTCTTCACAACGGCCTCGGAGTGGACGGACCATGAGAGTTCCTCTGTGATGTGGACACCGAGGAACTTGAAGCTGCTGACTCTCTCCACCGGTGCTCCATCGATGGTGATGGGGCGGTGTTCTCTCTCATTCCTCCTGAAGTCGACCACCAGCTCCTTGGTCTTGCTGACGTTGAGGGAGAGGTTGTGCTCCTGACACCACCGTGTCAGAGTGTGCACCTCCTCTCTGTAGGCCGTTTCATCATTGTCGGTGATAAGACCTACCACCGTCGTATCGTCAGCAAACTTGATGATGGTGTTGGAGCTGTGGGTTGCCACACAGTCATGTGTGTACAAAGAGTACAGGAGTGGGCTGAGAACGCAGCCCTGAGGGGCTCCAGTGTTGAGAGTCAGTGATGAGGAGATGTTACTGCCCATTCTGACCACCTGGCGTCTGTTTGACAGGAAGTCCAGGATCCAGCTGCATAACAGGCTGTTTAAGCCTAGAGCCCGGAGTTTCCCGTCAAGTATGGAGGGCACAATGGTGTTGAATGCTGAGCTGTAGTCCACAAACAGCATTCTCACATACGTGTTCCTCTTTTCCAGGTGGGAGAGAGCAGTGTGTATAGTGGATGAAATGGCATCGTCAGTGGAGCGGTTTGTGCGGTATGCAAACTGCAGTGGGTCCAGTGAGGGGGGGAGAACAGAGCAAATGTGGTTTCTGACTAGTCTCTCAAAGCATTTGCTGATGATGGGGGTCAGAGCAACAGGACGCCAGTCGTTTAAGCAGGTGGTTTTTGACTGCTTAGGTACAGGCACAATGGTGGACGTTTTGAAGCATGTGGGGACCACAGATAGGGAGAGGGACAGGTTAAAAATGTCCGTGAAGACTCCAGCCAGTTGGTGCGCGCACGCTCTGATCACACGGCCGGGAATCCCGTCTGGACCCGCAGCTTTACGGACGTTCACCCGCCGGAAGGATCGGGTTACATCCGCTACGGATACGGAGAGTGCACTAACCTCTGTATCTTCAGCCGCGAGCTCTCTCTCCGCGAGGGCGGTGTTAGTTCCCTCAAAACGAGCATAGAAGGTGTTTAGCTCGTCCGGGAGAGAGGCAGCGGTGTTCACGGTGGAGTTTGTGTTCCCTTTATAGTCCGTGATGGTGTTAATTCCCCTCCACATGCTTCTAGAGTCGGTGGTGTTGAACTGTCCTTCAATCTTGTCCCTGTACTGCCGTTTTGCTGCTCTGATGGTTTTCCGGAGGGCATAACTTGCTTGTTTATGCTCCTCCGCGTTACCGGAGTTAAAAGTGAAGGTCCGCGCATTGAGTGCCGCGCGAACATCCCCGTTTAGCCACGGCTTCTGGTTAGGATACAGCCGAATTGTTTTGGTCGGAACAACGTCATCTACGCACTTCCTGATGAAACACGTTACGCTATCAGCGTAAACCTCGATGTCGTCATCAGAGGCCGACCGGAACATCTCCCAGTCCGCGTGATCAAAACAGTCCTGTAGCATAGAATCTGATTGATCCGACCAGCACTGGATGGTTCTGAGGGCGGGTGCTTCCTGTTTGAGTCTTTGCCTATATGCGGGCAAAAGGAGGATGGAAGCGTGATCCGATTTGCCAAATGGTGGGCGCGGGAGGGACTTGTAACAATCCTTGAAGGGGGAGTAGCAGTGATCTAAGACGCGGTTCCCTCGCGTGTTGAAGTTAACATGTTGGTGGTATTTGGGTGCGATGCGCTTGAAGTTGGCTTTGTTAAAGTCTCCGGTCACAATAAACGCGGCCTCAGGATGCGCGGTTTCCTGCTCACTCACTGTCCTATACAGTTCCTTTAGTGCCCGGTCTGTGTCGGCTTGCGGGGGAATATACACAGCTGTGATGATGACCGCGGTGAATTCCCTCGGTAGCCAGAATGGTCGGCACAGAACCATGAGAAGTTCCAGATCAGGAGAACAGAAAGACTTGATAGAATGTACGTTCCTCTGATCACACCAGGATCGGTTAATCATAAAACACACACCCCCGCCTTTGCTTTTCCCGGAGAGATCTTTTTCTCTGTCCATCCGATGCACGGAGAACCCCGTGGTTTCGATGGCCGAATCTGGAATCTCAGCGGACATCCAAGTTTCTGTGAGGCAGATAATGCAGCAGTCCCTCGTGTCTCGCTGGAAAGAGATCCGCGCTCTCAGCTCGCAGAGTTTATTGTCCAGAGACTGAACATTTGCCAGTAAAATACTGGGAAGCGGGGGTCGGTTTGCGCGGCGTCTTAATCTGATGAGCACGCCGGCTCTGCTTCCCCTTCTCCGGCCGCGTTTGCGTGGTCGGGCCGTCCAGACAAAGAGCTCCGCTGCTGTGTTTGTAAACGGCGGTTCGTCACTGAAGAATTTAAAGTCCGGTTTTCGGTGTGCGATTGCCGAACCAATGTCCAAAAGTGTCTGTCTGTCGTACGTAGTAAGGCAGACAACATCCAAGACAAAAAACACAAAAACTATAAACAGAACAAACAAAAAACTACAATGTTTCAGCAGAGCTTGCGACGTTGCGGCCATCCTCGGCGCCATCTTGACTCATATAGTGTGAACTCGTGAAGTGTGAACTCGTGAATTGATGTTTTATAAACAAATTTCGGGAGAAGCACATTCAGGAAATGATGAAGGTCATCTAAAGGTCATCTAAAGATGAAGTTGAATAAAAATCTGAGTTACTTCACAATTATACTCAAATACAGAGTAAATGTATTTCGTTACATTATTTGTAATATTTAGCAACTGTTGACAGCTGCTGTTGAAGAGAACTGAAATTAACATTTATACTGGACTTTAAAGTTATATTCAACTGCCCAAAAACAAAACAACTAGCCTAAAGATGTTTACCTCGGCCCATTTATGTACATAATAAAGAGTATAAACTATATAAAATTGTATGTTGGAAACATATTGGTCAACATTTTATTGATACATTAGATTACTGGAGTAAATTGAAACCCAATACTTGCATTTAAAAGTGTAATCTGGCAATTTCTCTTCAAAAATCTGACATTGCGGCGTGCAATGAATTCTGGGGTAGGCAAGGCTGCGAAGCATCCATCCAAGTATCCTTCATTTCATGGGAAAAGAAGGACGCATTTGCAGGCCGTATTTTGAAGGAGCCTTCAAAGGACCTACGAATTGGGACAGCCTTCGTTGCGCCGCGGTGACGCAATCCGCTATACCTTCCACTATAAACGAGTCTCATGCGTCCTTTGAAGGTAGCATCGGCTGAGCACTTCAAAGGACATGGCCTTCAAATGAAAGTGAAGGCTGCGCACTCCGAAGGCCAGGCCAGGAAGTGCACAAAGGCCAAACCGAGGGACAGGGTTGCCAGGTCTGCACAACAAAACCCCTCCAATTGCTAATCATAAATAGCACAATCGCGGCCAAATTGTGCCAAAACGAGGGGGGGGGGGGGGGCATAGAACTATTTTTAAAGTAAAGACAACTTAAACCTGTGGACAATAGGCTATGTGTCTGGGATGTTTGGGAAGATAATAATATGGGTAGCGATCACTATATAATTTTATTTCACGAGTTCACACTTACATCAATTTAAATAGAGTAAATATTATGCGTATTTGGCGTGCTGTCCGGGGGAGGGCTCCGGGCTCTGAATTTTGCCCGAACCCAGAGTACCCCCCGTGATGGAAATAGTCTAGAACTAGACTACATATATTAATTTGATGTCTTATGTGAGTTTAATTAAATGAGGAGAAGGGGTGGTGGAGAGAAGCTAAGAAACAGTCAACGACAGGAAGGTAAATCGGCTGTCTATATACACCTCCTATCGTTGATTTTTTAATGAGCTCCTCTTGTGTTCAATTAGGTTTAATTAACTGGGTCTGCTCCACTTAACAGTTTTAATTTCCTGAATGTGCTTCTCCCGAAATTTGTTTATAAAACATCAATTCACGAGTTCACACTTACATTGTAGCGACAATGAGTCAGATAAAATAATAACTCAACGGGGAATTTGAATTAAACTGAAAGAGACTCGAATTACGCTATCATTTATAAATAATTCAGAATTAATGTTTACACCTTAACTTATTCGTCCACCGATATGTGAGAACTTAAAGGGGAGTCTGTAAAAGGGAAACAAGTCTATGTAGCTCAAATGAATGAATTAATGAATTCATAGGGAATTTTGAGAGTCTAATGTACAGCCGAGCAAATGAGCGTTCATTTGAACGGGCCGTAATTATCAACTCTGCAGCGGATATTAATATCCGTACAATAGTGAAACACTATTTAACAGCCAGGTAACTTAGATCGGCAGTTCAAGACATTAAATTCATAAGCACATAACACAAGAACAGTTATCTTTGACTACAAACGAAACTTTATTGATTACTCTAACACATCAAACTAATATCTAACATAAACACACGCACTCGCACATTCATACGTTGCAGAAAGGAAGAAAGTGAGGAAAGAATAAGTTTAAGAGAGAGAAATTATGAAATCCCAAGCAATGTACATTTATGACACATGACCTGAAGAAACCATTGATCAGTAATTTATCCTCCTATCGTTTCTTAGGCGGGGTTATTACATTTGATCTAATGCACCATTTCAGCTTGAAATCTAGAGGTATTATTTGCGTTTGTCTCACGTGTGTCGCCTCTGACAAGGGCTGCCCTTTTGGTCCTGGCTGGAGAGGGTTCCCTCGGGTCTTTGATTCGCTGAAGGTCTGGTCGTGTCTTTGATTGACGTCTTGGGAAGCCAATCACGTGGCGTGTTTGGCGGCTGGCTGAAAGTCTTGTGGCGTTGTCCGAAGTTTAAGCACGCTGTTGGAAACTTGTTGAGTAACTTTGCGGCGAAACTTAACATAACCCGAGACTTACGGAAAGAAAATAAACTTTAAGTAAAAGAAAGGAAGGTGAGAGAAGAGCAGATGGCCTGAATTAAATCTGTTAACCCATTTTCTCTGATGGTCTGCCACGATCGCCTGATCGTCGCTTTGCCGGAACCGAGCTGCGGACAGCTCTTGACTGAACAATGAACAGAGCGTGAACACCCAGCGGTGAACGTCCCGCGAACAACACACTCTGCTCGAACCAAAAAAACCCTACAGTCTTCAGCTGTGGTCTGAGGTTAAAACTCAAATTTGTCCATCCCCTGGATGGGTTCTGGCCAATTAGGATTCAGGGGTGACTGTCTCCACCCCTCCCATACAATTGGATTATCTATAGTCATTTAGTTTCCTGCTCTCAAGCAGAGAGTACATTTAGACCTAATTTCTTACTATAAGGACATAATTAATTCTATAAAGATTTCATTCAACTCATCTGCTTTATCATGTCAATACGAGCACAAGGGTATGAAACACAGTGTCTTTTGATCCACTCATTCAATAGTTACATAATTGCATGAATTTGGGAATGATCTACATGCATACTAGTCACGTGTATCAGTTGTAAACACGCTAACAAACCATGTTGAAGGCTATTTGAGTGAAAGTCCAATAATTATAATCTTATACATTCTTATATGTACATTTCCTGCTTGTAGCTTTGGAGTCTTAAACTGTGTCACTTGGAGTTCATTTAGCAGTCCTTGAAAAAGACAAAGATCTGTTTGTTTCTTTGTCTTGCGATCACAACGAGTCTTTGTGAAGCTTTGGTCAAAAGTCCATAGGAAATCACGTAATTGGAATGTAGAACTGATAGCCTTAGGCTGAAAGGAGCCTCGTGACAAAATGATGATTTCCTGTGGTCTGGAGCTGAATTAGGCTTTGTTGAAAGGGGATTGTTCATCTAATGAATAATTTGGAAGATTCATTCAATGTCTGCTGCATAATCGTTACATTCCCCCCTTCGTTAGTCGATGTGTTGGGATGAAGACATCGGCGAACGCTGTAGAGACACAGGGAGTAGAAGCAGACACATACACAACAAACAACAAGACAACACCTCCATGATTGGCCACTGTACTGGTGCAGGGCATTAGATTATCTGAGTACTAACGGGTTTAAACTTTAAACTTAAGGTTAACTTGAAGTTTATGTTTTAACTTTCCTCGGATTATCGTGTCGACATAGTGTAGTTTAACTTTGGTATTGTTATTCTAATTTGGCTCGGTACGGTGACTCTTTGACCAAATTATGTGATTAAAATAGTTTTGTTTGTTTTCTTCTCTTCTAAATCGTACTAGGTTGAGACCGTTGTACCTTTCTTCATGACGTGGTGACATCATTTGTGGTAAAAATGAGGTGACCCCTTAATCATGGAGCTCTCTAGCTCACATTCGTTTAAAGGTGGCCTGCCGATATTAGGCGTGGTGCATCAATCCCTATATCGTGACCTTGACCCTTATGGGGTAGACAGGTATTTTACCTAATGAAAGAAGAAGGAGAGGGAAGGAAGAGGTGAAACAAAACAAAGCGGTTGCGTGTTTCTAGGTCTAGTCTACAACTACTCGTGCAGCTAAGGTGTCGTGTAATCTATCTAAATGAGAGGTGTTCTACTTGTTGGGTAGATTGTGCAATGTTTCCTATGATGAGTGTAGCCGGGTCCATGCTAAGCTAGTTTCTGATGCTAGTTTCTACCTATGAGAAGAACATGTTTGTTGAATGTTTTCCATGGCAGATGTCGTTAACTTCTGTATATTAACGAGTATGTAAGTTATGTAGTGTATGTAACAGTGGATGTATGGTCAGATCTGTTCTAGTCTGTTTTGGTCCCCCCTTTCCTGGAGGGCGTGTCAATCAGAATCTGACTCGTCCCATTTCCTGTCCTCTTCATTGCGTTCGAGGACTTCTCTCACTAGCTGCATGACTTCTTGTGAATCGCTGCTTTGCGTGTGCCAGTGGTCGTTTGGTTGTTTGGGTCTGGCATTGGCATGAGAGTCTTGTTCTTGGGCGTACTCAGCGCTGTGCTTGACTGAGTGGTGCCGAGGTGGGTTTTGTCGTCGCTTACCCACGTTAGATGCTCTGGAATGTGTGGGACGATGATGGCCTTTGGCATCTTTAGGGTTTCTTGAGAAGCGAGGCTGGTCCCATGGCTTTTCCCAGCGGTTGGTGTGGTAGCTGTCATGGGAGTCACGTTCTCTGTGCTCTTCATGATGGACTGTAGTGTAGTCATGCCACTGGGTGTCGTCCAGTGAAAGGCTTGGGTCTTGGCTGACGGAGTTTGACACTGCGGATGTTTTCAAACCTTTCTTTGAGGCCATCTTTTGTTTGATGTAGGCCTTGTGTGTCAGGTCACGCAGCTGTTGGGTTGTCATCGTGTATGGGCAGGCCATGATGCCTAGATGACGACTCACTCCAGGGTGCAGGTTTCTCAGGAAGAGGATTTTGAAGTTCACATCCTCTTCGAGTTCAGGTTCGTTATATGCACCAAAGTAGGCTTGTCGGAAACGGCGGTAGTAGGCCTGGGGAATCTCTTGTCGACCTTGTTTGGTTTCCCAGGCGATTAGCGGTCCGTGTTCAGACTCTGGGCCTGTAAACTCTTGGGTCAGCGTCTCACGTAGTAGCTGGTAGTTATACTTTACGTGAACAGGTTGCCGGTCTAGAAAGCTTTGTACCTCGGGACTGGATGTGGCTCTGAGGAGGTACAACCTGTCTCGGTTCGTCACATGAGGTCTTGCCTCTAGGTAGAAGTCGATATCTCGGAGGTAGGCCTGGATGTCGTGGCCCTCCGTGGAGTTTGGGTTGAACTGGGTGATGTTCTTAGCGAGCTTGTCGAGGTTTTCACAGGTCATCTTCTGTGCAGGTTCGGAGTCTGCTTGGATGAGCTCTCTTTTGTTGGCCGGGACGAATTCTGTGGTGAAGGCCGGTGACGTTTTAGGTTGTGGCCATTCACTTCGTCCGTTGTGTGGCAGTTCTTGGAAGGGGGACTGTGTTTTACTCAGCAGTAGTGATGCTGAGGGAGTTCTCTCCCTTCTTGGCTCTGGTCTCTGTTTGACAGCATGATTGAGTTCATATCTGACCGCGTAGAGCTCGTCGTTGGCGTCGTCTCGCTGTCGGGTCAGATGGTCCATCTCAGTGCTGTACCTTTCAAGGTGGTCTTCCAGGGCCTTGATTTTAGAGTTCTGGTCTTTAATATCAGTGTTGGCTTTCTCTAGCTGATGTTCAGCAGACTGGAGTTGGTTTACCAGATGTTTATGTGCAGTCTTTAACTCTTGTTTGTCACGTTCAGCGACTGCAAGGGCTTCTTGGAGCTTGTCAACTTGTTTCTTTGTTTCTTGCTCCGCTTCGTCGGGCACTTTGAGTTTGTCTTGAGCTTTAGCATTGAGCTGGTCTGTGCAGTGTTGAGTGTGCATCAGCTCTCTCAGAAACTCAGTGGTCTGACGCTTGAAGTCATCCTGGACTTTCACTTCCAGCTTGTCTATGCGGTTTTGGGCACGTGTCAGCTCCTCTTGAAGGTGGATGACGTGCTTGTTGCGTAGTGTCAGCTGGGCTGTGAAGGCGTTGCTTAGGGAACAGGTGATCTTGGCTAGTTCCATGTGGTTGTCGTTCTGGCTTGAATCATGTGTCAGGAACCTTCTCAGAATCAGGATTATTATTAAAAATAATAACAGTTCAATTGTCTTTGGTGTGAGGCAGTCTGTAATGCCTCTGAGACAGGCGTCCACATCTTCCCCTTGGGCAGTGGGGTTTGTCGTCTGCGACATGTTGGTACGTTGGGAGAAGAGACTGACACAGATCTGTGTGGGGTATAAGCCTATGTGTGGTGGAACAGCTAAGTGTCGTTTCAGTGATTGTACACCAATAGTGACGTGTGGTGATGACTAAGTGTTGGTCTCAGTGTAGACAGATAGGCTAGTGATGTGAAGGCTTTGTCACTCAACTCTTTTCTTAGTCTGACAGGATTGACACCACACACCTTACAGTCGGACCGCTTACGCAGGGATGCGTTGAAGGCGACGGTGGCTCAACAGTTGTCTCAATCAAATGCCTACTGGTTTGTTTCTCTGGAAGGGCTATCGTTCTCTTTCTTTTAGAAATGATCAATGGTTCTTCCAGGCTTGTTCCCTATAAATATGAAGAATAAGATGGAATAGAGCAGGACAGAACAGGGCAGACGTGAGGAGAAGGGAGGAAAGGAAGGAGATCCGGCCCCGCAAATGGCTCTGAAGCCTTTGTCTGACTACGAGTATAGAAGTGATAGTTGATGGTCAACTAATCACACAAAATAAAAATTTAGTCACCGAGGATTGTCTCGATTTTGTCTTGATTTATTTTGAAACTCGTAGGAATCTGGCGTCTTCTATTGAGGCTCAGGTGTGTTGCCTCCAAGCTAGGCTACAATGAGAAAAAGAAAAGTTAAATAAAGAGATAAATGAGTAAATAAAATAGAGTGGCTAAGTGAATAGCTACAATAGGAATAGAGGATAAAGGAGGGTCTAACGCAATAAAATAATGAACAAGTGTGAGTCCAAAAGGTTTGGTAATAGGTATCAATTTAGTGGTTCACTTGAACTTCTAAGGTTCTAGACTTTATACCTAAAGTAATTGCATCTCAATGAGAAATTTAGAAATTCTGAAAATGAGTCAATTCCAGAATATTTAGAATAACTTTAAAATCATTTTACATGACTTTGAGGAATGGCTCTTGAATTTTTTTATTAAATTCAAACTTAACAATTAATAATTGCAAACCAGTATCTTTCCTTTTCAAGTAAAATGTAGTTAAAGTAATTAATAATTGTGAACCAATATTTTCCCTTAAAGTAGAGTATAACGTAATGTTTTAGAAAGATAAGAGAAAAGTAAGAAAGACCAACAGGTGTACATAAAGTTGAGGTGTTTAAATGGTTAAATCACTTTAAAGTGACTCAAACCGACACTGTATTTATACGTATGTTAATACAGTTGATACCTGAAACTAATGCTAAAGCTTTAGTATTTAGGCTTCAATGTAAACAACTGCTTCGATTAGCTTAGCCAGTGGCTACCGTAAGGTTTGTTTACGATATGGCTTCGACGTACTGCGCATGCGCTGAGTTTATCCGGAAGCGCTGGTTGACTTCCGTGCCGCAGTCGTGACTATGGCGACAGACAAACGCTAGCGGCAAACATGTGAATTGCAGACAGTATACAGTTATGGGTAACTTAGGAAAGTCAGCGCTTTCCACCCTTTAAGTTACACATAAGTTTAGCACGTGCAATCGAGTGTATCACGTGAAACGTCCGCACATTTCAACAATGAAAATCAAAATAAGGAACACCACGCGCAGCTGGTTTTGCTCTGTGGGGCTTATCACTCAGTTTGTTAAGAGTGAGATGAAACTTTAGTTACAGTTCAATGTTACAGTTTTGCGCTGCAAATAGAACACTAGTGATCTCGGCGGATCTGTCTGTGCATATAAAAACAACAGGTTTTCAGACAACTGTTGATTCTTTCAGTATCAGCTTTGCTCGGGTCACATCATTCTCCTTTAAGTCACACTGGGACACGCAGTGCTTTACGAGATGATATATCAACCGGCAAGCCCTTAACTGTTAAGCACAGGGAAGATATAGCTTCGAGTTACAGTGGAACACGCACTGAATTAATAGCTATAAATACATACAATGCCTTAATAAATCGATCAAGGAACACGCTTGATCTGTCTGTGCATTTAAAACAACAGGGTTTCAGACAACTGTTGATTATTTCAATATCAGCTTTACTTGGGTCAAATCATTCTCCTTTAAATCACACTGGGACACGCAGTGTTTCACGAAATGAATATACAAACCGGCAAGCTTTCAGCTGTTTAGCACAGGGAAGATATAGCTTCGAGTTACAGTGGGACACGCACTGAATTAATAGCTATGAATTCATACAATGCCTTAATAAATCGATCAAGGAACACGCTTGATCTGACCGCGCTGTGAGGAGATTAATCCTCGCAGGATATTTCAACTTTTATGCAGTTTTTAGTTCGTTCAGTTCTCTGGCTGACTGATATATGTATAGCTTAATGACACTGGAACACGCAATGACATCAATTCGGCTATAAACGAGGCATTCTAGAAATTAAGGAACACGCTTAATTCTTACCTTATCGTATAGTGTGAGATCTCAGATCTTAAATTACTCTAATGCAGTTTTAGAGTAGAGACAGACTGGGGTTACAGCATTCATTCAACAGGACTTTCAAATAGGCGCGCGCCCTTGCGTCACTCGAGCGCGCGCACACACACACAGAGACGCGTCTGGCGCCGCGGGTCTGATCTCTCAAAATGTAATGCAAAGATAAATTCTCGATATATATGCTTATAATTTAGATTAAACTGCCCGCATTCTCCACCAAAATACTGTAGCGACAATGAGTCAGATAAAATAATAACTCAACGGGGAATTTGAATTAAACTGAAAGAGACTCGAATTACGCTATCATTTATAAATAATTCAGAATTAATGTTTACACCTTAACTTATTCGTCCACCGATATGTGAGAACTTAAAGGGGAGTCTGTAAAAGGGAAACAAGTCTATGTAGCTCAAATGAATGAATTAATGAATTCATAGGGAATTTTGAGAGTCTAATGTACAGCCGAGCAAATGAGCGTTCATTTGAACGGGCCGTAATTATCAACTCTGCAGCGGATATTAATATCCGTACAATAGTGAAACACTATTTAACAGCCAGGTAACTTAGATCGGCAGTTCAAGACATTAAATTCATAAGCACATAACACAAGAACAGTTATCTTTGACTACAAACGAAACTTTATTGATTACTCTAACACATCAAACTAATATCTAACATAAACACACGCACTCGCACATTCATACGTTGCAGAAAGGAAGAAAGTGAGGAAAGAATAAGTTTAAGAGAGAGAAATTATGAAATCCCAAGCAATGTACATTTATGACACATGACCTGAAGAAACCATTGATCAGTAATTTATCCTCCTATCGTTTCTTAGGCGGGGTTATTACATTTGATCTAATGCACCATTTCAGCTTGAAATCTAGAGGTATTATTTGCGTTTGTCTCACGTGTGTCGCCTCTGACAAGGGCTGCCCTTTTGGTCCTGGCTGGAGAGGGTTCCCTCGGGTCTTTGATTCGCTGAAGGTCTGGTCGTGTCTTTGATTGACGTCTTGGGAAGCCAATCACGTGGCGTGTTTGGCGGCTGGCTGAAAGTCTTGTGGCGTTGTCCGAAGTTTAAGCACGCTGTTGGAAACTTGTTGAGTAACTTTGCGGCGAAACTTAACATAACCCGAGACTTACGGAAAGAAAATAAACTTTAAGTAAAAGAAAGGAAGGTGAGAGAAGAGCAGATGGCCTGAATTAAATCTGTTAACCCATTTTCTCTGATGGTCTGCCACGATCGCCTGATCGTCGCTTTGCCGGAACCGAGCTGCGGACAGCTCTTGACTGAACAATGAACAGAGCGTGAACACCCAGCGGTGAACGTCCCGCGAACAACACACTCTGCTCGAACCAAAAAAACCCTACAGTCTTCAGCTGTGGTCTGAGGTTAAAACTCAAATTTGTCCATCCCCTGGATGGGTTCTGGCCAATTAGGATTCAGGGGTGACTGTCTCCACCCCTCCCATACAATTGGATTATCTATAGTCATTTAGTTTCCTGCTCTCAAGCAGAGAGTACATTTAGACCTAATTTCTTACTATAAGGACATAATTAATTCTATAAAGATTTCATTCAACTCATCTGCTTTATCATGTCAATACGAGCACAAGGGTATGAAACACAGTGTCTTTTGATCCACTCATTCAATAGTTACATAATTGCATGAATTTGGGAATGATCTACATGCATACTAGTCACGTGTATCAGTTGTAAACACGCTAACAAACCATGTTGAAGGCTATTTGAGTGAAAGTCCAATAATTATAATCTTATACATTCTTATATGTACATTTCCTGCTTGTAGCTTTGGAGTCTTAAACTGTGTCACTTGGAGTTCATTTAGCAGTCCTTGAAAAAGACAAAGATCTGTTTGTTTCTTTGTCTTGCGATCACAACGAGTCTTTGTGAAGCTTTGGTCAAAAGTCCATAGGAAATCACGTAATTGGAATGTAGAACTGATAGCCTTAGGCTGAAAGGAGCCTCGTGACAAAATGATGATTTCCTGTGGTCTGGAGCTGAATTAGGCTTTGTTGAAAGGGGATTGTTCATCTAATGAATAATTTGGAAGATTCATTCAATGTCTGCTGCATAATCGTTACACATCAAATTAAATAGAGTAAATATTATGCGTATTTGGCGTGCTGTCCGGGGGAGGGCTCCGGGCTCTGAATTTTGCCCGAACCCAGAGTACCCCCCAAAATGCAAGAACAGAGGACAGCCACCAAGAAACCCCCCCAAATACGCAGATAATTGGTAGGCTGGCGTTTTGATAAGCCTGGTTGCTTGGCCCGGAGGGCCTGTTGCTTCTGATGGGAGCTGCTTGCGGCATCGGGCAGACGAGCCCTACTGGCTGATGGCTGGAAGCGGCCTTAGTTTTGAATGACTGGTCAGGAAGGCTCTTGCAACATCCAATGGGAGGCCAATGCTCACTGTATCAGATGGAAAACCTTACCAGCCGATAAATGAAAACAGCATGGTTGGAACTACTGTTCGGGAAAGCTCTTGCAACATCCAATGGGAGGCCAATGCTCACTGTATCAGATGGAAGAACCCTGCCGGCAGATAAAATAGGAGCAGCATGGTTTGGAACAACTGGACAGGAAGGCTTTTGCAACATCCGATGGGAGGCCAATGCTCACTGTATCGGATGGAAAACCCTACCGGCCAATAATGAAAAGCAGCATGGTTTGGAACGACTGGTCGGGAAGGCTTTTACAACATCCAATGGGAGGCCAATGCTCACTGTATCAGATTGAAAAAACCCTACCGGCCGATAATGAGGAGCGGCAACTGGTCGGGAAGGCTTTTACGACGGCCAATGCTCACTGTATCAGATGGAAAAACCCTACCGGCCGTTAATAAGAAGCAGCATGGTTAGGAACTACCTGGCGGGAGGACCCGTGTTGCCTCTGGCAGGAGCTCATAGCACCTGGCGGAACGGGCCCTACTGGCTGGTAAGTGTGGAGCAGACAGAATTTGGGGTGACGATCGGGAAGGCCTTTGCGTCATCCAATGGGAGGCCAATGCTCGCTGTATTGGACGGGGAATAAAAGCCCTACCGGTCGAAAGAAAAGAGGAGCACATGATTTATTCCGCCCAACCAGAGGGACACCCTACTGGCTGTGAACGGGGGGCGCGTTGTTTGAAACGGCCGGTCAGGAAGGCTCAGGCCGCATCTGACGGGGAGATCAATACTCGTGACGACAGACAGGTGAGCCCTACTGACCGATAGACAGGGCGGCGCAATTAAAAAGAAACGACTGACCGAGGGGGCCCACCCAGCCTCCACCAGGAGCATTTTCTGGCGTCAGGAGAGTGGGTCCTATAGGCTCTATGCACGACACAGTTCCGGGTTCGACTGTACTAGGCTATCAACTTCCGGTTCAACTTCCTGTTTATACACAGACAGATATGGCTCTCTTTTATAGTCGCTGTCTTCAGGATTTACCTCGTCTCACGGTAAATGACATAGACCGGCTCATAACAACATCATGTGCCGCTCCCAACAGCAAGCGGGAAAAGGGATTTAAAATGTATATCGGCAGCTATATCGACAACTATGAGGGTAAGTAGCTAACGTTATCATGCTAATTACATTGTAATCAAGAAACTGACGTGACTGAACTTGTTAACGTTAGCTATTTTGTTTTACAATACTCAACTATATTAAAACAGACAAACTAGCACAGTGTAAGAACGAGTGTAATCCAGTTTCAAAATGTATGTTCCTCTTTTTCCGTAACAGTGTCAATGAAAAACAAGGTGACAGGAGAGGTCAGCGTGAGGGCAGTCTGTCATAGATCAATGAGGAAAAATGAAAAGCCACACGAATTGAAAGTAGGGAGACCAGGGTCAAAATTATTATACAGTATTATATTTATGGTATTATATATTTATTGTATTATTCTTATTTAGCTATTTACATATACACTCATGTACATATTTATATAATACATATACCTATCTATATCTATTATATTACAAAACACATGTATATATACACATATCTTTATACAGCATTATATTTATTGTATTATTCATAGTTATTTACACTAAACAATATTTACATACATACAATATATACACAATATAATATACCTATCTATTACATTACACATGTATATATACACATATCTTTATACATCATTATATTTATTGTATTATTTATAGTTATTTACACTAAACAATATTTACATACATACACTATATACAATATAATATACCTATCTATTATATTACATTACACATGTATATACATATATCTTTCGATTATTACTGTTTTTTTGTGTTATGTATTATGCAATTATAATAAAAAATGTATAAGGAAACACGGTCTTAGTTTTGTCTGTTGATCAGAGGTATGAATACAGAACAGTGTGAAATCCATAGTATTTACAAAAGTATATGTACAATATTTATACAAACCTTAGCACATCATCAAGGATGAGAGTTTTTAGGCTCAATAGCTCCATGCCTTGACAAGTGGTCCACATTGGTAGTTCACAAGCAAACATGCCACTGTGAACAGTTGGTTTATGCTGCCAGAAATGGACAAGGGGATGACTGTGTCAAACAACTTATGCTCTTTAACACGACGGATAAGACGTTCAACATGTACCCTGAGCCTAGCCACAGACTGAGTGTGTGTCACTTCATCAGCTGACATTTGTTTTCCATTGGTCAGGAAAACAGGCCGGTGGATTTTACATGGCACTAGGCTATCAATTAAGAAGCCCTTTTCCACCATGATGGCCATGTCAGGGGTAAGAAGGTTAATGATCCCTGACTGTTTGAACAGCTCCCGGTCACTAATAGACCCTGCATACAGTGAAGAAACAAATGTTATTGCACCATGAGGTGCCATTCCTACTAGAGCTTTGAAGGTGCAGTGAGACTTGTAATTTGAAAAGACCTCACTTTGTAGTAGCAAAGAGGAAGGTGTTTGGCAGCGGATCTCTGTACAATCCAGGATAACCCGTGTGTCTCGAAATTGATGGAATTCTTCTGGCAGATGGGCTCGTACTTTCTCTTTTGGCATCCAAATGCACACTGACCCCAGGACAAAGTACAGGAAGTTGGCCCAGGTTGTTACGATGCGGCTTACAGTGGTCTGATGTACTTGAAACCGATGACCAAGGTCCCTTTGCTTGAGGCCCAAAGCAAGATGCATCAAGAACAGGAAGAACTCATCTATTGCAGGAAGTGCCCGAGTGTTTCCAGGCTCCTTGAAGACTTTGGAGTTGGTGACACGAATCATCCTGTGAGTTGCCGGTTCAATCAGTTCCCAGAAGGCCATCAGGTGGTTGTATGTTGCAAATCTGTCAAGAAATAAACGTGCATTGGTTCTCACATGGCATAAAATACTTATACATATCTTTGTAGTAAGTTTAAAGTTTAGGAAATAGGAATGCTGAACTACCATCTTGCAATATTGAGTCATGACAATTATGGAATTTGGTATGTATGATTAAACTAACTCTGGTTGCTGTTTAGGGCTGTGAAACGATTAATCGCATCCAAAATAAATGTTTGTGTGTACATAATGTGTGTGTGTATTGTGTATAATTATTTAGTATATATAAAAAACACACAAGCATGTATATTTTTAAGAAAAAAAATGTATTTTATATATATATATATATATATATATATAGTATATTTAAGCAATTATTTCTGAAATATATACATGCATGTGTATGTACACACAAACTTTTTTTTTTTATGTGATTAATCGTTTCACCAGCTGGTGCTCATACTTATAATTATGTCAGTGTAGCCTACTTTTAGACTGCCTAGGCTACGTGTAGCTAGCGTATACAACTCCAATCATATTTATCAGAAACGTGGACTAAGTTAGTGTTTTCAGGACAATGGCAACGCTATTACAAATGCCTACCACAGGCAATATCTTACCTTGTATAAAAGCGTATGTCCTCATCAGACCCAGCAAATCTCTTGAGACCAAAGCTGTGTGTGATCTTTGTTTGCTCCAACTGCTTACATACATCTTCTAGCTGCCTTTTTCTCCATGGTTAAGCTGCCAAAAACTAAATATAAGAACAACCAGAAATGTTTGTCGCTGTTAAGTTTCGCGCCGTACAAGTATCGCGCGATGTAAATACGGAACCGGAAACTGTTAGCCCAGTAGAGCGTGTAGTCGGAAACACGTCACAATCCCCGCTGCATAGAGCCTATTGGCTGACGGCACGGTAAAGGAGAATTGGAACACCCGGCCAGGAAGCTCTCGCCGACATCAGATGGGAGATCAATACTCGCTGTATCAGATGGGTAAGCTTCGCTGGCGGACAGGTGGAGGGTAAAGCATGCAAGTTCGCCCAGGAGAGCTTTTGCAGCATCCGAAAGGAGATCAATACTCGCGGTTTCGGGTAGCCTCGCTGGGCGGCGGAAGGCAAAATGGATAGACATAGACCTGGAGAGCTCTGTGGTGTCCGAAAGGAGATCAATACTCACAGTATCGGACAAGCAAGCCTCGTTGGATAGAAAGAGAAAAAGATTGATAGCGACTTGGAGGGCCCTCGCGGCATCCGATGGGAGAACAATTCTCAAGGCATCGGAAAAGCATCCTCGCTAGTCAGGGAAAGAAAAAGATGGAAGCTGGCCTGGAAGGCTTCCACGGCATCCGACGGAAATCAGCTCAAGGTGTCGGATGAGTGAGCCTCGCCAGATGAAAAATAGGGAAAAGGAAATAGCCACTATCCAGGAGAACTCTTGCAGTGTTCGACAGGAGATCAAGACTCGCTGTATTGAACGGGTGAGCCTCGCTAGATGGAAAAAAGAGAAAGATAGGATAGGGTTTTTATAAGGGTTGTTACTTAATAAGGGTTTGGTGAGCTTTCTGGATGTGGTATCGGTCGGTCCTAATGTAGCTTTGAAAAGCGTGAGAAGACCATCTCCCGAGAGCTTGGATCTGCTGCTGGGAGAGTCCTTTTTTGCGCTGCAGTTGTTGCCGCCCCAATGCGAAGGAGTGGCTGGAAAAGTTTTGCGCTGAGATGCCTGTTTGCTGGAGAACAGATTTGAGCTGTTTTTGGAACCAGAATCGTGTGATGGGTTTGTTAGAGGACAAAGATTTAGCCTGAAATCTCCTCATTTGGAGGTATGCAAGAACAGTTTGGAATAGTTGAATTGCTGAGGAGATGTTGAAAATGTAGACTAAATGGCCTTTTTTAACTTGGTCTGTCTTGCTTCGCTTGATTAGGTATGATATGGTTTCATCGTCAAGTACTGATAAGTCTAAGATAGTGGGGTGGACTTTGTGGTCGAATTTGGAGGTGATTGCGATTTCTGAGCATCTAAGAAAGCCAAAGAAAGCCAAGATAAACATGGTATCCAGAGTGCGGGCTGTGTCAAGGGGTTGATATCCTGTACGAAGGGTATGAATGCATTTTGTGAGTAAATCTAGAGTTATGGGTTGTCTACTGTCAGGGCGGGTGGGTTGTGATCGCTGAATTCCTTTGATCAGGAGGGAGGTTTGGGAGTTTTGATCTCCGGAGATGAAGTGCCATGAATTAATTTGTGGAAAAATTGAAGACCACTCAGGTAGCCTTTGATGGACCCAACTTGGAAACTCTTAATATTGTTGAGATAGGAGATAAAAGAGGTAATTGAGAGGAGAGAAAAATCAGGGAACTGCAAGCTATATGAGAAGTGGAAAGCTTTAAAACATCTCCAAGCTGTCACATATGATTGGATTGTTCTGGGGGAAACTGCTTGGAGGATACTGTTGAGTGATGCGTCCAAGAGGTGTTTTAGCAGGTGATTTATGGAAATATCAGTTCTGAATAGTGAGGTACTGGAGTTGGGAAAATATCCGCCTCTGGAGCCAATGTCCTGAATTTCTGAAACAGAAAACGAGACAGAGTCAGCAATTAGGTTTTCGGACCTGGGACATGTTTTGCAGTAATAATAAATTGATCACAAGCAGAGATCCAGATGAGACGTCTTAGGAAGGGCATTAGAGCAGGTGAATGAGAGCGGCCTTTATTAATGCACTGGACTGTTGCCTCGTTATCACAGTGCACTAATATGCTACTAGCCGTCCATTCTTTCCCCCACAAAAAAGCCGCGACTACAAGAGGGTAAAGCTCAAACAGAGCTGAGGACTGTAGCATATCTTGAAACTGTGGTGGCCATGGAGACGCGAACCAGCGTCCTTGATAGAATCCCCCAAAGCTGATTGAAGGGGCTGCGTCTGTGAAAAGTTGGATGTCAACAGGGGAAGAAACGAGATTGTTATAGAAAAAAGACAAACCGTTCCACTGGTTTAGGAATGTTATCCATAGCCTAAGTTCGTCGCGACACGCCGTGGTTATTGGAATTTGGTCCTCCAGCGCGTGAACCGAAGATGCAAGTGAGAGAAGATGCGAGATGAAAGGGCGGCCTTGCGGAAATGATGCGCATTGCGAAATTTAAGTGACCTAGCAGTGATAGGAGTTCGTGTTTAGAACGGTGGGAGTCATCTAGAAAAGTAGGTGCGATGAGAATTATCCCATCTATTTTCTCGATAGTATGTCGAAAAACTTGGGGCTGCTTTTCTAACCGAACGGCGAAGTAGAATTTCTAAAACATTGTGGAAATATGTTTTCATCATTTCAAGTTCATCTTATCACTGTATGAGGATGTGATTGACTATTTATGATTGAAGTATTTATTTATTTAAAAATGTATGTTTACGTGTAATAATAGTTAATTAGGACACATTCACAAATTGGGTTAGTATTAAATAAACAATGTTTTAATTCAAATAAATATATTAAAGTGTTCAAATAATACACACATATTAAAAAGAACAATTGCTGGAAAAGTGCACTTACACGCTGTAATTGTCTTACACACTGTATTTAACAGGTATTGCCTGTTGTTTGTAAATGAAAAAGTTAGAGTGCTTTATCAAAATAATTAAATAATAATAGCAAACACAAGGTGCAAAGCAGTTTTAGACAGAGGTTAAGTTCCATATGCGGCTTGACCGTCTCTTATAATAGGTTTGAATTCAGAAAAACACTCTGCCTAACTTTGGACTCCATTGTATTTAATTTGTAAACAAGGTGATAAAGATAAAAATGACGTAGTCTAATTAAACTAAAGCGAAGGTGAAGCAAGCGACTCCTTTTGAATCGCTCTGGCGGTTCTCGAATCTCAATTTCGTTCTCGTTGTTGAGTCAAGAATCGGTTGCAACCGGTTTTCGGATCAGCAATACACTGAACCGAGAACTGTTTATTTCGGACATGTCCGATTGAGAACCGATGAGCTGATGACACTGAGCATGAGTCGCGCGACTGACGGACTGCACGGCGAGTCTCTCTGAACCGAACGAACAACAGCTGATATGAGCGCGTGTCTGTGAAACGACTCCGACATGAATGAGGGGAAAATCTGGCGAACCGTATTTATTTAATTACAAAAACATAGTAAGTGGATCATGGTTTCTGCACTGATGAAGACTGATTCATTGATTTTATAACTGTAAAGATCGTTTGCATCACTGCATGTGTTTGGATGCTTTAGATGTAAAACTTTGTAATAAACTATCAGATTATGATGATATTTTATCTGACTGATGTTATGATTACTGACTTTATATATTTTAATGTGTAAAGTGTGTTTATCCAGCCCGCAATTAGACATGGCATAATTACGTCATTGTGAAATGACGTCATTACGTTTGAGCGCAAAAGAACTGGTGAACCGGTTATGATCCGGTTCATTGAACAAACTGTCCGAAAGAACAGGAGAGAGGAGAGAGAACGAAGATTTAGTTTGCAGAAGGCGGTTGGAAGAGAGAGGAACCGGGGCTGCGTCTGGAGCTTGGAAGGAAAAAATGTTTGGGGCATGAGAAAGAGAAGGATGCATCTGAGACGTATGCTCTTGTGCTGCTGGTAGAGGTGGCCCTGCGTTTGCTGGAGCTGCAGGCCACTGAAAAGAATGAGTGTTAGTAAATTGTTGATACTTGGAGCTTGGACCGCTAGCAAGCTCGCGCTAGCATCTGCGGTGGGAGCTGGAGGCCACTGAAAATGCCAAGGATTAGGAACTGGAGGAGGAATGAGGGGAGACCGGTGGGCCCAGCCCCAAACATCTCTACGCCTGTAGAAGTCCAAGCTAAGAAACAGTCAACGACAGGAAGGTAAATCGGCTGTCTATATACACCTCCTATCGTTGATTTTTTAATGAGCTCCTCTTGTGTTCAATTAGGTTTAATTAACTGGGTCTGCTCCACTTAACAGTTTTAATTTCCTGAATGTGCTTCTCCCGAAATTTGTTTATAAAACATCAAGTAAGGTAGAGTTGAGTGTATTGGAACATAATGTGATTTTAGCTCCAAGATGCCATCCATCCATCCATCTTCTTCCGCTTATCCGGGGCCGGGTCGCGGGGGCAGCAGTCTAAGCAGAGATGCCCAGACTTCCCTCTCCCTAGACACTTCCTCTAGCTCTTCCGGGGGGACACCGAGGCGTTCCAAGGCCAGCCGGGAGACATAGTCCCTCCAGCGTGTCCTTGGTCTTCCCCGGGGCCTCCTCCCGGTTGGACATGCCCGAAACACCTTCCCGGGAAGGCGTTCAGGAGGCATCCGGAACAGATGCCCGAGCCACCTCAGCTGTCCCCTCTCGATGTGGAGGAGCAGCGGCTCTACTCCGAGTTCCTCCCGAGTGACTGAGCTTCTCACCCTATCTCTAAGGGAGCGCCCAGCCACCCTGCGGAGAAAGCTCATTTCGGCCGCCTGTATCCGGGATCTTGTCCTTTCGGTCATGACCCAAAGCTCATGACCATAGGTGAGAGTAGGAACGTAGATTGACCGGTAAATCGAGAGCTTCGCCTTACGGCTTAGCTCTTTCTTCACCACGACAGACCGGTACATCGACCGCATTACTGCAGAAGCTGCACCGATCCGTCTGTCAATCTCCCGTTCCATCCTCCCCTCACTCGTGAACAAGACCCCTAGATACTTGAACTCCTCCACTTGGGGCAGGAACTCTCCACCAACCTGAAGTGGGCAAGCCACCCTTTTCCGACTGAGGACCATGGCCTCGGATTTGGAGGTGCTGATCCCCATCCCAGCCGCTTCACACTCGGCTGCAAACCGTCCCAGTGCATGCTGAAGGTCCTGGTTAGAAGGGGCCAACACGACAACGTCATCCGCAAAGAGCAGAGACGAAACCGTGTGGTCCCCAAACCTGACACCCTCCGGCCCTTGGCTGCGCCTAGAAATTCTGTCCATAAAAATTATGAACAGAACCGGCGACAAAGGGCAGCCCTGCCGGAGTCCAACATGCACCGGGAACAAGTCTGACTTACTGCCGGCAATGCGGACCAAACTCCTGCTTCGGTCATACAGGGACCGGACAGCCCTCAACAAAGGACCCCGGACCCCATATTCCCCCAGCACCCTCCACAGGACGCCGCGAGGGACACAGTCGAATGCCTTCTCCAAATCCACAAAACAAATGTGGACTGGTTGGGCAAACTCCCATGAACCCTCCAGCACCCTGTAGAGGGTATAGAGCTGGTCCAGTGTTCCACGACCAGGACGAAAACCACACTGTTCCTCCTGAATCCGAGGTTCCACTATCGGCCGAATTCTCCTCTCCAGTACCCTGGCATAGACTTTCCCGGGGAGGCTGAGAAGTGTGATCCCCCTATAGTTGGAGCACACCCTCCGGTCCCCCTTTTTAAAAAGAGGGACCACCACCCCGGTCTGCCATCCCAGAGGCACTGTCCCCGACCGCCACGCGATGCTGCAGAGGCGTGTCAGCCAAGACAGCCCCACAACATCCAGAGACTTGAGGTACTCAGGGCGGATCTCATCCACCCCCGGTGCCTTGCCACCGAGGAGTTTCTTGACCACCTCGGTGACTTCAGCTTGGGTGATGGACGAGTCCTCCTCTGAGCCCCCAGCCTCTGCTTCCTCAATGGAAGACGTGACGGCGGGATTGAGGAGATCCTCGAAGTATTCCTTCCACCGTCCGACAACATCCCCAGTCGAGGTCAACAGCCGCCCATCGCCACTGTAAACAGCGTTGGTAGGGCACTGCTTCCCCCTCCTGAGGCGCCGGACGGTTTGCCAGAATCTCTTCGAGGCCAGCCGATAGTCCTTTTCCATGGCCTCACCGAACTCCTCCCAGGCCCGAGTTTTTGCCTCCACAACCACCCGGGCTGCAGTCCGTTTAGCCTGCCGGTACCTGTCAGCTGCCTCAGGAGTCCCACAAGCCAGCCAGGCCCGATAGGACTTCCGGTGTCCACCACCGGGTTCGGGGATTGCCGCCTCGACAGGCACCGGAGACCTTGCGTCCACAGCTCCGAGCAGCCGCTTTGACAATGGAGGTGGAGAACATGATCCACTCGGACTCAATATCTCCAGCCTCCCTCGGGATCCGGTCGAAGCTCTGCCGGAGGCAGGAGTTGAAGATCTCTCTGACAGGAGACTCGGCCAAACGTTCCCAGCAGACCCTCACAGTACGTTTGGGTCTACCGAGTCTATCCAGCTTCCTCCCCCGCCATCGGATCCAACTCACCACCAGGTGGTGATCAGTTGACAGCTCCGCCCCTCTCTTCACCCAAGTGTCCAAGACATACGGCCGCAGGTCAGATGAAACGACCACGAAGTCGATCATTGACCTACGACCTAGGGTGTCCTGGTGCCATGTGCACTGATGGACACCCTTATGCTTGAACATGGTGTTCGTTATGGACAAACTGTAACTAGCACAGAAGTCCAATAACTGAACACCACTCGGGTTCAGATCAGGGGGGCCGTTCCTCCCAATCACGCCCCTCCAGGTTTCACTGTCATTGCCCACGTGGGCGTTGAAGTCCCCCAGTAGAACGACGGAGTCCCCAGTCGGAGCACTCTCCAGCACCCCTCCCAGGGACACCAAGAAGGTCGGGTACTCTGCACTGCTGTTTGGCCCGTAGGCACACACAACAGTGAGAGACCTATCCCTGAGCCGAAGCCGCAGGGAAACGACCCTCTCGTTCACCGGGGTAAACTCCAACACATGGCGGCAGAGCTGGGGGGCTATAAGCAAACCCACACCAGCCCGCCGCCTCTCACCATGGGCAACTCCAGAGTGGTGAAGAGTCCATCCCCTCTCGAGAAGTGTGGTTCCAGAGCCCAAGCCGTGCGTGGAGGTGATTCCGACTATCTCTAGTCGGAACCTCTCAACCTCACGCACAATCTCAGGCTCTTTCCCCGCCAGCGAGGTGACATTCCATGTCCCAAGAGCTAGTTTCCGTGTCCAGGGATCGGGTTGTCTAGGCCCCCGCCTTCGACTGCTGCCCGATTCGCTTTGCACCGGCCCCTTACGGTCCCTCCCGTGAGTGGTGGGCCCACGGGAAGGTGTCCCCACGTCGCTCCTTTGGGCTGAGCCCGGCCGGACCCCGTGGGGGAAGGCCCGGCCACCAGGCGCTCGCATACGAGCCCCAACCCCAGGCCTGGCTCCCGGGTGGGGCCCCGGCTGCGCCATACCGGGCGACGTCACGGTCCTCCTTTTTTTTGGCATCATAAGGGGTTTTGAAGCTCCAAGATGGAGATTTAATAAAGCAAACTGGGAAGCATATAAATATCTAAGTGAAGTAGAATTAACAACAGTAGATTTAAATATGATGGAGGACATAGATGAATGAAATTTGTAAAGTATTGTATAATGTAACTGATAATGTAATAGGAAAAAAGGGCCAGTGTAAAATGAGGAAAGCAGTTCCTTGGTGGACAGAACAATGTAGTAATGCTGTACATAATAGGAATAAAGCATTCAGAAAAATCAAAAAGACAAATTTATTTGAAGATTTTTTTAAATATAAGAAAGCACAAGCAGAAGTAAGAGGAGTAGTTCGAGCAGCTAAAAAGAAATACTGGAGAGATTGGTGTAATACTATAGGAGAAGATATTGACATACATGAAGTATGCGGATCAATAAGAAAATGGGAGGAATATATAGAAATCACACTACCAGTTTAAAAAAATTATGAAGGAATAATGGCTGTGACAGATAATGAAAAAGCTGAAATGCTGGCTAAAGTATTTGTTAAAGTCCATAGTGATGATAATGTATCAGAGGATATTAAAAAGTATAGAATCCAGAATAAGAATAAGCACCCAGATGTGATGATGAAAAGAAGTCCTTCAGGAGATACTTTAGGTCAGGGGTCTCAAACTCATTTTACATGGGGGCCGCTGGAGGTAGACTCTGGGTCAGGCTGGGCCGCATCAGGTATTCCACATAAAAAAAGTGTTTCAAGTATTCCAAAACAAATAGAAGCACAACTGATCCAATCTTCTCAATCTTTATTATTAACAGTTTTTCAACATGAATGTTTCTTCTGAACATAGGCTTCTCTTGCCTACAGAAATAATTATCATGTAATATGAAATAATGAATGATTTTAATTTAATTTTAAATAATAGACTAATTCAAAGCAAGGCCGTAACCAGGTCAAACAGAACAGTGAACTAAATTCTAGGTGTAATTCTAGTTGGGAAATAAACTTTGTGGGACTATTTGTAAACAATATTTGCATTAATTTGCGTCAAGTATATTATTAGTCCCGAGATTCTTCTCATGAGTGAAGAAATACATAGATCGGCATTTAACTTTCTAATTCTCTAGTGGTCTGGTGGTAGAATTTTTGTCAACCATGTCAATGGTTTCAGGTTCTAATCCGCTCTCATATACGTATATGCACATTCCTGTAACAAATATAGCTCATCATATGTCTCTCCTTGGGACACATGTACAGACACAGCCTGACTTTACATTGTACAGTGAGTAAAATAAGTATTCGAACACCCTGCTATTTTGCAAGTTCTCCCACTTAGAAATCATGGAGGGGTCTGAAATTGTCATAGTAGGTGCATGTCCACTGTGAGAGACATAATCTAAAAATAAAAATCCAGAAATCACAATGTATGATTTTATAACTATTTATTTGTATGATACAGCTGCAAATAAGTATTTGAACACCTGAGAAAATCAATGTTAATATTTGGTACAGTAGCCTTTGTTTGCAATTACAGAGGTCAAATGTTTCCTGTAGTTTTTCACCAGGTTTGCACACACTGCAGGAGGGATTTTGGCCCACTCCTCCACACAGATCTTCTCTAGATCAGTCAGGTTTCTGGCCTGTCGCTGACAAACACGGAGTTTGAGCTCCCTCCAAACTTAAGACGGGCCTTGACATGTGCTGGTTTAAGCAGGGGAACCTTCCGTGCCATGCATGATTTCAAACCATGACGTCTTAGTGTATTACCAACAGTAACCTTGGGAACGGTGGTCCCAGCTCTTTTCAGGTCATTGACCAGCTCCTCCCGTGTAGTTCTGGGCTGATTTCTCACCTTTTTATGATCATTGAGACCCCACGAGGTGAGATCTTGCATGGAGCCCCAGTCCGAGGGAGATTGACAGTCATGTTTAGCTTCTTCCATTTTCTAATGATTGCTCCAACAGTGGACCTTTGTTCACCAAGCTGCTTGGAAATTTCTCCGTAGCCCTTTCCAGCCTTGTGGAGGTGTACAATTTTGTCTGTAGTGTCTTTGGACCGCTCTTTGGTCTTGGCCATGTTAGTAGTTGGATTCTTACTGATTGTATGGGGTGGACAGGTGTCTTTATGCATCTAATTTAGGATAATAAATGGAGTGGAGGTCTTTGGGGGTCAGAATTCTAGCTGTTAGACAGGTGTTCAAATACTTATTTGCAGCTGTATCATACAAATAAATAGTTAAAAAATCATATATTGTGTTTTCTGGATTTTTTTTAGATTATGTCTCTCACAGTGGACATGCACCTACGATGACAATTTCAGACCCCTCCGTGACTTCCAAGTGGGAGAACTTGCAAAATAGCAGGGTGTTCAAATACTTATTTTCCTCACTGTACATTATACAAATAATTATGAAAATAATAAAACATAATACAAAATTTAAAAAATATATATATATTAAACAATAAAATGTCAATCTTCACACATGATGGGTGGAACTTCTGTCTACAACATTTTACCCAGCCAATTCAACGGCAGGTGCACCCTGGTTTATTTTCTACTGGCTATCAGAGAAAATACACACTCCACCCCAAGCTCTCCACATCTACATAATTCAGCTCCTGTCACAAACCAAGATGATGGCTGCATTCCAGGACTCACTTATGCACAAACATGGTGGTCAAGAACTCTTGAACAAAATCCAACAAAGACATTCTTGATCTTTCAGCAAAATTACATCAGATGACTCTTCATGGTTCGGAAACCTGTTAGGTCAACAAATGACTCACAAGGACCGTTCCAACCAGAAAAAGACTATTACCCAGACCCTAGTGGCATGTTTGTTTCTGTGTCAACATGCCATTCGTCACAAAAGACAATAAACACAGAGCAAGTGATATGTGCCTGTAACTTTTTCAAGTTACATGACTAGAAGATGGGGCTTATGTTACAAACATAAGCTACATAATGGATTTATGAAGGTTTAATTTTGTATTATGTGAGAGTTATTAAATACATAATGTTTTATAGTTTGAGGTAAAGATTGACTACATTTTAAGAAGATCAAGTTAATCAGCCCATGGGTTTGAGACATTAGTATTTTGTCTTTATGCACTTCCTGACCATTTAGCATGACAAACTCAGAGCACAATATTGTCAGAGTGATTGGATTAGCATCTATGCATTTGCATGACACTGTTATGCTGATTGGATTAGGACTGGTGAGACTGTAATGTTTGGGGTGTGTCCCTTTTGTCTATACAACATTTGCATTGTTTTGTTTAGATTGTCTCCTCCTCTGCTGTATAATCCCTCCCCCTGAAATGTAGATAAATTAGTGTTTTATACTTTTAGAGAGACTTGATGACTACAGCGACCAAGCAGCAAGTTCTCAATAAAGAATCCTGCTGAAGATGTATCCAAGTTCCCCTGGTCTCTGCTTCAAGGAGGAAAATAGTTCCCAACAGCTATTGGCCACTTTTGCCATGAATACATGGAATTGTACAAAGCAGTGATGGAGAAGATTAGGAAGAGTGACAAGGTAGGCCTGATGGGGAAATTCGAGGTGATAAGGCTGGACAGACCTAATTCCAGGGTCATCACTCTTCATGTGTTTAACCCATACGTCACAGATGAAGCATTGATATTCATAGCAAAATATGCTTAAGTTCTCACATCTGCGAGATATATAAAAGATGTAGTGGGTTTATGGACTGGAAAGAGGCAATTCCAAGTTATTTAAAAATTTGATGAGAATTTATTTGAGGGGTAGATGCACCCTCCATCATATTTCAACATCGGAGCAGACAGGTTATCTGTTCTATTCCGCCGGTTTTCTAAGCTGGGACACACCGCAAAAGAATTGCAATGTTCCTAAAGCCTGTCACAGCTGTGGCTCATTAGACAACTTGATGAAAGAATGCAAGGAAGGTTATAAGTAGTATGGAGGAGGAACAAGAGTGGAAGAAACCGTGACAGAAAGAAAGATGGGGGAGGATGGCCAACAGGAGCCACAAATTAAGGAGAAGATGGTGATTGAGGAGGTAAAGGAGGGAGGTAATGTGGCAGAGAAAGTGGACAATGTAATGGATGCTTTCTAGAGGCATTAAATGGAGAACAATTTAAGGTCACAGAGCAGTACTCTTAGGATGTAGAAGACAAGATGGAAGTGGAGAGACAAAGTGTCCTGAATGGATCAAGAGGGGAAGAAAGTTAGCTGATCAAGAAAGCTGAGAAGAAAAAGGAGAGACCAAGCAAGAGGGTGAGAGCCGAGACGAGGCTAAAGTTAAGTTTTTAAGAAGGAATCCTTATCCATAGACAGTCAAGAAGGCCTCTAGATGGATAATGCTAGACCCTTATTTCAGAAAAAGGTCAATAGTGACAATGAAGATCAGAAAGATGAGTCCGTTAGCCTCAGTGTGACGTTTATATGTTGGTCAGATCTGGTGGGGAGCGAGAGTGAGACCACAAGCCTGGAGGGTCAAGAAATTAAGGGGACATCAAAGACTGAATAATGACAAATTGACTGTGGGGTATATAATTGTAAGAGGTATAAGCGAAGAGCTGTTTTTTCTTTTTTGAAAAATTGTAGATGTGATGTTTTTTTATGCAGAAGGCTCATTTGAAGGGTATGGAAGATACAAGACAAATGGGGGAGGGGTAAAGCAGTATGGAGTGAGGAAGGGGTTTATTCCTCAGGAGTGGGGATTTTGTTTTGGGACAAGGAGATGGAAATCATAAGTCATTTTACAGTTTCACAAGGGAGGGTGATTGGGGCTGATGTAAAGTGGAGAGGGGATGAATATAGATTACTCTCAGTTTATGCAAGTTTTGACTGGGATATGGTTCACTCTCTAAACAACATGTATGCTTGACCCTGTACCGACTAGGCTATTAAAAGAGATGCTACCAGAGGTCATAGATCCTCTTCTTAATATCATTAATTCATCTTTGTCATTAGGATATGTACCAAAAACTTTTAAGTTGGCTATTATTAAACCACTTATTAAAAAACCGCAACTTGATCCTACAGAATTAGTCAATTATAGACCAATCTCAAATCTACCCTTTCTGTCAAAAATACTTGAAAAGGCAGTGTCTTCACAATTATGTTCCTTTTTAGAAAGAAATGGTATCTGTGAGGATTTCCAGTCAGGATTTAGACCGTATCATAGTACTGAGACTGCTCTCATCAGAGTTACAAATGATTTACTCTTATCATCCGATCGTGGCTGTATCTCTCTATTAGTGTTACTCGATCTTAGCGCTGCATTTGATACCATCGACCACAACATTCTTTTGAATAGACTCGAAAATTATGTAGGTATTAGTGGAATTGCTTTATCATGGTTTAAATCATACCTATGCGACCGTTATCAGTTTGTAGCAGTAAATGAAGAGATGTCACACCGATCGCAAGTTCAGTATGGAGTACCACAAGGCTCAGTGCTAGGACCCCTACTCTTCACCCTGTACATGCTACCAATGGGAGATATTATTAGGAAGCATGGCATTAGTTTTCATTGTTATGCTGACGATACTCAGCTCTATATTTCTTCACGCCCTGAAGAAACTTACCAATTCACAAGATTAACGGAATGCATAGCCTCCATAAAACATTGGATGACCGGTAATTTCCTGCAACTCAATTCAGAAAAAATTTAATTTTTAATTATTGGACAAAAAAGCTCCACAAGTAGTAACCTAGAATACTGTCTAACACTTGATGGCTGCTCTGTCAAGTCTTCGTCGTCAGTGAGGAACCTGGGTGTGCTCTTTGATACCAATCTTTCGTTTGAAAGCCACGTTTCTAGCATCTGTAAAACTGCATTCTACCATCTTAAAAATATATCTAAATTACGGCACATGCTCTCAATGCAAAATGCTGAACAGTTAGTTCATGCGTTCATGACCTCAAGGCTAGATTATTGTAATGCTCTACTGGGTGGTTGCCCTGCTCGCTTAATAAATAAACTAAACTCCAGCTGGTCCAAAACGCAGCAGCTCGAGTACTTACTAGAACCAGGAAGTATGACCATATTAGCCCCGTTCTGTCAACATTGCACTGGCTACCTATTAAACATCGCATACATTTTAAAATCTTGCTTATTACTTACAAAGCACTAAATGGTTTAGCTCCCCAATACTTGAGCGAGCTCTTAACATATTATACTCCATCACGTCTACTGCGATCTCTAAATTCTGGCCAGTTGTTAATACCGAGAATATCCAAATCAACTGCAGGCGGTCGATCCTTTTCCTATTTAGCTCCTAAACTCTGGAACAGTCTTCCTAGCATTGTTCGGGAAGCAGACACAATCTGTCAGTTTAAATCTAGACTAAAAACACATCTCTTTACTGTGGCATACACATAAAACACTTTTTCAATTAATTGATTGTTAGGCTGCATTAACTAGGTCAGCCGGAACCGGGAACACTTCCCATAACACCTGATGTACTCGTAACATCATCAGAAGAATGGCATCTACGCTAATGATATTCTCTCTGTTTTATCCCGAGGTTTACTGCAGTCAGCCAGATCCGGGCCGTATCCAAATCAGATGGTGGACCTGCGCCCAGAGAAGACCAACACAGGACCCCGAAGTGTCTGCAGAGACCGTGTCAATTATCCCCCCCTGCAACTGCCACATTGACACGGCATCTAAATAAACCCGTCACCAGTGTGATGACTCCGATTGTTCGAATATTACCATTAAATAATACTTAAATCGATATGTCATCCGCAATAAACCCGTCTCCAGCGTGTTGCCTCCGATCATTCGAATATTGCACTTTAATAATTATTTAATCAACATCATCCTCAATAAACCCGTCTCCAGCGTGTTGCCTCCGGTCCTTTGAATATTGCGATCTATTATGACCTCTGACCTGTAAAGCAGCCAGAATAATAATAATAATAATAATAATAATAAATATAGCTGCAAGCAGCCATACCGGGGCCAAGCGCAAAGAAGAAGACAAGACATGCCAAAATGGCTGGCAATGTCAGATCAAATGCAGCAATGAGCAATTAAAGACCTATTAAGGTGATTTTAGGCAAAATAGCTGTAAAATGATAAATACAGTCAATAACAAGCGCAAAGAAGAAGACAAGACGTGGCAAAATGGCTGGCAGTGTCAGATCAACCGCAGCAATGAGCAATTAAAGACCTATAAAGGTGATTTTAGGCAAAATAGCTGTAAAATGATAAATACAGTCAATAATAATGATTTAATGATTTATCACTTTCAACCAATAGGTGGCACAGTTACGAAATTGATATGGTGTGGTCAGAATAAGGGAACAATGACACATGCAAAGATTGGTGTCAATATATCAAAGCAGGGTGTCAATATAGTGTCAATATGTCATTGCAGAGATATAGCCTCAAGAGGCCTTTTCATTATAAGTATGGACCACATGGCGGTGCTGTTTTGAAACCTTTTAAGTACCTTAAAGGCATGGTGCTGATGGAACATACCAAGTTTCGTAATAATACACCAATTCATTTGTAAAGCATAGCATTTTATATCATAATACTGCATACGGAATTTCATGTTTTGTTCTATTATAGCACCACCAAGTGGCACAATCCTACCATTTTTTTTATGTGTCCTCGGAGTGAGCCCATACATGTGTGTGTCAATTTTGGTGAAAATATCTTGTTTCGTTTTGGAGTTATAGACCTTTTTATGAAAAAACACATGAAAAATGACTGACACCTGACTTTGATTGGATTTTACACCCCCTTACTATCAATATTTTGACATTTGGGCAATAGAATTCAACTAACGACTTATGTTTCCGAACTTCTGATGCTGGTTTCGTCTCAATCGGACTAGCGGTTTCGAAGATATCAGCTAATGTTTTTAAAGCGCTAAATTACAACGCTGCACAAACCATAGACCGAAACCTAGCAAGTCTGGTATTGTTGGACTTGGCGAGGATTCAGGAGACAGAAGTTTCGTAACAATCCGTTCATGTGTTCATAAAATACAGCATTTTTGCACATAATTCAAAATGGCCGACAGCCAAACTGGCCGATATGGTAACATTAAATATCAGACGACTCGGCATGCCGTCCCGAATCTAACGAAGACTACTTTTATGATTTTAGGACAAACGGTTAAAAAATTATAAGCAAAAATAGCAATTTTTTGTATCTCCGGACCAGTAGGTGGTGCTGCGCCGAAACGCTGCATGTTGCCTCAAGTCATGCTTGTGATGACATGTACCAAGTTTGGTTTGAATACGATAAAGCATTGTGGAGATATTGCCTTAAGGGTGTTTTTGCAACCGCTACATAAAATTTATTTGCGTGTTTATCAAAAACGAATTAACGAATCAACTTGATTTGCAAGATTTTTTGTCAGCATGGTCTGAAGATGATTTGGTTCAATTTTTGTGCAAATCGGATTAACCATCTAGGACGAGTTCACAAAAGTAGGTTTTTCGGAAAATACAAAATGACATGAAAAATTTAATGACAGAAAATGATTTCATATGGTGCAGTCGAATCGGCTTCAGCCAAGGAATCATAAAAAGTTAGTCCCATGAAAATAAGTCAATCTCACCCAAAGTTATAAGTGTTTGGGGAAAAAAAATTCTCCACTAGGTGGCGCTGTTTCGAAACTTCTCAGGCTACTTCAGGGCATCGTGCTGATGACCCATACCAAGTTTCGTATCAATCCGTTCATGCAATCATAAAATACAGCATTTTAGCACATAATTCAAAATGGCCGACAGCCAAAATGGCCGATATGGTACAATTGGATATCAGACGACTCGACATGCCGTCTTGAATCTAATGAGACCACTTTTATGATTTTTGACCAAAGAGTTCAGAAGTTATAAGCAAAAATAGCTGTTTTTTGTATCTCCGGACCAGTAGGTGGTGCTGCGCCGAAACGCTGCATGTTGCCTCAAGTCATGCTTGTGATGACATGTACCAAGTTTGGTTTGAATACGATAAAGCATTGTGGAGATATTGCCTTAAGGGTGTTTTTGCAACCGCTACATACAATTTATTTGCGTGTTTATCAAAAACGAATTAATGAATCAACTTGATTTGCAAGATTTTTTGTCAGCATGGTCTGAAGATGATTTGGTTCGATTTTCGTGCAAATCGGATGAACCGTCTAGGACGAGTTCGCAAAAGTAGGTTTTTCGGAAAATTCAAAATGGCGGGAAAATTATTATGACGGAAAATGACATCATATGGTGCAATCGAATCGGCTTGAGCAAAGGATTCAGAGGAAAAACGAATTTTGTTTCTAGCCCTTATGGTTAAAAAGTTATTAGCATAAACATGAGTCAAATTTTGGACTGATGGTGGCGCTAGAGCGATTGAGTTAGAGACTCCAAATTTGCTATGGAGACTTTTCAGACTGTCCTCTATCTGTGTGCCAAATTTCACAACTTTTTACCATACGGTTCTATGGGCTGCCATAGACTTCGTGGCGGAAGAAGAATAATAATAATAGGAACGGGAACGGTTTCAATAGGTGCCTTCGCACCTTCGGTGCTTGGCCCCTAATAATAATAATAATACGCTGTTTGTTAATTGGCCAAAGGAGAACTGGCACCCCGACTGAGCCTGGTTTCTCCCAAGGTTTATTTTTCTCCATTAGGTCACCTAATGGGGTTTTGGTTTCCTTGCCACTGTTGCCTATGGCTTGGCGTGCTCAGTTGGGGACACTATATTTTTTCAACTAAACATCGAAATAAATCTAATTAATAAAGCCCACACTGTCACCGTATGGAAATTGAAATTAACTGATGACATCAAATGGCTATACAGCTGAATAAAATTAGGCTGCATTATTTTCCTGTTTAAACTGTAAAGCTGCTTTGAAACAATCTCCATTGTTAAAAGCGCTATATAAATAAAGTTAACTTGACTTGACTTGACTGAAGAGACAGATAAGGGGGATTTATGAAGAAGGATTTTATGAAGCTAAATGGTTTTTGTTTAAAAGAAGACAGGAGACAAGGGATAATGGGGAGGCGTGTAATGCTGCTCTTTTTAGATCTGTAAGGGATCGTAAAGAGAAGCAAGTAATTGTTGAGTTAAAGGACAAGAAATGGGAGTGTTTGACAAAAGTTGGAGATAAATGAATATGCAGAACAGCATTTTAAACATTTTTTCACTGAGAGATAGTAATAGAGAAAAGTAAAATGTTTGTTAATTTCTTGTCTAACATAGTCCCTGAGGAGGTAATGTTTGAGTTAAATTCTCCAATAACATTGGAAGAAGTGGAGTGAGTGTTGAGAAGGATGAGTAAAGGTAAAGTGCCAGGGATCGATGGCCTACCAATTGAATTTTATATTAGGTTCTTCGATATTTTAGGTCCTACAGTATTGTAGAATTATCCATCGAAAAAGCATCGATTCACAGAGACATCAGACTCCAGGGACCCCCTTGACCCCCTTCCTCAATCTTCTGATTAGCAAGTCATAAAACTCAGCCCTGAGGCCAAATGGCCCGAGACAACATCCTGTCTTCCGTTTGTCTGTCTTATCTCAATTCCAACTTGCAAGGGCGATGTTGGCTAACAAGACGACTTTTCTTTGTTCTACAGACATAACCCCTGACTGAACCGTAGGGGCAACAGAACCCCTTTATGAGCCCATGCATAAATTAACGGGCTTATCAGGACCCAAGTACACAAGGCCCAACATCAACATAGACATTAAACAGCGACACTTCATCTTTCCCCCTCCTTCCTCGATCCACACATTCCAGAGACTCTTTGAACATTACACAAAAACATCACACAGACTCAGACACGAGGACTAAACTAAACATCAGATTAAATAATATGAATTAATCCACAATCAGAACTTGCTGCGTATTATATGTATTGTGTACGTCTATATAACCTAAGGTGTTTTCTCGGGGTGTCAAGCATTTATTGCAGCTGATTTGCATGTTTCTTTAGTTAATCATGAGACGGAATCACCAGAAGATGCCTTAAACATATTTCACTATATGATGTGTGTTTTATATAACCTGTGTAGTTTTACTGTGTGACAGACATTCAACGCATATGAATCTTTATTATCTTCTACTCCAGTCATGGGAAGTGTATGCTGTTTGATATCTGTGTGATGACAAAATGATTTCCATCATTTTGATGCAAGGTAAATTTGTGTAAAATGCACCTTAATCACACTATGAAGTTGGTTGCTTAAAAGTATTTAACCAAACTCGCAAAGAATGCCAGCACGCGTTAATGTGGCCATTGCGCTAATGATATGCGAGAACAGGAGAAGTGGGCGGGGGACAACAATATCTGATCGGCTGGAACATCTTCAGGGAAGGACCCAAAGGACATGCTTAAAACTAAGGATCAACAGTTTTGGCGTTGCTTCTTGCTTTCGCTTTTTGCCATGTGTTTGCAGTGACCCTTACTATAATTTTTTTTGGGGACATTAGTACACAAACTGTTTATGATTTTTAAAGGATTTGATGAGCACGACAGACTCCCGGACAGTTTTAGAACAGGGATAGTTACACTTTTACATAAAAAAGACGACAAGACTTATATAGCGACCAATCACTCTTTAAAATTTTGACTAAAACTTGTGACATCTGTCCAGATAATAATTTACTGAAAAGTTTGCAGAGGACGTGATCCACCCGGATTAAATTTGTGCGGTGCCTGGGAGAAAGATCATGGACAGCCTGATATGATTAGAGACAAAGGTAAGGTAAAAGATAAATGTTCGCAGTGGCGTTCGTCAAGGGT
This sequence comes from Romanogobio albipinnatus, assembly GCA_023566225.1. NCBI lineage: Eukaryota > Metazoa > Chordata > Actinopteri > Cypriniformes > Gobionidae > Romanogobio > Romanogobio albipinnatus. Next base: position 16,321,183 of record CM042248.1, on the reverse strand, counting down.
GTCTGTTATCCCCACTCTTGTATGTGGCCTGTATTGAGCCATTGGCACAGCTCCTGAGAAGGGATACATGGATTAATGGACTGGACATTCCTGGGACTGGAGGACTGACAGTGACCTGTTTTATATATACAGCTGCAAATAAGTATTTGAACACCTGTCTATCAGCTAGAATTCTGACCCTCAAAGACCTGTTAGTCTGCCTTTAAAATGTCCACCTCCACTCCATTTATTATCCTAAATTAGATGCACCTGTTTGAGGTCTTTAGCTGCATAAAGACACCTGTCCACCCCATACAATCAGTAAGAATACAACTACTAACATGGCCAAGACCAAAGAGCTGTCCAAAGACACTAGAGACAAAATTGTACACCTCCACAAGGCTGGAAAGGGCTACGGGGAAATTGCCAAGCAGCTTGGTGAAAAAAGGTCCACTGTTAGAGCAATCATTAGAAAATGGAAGAAGGTAAACATGACTGTCAATCTCCCTCGGACTAGGGCTCCATGCAAGATCTCACCTTGTGGGGTCTCAATGATCCTAAGAAAGGTGAGAAATCAGCCCAGAACTACACGGGAGGAGCTGGTCAATGACCTGAAAAGAGCTGGGACCACCGTTCCCAAGGTTACTGTTGGTAATACACTAAGACGTCATGGTTTGAAATCATACATGGCACGGAAGGTTCCTCTGCTTAAACCAGCACATGTCAAGGCCCATCTTAAGTTTGCCAATGACCATTTGGATGATCCAGAGGAGTCATGGGAGAAAGTCATGTGGCCAGATGAGACCAAAATATAACTTTTTGGTCATAATTCCACTAAACGTGTTTGGAGGAAGAAGAATGATGAGTACCATCCCAAGAACACCATCCCTACTGTGAAGCATGGGGGTGATGGCATCATGCTTTGGGGGTGTTTTTCTGCACATGGGACAGGGCGACTGCACTGTATTAAGGAGAGGATGACCGGGGCCATGTATTGTGAGATTTTGGGGAACAACCTCCTTCCCTCAGTTAGAGCATTGAAGATGGGTCGAGGCTGGGTCTTCCAACATGACAATGACCCGAAGCACACAGCCAGGATAACCAAGGAGTGGCTCTGTAAGAAGCATATCAAGGTTCTGGCGTGGCCTAGCCAGTCTCCAGACCGAAACCCAATAGAGAATCTTTGGAGGGAGCTCAAACTCCGTGTTTGTCAGCGACAGGCCAGAAACCTGACTGATCTAGAGAAGATCTGTGTGGAGGAGTGGGCCAAAATCCCTCCTGCAGTGTCTGCAAACCTGGTGAAAAACTACAGGAAACGTTTGACCTGTGTAATTGCAAACAAAGGCTACTGTACCAAATATTAACATTGATTTTCTCAGGTGTTCAAATACTTATTTGCAGCTGTATCATACAAATAAATAGTAAAAAAATCATACATTGTAATTTCTGGATTTTTTTTTATTTTATTATGTCTCTCACAGTGGACATGCACCTACGATGACAAGTTCAGACCCCTCCATGATTTCTAAGTGGGAGAACTTGCAAAAAGCAGGGTGTTCAAATACTTATTTTACTCACTGTATATATGGACGACGTAACCCTTTTAGCTACTGACGTTTTATCGGTACAAAGACTTGACTGACTGGTACGATCTGGCCTCAGGCGCTTAACTAAACAGGAGTAATTCCGAGGCCCAGCTCTTCGGGCTGTTGGGGGACATAGACATAGGCGGACTGGACTGGTCTCTTTTAATCTTCCACGAGAATGATTTTTATTTTTTTTTATAAATGTTTTAGAGGATCAAGATGTCACAGTTTTAACTGACCACAAGGCTCCAGGCCTCTCCACTCCACTCCAAAGATGTTTGGAGGAACGCAGCCCACCCAGCTCTCCAGAACAGGCACAAGGACTTATCATGGATGGTGGCTCATGAGATCCTCCCGGTCAGGGAGTTATGCACGCCAGAGGCATGGCCAAAAATCCCATCTGCCCACGGTCCGGATGCAACTTCCTGGAGACCGTTCATCAGCTGCTCAGGGAGTGCGGCGCAGCGCGGGACCTATGGGCCAAGACCGGCCCCCTGGTTTACTTGTGCCTACCAGCAGGTGGTGTTGAAGAATTCTCTTTCTATAAAAATTTCTTCACAAGGATCATTGATTTCAGAAGAGGCTTTATTCACACCAAACACAGCAATGAAGCCGGAGGGCCGTCAGCCACCGGCCCTTCTCTGCCACTTGAATTTTCTGTCATATATATACCATAGTTGTCTTCCTAACATGGTAACAACCACCCCACCTGGCTCACATATGGCCACATTCTAAGTTCTAATTCTGTCTTGTCCTTCTAAAGGGCATTCTCAAAGTCAGCACACATTTAAACACAGTCAGCACACATTTGAACACACTTGAGATGTCAGCACACATTTGAACATAATAGTGTCTTTTCATTAGCCTTAAACAACTCATTTTTAAATAATAAAATCTTCTACAGTGGGGCCCAGGTGGACTTCAAGCTCGCTATCCTGGGGGTGGGTCAGGGCTTTAAGGAGCTGACAACAACAAAATTTGCCTCGTTCTGGCTCACCCTAAACATCATAGAGGATACCATCTGTGCTACCAGAAACCTGCTGGTGGGGAAGTACCTTCCTACCCAGGGTGTAACAATTGGGGGCTCGTCGTTAAAAAAACACTTTTACATTTGTGTTTATATATGGATTTATTTTTGCTTTGCACTTTATCTGAAGTAGGATGGAGAGGAGAGTTTATATTTTTGAATGCAGATTTCAACGCTACACTATAGGGAATGTTTTCAGACATGTTGTTAGTTATTTGGGTTTGTTATTTTTGGTGGCTCAGGACTTAACAGTTGTCTTGGGGGCAACGGTCTACCGGTCTTGGGCCAGCTGAAGACTATAGGGTCTACATAATTTATGGGGATGATTTAGTTTCTTTAACAGGCCCCAATAGCTTTATTTGCCAAATCTCTGCGGGAGATATTTAGTTACACTGAGCGTGTTTTTTGTTGTTGTTGAAAATCGGTTTGTTTCGTTGAGTGTCATTTACAGTTTAAATATGGCAACCAAGGTTGATGTCAGGTCCGGATTCAAACCCAGAGTGTGTTGCTGGAAACCCAAGATTCTAACCACTGCTCTATTGGGGCAGTGTGTACCCAATTGGAAGATAATCACAAGAGGCAGGTTTAGAAGGGAAAAAACAAAGTCTTTAGTTGGTATTCTTCAGCAAACACAAAATAATCTAGCATCAGGGGCCTGTTGCACAAAAGTAGAATTAAGACATCCGGGATAAATGACTCCGCTGAGCTCAATGAAGCCAAAACATGTGCGTCCAGGCTTAATTGGTTGCACAAAGACCAAGCCAGGATGAGCAGACACGGATTCATTAAGCCAGGTGAAACCAATCCTGGATAGGTGCGTGCTCACGGCTCACTCAAATAGACCCCGCCACAGATCACAGATTAACTGATTTACCATGGCAACTAGAGCCGCGTACTTTTCCCCGTCAGAAGCAAAAATCCTCATGGAGGCATACGAGGAGGTAAAAGATATAATTAAGAAAAAAGGCAACACCGCCACAGTGATAAAGCAAAGAGAAAAAGCGTGGCAAAGTATTGCAGACCGCCTGAATGCAGAGATGGGGACTCGAGTTTGAGACTCGGACTCGAGTGCGACTTAAGTCGCACACACAGTGACTTCAGACTCGACTTGAGACTCGTCCTCAAAAGACTTCAGACTCGACTCGGACTCGAGCTGCGGGACTCGTGAACAATGTTTATTTTTAGGAAACTTCTGATGAGCTCGATGTTATTCCCCTCCCTCCGGTACCTATAACCTGCCACGTAACTAGTGACGTACGTATCTGCTGCGCACGGCCACACATGAGAGGACAACGAACAATCATGTCGACTGCACCTGCCGCTGCTGTGCCACTCATCATAGGTTTTTAAAAGTGTGTGTGTGTGTGTGTGTTCTTGTATATGGTTCATGAGGACACAAATGTGTATAAAGAATAAAAGTATTCAGTTCATTTTATCACGAAATTCAAACGATAAATGCCATTTTGACGCTCTAAAATGTGACGACTGATCACTGTATAGGCGCGTAAATTCAAGCAGCTGCGGCGCGCGCGCGAGTGAACGAGATCGATCATCTCTTCCAGAAGAATAAACATGAATTAATATCTTAAGGTATGTTGAGAATAACACTTACTGAAACGTATTATGTGTCGTGTAATCGCTCAATCAGTGTTTCAATCGCGCAAAGATGTCAAACAGCTTGTGTCACACCCATCATTTACCTCAGAGTCAGAAGTCTTTCAGTGTCCACAGCTGTTCATTCACTAGAGAAATCAACTCTTTCACTAAATATATGCACTATATATATATATATATATATATATATATATATATATATATATATATATATATATATATATATATTCTACTTAACCTGTTAGTGATGTCTTGATTATTTAATGCTATGTTTAGATAAATCTGTCATGAAAAGGACAGTCACTAAGATTATATTTCAACATGGGTATTCAAATAAAACCTAATCATGGTTGATAATCCAAACTGCTTAAAAAAACATACTAAATGGTGCTTTTTGAAATTCAAAAAAGGCCAAAAGTTTTCTGTGATTGGTAGGTTTAGGGGTAGGGTTAGTGTAGGTGGATAGATACCATTTGTACATTAGTAAAACCATTACACCTATGGAGAGTCCCCGTAAACCACGTGTGGGTAGTGTGTGTGCACTTGAGTGCGTGTGTGTGACTGTGAGAGTGTTTCTGTGTGTTTGCTTGAGTGTGTGCTCTCTAAGTGGAAAAAAAGTGTTATTGCTTATACATTTTGCAATGTTTTTGTGATACCCTGAGTACCAGAACTTTGTGGTTTCAGATGTGCTTTGTTGCACATAAAATTGTTAGCTATTAGATAAGCATCTTACTTGTTGTCTTTTCATATTCATTGATCAACATCTGTAGGTTTAATGAGCTGATATACATGTTAATAGAGAAAGGTGTCAAAATGCTTTGAATTCCTTATATATAGCTTTGCAGTGTTCTACACAGCCTGGATGGGTCGCCGTATGTGATGCAACACTTATTATAACCAGAGACTTATTATAATAAAGAGACTTGAGACTTGACTTGGACTCAAGCTCAGAGACTTGAGACTTGACTTGGACTCGAGCCCAGAGACTTGAGACTTGACTTGGACTCGAGCCCAGAGACTTGAGACTTGACTTGGACTCGAGCTCAGAGACTTGAGACTTGACTTGGACTCGAGCCCAGAGACTTGAGACTTGACTTGGACTCGAGCCCAGAGACTTGAGACTTGACTTGGACTCTAGCTCAGAGACTTGTGAGCATCTCTGCCTGAATGCGTAAGTAGTGCACAATTACACACTCACCGCTCCGCTGAAACATCACAATTACAATTCAAATATTTAATTCACATCTCCAAAAACGCAGTTGTACTGTAATTATGAAACGGTTAAATTTTTAATTGAAATACACTGCAGATATGAGTGAAATTGTGTAAAGTAACTCCATCACACTGTATAAAGCTATGATAAATTATTATTAAAGCCTTACATTATTATTTAACGTTACTACACTCAGTACGGTTTAATCTTAGCCGTTGTACTCTGCTTCTTATGTTGTCCACCGTTTTTTTTTGTGTTTCTCCTGCTTTTATTAATGTAAAGCTGCTTTGACAGAATGAAACAATTGTGAAAAGTGCTATATAAATAAAATTTAATTGAATAAATAGATGAGCTATAATAATAATCACTTTAATTTATATAGCGCCTTTCAAAGGACCCAAGGTCGGTTGCTCACTGCACTGCAAAAATGTCTTTCTTACTTAGTATTTTTGTCTTGTTTTCAGTAAAAAAAAAAAATATCTAAAAAAGATCTTAAATATTTTCTTGAGCAAAATTACGTAGGAAAATAAGCAAAAAAATCCACCAGTGAAACAAGAGAACTTTTCTAAAATTAAGTGTTTATGGAAAAAGTAAACTTATTTCAAGAGAATTTTTCTTATTATATTGACAGATTTTTTATTTTTTTGCTTGTTTTAAGCACACATTTACTTAAAGTTTATATTTTTTGTCTAAACTATACTTATTTTGCTAGGTCATTCATCAAAATACATCTTTAAGTTTTTTTTTTTGTTGATATTTTTACTGAAAACAAGACAAAAATACCAAGTCATTTTTTGCAGTGTGGCTCCATTAAATGTTCTTGTGATAAAGAATGTGTGTGTGTGTGTGTGTGTGTGTGTGTGTGTGTGTGTGTGTGTGTGTGTGTGTGTGTGTGTGTGTGTGTGTGTGTGTGTGTGTGTGTGTGTGTGTGTGTGTGTGTGTGTGTGTGTGTGTGTGTGTGTGTGTGGATTAAACATGAACGGGCCAAAACGGACATGGCAGCAGGTCAAAATCAAATACAAGAACATTCTGCAGAATGGTATGGTCCCTGACTAATATTTAACAAAGCTCAAGCATATATTGTACCCAGAAGGTGCCTTCTCACACATTGTCTGTACTGTTTTAGCAGTGAAAAAGAATACCCACAGACAAGGCACGGGTGGTGGGTCACCAAAGGCTGACCTTACCCCAGCAGAGGACATGGCCTTGGAGCTAAATAAAGGCAGGCCCGTCTTAGAGGGGATCCCTGGGGGGAAAGAGACGAGCATAGGTTCCTCCCAAGATGCCACCCGCTTCATTCAAGGTATGTCCTTCCATCTCTACATGGGATACAACCACATTCATATTGAATCAATTTGGACTGTCTGACTTTGGTTTACCTATTGCCTTGCAGGGTCTGGCAGCACTGTGTTCCAGTTAGAGCCACCAGTACAAGCACCAGACGATGCTGATCCAGTGAGTACTCCATCAAAGGCATACTGTAGGCCTGGCATGTCTTGTCTACTAGCTTCAATATGAATCCGATTAAATGTGATAGGGTGAAGGCCCCAGTGCAGCAGCAACAGCACATGATGGAGACGATGATGAGGAGGAGACCATCTCTCTGGATTCCAGAAGGCATGAGGTATCATGTTAAGACTGTGAAAGTACTATTTACTCTACAATGGTGAGGAGTCCTCATCAAAATCAAAAAATCTAATTTCTTTTACAGGACCCAGATGCTATACAGTGGGAAAACCAGCCTGGCATCATAGTGCGTATTAATAAAAGGACACCACATCCTGCCAAATTCCAGCTGCGCTAATTGTATTGTGTTCACAGAGCTCACAAGCTATCAGAAAGTTGTATGGCAACCACCTCCAGCGCCAAATAGAACTGGCAGACATAGACATTCAGTACAAGAAGAAAAAGATGGAAAATCTTGCACTGGAGTCCGAAATAAAAAAGAGGACAATTAGGAAACTGGACCTTGAAATAAAAAAAACTTGAGAGGGAGGTGAGATATGCCTTCAATCTACACTGTATGCTAACTGTAACACAAATGTATTAATCATTATTTTTCTTTCCTCCCCCAGCTCCAAGATGATGACACAGCTCAAAATAAAAATTAGGTATATTCTCGTAAAGTCAAGTGAGCCATGACATATGAGCTCTTATTGTGAGCACACAGGACGGTGGCATCTTTATGTAACAGGAATGAGTACGCTATACCTTTAAGGGGGCAGGTGACGTGACGGCGCCGGTGAGGTTAAAGTCTCTCGGGCTCGCGAAACTACGTTTGTTCTAGTCTACACTCGAACGAGTGTGCGTGTGGGGTCTTTCTCTCCGGTACTGGCACTTTGGAGAAACTGCTTGCGTTTGACTGCTGTCCTCGACCATTTGGTGTGAGTAGATGTGTACTTTTATCCATAGGAGTTGAATCTAATGAGAGACGTGTTAGTATAGTTTGCCCATCTACGTGTTCTAGGATTATTCCCGTGCTGATGACCTGTTGATCTGATCGCGCTGCGTGCATGCAACTCTGCGTTGGCTTCGGCTACCTAATGATCACCCGTGTATGTGTATATTCTGATGCTTGCAACAATCCAACGTGAGTAGTAGTGTTCTTTATAACCAATGAGTTGAATCTAATAGGAAACATGTTTAGTATAATATGTACACCGTGTTGTTCTAGGAGTATTTTGCACTGACCTGTGTATCTGAACGCGCTGTATGCGTGCAACACTGCATTGGCTTCGGCTACCTAATGATCAACTGTGCGTTTATACATTGAGTTGAAAGTAACTGCGTGCATGGAGGTCCGGACAGAATTGACTGCGTTACAACCCACTTCTGCCTTTTCTATAATGCCTCAGTCAACAAAGTGAACCATAGTGTACTGTTAAAAAGGTATGTGAGTATTTTGTTTTATAAGTAAGTGTATAATGTGTTTTTGTGTAATAAAAATGGGAAATGGTTTTAATTACAGGTCTTAAAATCCTTCCCGTCGGGTTAGCAGCCACCGTTTTCTTTCCCCACAAATATATTTGAGGTTTATTTGATTAGTTTGTGTTATTTTGGTTTGGGTGTTTGTCCTTTATAATTTATTTGTTTTGTAATTTATCTATTTTTCTTTGTAAAGTCTTAGTGTTTATTTACTGGTGTATTACTGTATGGGAGGTTTTATTTCTACGTTTGGTTGGTTTCATTGCTGTTGGTTTTTTACGAATGGTTGGGATATTTTGGTTTCATTTGTTTTGGATTGGTTTGTTTCCTCCCATGTAGTTTTGTTATCCAGTTTTTGATATCACTTTGATTTACTTTATTTCGATTGAGTGTTATATTTATTATTGTTTTTTTGTAATATCACTCACCAGCCCAAGTCTATCCTGCTTTGAGTACTAGATTTATTATTGGGGTTTTTTTCTGTATAAGATTTATTTGATAGTTCAGTCCTAATTTGTGGAGAGCAGTGTTTGTTTGTTACCCTTTTTTTTTGGTTGTTGTTTTTGTTTGTTTGGAATTGCTGTGTTTTTGTTTTTTTCTTTCTGCCTTGTTGGTTTGTTTGATATAATTTTTTGATTTTGTTTGAAACACCCTGGTTAACAGCAAATGTGACATCAATAGTATCCATGAAGAAGGATTGTGCCATTTTAATAAAATCAACCTTTTATACTCTGGCTTCTAGTTCATTTAATTGAACCACCTGTGTTTAGGAAACATCACGATTAGGGTCCCCTATCCCATAAAAGTGGGGGTGGCGTAGTCTATTTGGTCGACATTCTTAAACCGCCATAAAGTCGGTGTTACATTTATAAGGTTTTTTTTTATTTTCCCAGCAATCAGTACAACCAAGTCATCGTTATAAAGCATCACCCTCTTTTGCCCACCCCCCCAGCACCAGGTGTGGCCACTAGCCTATATGAAGGCCCAAAATTGTGTGTTCCTTTCTGCTCTGACAATGGCATGCCCATTCTTGCGAGATGTGGTGGATGAAGAAGCACTTGTGCTGAGGAGAGCCTTCAGGCGAGAAAGGGTCTTCAGGGACCGGTTGGACCCACTGGCCTTCCCTGATGACCATCTATATGAAAGATACAGGTTTTCTGCAGATGGCATCAGGTATCTATGCAGACTACTGGGTCCCAGGATTAAGCACCGCACTGCACGGAGCCATGCACTGAGTGTGGAGCAAATGGTTTGTGTGGCCTTGCGCTTTTTTGCTAGTGGAGCCTTCCTGTACTCAGTGGGGGATGCAGAACAGCTGAACAAGGCCACAATTTGCCGCACAATAAGGAGTGTGTGTCTGGCTATCAAAGCATTAGCAGATGTCTTCATCTCCTTCCCTGGCCACAGAAGACTCTGTGACATCAAAGAGGAGTTCTATAGGATTGCAGGTAAGAGGATCTACAAATTACAGGACAACTGTTAACACATAGTAGGATACTCATTACTTTGTGTGACAGGTTTCCCCAATGTCATTGGTGCAGTGGACTGCACACACATAAGGATAAAAGCCCCCTCAGGTGCCCATGAGGCCGATTTTGTGAATAGGAAATCCTTTCACAGCATTAATGTTCAGGTGAACATAACTTTTTGATATTGTCCATTGACGAACACTCTGCATTGCCAGTGATGTGCAATTGTGCATTGATTGGTGTAATATTCCTCATCTTATGATTTCAGATGATCTGCAATGCTGACTGTGTGATCAGCAATGTTGTGGCAAAATGGCCTGGCTCAGTCCATGACTCCAGAATCTTTCGGGCCTCTGAAATCTATCAGTGCCTATCACAAGGTAAGCCACGCAACCCCTATTTATAACCATCATGGCTGTGTCAAGAATATCACTGTGTTTATGAGGTAGTAATGATGAGATTTTGTGTTGACAGGTGAATTCTCTGGTGTGTTGCTGGGAGACAGGGGGTATGGCTGCCAGCCTTTTCTCCTGACACCTTTCACAGACCCCCAGGAAGCACAGCAGGCCTACAACCATGCCCATGCCAGGACCAGGGCCAGAGTTGAAATGACCTTTGGCCTCCTGAAGGCACGCTTTCACTGCCTTCACAAATTAAGGGTCAGCCCTGTTAGGGCATGTGATATTACTGTGGCTTGTGCTGTCATCCACAATGTGGCCTGCCTGAGGAAGGAGAGGGCCCCCAGAGTGCCACCAGCCATGGACTGGGACAATCCGGCAATCTTCCCTGATGACGACAGTGGTCGGCTGCTGAGGGACCAATATGTGTTGAATTATTTTAGTTAGTATGTGTGCTTTCAATTTTGGTTAAATATGTCCTGCGGTGGCAGAGGAATTTGGGGGGTTTTGGGTTCGTTTTTTTTACGAATTTGGCCTCTTATGATGTTTGTGCGGTATACTGTGTGTAATACAAGGCTGCAGGGAGGCTACTGCATCCATTCATTTGTCTGTTCAGTTGATGTGTATGGATTTGTCCTGCATTTATTTTGGTGTGCAGACATGCAGGGTGTGTTATATGCAGACCTTTGAATGTGTATGTATCATTTTGTATAATATGCTTTGATTCTGTGCTTTCCATCTTGTAGAGTCACTGTGACTTCAGTTTCGAAAGGAGCTGATGGTTTACCTGCTTTGTTTTGTCCTTATTCAATAAAGGAACATAATGTTACACATTGTGTTTTTATATTCATATGGAATGTGTATTTGTTTATATGACAGAGAACTAGGGCCACACTGAAGAAAAAGGAGGCTGGTTCTTTCTGCAGAAAAGCTACATATTCTTTTTACAGTTTTGATACTTATGACAATGTGATACTTAATATTCTGGCACATCAGCATGTCTTTGTTTATGAAACCATACTGAAGTACAATTTCACGAAATGCCCCACATCTGTCATTTTAACAACTGTCCTCCTTTAAAACAACTGGTTACAATATTATGACTTGTCTTTTTTTCCCCTCTGTGGCCCTAATATTCTATCATTTTATATATAGCCTTATAGTCTATGGGAAACTGTAAATTATCTAATGATAGCAACATCATCTAAAAATCATTATTTATCCAAAATCATTGAAATTAATGATCACAAACGTTTAAATAATGACAGTGGGTCTAGTTATATGTGATAATGTATAGTGAGCAGTGAAATAACTATTGGTTTCCATTTGTGGTGACTGCTGACTGACATTAGGGATGAGATTAAATAGATCCTGGAATTTAGCCTGGTCTGGAGCAGGCTAGCTCCACAGAATAAATCTCCATGGTAATTTATAACATATCCTCCTGCCCCCTATCCAGCTTTAGTGCAACCGGATTACGGATCAATTGAGCCAGGATCACCAAGATATCCTGGCTTAATCCCTTATCCTAGTTTTGTGCAACAGGCCCCAGAGCTTTGTAGAGCAAGATACAAATCCACACTGGATGATGTAGGCAAAAGAGTCCAAAAACATAAAATGTCGAAAATCTATCCAGACATATGTCGAATTAGTTAGAGATTTAACCCTGCAGTTTAATCGGTGGTGTATGGCGATTCAATTTTATTGGAACAATACAAAAACACACTTCTTGAAACTGTTGCCACCTACATTGCAGAGCGTCATTTTAAGACCGCTTCCTGTGCTGTTGGCTAATGATTGGGAACTCCACAAGTCCCGCATAGAAAGATTCAAGGGTGAACGTCTTTCTTAGTCACACGTAAATCTTCCATTTGTTCCTATGAACCTAATGAGGTGTTCCGCAAATAATCTGTCAATGGTATACAACTCTACTTGTAATTACTTCTTGGAGAAAGGATATTGAAAATCAAGTTGTCCAGTGCTTAAAAATTTTTTTTTTTGTTTTCTCAAAAACCATGAATAAGCATTTTTCTCTCAAAAATACAAGCATGTACATACATGTTGCTCACGTTATGGTAGCCCAGCTTGTGCTGAATACAGTGTAATTACACTTTTGTCATTAATGTGTTTATAAAAAACACAAATGTCAGAGCATGTCAACTTCTAAAGGGCCCCAAACCAACTGACTCCTAGGGGTTAATAATTCAGATTTCTGTCAAATAAGTGACTAGTTAAGTGATATTGTAATTGTCATTAGTGATAGTTTTTAATAGCCGTGTTGTGTTCTTATTAATACTTATGATTAATAATACAGTTATTAATCTCTATAAATGCATCATGGCTTTAAGTAAAGTGAAAACACGATGCAATATTCCTAAAGCAAATGTTAAATCATGAAGATGTGCCCATTGTACATTAAGTTGTTTATTTGTAAATGTAACTAATGAACAATAATACAAAAAAATAAATCTCAGTATTTTACTGGCTAATATTCAGTCTCTGGACAATAAACTCTGCGAGCTGAGAGCGCGGATCTCTTTCCAGCGAGACACGAGGGACTGCTGCATTATCTGCCTTACAGAAACTTGGATGTCTGCTGAGATTCCAGATTCGGCCATCGAAACCACGGGGTTCTCCGTGCACCGAATGGACAGAGAAAAAGATCTCTCCGGGAAAAGCAAAGGCGGGGGTGTGTGTTTTATGATCAACCGATCCTGGTGTGATCAGAGGAACGTACATTCTATCAAGTCTTTCTGTTCTCCTGATCTGGAATTTCTCATGCTTCTGTGTCGACCATTCTGGCTACCGAGGGAATTCACCGCGGTCATCATCACAGCTGTGTATATTCCCCCACAAGCCGACACAGACCGGGCACTAAAGGAACTGTATAGGACAGTGAGTGAGCAGGAAACCGCGCATCCTGAGGCTGCGTTTATTGTGACCGGGGACTTTAACAAAGCCAACTTCAAACGCATTGCACCCAAATACCACCAACATGTTAGCTTCAACACGCGAGGGAAACGTGTTTTGGATCACTGTTACTCTCCCTTCAAGGATTGTTACAAGTCCCTCCCGCGCCCACCATTTGGCAAATCGGATCACGCTTCCATTCTACTTTTGCCCGCTTATAGGCAGAGACTGAAACAGGAAGCACCCGCCCTCAGAACCATCCAGTGCTGGTCGGACCAATCAGATTCTATGCTCCAAGACTGTTTTGATCACGCGGACTGGGAAATGTTCCGGTCGGCCTCTGATGATGACATCGAGGTTTACGCTGATAGCGTAACGTGTTTCATCAGGAAGTGCGTAGAAGACGTTGTTCCGACCAGAACAATACGGCTGTACCTTAACCAGAAGCCGTGGCTAAATGGGGATGTTCGCGCGGCACTCAATGCGCGGACCTTCACTTTTAACTCCGGTAATGCGGAGGAGCATAAACAAGCAAGTTATGCCCTCCGGAAAACCATCAGAGCAGCAAAACGGCAGTACAGGGACAAGATTGAAGGACAGTTCAACTCCACCAACTCCAGAAGCATGTGGAGGGGAATTAACACCATCACGGACTATAAAGGGAACACAAACTCCACCGTGAACACCGCTGCCTCTCTCCCGGACGAGCTCAACACCTTCTATGCTCGCTTTGAGGGAACTAACACCGCCCTCGCGGAGAGAGAGCTCGCGGCTGAAGATACAGAGGTTAGTGCACTCTCCGTATCTTTAGCGGATGTAACCCGATCCTTCCGGCGGGTGAACGTCCGTAAAGCAGCAGGTCCAGACGGCATTCCGGGCCGCGTGATCAGAGCGTGTGCGCACCAACTGGCTGGAGTTTTCACGGACATCTTTAACCTGTCCCTCTCCCTGTCTGTGGTCCCCACATGCTTCAAAACGTCCACCATTGTTCCTGTACCGAAGCAATCAAAACCACCTGCTTAAACGACTGGCGTCCTGTTGCTCTGACCTCCATCATCAGTAAATGCTTTGAGAGACTAGTCAGAAACCACATCTGCTCTGTTCTCCCTCCCTCACTGGACCCGCTGCAGTTTGCATACCGCACAAACCGCTCCACTGATGATGCCATTTCATCTACAATTCACACTGCTCTCTCCCACCTGGAAAAGAGGAACACATATGTGAGAATGCTGTTTGTGGACTACAGCTCAGCATTCAACACCATTGTGCCCTCCATACTTGACATTAAACTCCGGGCTCTAGGCTTAAACAGCCTGTTATGCAGCTGGATCCTGGACTTCCTGTCAAATAGACGCCAGGTGGTCAGAATGGGCAGTAACATCTCATCATCACTGACTCTCAACACTGGAGCCCCTCAGGGCTGTGTTCTCAGCCCACTCCTGTACTCCTTGTACACACATGACTGTGTGGCAATCCACAGCTCCAACACCATCATCAAGTTTGCTGACGATACGACGGTGGTAGGTCTTATTACCGACAATGATGAAACGGCCTACAGAGAGGAGGTGCACACTCTGACACGGTGGTGTCAGGAGCACAACCTCTCCCTCAACGTCAGCAAGACCAAGGAGCTGGTGGTCAACTTCAGGAGGAATGAGAGAGAACACCGCCCCATCACCATTGATGGAGCACCGGTGGAGAGAGTCAGCAGCTTCAAGTTCCTCGGTGTCCACATCACAGAGGAACTCTCATGGTCCGTCCACACTGAGGCCGTTGTGAAGAAGGCTCATCAGCGCCTTTTCTTCCTGCGACGGCTGAGGAGGTTTGGAATGAACCGCCACATCCTCACACGCTTCTACAGCAGCACCATCGAGAGTCTGCTGACTGGCTGCATCACCACCTGGTAAGGCAACAGTACCGCCCGCAGCCGCAATGTCACGGTTCATCAATTCATGGTCTCTCTTCTCTGTGTTTGTGAGGTTGTGTGGAGGCGTGGTTACTGATTACGGTGCTCATCACCTCCACCTGCAGCACATTATCACCAGGCTTTATGTGCAGCTCTCTCACCCACTATCACTGTCAGTTCGTTACAGGCTTCCTGGCGTTGTGTTGTGTTCGTGGCTGTCGTCCTGTTTCCCGTGTGTCTTCTCCGTTCCGGATTCCTGGATTCCGCCTGGCCCATTGCCCGCTGCATTCCCTGCTTCGCTGCCTGCACTGCATCGCCGGGGTTTTGCCTGCCTGTCTGCTGTTTGCAGTCTCTTCCATCCTGTTATCTCTTTATTTCTTTGGACATTGAGCTTCTTTTGAACTGGTGCCTACCCAATAAATGAGCATATTTCTCACTACGCTATTGGATCCATTGTCTTTGATTCACAGCCGTAACAGAACGAACTGACCATCTTTATGGATCCAGCGAGGGTGACCGAACTCCAGGAATATCTCAACGCGAGTAATCAGCGTATGGATCGTCAGGATCAACAAGCGACGAGTACAGCCCAGGCAGTGCAGGCGGTGGCGGAGCAGGTGTCCGAGCTCTCCACACTCATTCAACAGCTTGGAGTGCCCACTGCGCCGCCACCTACACCACCGCCGATTCCCCAGCCCTTCAGTAACATCAATCCGCACGAACCCCAGATCCCAACGCCAGAACGCTATGCGGGTGAGCCCGATCTGTGTAGATCATTTCTAACGAGATGTTCTTTGTTTTTCTCGTTGCAACCAACTTCGTTTTCTACAGAAGCTTCCAGAGTGGCGTTGGTGATCAACCTACTAACGGGGCATGCGGCACGCTGGGGAACGGCGGTCTGGGAAAATCAAGATCCGTGTTGTTCCTCGTTCCTCTCACTCTCAGAGGAGATGAGACGGGTCTTTGACCGAGCAGCTACGGGACGCGAGGCGGCCCGTAGACTCGCCGAACTCCAGCAAGGTAATAGACCCGTCTCCGATTACATCATTGACTTCCGGACCTTGGCCGCAGAGTGTAGATGGAACGAGGAGGCGCAGTGGGACCGTTTCCTGCATGGGCTGGCTGACCGTGTTCAGCAGGAGGTGTACGCAGTGGACCTGCCTTCGGACCTTAACGGACTCATGGATCTGGCCCTTCGGGTTGACTCACGTCTCGAGTCTTTGAACCAACGCACACGACTGAGAAGGACCCCGGATTTCCACGAGTTCCTGGGTGCTAACACGGTCAGTCCCACCAACGCACCCGAGCCCATGCAGGTAGGCAGAGCTCGGCTTTCCCGGGAGGAGAGAGAGCGTCGTCAAGTGGAGGGACTGTGTCTTTACTGTGGCGCGGCGGGGCATTTCCTCAACCAGTGTCCAGTAAAAGGTCAAGCCCGGCAGTAGAGAGGAGGCTACTGTCGGGTGGAGCTGCGTTGGGGAAATCCTTGTCTGCGACCCTCCTTCCGGGAAGATTGCAGTGGGCAGACGGTTATCACGAGTGTCAAGCCCTTGTGGATTCCGGAGCGGAGGGTAACTTCATTGACTGTTCTCTGGCTCACCGACTCAAGATTCCCATCACTCCCCTTCCCAACACCATTGCTGTACACGCCCTCAATGGACGGACATTACCCACCATCACTCACACCACGGACAGGATTACACTCACTATTTCGGGCAACCACTCTGAGACCATCACGTTCCTCCTCACTGATTCCCCTCACGCACCTGTTGTCCTCGGTCATCCATGGCTTGAGAAGCACAACCCGAGGATTGACTGGGGACACAGCACGGTCACGGTCTGGAGTAATCAGTGCTATGCCTCTTGTCTTGTGTCTGCCCGTTCGTCTGTGTCTAGTTTTGTGTTTCAGGAGGAGACGATGGATTTATCAAATGTGCCAGAGGAGTATCTCGACCTGAAGGAGGTGTTCAGTAAGTCCCGGGCTGCTTCTCTTCCTCCTCATCGTCCCTATGACTGTGCCATAGATCTACTTCCAGGCAAGTCTCCGCCTAAGGGCAAGTTATATTCACTTTCTACTCCTGAGAGGGAGGCCATGGAGAAATAAATTTCTGATTCTCTAGCTTCTGAGTTCATCCGCCCTTCCTCTTCTCCAGCGGGGGCGGGGTTCTTTTTCGTGGGTAAGAAGGATGGTTCTCTGCGACCTTGCATTGATTACCGAGGGCTGAACAACATCACGGTAAAGAATACTTATCCTTTGCCGTTGATGTCTTCAGCTTTTGAGAGGTTACAGGGAGCATCCATATTCACGAAATTGGATTTACGTAATGCTTATCATTTGGTCCGCATAAGGGAGGGGGATGAATGGAAGACTGCATTTAATACCCCTAGGGGCCATTTTGAATACTTAGTCATGCCTTTCGGGCTGTCTAACTCCCCAGCAGTCTTCCAAGCACTAGTTAATGACGTGCTGGGAGATATGGTTGACCAGTTCATTTATGTCTACCTGGATGACATATTGATTTTTTCATCTTCTCTCCAGGAACATGTCCAGCACGTCAGACTAGTGTTACAGAGGTTGCTAGAGAATGGGCTTTTTGTCAAGGCGGAGAAGTGCGCGTTTCATGCACAGTCTGTTCCATTCTTAGGTTATATCATCTCATCCGAGGGAATGTGCATGGACCCTGACAAGGTTAAGGCTGTGATAGATTGGCCAATCCCAGATTCCCGTAAGGCCCTACAGAGGTTTCTGGGATTTGCCAATTTTTATCGGCGTTTCATTCGCAATTTCAGCCAGCTAGCCGCGCCTCTGACCGCGTTGACCTCCCCCGGAACTGCGTTCAGGTGGTCTGGTGCAGCCGAGGCCGCATTTACCAACCTCAAGAGCCGCTTTGTTTCGGCTCCCATTCTCGTGACACCTGATCCTTTACGTCAGTTCGTGGTGGAGGTGGACGCGTCAGAGGTGGGGGTAGGAGCAGTTCTCTCCCAGCGCTCTTCCTCGGATGACAAGATGCATCCTTGCGCGTTTTTTTTCTCACCGTCTGTCGCCAGCCGAACGCAATTATGACATTGGTAACAGAGAGCTGTTGGCAGTAAAACTTGCATTGGAGGAATGGCGTCATTGGCTAGAGGGGTCGGGGGTACCTTTCATCGTGTGGACCGATCATAAGAATCTGGAATACATCAGATCTGCCAAAAGACTCAACTCTAGGCAGGCTCGGTGGTCTCTTTTTTTCGGACGTTTTGATTTTACTCTTTCGTACCGCCCGGGTTCCAAGAACATCAAACCCGATGCTTTATCGCGCGTTTTTGACCGCTCCGAACGCCCGTCCACTCCCGAGTGCATTTTACCTGAGAGACTCAGTATCTCCACACTCACATGGGAGGTCGAATCGAAGGTTAGATCAGCCTTAGAAGGGGTAACGCCTCCGCCCGGCGGACCACCGAGTCGATTATTTGTACCAGAGGGAGTTCGGTCTGACGTGGTACGATGGGGTCATTGTTCCAATGTAGCTTGTCACCCAGGGGTCAATAGAACCAAGTTTTTGGTAAAGCAACGATTCTGGTGGCCTAGGATGGCTCGTGACATCCGAGATTTTGTTTTGGCCTGTTCAGTCTGTGCCATGGGTAAGACTTCTAATCGCCCTCCCGATGGGCTCCTTCAACCACTGTCGATCCCTTCGAGACCCTGGTCCCACATTGCGCTAGATTTTATTACCGCCCTCCCGCCCTCCCAGGGCAAGACGGTCGTTTTGACCGTCGTGGACCGGTTCTCGAAGATGGCTCACTTTATTCCCTTACCTAAATTACCCTCTGCTAAGGAGACAGCGGTAGCTGTGGTCGATCACGTCTTTCGTTTACATGGCCTCCCGAGGGACGTGGTTTCCGACAGGGGACCTCAGTTTGTGTCCAAATTTTGGCGAGAATTTTGTAAATTAATAGGGGCGACGATTAGCTTGTCTTCGGGTTTTCATCCCCAGACTAATGGCCAGACTGAACGGGCTAACCAAGACCTGGAGAGAGGGTTGCGATGTCTGGTTTCCAAGAATCCTTCCTCCTGGAGCCAACGCATCTCATGGATTGAGTACGCGCATAATTCGTTACCAGTGTCAGGTACGGGCCTTTCGCCATTTAAGTGTAGCTTAGGGTACCAGCCACCAATTTTTCCCAGTCTGGAATCCGAAGTCGCGGTCCCCTCCGCTCACGCCTTCGTCCAGAGGTGTCGTGACACCTGGAGCAGAGCCCGCGAGACTCTTCTTCAGGTGGGTAAACGCACCAAGGCCCAAGCCGATCGCCACCGGTCTAAGCCTCCCGTCTACGTCGTGGGTCAAAAAGTGTGGCTTTCATCTAAGAACATTCCTCTCCGCTCCGTAAGTAATAAGTTAGGTCCTAAATTCATTGGCCCGTTCACTGTCACCAAGATTCTTAGTCCGGTGGCAGTCCGCCTCAAACTACCTCCCGCGTACGGGAGGATTCACCCCGTGTTTCATGTTTCCAAATTAAAACCTGTTTTTCATGCTCGCATTAATCCGCCTGTCCCGGTACCCCCCCCCCGCCACGACTCATAGATGGGGAACCTACTTATTCGGTAAATCGTATTCTGGACTCTAGGCGGAGGGGACGCAGATTCCAGTACTTGGTGGACTGGGAGGGTTACGGTCCGGAGGAGAGAAGTTGGGTTCCTGCCAGGGACATACTGGATCACTCCCTTATTGATGATTACAATCGACAGGTAGGTCCTCCTGGGAGCTCCAGGAGGTGCTCCTAGGGGGAGGGGTACTGTCACGGTTCATCAATTCATGGTCTCTCTTCTCTGTGTTTGTGAGGTTGTGTGGAGGCGTGGTTACTGATTACGGTGCTCATCACCTCCACCTGCAGCACATTATCACCAGGCTTTATGTGCAGCTCTCTCACCCACTATCACTGTCAGTTCGTTACAGGCTTCCTGGCGTTGTGTTGTGTTCGTGGCTGTCGTCCTGTTTCCCGTGTGTCTTCTCCGTTCCGGATTCCTGGATTCCGCCTGGCCCATTGCCCGCTGCATTCCCTGCTTCGCTGCCTGCACTGCATCGCCGGGGTTTTGCCTGCCTGTCTGCTGTTTGCAGTCTCTTCCATCCTGTTATCTCTATTTCTTTGGACGTTGAGCTTCTTTTGAACTGGTGCCTACCCAATAAATGAGCATATTTCTCACTACGCTATTGGATCCATTGTCTTTGATTCACAGCCGTAACACGCAAGGCCCTGCAAAGGGTAGTGCGCACGGCCAGCTGCATCATCGGAGGTGAGCTTCCCTCCCTCCAGGACATTTACGCCAGGCGGTGTGTGAAGAGAGCTCAGAGGATCATCAGAGACTCTAGCCACCCGAGCCATGGGCTGCTCTCACTGCTGCCATCAGGCAGACGGTACCGCAGCATTAGAACACGCACCAGCCGACTCCAGAACAACTTCTTCCCACAAGCAATCAGACTACTTAACTCTTGATCCATCAGTATCATAACACACACTGGACAGAATATCACTCAGCACAACCCACTGTAGATACACACACATTATATATACATTTATTTATCATACAGCATCTATTGCACTTTGGACTTCAATTTGTGAACATATTGTATACTGTACATTGTATATTATTACTATAGCTTAATGTATACTGTTATTGTTGTATGTTTAGTGTATATTGTTTTAAGTATATGTATATTGTAAGTATGTGTATATTGTTTAAGCTGTGAGAACTACACTCACATTGTGTAAATTATTTATTGTTTATTGTAGTGTATACTGTGCTGTGAGTAATTGTGTGCGCATCAGATGTGTAATCTGTTGTTGCTTAAATGTTGTACATGTCATGTCATGACTGCTATGTTTGCTCGGAACTGCACCTAAGAATTTCACCTACTGTTGCACTTGTGCATATGGTAGAGTGACAAATAAAGTGATTTGATTTTGATTTGATATTTTTTATTTTACATACTAGCAAAACACTGCAACATAATTTGTTTAAAGGTCCCGTTCTTCGTGTCTTTTTGAAGCTTTGATTGTGTTTACAGTGTGCAATATAACATGTGTTCATGTTTCGCGTGTAAAAAACCCCCAGTATTTTTAACACAATGTACTTATCTGTATACCGCTGTTTTCACTGTCCTGAAAACGGCTGATGACATCCTTTATTCTATGAAGTCCCTCCTTCAGAAATACGTAACGAGTTCTGATTGTGCCAGCGGTTCCCGTGTTGTGATTGGACAGCAGCTTAGTGAACGTAGCCCGGTCCTGTGTTGTGATTCGACAGCAGCTTAGCGCAAATGGAAAGGTCACGCCTCTTAACGGGAGATATATGCGCGCTTAATGATCTCTACAGCGTCCCTGGGAAAGCCAAACAAAGGTGATTTGACTCCGGGATGAAAATAACAGCGTCTCGACGACATGGCGACAAACACAGTCAAACGCAACACTTCCTTTTCTCCGCGACACGTCCTCTTCTCCACGTGGGACAGCAACAAGACCACGCCCCCTTTTTTCACGTAGTCTTGTGGGCGGAGGTTAGTCTGTTCTACTGTTCTACTGACGTCATTTATGAAGGAAGTACCAGGATGTAGTCCAAGCCAGCCGTTCGCTGTAGGCTTTGAAAGGGAACTTCTGTTAACTAAAATATCTCGCTTGGCATTGAACTTTGAGCTTTATAATTTTACAGGTATTATTTATGCTCTAACAGCAACATTGCACACTAACTAAAGTTTGAACAATGGGATCACGAAGAACGGGACCTTTAAGTATAATTTCAAAGCAATACCATGCATATGGCTGAGGAGATATAGACAATTTTAACAAATCAAAATGACCATTCATGACCTCTAATGCAAACATTAGCCATTAAAGGTGACTGGGCTAGTATTAGCCAATTGTCTATGTAACAAGGCTAGGTTAAACGGAAGGACCAGATATTGGTAAGCTTCGCCCCCGAAAGAAAACCTCTATTTGAAAATACACTTGTTTAAGATCGATCGTGACGAACCAATCGAGATGTTCAATTTGCGACACGATCATCTTGACAGTTAGCATTTTTGAATGTGGCCACATGAAAAGTCCACATGGGAAAGACACAAAGCCTGTAAAACACACGCTTTTGCCTCAAGTTGTAGACAAACCGTCTATAAATAAACATGCACCACAGGACATTATATGTACACATATAACTGTCTTGTAAAGTGTCCCTTCTATGTTATTTAGTTTATGCATATGCCTTATGAACAATTTACTTTTCATGTAACCTCATACATGTTGTGTCTCCCATCAAATTAATGCTCGCTACACAACTTACACTTTCATGTATGTCATGTCCTCGTAGGAGGCAATGTGTATTTGTTGCATTAATTCGAGTATAAATGGGCACAGACCCTTCTGATTTCATGTTTGAAACAAAGAGCCTTAAAATCTTTCCCGCTTGGAAATCACAAAAATCTCATTGGTCAAGTCTACCTCAGGAGGGTGTGACCACCCCCAGACTCTAAAAAGAGAGATCTTAGAGTCTCTGTCTCTCGTCTCTTCTCCCTGGCTGAAACACCTCATCTCGGCCAGCCGGCCTATCGGCCAGATAAGGCCTCCACACACAGCCTCACGTGTGTGTGGGACAGAAAACCAGATGCCACTACTCAGCCATTTGGGCCAGCAGGCCCAACTCACAGCTTCTTTGACCATCTGAGTCTACGCAAGTTCACCATCATTCCCTCGCTCAACACGGAAGGAAATGACCGCAACTGCAAAACCAGCGGACGGGACCATCAAGACTTTCTCCTGCGGCCGTATATCTGGATGCCTTCCTGGGCAAATGCAAGTAATGTACTAATGCTGCGTTCACACCAAACGCAAGCGTCTGGCGCGAGTGATTTCAATGGAAAGGCGTGTTGACGCGCGTCTGGAGGTCCCGTGACGCAACTCCGCCTCATTCACACGTCCAGTTCGCGCGAATTGATCGTCTTGTGATCAAACACGCGAGTGGTGCTTTTGTGCATTCACGCGTTTAAAGCAAATTCGCATCTGACGCCCGAGTTGAAAAATTTGAACTTTGGCGTCAATTCGCGCCGCGTTAACCAATCAGGAGCCTGCTGGCTGCGGTCACGTGGTGAAGGGACGTGATGAGAAACCCTGCATAATTTAAAAATACTACTGTGTCACAAAATGTAGTTTTAAGACTTTATCAAGTCAGAATAGTTGTTTAAAGCTCAAATCTGTGGTTTATTTATAAAGAGAGCACCCATTTACATTTACATTTACATTTACATTTAGTCATTTAGCAGACGCTTTTATCCAAAGCGACGTACAAATGAGAGCAATAGAAGCAACTAGAACAGTCAAGGGCAACAATATGCAAGTGCTGTAACAAGTCTCAGTTAATCTAACACAGAACACACAGGACTTTTTTTTTTTTTTTTTTTTTTTTTTTAATAAATTAGACAGACAGAGAATGAATAGAGTGATAAGTGCTATTCTTGATTGATCAGGTGCTGCTGGAAAAGACGTGTCTTTAGCCGTTTTTTGAAAATGGCTACAGACTCGGCTGCTCGAATTGCGATAGGCAGGTCATTCCACCAGATGGGGGCGGTCCAGGAAAAGGTCCGTGAGAGTGATTTCATGCCTCTTTGGTATGGCACCACAAGGCGTCGTTCACTGGCAGAACGTAAGCTCCTGGAGGGTGTGTAAGTCTGAACAAGCGAGTTTAGGTATATTGGTGCAGAGCCAGTGGTTACTTTGAAGGCGAGTACCAGTGTCTTGAATTTGATGCGAGCGGCTATTGGCAGCCAGTGGAGATTGATGAAGAGAGGTGTGACGTGTGCCCTCTTCGGCTCGTTAAAGATCACCCTCGCCGCTGCATTCTGGATCAGTTGCAAGGGTTTGATAGTGCATGCCGGAAGGCCTGCTAGAAGAGCATTACAGTAGTCCAGTCTGGAGAGAACAAGAGCTTGGACCAAGAGTTGTGTGGCCTGCTCTGATAGGAAGGGTCTAATCTTCCTAATGTTGTATAATGCAAATCTGCAGGACCGGGATGTTGCAGTGATGTGGTCAGTGAATTTTAGCTGATCATCAATCACAACTCCAAGGTTCCTGGCTGTCCTGGACGGAGTTATGGTTGATGATCCGAGCTGAATGGAGAGATTATGATGAAGTGCTGGGTTGGCTGAGACCACGAGCAGTTCTGTCTTTGCAAGGTTGAGTTGCAGGTGATGCTCCTTCATCCAGGCAGAAATGTCTGTTAGGCAGGCAGCAATACGAACACCAACCGTGGGATCATCTGGTTGAAATGAGAAGTAGAGTTGAGTGTCGTCGGCATAGCAATGATAGGAAAAGCCATGTTTCTGAATGACAGATCCCAGTGATGACATGTAGATGGAGAAGAGAAGTGGTCCAAGCACTGAGCCCTGTGGAACTCCAGTGGCTAGATGAAGTGACTTAGACACTTCACCTCTCCATGACACCGTGAAGGACCTACCTGAGAGGTAAGACTTGAGCCACTGGAGAGCAGTACCCGAGATGCCCATCTTCATGAGAGTTGACAGGAGGATCTGGTGGTTAACTGTGTCAAAAGCAGCAGACAGATCCAGTAAGATAAGTACTGTGGATTTGGAAGCCGCTCTTGCCTGTCTCAGTGCCTCCGTAACCGAGAGCAGGGCAGTCTCAGTTGAGTGGCCACTTTTGAAGCCGGATTGGTTGATGTCCAGGAGGTTGTTCTGTTCAAGAAACGTAGAGAGCTGGTTAAAAACAACTCGCTCGAGTGTCTTTGCAATGAAAGGCAGAAGGGATACCGGTCTGTAGTTTTCTAAAAGTGCTGGGTTCAGAGAGGGTTTCTTAAGCAGTGGGGTTACCCGAGCCTGCTTGAATGCTGTGGGGAAGGTCCCGGTGTGAAGAGAGGTGTTGACAATGTGAGTGAGTGCAGGAGTAACAGAAGAAGAAATGGCCTGAAGGAGGTGAGTGGGGATAGGGTCAAGCGGACAGGTAGTGGGGTGGTTGGAGAGGATGAGTTTGGAGAGTTCAGCTTCAGAGAGCAGAGAAAAAGAGGGGAGCGTATGTGTGATGGTTGTTGAGATGTGTGTGTCGGTTTGTGGTGTGGAGAATTGGCTGCTGATGGAGGAGATTTTATTTGTGAAAAATGATGCAAAGTCATCAGCTGTAAGAGTTGATGAAGGAGGGGGGGGAGGAGGACAAAGGAGGGAAGAGAACCTTCTGAAAAGTGCACGAGAGTCAGAGCAGTTGTTGATTTTGTTGTGGTAGTATTTAGTTTTAGCAGTGGAGACATTAGCAGAGAAAGAAGCGAGGAGAGACTGATACAGGGTCAGGTCAGTAGTGTTTTTAGTTTTGCGCCACTTCCTCTCTGCCACCCGGAGCCCAGAGCGATGTTCGCGGAGAACATCAGACAGCCAGGGGGCAGAGGGAGTGGTGCGAGCTGGCCTGGTTGAAACGGGACAGAAGTTGTCTAAGCAAGATGTTAGAGTGGAGCAAAGAGTGTCAGTAGCACTGTTAGTGTCCAGAGCTGAGAACTGAGCAGGTGGAGGGAGTGAGGAGGAAACCATAGTGGATAGACGGGAGGGAGAGAGTGAGCGTAGATTACGCCGAAAGGTGATCAGCGGAGGAGTGTGTGTTGTGTCAGGAGTCAGTAGGAGGTTTAGAGTGATGAGAAGGTGATCTGAGGTGTGCAATGGAGTAACTAAAGGGTCTTCTGTGGAGCAGTAGCGTGTGTAGATAAGGTCCAGATGGTTACCTGATTTGTGAGTAGCTGTAGTAGATACTCGCTTAAGGTCAAATGAGGTCAGAAGAGTGGTGAAGTCTGCAGCCTGTGGTTTGTCAAGGTGAATGTTGAAGTCACCGAGGAGTACCAGAGGGGTGCCATCCTCGGGGAAGTGAGATAGTAAAATATCCAATTCCTCCAAGAAGTTACCCAGTTGACCTGGAGGGCGATAAATAACTACAACATGGATTTTAGCAGGGTGAGTGATAGTGATTGAGTGTGATTCAAATGAGTCGTTGCCAGATAAAGAAGGAATGGGGTCAAATTTCCAATCCTTTGAGATGAGCAGACCAGTACCTCCGCCCCTCCCAATCAGGCGAGAGGTGTGTGAAAAAGTGTAATTATTTGAGAGAGCTGCAGGAGTGGCAGTGTCTTCCGGTTTGATCCAGGTTTCAGTTAGAGCCATGAGACTGAGATGTGAATGAGTGGAGAACGATGCAATAAAGTCTGCTTTGTTTACAGCAGACTGGCAATTCCAGAGACCAATTGGAATGGACATTAATGTAGCAGAGGAAATAGGTACACTACGCAGATTATTAGTATTACGGCGTCTAGAATGTACGGAGCGTGATTTACGGGTGTGTGTGATAATAGTAGAGATTTGGAAGCACATAGTGAATACAGGTCAGACAAATAAACAGATGAAAACAAGCAAACCACAAAAGTGGACAAAGTAGAAGGAAAGCTATACTCAAGTGCCTTGTCGGTGTCCTTGCTCGAGTGGAGTCGCGCAGAGTAGAGTCGATGTCTTTACACTCTTCGGTCTTCACACGAGGAGGGCTTCACACGAGGGCTGCCGCTTCCGCTGCCGCGGAGCACCACTCAATTTATTCTCACAATAAGTGTCGTCAGTGAATACAGCTGGCCACTCCCAGCGAAACGCGTTAGCTTGCACGTGGTCAAGGGATCAGCTTGTTAACAAACAAACAGCACTACACCACATAGACAACGTTCTAAATAACAGCTGAACTACAGATCAAATGAGGAAAATGAATACAGTACTCACACAATAGTTGTTCTCCCTGATGTTCGATCGCTTCTCTCTGACTTAGTGTAAACAATGAACGCACTATATACCACCTGGCTTATGGCCACGCCCAGCGAAACGCGTTAGCTTGCACGTGGTCAAGGGATCAGCTTGTTAACAAACAAACAGCACTACACCACATAGACAACGTTCTAAATAACAGCTGAACTACAGATCAAATGAGGAAAATGAATACAGTACTCACACAATAGTTGTTCTCCCTGATGTTCGATCGCTTCTCTCTGACTTAGTGTAAACAATGAACGCACTATATACCACCTGGCTTATGGCCACGCCCAGCGAAACGCGTTAGCTTGCACGTGGTCAAGGGATCAGCTTGTTAACAAACAAACAGCACTACACCACATAGACAACGTTCTAAATAACAGCTAAACTACAGATCAAATGAGGAAAATGAATACAGTACTCACACAATAGTTGTTCTCCCTGATGTTCGATCGCTTCTCTCTGACTTAGTGTAAACAATGAACGCACTATATACCACCTGGCTTATGGCCACGCCCAGCGAAACGCGTTAGCTTGCACGTGGTCAAGGGATCAGCTTGTTAACAAACAAACAGCACTACACCACATAGACAACGTTCTAAATAACAGCTGAACTACAGATCAAATGAGGAAAATGAATACAGTACTCACACAATAGTTGTTCTCCCTGATGTTCGATCGCTTCTCTCTGACTTAGTGTAAACAATGAACGCACTATATACCACCTGGCTTATGGCCACGCCCAGCGAAACGCGTTAGCTTGCACGTGGTCAAGGGTCAGCACTACACCACATAGTCAGCACCACATGGTCAGCACTACACCACATAGACAACGTTCTAAATAACAGCTGAACTACAGATCAAATGAGGAAAATGAATACAGTACTCACACAATAGTTGTTCTCCCTGATGTTCGATCGCTTCTATCGCTTCGCTTCTCTCATTTAAAAAAAAAACAATTGTGAGATCCAGGCGATCACCGGGCGCTCAGCGCTCATAACCCGGCGAGAGCAGCCTTTGCTCGGCTAGTCCTTCTGCCACTGACTCTGATGTCCTGTAGTGGTTCGTCTTGTGTGAATCTAACGGGCGATCTTTGTCGTCATGAATTTATAATTTGTTGTCTGCCAAATCGTTTTGACTGAGGGCAAAGAGAAGTTTCATAACCTTATTTTTTAAGGATATTTAAATATACATGCAGTGAAGATAATGTAGGAGTTGCCTGGACCACATTTGTGTGGCTATTAATGCTTAATATATATTTTTAATGAAAATGAAAAGAGGCAGAGTGGTGTTGTATGACATTTCTCCTGGAGCGACTTGAACGCGCATCTATTTTGCTTCAAATGCTCGATTTCTATGCGCGTCCAATTCGCTGCAGACGCGTGAATGGATTCAAAATGTTCACGCATCAAACTAGACGCGTTTTTGACACTCTATTCACGTTTTGGTGTGAACGCAGCATAAGAAATAAAAGTTGCTGTGTAGTTAGCAAAACTGTAAACTGTAAAGTTAACCAAAGACGGTTCTTTCCAATGTTTTGACTCGTTGCATAACTTCATCTATCTGTTCTGACCCTTTTCCCTCCAACCACTTTAACCTTACCTCTTGTCATGCATGTATTGTGTCCATATGTTTAATGTTAGTTTTAGTCTTGTTCCGTGATTTAGTTCAAGTTTATGCACAGTATATGTTTGGTCCTGACTTCCTGACTGCAAACAAATTGTCCCTTAAATGATCGATCTTGCTATGCACTCTAGGCGCTTAGGTAAATTCAAAGAAATAATTAATAATTAAATCTGTGGCCATGAAAAATATCCTTTTCTAAGAATTAAATTAATAATCAATACTGAACGTCCTTAGGACGAACTGATTGAATGATTGTAATGTTAATGTAGCTACATCAAGTTAATCTATTTAACCAATTCAAATATTAATAATTAATCATAATGAATAATCATGAGTTATGAATAATTATTAATAATTCTCCTCAGAGCTAATACGTTACACATGGTACTCATCACACTGGAGATACCGTGCTTCTACGTCACCAGCACATAGCGCATTATGAGTAGGGTTGCCAACCGTCCCGTATTTAAGGCATTGAAGTGTCCCATACGGACAGTGGTGGAAGAGTACTGGAAAAGCATACTCAAGTAAAAGTACTGTTACTTGTCAAAAAATGTAGTGCAAGTAGAGTAAAAGTACCTGTCCTAAATACTACTCAAAGTAAGAGTAAAAAGTAGCCCTTCTAAAAATACTTGTGAGTAGTGAGTATGCTGTGAATGTTATTCCACCTTATATACCCTGCAAATTAAAAAAGTAGCTTATACTCTTTTATGGATGATTCTCAGTAAGAACAAAAAAACATGAGATGACCAACAGTATTTCTCCCAAGTTTTATTTTTGACTGCTAGTGCTAAAATACAGCCGTGTAATATTTGAGAAAGCAACCAATAATCTGGTAACATTTATGACAACCAGTCTGTAGAGGTTTTCTTGCGGTTAATTAAAAAAGGTTGCAAATTGTTGTACATTAACAATTTTACATTGAAAAAGTAGAGTTCTTTCTTTTCAAGACGCATGTACTGCTTTAATTTCAATGGATGTTTTCTCTGTAAAAAGAATACACTTCAGAAATCAGAATCGAGTAACTCACAATTTTCACCACTGATTATTTTTGCTTGCAACTAAAAACATAAACCTGATTTAAATATACATCTGATGTTTTATGAAAGTTATTTGCTTTATACATGGACTACAATTTTAAATCGCCATGTGAGAACACATTACATTAAAATATGCACTTGTAACGAGTGTAAAATCAATATTATTTTTTCACTCAAAATCTTTTCTTCATTATTAAAAACTCTATATTAAAAATAAGAGAATCATTGTTTGATTTTCATTGGATTGTCTTTTGATTTAATTATGCTGCTATGTATATTTTTGGAATTTTATATACACTCTAAAAAATGCTGGGTTATTTATTCAACCCAACCGCTGGGTTGAGACTGTTGGGTCATTTTATTGGGTTATTTTCTCAGTGTTGGGTTCTTTTTTGTGTAACCCAACCGCTGGGTTACCGTTTGGGTCAAGTATACTGACAGTTGAAACAGTGAACTCACCCCTCCCTCGCTGCTCACGCTGAATTAACAGTGGATTGTTCTTGATCAAAACTGACCTGATTAACATGGAAAATAACACATTTCACCATGAAATCATGTAATGAAGTGTCCCGTGTGTTTCACGATCACCATATGACATCCAGCGCTGTGAGAAAATAAAATAAAACACACAAAAACAACACTGCCAGAATTTTTTGCCCAAACTTCAAAAGCCTGTTTAAATGATTAAAATTAGAAGCATATCTTCACTTTAATATTACATTCCTCATGTGAACTACTTATATACAACATGTTATGCATGTGTGTATGAGACAGAGGGGAACAGGTCGCATTTGCAGCAGATATATGCTGCCCATCATAAATCAAAGCACGAGACAGACA
Organism: Romanogobio albipinnatus; assembly: GCA_023566225.1. NCBI lineage: Eukaryota > Metazoa > Chordata > Actinopteri > Cypriniformes > Gobionidae > Romanogobio > Romanogobio albipinnatus. The sequence continues at coordinate 16,290,846 of CM042248.1, read as the reverse complement.
GGGGTCGGAGGAGAACACCGGAAAATGTGACATAATGAACAATATTCGTCTGTATTTGTAATACACAAACCGTGGTTCAGCTGCGCGAGACAAGCAGTGTGAATGCACAGCGGGGGCGTGCGGCTCCCGCTCTCCATATGCACCGCTCCTGCCCTGCCAACGCAATGCTTGCGTGTGCGGTGTGAAGCCGCCGTAAGATACCAGCATCGGCCATCAAAAAAAACTATATTGGTCAACCACTAATTTAGTGTGCCTTATTTTGTCAATTAGAATATCGATATTTGGTGCCAGTGTATCGATTGTTACATCGCACTGAGAAGGACAACAATATTTCGCCATATCAATATTTTGTCCCACCCCTAATTTTGTATATAATGCTACATTGTGCTCTGAGTTGTATGTTTTTAACATTCTTCTGTTTTTAACAGGTTGGGACCAACATGGTGGAATTCTTGAAGGAGGCTGAGCTCACTAAACCCTTCCCCTTTGTACTTGGTCTAGGGGATGACAGTCAGTGCCATCAGGCCTTTGTAATGGTTTGCAAACAGGCACTACAGGCAAACACTCTCCTTGGTGCTGTGGACACATGTTTTAAAGTTTTTTATGTTTTGGACATTCATTTCCCGAAGCAGTGCGCACCAGTGTGGGAATTTTTGCAGACTGTTGTTTACAAACTCCCAGGAACAAAATCCCCATCAGTAAGACTGCTCTGTGGATATTTGTCATGTTAAGCAGTCCTGGAACCACAATAGCTAACCCTCTCTAAGATGTTATGAGTTTATAAGAGGAAAATTGTCAAACTAATGCATATATTGTTTCTAAAAAATTTTTTGTGCCACTGTGTTCTTGTGCCAATTTGTTAACCGTATAAAAGCTATGAGTTTAAGGGGTATCAAACTAATTATGGTGAGGTGGGTGTGGTTTTCGCGAGGTCTGCGGGCAGAGAGAAGGAAAGGATCCGAGCGGTGAGTAAGCGGCTTGAGCGCTGATTAAAAACACCTGAGCTATAAAGAGAGAGAGAACAATGCGAGAGAGAGATGGAGAGAGAGAGGGACTGGGACATCGCTGCTGCTGCTGCTCTCACGAGTGGAACTGAGAAAGCCCGTTAAAGTCTGTTGACTGTGAATGAGTGTTTTTGCGCCCACGTGCGCTGTTTATGTTCAGTTCTGAGTTACTAAATAAAAGGGCAAGTCCCAGTCACGCCGACCCCTGTCTTCTTCCTTCCTTGCCTTGCCAAACCGTTATCACACTGGTGCCGAAACCCGGGAAGGGAGAAGAATGCCGCCGCCATGGAAACCCCATCAGGAGCGCCATTTGCGGAGATCATCCAGTCGCTGGCCGGTCTTCACCAGGAACAACACCACCAACTACTGGCCATGAGGGAGGAGCAGGATAAAAAGTTTGAGCTGCTCCTGCAGGCCCAGTTTGAAGACCGCCAGCTGTTCCGGAGCTGGATAGACCGGGAGGCCAAGGCCACCCCCCCTGTGTCATCTGACCCGGCGGCTTCCATCCCCCTCAGCAAGATGGGTCCACAGGACGACCCCGAGGCGTTCCTCGACCTCTTTGAAAAGTCCGAAGGAGTCGGCCGGCCCTTCGTCTTCGCCCAACAGCTCCGGGACTCTTGCCGCAAATGGCTGATGGCCGATGGGACTGACGTCGAGGGAGTCATCGATCGTGATACCAGGCCATCCAACTGGCGGAGGACCAAATGGTGGCGTGCCCGGGGGTCAGCGAACCCCTACCATCTGCCTCTCTCTCCTCTCTCTCTCCCCTTTTTGTCTCCTCATCTGTCTCTAAACCTGTCCCTCTACCCAGGTCGCGAGGGGGCCTCGCCCTGAAACCGGCGCCCAGGTGGAGGACGGGTATCCCCATCGGGTCTCTCGCAGCTACCTCTTCCCCTCCGCTCAAGCCGCTTCCTGCCACCAGGGTGGCGGTGAGGTCTGGGCCGGCTTGTTGGCGCTGTGGGGACCCCGGACACTTTGTGGATCGCTGTCCGGTAATGGAGGTGGGGACACTGATCCGGGTCCCCAATGAGCCGCAAGCCGCCCCCGATCAGGCCGGCCTGTACCAAATACCAGTGAGTATTAAGGGGAGTACGTATCATGCGCTGGTGGATTCAGGTTGTAACCAGACCTCCATCCACCAGAGTTTGATTCAACCCCGGGCATTGGTTAACAGCCACGTGGTTAAGGTAAGGTGTGTGCACGGGGAGGTGGTGAATTATCCGCTGCTGCCTGTTCAGATTCATTTTAGGGGACAAAAGCATAGCGTTGAGGTTGCAGTTAACCCGCACCTCCGGCACCCGATTATCTTGGGGACCAATTGGCCGGCATTTAATAAACTGATGGGTTATTTATGCTCGGGTGCCTCTTGGGGAAAGGGAGTGAAGTGAAGTGAAGTGAAAGTGAAGTGACGTGTGGCCAAGTATGGTGACCCATACTTGGAATTTGTGCTCTGCATTTAACCCATCCAAGTGCACACACACGGTAGTGAACACACACCCGGAGCAGTGGGCAGCCATATTGCTGCGTGGACCGAGACAGAGGCAGGACCACGGTGGTTCAGCTCGGGGAAGCTCAGCCCGGACCTCGGGAACCTGATTCGGGGGAAACGAGCGCTCTACAGAGAACTATTCTCTCTGAGCGCGATGACTTTCCCCTGGAACAATCCCGCGATGAAACGCTCAAACATGCGTTCGATCAGGTCCGCTCCATCGATGGCTGACTTCTCCGACCTGACCAGCCGTTCTCCTACTCGTATTTTACGGTCATTAAAGATAGGTTGTATTGGGTAACCCAGTGCCATTGCGTAATATTTCCACTAAGAGCGTCGCAGCGGCACTGTTTCAGTTAATCTCCTGGGTGGGAATCCGGAAAGAGATTCTCACTGATCAGGGCACGGCGTTTATGTCACGGACAATTCGCGAACTATACGAATTATTGGGCATTAAATCGATCCACACGAGCGTCTATCACCCACAAACGGACGGTCTTGTGGAACGATTTAATCGCACGTTGAAAACCATGATTCGGAAGTTCGTGCGGGAAGGCGCCAAAAATTGGGACAAGTGGCTAGAACCTGTTGTTTGCCGTACGGGAGGTCCCCCAAGCCTCCACGGGGTTTTCCCCCTTCGAGCTCCTCTATGGACGTCAGCCCTGCGGGGTTTTAGATGTCCTTAGGGAGACTTGGGAGGACGGACCTTCAGATAGCAAAAACGAAATTCAGTATGTCCTGGACCTGAGAACAAAACTCCACACTTTGGGGCGGCTGTCAATGGAGAATTTGTTGCAGGCTCAGGACAGACAACGTGCGCAATACAATAGGGGCTCTAGATTACGTCAATTTGCACCGGGAGATAAAGTACTTGTATTACTCCCCACATCTAACTCTAAATTACTCGCGAAGTGGCAAGGACCCTTTGAGGTCACACGGCGAGTTGGCGATCTCAATTAATCAATCAAATCAAATCAAATCACTTTATTGTCACTCTACCATATGCACAAGTGCAACAGTAGGGGAAATTCTTAGGTGCAGTCCGAGCAAACATAGTAGTCATGACATGACATATACAACATTTAAGCAACAACAGATTACACATCTGATGCGCACACAATTACTCACAGCACAGTATACACTACAATAAACAATAAATAATTTACACAATGTGAGTGTAGTTCTCACAGCTTTAAACAATATACACATACTTACAATATACATATACTTTAAACAATATACACTAAACATACATTAAACAATAACAGTATACATTAAGCTATGGTAATAATATACAATGTACAGTATACAATATGTTCACAAATTGAAATCCAAAGTGCAATAGATGCTGTATGATAAATAAATGTGTATATAATGTGTGTGTATCTTCAGTGGTTTGTGCTGAGTGATATTCTGTCCAGTGTGTGTTATGATCCTGATGGATCAAGAGTTAAGTAGTCTGATTGCTTGTGGGAAGAAGCTGTTCTGGAGTCGGCTGGTGCGTGTTCTGATGCTGCGGTACCGTCTGCCTGATGGCAGCAGTGAGAGCAGCCCATGGTTCGGGTGGCTAGAGTCTCTGATGATCCTCTGAGCTCTCTTCACACACCGCCTGGCGTAAATGTCCTGGAGGGAGGGAAGCTCACCTCCGATGATGCAGCTGGCCGTGCGCACTACCCTTTGCAGGGCCTTGCGGTTGCGGGCGGTACTGTTGCCGTACCAGGTGGTGATGCAGCCAGTCAGCAGACTCTCTATGGTGCAGGTGTAGAAGCGTGTGAGGATGTGGCGGTTCATTCCAAACCTCCTCAGCCGTCGCAGGAAGAAAAGGCGCTGATGAGCCTTCTTCACAACGGCCTCGGTGTGGACGGACCATGTGAGTTCCTCTGTGATGTGGACACCGAGGAACTTGAAGCTGCTGACTCTCTCCATCGGTGCTCCATTGATGGTGATGGGGCGGTGTTCTCTCTCATTCCTCCTGAAGTCGACCACCAGCTCCTTGGTCTTGCTGACGTTGAGGGAGAGGTTGTGCTCCTGACACCACCGTGTCAGAGTGTGCACCTCCTCTCTGTAGGCCGTTTCATCATTGTCAGTGATGGGACCTACCACTGTCGTATCGTCAGCAAACTTGATGATGGTGTTGGAGCTGTGGGTTGCCACACAGTCATGTGTGTACAAGGAGTACAGGAGTGGGCTGAGAACACAGCCCTGAGGGGCTCCAGTGTTGAGAGTCCGTGATGAGGAGATGTTACTGCCCATTCTGACCACCTGGCGTCTGTTTGACAGGAAGTCCAGGATCCAGCTGCATAATAAGCTGTTTAAGCCTAGAGCCCGGAGTTTCCCGTCAAGTATGGAGGGCACAATTATGAGGTTCTTCGTACGGATAGGGACGGGGCACGTCAGATTTATCACCTCAACCTTCTAAAAAAATGGTCTGAGGCAGAGTCGGTGTTGCTGGCGACGGTAGTGAGCGGGGAGGAGGATCTCGGACCGGAGGCACTCCCAAAGCCCAAATGCGCTGCCCTGGCCCTTGGTGGAGATCACCTCTCACCCTCGCAGCTCACCGACTTAAAAAGGTTGCAGGCAGATTTTGCCGACGTGTTCTCGCCCCTTCCCGGTCGAACGAATCTCATCCATCACCATGTTGAGACGGAACCGGGTGTGGTCGTTCGTAGCCGCCCGTATTGCTTACCTGAACATAAAAAAAAGAAAGTTCAGAGCGAATTGGAGGCAATGTTAGACATGGGGGTAATAGAAGAATCCAACAGTGACTGGGCGAGCCCGATCGTTTTGGTTCCAAAGCCTGACGGCTCCGTTCGTTTCTGCGTGGATTATAGAAAAGTCAATGCGGTGTCTAAATTCGACGCTTATCCAATGCCCAGGGTTGACGAGTTGCTTGACCGGCTTGGTGTTGCTCGCTTTTATTCGACACTGGACTTAACTAAGGGATATTGGCAGATCCCCTTATCTCCTTTATCCAAAGAAAAGACAGCTTTCACCACGCCGTTCGGGTTACACCAATTTGGTCACCCTTCCTTTCGGCTTGTTCGGGGCTCCAGCGACCTTTCAGTGTCTGATGGACAGAATTCTCCGGCCGCACGCTGCATATGCCGCTGCCTACCTGGATGATATTATCATCTACAGAGGGGATTGGCAGCGTCATATGCAGCATTTGCGGGCTGTCCTGAAGTCACTGAGGAGGGCTGGGCTCATGGCCAACCCAAAGAAGTGTGCGATTGGGCGGGTGGAAGTAAGGTATCTGGGCTTCCACTTGGGTCACGGGTAGGTGCGTCCCCAAATTGATAAGACGGCAGGATGGCTCCCCGGCCTGAGTCGTGCGGTGGGGGTATGTGGTGAGGTGGGCGTGGTGGAGGTCTGCGGGCGGAGAGAAGGAAAGGATCCGAGCGGTGAGTAAGCGGCTTGAGCGCTGATTAAAAACACCCGTCTCTGATTACAGTAATTGGCGTGGAGAGAGCTATAAAGGCGGTGCGAGAGAGAGATGGAGAGAGAGAGGGACATCGCTGCTGCTGCTGCTCTCACGAGTGGAACTGAGAAAGCCCGTTAAAAGTGCATTGATAAAGTCTGTTGACTGTGAATGAGTGTTTTTGCGCCCACGTGCGCTGTTTATGTTCAGTTCTGAGTTACTAAATAAAAGGGCGAGTCCCAGTCACGCCAACCCCCGTCTTCTTCCTTCCTTGCCAAACCGTTATCACACTAATATATAAAGCACTTTGATAACCTTATTTAATGTAAATGTTAAAAGTGAAGCTAATGTAATTTATTGATGTTATTTAAAAAAAAGAATATTTCTACACATAATGGAATTAAATGTTCATTGAGCATGAAAATATTGCCTTTTTTCCTATGAATTTCTTCTCTCTTACATTTGGATGTTCTTTCTTATTAATAAATCTTCTCCTTTTGATTATTCAAACCTATTTCAGGGTTTTATTTAACCAGCAATGTAGTCATTTTTAATCAATAGTTTAGTTAAATAAAACAACCCAACATGTTGGGTCAAAGATTTAACCCAACCAGTTGGGTTAGTCCATATTTGACCCACCATTGGGTTGCCAAAATAACCCAAATTGGGTTGTTTTGACCCAGCATTTGTTTTTTAGAGTGTATGAATTGTTATTAAGTGTACCGCCCCTTTAAGAAACCCTTAACTTTGGACGCATTTGTTCTGTCCTCGCTCAGTTGATGCCAAGCTATGCTGACCCACAGAGCCAAAGATCATGAAGTTTTTGAGAAGCCACACAATACATGCATTCTAATATTAATTCTTCTTTTGTACAGTTGTTTCGCCTGTCCAGAAAATAAAGAGCCAGACAGAGGTGATTCAAAGAAGTTTGGTGTCCATTTTATTCACACACACACACAATGCAGAGTAGACATTGCATCACATGGGACCGGTTACATACTTCAATAAGCTGACAGAAAGCAGGTTAATGCGTTTACATGCTGAGTGAAATCGATGTAAGGGACACAAATCTAGCAGTGATGATCGGTTAACGCCTAATGCACTGAAGCCTGGCAAACAATCACGCTAAATGAAGAGTTTCCAGCAGATGGCACTGAGCTCGTGCAGAGCTAACAGAATACGGACCATTTGTGAGTGTATTAGAAAATGTAATATTCTGCAGTCAATTTTTAGTAATTGTTGGTGATTTCAGTCATCATACAGTAACCAACAACAACCCTTTCATAAAGCGCGGACGCGCCTCGGAGTCACACGCGTGACACAGGACTGATTATTTGCCTTAGCCAATCACGTTGACAGGAAAAAAATAAACATAATGTAGCGACGGCAGGTTTAGGGAAAATAGCGGAGGAAAAGTACCGATACAGCACTTAAAATGTACTCAAGTAAAAGTACACTGTTTTTAAACTACTTAATAAAGCACAATTCCTGAGGAAAACTACTCAATTACAGTAACGAGAGTATTTGTACTTTGTTACTTTACACCACTGCATACGGAACACAGTTTGTCCCGTATATTCAGGCATACGCTCTAAATTGAGAATTATTCATTCCTTTGAGACAAATCATTGTTTGATTTGCGAACATAGCCGTTCGCGAAAGGCTTTTGACCCAACAGAATCCTATGCCCGTGCCGGATTACAGCGAGTGGCTCGCGCTAACGACAAATCCCTTTCACTATTTGCATTTTGATTTCGGCAAATCAGTTTGGGCAGATGCAAACCTGATTATATTGTTCATGAGTCTAATATTCAGCCATGCAAGAAAAAATGCAATCTCCCTGAGAGAAGACGTCTTTCACTATCGTAAATTAATGTTAAATAGAGAACATTTAAGTAACTTGTAGCGTATTCTTAACCTCATTTTTGAAACATAAAATAACCAATAAAGTCTCAAGCACCAAAAGTGTAAACTCCACCCACTGGCTCAATGACGAAATCCAGCAGCTGGTTCGAAGGAATTCTGCGTGTATGTCTTTTCTGGCACTTCTGGAAAAATCACTTTAATTTATTCAAATGTGAAGATCCCATTTCTCAATGTGACTCCATGTATAATTTAATCTGACTCCAATTGTATGAGATTTCATTAGATTAGTTACGTTTGTACTTTAACAGCTGATCATATGATTGGTTGTGATTTAATTTAGATCATTTATTTTCTTAGTCTCTCTTATTTTCAAATTTTCCTTCATCACGGGACCTGATATCGCACAGAAACAGACGCGTCACGACCACTCGTTCACGTACACAAACCTTTTACTCCTGATATTAGTCAGAGGACTGCATAGTGAATATTTTACCTGCAAGTGGTTTCTTATGATCACTCAACAAAAAAAGTTATTTTAGGTAAGAAAAAAAGAGATTTGTAGCCAGCTGCAACTTGCTAATATAGTGATAGAAATCAGATTATCCCGTATTCTGCTCTTAAATTCTTCAGTAGTAGGGTCCTCGGTGTGATCTATCATGACACTAGATTTGCGGAAACATTTGCGGACTCCACATTGATCCATACTAGAATAACGATCTCAGATAATACACGATAAATCAAGATTAAGGTTTATTTTAGCCAGGCAAAAACATCAAATAAAAGAATTAAAAGAATCCGTCATACACAACTGATCAGCATACAATATAAAACACAATTACAAAATATTATAAAAATAGTTTCAAAGAGTCATACCTGGCAATCGAGACGCACTGCAACAGTGTGGGAAGTTCTGATTACAGATGCTTCCTTGAGTGGTTTTCCAATTCCCTTTTAAATACACAACCAGATCAAAAGAACAGATATCTATGCAGCTTTTGGTTGAACTTTTCCCGTGCCCAAATGGTCACGCCTATCATTTGGAGATGACAATGTTGAAAAATTCTCTTTCTATAAAAATCACTTCTCAAAGGATTATTGGTTTCAGAAGAGGCTTTATTCACCACAACAAACACAACAAAGCCTGAGGGCCGTTTGCAACCGGTTCCCTCCTGTCACTTGGATTTTCTGTCATATACCATAGTTGTCTTCCTATTATGGTAACAACCTTCAAACACCTGGCTCACATATCACCTCATTCCAAGTTCTTTTTCTGTAGGACACAAATCTTCTGCTTGTCATTCTGAAGGGCATTCTCAAAGTCAACACACACACTTGAAACGCCAGCACACATTTGAACATAATAGTGTCTTTGCATTAGCCTTAAACTGCTAATTTTTAAATAAAATCTTCTACATGAGCAAATGTTTATCAAAAGATCTTTATGGGCATCTCTTTATTCGGACCTATTCTACTGGTGTGGAAATGAAAACTCTTTACCAATCGCACCTAAGGTATTTATATTGACCTTAAGGAAACCGCTTGCAGTATCTGTGAGATTTGCATGATTGTGTGGTCCCTGAGAAAGAGAGGGTAAAAAGAGGGAGGGGAGATAAGATTGGGACAGGTGGGGTCTTGCTTTCTCTTGTAGATCTCCTATTCAGATGAGTGAAGTTTTATTGTCTTATTGCATCTAAAGGGTCCTGCACACTGTGCGATTTTTCTAAATCCTCTGTGAATGTTGCTTGTCAGACTGTATGAACATGATCCCCGATGATCCAAGATGTAGTTTTACGTCATCAATCCGTGACACGTTCGGTAATGGTGAGCCGCATTCACAGACACAATGGTAGTGTTCAGCAAACAACAAAAACAAGCGCTGGCATTTTTCATTCACCTGACTCTTTTCGACATGTTCCCTGTTGTGATTTGATGTTGTCATCATCAGGTTCTGTGCTCCTATTGGTTCTTGATTTGACGGTCGTCCTAGGAGAAGTCACACTGCAGGATTGAGCCTCAAATCTTCTGACAAAAAATTTGATCGCAAAGGTCATTAATCGGTTGTCGGTGCACATCAAACTAAGGATCAAAGACTTCAGATTTAAGCCTAGGATCAGAGAAATCCGGTTTAAGATCTCTTCAGTTCATTCTCAGGTGAAATCCATTCTTACAAAAGCAATCCTCCAAGTTCTCTTTAATTGAAAAAAAAATATGAATTTTAATTTATTCATACATGGTTGCAACAACATTTAGTTCAACATTTTAAGTGCCATTGTTTAAAGAAAATTGTATTGTCTAAAATTTCAAAGGCGTTCAGTTATTATGCTTTCAAATTTAATGCCATCTCTATGCATCTTCTTGACAAAAAAAACTAACTTTTTTTGAAGAGTGATTTGATGATATTTAATATCCATTGGTGTATAAAACACATATTCAGTAATTTGCATGGAGCCACATTATATCTATAGGACTGACTCTACAGGGCCTTTAAAATAAAGAAAAGTTTATTAAAAATTAGAATGTAGAAGGATATTGAGATATATTTAATACTTTTAGAGGATGCTCAATTGTGTTGAGGGAACCAGACTCAAAAAAGATACATTTCTAGTTTCAACATTAATGGTTGTTCAGAAAATGTGTACCAATCATTGAGATCCCTATATCTCTGGAAATTATTGGGCCTTAAAAATTAAGAAACCAAAAGTAAGGTGTTTTAAGAATTAGACTCATTAGGATTAGGATTTTAAGGCATCTTCAAAATGAGTTACAGGTGTGCAAACTTTGATCAAAAAAACACAAGTGCCTTTTCCCATGTCTGAACGGTCACCGCTGGCATATAATGAGACACAGATTGATAAAGTCAACAGATTTAAATAATAGACCTGCCAATCTCTGTGTGAAAATACAATAAGGATGCTGCCATCTTTCTAAAGTCATTTTTAAACCCATGTGAAAAGTCATTTAGACTCCCACTACAAAATATTGAATTACTCAGTAAAAATAAATCCATCACCTTTAATATTTTGTCTTTTTTCTTCATTTATGTTTGTCTTTCTTCAGAAACAATGAACAAAATCAAAAATTTAAGCCAGGAATGTTTCTGAAATTTGGTTGATTTTGACATGGAATGACTCAAATGTGTTTGTCTGAGAACCTTTTATACACAAACACTTTACTGCAGACACTGAAATGACACCGTACAAATATTTTGAGTGTCCCTTATTTTCCTATCAAGAACCACGATTGCCACTTATTTTCTTTTCCAGAAGTTAGCAACCCTAGTTATGGCCCATCGCACAATAATGTGATGCATGCAAAAACATTGGTTTGGCCGTTACCACTTTAACTGTGAACAATTCACAATGCTCGCAATCACCATGCTCAAACACAAGGGCAGCATGCTCTTCCCCCGAACACACAAAGCAATACTGATGGGTGTCTGATTCAGCCACAGGCCGTTTGTTTTGTATATTGCCAATTTTCTTTTTCTTTCACTTGTCAGACACAGCGTAGAGGGAAAAAAGAGAAAGGTTTTCTGCGCACTGCCTAGCAAAACTAACTCCTAGCAGAGAAACACAGAGCTTGAGAAGCACACATACAGAGTATGGTCTGAAGACTAAAAGACCTGAGGATTCACCTGTGGCACATCTAATTATAGCCTCTGATGCTGGCGCATTCTGATGATGTCACTAACAGAGGCTATAAAAGATCTAGGTCAATTCCATTTAATTGATCTTCTTTCCCATAAGCGCTGAATCAAGCACGGCTTTAAGTGCAGCTTTTGAAAGGGAACATAAGCAAATTTCAAGTTTAAAGAGTATCCTCATAGTGACTACATTGTCTGCTTGCTGACCTGCTTGAACTAATTTCATAATTTAACTTTACTTTATCACTAAACAGAACTGAATATGAGCTGATTTATTATTATTGTAATTTGTTTAATTTAAGTATATTATTATATTAAATAAGTGCCCCTATTATGGCATTTGAAAGGATCCTATTTTTGTTTTTGGAGTCCCCAACAACAGGTTTACATGCATTCCAGGTCAAAAAACACTTTCATTGTATTATAATATACATTTATTTGTACCTTATTTGCTCAACGATTCATTTTTCCAAACCTTTCCGAAACTTTGCATGACGCTAATCTGTGGTGAATGGTCAGGTGACCCAGTCACACTCAAAAAAATAAATTGTAGAATAAACGTGATATAATCGTAGCACCCATTATGATTAGATTAGATTCAACTTTATTGTCATTACACAAGTACAAGTACAAGGCAACGAAATGCAGTTTTTAGGTCTAACCAGAAGTGCAATAGCAACAAGTGCAGGATACACAATGGTTGTGTAAGTGCAGGACATGGAAATGTACTGAATATATATAAATATGTATAAATAGAGAGACGGTTATTACTATAAACACAACTGAATTTACAGGTGAATGTGTACAGTGAATATAATATACAGATGGCTATTACTATAAACAGAATTTTACAGATAGAGGAATACAATAGTATGTTGGAATATGAGGAATAGCAGGGATTAAGGTAGTGCAATAAATTATGGACAGAGCTATCCGAAAAAAACGTGTAAAAGTGCAGTGGAAAGTGGTTGCATATTACAGTTAGAAGTACGGTGCAAAATGCAAATGTAAACAGTTGGTACTATAAATACAGTCAGCAGTGCAAATGAGCATAATCCAATTAAGATATGGTAGTTCAAGATGCATATGTAAATAGTTGTTACTGTAATAAACAGTCGGTAGTGCAAATAACAAAGTGAAGGAAGATGTGAGGTAGGAGAGTTAGCAGTTTATGAGGGAAGTGGATCAACGGGGGTTTGAGATCAGCAAAGAGACAGATCTGGTGAAAAAACTGTTCTTTAGTCTGCTGGTCCTGGTCCGGAGGATCCTGAGACGCCTGCCGGAGGGCAGGAGAGAAAACAATCTGTGGGCTGGGTGAGAGGAGTCCTTGAGGATGCTGAGAGCTCGATGCAGACAGCATTTCCTCTGGATGTGCTCGATGGCAGGTAGTGGAGTCCCTGTGATGCGCTGGGCAGTTTTCACCACCCGCTGCAGTGCCTTGCGCTCCGCAACAGAGCAGCTCCCATACCATACTGCGACACAGTTGATCAGGATGCTTTCTATTGCGCAGCGGTAGAAGTTCACCAGGATAGCCGAGGAGAGCTGATTCTTCCTCAGTGTCCTCAGGAAGAAGAGGCGCTGGTGAGCCTTGTTGACCAGGCTGTGGATGTGGGATGTGGATCCCCAGGAACTTGAAACTGGAGACACGCTCAACAACCATTCCATTTCTGCGGATGGTGTTGTGTGTGCCTCTTGACTCCTTCCTGAAGTCCACGATGAGCTCCTTCGTTTTGGTGGTGTTGAGGAGCAGGTTATTATCAGCGCACCATGTGGCCAGGTGCTGGATCTCCTCCCTATAGGCAGTCTCATCGTTGTTGCTGATGAGCCCAATCACCGTAGTGTCGTCCGCAAACTTGACGATGGAATTAGATCCATACACAGGCTTGCAGTCGGAGGTGAAGAGGATATAATAATAATCTTCTCAATATTATTAACTCGTCTTTATCTTTAGGTCATGTTCCAAGAATATTCAAGCTGGCAGTCATAAAACCTCTCATTAAGAAGCCACAATTAGATCATAATAACCTAGCAAATTACAGACCAATTTCAAATCTTCCATTTATGTCTAAAATACTAGAAAAAGTTGTGTCCGCTCAATTGTGCTCTTTCTTGCAAGAAAATGATATCTATGAAAAATTTCAATCAGGATTCAGGCCGCATCATAGCACAGAAACTGCACTCGTTAAAATCACAAATGATTTACTTCTAGCTTCTGACCAAGGCTGTATCTCAATACTAGTTCTACTCGATCTTAGTGCTGCGTTCGATACTATAGATCATAAAATACTCATAGATCGACTTCAAAATTATACTGGTGTTCAGGGACAGGCATTAAACTGGTTTAGATCGTACTTATCAGACCGCTACCATTTTGTCTGTCTAAATGGGGAAAATGTCTAAATGTCAGTAGACTATGGGGTGCCGCAAGGATCCGTATTAGGCCCTCTGCTATTCTCAATATATATGCTACCGCTTGGTAATATTATAAGAAAACATGGAATTAATTTCCACTGTTATGCTGATGACACTCAATTATATATTTCATCACGACCGGACGAAAACGCTAAATTATCTAAACTGACAGCGTGTGTTGAAGATATTAAATACTGGATGACGTTTAATTTTCTGCTATTAAATTCAGATAAAACAGAGGTATTACTTATTGGTCCAAAAAACTGCCCACAAAACCTCGCACAATACAACTTTACCTTGGAAGGATGTCCTGTCACTTTATCCACTACAGTAAAAGACCTAGGTGTTATACTAGACCGCAACCTGACATTCGAAAATCATATTTCATATGTTACAAGAACGGCATTTTTCCACCTTAGAAACATTGCTAAGCTACGTAACATGCTATCTATTCCTGATGCAGAAAAGTTAGTTCATGCATTCATGACCTCGAGATTAGATTACTGTAATGCTTTATTAGCTGGTTGTCCTGCATCCTCAATAAACAAACTACAGTTAGTCCAAAACGCAGCTGCTAGAGTTCTTACTAGGTCAAGAAAATATGATCATATAACACCAATTTTATCATCTCTACACTGGTTACCTATTAAGTTCCGTATCAATTACAAAGTATTGCTACTGACCTATAAAGCCCTAAATGGTTTAGCTCCAGTGTATCTAACGGATCTTCTATCGCCCTACAACCCATCGCGCTCTTTAAGGTCACTAAACTCTAGGCTTCTGGTCATTCCTAGGATATCTAAGTCCACTAAAGGAGGGAGGGCTTTTTCACATTTGGCTCCTAAACTCTGGAATAGTCTTCCTGATATTGTCCGAGGTTCAGACTCGCTGTCCCAGTTTAAAACTAGATTAAAGACACATCTCTTTAGCCAAGCATTCACATTATAATTGCCTTCTATACTACAGTTAAATGGGAACAACAGCATTAATATAATATTCTGAACAGCAGCTACGCTAATTATTTCCCATCTGCTTTTCTGTTGTTATCTCGGGACACTAGTCCCGAGGTAAATAGTTTGTCAGCTCCAGTATGTATCCAGCCTCTCATGAACACTTCGGATGCCCCAACACCTGTGATGAGACGACTCCACGCCTGTGAAGAGACGACTCAACGCCAGCGTTGTTATGGCCTAAATTAATATACGACTGATTATCTTTTTCGAACATTGTTCTTTAACATTGTGTTTCTAACATTTTTTATACTGTTCATCTATGAAATGCACTTTCTGTAAAGCTGCTTTGAAACAATGTGTATTGTGAAAAGCGCTATACAAATAAATTTGAATTGAATTGAATTGAAAGAGGGAGTAGAGAAATGGGCTTGGCACACAGCCCTGTGGTACACCAGTGTTAAGTGTGATGGACATGGAGCAGGTGAATCCTGATCGAACATTCTGGGGTCTGTCAGTTAGGAAGTCCAAAATCCAGTTACACATTGAAGTGTTGATGCCCAGGTCTCCAAGTTTGGCTATTAACTTTGTTGGGATGACAGAATGCTGTTGAATGCTGAGCTGAAGTCAACAAACAGCATGCGTGCATAAGTGTTTTTATTGTCCAGATGGGTGAGCAGAGAGTGCAGTGCCATGGAAACTGCATCCTCTGTGCTCCTATTGCTGCGGTAGGAATGTGGTGGTGTGAGTCCAATGTGGATGGTAGAGAGTCTTTTAGGTGTTCCAGGACCAGCCGCTCAAAGCACTTCATAACGATGGGTGTGAGTGCTACAGGGCGGTAGTCATTAGGGCACCTCGGGCTAGAGTGTTTCGGCACTGGCACAATGGAAGTGCGTTTAAAGCATGATGATACAGCTGCTTGGGCAAGAGACAGGTTGAAAATGTCTGTAAAAACCCCAGCGAGCTGCTCCGCACATGCCCTGAGAACAAGTCCAGGGATGTTGTCTGGTCCAGCAGCCTTGTGCGTGCTGATCCGGCTCAGTGCCTTGTAGACATCTGTGGAGGAGAGTGTGATTGGTGGGTGGTCAGCTGAGGGTTTGAGCATGGTGGCAGTTTCTCTGTTGTCTCTTTCAAAGCGAGCATAAAAGTAATTTAGCTCGTTCAGGAAGTTGACATCAGTGGCTGCGGGGGTGGAGTGGGAGGGTTTATAATCACTGATGGCCTGAATGCCCTGCCACATGCGTCGAGGGTCAGAGTTGGAAAAGTGTCCCTCTATCTTTAGCTTGTAGCATTGCTTGGCCTTTTTGATGCCCCTCTTCAGGTTTGCTCTGGATGTGCTGTAGGCTTGTGCATCTCCTGATCTGAAGGCAGTATTGCGTGACTTCAGCAGGAGTCGCACTTCCCTGTTCATCCAAGGCTTCTGATTTGGGTATGTGGTGATCTGTTTCTGGGTTGTAACACTGTCAATGGTGGTATTGATATGATCCAATACAGAGGAGGTGTATGAGTCAATGTCCGTGTGAGCGCCACTGGTGGCTTGAGAAGCAAACATACTCCAGTCTGTGTTTAGAAACCTTTCCTGGAGTGTGGAATCTGCCCCCGCAGGCCACACCTTGATGGTCTTCACTGATGGCTTCACACGGTTGATGAGGGGTGCATATTTGGGTGTGAGAAACAAAGAGAGGTGATCTGACTGTCCCAGGTGGGGGAGGGGTGTTGCAACGTAAGCTCCAGCCATGTTTGTGTAAACATGATCTAAGGTTTTGTTTCCTCTGGTGTGGCAGGAAACATGCTTGGGTAGCACTGAAACTTGGGTAGCACTGACTTTAAGTTTGAGTGATTAAAGTCACCTGCAACAATAAACGCAGCTTCCGAGTGATCAATCTGTTGTTTACTGATGGCTGTGTGAAGTTCTTTCATAGCAAGCTTGGCATCAGCATCCGGGGGAATATAGGCTGCAGTGATAATGGTGGAAGTGAACTCCCGTGGTAGATAAAACGGTCTACATTTAACCATGAGAAACTCAAGGTTAGCTGAACAATGACTCCCAACAATAGCAGAGTTTGTGCACCAAGCTTTGTTAATATAAATGCACAATCCACCACCTCTGATCTTACCGGAGCCATCTAATGTTCTATCTGCCCGGAGTGTGTGGCGTCCCGCTAGCTCAATAGCGGTGTCCGCTGTTTAACCAGGTTTCCGTGAAGATTAGGACGTTACAGTTCAAAAGTTTCTTAGTTTCTTACTGTGTGTGATGCTGAGTCAAATCTCCTCCATTTTGTTCACTAGCGATCGTACACTGGCAAGGAAAATGCTGGGTAAAGAGAGCCGATGTGGAGTTAGCTTTAGCTTAGCTCGTAGTCCTCCGCGCTTTCCCCGCCTTTGTTTATGATCTCGACGCCGCCTGCGTGCACTTCTGCCCGGCCGGGTAGAGTGCATAGCCTCGGGTGTCCTAGCGATCTCAGGAAGAAGTCGAAGATTGTCCATAAAACTGTTGGAAATTCGCAAACCAATATCCAAAAGCTCACAATGGGTGTACGATGTAAAGGCACAACTGTTCTGTATGAACAGACCCGAGATGAGCAAGAAAAATACCGCAAAATTGCAGAATCTGGAGAGACCCTGAGCCTCGCGATGTACTCGCGCCGCCATCTATGCATCTAATCAAATCAAGTAAACTCGGAACACAATATATATTTGTAGATTAAACAAGATTTTAATATGCCACTGTAACTTCTTTCCAACTAATTGAATCAAAATGTTTGTATTGTGTTAGTCTAATCAAATGTATTCGTATTCACTCAATGTCGGTAAAGCACTTCAATTCAACACAATTCTGGCTTGTTACATCAACTAGTTAATGTCTTGTTCATGTATGGTTTTGGTAGTTTAATGTTTTATAGTTTGTTTTGTAGTTTAATCTTGTTTCAATTAGATTTATTTTAGATGACAGCACCAAGAAGCATGGCATTACCAAAACTTTATAAATATACAAAACGGCACAGAAAACATGCAAAAAAAATTTTTAAAAGTTTTTAATTGGGCTTTAACATGCACCAATTAAGTTTAAACTGTTTTATTCACATTAAGTATTTTATCTAATTGAGTGTTTGTAACACAATGTATAAGAAACATTCAGATCAAAACTGATCCCCAAGCAACGCTTAAAGGACTTAAAAGCCGTTTTAAAGGGGTCATATAATGCCATTTTTGTACAAGTTAATATGATTCTTTAATGTCTAAATGAAAAGTTTGTAATATACTTTAATTAAAAATTCTCATTTGTATTGTAAGAAAACACTCATTTTACCTGGTCAAAAACAGCTCTGCATTCAGCAAGCCATTTCAGTGCATGTGTCTTTAAATGATAATGATCTTTACTCACCCCGCGGGTTACTGCATGCAGATGAAGTTCAAACACATTGCCTGAAACGACAGCGCATTTGGCAGATGCACTGCAATTAATACAATAACGTTATTGTATCGGATCGGAATTCTCTGTGTCAGTTTCACCGGGCATGCACCACAGCATGCAGGATTTGCTGCACGAGTTTACTTGATCAAGACTTTCAAAATACTCCCTTTAAAATCAGACTCGGACACATGTAGTGTGACACGAGCAATAGTATCTTATTTCACCAAAAAAGTTGATACGAGTAGGCGCATTACTTAGCTATCCTAATGCCAGCCTGGGGAGATTTTAGCTTAGTTGACTTAACTTTGGGACACACAATAGTTAATCAATCTAGCTATAACATTGACTTTGGGCGGCTTATTGTCTTAATATTGGAACACGTAATATTAATCAATCTAGCTGTACGAAGGCCTTTAGGAAGAAAGTGAGGGACTCGCTTTTCCTGTGTCTCTAATCTATCTTCCGGACTAATAGAAAAGATACAATCACAAATTACTTGGTTTTGTGTTATAATTTAGTTCAAACTGCCCGCATAAATCATCCATATATGTAAGATCATATTCGGATCAAATAACTCGACGGGGAATTTAATTACAATGAAAGAGACCCGAATTACATATACGTAAATTATTCAGAATGAATGTTTAACACCTTTATACAACTTATTAACCGGGACCGGCAACAGGCGGCCGGCCACACACATTGGCGCCATCATTTATACATAAACTTGATATCACAAGAACTACACTGGTAATTGTATCATTCTAAATGACCAGTGTAGCTATGTTGCTTCCCATCGGAAAATACACAACCTAATACTGTGCATCAGTGACTGCTCCACTCCCAAAGGAAAATAAGTATTTGAACACCCTGCTATTTTGCAAGTTCTCCCACTTGGAAATCATGGAGGGGTCCGAAATTGTCATCGAAGGTGCATGTCCACTGTGAGAGACATAATCAAAAAGAAAAAAATCCAGAAATCCCAATATATGATTTTTTAACTATTTATTTGTATGATACAGCAGCAAATAAGTATTTGAACACCTGTCTATCAGCTAGAATTCTGACCCTCAAAGACCTGTTAGTCTGCCTTTAAAATGTCCACCTCCACTCCATTTATTATCCTAAATTAGATGCACCTGTTTGAGGTCGTTAGCTGCATAAAGACACCTGTCCACCCCCATACAATCAGTAAGAATCCAACTACTAACATGGCCAAGACAAAAGAGCTGTCCAAAGACACTAGAGACAAAATTGTACACCTCCACAAGGCTGGAAAGGGCTACGGGGAAATTGCCAAGCAGCTTGGTGAAAAAATGTCCACTGTTGGAGCAATCATTAGAAAATGGAAGAAGCTAAACATGACTGTCAATCTCCCTCGGACTGGGGCTCCATGCAAGATCTCACCTCCTGGGGTCTCAATGATCATAAGAAAGGTGAGAAATCAGCACAGAACTACACGGGAGGAGCTGGTCAATGACCTGAAAAGAGCTGGGACTACCGTTTACAAGGTTACTGTTGGTAATACACTAAGACGTCATGGTTTGAAATCATGCATGGCACGTAAGGTTCCCCTGCTTAAACCAGCACATGTCAAGGCCCGTCTTAAGTTTGCCAATGACCATTTGGATGATCCAGAGGAGTCATGGGAGAAAGTCATGGGGTCAGATGAGACCAAAATAGAACTTTTGGGTCATAATTGTTTGGAGGAAGAATGATGAGTACCATCCCTACTGTGAAGCATGGGGGTGGTAGCATCATGCTTTGGGGGTGTTTTTCTACACATGGGACAAGGCGACTGCACTGTATTAAGGAGAGGATGACCGGGGCCATGTATTGCGAGATTTTGGGAAACAACCTCCTTCCCTCAGTTAGAGCATTGAAGATGGGTCGAGGCTGGGTCTTCCAACATGACAATGACCCGAAGCACACAGCCAGGATAACCAAGGAGTGGCTCTGTAAGAAGCATATCAAGGTTCTGGCATGGCCTAGCCAGTCTCCAGACCTAAACCCAATAGAGAATCTTTGGAGGAGCTCAAACTCCGTGTTTCTCAGCGACAGGCCAGAAACCTGACTGATCTAGAGAAGATCTGTGTGGAGGAGTGGGCCAAAATCCCTCCTGCAGTGTGTGCAAACCTGGTGAAAAACTACAGGAAACGTTTGACCTCTGTAATTACAAACAAAGGCTACTGTACCAAATATTAACATTGATTTTCTCAGGTGTTCAAATACTTATTTGCAGCTGTATCATACAAATAAATAGTTACATTGTGATTTCTGGATTTTCTTTTTTGATTATGTCTCTCACAGTGGACATGCACCTAAGATGACAAGTTCAGACCCCTCCATGATTTCTAAGTGGGAGAACTTGCAAAATAGCAGGGTGTTCAAATACTTATTTTCCTCACATTGGAAAAATAAACAACCTAATACTGTGCATCAGTGACTGCTCCACTTCCAGAAAATATGTGTAAGTGTATAACAACTGCTGCAGTCAGTTGTCCCTTTGGTAAAAGTGTTGTAGCCTCAGTCCATTTAAAACAAACAACAACAATCTACTACTACAGCATCTTCCCTAATTACACCAAGCTCACTTGATCCAGCACACTTTTAAAGGAACTGTGCAACAGTTGTCTATAAAAGAGCTTCTATCCAACTACAAATGTGCATCTTCCTGAAGTACACTAGTCTTTTTCAAGCTTACTTGCTCCAGTAGCTTGTTTGGAGGAACTGTGCCAAAATAAGTTGCCCATAAACATAAACTCCAAGTGCATTTTGTTTGACTGAAAATTCTTGTTCAAGGTTACTTGCTCCAGAAGCTTGTCTTAGATAAATTGTGCCAACAATACATATTGTCCATATAGTCAGCTCCAGTTTGTATCCAGCCGCTCATGGAGACTTCGGATGCCCCAACACCTGTGATGAGACGACTCCACGCCAGTGAAGAGACGACTCAACGCCAGCGTTGTTATGGCCTAAATTAATACACGATTGATTAACTTTTTCGAACATTATTCTTTAACATTGTCTTTCTAACATTTTTACTGTTCATCTATGAAATGCACTTTCTGTAAAGCTGCTTTGAAACAATGTGTATTGTGAAAAGCGCTATACAAATAAATTTGAATTGAATTGAATATACACACAGAACACCAGAACTCCAAAAGTGATTTTCAAGCTCAAGCTCACTTACTCCAAAAGCTTGTTTTTGAGGAGCTGTGCCTTCGATAACAACCTCACATTACGCCTCACATTACCAGATAATCTGCGCCGAACATCGGAACCGATCAAGGTCCTTGACAAGATTTTTTCTCAGATTCTCGGGAGGGGGTAAATCGGGCATAAATCGGCCTAAAACTCCTGTAGTGTGAGCCAGGCATTAGTGGCTTTTGTAAGAAGCAAACATATTGGACAGGAAGGAAACAAGAGTGTTATGATCCTGGGCTTCTCTTTCCTTTCTCTCTGTCTCCCTCTTGTGGTCATTCACGCACTCATGCACTCACTCACTTATTACGCTCACTCATCTCTTACAGCTGTTTCCCCTTCGCGCTCCGTTTCCCCACCTGTTCTCTCTTTTCCCTTGATTGTCCCATCTTCTTATTCCCTCTCCTTCTAGGTCCTGTTGTCGGATTATTCATTCGCTACAGATGTTACACGTTTGTTATTTCACCCTGTCTTGTCTTGTGTATCTGCTTTAACTGTGCCTGTGTGCAGAGTACCTGATCGGTGCCTGGCTGTTCACCTTCTCTGCTACCTAGGTCTTCCTTGACCGATCGTAGACGTTACTGGGACCATCCCTCCGTCCTTTTGAAACCCTGAGTTATCTTTATCCAGCCATGTGGCAGACTCTGTTCTGGCCCGGATTTCTGCCAGACATTTATGTTCTGTTTGATCATTGAGGACTTTTTCCTTTTGTTTTATTACAGACTGTGAATTGCATCCTCCCTGGTTTTTTTCATCCCTCCCTGTTTTTTTTCATCTTCCTGACCTTAACAGAATAATCCGACCAGCAAGATGGACCAGGCGAGTGGCAGTCCCCTTCTGAACGCCGTCAAGTTCCAGGGTGTCCTGTTGGGCAAGCATGAAGAGGATTTATCAGCCACAAGACTTGCCGTTGACTCCTTGACCGCCCAGCTCTCGGATCTTTCCCAGCAGCTCCACTACTTCCGTCATGAAGCCACCGGTTCAGCTGGACAGCGCGATACTTCTGAACCCTGGATCAACAACCCGCCGTGTTACTCGGGTGAGCCCTCACAGTGTCGAGCTTTCCTCACCCAATGCGAAGTTGTTTTCTCTCTCCAGTCTTCGCTTTATGCCAAGGAACGTTCTAGAGTGATTTCTCTCCTTAACGGAAGGGCTCGTGAGTGGGCAGTGGCGAACTGGGAGGCAGAGGTTGACTGTGTTTTCGAGTTCTCTCTGTTTAAGGAGGAGATGATCAGAGTCTTCGACCGGTCTGCTCACGGTGACGAGGCATCCCGCCTTCTTTCCACTTTGCGCCAGGGTAAGAGGTCAGTCTCTGATTATTCGATTGAATTTCGAACCCTGCCCGCCTCTAGTGGATGGAATGATCCAGCACTCCTCGCTCGCTTTCTCGAGGGCCTGAACTCTGAGATCAAGGATGAGGTTTTCGTCCGGGAGATTCCGGACACCTTCGATTCCCTCGTTGAGCTGGCTCTGCACGTCGAGAGGTGTTTTGTTATGCGCCGAAGGGCTTGCGGAATGGAAGCTTCATTGTTACCTGTCTCCACGGTGACACAGCCACTAGGACCACCTGTTTCCGATCCCGAGCCAATGCAACTCGGGGGGCTTCGCATTTCGACTCGAGAAAGTACATGCAAAGTCGATTCATAATCCTGCGTTGACGGTGCTGCCACTGATCACTTTGTCTCCAGGTGTCTGGTAAAGGGCCAACGCTCGTCAGTAGGCGGAGGATTACTGACGAGCACAACATCAAGGGTCTCTCCATCCAATTCCTGCACCTTTCTTCCTGTACACGTCCGCTGGCGGGGTTCGTCAGTTTTTTGCTCTGCATTGATTGATTCTAGGGGAACTTTGTTGACGAGAAGTGGGCATTGGAACATGGGATTCCTCTCTCTGACTTACAAGACTCCACCCCCCTGTACGCTCTCGATGGTAGCGCCCATCCTAGGGTGCAGAGGAGAACTGTTCCATTGACTTTTACTGTTTCTGGTAATCACAGAGAGACTATTTCTTTTTTTGTTTTTCATTCTCCCTATTCTCCAGTGGTTTTAGGCCATCCTTGGCTAGTGCTCCACAATCCCCAGCTTTACTGGGTGGAGGGATCTATTTTGTCTTGGAAGTTGTCATGTCATGTTGATTGTTTGTCTTCTGCTGTTCCCCCTGTCTCGTCTGTAACTGTTTTTCAGGAGGAGCCGGGTGATCTATCTGGTGTTCCGGAGGAGTATCACGATTTGCGGGAGGTATTCAGTCGTTCTCGGGCCACTTCTCTTCCTCCTCATCGCCCGTATGATTGCAGTATAGATCTTCTCCCGGGGACTACGCCTCCTCGGGGAAGTCTATACTCATTGTCTACTCCCGAACGTAAGTCGCTAGAAAGTTATCTGTCCGACTCGCTTAACGCCGGTACTATCGTTCCCTCCTCTTCTCCTGCGGGAGCCGGCTTCTTCTTTGTTAAAAAGAAGGACGGTTCTCTGCGTCCCTGTATAGACTACCGAGGTCTGAATGACATCACTGTCAAGAACCGTTACCCGTTGCCACTGATGTCATCGGCCTTCGAGCTCTCGCAGGGAGCTAGGGTTTTTACTAAGCTCGATTTGCATAACGCCTATCACTTGATGCGTATCAGAGAGGGGGACGAATGGAAGACAGCGTTTAACACGCCTCTCGGGCACTTTGAATATCGAGTCCTTCCTTTCGGGTTAGTAAACGCCCCCGCTGTCTTTCAAGCCTTAGTCAATGACATCCTACGGGTCATGCTCAACGTATTCGTTTTTGTCTACTTAGATGACATTTAGATTTTTTTCTCCGTCACTCCAAGTACATGTAATTCTCCTCCAGCCGGTCTGCTTCAGCCGCTACCGGTGCCTTCACGTCTGTGGTCTCACTTGGCCCTTGACTTTATCACCGGGCTTCCCCCGTCAGCAGGTAACACTGTTATTCTTACCGTGGTAGACCGCTTTTCTAAGTCAGCCCATTTTATCCCACTCGCTAAGCTTCCCTCTGCCAAGGAGACCACCCAGATCATGTTTTTAGGTTACATGGTCTTCCCTCTGACATAGTGTCGGATAGGGGTCCCCAATTCTTGTCTCAGTTTTGGAGAGAGTTTTGTCGCCTGATTGGGGCATCCGTCAGTCTCTCGTCCGGGTATCATCCCCAGACTAACGGTCAAGCTGAACGAACCAATCAGATTATCGCCCGCATTCTGCGCAGTTTCACTCACCAGTATCCCGCGTTCTGGTCCCAGCATCTTTCCTGGGCCGAATACGCCCATAATTCGCTTCCGTCCTCCGCCACCGGGCTTTCCCCGTTCCACTGTTGCCTCAGTTATCAGCCGCCGCTGTTTGCTTCCCAAGACTCTGAATCAAACGTTTCTTCCGTACAGACCTTTATTAGTCGTTGCAAGCGTACCTGGAGAGGAGTGCGGTCCGCCCTCTGTCGAGCTAGAAAGCGCATGACCGTTGCAGCTAATAGACGCAGGATTAAGAGTCCTCGCTACGTTTGCGGTCAAAGAGTGTGGTTATCCACTTCTAATTTACCTCTCCAGTCCTATTCACGCAAATTATCGCCACGTTTTATCGGACCTTTCCGCATTGCTAAGGTCATTAGTCCTGTCACAGTTAGACTTCACCTCCCGCCTAAATTACGACGGATCATCCCGTGTTTCACGTCTCCTGCGTTAAGCCAGCCATTTGCCCCCCCTCCTGCCCGGTTCACGATCCTAGTATTGGTAATGATACCCCTATTTACAGGGTTCACCGTATTCTTGCATTGCGCCGTCAGGGACGTGGTCATCAGTATCTGGTCGACTGGGAGGGATACGGTCCGGAGGAGAGAAGCTGGGTTCCCTCCCGGGACGTCCTGGATCCTTCACTCATTTCTGATTTCCTCTGGTCTCGTCAGGTGCCCTTAGGAGCGCCGGGTGGCGCTCGTTGAGAGAGGGGTACTGTTATGATCCTGGGCTTCTCTTTCCTTTCTCTCTGTCTCCCTCTTGTGGTCATTCATGCACTCATGCGCTCACTCACTTATTACGCTCACTCATCTCTACTCAATATCTCTTACAGCTGTTTCCCCTTCCCGCTCCGTTTCCCCACCTGTTCTCTCTTTTCCCTTGATTGTCCCAGCTTCTTATTCCCTCTCCTTCTAGGTCCTATTGTCGGATTATTCATTCGCTACAGATGTTACACGTCTGTTATTTCACCCTGTCTTGTCTTGTGTATCTGCTTTAACTGTGCCTGTGTGCAGAGTACCTGATCGGCGCCTGGCTGTTCACCTTCTCTGCTACCTAGGTCTTCCTTGACCGATCGTAGACGTTACTGGGACCTTCCCTCCATCCTCGTGAAACCCTGAGTTATCTTTATCCAGCCATGTGGCAGACTCTGTTCTGGCCCTGATTTCTGCCAGACATTTATGTTCTGTTTGATCATTGAGGACTTTTTCCTTTTGTTTTATTAAAGACTGAATTGCATCCTCCCTGTTTTTTTTCATCTTCCCTAGTTTTTTTCATCTTCCTGACCTTAACAAAGAGTAGAGATGGGCATTCTAGAGATGCACGGATCAGCTCTAACGTCACCGAATCCACTGTTAAAGGTCCCATGGCATGGCATTTTTTTATTATTTTATAATGTTTCCTGAGGTGTACTTATATTGTTAGTATGATTTTTACATAAAAAAAATGTCAATTTAGAAATAAAAGGCATTTTTCTCTATACTGTTATTACCCATCTGGCTTGAATGCTCTGTTTCAAAGGGCGTGTCTGCTGTGAGACTTCAGTGAAAACGCCCACTGTTGTGATTGGCTAACATCTTTTCATTTGAAATGAGTGTAGTGGCCGTTTGTCAACGAAGTAACAAAAATCTTAAGTCAAAGTTCAAATCAAACAAAATCAAAAAGCCACTGATGCACCGTGGGTTTTGGTGTACGCGGGTGGGAAAAACATCAGGTCCAAACAAGTATTAAAAGTCAGCAAAACGTGGTTTATTTTTTGACTGAAGTCGAGCAAACACAGAACAAAACAAATTTCCTGTGCCTCTCCCGCTCCGGTAAAAAACCATATGCCTAACCTGGTGCATACTAGTTCCTGCCGTGCGTTACCTAAATAACCTATAGTGCCCCCTAGCGTGCATGAAACAAACAAAACAAATAATAAACTACCAAAACACTAACAGAAATTAAATCATAATTAAATCAAAAAATGAATAAATTTATCATAATGAAATCTAAACACAACACTAAATAGCTCCAACAATGAGTGTTAGATTATGTTGCGGAGGGGGCGTGGTTTAGCGAGGCACTGCATGCATGAGAGAGAGAGAGAGAGAGAGAGAGAGAGACTGACTGACTGGGCACTCGTCAACCAAGGAGAGCTAGAGCAGTGACGGCGCTACACCGAGGCTAGGGGGGCTACAGCCTCGTCAGAATTTTGAATAGCCCCGGTTTAGCCCCCCCAAGCAGTTGAGAATCAGATGGACCATTTTTTGATAAAGAATACAGAGTGCAGGTAGGAAACCCTGTCTCTGATGGGGTCCAAAAGGAGAAAAGAAAGAGGAGTCAGAGAGAGAAATGCCCTTATCGAAGGCCATTAGGCTATAGATATGTAGCTACGCACAGTGCTGCTGCTCCCACCATGCATCACACGCTGTGCGTAGGGCACCACAAGAAAATGTTCTCTCTACCTAAGTGACTCTAAAGCTTGGAACATACTCTGCAAGAACAAAGAAATTTGTTCTTTTCTTGAGGTGGCAAGAACAAGAACAAAGTTCGTTCTGGCCAGGACATTCCATACTTCATGAGAAAAGCAGGTGCCGAACATCTCCGTTTCTCTGCATTAACCCAGCTCACTTTAAAATTCTGACCAATCACACAATAGTTCTCGGACACCCACAATAAAAAAGTTCTGCTCAGACGATGTGTCGAGAACGAGCTGTGAGAACTCCCAAACCAGGGCTCCGAGAACAAAATTAAGTCATTTTGTTCTCGGAGCCCTGGGAGCGAGAACTTTTTTCTCTGTTCTTGCGGATTATGTAGCAGCCTTAAGTGATCTACTCTAAGTGATCGCGCTTAGGTCATCAAAACGGCCAGCGGCGGGACTGTGTACACACCTTAATCTAACTAAATCTAATCTAATCCGTTAATACGACGACGAAGTGACTCCGCAGGATTTGTGACGTACAATACGCATTAATGGCGCACTTACTGACGACCATTGTCGTTATTGTGAGCATGTACACAAATAAAAGTAGACAATCTATAATTCATAATTATGTCTCACAAGCACATTTATCTGTATGGCCAAAAATGATGGAGCATTGTGAGTTATTCCCGCTGTCATGAGGAAAAAAATCCATCAGAACGTGCCGCCGCCTTCGCCGACCAGAGGGTTAAAGAAAACGTATAGCCTATTTAGTTTCATATTTATGTTTAAATATACCGTATTATAATTTTTATATAAATGTATTATTTCATCTATGTTAAAAAGTGAACAGCTTGAGCAAGATCACTACATCATAAGACATATCATAAGATGCCCAATATGTCAGGGGACATGGATCAGACATGATTTTGACTTCATTACGTTTTGTTTTGCAGAAAGCCTTTCTTTAAAGTGAATTTTGTTTTGTTTAAAATTGTATCTTTACTTTAATCAATAAAGAAGCAAACCAACCAAGAACGTCGGGAATGGATTGACGTGCGTAACGAAACCTGCCTGTTTCCGTCTAAACAATATCTAAACATTCTTAAATCAAGATGCATTTACTAGATACCGTATTTTCTCAAATAAAAGCCGGGGCCTTTATTTACCTGAACTGCAGAATGTCACAGGCTTTTATTTGAAGCAGGCTTTTATTAGGGGCAGGCCTGTATTTCGAATTCCATCTATTTGAAAATAATTGTTTTAAATAAACCGTTTTAAATGAAAAGCGATAGCGTTCCAGAGGACAGATATCATCAGGGGCGCGGGAAGTGGGGTGGTTTCAAAGGATTGCAAATGCAATGCAAATTTTTTTATTTTATTCATTTTTAGAATTGAATAATTTATTTGTAATAAACATTTTAAGTGGCCCATTAAAAAGTATTATTTATAAGTTGAATTGTGTTTTTAAAACATACATGAGGTCATATTGTGACTGTGGGTAGAAAGAGTGGTAATATTCACTCAACCCAGAACTCCCTTTGTGACATGCTGGATCAAATATAGGCCTATCTGAAATAAATAGTAAGGGCTGCCCCTGACTAAAGTTTTTTTTCTTTTCTAGTAGTTGTTCATTTAAGCCGTTGTTGACGCTGCGCCGTCGCCTCCATGTCATTGTCTGTTATAGGCTATTTGCTTGCTATTTATTAAATCCGGGCAATTTGGTTGATAAAACATAGATTAAAATTAAGATACAATTTATACAAAACGAAATTCACTTTAAAGAAAGGCTTTTCTGATATATTTGTTGTTCTTTCGTGTTTTATAAACTCGATATAAACACTATAATTTTGTTATTTTACTAACCCAACTAATGTGCTTTCTATATTCCACGTGAGGGGAAAAAAGCTTCCTTCCACTTAAGAAGAGTTGTGTTCCTTTAAGCACTTTTTATTTTAATATACAGGTCCTTCTCAAAAAATTAGCATATTGTGATAAAGTTCATTATTTTCCATAATGTAATGATAAAAATTAAACTTTCATATATTTTAGATTCATTGCACACCAACTGAAATATTTCAGGTCTTTTATTGTTGTAATACTGATGATTTTGGCATACAGCTCATGAAAACCCAAAATTCCTATCTCAATAAATTAGCATATCATGAAAAGGTTCTCTAAACGATCTATTAACCTAATCTGTATCAACTAATTACACCTGTAAAAGATTCCTGAGGCTTTTAAAAACTCCCAGCCTGGTTCATTACTCAAAACCGCAATCATGGGTAAGACTGCCGACCTGACTGCTGTCCAGAAGGCCATCATTGACACCGTCAAGCAAGAGGGTAAGACACAGAAATAAATCTCTGAACGAATAGGTTGTTCCCAGAGTGCTGTATCAAGGCACCTCAGTGGGAAGTCTGTGGGAAGGAAAAAGTGTGGCAAAATACGCTGCACAACGAGGAGAGGTGACCGGACCCTGAGGAAGATTGTGGAAAAGGACTGATTCCAGACCTTGGGGGGCCTGCGGAAGCAGTGGACTGAGTCTGGAGTAGACACATCCAGAGCCACCGTGCACAGGGGTGTGAAGGAAATGGGCTACAGGTGCCGCATTCCCCAGGTCAAGCCACTTTTGACCCAGAAACAGCGGCAGAAGCGCCTAACCTGGGCTACAGAGAAGCAGCACTGGACTGTTGCTCAGTGGTCCAAAGTACTTTTTTCGGATGAAAGCAAATTTTGCATGTCATTCGGAAATCAAGGTGTCAGAGTCTGGAGGAAGACTGGGGAGAAGGAAATGCCAAAATGCCTGAAATCCAGTGTCAAGTACCCACAGTCAGTGATGGTCTGGGGTGCCATGTCAGCTGCTGGTGTTGGTCCACTGTGTTTTATCAAGGGCAGGGTCAATGCAGCTAACTATCAGGAGATTTTGGAGCACTTCATGCTTCCATCTGCTGAAAAGCTTATGGAGATGATTTCATTGTTCAGCACGACCTGGCACCTGCTCACAGTGCCAAAACCACTGGTAAATGGTTTACTGACCATGGTATTACTGTGCTCAATTGGCCTGCCAACTCTCCTGACCTGAACCCCATAGAGAATCTGTGGGATATTGTGAAGAGAAAGTTGAGAGACGCAAGAGCCAACACTCTGGATGAGCTTAAGGCCGCTATCGAAGCATCCTGGGCCTCCGTAACACCTCAGCAGTGCCACAGGCTGATTGCCTCCATGCCACGCCGCATTGAAGCAGTCATTTCTGCAAAAGGATTCCCGACCAAGTATTGAGTGCATAACTGAACATAATTATTTGAAGGTTGACTATTTTTGTATTAAAAACACTTTTCTTTTATTGGTCGGATGAAATATACTAATTTATTGAGATAGGAATTTGGGGTTTTCATGAGCTGTATGCCAAAATCATCAGTATTAAAACAATAAAAGACCTGAAATATTTCAGTTGGTGTGCAATGAATCTAAAATATATGAAAGTTTAATTTTTATCATTACATTATGGAAAATAATGAACTTTATCACAATATGCTCATTTTTTTGAGAAGGACCTGTATATCTCTTTATACAAATATTATTTTCTACTTAAAAAAACAACAACTATAATTTCGTTATTTTTCTAACCCAACTAATACGCACACTTTTCTCAATCCGTTATGGAGCTATTCAATTTTGATTTTGCATATTGTTTTTTAAATGTTCATGTGAGTAGTTCAAATGACCACTTTACAATATTTCAATAACATAATTTATTTTGAAGCCTATGCTGTTTTCTTGTACAAAATAAAATATTTTAAGTTAAATGCAGAGTAAGATGTGTAAAAAAGACAAGAGGCTAAGAGATTGTCAAGATCATTTGTGTAGCCTGACTGATGTATTTTCACAGACTAACACACGTCACATCTCTCATAGACTACAGTATTTAAAATAACAGATATGCATCAGTTATATTCTCAATTTAATTTACAGAGCAATCCCTGCAAAGTGTTTAGGTTAAGTATAGAAGAGACCAGGATTGTGCGTCGCACTTGCAAGACTTACAGCGGGGGGGCGATGGTCACGATGGTTTAGCTCCTTCGGCACAACCCTACTCTACATTATGCTGAACTTGAATGCACATGAAATGAAAGGAAATAATTTTTCCCCGGCCACTATAAGAGGCCCGGCGTTTAATTGACTACAGGCTTTTATTTGAGGAAATACGGTAAGTAAAATGACAAAAAAAAAAAATCTTGTTTTCAAAATGTTGTTTTTGCTTAAAACAAGCTAAATTATCTGCCAATGGTCTTTCACCTTTGCATGTAAAAGGTTTTTGTCGTTGTCTTGTGGTCACCTAAATAAAAAAATATATTTAGTTGAATATGCCTATTCTTTGACCATATATAATTTGATGAATGTGAATGTGGTGTGTAGCTGCTTTTATTTTTATTTTTAAAGAGAAAGAAAATGACAATTTCTTTATGAAGTAACTCTGATGTCATGAATACTGATTATTTTCTTAGCACCCCCACATATTGGTCTAGCCCCCCCCTT
Organism: Romanogobio albipinnatus; assembly: GCA_023566225.1. NCBI lineage: Eukaryota > Metazoa > Chordata > Actinopteri > Cypriniformes > Gobionidae > Romanogobio > Romanogobio albipinnatus. Next base: position 16,259,279 of record CM042248.1, on the reverse strand, counting down.
AGCACCAGTAGAGAAAAAATTCTGGCGCCGTGCATGAGCTGGAGGAAGTTTTATTGTAACAGACTTCATTGTAATATATCTTATAATTTGTTTTTGTGTGCATTTCTGTGCATTTAAATAGGTTTTAGGTCTGTATTATCTGTGTAAATAAGTAGGGACTTTTATTTTGATGGGTGTTGCAGACTAAGGAGCAATATGAAAAAAGAGGGAGCGCTTGTGAGAGCTCGCGGTTCATCATTCAGTGGGTTTAAGCAGATTTAAAGTTTACAGTTTGTTTAGCACCCCCCGAAAAGACAATGTGTGTAAGTGCTTGTTTACTGTCATTTGTAATGAGTATGTTTGTGTATTTTGCTGTATTGTTTGTTATTGATAATGCTATGGAGAGAGTTTGTGTACGAGGTGTTTATGCGCACTTTTGTTTTTTGTTCAGCTCTTGCGGTGATTTTTGGAGATAAACGGTTTCAATAAACCGAAACATCAGTAAAGTCTAGCCATCATTCGGACGGGGTCCGCTACATTTATTGTACTGAGTTGTTGAGAAAGCTGTGTTGTTAGCGCAAGCTTATTTGTATCTGAGAGTTTTGAATAAACAGTCCCAGTCACGTGGACTCTGTGGACAGTGCTTTGTAACACATGTAATGTACCATTACAGCCGTCGAGATCAACGAATCGTCAAAGTGTGGATTATAGCATTATTTTATGATCTATTCCTATCACGTGAATGCAGTGATCTCCCCATTGCAACGCGTTTTATTTCATATACGCGTTTGCTATTTTGAGATCTCATTATTATCATACTGTTGTTAGCTAGGTAAATGAAAAAAATTGTCAACAAAACGTGAATGGTTTGAATAGAAAGCAAGCAATGCTGAAATAAACTGGACGGTGATTAACTACAGTACGACCTGACAATTCCAATAGTGTCTGGCTGCAGACAAGATGAGATGCACTCTCAGCCGCGCATGCGCACTAAACGTGATGCACTCTCAGCCGCGCATGCGCACTAAACGTGATGCACTCTCAGCCGCGCATGCGCACTAAACGAGGTTAACTCGTATTAAGACCGTAGATTACACATGCACTCGATGCCACGCATAAATAAATTATATATATTGTTAGCCTCATAGGATAATTGCCTAAGTAATTGTTTGCCCAAATATGATCTGGGCAATTATGCTATGAGGCTAACGACATTTTACACTACCGCGCAAAAGTGTTTGATCAGTAAGATTTTCATTTATTTGATTTTTAATGATTTTTCTTATCAAGGCTGAACTTATTTGATGAAAAGTAGATGCAAAAAATACATATATTGCGATTCACAATAAGTTTTGTATTTTAATACATTTTAAAAATGTATTTGTGTCATGCACAGCTGAACTTTCATCATCCATTAATCCAGTTTTCAGTGTCACGTGATCCGTCAGAAATCTAATACTGATTAATCATCATTGTTAGAAACAACTTATTTTTACAGCCTGTTATAATTTTATTCTAAAGATTCTGTGAAAAATAAAACAAACCAAATTTATTCAATATTAAATTCTTAAATGTCTAAAAACATCTTTACTTACACATTAACAAATGAATTCATATCATGAATATAAATATTTTTGTCAGTATATTAATAAAATAGAAAACTGATATTTTAAATTATAATATTTCAGTTTTCCTGTATTTTTTAAATAAATATGGCATACATGACCATAATAAACTTTTAAAACATAAAAAAAAAAGATTATATATTATATATTTAGCTGCTTAAGTTCGGTATATATGTACATATAAGTTTATTAAGATGTACATCTCAAAATATTGAGAAAAATCACCTTTAAAGATGTCCAAATTAACTTTATAATGAATTATATCATAGCTTAACAAGCCAGTCACATTGTTACAGCTGCATTCAATGTTAAAGGGTTAGTTCACCCAAAATTGAAAATAAAGTCAGTAATTACTCACCCTCATGTTGTTCCAACCATGTAAGACCTTCGTTCATCTTCGGAACATAATTTAGTATATTTTTGATGAAATCTGAGAGCTGTCTCACTCCTCCATAGGCTTTCAGAGGGACTGAAACTTGATGGCCCAGAATAGTAAGTAAAAACGTCATTTAAGGAGTCCAAATGACTACAGTTGCTCTGTATTAAGTCTATCATGCAACGAAAATACTTTTTGAGCGGAAAAACAACAAAAATAACGACTTTATCCCACTATTATTGTTGTTCAATTTGAGCCTCTGACGCCACGACGCATGCGCGAAAACTGAGATTAGTAGTAGTAGTAGAAGAAGAACGCCATTTTCGCGCATGTGGTCCACCACATTATCTACAAATGTATGCATGTCCTGCATAACTGTAAAGATAAACATCAGTGGCTCTACAAGATCGTCCTCTATAAACTCTGCACTGCAGTACTTTTCCAAGGCCTCAATGGCTTCCTCATCCTCCATGCACAGTATACGAGGAAGCTGAACTGAGCCAAGAAGATTGCCAGAGTTCTCCAAGCACCACTGACTGGCAATCTTAAGATTCGCCATGATACGCGCCTAAGAAAAAAAACAATGCAGACATGATAGACAGCAACCTGTAAATCAAGGCCTGTTTTTTCTGTCCATTTTCCGGGTATTATCCTGTATGCAATGTCCCTGTCAAGAATTCAAAGGACAAATACATGTAACACTGTACAACCTGCATACTTCAATATCTGCAACAGTCTCTCAAACGGGGGCCCGTTTCATATACACTGGACATCCATAATCTCAGTGTAATTTTTGTTTTTGTTTTTCTGCCTTGGCAATCACCATCGATAAAGCCAAAATTAAAATAGATTAAGCCAGAATTAAATAGAGAACCCCAGTATGAGAAACCTGCTCATGAATGCTCATAAAAGAAAAACTTTAAAGTTCAAGCAAACAACTGAACTCATTTACAGCCAACTTGAAGAAAGAGACTAGTCAAAAGGAACAGACCAGCTCTAAACAGCAGAACCAACATCTACAGCTGGGATGACAAACTCAGTTCCTAAACACATCTGATCCAGCTAATCGCATCCTTCGAGCTTATTTGAAAACTACATGGTTTTGGAGAAGAGTTGGAACTAAGCTCTGCTGTGGCTGTCCAGGAACTGAGTTGACACCCTTTATATGCAGAGTTGTCGAGAAGTCAGGCCTTAAGCAGAAGTTCTTTATCACCTAGGAATGTCAGTTTGGAATGTGGAATGAAAAATGTGCTGAGTGACTTATGATTTATTTTATTTTTTTGACAACTGTCATCTGTACCTCCAAAATGAAAAGGGCCCTGGTGAAAAAGAGAAATCTGCTTGAACAGATGAACTTGATCAATGAACCTGAACAGATGAACTTGATAAATGAACCTGAACAGAGAAATGTCATAAGAACGTGACCTTCTCTAAACAATGATTTTGTCTAAAGACCTTAACAGTGATTTGTATCTCTGATCACCAAATCCATGCTGTGTCTCATAACATTTAGAATCTAGATGGAGAATCACACTCTGTGCTGGTTTCAAAACCTAAAGAAATTCACTTTAAATCAAACTATTACAATGACATGTACTCTATAAACATACTGCATTTACCATAAATATGACAATCCTTACATACAATTATCAAAATGCTATAATGCGTAGCTTTCTGAATCATGAGATTTTCATTACGTACACACAGCTGGTAGTGTCCTGGTGTCCAAATGGGAATTATCACAGCATCTTTTAAGTGAACATCATCCTAGAGCAGCAATGAAAGATTTTTTTGTCCAAACATATGATTTGTAAGCATAAGTTGGAATGAAAAAAAATGTCATACTTACAGACAGACTCAACATTGGATTACAGTTGTTTGGGGGCAGCCATGTTGGTACGATATACAGGTCAACAATATGAATGTCCTTTCCCTGCGGAATTTTGTTTGAAGAATCAGTCTGGCCAATCTCAATTTTAATATATAGATGAGTTTGATAGATTAGAAAGTACCTTTGACGCTGCAATTTGGTCAATGAGTTGAAAACAACCATTTCCAATCTAGAGAAAAATATGTAAGAAATTATAAATGGACAGCTGTGACTGATTGACATGAATGACAATCCTTACAAAAACAAATCATATTTTCGCTGTAGTAAATCCATGTTTTTGGTATACAGACTAAATAAACAGTATTTAACCATGGTATTTCCATTTGTATTTTGTAGCCAAAGCATGATTAATTTGTGGTTACCATGGTTTTACTCCAATAACTTGTTTTTAGCAATTGGTAATTTGAAGAGCCAAGTTGGGCTGGTTATATTTGAAGAGCCAAGTTGGGCTGGTTATATTTGGGAAAAATGGTAATTAAATTAAGGAAACACTCAAAGTTCAGACACAAAACCCTCTAAAAGCCATCTGAATTTATTTTCTAAAATTAGCATTTTAGTTAGATGATGTGTTTAGGTTCAGTACCTTTACTTAAATATCAATCTTTAAGTAAAGTTTAAATAAGTTCCTCATTGCCATTGAAGTGAAATAACTGAACAGAGACATATGAGCTTGATAAAAAAAATAAAAAAATTGAGCTAAATTTCAGATGGCTTTAAGAGGGTTATAGATCTGGGCTGCATTTCCCGAAACCTTCTTAACACTACGTTGTTCTTAAGTTATACCTTAAGGTTTACCTTAACGTTAATACGTGTTTCCCGAAACTATCTTAGTTAAGAATACCTTCTGTAAGTATTACTTTCGTAAGGTTGGTCTGGACCACTCTTAGCCATACCTTATCACTATTGACAGTTCAATCCACTAGTGGCCACCACTGTGCAAAAAGCTTATTTACATTTCAGTCTATACAAATATAATTCTGAAGTTGTAATATACACCCAATGTTCAATCAGGCTAAATTTTTTTTTAATGCAAAGATTACAATTGTCATTACACTAATGGCTGTTAGATTTTTAATTATATTATCCAAAGGTACATCAGCTGGCAAACCATTAGACAGGAAAAGCTTAGGAGCCTATTTAAAGGGAATGATTGTGGAGGGGAGTTTGGTCAAACTATGGCAGCGAGACAGAGAATAGTTGTGCTAAATCAAAGATGGCGCCGTCCGCAGAGCCATTTAGTGTATGTGCACTATTTCATACGGAAAACTTTAGTCCCCTGGCTACCATGCCATCAATGTCCAGGTGGTGGTGGACCACAGGGGGAGGTTCGTGGACGTGGTGGCAAAGTGGCCTGGTAGCACACGACAGCTTTGTGTGGGCCAATTCAGCGGTGGGTGAAGATGCAGAAATAGGGGTTTTTGGCCAGAGCATTTTTTTAGGAGACAGTGGCTACCCTCTCAGAACCTATCTTCTAAATCCAGTCACCAACCCCACCACACAAGCCGAGCACGATTACAGCATCGCACACATCCGTACCCGCAACTTGGTGGAGCGCTCAATCGAGCGCTGGAAGATGCGTTTTCGGTGCCTGCATTAATCAGCTGGAGGGTTGCGTCTGAAGCCAGAAAGATGCTGTGCAGTAGCAGTAGTTACAGCCATGCTACACAACATTGCAGTCAGTGGAGGTGCAGCCTTGCCAGAAGAAGAAGAGGAGGAGGAGGAGGAAGAAGAAGTCCACAACCCACCTCAACTAAGTGATGCCCTACACGGGCAGCAAATCATTCACACTGTTTTTGGTTAATGTATTTTTTTCACCCTATATTTCGTTTTATGCAACCACACAACATTCATTCTTTTTTGTGGACATACACACTTTCTCCCAGCCATTTTTTGTTCGCAATTGTGCACAACCGAGTTTATTCACTATTATGTGCCATTGATGATTGCGCAATGAATTCATTACAATAAAAAAGCTCACAGACCCAACATTGATGACAGGAAGTGTTTGTGTAATCAAGTGTTTAATGAAACAAAAAGAAAGAAAATCCACACTATTGATCATATATGCATGGAAAGAGTGCTTGCGTCTGCAGTCACTGGGTTGTTGATTGGTCATCTGTAATGTAATGAAATAATTTGAGTAAATTAACACACTATGGAAAATATATTGTAATAATATAAATGACTCTTTCAAATGCCAGTGAAGGCATAGCCAGTTAGTGTAGCGGGTTGACGCATGATGCGGTTGAGCATGAGATTGCTGGTTCGCGTACTCATGTCAGAATTATATAAAATTTAGTTTGCAAGTTCAACTATTTCTGAAGTGCTTCTTTTATAAATAATTTTTTCCCCCGCATAAAGCAGTGAAACAGCCCCTGCATAGAGTAAATAATCGATTCTTGAGCTATCGATATACGCCACTTCAGCACCGCCGCCACGGACAGCACCTGCTAACGTCACACTTAAAAAGGTTTACCTTAAGCAACCTCCTAAGGTATAGTTCGAGGAACACACCTAGAAATGGTATACCTTTAGTTAAGTTATACCTTTAGAGTCTTCGTAGCGCGCTAAGAGACAACGTTATCGGGAAATGCAGCCCTGAACTCTTCACTTGTAACAATACATACAGAAAATGTAATCATAAATGTAAAACAACCAATATCTTACAGTAGACTCAATGTCTCGGTTTAATCCTAAGGTCCAAAAATCAGCACGGGTCAGGCATGCCTTTGCTGTTCGAATAATCAGCTCATTTGCAGGCTTCTCTAGGTCCAGTATGTAGTTGAGCTAATAAAATAGCAATATTTGGAAATGCAAGATTAAACACAAACTTATGCAGATTTGTTATATTGTTGATCTTATTAAACTAACCAGTTCTTTCTGTGCTGAATGGTATGTTAAAGACCACGATGCTCTGCAGGCAGTAATGTTTTTGCAATTTGTGACTTCTTCGCATTGGGGTCCACACTCTTCTGCATATTTCAAGACAAACAAATTTCCAAGAGTTAGCAAGAAACAAATTATTATTAATAATAAAAAAATCCTTACCATTGTCCTCAGCTGCATGTGGTGAATGTTTCAATGACTCAGGTCCTAACCCCAAGCCAGGAGAAATTAGCTTGTCTGTGGAACATGGGGCTAAGAAATACAGATGATATATTTAAAAAAGATTAGATCTACAAATTTATTTACAATAGTAGTGATTAGAAATAGAATGGATACTGACTTAAAATTGCTTGTCCCAAGTCAGAGAGGGACACATTTTCAATGCTGTGAGGTATGTGACCACGCTGTAGTTGTCCCTCCAACATCTTCTGGTTTGCTGATGCATTTTTGTGATGGATAATGTTCCGCATAATGAAAATGTGTGTCGAGGGAGCCATATTATTAATAAAGTAGTTGTTTTTTCTCAAGTCTGCAAAAAAATTGCTCCGCAATTTGGCTGTTCAGCCAACCCTGTAGTTCTGGCACCAGGCTGATTTTTCTGAGAACATCCTTTGGGTCTTTTGTGTTGGATTCGTGTAATTTGTCATACAAAACATAGTGTTCAGATGATCCCGTGATTGGATGGCCCTCTGAGTTCAGAGTATCGGTCTTCTCGATCAACCAAGGAAGAGATACTTTAAGCCTTCCTTGCTTTGCTTTGTTGATATTCTCGAGTGTTGAGTCTGCCAGTCTTCCTTCGTACGGTTGAAACGGAAGAGATGAAGGAACACGTAAATTGGCATGTGTTGCCAAGCCTCGAGCAAAGTCATATATTGTGACATTGGGCAAGTGTTGCCATGACAAAAGCAAGTCCATAAAATCCCTTGGACTCTCTGCCCTCAAATTAAACTTCAAACTGTAGGCCACACCATGTGGACACAGGACAACAGACCACCCACCTGAAAAAGACAATAAAATAGGAATTAGTGAAAATATTTTTTAACATATCAAACCAGTCTCACCTGATTCCCCCCAGATCTTCTGGAAAATTTTGTTGTATGAATGCCTGTTTTGCATCTCTGCTCTTAATCTTAATATCAGGTCCATGCGAGATCCCTTGGAGTCCACATTACAGGCCTTGCACAGCTTTCTGACAACACCAACCTATCATGTAAATGGTTCATGATCAAATTAATCATATTGGCTTAAATTATTAAAAAGCTGAACTCTCATCTCTTTTGTGAGCACTTAAATTAAAAAAAAAAAACTATCCTTCCATTTCCTTTAATCCCTCTCTATTGTAGTATATTCTACTCCGAGCAAAGTCTGAAACTTGTATTCCTCACTTGTAAGTGACTTTGGATAAAAGTGTCTGCCAAATTAATAAATGTAAATTTAAAAGTTGAACAGTTTCAAGGTATTAACCTTCTGTTTCATTAGCTCATCTACAAGATGATCCTCGGACACACTGAGAACCTGAGCTTCGGCTGATGTAACTTTTGGAGAGAAAACCTTCTCATACTCTGTATTGAGTACTGTGTTACCCATCCTTGTTTTTTGTCCAATCCATGGAGCCCACTTTTCGTAACTTGGCTCCACAACAAATGGATTGTTTGTCCGGCCTGAGGGGAAACATTTACAAATATAAAATTAATTTGATCATGTCGATATCAGATAAACCATATAGAATACCCAAGACACACACAACACTCATCTAGCTTTGAATGGGGAAAAATGCAATGCTTAACATGGCAGCTCTATTAAAACGAAGACCTGTCTTTGAAATAAAAGAGCCGATCGCTAATCAGTAAAGTCATGGTTTCTATAGAAACAGTTAGTCTGAGATGTCCACTTAGGATTGGGTATGCACACTTAAAGGTCCCATGTCATGAAATTTTCATTTTATGAGGTTTTTCAACATTAATATGAGTTCCCCTAGCCTGAATATTGTCCCCAAGTGGATAGAAATGTTGATCGGTGTAAACCCGAGTTCTGGCTGTCTCTCTCTGCCTTTGAGAAAATGACAGGCCAGACGAGCCAATCCTGAAGTCTCCTGTTTTGACGTCCAAGCAGGAACGGTTACCTCCCTTTCCTCCGCCCAGAGAATCTGGCACGCCCATGCAAACGCTCGAGAGATCATTCCTTGTGAACGAGTGAATGCAGGCAGTTTCTCAGTGTTTGGATGTACAAATGAAAACAGAAGTCTTTTTTCAGTTCCTTCTGATCTGTGAACAGTAATTTCTGATGTGTAGCTAATTATTTATTATTCGTGCACACAATGCGGCTTCTCTCTCTCCAGACAGAACGGTGTTTTCGTGTTTTCTATCTTGTGAGTCAGTGTTTTTGTACGTCCTCGTCGCGTCTACCGGTTCTAAAATGTGCATACAGTCATGAGTTTCTGCTCAACATCGGCCTCACACACGCCGAAGCTCGGGCTGCACTGGCCGTTGGCCTTCAACATCCCCGACCCCCAGTACTGCATCTGGCCCACAGCGGAGGCACCAAACGCGGCGTGAGATTAAGCAGAAGGGGGGTAAATTAAGCGTGAGCATATTCGGGCTAGCCAGCCTAGCCCCACAATAAACTGGATTACATTCGATTACTGCTGTTGTGTCTTTATCTGCGCTGTGTACTCAACGTGCGTCACTGACGCTTTTATTTTATTTTAAAAATAATGCTATTATCAACACTTACTTTTAACTCGTTCATCTCGACAGCTGTAATGGTACTTTGCATGTGTTACACAGTTAGTAATAATGATGAAGACGGACTCGGTGTGACTGGGACTCGTGTTTATTCAGAACTCTCAGATACAAACACAATAAACTCGCGCTGACTGACAGCGCTCTCATAACTCAGTAGGTACTATAAATAACTTTGTTAGCGATCGCTGAGCTCCGTCTCTGGTACGTTAGTGTTGTCCGGTTCGCGAACGATCTTTCTTTTGAACCTGTTCTTTTTAGTGAACCGAATCAGTTCACCAAATCGGACTGAATCGTTCTAGATGTCAGGCAATCACAACAGTGGGCGTTTTTACTGAAGTCTCACAGCAGACACGCCTCTTGAAGCAGGGCATTCAGCCACAGGGCAAACAGCAGTATTGAAAAAATGCCTTTTATTTCTAAATTATGACATTTTATGATGTAAAAGTCATACTAACAATATAAGTACACCTCAGGAAACATTATAAAATAATAGAAAAATGCCATGCCATGGGACCTTTAAAAAAATAACGCTATTTCAGCAAAAGAGACAATATTTCAGACAGTTGTTTTCAGGTTTCACTGAGGATTTAAAATATAAAATTTAATTGTACGGTAAGGTTGAAAACAGTTTTAGAGAATTTGATGCTTCCCTTTTAAAGAGACAGGGGATGCAATTGCATGACCGGAATGTTTTTCAAAGATAGCCACTGAGTGAAATGACTTAAGGGACTTTATGTACCTAAATACAATTACTTACTGGAAACAAAGCCACGTGCAACCATCTCCAGATCCACTGATTGCCAGAACTCCTCAATGTTCCCCTTTGAACTCTGATGGTGGTTCTTTGAGGTCACTAACTGTATTGAAAAACTTTATTAGAAACTCTCATTGTGATTTAAAATTGTAAATTAAAGTTTGTGTAAATCAATACTAAATACATCTTCTGAGTTTGTCACACCACAAAAATGTGTTAACTAGAGGATGACTGATATTGAATTTTAGATTTTTTACTGAAAATTAACCTCTGAAAATTAACTCTTACCTGCCATGCTGAAAACACCTTTCTTATGCAAATCCATGATTACCACAGGGGGGTGGTAACCACAGTTAACACAAGAATATGTATAATCAAGGTCTGCTAAGGCCTCAAAATGACAGTAAGCATGGAGTACAGTGTCTCGATTTGGGTATTTCACTCCCCGAAGGGTCTCCAAAGTATCAATGACCCTGGAGACGGAAACGTGACTCTAACAGATAAAGTAGAATAGAGGGGTGTTTAGTTTTTGGCTTACTGAAAAAAAATTCATTTTTGAATGTGTCATTTAACAAACCTGTAAACTGTGTCTAAGATAAAGACAAAGCTCAAGACTCAGAAGAATGTGGTCGTTAAAATTGTGGAGTCCATCACACCATTCTTGGTATCTGTAGACCATATGGCAACCTGGGCATCTTCGTGTGTAAGTTGAAACGGCTACAAAGGGATATTGAAGAACAGCTGTATTCATTAAGACAGCAAGAACATGTCTGTAATCCTAAAATAATTATATTCTAACTTATGTAAAATTACCATTAATTACACCAGTCATGGTGACAATTTTGGCACTTCTTGTTGTTAACACTGCTGTTTCAAGTGCTGTATTTCCGTCACACACCATACAGCTGCTTTCGACAGGAAGCAAACTTGATGGAAACTCTGGTGATGTTTTTGGTTGGGCTACTTCTTTTAAAGGAGTAGACGGAATTTTCTTCTTCGAGTAAATATACTTCACTGTGCGGTGCAGGTCAAACAGTGGAGCATGGTTGAGGTTTTCTGAGAGCTGTGGAACCGAGTCGTCTATTGCTTCAGTTGGTTTCTCTGATCCAAATAACTGTTTATTTGTTTGAAACAAGTGCCATTTGGCAATGTTTTTATGAGGGCAAGACATCCGCGGCTTTGCACAGGGGCAGTGCCAAGTTCTGGCAGTTGAATTATAAGTGACCATAACTCTCCCAAGGCGACTGAAGTGATGGATTATGGGCTCATGTATAGACAATGTGATCTGCTTTTGCGAGTCAACTAATGTGACCAAGACTGAAAAAGGGACATGTGCTGTCTGTGCTATTTTCTGTCTCTTCAGACAGACTGCCTTCTTGGCTTCTCCAAAGAATTTAAGGTTGATCATTTCATCAAGAACACTAGGATCCAAGGGCTCCTCAAACACTGTGTCAGAACAATAGTCCAGTGAACGGAGGTGTTCACAAAGACTAAAAGACTGTCCACTCCTGTAAGCAAGCTGTTGATATTGGCAGGGTGATTCTCACGAAAACTTGGTTTTAAAAATGTCAAACATGAAAATGTAAAAGATGCTTAAATTAACCCCCCCCCCCCCCCCCAGACATTAGAAACAAAGTCTGGAGTATTTTTGGAAATTAATTTTAAAACTTTTACTTATCATTTAACACTTTTTTTGACATAATTTCGAAAATAAGTCCTAAAAAATCTCATTACCGCAACAGTCTGAAAACATCAACACTGTTAGAAAAGCTAATATATTTTCACATTTTTAAAAATGGATTTTTAATACGCATGCACAGTTACTTGAAATTCAGAAATAATATTTATTTTTAATTTAACAGTTTTTTTTTATTGATTAATTTCTCTCATTACCGCAACACCTTCCACAATTTACAACCATTTTTTTCATATATTTTCATGAAAGCTGACATATTTTCAAAATGACATGACAAACCTGAAAGAACATAATTTGTAGATACTGCACATGCATTTAAAATCAAAGTACCATGTTTCTATTAATTAAATTAACATTTAATGAACATCTGTTGCGGTAATGATACATAGGTTTCGGAAATGAGGTTAATTATTTCGGTAATGATAATACATATACTAGTGTGAGATTTTGTTAAAAAACTAATTGTAAAGTAGAAAAACAGATAATATTTGCACAACCATTCATTCAAGTTCAAAACCATTTTATTGTGTAGTGTTTGAAAAATACATACGGCAAAAAAAAAGAAAGAAAGAAAAACATTAGAACAGGAATAAACAGGGCAACATATCAACGTGTGCCTTAAAACATTTTTCTTCCAATGTAGATTAGTGAAAGTATTTAGTATTCATTAAAAGAAATATGAATTAATTACATTGGCATGGTATTTAATTAACTGAGCGGAAAAACAACAAAAATAACGACTTTATCCCACTATTATTGTTGTTCGATTTGAGCCTCTGACGAGAGTTCGCGGGAGTGCCACGACGCATGCGCGAGAACTGAGATTAGTAGTAGTAGAAGAAGAACGCCGTAATCTCAGGCTCAAATTGAACAACAATAATAGTGGGATAAAGTCGTTATTTTTGTTGTTTTTCCGCTCAAAAAGTATTTTCTTCGCATGATAGACTTAATACAGAGCCACTGTAGTCATTTGGACTCCTTAAATGACGTTTTTACTTACTATTCTGGGCCATCAAGTTTCATTCCCTCTGAAAGCCTATGGAGGAGTGAGACAGCTCTCAGATTTCATCAAAAATATACTAAATTATGTTCCGAAGATGAACGAAGGTCTTACATGGTTGGAACAACATGAGGGTGAGTAATTACTGACAGAATTTTCAATTTTGGGTGAACTAACCCTTTAACTATACTTCAGGAGGTTAAATGACACTCTGGTTTACTGTATTGGGATCAACTTGGAGGTATCACCACCCCAACATCTCTTGCTACCATCTTTACCGATTGAGTGTTTGTTTGTGTACTTTGCCCAGATCTCAGGCAACACACAGAAGTGTCGAGCTGAGGATGTGGCAGGTTGTGGCTCTGGAATGATCGCTTTTATGTCATCAAAGTAGTACCACACTTTTTCTCCCTCATATCTTATTGATGGAATGAAAAATTTGTTTGGTCCAGCACAACTCATTGTGTCAACTTCATACTGACCATCTACAATCTAGAGAGTAAAAATAAATAAACAAATAATGCATAAATAAATGTAAGGATTTTTCATCAACGACATATCCATAGCACCAAATACTTCTTCATACCTGTGTGATTGTGCCAGGGAACAGTTCTCCATCATATTGTACAAGGACCCACTTTCCTGCTTCCAAAACTGCCTCAGTGTTCTCCTTTTCTGGCTCCACAATCAGTACGTTTACATGGACAACAATACTCCGATATTAATCTGATTAAGACCATACTCTAATTAAGAAACTACCATGTAAACAGCGATTTCTAATTACCTTAATTCGGTTAAAGCCATACTCGAATTAAACAAAAATCGAATTAAGACATGTGGAGTATGCCTATTTTAGTCGCATTATCCAAGTGCATTGTAGACATGTACACACCTTAATCTAACTATTAACGTCGTGTATGAGTTTTCGCCGCATTTTGTGACAGGACACACACACCAGGCACACACATCAGGCAAGTGCAGAGGGGAGGGCTTTGGGGGCTCGTATCAAAAGTATATAAAGTGCCCCTCTAAACAATCATCAATAATATTGTGACAAATAAAACAGAATTTGAATTATAATTAATATAACCGCGCGTACAAAACAGTAACAATGCGCTCAAATTCCCGTTTATCTTTTATGTATCTTTCAGTCTGAAATGTCGTTGCCATGACGTGTTGCTATGGTGCGTGACTGCGTGTCTTGCTTGACTGCTCACTCGGACATGGCCTCCTCTATATTTTTTTTCTTTGTGTTGTAATAATTCTGCTCATTGTAAAAGTAAAATACAATACGTTTGTATCTGTAATCCCAGATTCATAATTGTCTGCTTACAACAGCGGTCGGGAACCTCTAGGCTCGCGAGCCATATGGCCATTCAGTGAGCGCTTGTGGCTCGATGGCAGAAAAAAACAATCCAAACAATCACGATTTTGAAACCTTAATTTTCATCATTAATCAAAGCTATTATTCGAAATGTTGGCTGTCAAGAAGGAGGCAAGATGGGCAGTGTCTCTTAAAAAAAACTGAAAGACACAATATATACAAAAAAAAAAAAAAAAATATATATATATATATATATATATATATATATATATATATATATATATATATATATATATATATATAATTACATTAAAAAGTATAAAAGTCACTCGTTTTTATAAAGTCACACTGTCCAACAGCGACACCCGCAGGTAAAGTTACAGCGGGTTGCCTGAGCCCATTGATTTGAACAGACCTACGAAAGTCGCGCTATGATTGGACGCGGACAGCGTAGCGTGGCATGGGTACGTAATGACGTACTATTAATCGAGCTATGTTCTGTAACATGTAAAATGGGAACATGAACGTAATATTCTAAAAGCAACTCATGTAAACGCCTTAATCAGATTATTGTCTTATTCAGAGTAAGGTCAATAATTAGATTACTGCTGTCCATGTAAACGTAGTCATTGTCTCGGAAGTCAAACTCTTTTGGACTGAAACATCCACAGGCAAAATCACAAAAGCAGGACACTTCTCTGGTGTAGATAAGGCCAGCTTTTGTTGATGTAAGCTTAAAGAGAAACAAACAGTCATTTTGATTTAAATATATTAAAGATATTACATGTGGACATACTAATATCAAATAACAGATAAATAACATATATTTTGATCTTAAACTTCTCTCTTTTAGAGTTTGCAGGTAATTACCTCAATGGACCCACATAACTGCCTCTTTTTAGTTCCGACCACTCATATTTAAAGTTACTCCACCCCAAAATGAAAAATGTCATTAATCACTTACCCCCATCTCGTTCCAAAACCGTAAAAGCTTTGTTCATCTTCAGAACACAATTTAAGATATTTTGAATGAAAACCGGGAGGCTTGTAACTATTCCACTGACTTTAAGCGATTAATAAAACAATTTTAATTTTGGAGGTGAGTAACCCTTTAAGGTCCTTGCACACTGAGTCCAAAATTATCGTGTGCATATTTTTTTTTCATATTTGTCATCCTTTTCCAATCAAAATGCTTGCTATGGATGCAAAAACGCAGAAAATCGAACCTGATCCAATTTTTTTTTATGACAGACGAAAGTTTTGGAGGCAGTGTGTTAATTTGATTGACACAACATGAGGTCATATACATTTTTTTAATGTGTGAAAATTTCAGACTCAGTGTGCAATGACTTTTACACAGTAATTAACTACATTTCAGTACTCAGTTTACTTTAGTTTTAAACCAGCTCTTATTTACAGCTTTAAGGATGTTTCATACATAAAAACAACATTTTCTCTTTTTAGGTATAGTTACTTTAGTCTATTTGCTTTTTGTTTGAAGTTGTTGTTCAATATGTTTACTCACCTGATGAATTCTCATTGTCCCAGGTACTGTCTTCAGGTTTGGTTGTACTAATTCGGCACTTGTTTTGACATCTTCCTCAGTAATTTTAAAGAGCCTTACAGATGAATTGAGTTTTAGCTGCTCAAAAAGAGTGTTGGCATCTGGTATGCTGGTACCATAGGACACAATTCTGTCAGCCAGGTTTTTCAAGGCACCACCCACTCCATCAGGAGCACCCTTTCCATGGGATGCTTTTGTGAAGTTCCATGTTACACGATTATATCCTCTCATGAATGGCACTGTCGAGGCTAGATAAAAGTTGGTTTTGTTCCGGTATTGAGATGTGGGCCCATCTGAAATAAAGTGGATGTCCCTTGAATTTGGATGCTCCTCTCGTATGCTCCTCAGTACCGGGTCAAGGTGAGCCCATGTGGCTATGGCATTATGCTGAAGACAGTCCGAAAGTGATGCAAAGGAATTCACCTTCCCCCCACTGAGATAAATAACTCCAGTATGGAGGGTTACCTGCTGGTTGCCACCTCCAAAGTGAGTTTCTTTTATTTCTCTGCTGTATTTACAAGCGTAGTTCTCACTGTAGTCAATATGAACTACTACTTCATTCTGAGTAAGGGATTCTCTCAATTTCTTCAGTCTTTCAGACTGATGCTTGATGTTGTATATGTGTCTTGAGAAGTTTGAGAGGTGATCCTGTGTCAGTTCTACAAGCTTTTCGATGGAGGTATGTCTCTTCTCAAGGAACGCCTTCCTCACTTCCTTCTCTTCAGTGGACCCAACGGTAACTTTTTTTGGTACAGATTTTGTAACCCACTCTTCCCATACTATCATGTTTTCTTTCAGTGAAGGATCGTGTGTTGTGGGAAATGTCTTATTTTTGCAATTGCTGCATGTCCTGTACATGCAGGACATGTCGTTATCGCAACACACACTGGCCTGCACAATGTCCCTTGGAGAGGATGTGGCTACAATTCCTAGCTGATGCAGCTTTTTTATCTTCAGGCCAAAATTTTCATGTGTTTTACAAGCACATGTTTCTCTGTCTGTTACTCTACGGTGGATGATCCAAAATGGCTTAAGTTTACAGAACTGAGACATCGAAAGATTGTGCCTGGGATTCTCAATTTGAAATCTTCTATGAAGATTTGCCATGTTGTTTGTCAAGGCTCTCTTGCGAAATATCTGGCTCTTTTTTCGGATTTCACCAGATTTGCCATTAATTACAGTAGAAACTTCATCTTGGTGAAAGAAGAGGCTAACAATTCTATGCATTAATCTTCTCTGGCTGTTGGGTAATATTCTCTGATCTCTCTGTCTAGCTTTTTATTTGGCCTCTCTGCCTACCAAGTTAATAAGTCCCTGCTTTCTCTCTCTCTTCTCAAGTCTTCTCAGTCTTTTCCTTAGGTTTAACATCTCTTTAGTCCTGTCTAAAAGCTTCTCTTCTGTGTTACGCAACTTTGCTCTCAATTTTGATAGTGTTTTTTTTCTTTTCTTCGTTTTGGGTGATTCTTTTGGGGTCGATGTTTTTATATCTCTTGCTGTCTGTATCTCATTTTTGGGGGGAATTAAGTTGATGTCATTTTGCTGTAAAAAAAGATATTTATACAAGTTGGAAACAAAAACAAAACAAAAAAAGAGCTTTAGAACTTTTGAGAATAGTGTATGTTGTGTTTGTTGAACATAATTACATTAAAATAACCCTCTACAATGAGAGTAAAACACTTGCATATGCGAGTATATTTCACTCTGGGCGACTAAATAATATCTATCATCAGCCATTGGCTAATAAATGCTTAGATTTTACTCGCCAGTGTGTGTTAGAGGTTAAGAATAAGTTTAGCATAGACATATTTTCACTCGCTGAACACTCAGAAAAACAGTTTCGCTCTCCATCAAGCAATATGTCTATTTCTGTTCAGCTCAACGGATACGAGCATACCTGTATCTGACATACCGTAAACTCTAGTGTGAAGGCGCACAACTCGACGTCGCTTTGCAGAGAGCGCTGTGTTTCTCTCGCTCACACACACACACACACACACACACACACACACACACACACACACACACACACACACACACACACACACACACACACACACACACACACACACACACACACACACACACACACACGTTGGTGCAACAGCATTATGAGGACTCTCCATAGGCGTAATGGTTTTTATACTGTACAAACCGTATATTCTATCCCCCTACACTGCCCCTGCCCCTAAACCTACCCGTCACTGGAGACATGCTGCATTTTTACATTTTCAATAAAACATTGTTTAGTATGTTTTTAAAGCTATTTGATTTACGGGGACAAATTAAATGTCCTCATAAACCACTTTTATGTTGTAATACCAGTGTAATACCCATGTCATTATACAAATTTGTTTCCTCATAAATCACATAAACAAGCACACACACACACATGCACGCAAAGAGAGAGAGAGTCTTAAATACTACGCAGAATCGACGCGCTAATGTAAACAATCTTTGTTGTGCTTAGAGGGTTGTAAAATTATAATTATAGTTATTTTAACTTTTAACTGTTGTTTGGCTTTAAAAATAATGTTTAAATTCAGTAATCTTACATTAATACATACATTTACCTGCTGAGACAAGAATGGCTGTTCTTTTGGGGCAGCTTCTTGAAGATTCTCTTGAACTTCATTTGCTTCTTCAATAACTTGGATAAGCTGAAGTGAATCATCTTCCTCACTAGGTGGTGTTGTGTCTAGTACAGCTTTAAGCTGTTTCTTTCTTTTATAATAACGTTTTGAGCTTTCCCGCCACTGTCTTTTTTTTGTTTTTTAATATTACTATATTACACATTTTATATTTAAAATCATTAGTGCCGTGGTGTTTTAATGGTTTCGTGAGAATCACCCGGCAACACTCTTGTAACTCACACCGAACTTGATGATGTCAATTCAATTCAATTCAATTCACTTTATTGTCACACAGCTATATACACAAGTGCAACAGCAGGTGAAATTCTTGGTGCAGTTCCGAGCAACATAGCAGTCACGACATGACATGTACAACATTTAAGCAACAACAGATTACACATCTGATGCGCCCACAATTACTCACAGCACAGTAAAACTCTACAATAAACAATAAATAATTTACACAATGTGAGTGTAGTTCTCACAGCTTTAGCCAATATACACATACTTACAATATACATATACTTTAAACAATATACACTAAACATACATTAAACAGTATACATTAAGCTATAATAATAATAATAATATACAATGTACAGTATACATTATTATTCACAGTAGAGATCCAATTATGTACAATAGGTGCTATATGATAAATGATAAATAATAAATGATACATAAATGTGTATATAATGTGTGTGTATCTACAGTGGGTTGTGCGGAGTGATATTCTGTCCAGTGTGTGTTATGATCCTGATGGATCAGGAGTTAAGTAGTCTGATTGCTTGTGGGAAGAAGCTGTTCTGAAGTCGGCTGGTGCGTGTTCTAATGCTGCGGTACCGTCTGCCTGATGGCAGCAGTGAGAGCAGCCCATGGTTCGGGTGGCTAGAGTCTCTGATGATCCTCTGAGCTCTCTTCACACACCGCCTGGCGTAAATGTCCTGGAGGGAGGGAAGCTCACCTCCGATGATGCAGCTGGCCGTGCGCACTACCCTTTGCAGGGCTTTGCGGCTGCGGGCGGTACTGTTGCCGTACCAGGTGGTGATGCAGCCAGTCAGCAGGCTCTCGATGGTGCTGCTGTAGAAGCGTGTGAGGATGTGGCGGTTCATTCCAAACCTCCTCAGCCGTCGCAGGAAGAAAAGGCGCTGATGAGCCTTCTTCACAACGGCCTCGGAGTGGACGGACCATGAGAGTTCCTCTGTGATGTGGACACCGAGGAACTTGAAGCTGCTGACTCTCTCCACCGGTGCTCCATCGATGGTGATGGGGCGGTGTTCTCTCTCATTCCTCCTGAAGTCGACCACCAGCTCCTTGGTCTTGCTGACGTTGAGGGAGAGGTTGTGCTCCTGACACCACCGTGTCAGAGTGTGCACCTCCTCTCTGTAGGCCGTTTCATCATTGTCGGTGATAAGACCTACCACCGTCGTATCGTCAGCAAACTTGATGATGGTGTTGGAGCTGTGGGTAGCCACACAGTCATGTGTGTACAGGGAGTACAGGAGTGGGCTGAGAACACAACCCTGAGGGGCTCCAGTGTTGAGAGTCAGTGATGAGGAGATGTTACTGCCCATTCTGACCACCTGGCGTCTGTTTGACAGGAAGTCCAGGATCCAGCTGCATAACAGGCTGTTTAAGCCTAGAGCCCGGAGTTTAATGTCAAGTATGGAGGGCACAATGGTGTTGAATGCTGAGCTGTAGTCCACAAACAGCATTCTCACATACGTGTTCCTCTTTTCCAGGTGGGAGAGAGCAGTGTGTATTGTAGATGAAATGGCATCGTCAGTGGAGCGGTTTGTGCGGTATGCAAACTGCAGTGGGTCCAGTGAGGGGGGGAGAACAGAGCAGATGTGGTTTCTGACTATTCTTTCAAAGCATTTGCTGATGATGGGGGTCAGAGCAACAGGACGCCAGTCGTTTAAGCAGGTGGTTTTTGACTGCTTAGGTACAGGCACAATGGTGGACGTTTTGAAGCATGTGGGGACCACAGATAGGGAGAGGGACAGGTTAAAAATGTCCGTGAAAACTCCAGCCAGTTGGTGCGCGCACGCTCTGATCACACGGCCGGGAATGCCGTCTGGACCCGCTGCTTTACGGACATTCACCCGCCGGAAGGATCGGGTTACATCCGCTAAAGATACGGAGAGTGCACCAACCTCTGTATCTTCAGCCGCGAGCTCTCTCTCCGCGAGGGCGGTGTTAGTTCCCTCAAAGCGAGCATAGAAGGTGTTGAGCTCGTCCGGGAGAGAGGCAGCGGTGTTCACGGTGGAGTTTGTGTTCCCTTTATAGTCCGTGATGGTGTTAATTCCCCTCCACATGCTTCTGGAGTCGGTGGTGTTGAACTGTCCTTCAATCTTGTCCCTGTACTGCCGTTTTGCTGCTCTGATGGTTTTCCGGAGGGCATAACTTGCTTGTTTATGCTCCTCCGCATTACCGGAGTTAAAGGTGAAGGTTCGCGCATTGAGTGCCGCGCGAACATCCCCGTTTAGCCACGGCTTCTGGTTAGGGTACAGCCGAATTGTTTTGGTCGGAACAACGTCATCTACGCACTTCCTGATGAAACACGTTACGCTATCAGCGTAGACCTCGATGTCGTCATCAGAGGCCGACCGGAACATCTCCCAGTCCGCGTGATCAAAACAGTCCTGTAGCATAGAATCTGATTGGTCCGACCAGCACTGGATGGTTCTGAGGGCGGGTGCTTCCTGTTTGAGTCTTTGCCTATAAGCGGGCAAAAGGAGGATTGACGCGTGATCTGATTTGCCGAATGGTGGGCGTGGGAGTGATTTGTATCCATCCTTGAAGGGGGAGTAACAGTGGTCTAAAACACGGTTCCCTCGCGTGTTGAAGCTAACATGTTGGTGGTATTTGGGTGCGATGCGCTTGAAGTTGGCTTTGTTAAAGTCTCCGGTCACAATAAACGCAGCGTCAGGATGCGCGGTTTCCTGCTCACTCACTGTCCTATACAGTTCCTTTAGTGCCCGGTCTGTGTCGGCTTGTGGGGGAATATACACAGCTGTGATGATGACCGCGGTGAATTCCCTCGGTAGCCAGAATGGTCGGCACAGAACCATGAGAAGTTCCAGATCAGGGGAACAGAAAGACTTGATAGAATGTACGTTCCTCTGATCACACCAGGATCGGTTGATCATAAAACATACACCCCCGCCTTTGCTTTTCCCTGAGAGATCTTTTTCTCTGTCCATTCGATGCACGGAGAACCCCGTGGTTTCGATGGCCGAATCTGGAATCTCAGCGGACATCCAAGTTTCTGTAAGGCAGATAATGCAGCAGTCCCTCGTGTCTCGCTGGAAAGAGATCCGCGCTCTCAGCTCGCAGAGTTTATTGTCCAGAGACTGAACATTAGCCAGTAAAATACTGGGAAGCGGGGGTCGGTTTGCGCGGCGTCTAACTCTGATAAGTACACCGGCTCTCTTCCCTCTTCTCCGGCGTTTGCGTGGTCGGGCCGTCCAGACAAAGGGATCCGCTGCTGTGTTTGTAAGCAGCGTGTCGTCACTGAAGAATTTAAAGTCCGGTTTTCGGTGTGCGATTGCCGAACCAATGTCCAAAAGTGTCTGTCTGTCGTACTTAGTAAGGCAGACAACATCCAAGACGAAAAACATAAGAACTATAAACAGAACAAACAAAAAACTACAATGTTCCAGCGGAGCTCGCAACGTAGCAGCCATCCTCGGCGCCATTCCGGATCCAATCAATGATGTTTACCCCAAGTCTTTTTTTGAACATGCACTGGTACAGAAAAACCATGGCCACTCCTCTGAACAGCTGAGACTCCATTTGATGCGTCAATACATACACTAGACAGATGTGATTGCATTGTTATATCTTTTGTGTGGTCAGTGTGTTTCCTTTGAATGTGCATGTTCAAGTTCTTCTTTAGCATAACCGCTGAACAGTGTGGGCACATAGTACTTTTTTTATTCTTAGAGGCAGTAAATGAAGACTGTGATGGTGTGGTTTTGCACAGAGCCGATGCAGGTGTGTATATGCATGGATCCGATGCAGATCCTGGTGCAGGTGAGGAGGACGACGGAGTCAGTGCAGGTGTCGATGTAAGAAGAGCCGATGCAGATCCTGGTGCAGGTGAGGAGGACGACGGAGTCAGTGCAGGTGTCGATGTAAGAAGAGCCGATGCAGATCCTGGTGCAGGTGAGGAGGACGACGGAGTCAGTGCAGGTGACGATGTAAGAAGAACCGATGCAGGTAAACACTTCTGCAGGTGAGCCTCTATTACATTTCTTCTTAGAACAGTTTTACTGCAAGTAGGGCAATGATAATGGGCCTCTTTTCTGCAGGCCAAATGGCATTTGCATAATCTTTTATCTAGAAATTATAAACAGGATACAAATGAGAAATAACATTTAAACAAAAGTTATATTTGACAAAGATTAAATACCCATAATATCCAACTTCACAGTATGTTAGTAATTGAGAGGCTGTTCAAGACATTTTTTCAAATTGTACAAATGCTACCTTATTATTTTGTTGTTCAGGGGTAGAAGATAAACACAACAAGCATCTTGAATGTTAAAAAAAAACTAAATGGATGATACACAGACAATGAGTTTGATAGTGTCTGTGAGAGAGTTGATAGTATGTTTGTGAATGAGTTTGGGTGAAAGCTTTGATTAGTGTGTGATAAATAGTATAGTAGTGAATGAGAGAGTTTGATAGCATGCATGAAAATCTTTGATAGAGTGTGAGAGACATTACATTAGCGTTTGAGAGAGTTTGATAGTGTGCACAAGAATATGTATTCTCTTTTGCTTATTAGTACCCTTTTTGAAGTGCTTCAAAAAGACAAAAAAAAAAAACTTATACTCATCTTACCTTGGAAACAGATTGCATTTTTTATATGGACTTTCCAGTGAGCCTGAACTTTCTTTTCAGTCATTGGCATCAATTAAGGGCACAGGGGGCAATGATACAATTTGCAACAAGATGTGCATTTTGGTATCATCTGATTTACACCTTCTATGACTATTGATTGATGCATCTATAAGCATAATTTGAAGAGACAGAAATTAAAATAATTATTGTCTTGTGTATAATATTATTTGAATGTTTGTTATCTGTTTTATAGTATCTCTCGATTTGAATAACCCTTTTTAACAAAATTACCCTTTTATTTAATCTTTATTTTAAATAATTTTAAGTAACACCTCGTCTAAACAACAATTACACACAGCATGTCACCTGCAAACTTCTATCACTTTTCAAAACAACAGACCCAAACAAGAGACAGTAAAATTCAGTACATTTGTTCAATGCCTAAACAAAATGAATTTAGATCTTCAACTTACTGGATGAAGAATTGGTACCCAATAAGCACGGCAGGATACATCAGACAGATATCAGCACAGTTTCTTTTACATTATCTAATAGATTAAACAACTCTTTTACATCTAGCTAATCGTCTATGAATGAGGTAAATATACTTACATCAATTATTTAATGGTCGTCGACTCCTCGAAACACGTGCATAACGTCACACCTGTGCATGTGGGATATAAGTTACCAGATAATAATCAGGATCGTTTTCTATAACATTTACCAAATAATGAATAACTATTTTAATTTAACTTAATCTTGTACGAATAAATATAAATATACTTACACGTTTCCTGTAGGTGCGTCCGATAGCGCATGTAACGTTATCTGAGTGTCCACGAGCAGGTGATGAGAACGCTTGTAGAACTGCGTACGCATGCGTGATTGAAAACACATGTGTTGGACTGCGCAAGTGCGGCTGAGACTGCATGTCTGCAGCCAGACCCTTCTCGACAATTCACTCCAATCCATTCTATGAAAAGCTAATTTGGGATGGCACATTATTACCATAGACATTGTATACATTTAATGCATTAATGCAGGCTAATCAATAAAATAAAAAAATCACAGAAAATACCTTCAATATCCTCCTATTAGCCGCGAGACGTCATGAATGATCATTTCAGTTCATTTCTCCCGCCTCCGGTTAACATGCGACAGAAGTGTTGCACTATTGACTAGAGCTATCACGAAACGCATGTGCAGAACAGCAACGCCAACGCAAATAAAAAATTTAAATAAAAAAACTTGAATCAAAGTCTTTATTTAATCGACATGCCCTACATTTCTTATTGTCATTTTTATTTAAAATAATAAAAATTACACTTTCAATGCATTTTGATAACATGATAGTTGATAGGTTAAGGGGGGCTGGCATGACGGACAGGGGGGCTAAAGCCCCCCTAAAAAGGGTCTAGAACCGCCCCTGGTCCAGGCCCTGGTTATTTCTAGACTTGACTACTGCAATGCGCTTCTGGTTGGACTCCCCTTTTGTGCGATCCAATCACTTCGAATGATCCAGAATGCAGCAGCACGTCTTTTCTTCATTGAGCCCAAAAGGACCCACGTCACACCTGTCTTCATCTCCCTGCACTGGCTACCACTCGCTGCTCGCATCAAGTTTAAGGCGCTAACACTTGCATACAGAGCCACCACGCGCTCAGCTCCTGCTTACTTTGACCCCATTCTACAAATCCACACCCCCACCAGAAGCCTTCGCTCAGCAAAGGAACGACGGCTTGTGGTACCATCACATAGGGGGGAAAAATCCCTTTCCAGAACATTTTCATTCAACGTTCCCAGCTGGTGGAACGATCTTCCCAACACCATCTGAAACGCAGAATCATTGACATCATTCAAAAGTCAACTAAAAACTCAGCTCTTCCGTGAGCACTTAACCTCATAAAAACAAAAACAAAACCCACTTTCTCTTCCTTCTTCCCTCCCTACTCTAGCCTGTGCTACACTGAGCAATGTACACAGTCTCAGGATTTCAGGCTCTTATTGCGCTTCTCGACTCTTCATGACCTATCGCTTCATGTACCGCCAAGTTGTAAGTCGCTTTGGATAAAAGCGTCTGCTAAATGCATAAATGTAAATGTACTGACTCCTGACACAACACATACTCCTCCCCAGATCACTTTCGGCGTAATCTACGCTCGCTCTCTCCCTCCTGTCTATCCACTATGGTTTCATCCTCACTCCCTCCACCTGCTCAGTTCTCAGCACTGGACCCTAACAGTGCTACTGACACTCTTTGCTCTACTCTAACATCTTGCTTAGACAACTTCTGTCCCGTTTTATCCAGGCCAACCCAATCATCCCATTACCTGTCCACTTGACCCTATCCCCACTCACCTCCTTCAGGCCATTTCTTCTTCTGTTACTCCTGCACTCACTCACATTGTCAACACCTCTCTTCACACCGGGACCTTCCCCACAGCATTTAAGCAGGCTCGCGTAACCCCACTGCTTAAGAAACCCTCTCTGAACCCAGCACTTTTAGAAAACTACAGACCGGTATCCCTTCTGCCTTTCATTGCAAAGACACTTGAGCGAGTTGTGTTTAACCAGCTCTCTACGTTTCTTGAACAGAACTGCGGCCTCTCAACTGAGACTGCCCTGCTCTCGGTTACGGAGGCACTGAGACAAGCAAGAGCAGCTTCCAAATCCACAGTACTTATCTTACTGGATTTGTCTGCTGCTTTTGACAGAGTTAATCACCAGATCCTCCTGTCAACTCTCATGAAGATGGCCATCTCAGGAACTGCTCTCCAGTGGCTCAAGTCTTACCTCTCAGGTAGGTCCTTCAAGGTGTCATGGAGAGGTGAAGTGTCTAAGTCACATCATCTAGCCACTGGAGTACCCCAGGGCTCAGTGCTTGGACCACTCCTCTTCTCCATCTACATGTCATTGCTGGGATCTGTCATTCAGAAACATGGCTTTTCCTATCATTGCTATGCCGACGACACTCAACTCTACTTCTCATTTCAACCAGATGATCCCACGGTTGGTGTTCGTATCACTGCCTGCCTAACAGAGATTTCGTCCTGGATGAAGGAACATCACCTGCAACTCAACCATGCAAAAACAGAACTGCTTGTGGTCTCAGCCAACCCAGCACTTCATCACAATCTCTCCATTCAGCTAGGATCATCAACCATAACTCCGTCCAGGACAGCCAGGAATCTTGGAGTTGTGATTGATGATCAGCTAAAATTCACTGACCACATCACTGCAACAACCCGATCCTGCAGATTTGCGTTATACAACATTAGGAAGATTAGACCCTTCCTATCAGAGCAGGCCACACAACTCCTGGTCCAAGCTCTTGTTCTCTCCAGACTGGACTACTGTAATGCTCTTCTCAGCAGTGAGGGTGGTCTTTAACGAGCCAAAGAGAGCGCACGTCACGCCTCTCTTCATCAGTCTGCACTGGCTGCCAATAGCTGCTCGCATCAAATTCAAGACACTGGTACTCGCCTTCAAAGCAACCACTGGCTCTGCACCAATATACCTAAACTCGCTTGTTCAGACTTACACACCCTCCAGGAGCTTACGTTCTGTAAATGAACGACGCCTTGTGGTGCCATCCCAAAGAGGCATGAAATCACTCTCACAGACCTTTTCCTGGACTGCCCCCACCTGGTGGAATGACCTGCCTATCTCAATTCGAGCAGCCGACTCTGTAGTCATTTTCAAAAAAACAGCTAAAGACACGTCTCTTCCAGCAGCACCTGACCAATCAGGAATAGCACTTAACATTCTATTCATTTTCTGTCTAACAAATAAAAAAAAAAGTTCTGTCCTGTGTGTTCTGTGCTAGATTAACTGAGACTTGTTACAGCACTTACATACTGTAGCCCTTGACTGTTCTAGCTGCTTCTATTGCTCTCATTTGTAAGTCGCTTTGGATAAAAGTGTCTGCTAAATGACTAAATGTAAATGTGAATATATAAATGTAAATCTGAATATAGTTATAACTCTTATATATTATATGAGTTATAACTATATAGTCAAGATTTACATTTATATATTCAATGTAAATATTGAATATATAGTTATAACTCTGAATATATAAATGTAATCCCGAATGTATAGTTGAATATCTTGAATATATAGTTATAATTGTTATCATATAGATATAAATAGTGAATATATAAATGTAACCCCGTAAATATATAACAATCCGTGAATATATATATATATATATATATATCTACACACTATTTAGGCCTATTACTGGCCATACACTGAAAGCCAAAGGGTCCCTCAGTTTTATCAAAATGACTTTTATCAGTATTTTTTAGAATTAGACAAGAATTCCTTTACCATTTTTCACATGAACAACAGACTCTCTGCATTCTCGAAAGAACCTCAAGACATCTTGAAGACCATATCAATATCATTATGGCTTTTATGATAGCTCTAAAAAAAATCCAGCGGCACAGGGAAATGTGCTACATCTCCTAACAAGTCTTTGTGCATTACTCAATGACATGGTAAATTCTGTGTTCGACCGGCTATCTCAGATCGAGACTACACAGGAAGCCCATCACAACATAATGTCACGAACAAACTATCCAGGAAGTCCAAGGTAATGCATTCTATTATTGAGTATGAATATTTTGCCAGGCGAGAAAGAGTAGCGTTGCGTCGCGCCAAAACAGCTTCCCTTGCAAAATTACCCATGTTTTTTTATAAATGTTTTTTTGTTGTTGTTGTTTTAGCAAATCCATGGTTAATTTGTGGTTAATGTGTTTTAAATACAATAATCATGCTCTTTTGGTTTTATTTGTTGTCAAACCATGGTCAAGTTTCGTGAGGGATGAGGCATATGGCAATATACAGAGGCTCAGGATATTAATTAGGCCTATTGTTATCAACAATTCATATCAACATTAGGGCTGGGACGGTTGTCATGACCACCGCACCACCGCGGTGGTGAAGTGCCACCGGCGGTTGTGTGACGTCACATACCAGGTGAATGAATAAACAAAATAAGTAAAAAGTGCAGTTTTTTGTACACGTGAAACAATAATAACAAAAGTTGTGACAGTAATTTATAGCCTAACATACAAATTTATAACATTGTTTTATGTTAATACACAAATCTCCGCTACATTACCATGAATGGCGTTTCCGCTAGACTGGCGGATTTCAGCATAACTCAGCACGTTGGAGTTTAGCCATGGCGCTTGTTGGAAAACAAAATGTTACATCGCCGATCTGGCAATATTTTGGATTCGTGCCGAATGAAAAAGGTGAACCAAATAATTTGGATGAAGCCATTTGTAGGCTTTGTGATAAAAAAAATAAGTGTTAATTGGGCAAACACTTCGAATCTCCACAGTCATCTCCGGACATGTGTTCCAGCCGCGTATACCCAACTTGTGTCTTCTGAACGCAAACGCCCAGCTAGTCAGTTGGGTATTGCAGAGGCTTTCTCAAAAATGGCCAAATACAAAAGAGAAAGTGAGAAACGCGCTGCTCCGCACTGTTGATAAACCTGCTTTCAGAGAAATGCTTCAGTCGTTTGATAAACAATACGAACTTCC
This sequence comes from Romanogobio albipinnatus, assembly GCA_023566225.1. Classification (NCBI taxonomy): domain Eukaryota; kingdom Metazoa; phylum Chordata; class Actinopteri; order Cypriniformes; family Gobionidae; genus Romanogobio; species Romanogobio albipinnatus. The sequence continues at coordinate 16,230,401 of CM042248.1, read as the reverse complement.
GAGCAAAAAATACTTTTCAAACGCTGTAATTCCTCAGCTATTCAACGAAACCAAGGAGAAAATCATCGCGGAACTACACAACCTTGATTTCTTTTCCGTCACGACCGATATGTGGTCCAGCGTTAACATGACTCCGTTTATGAGTCTGACTGTACACTTCATTAACAAAAATTGAGAGCTGAAGAGCAGGTGCTTGCAGACTGCATTCACACCAGAAAGTCATACGGCGGATAATTTAGCAGAATCTTTCCGCAGCGCATTCAAAGAATGGGGATTAAATGAAAAAAATCTTGCATGCATCAGGCAATGGTATAAATAATGAGGATTTATGAATATGATCATGAACACGCTTGCGCTTGTATGATATTATTATGATCAAACGCCGTCACTGTGTTGTGCGTCTGCGTTTGTTTCTTTTGGTCCACAGGGACAGTGAAATACATACATACAAATGCATCAGGAAGCGCATTCAGTGAGAAACGCTATATTCCCCCCCCCCCACCGGACCCCACCACCGCAACACCGGCGGTTGTTGTTGATGGTTCCACCGCGGTGGTAAAAATTGGCCACCGTCACAGCCCTAATCAACATTTCTATTTTCACTATTTAAAGTGCTAATATTTAATAAAAAAGAATTACATTTCCACTAGCCAAGTAAATACTATAATTCTTGATATCTGTAATTGTATTTTCACTTGTGAAATGTCACCATAGGCTGAAATCCCAATTTCACATATCAGAAATACAATTATTACTTGTAAAAATCATGTTTGATATCATGAATTACTTTGTTACTAGTGCAAATATCTATTCTTGATATCAACAAATAAATGGCTACTATAACAATGTTCATTTTTGATGTCAGTAATTTGATTGTCACTAGTGACAATCAGTACGTTTACATGGACAACAATACTCCGATATTAATCTGATTAAGACCATACTCTGATTAAGAAACTACCATGTAAACAGCGATTTCTAATTACCTTAATCCGGTTAAAGCCATACTCGAATTAAACAAAAATCGAATTAAGACGTCGTGTATGAGTTTTCGCCGCATTTTGTGACAGGACACACACACCAGGCACACACATCAGGCAAGTGCAGAGGGGAGGGCTTTGGGGGCTCGTATCAAAAGTATATAAAGTGCCCCTCTAAACAATCATCAATAATATTGTGACAAATAAAACAGAATTTGAATTATAATTAATATAACCGCGCGTACAAAACAGTAACAATGCGCTCAAATTCCCGTTTATCTTTTATGTATCTTTCAGTCTGAAATGTCGTTGCCATGACGTGTTGCTATGGTGCGTGACTGCGTGTCTTGCTTGACTGCTCACTCGGACATGGCCTCCTCTATATTTTTTTTCTTTGTGTTGTAATAATTCTGCTCATTGTAAAAGTAAAATACAATACGTTTGTATCTGTAATCCCAGATTCATAATTGTCTGCTTACAACAGCGGTCGGGAACCTCTAGGCTCGCGAGCCATATGGCCATTCAGTGAGCGCTTGTGGCTCGATGGCAGAAAAAAACAATCCAAACAATCACGATTTTGAAACCTTAATTTTCATCATTAATCAAAGCTATTATTCGAAATGTTGGCTGTCAAGAAGGAGGCAAGATGGGCAGTGTCTCTTAAAAAAAACTGAAAGACACAATGGCCCTCATTTATCAATCTTGCGTAGAAACGGGCGTATATGTTGGCGTAAGATTATGCTTACACTCCTCTCACCGCCTGATTTATGAAGCTGTGTGCACCTCTGAAATCCAGGTGTACGCAAAACCTGCCCTTGATAAATGCCGCGGCTGAAAACGATCGTCATTAGAATAACACGCCCCTATATACTCAAGTCTCTGCCTCCCCCACGCCCTCATTTTACGCCATGGACACTCGGAAGACGGCAATGAAGCGAAACTTCTCTGACGTGGAGATCGAGACCATCACCAGGGAAGTGGAAAAAAAACTAAATTGTTTTATTTGGGAGTTTAAAGAGTGGGATTAAAGGCGCCCACAAAAAGGTGTACAGTGGAAATCCAGTTTAAATAGCTTTTTGGATGAGAAATTACCTATCACAATTCATTATTTTACAGCACGTGTTTTGAAATAATATGCATTTAATTTCGTATCACATCACATGTATTGGGGTGTACAATAGTGATGATGATGTGATGTGGAGTACCATTCATTCACATTAATATAATTGCATGACAATTTGTTAGATTCTTATTATTATTATGATTTGTATTATTAATGACGCTTATTGTTATTTAGAAGAAGAATGTTGTTATTATTATTATTATTATTTATTTTATTATTATTTAAAAGAAGAAGAATGTCATTTTTATTATTTTGTCAGTCTGAATTATGTTCAGTCCCAGTCCGTGCGCTGCTGCCGGGCCTAACCAACGTCAGGTAAAGCGCACAGGCTCGCAACTGGAGGAATACATATCAAATGCTTTGGTAAAGTCACACAAATTAAACATTGAAGTCCATGTTGCACAAAAATAAACACTGAAGTTTATAATTACTTCCCTATTCGCACGGGATTAGTATATGTGGGGAGCTCTGGTAATTTGTAATAATCGCAGAGAATGTCTGTGATCTTAATCCCGTGCGAATCGGCCATGTCTGTAATATGTAAAGTAAAAATTCCCCCGCAAATGACCTACCATATTTTGCCAAACACAGAGGTCCTGTGATAATATTAGTCCCGTGCGAATCGGCATCTATTTGGCCGGGATTAGGCGGATCGTATATATTTTTTGCAAGGTTTTGGTGTCCTGTCTGTGCGCATTTCTATCTTTATCTTTCATGAAGAATGGAGATAGGCTGCATATAATGCACACCGTTACATTCCCGTGCGGCCGCGCGGATTATAGGCTACTACTTTCACTTTAGAATGAGCACAATTTGGGAGTAAATTGCTTGAATGGTGTGTTTAATATTATTCTTAATGAAAAACAGAAAAACAGAACAGTACAATGACAACTCGCTTAAATGGGCACTTTTACATTAGCTTTGAAACTGAATCTTCCATCGTATATTGTTATTATATTGCTCAGTTACGTTTTTAATTGCGTCTGTTCTCTAACTGAACGAAATTATTTGTATTACTATAAAAAAATCAAAATGATATCGATACGACTGTTTATAATTTCATACAGCTATATAACGAAAAAACATTTTCAAGTAACATCATAACCGGGAGATAGTCAGTAAATTCGAGTAAAATCACAGCTTATCCCGTGCGAATGCGCCGCGCAAAATTCAGATGTGGGGGAGTCATTTCTAAATCACACGAGGTCCCCAGATAATAGCCTACTTATCCCGTGCGAATAGGGCTTTATTTGTTGTTGTTGTTGTTGTTGTTGTTGTTGTTGTTTTTTCACAGTGGGTCATAATATAGCATATCTTGTCAGTGCGTTTTGTGGTGTTAGGAATTGTTTTTCTGCGCATTTTCGCACTAACTCAAAACGTGCGTACACCACCTCCTGAGCTGGCGTAGGATTTGAGCGTGCCGTACGCCAACGTCCATATTGATAAATCTCAAAGTCACCGTGGTTTTGGGTGTACGCCAGGTGTACGCTGGAAATTTGGTGTACGCACTTTTGATAAATGAGGGCCAATATATACAAAAAAAAAAAAAATATATATATATATATAATTACATTAAAAAGTATAAAAGTCACTCGTTTTTATAAAGTCACACTGTCCAACAGCGACACCCGCAGGTAAAGTTACAGCGGGTTGCCTGAGCCCATTGATTTGAACAGACCTACGAAAGTCGCGCTATGATTGGACGCCGGACAGCGTAGCGTGGCATGGGTACGTAATGACGTACTATTAATCGAGCTATGTTCTGTAACATGTAAAATGTAAAATGGGAACATGAACATAATATTCTAAAAGCAACTCATGTAAACGCCTTAATCAGATTATTGTCTTATTCAGAGTAAGGTCAATAATTAGATTACTGCTGTCCATGTAAACGTAGTCTATGTTAGTTTCTGATATCATGATTGAACACTTTTACTAGTGCCAATTGAATTATTGATATCAGGAATTCGCATCTTTACTAGTAACAATGTAATCATTGATATAAAAATTATGATTTTTTTTAGATTATAAAAATGTTCTTCATCACGCAAAGAAAAAGAATGGTTCTTTAAATAAATTGTTCTTTGGAGAAGAAAAATAGGTTCTTCTATGGCATCACTGCAAAAACCCTCTTTTGGAACTTGTATTTTTATTAATGTATCATGTATACGTATTTACATATAGCATTGTCTTCATTTACTAGGTACCATATTTCAAGGAGTCAGCTGGAAAATTTGTGTGATCTTCAGTTGGACCACCATTTCACAAATGTTGTGTGTCAGTGTCCGGACTTTATTTAATCGCAGAAGAGAACTAAGGCTGGACGGCTATGGGGGATTTACTTCTATCTCAGATGTGGAGCTTGATCAGCATATCTATCATCAGCATATCATCAGCATATTGAGATGGTGGTCCAGTGGGTTAAACCATGGAACTGATATGCAGAAGGTTGCTGGTTCGATCCCAGCAGTCACCACCAGTGTGTCCTTGAGCAAGGCACTTTACTCCATGTTGCTCCAGGGGGATTGTCCCTGTAATAAGGGCACTCGCTTTGGATAAAAGTGTCTGCCAAATGCATAAATGTAAATGTAAATATTGTCATTTACACCTTATTCTGGGGAGACATATGTTCGAGGCAGTTTGAGGGGTAAAGGACTTCGAGTTCAGAGATGGAGAGTACGGGAAAGACTAAGATCTATTGATCCAGTAGGCAGGGTGCTAAGGGGACGAAGAGCATATGTCAGCTCACCCAACGACCTATGGTAAATCCTGCACCTTATGTCCAAAATTGTGCATGTGAACAGTGTTGGGTGTAACTTATTATGGAGCAATTCATTATTTAATTGAATTACTTTTTCCATGAATGTCTTACGTTAAATACTTTGGCCAGTTTATGTAAATGTATGTTATGCTATACTTTTTAGAGAGAGAAATTAGTATATTAATATAATTACACTGTTGAAGATGTAATTAGTAGCTGCTAATTACTTTTTAAAGTAACTTACCCAACACTACATGACAATAATTAAGAAATAAGTGAACCATAGGCTGATCATTTTATTAATATGGCTTAAGTTTCTTGTCTTACACAGGCACGTGGACACCAATCACAAACTTGCAAACTGGGGCCTTGTTTATCATGGCTGTGTTGACGGCTACAGCAGATGCATCACGTACTTGAGATGTTGCAATAACAACAGATCTTCAACTGCCTTGGAACGTTTCAGAGATGTTGTGGATAGTTTTGTATTACCAAGTAGAGTAAGAGGTGATGCAGGCCCAGAAAATATAGACATTGCGCATTTCATGATAGAACACAGAGGACTTAACCGTGGCAGTTTTCTGGTTGGACCAAGCGTGCACAATCAGAGAATAGAGAGACTATGGGCAGAGGTAAACCGGGTCCTGTCAGGATACTTGTTTCTTTTTATGGAGGCTGAAGGGATTTACACATCAACAACCCCACCCACATTAGAGCTTTACATTTTGTTTTCATTCCGAGAATAAATAGGGCTGTAGCAGAATACAGGGAGTGCAGAATTATTAGGCAAATGAGTATTTTGACCACATCATCCTCGTTATGCATGTTGTCTTACTCCAAGCTGTATAGGCTGGAAAGCCTACTACCAATTAAGCATATTAGGTGATGTGCATCTCTGTAATGAGAAGGGGTGTGGTCTAATGACATCAACACCCTATATCAGGTGTGCATAATTATTAGGCAACTTCCTTTCCTTTGGCAAAATGGGTCAAAAGAAGGACTTGACAGGCTCAGAAAAGTCAAAAATAGTGAGATATATTGCAGAGGGATGCAGCAGTCTTAAAATAGCCAAGCTTCTGAAGCGTGATCATCGAACAATCAAGCGTTTCATTCAAAATAGTCAACAGGGTCGCAAGAAGCGTGTGGAAAAACCAAGGCGCAAAATAACTGCCCGTGAACTGAGAAAAGTCAAGCGTGCAGCTGCCAAGATGCCACTTGCCACCAGTTTGGCCATATTTCAGAGCTGCAACATCACTGGAGTGCCCAAAAGCACAAGGTGTGCAATACTCAGAGACATGGCCAAGGTAAGAAAGGCAGAAAGTCGACCACCACTGAACAAGACACACAAGCTGAAACGTCAAGACTGGGCCAAGAAATATCTCAAGACTGATTTTTCTAAGGTTTTATGGACTGATGAAATGAGAGTGAGTCTTGATGGGCCAGATGGATGGGCCCGTGGCTGGATTGGTAAAGGGCAGAGAGCTCCAGTCCGACTCAGACGCCAGCAAGGTGGAGGTGGAGTACTGGTTTGGGCTGGTATCATCAAAGATGAGCTTGTGGGGCCTTTTCGGGTTGAGGATGGAGTCAAGCTCAACTCCCAGTCCTACTGCCAGTTTCTGGAAGACACCTTCTTCAAGCAGTGGTACAGGAAGAAGTCTGCATCCTTCAAGAAAAACATGATTTTCATGCAGGACAATGCTCCATCACACGCGTCCAAGTACTCCACAGCGTGGCTGGCAAGAAAGGGTATAAAAGAAGAAAATCTAATGATATGGCCTCCTTGTTCACCTGATCTGAACCCCATTGAGAACCTGTGGTCCATCATCAAATGTGCGATTTACAAGGAGGGAAAACACTACACCTCTCTGAACAGTGTCTGGGAGGCTTTGGTTGCTGCTGCACGCAATGTTGATGGTGAACAGATCAAAACACTGACAGAATCCATGGATGGCAGGCTTTTGAGTGTCCTTGCAAAGAAAGGTGGCTATATTGGTCACTGATTTGTTTTTGTTTGGTTTTTGAATGTCAGAAATGTATATTTGTGAATGTTGAGACATTATATTGGTTTCACTGGTAAAAATAAATAATTGAAATGGGTATAAATTTGTTTTTTGTTAAGTTGCCTAATAATTATGCACAGTAATAGTCACCTGCACACACAGATATCCCCCTAAAATAGCTAAAACTAAAAACCACTTCCAAAAATATTCAGCTTTGATATTAATGAGTTTTTTGTGTTCATTGACAACATGGTTGTTGTTTAATTATTAATGTTGTAAAATTAATCCTCAAAAATACAACTTGCCTAATAATTCTGCACTCCCTGTACATTGATTCAATGGAACAATCACAGTCTTAGAACTGTGAACAGTTCGTCTCCAATCCAACTATGGACAATTGGAAGAATTCAGAGTGAAGGACAAAATGTATTAGCTGGGAGGAGGGAACGCACACTGCAAGACACCGTGGATCCTGACCTGCATCAAATGAACCCTTTAACAAATGATGGAAACCATGGCATAGAACACTTCATCTCTGCTTGCAACATTCTGGATGGTGTTAATGTGTAAGGATCAAGGAAAGATACCCACAGAAAAGTAACCAAGTAACTGTATGATTATTCCAAATGACAGAGTAATTAGTAATTTAATGTTACTGCACGTTATTGCTGTTTTAAACTTCATTAACATTTCCTTGACTTTAACATCCACCAAAATGGAACATGATGTGTGGAGAGATATTTCTTTTCAAAATGTCTTTTTTTTATTGTGATAGAGGTAGAGCAAAATATGGGAAAACTTGGAAATATTTGTGTAACCGGAATACCATTTTTTCTTCTGTCCTATCATGTTATTGCACGTTTGAATCAAGTCAAACTAGGAAAATAGGAGCTCAATAATACATAACATAAAATACAATGATATCAGCTACAAATAACTTAATTGTCAATATTCTCCAACAAAAAAAATTCTCCAACTAATAACTAACAATTTGTTTCCATAACTACTAAGCATGCACAGTGAAAGCACTGGATGCTTGATAATATAATGAAACTAGATCACTAACAGAACACAGCATTCTCTATTCTTGTGTGAAGCACGAACACAAAAGCATATTTAGGCCGTGCCAAATCCAGGCGAATTTTTAATGCCAAAGTCCATGTCTGTTTTGAACTCTTCATAAGTGTCCTTCAGTGGAATTCTGATGATATTTTCACATGTATTAGCAACAGGGAATTTTGAGCCTGAAATAAACTCCAATGATGGCTCTGGGGTAAATATTACAAACCAGATTGACTTTATTTCTGACATCTACAGAAGTTCTTATTGAGAATTAACAGAGGTTTAGAGGTTGATGTTGTATTGAAAATATTTGGTCACCATTATGGTGATTAGTGTTCCATTTAGTTGGGCAGTTTGACTCTTGGCTTTTGGTGTCAGTTTGTGGTTTTTGTAACAGCGTTTACTCAAACACATAATTTGTTTCAAAAGAAGCCATAAACAAAAGATGGTCATATGATATATCTTTCAACATCATAAAGGAGAAAATTTTTATTGTCAAATTGTTATTAGCAGATTTCACCCGCAATCATTTCTTGCCAGATATCAAATATTCTGAATTTTGTTATTTAAATACATTGTGAAGAAAACCACTTTAGGCACACCCACACAAACATCAAGAATCAGCATTTTAATCTCAATGACGATGACATAATGCATGCTGGGATATATAATCATCATAGTATAACACTCATGACTCCCAGCATGCATAGCAGCATGTCACCATTGTTCCCACATAGCAAAATTTGTCTGGCCCACCTCTGGGCCTCACCCTTGCTTCAGTTCTGTCCCAGTTCTGGCTGGGTCCCCGGCCCAAAACTGGCCCACAAACAATATCCTCTGGCCCAGATGTGGCCCACACCCTGTAAAATGACTCTTTTTTTTATTGTGTTGGCCCAGATCTGGCCCACACCCTGTAAAACAACATGTATTGTTTTATGTGGCCCAGGTCTGGTCCAGCCACTGTAAGACAGATCTGGCTGAGGGTTGGCTGGGTCCCCGGGCCAGACGTGGCCCAGAAACTGGCAGTGAAACACAAATTCAACCATTTAAAAAGATTAAGGATTTTTTATTATAAATGAACAAATACACTTTAATATGAACATGTATTAACGATAAACAAATACACTGTAATTTTTTAAACCACAAAATAACTGTATTATATATACTGTTTATTTTTAAAAGAAAAACATCATTCTCTTTCACACACACAAACTCTCTTTCACTCTCTTTAACACTAAATAATTTCCTTTTGCAAAAGTCAAGTCACTGTTAAATATATAACGCTTTATACAGTAAAGACTGTTTCAAAGCAGCTTTACAGGGAGTTCATTAACTCTGTTCATCAATTATAAAAAGAGTTCATTTAAACTATAAAGTAGTTCTGGAGAAAGCAGTGTTCGTCCAGCTCAGTTCAATTCTCATCCAATAGTGTCAATGCAGGCAGATCAATAATATTGTTGAATATTAAGTGTCCCCAACATAGCAAGCCAGAGGCGACAGTGGCAAGAACCCAAACTCCATCAGGTGACAGAATGGAGGAAAAAAACAGGCTTCGGGGGGCCAGTTCTCCTTGGGCCAAACGAACGGACATGGTGTGGTTCTGATTCCAGGCTGTTTCCCAATTCAGATTGTGGATTGAGAGTATTTCATTCAGCTCCTACTATTTGAAGATTGGAAAAGATCATGCCAGCATTTGGTGTGATGGTAGTTGAAGCTGGACTGTAGAACTTGTCTGTTTCTCATGGTCTTTACTGAGGATCTGTGCTGATGACTGTTGGGTCTTCACAGGCAGTTTGTTTCTAGGTCTTGGCTGACATTCAGGGCCGCACTGTGGTCATCTTAGGGTGCAAGTCCACCATCTGATCTGGATATGGACTAGATCCGGCTGACTACAGTGACCTTGGGATAAGAATTAGACAGACAGACTAATATTACCATCCTCTTAAAGGGTTAGTTCACCCAAAAATGAAAATTCTGTCATTAATTACTCACCCTCATGTCGTTCGACACCCGTAAGACATTCGTTCATCTTCGGAACACAAATGAAGATATTTTTGTTGGAAACTGATGGCTGAGAAAGGCCTCCATTGACATTCAGTACATTTACACTAACAAGACCCATAAAAGGCACTAAAAACGTTGTTACAAAGTCCATCTCATTACAGTGGCTCTACAATAATTTTACCAAGCGACGACAATAGTTTTTGTGCGAAAAAAACAATCAAAATAACGACTTTATTCTACAAGTTCTTGTCTTCCTTGTTGGCTTCGGGCGTGAACTCACAAAGCACCAAGACGCATGCGCGAGAATATGAAGCAGAACTGGCGTTCGGACACGTGACCCAGAAGCGAGGAGATTTGTTTACAACGAGCAGTGGAAGATGCGCCGTATCTAAGTTTTTTAATTCTACATTTATCGTGCTTTACATCATTCGTAAATATGTCAGCAGATTTCTACGAAGAGGAGGACTTGCATTTTTTTGTTCATCCGTACTTATTTGAACCTGAAAATACAGATAGTGAACTACAGGAGATGGAAGCGGCTGCATCACAACCACAGCCACAAGCTACTGTAAAACAGAGAGTAATGGACAAGTGGTGGTGTTTTATGCAATTTTAATGAGGTATTGCATATGCTGCCTAGCTATTTACCATGAATTTGTTTTTTGTTTATAGGCAATTCAGACTCGCTGCGTACCGGGTTGTACTGGAGTGGATACTCAAGGGTAAAAAACTGGGAAGACACAACAGACAAAGTCTACCGTCTTGCGTTGTTCGAGCCATACGGGCAAGATACCCATCGTCATCAGGAACCTATGTGGGTTTCAAGGAAGCTGAAGAAGCATTCGGACTAATTTAAACAAAAGAACTGCACAACAATATACCTTTTCAACATATTTTATTTATTTGTTTGTTTTAGTTATGTTATAATAAAAATAAACAAACTAAAAAAGGCTTTTGTACATTTGTTACATTTACATTTACGCATTTAGCAGACGTTTTTATCCAAAGCGACTTACAACTTGGGGGAACATGAAGCGATAGGTCATGAAGAGTCGAGAAGCGCAATAAGAGCCTGAGATCCTGAGACCGTGTACATTGCTCAGTGTAGTACAGGCTAGGGGAGGGAAGAAGAAAGAGAAAGAAGAAATAATAATTATTTTTTTTTTAATGAGGTTAAGTGCTCAAGGAAGAGCTGAGTTTTGAGGTGACTTTTGAATGATGTCAATGATTCTGCGTTTCGGATGGTGTTGGGAAGATCGTTCCACCAGCTGGGAACGTTGAATGAAAATGTTCTGGAAAGGGATTTTTTCAGTATTACTGTATTACAGTGCTACAGTATACCAAACAGGTTATGTTGAAGCTGCTAGGACAATTTTGGTCAGATTATGGCTTTACCATCACTATAATAGATAAAATAGTTTTTACTAAAATTTTTACATAAAACATGCATGTGCAGATGGCATTTCACTAAAAGAAAAATATAACAATACAAGAGAAAAAAAGTCACAATAACTATTACTGTATGATTGTCATTTATTTTTGAAACCTCGACACATGTTTTGCAACAGCTGCTTCCTTGTCTGGTTTGGGTTTTGTTGCAATATTGCAAGGCATTTCAGGAAAAGAAATTTGAGAGGTTGGGTCCTTGAAAACTACAGTGGGGTCACTGCGCCACTGCAGTACTTTATGAACTAGTTCATCTCTGAAACCTTGTGTAGTGGGTTTTAGATTTTCCTTGCCAGCCACTCTTTTGTTTGCTTGGGATAAACGATGTTGTATCGTGGAACACCTATAAAAGCATAATAAATAATCAGAGGGCAATAATTATTTATATGTGCGTGCACTGTGCATTTTGTGGTGGAATCAGCACTTTTATGTAGCTGACTACTTACCAGAGGTGGTTGTGGCCTGTTGACGGTGTACATTTTCATTGTGATCTAGCACAGCAAGCTGAGTACGAGCTGTCATCGAGGAGTAATGAAAGTGTAGGTTCTTCCGACAGTATTTCAAAAGAACTGAATGGTACACCTCAAGACTGCCTGAAAAAACAAATGGATACATTTTATAATGTTAAGCTTTCCATGTGAACTCAAATACATTCTTGTAGTAGTAACTTGCCTGTATGCTTGAATAATGCCATTTGCCTCAGGTCCTTCAAGAGATTTACATGCAAAACCAAAGAAGACAGTGTCCGAAACGCTGGAGAGTCCTTTTGTATCCAACGTTTTCTTCTCTGCTGGTCAGGAGTGAGGTCATCATGGGCACACTGATGTTGCTGTCCATCTTCTTCCCAACTGTGTACTCCACAAATGTGATGGAGAAGTGATTTCCACTTCTCTATCAATACCTGTGTAATACAAATTACAATGTAAATGTTGAAAAGGTGTTGTCGATATCAGATGTACGTTAGAAGATATTTCATAACATACATTGGGGTCGCCGCTGCAGGATGCACATGCATACCACAAATGGTTGCATATACTTTTAATCCATGGTTGGAGGTCATTGTTCTCTTTTTTTTGGGAAACTGACAGCAATTTTTTGAAGAACCCTTAAAAAATGAAATATATGCATCACACATTATGAGGTTTTGGGGCATACTAATCAGCATAATGCATGCAAACGAAAGTCATAATAGAACTATAGTAATAGTAGTAGTCGTCTGACAGAAATAAAGTCAGTCTGGTTAGTAATGTGTGAAGCTGGTAATGCTATTTGTGGAGTTGTTTAATCCTCCTCTGCTGAGATCTTCAGAGATTTAATGTCTTCTTTTATCTTCAGTTGATTTCATCTAAGGCTGTGGCTGAAGTCAGTTGTAGTTCTTGTCTTTCTGCTCGTCTCTTTTTCTGTTCTCTTCTCTCTTCAGTGATTCTGCTTGTTAACAGGTTTATTAAAGCTGAGATGACTCCATATCTAATATACACAGATGTTGTGGCTCAGATAAGGTCCAGTTCTGGTTTATTTCGTTGCTCTTGGCTGATGTGGCATTGCTCTGGCCTGCTTGTAGCGCAGATCTGGCAAACAGGAGTGGTCCACTCAAGGGCCATCATTCCACGCAGCATGTGGGCCAGATCAGTATGCCACAAGTGCCAGATGTGGGCCAGATCTGGGCCGACACAATGTTGCTATCTGGGTAATGAGCACTGCTATCACTTTTTAGGTCGATTTAGGTCATGGTCATCGAATTCCCATGCAAGAAAGTCATGCTAGCAGCTGCAACAGTTATGGGGTTAGCTGCAGTCCCACGCGTGCTGTTAACATCTGTAACATTAGTCCGTTTCAGAGTGTCTGCTTCATAGAATAATCGGAAATGAAAGCGCATCGATGTTTTCCCATTTTTTCTTACCATATTCGTATTTTGTGGTATATAATCCATTGTTTTGTTTTCGTCCAAACACAACCACAATCGCCACAGTTACATGAGACCCCTCCCACTACTGTGAGTGACGATAAACAAGTCCCCTGAGATCACGTGCATAATTTAGCACGTTTAAAAAGCATTACACCATAAAGAATGACCTGCATGCTTTATTACACCTAAATAGATTTGCTATTGTTATAAATATTAAAGAATGTTCTGTGCAAAACGATCACTGTTATTATCATTTTGATTAAGTTTTACCTTAGATATTTTGATTTGTACAAATTCATGACATTAAATGAGTAGCTAACACATTATTAGATACTGTCAGGAAATTAAGTCAATTTTAAAACAATTTTATGTTAATTATTGCTTCATTATGTAACCATCAGTGATTGAACATAAGCTGAGTCATTGACAGAAGTGGCCCCGATCTCTATAGCCAGAATCGGGCCAGTTACAGTGATCAGGAATCGGGCCAGTGTTTTACAGCCGTAACAAAACAGCATGTGCCAGAGCGAGCCAGAATCGGCCCGGTTAACACACGCCGATGCAGAGTCAGAGCCGCAGGCGCCGCGGGGCAGCCGAGCTCGGGCCGATACTACATGCTATCTGGGCAGTAGGCTATATTCAGAAACTTACTGTTCAACAGAATCCCGCAACCTGCTCTCCAGCAAGAAGTTTGTTGCTGCTACCACCATATCATCCCTGTCTTCTAAGGACTGTATATGCCGCAGTGATCCCAACATTGCCAGTTCGTCAGCAGCTTCCGTGATTGGCCTTCTGTGCATCAGCAACATTCTGTGCTGAGTGGATCTAAATCATTTAAGACACAACAAATGACACAAAATGTGGCCTTTGATATGGGCATTAATCATTTTTAAAAGGATTGTAAAAATCTTACCGCCTTCATCTTCTCTTTGAACCATACCTGTCAAGTTTTGGATTTGAAAATAAGGGAAATTTTTCGGCGCCCACCGCAAGCAGTCCCACCACCCCAACCAAGCTCCAGTATCCCTTACATTTTAAGACAGGTGTTATAGCCCAAATGAAAACACAAAAGGGTATATATGATGAGCATTTATTTAAAGGCTAATTTGCATATTTTCTGTTCATTTAACATTGCTTGTCTTTACATTTTATTTTCATTCCACACATTCTTTTCATTTCATATTGCTTTTCTTTTACAGTTTTTCTTTAAGCCTGTTTTGGAAGGAGTGTATTTGTGGGCTGGGCCAGAGTGGTTCATTTTACATGAGAGTAGAGCACAAACAGTTCTGTTGTCTAATGTCATCCTATTCTCTGTAACAATCTTTTGTACCATGCTAAATACCCTTTCTGAACTTGCATTGCTATGGGCAGGGCTCGACATGAACGCTTGTCCGGGACAAGTGGATTTTTTGAAGGGGCAAGTGAAAAATAATGTTACTTGCCCAACGGACAAGTATCCTAAGTAAAATGTCAAAACAAAAAATAACTAGGAATCACCAAAGTGCAATAATGATTCTGCATTCAGTGTAAGCGGAGATCGATAGTGGATAATAATATAAAACGAACTGACGTTAACAAGGTTGAGCTGTTGAGGCTCGCGCAGCCTCTCGAGGAGAAAATCGAAAAAAAATGAGCGCCGCTCATACAAAGAAACTCAGTTAACATACACGGTTAAAATGGTGTAGTTATTTATAACATATGATACAGTTAAGCAACATCCCACTAACAAGAGTGTTGTTTACCTGAATACCATCACGACTGGAAATGACACTGATTTCATACGCCAGTTCCATAAACAATTAATTCACATTAAGTCACTTACATTTTATAATTAAATTCGCTGTCCCATTGATCACGGTATTTACACGAGGGTTTTTTTTTTTGGCAGGAGTGCCTTAATCCGTCTCTATCGTTACGTCCATCATCCGTCTCTGTTTAGTTTTTTTCCCGCGTTGTCACTCGTCATCTGACCTCACACACTAACCTCGCGACAACTGACACCTATACTGTAGGCTAGCTGCAGATGGCAGTTATCGCGAGGCTAGTTACAGAGCTCAGATTGGAAATGTTTTTGTTTTTTTACTCCGGTATTATTGTTTTTTAATAACGCAGGTTAAAATACGGGAGATTTACAGGAAAATACTAATACGGGAGGACGGCGGGAAAGAAGGGTAAAATACGGGACTTTCCCGGCCAAAACGGGATAGTTGACAGGTATGCTTTGAACTCATAGTCGAGTATCTCTTCAATGTCTGGTGCAGGAGGCTTAAGGTTGCACACTTGAGGAAATAGTCTCTCAGAAAAAAAGTGTGGCTCGACACCACCATGGACGAGGCAGACTGCAATAATTCATCCAACCTGCTTGTACATACGGTTGTACAAAGCTGAAACACAAATAGACAAACATATGCATTTGTGTGTGAGTACACACACACACACACACACACACACATTATATATATATATATATATATATAAAATATACAGTCTTTCTGGAATTTGTTGCTGGCTCTTATTGTTGTTTTATAAACAAATTTCGGGAGAAGCACATTCAGGAAATTAAAACTGTTAAGTGGAGCAGACCCAGTTAATGAAACCTAATTGAACACAAGAGGAGCTCATTAAAAAATCAACGATAGGAGGTGTATATAGACAGCCGATTTACCTTCCTGTCGTTGACTGTTTCTTAGCTTCTCTCCACCACCCCTTCTCCTCACTTAATTAAACTCACATAAGACATCAAATTAATATATGTAGTCTAGTTCTAGACTATTTCCATCACGGGGGGTACTCTGGGTTCGGGCAAAATTCCGAGCCCGGAGCCCTCCCCCGGACAGCACGCCAAATACGCATAATATTTACTCTATTTAAATTGATGTAAGTGTGAACTCGTGAATATAGTAGTTATTTTTATTTAATTAAATCCTGTGCAACACTACTTTTGTAATTTTGACTTAATTGTTTGCTTGAATTTATTCCTATTGTAAAAAACATATAATGTATCTGGCCATTGTTGTTTTAATTTAAATATTATTGTTCAATAAATAATATTATTTAACAAAAATGCAGTATTTGGAATTGAGAACGGGTCCGTAGTGAAGGGTAGTTTGTGACTTTAATTAAAGTTCCTTTATTACACCATTAGATGGTGGCAAATACTGTCTGTATTAGTGAGTTGCAAGGGCTTTTATATTGAAAGGGACTGAAACTAGGTTGTAAGTAAGTAAATTAACGTAATAAGGCTTATTTGTCAGGCTAGATGATTCTGCGTGCATGTGCATGTGCAGTCATAAGCCTTAGGGTGCGTCTCAATCAGCTCTGTAGTTCAGTAGTCGGGGCACTGATCAGGACATAAGTCAATGGGCTGACTCCCTGGTCAGTGCCCCAACTACTGAACTAGGGAGCTGATTGAGACGCACCCATAGTCTCAGGTTTCTATGGGAACCAGAGCCAGCTGCAGTGACGCAATGGCGTTACCAGTCAGTGACTGGCTCATTTACTTTAAAAGGCGGGACTATACTATCGTACTGTGTTGCAGTTTCTCCTATTCACAAGTAATAGAAGTGAAGTGTCATTCTACAGGTCCTTCTCAATAAATTAGCATATTGTGATAAAGTTAATTATTTTCCATAATGTAATGATAAAAATTAAACTTTCATATATTTTAGATTCATTGCACACCAACTGAAATATTTCAGGTCTTTTATTGTTTTAATACTGATGATTTTGGCATACAGCTCATGAAAACCCAAAATTCCTATCTCAATAAATTAGCATATTTTATCCGACCAATAAAAGAAAAGTGTTTTTAATACAAAAAAAGTCAACCTTCAAATAATTATGTTCAGTTATGCACTCAATACTTGGTCGGGAATCCTTTTGCAGAAATGACTGCTTCAATGCGGCGTGGCATGGAGGCAATCAGCCTGTGGCACTGCTGAGGTGTTATGGAGGCCCAGGATGCTTCGATAGCGGCCTTAAGCTCATCCAGAGTGTTGGCTCTTGCGTCTCTCAACTTTCACTTCACAATATCCCACAGATTCTCTATGGGGTTCAGGTCAGGAGAGTTGGCAGGCCAATTGAGCACAGTAATACCATGGTCAGTAAACCATTTACCAGTGGTTTTGGCACTGTGAGCAGGTGCCAGGTCGTGCTGAAAAATGAAATCATCTCCATAAAGCTTTTCAGCAGATGGAAGCATGAAGTGCTCCAAAATCTCCTGATAGCTAGCTGCATTGACCCTACCCTTGATAAAACACAGTGGACCAACACCAGCAGCTGACATGGCACCCCAGACCATCACTGACTGTGGGTACTTGACACTGGACTTCAGGCATTTTGGCATTTCCTTCTCCCCAGTCTTCCTCCAGACTCTGACACCTTGATTTCCGAATGACATGCAAAATTTGCTTTCATCCGAAAAAAGTACTTTGGACCGCTGAGCAACAGTCCACTGCTGCTTCTCTGTAGCCCAGGTCAGGTGCTTCTGCCGCTGTTTCTGGGTCAAAAGTGGCTTGACCTGGGGAATGCGGCACCTGTAGCTCATTTCCTTCACACACCTGTGCACGGTGGCTCTGGATGTTTCTACTCCAGACTCAGTCCGCTGCTTCCGCAGGTCCCCCAAGGTCTGGAATCGGTCCTTCTCCACAATCTTCCTCAGGGTCCGGTCACCTCTTCTCGGTGTGCAGCGTTTTTTGCCAGACTTTTTCCTTCCCACAGACTTCCCACTGAGGTGCCTTGATACAGCACTCTGGGAACAGCCTATTCGTTCAGAAATTTCTTTCTGTGTCTTACCCTCTTGCTTGAGGGTGGCAATGATGGCCTTCTGGACAGCAGTCAGGTCGGCAGTCTTACCCATGATTGCGGTTTTGAGTAATGAACCAGGCTGGGAGTTTTTAAAAGCCTCAGGAATCTTTTGCAGGTGTAATTTTGATTCAGATGATTAGGTTAATATCTCGTTTAGAGAACCTTTTCATGATATGCTAATTTATTGAGATAGGAATTTTGGGTTTTCATGAGCTGTATGCCAAAATCATCAGTATTAAAACAATAAAAGACCTGAAATATTTCAGTTGGTGTGCAATGAATCTAAAATATATGAAAGTTTAATTTTTATCATTACATTATGGAAAATAATTAACTTTATCACAATATGCTAATTTATTGAGAAGGACCTGTATATCTATAGTATTGGTCACTCTCTCACAATAGTGTACTCAACATAATACAATACATTTCAATAAAGCGACTTAACATTCATCTTTTTCTAGTTCTAAGTGACGCTTTAAAACGGAGTAACGGAGGCTTGGGCACAACTGTTAAGCTGTCAACTTGAGATTTGAATCTGTGGCAGAAGGAAGTAATTCTGCACAAAAGAGACCCCGTTGTTGTTTCTTACACACTATGCCGTCTAACTGTTGTATAAAATGCAATATCACACAAGTAGCCGACCGATGTGGCTGTATATCAGCAAGGCTGTGATTGCCTATATTGGACAGCTACTTGTGTGATAGTGCTTATATATTACACGTCACCTTTGGAATTGCAGGAACGAGTCTTCTGCCAGTCAGGACCATCAAAAATCTCACAGGAATGTATGTCCTTCATCAAGTTAAAAACTCTCACCCTCATCAGCTGCCCCCTCTCCAATATCATTAGTAGCATCTCTGAAAATTACATCCAGTTTTTTCTCCGGGTCAAACCGCTGACGGCGAAAAGCTCGAATGGCCAGGACGTTGTCTCGTGTGGCATTAATTTGGTTTGATGGTGGTGTGGATGTGAAATCCACCTTGTTCTGCATGTATGTTCTGCATGTCTGTTCTACATGTCTGTTCTACATGTCTGTTCTACATGTCTGTTCTGCTTGTGAGATGGTGGTCCAGTGGGTTAAACCATGGAACTAATATGCAGAAGGTTGCTGGTTCGATCCCAGCGGTCACCACCAGTGTGTCCTTGAGCAAGGCACTTTACTCCATGTTGCTCCAGGGGGATTGTCCCTGTAATAAGGGCACTTGCTTTGGATAAAAGCGTCTGCCAAATGCATAAATGTAAATGTCACGCAGTAATGAATTGAGGTCAGTGCTGAAAAGAGAAAGTACAAACATATCAGTTTGGTTTTACTACATGTAAATGTAAAACTATTTAAACAATGTAAATGAATCTACTGACTCTGGTGTGGAGACTACTGCAGCGGATGGTGATGCCACTGGAGAAGGCAGAGGTGAAGGCTCTGCGTAAGAAAGAGAAGTGAAGGCGGAGGTGAAGAGTCTGGTGGAGGTTAAGGATCTGGAGAAGGTGTAGGGGAAGGTGGAGTTAAAGACTCTGAGGTGGTTGAAAGAACAGTCTGTAATAGTGAAGTTGCAGTGTTGTTTTAGAAAAAATAAAATAATTATTTTAATCTTTTTTTGATTTTAATCTTTCATGATTAAAAAGTTTGATTTAATCATTATTTTAATTCCTCACCCTCATGTCGTTCCAAACTCGTAAGACCTCCGTTCATCTTCAGAACACAAATTAATTGTGCAAAAGCTTTCTGCAATCTCTTCTCTTCCATGTCAGTCTCCTATGCTGTTTACCTTGTAAATACAGTGCAGCGCTTCTGGGTTCTACGTCAGAACACTGGCTTATTATTGACCAGCTTCTGTACCAGCATCGCATGCATTACTTGGTGCTCACTAACAGCATATGTAACCAAGATTACCATAGAAGAATAAATAATGTGATTAATATAACAACTTAATAATGTTAAAAAGCTACTGAAAACGATTTAAAAGAAGTATATTCATAAAAGAAAATATGAATATTATACAAATATATACATTTATATCTGTTATTAATGTGACCAATAGCGTTCAGTTTTGAACTTGAGATGAGTCAATGAGAGCGCAGAATGTGGCGGAAAAATTTATTTCCGGATTTTGCACGAGGTTTATGTGGAGTTAGAGGCAACTCTCTCTCTCTCGTGAAAGGATGGCTGATGAACGCGGTGTTTGTTGACTCCGTGGGAAATATAAAGAAAGAAAATCATCTAGATGAGTTCTGTCGATTGATTGGTGTGAGTGAAATGATGCATTTTATTTCCTATTGGTTATTAGTGACGTTAATATTGAAACCGACATTCAGTTTATTAATATAAAAGTGTATGGTGATTAATATATATATATATACATGAGACCAAAATATAACTTTTTGGTCATAATTCCACTAAACGTGTTTGGAGGAAGAATAATGATGAGTACCATCCCAAGAACACCATCCCTACTGTGAAGCATGGGGGGGTAGCATCATGCTTTGGGGGTGTTTTTCTGCACATGGGACAGGACGACTGCACTGTATTAAGAAGAGGATGACCGGGGCCATGTATTGCGAGATTTTGGGGAACAAAAGTTAAACAAAAGTCTTTCCCTCAGTTAGAGCATTGATGATTGGTCGAGGCTGGGTCTTCCAATATGACAATGACCCAAAGCACACAGCCAGGATAACCAAGGAGTGGCTCTGTAAGAAGCATATCAAGGTTCTGGCGTGGCCTAGCCAGTCTCCAGACCTAAACCCAATAGAGAATCTTTGGAGGGAGCTCAAACTCCGTGTTTCTCAGCAACAGGCCAGAAACCTGACTGATCTAGAGAAGATCTGTGTGGAGGAGTGGGCCAAAATCCCTCCTGCAGTGCAAACCTGGTGAAAAACTACAGGAAACGTTTGACCTCTGTAATTGCAAACAAAGGCTACTGTACCAAATATTAACATTGATTTTCTCAGGTGTTGAAATACTTATTTGCAGCTGTATCATACAAATAAATAGTTAAAAAATCATACATTGTGATTTCTGGATTTTTTTTTTTTTTTTAAGATTATGTCTCTGACAGTGGACATGCACCTACGATGACATTTTCAGACCCCTCCATGATTTCTAAGAGGGAGAACTTGCAAAATAGCAGGGTGTTCAAATACTTATTTTCCTCACTGATATATATATATATATATAAAAAAATATTTGTCCATTAATGATATATAACATAACTATATTTCATGTCAAATTATTATCTTTTAACATTTTTTTGCTAATATTTATGGTATAACCTTTTAATTGGGTTGATATTATCCCTCTATATTTGTGACAATAGCAATTGACCATGCATGAGTGAGTCACACACAGACTTCAACATTCAGCATGCAAAACACAACAATGTTAACAAGGATTTAAAAAAAAAATATTAATAAGACCTTTACTATTTTATTTGCTGTCGTTATTGTGGTTATACTGACAAAAAACAAATGGTAAAATAAAGCCAAAAATAGTAAAACGAAGCAATTAATTTATTCATGCCGCAATGCACTCTGGGAGTACACTTCCTCAGCTCACAGATAGAATTAAGTTGACAAAAGTTAAGTTGGAACAACTTAATGCTATTAAGTAATGCTTACTTAATTTAATTAAGGCAACGAGTTTGCACAATTGAATTAAAGCTGTAGTCTACGATGTTGAAAATCAGTCGAGAAAGCCTGAATTTAAAAAAAAAAACTCATCCCGCCCCTCCACACGCACACCCCTCCCCTCTGTGCTACCTGATCCCTCCCACCGGGAAACGACCTGAACAACGTCACTCAGTCAAGCAGGAGTAAACATCGGAACAGAGATGTACCATGTGTACCACAAAAAGCCTTGAAGTAATGAACACTTACAATTATGACTGATTGACGTCATTTACTTTCACAACATTGCTTAGTCGCTTCAATCTAATGACCTCGCTAATGACACATCATATGTAAAGTTGACTTTCGACACTTGAACTTAGTTGCTTCATCAACAATTCAATGTCACCATTGTCGTAACAAAATAGCTCAGAGGCACACGTTTGAGTTCACGCCCACGCAAGATTAGCAACACATGCAATGTTCTATCGGCTCGAACAGAAAACCGCTAACGTTAGGCCTATTGAAATAGTCAAGCACTTCAAGGCGATGCTAAACGGCTAACATTCCAATGCCGACCGGCAGCATGATCATGTTGTCAGACTGATAAAAAGCTATTTATGTAATACACCACACCATAAAAGTATAAATAAATGCTTACCTGCTCAACAAAAAGTCAGCTATGTCAGCGTCGGTTTTAAGTCCAAGGTTTCTCTGAAGCTTCCTCCAACGGGCAATGGTGGACCTTATATTGATTCGGCTTTGAGTCCGGCGTTCTTCACATTTTTTTTTTTTTTATCTCTGCTCTTTCCTCAATTGACTTTCTCTTTCTTCCAACCTTGACTGTTGGGGTGAGCAGGGGCCGCTTGCTGCTGTCTGTTTGTTGGTTTTTCTCCATTGCTGAGTTGATGCTGCCTACTTGCCCGCGAAATTTCATGTCGCAGAAGGGGTGGGGTGGGGTGCGATGGGTGGAGACGCGAGTGGAGCAGGGGATTGGATGAGAGCAGTTAACCAATATAAGCTGTCCGGCCGGACAGCTTACATTGGTCAATTTCTCTGCGGGTGTACACCCAATAGAGTGAATGGATTTTTTTCATTCTTTTTTCTCTTCATATTGTTAGGATTGTACTGTAGAACCATAACCAGCATCTAAACGAGGTTATTAATAATTAACAATCTTTGAAATCGTAGACCATAGCTTTAAGTAAGATGGCTTTAAGCAAGATGGCGCCGAGGATGGCCGCTACGTCGCGAGCTCTGCTAGAACATTGTAGTTTTTTGTTTGTTCTGTTTATAGTTTTTGTGTTTTTTGTCTTGGATGTTGTCTGCCTTACTAAGTACGACAGACAGACACTTTTGGACATTGGTTCGGCAATCGCACACCGAAAACCGGACTTTAAATTCTTCAGTGACGAACCGCCGTTTACAAACACAGCATCGGATCCCTTTGTCTGGACGGTCCGACCGCGCAAACGCAGCCGGAGAAGAGGGAAGAGAGCCGGCGTACTCATTAGAGTAAGACGCCGCGCAAACCGACCCCCGCTTCCCAGTATTTTACTGGCTAATGTCCAGTCTCTGGACAATAAACTCTGCGAGCTGAGAGCGCGGATCTCTTTCCAACGAGAGACGAGGGACTGCTGCATTATCTGCCTTACAGAAACTTGGATGTCCGCTGAGATTCCAGATTCGGCCATCGAAACCGCGGGGTTCTCCGTGCATCGTATGGATAGAGAAAAAGATCTCTCCGGGAAAAGCAAAGGCGGGGGTGTGTGTTTTATGATCAACCGATCCTGGTGTGATCAGAGGAACGTACATTCTATCAAGTCTTTCTGTTCTCCTGATCTGGAATTTCTCATGCTTCTGTGCCGACCATTCTGGCTACCGAGGGAATTCACCGCGTCATCATCACAGCTGTGTATATTCCCCCACAAGCCGACACAGACCGGGCACTAAAGGAACTGTATAGGACAGTGAGTGAGCAGGAAACCGCGCATCCTGAGGCCGCGTTTATTGTGACCGGGGACTTTAACAAAGCCAACTTCAAACGCATTGCACCCAAATACCACCAACATGTTAGCTTCAACACGCGAGGGAACCGCGTCTTAGATCACTGCTACTCCCCCTTCAAGGATTGTTACAAGTCCCTACCGCGCCCACCATTTGGCAAATCGGATCACGCTTCCATCCTCCTTTTGCCCGCTTATAGGCAAAGACTCAAACAGGAAGCACCCGCCCTCAGAACCATCCAGTGCTGGTCGGACCAATCAGACTCTATGCTCTGCTATGTTTTGATCACGCGGACTGGGAGATGTTCCGGTCGGCCTCTGATGACGACATCGAGGTTTACGCTGATAGCGTAACGCGTTTCATCAGTAAGTGCGTAGAAGACGTTGTTCCGACCAAAACAATACGGCTGTACCCTAACCAGAAGCCGTGGCTAAATGGGGATGTTCGCGCGGCACTCAATGCGCGCACCTTCACCTTTAACTCCGGCAACGCGGAGGAGCATAAACAAGCAAGTTATGCCCTCCGGAAAACCATCAGAGCAGCAAAACGCCAGTACAGGGACAAGATTGAAGGACAGTTCAACACCACCGACTCCAGAAGCATGTGGAGGGGAATTAACACCATCACGGACTATAAAGGGAACACAAACTCCACCGTGAATACCGCTGCCTCTCTCCCGGACGAGCTCAACACCTTCTATGCTCGCTTTGAGGGAACTAACACCGCCCTCGCGGAGAGAGAGCTCGCGGCTGAAGATACAGAGGTTAGTGCACTCTCCGTATCTGTCGCGGATGTAACCCGATCCTTCCGGCGGGTGAACGTCCGTAAAGCTGCGGGTCCAGACGGCATTCCCGGCCGTGTGATCAGAGCGTGCGCGCACCAACTGGCTGGAGTTTTCACGGACATTTTTAACCTGTCCCTCTCCCTGTCTGTGGTCCCCACATGCTTCAAAACGTCCACTATTGTTCCTGTACCTAAGCAGTCAAAAACCACCTGCTTAAACGACTGGCGTCCTGTTGCTCTGACCCCCATCATCATGCTTTGAGAGACTAGTCAGAAACCATATCTGCTCTGTTCTCCCCCCCTCACTGGACCCACTGCAGTTTGCATACCGCACAAACCGCTCCACTGATGATGCCATTTCATCCACTATACACACTGCTCTCTCCCACCTGGAAAAGAGGAACACATATGTGAGAATGCTGTTTGTGGACTACAGCTCAGCATTCAACACCATTGTGCCCTCCATACTTGACATTAAACTCCGGGCTCTAGGCTTAAACAGCTTGTTATGCAGCTGGATCCTGGACTTCCTGTCAAACAGACGCCAGGTGGTCAGAATGGGCAGTAACATCTCCTCATCACTGACTCTCAACACTGGAGCCCCTCAGGGCTGCGTTCTCAGCCCACTCCTGTACTCCCTGTACACACATGACTGTGTGGCAACCCACAGCTCCAACACCATCATCAAGTTTGCTGACGATACGACGGTGGTAGGTCTTATCACCGACAATGATGAAACGGCCTACAGAGAGGAGGTGCACACTCTGACACGGTGGTGTCAGGAGCACAACCTCTCCCTCAACGTCAGCAAGACCAAGGAGCTGGTGGTCGACTTCAGGAGGAATGAGAGAGAACACCGCCCCATCACCATCGATGGAGCACCGGTGGAGAGAGTCAGCAGCTTCAAGTTCCTCGGTGTCCACATCACAGAGGAACTCTCATGGTCCGTCCACTCCGAGGCCGTTGTGAAGAAGGCTCATCAGCGCCTTTTCTTCCTGCGACGGCTGAGGAGGTTTGGAATGAACCGCCACATCCTCACACGCTTCTACAGCAGCACCATCGAGAGCCTGCTGACCGGCTGCATCACCACCTGGTACGGCAACAGTACCGCCCGCAGCCGCAAGGCCCTGCAAAGGGTAGTGCGCACGGCCAGCTGCATCATCGGAGGTGAGCTTCCCTCCCTCCAGGACATTTACGCCAGGCGGTGTGTGAAGAGAGCTCAGAGGATCATCAGAGACTCTAGCCACCCGAACCATGGGCTGCTCTCACTGCTGCCATCAGGCAGACGGTACCGCAGCATTAGAACACGCACCAGCCGACTCCAGAACAGCTTCTTCCCACAAGCAATTAGACTCCTCAACTCCTGATCCATCAGTATCATAACACACACTGGACAGAATATCACTCAGCACAACCCACTGTAGATACACACACATTATATACACATGTATTTATCATACAGCATCTATTGCACTTTGGATTTCAATTTTTCAATCTGTGAATAATATTTTATACTATACATTGTATATTATTATTATTATAGCGTAATGTATATTGTTTAGTGTATGTTTAGTGTATATTGTTTAAAGTATATGTATATTGTAAGTATGTGTATATTGTTTAAAGCTGTGAGAACTACACTCACATTGTGTAAATTATTTATTGTTTATTGTAGTGTATACTGTGCTGTGAGTAATTGTGTGCGCATCAGATGTGTAATCTGTTGTTGCTTAAATGTTGTACATGTCATGTCGTGACTACTATGTTGCTCGGAACTGCACCTAAGAATTTCACCTGCTGTTGCACTTGTGTATATGGCTGTGTGACAAATAAAGTGATTTGATTTTGATTTGATTTGATTAAGTAAACTGAACAAATTAGTTTTTACAGTGTAACAGAGGTCAGAAAGCTTCTGGATTTCATTAAAAGATCTTAAGTTGTGTTTGGAACAACATGAATATGAGTAATTAATGACAGAATTTAAATTTTTGTGTGAACTTACCCTTTAATACTGAACAGTTATAAAATATTGATAACACTTTACCAAATGTAATGCATTACATAACATTAAATAACAATGAACCAATGACAATTTAATGTTATAAACATTAATTTGTTAATACATATTGTATTAATTTAAATATTTATTGGACCTGAATTAATAATGAACAAAAACATTATTGGTATTAACTAATGTTAAAGGGGTGGTAAAGCACACTCTTTCGAAGGCTTGATTGTGTTTGTGGGGTGCACTGTAACATGTGTTCATGCTTCGTTTTTAAAAAATTGCATTATTTTTCATATATTTGACCTTTATTCTACACTGCTCTGTCCCTCCTTGTAAAAACGGTCTGATGGTTTCCGGATTCTGTGAAGCCAGTCCCTCAAAAATACGCAATGGGCTCTGATTGGTTAGCTGGCCCAGTGTGTTGTGATTCGCTAACCGCCTAGTGAACATTTCTCGAAAGCGTCACGCCCCTTACCTCTACAGGTAGCCTCAGGCTACTAGCCTGAGCTTTGTGTACAATAGCGTCAATGAAACCATACCAATTTGAGCCCGAATCAGACCCAGACAATTTTAGTGAAGATGATCGAGCAGAACCTGTTCAGTCCTCAAGAGTAAAGACTGCGGATCTATAGTGATCGCTACTGAATGGCACTGTTACTTTTGTATTTTTAGAACGATTTGCCAAATATCTGTCGCAAGAACGGACACTAAACATTGCTAGTAGCCAAATCAAACACAGAACCATGTTTAGCATGCCTGTAGATAAACAATACATAAAAGCTCTAATCAAAGAATAATTTACACTAATGCCAAGTTCGCTGTTGAGATTTTAAACAGTTTGTAGCGTGAGGTGTTTGTCGGATAACGTTAAGTATGAATGAGCATTTAACAAACTGGTTTGCAGAGCCAAAGAGTTTGCAGAGTCATGTCTACTTCATTGCTACAACGTAGGCTACAATTAACAACACAAACTATTACAGGAAACACATCAACGAAAAATAAATCACACTTACAGGTTGTAGCCCGTACTCGCGAAGATTGTGGAAGCTTTCCTCCGCGAGATGTGCCGCGGTAGCCGCGCGTGCCCGCCTGTCTCGTGCAGCTGAAGGCTCATGTATTGCAAATACAGATGAATATAGTCCATTATGTCACATTTTCCGATCTTCTCCTCCGACCCCTGTCTGTCTCGTGCTTTGATTTATGATGGGCAGCATATATCCGATGCAAATGCGATCGTGTTCCCCTCTGTCTCTTACACACATGAATATGATGTTGTATGTTAAACGCACTGCAACGCTGCCCCGTCCCTAGGAAGGCTGAAGAAAGTGGACCTGCAATCCGGATGAAAATAACAGCGTTTCGTCGCCATTGTCAACAGCACTCCAGCCTACTAACTATACCACAACAACGCTTCCCTGCTGCGATACAAAATGGCCCCCCCCTTATTTCATATTCTCGGAGGAGGGGTTTATGTAAATATTGGGACTGGTGATGTCAGCACACCCTGGAGGAATGTCTGTAGTCCCTAGCGGCCGTTTGCTGTAGTCCTTAGAAATCGATTTCTTTGAACGTTGTAACTTTGAAGATGTTGTTTATGCTCAAACAGCAACATTACACACTAGCTAAAGTTAGAAAAGTGAAATCGTGGTTTACCACCCCTTTAACAGATAAACTCAAGATTAATAAACGCTGTGACAGTATTAATCACTGTTTGTTAATAAACTATTGCACTATCATATATTAATTAATGGTACCTTACTGTTCAGTGTTACCCAACACTCTCTGAAAAAAAGGTACAGTGGAGGTACAATTTTGTTCCTTGAAGAACAAAACGTATAACTGTACCTTTAAAAGGTACACAATTGGTCCTTAGGGTACAATTAAACCATTGGCAGGCAAGTTCAGTCCTAGTGAGTCGCTGTCCTGCAGAGTTTGACTCCAACCCTGAAAGACGTCTATAGAAGCTCTTATTGAGAATTAACAGAGGTTTAGATGTTGGTTTTATTGAAAATATTTGGTTACTATTATGGGGATGAGTGTTTTATTTGGTTGGGCAGTTTGACTCTTATATTTTTATGTGAGTTTGTGGTTTTTGTTACAGTGTTAACAAAACACAATCTGTCAATCTGGTCAAATCAAAAGAAGCCATAAAAAATATTGTCATGAAGAAAAATGGTTGACTAAACTCATTACTGACTAAAAATATCAATAAATAATATTCACCAACAATACATTCTTGCCACAGATCCGGCATTCTGAATTTTGATTTTTAAATACATTCTAGGGAGAACATTTTTTTTTTTTTAGACGCACACTGATCAAGAATCAGCGTATGAATCTCAACAATGGTGACATACTTAATGCTGAAATGCATGCTGGGAGCCATGAGTTTTATACTGTGGTGGCTTAGTAGGGTTGGAGCTAAACTCTCCAGGACATCAGCTCTCTAGGACCGAACTAGGCATCTATCCATCATTAAAGTGGATATCATAAGAGTTGATAAGATGGCGGCAGGTGTTTGCAGCAGCTCGGCAGGTACTGCCACACCTCTCCTAAAACAAACTGGGAGACCGCCGGATCATCATCAAATTGCACGCAAAATCTTGGGCTCATGGTGGTCGGGTTTTAAATGTGTTAAAACCGAGGAGTCATCACACCTTATTGTCTTGGCCCTATGCCTGTTGGTTCTCACGGTAACACAAATGTGGGGAAACTGGTCCGCTGCTCGTGAACGCTCTTCTCTCCACGTCACCCCAGCGGGAAACGGAAAACTCGCTGTCCCACTGGATTAGTGGAGTCAGTACATCCTATATTCCTACTATCTGGATGACGGGCGAGTATCTGCCAGGTGTAAGCAGTATGAATGGCGTGGACAGAGAACGGCCCCTACCAGCAAAACAGGTTTACTCCATCTTTCTCTGTACTGTCCTTCTGCTATGTGGAGATGTCTATTTAAATGGACTGCATTTATATAACGCTTTTAACAGACCAATGGCCATCCAAAGCGCTTTACACATTAACTCACATTCACCCATTCACACACCGACGGCGGTGTCAGCCATGTCTTGCTCATGGACACCTCGACACTTGGTCAGGTGGAACCGGGGATCGAACCACCAACCTTCCGGTTTGTAGCCAACCTACATGAACCACTGAGCCACTGCTGCCCCCTGGACCTGCGGACTTTCCACAACCACGTGTGAATATTTGGCAATCAGCTGTTCCCCATGGACCCGCGGCCAGACCGGTGACCAATGTTTGTGACACTCATCCCGCAGGATCACGAGGTAAACATCCTCCATTAAATTCTGTGTCTGAACATGCCATTACTCAAACGCTGTTAAAAGCTGGACCATGTACTAAGACAAGTGGCAAAGACTGAGTTTCTCATCTTCCCCGCCAGTCCCACCATACAACATGACTTCACCATCCAGTTAGGTACATCCTTGATTTCCCCATCAAAGTCAGTCAGAAATCTTGGAGTAACATTTGATGACCAGTTGTCCTTCAGAGAACACATTTCTAAGACAGCTCGCTCATGCCAGTTTGCGCTCCACAACATCAGGAAGATTAGACCGTTCCTAACAGAGCACGCAACACAGCTCCTTATCCAGGCCCTGGTTATCTCTAGACTTGACTACTGCAATGCGCTTCTGGCTGGACTCCCCTCTTGTGCGATCCAATCACTTCGAATGATCCAGAATGCAGCAGCACGTCTTGTCTTCAACGAGCCCAAAAGGACCCATGTCACACCTCTCTTCATCTCCCTGCACTGGCTACCACTCGCTGCTAGCATCAAGTTTAAGGCGCTGACGCTTGCATACAGAGCCACCATGCGCTCAGCTCCTGCTTACTTTGACCCCATTCTACAAATCCACACCCCCACCAGAAGCCTTCGCTCAGCAAAGGAACGACGGCTTGTGGTACCATCACAGAGGGGGAAAAAATCCCTTTCCAGAACATTTTCATTCAACGTTCCCAGCTGGTGGAACGATCTTCCCAACACCATCCGAAACGCAGAATCATTGACATCATTCAAAAGTCAACTTAAAGGAACTGTATGTAAGAAATGTATTTCAATTAATCATAAAATGGCCCTAATATGTCAATAGACATTAAGACATCATATTAATTTCAAATACTTATATCACTGACAACAGTTGTCCGGCCAAGATATTGTCATTTTAAAATTGAAGTTGCAGCCCTCAACTGATGTTGATGTTGACATGTTGTGTCATGCCTGAAGCGCCGCCCTCCACCTATCTACCAATCACGAAGTCAGTAGTGTTTCTGCATTCGGGTTGCCAGCTCTGCTAGTTACCACAGCTGCAGCTACAAACTTTTTGGATAAACAATGTCTAACTTTACGAAACCTAAACGACCTCGATATGAATCAGAAAAACGTCGTGACAGTGTCCGAAATAAAACAAGGATTTGTATAGGAGATGCCTTTGAAAGATGGAGACGGCTGAAAACGGAGAAGAATTTGAAGACTGACGCCAACGTTGCTAATTTTCTCCTGGACAGTTAAGGTTCATCTATGTTTGGCTAACTTGTAACGTTACTTAATGTAAATGGACATTTCAAATATTCACGACAGTCGAACAAAGTTGTGCATGTTCATGCAAAGTAACGTTAGGTTAGCGCAGATGGAGGAGGTGGGTCATTGAATTGAAAAGGTAACGTTAAGGAAGTGTTTGGTAAATAAAAATGGCGAGTCGTCATTGCTAACATTAGTAATGCATTATCAGAGCCCGTTTCTCTGTCATTATGCTGAGACGCTGATGAAAACAACATTAGCACGCCTATTATGGCAATGTGAAAACGTATTTGAGACAGTAGCCTAACGTTACCTCGGTACAAATTATTCCTCATTCTTTCTTTGTATATATAGTGGATAAAACATGCTGCAAGTTGACCTGTATGACCATTGCAAATGTTATTTAGTTACTCTCAATCGATTCTGATGGGACTGAAATCAACCATGTGATAGCCATTGTTGATATTGAACGCTGACATGGCGTAATTTGTCCCGCGTTATACTTGCTGTGGCAATGTTTGTTATTTGTTAGCCTACTTATGACAAAAACGCTTGTCTCTTCAGCTATTATGGCCCCAGCACCTCAACCCCCAGTAAGAGATACTGGAAGAAGCACCACCAGACTGCACCATCACTTTCCAGTATTGGATGTGCATCGTCTGAAACACTTTCAAATCGGTCAGTAGTCAGTACCACATTTGTTGTAACAAAGTGTAGTATATACTATAATATAACGTTACTACAATATACTGTAGCATCTTTACTACAGTATGGTTCAAAAACACTATAGTATTTACTAGATTAATTTTGCTGTAATTTTAATATAATATACTATAGTATTTTTCATGTGGGAATGTACTGTCACATACGAGCGTTCATATTTACGATTATATTTGGCTAATCGCCATTAGTAAATTTTTGCGATTCATAATTACTTCACAAAACATCGCTCTTGAAGCATAAACATAATAAAAGGAAAGAAAAAAAACTTACTGTGTACGACTCGTCATTGCCATTGAAAGCTCCGTGTAGCAGCCTACGTTCCCGCTGGATCCTGCAGCCTATCTGGCAACCTCGAGTCAGGGGGGAGGGGTAGAGGGATACACCGCACTACAGTAATTTGAAAGTGATTGCAGTACCAGTTTTGGCCACAGTCCTACATACAGCTCCTTTAAAACTCAGCTCTTCCGTGAGCACTTAACCTCATAAAAAATAAATAAAAAAAACCTTTCCTTTCCTCTTTCTCTTTCTTCTTCCCTACCTACTCTAGCCTGTGCTACACTGAGCAATGTACACGGTCTCAGGATTTCAGGCTCTTATTGCGCTCCTCGACTCTTCATGACCTATCGCTTCATGTACCCCCAAGTTGTAAGTCGCTTTGGATAAGAGCGTCTGCTAAATGCATAAATGTAAAATGTAAACGTTCTGCCAGTGAACGACGCCTTGTGGTGCCATACCAAAGAGGCATGAAATCACTCTCACGGACCTTTTCCTGGACTGCCCCCACCTGGTGGAATGACCTACCTATCTCAATTCGAGCAGCCGAGTCTGTAGCCATTTTCAAAAAACAGCTAAAGACACGTCTTTTCCAGCAGCACCTGACCAATCAAGAATAGCACTTAACATTCTATTCATTTTTTTGTCTGTCTAATTTATTTAAAAAAATAAAAAAAAATAAAAAAAAAATTGTCCTGTGTGTTCTGTGTTAGATTAACTGAGACTTGTTACAGCACTTGCATACTGTAGCCTTTGACTGTTCTAGTTGCTTCTATTGCTCTCATTTGTAAGTCGCTTTGGATAAAAGCGTCTGCTAAATGACTAAATGTAAATGTAAGTGCTTCACAGACTACCACCATGCTCTTCACAACAGCATACAAAACTCTTGCAGACTGTAAACCATGCAAGCATACTATGGAACCCGAAAACAAAACCGAAAGGCATCTTTGGAGGACATTTAAATATACATAGCGTCATTTCAAAGACAACTTGAACATTTATTAATAGACTCAAACCTTGATTACTTGTGTCTTACAGAAACTTGGCTAACTCCTACAACTCCTTTATCTGTATTTAATGTCCCAGGTTATAAGATATGTAGACGAGACAGATGTAAAGGGAAAGGCAGGGGCTTCTGATTTATGTTAAAGACAACATTCAAAGCAAAACAAATTGATATTTATGAAAATTCCTTGGAGTGTGTAGGGGAAAATGTCATTTGTTGTTTTTTCAGTCTACTGACCTACTGCTACAAGTGTTTTCTTTGGCAATTGATCAGAAATTCTTAAACAACATGAAGGTAAAGAAGTTATACTTATGGGTGACTTCAACTTAAATTGGCTTGACAAAGCACGCAGGAAAAAGCTCAAGGATATTGCCAAAACATATCAGATGATACAAATGATAAATAAACCCACAAGAATAACAATCTTCTCAAACACTACTGGATCTAATTTTTTACAAATAAACCGGATAGGAAAACTAAAACATACAACTTGATTACTGGTTTATCGGACCATAATTTCACTCTTGCTGCTAGAAAGTTAACTAGATCACGGTATAGGAATCAAATCTCACTGAAAAATAACCCTAATATATCTTTTATTTCAAAGAAAGATCTAGTATTTACTCCTCTGCCTACTGGTGAGCTCTGGCTTTTAACGGGCAAGATGAAGCGAAGTGACCAGCAGTCCCACAGTAAAGGCACAGATGATTGAGAATCCGCCGTTGACGTTCCTCTGACGAAATACGCATGCCTCCAATCTGCATAGGAACTGGCTCAGGCTGGTTACACATGGGAACAGCGGCGGAGGGAGAGACATCACATGACTTGGAATAGGAAGAAAGAACACGACGCCTCTGCTCGAAACACCTGTCCAAGCGAATGGCCAGATGAGCTGATCCAACTGAGTGGGCGAACCCCGTGCGTAAATCTCCTCCTTAAGGTCCTGTTTCAACCCCTCCAGAAAGCGAGCGATCTGTGCTGGCTCGTTCCACTCACTAGTAGCCGGCAGTGTCCGCAATTCTATTGCGTAATCAGCCACGGATCTTCTGCCTTGACGTAGGAAGCAAGAGGACGTCAAGCCTCACAGCCGAAGACAGATCTGTCAAATACCTTGATCATTTCGTCCTTAAAGGGGTGGTAAACCACGATTTCACTTTTCTAACTTTAGCTAGTGTGTAATGTTGCTGTTTGAGCATAAACAACATCTGCAAAGTTACAACGTTCAAAGTTTAAAGCAAAGGGAGATATTTGCTTTTAAAGAAATCAATTTCTAAGGACTACAGCAAACGGCCAGTAGGGACTACTACACATTCCTCCAGGGTCTCTGACATCACCAGCCCCAATATTTACATAAACCCCTCCTCCGAGAATATTAAATAAGAGGGGGCGAGGCCATTTTGTATCGCCGCGGGGAAGCGTTGTTGTGGTTAGTAGGCTGGAGTGTTGTTGCCGCAATGCCGACGAAACGCTGTTATTTTCATCCGGATTGCAGGTCCACTTTGTTCAGCCTTCCTAGGGATGGGGGTGCGTTGCAGTGCTTTTAACATACATCATGTTATATGCATGCGTGTATGAGACAGAGGGGAACAGGTCGCATTTGCAGCAGATATATGCTGCCCATCATAAATCAAAGCACGAGACAGACAGGCGTCGGAGGAGAAGACTGGAAAATGTGACATAATGGACAATATTCGTCTGTATTTGTAATACACGAGCTGCGGTTCAGCTGCGTGAGACAAACAGTGTGAATGCACAGCGGGCGCGTGTGGCTCCCGCTGCACATTTCACGGAGGAAAGCTTTCACACTCTTTGGGAGTTCAATGCAGGATTCGCACAACGGCTTGTCCTGAAAGATGGATTTAAAAACAGAAGCTGTTTAAGGGCCACAACGTGTAAGTATGATTTATTTTTCGCCGATGTGTTTTCCTGTAATAGTTTGTATTGTTAATTGTAAGTTGTAGCAAGGAAGTACACAGATGACAGCACTCATTTGACTCTGCAAACCAGTTTGTTAAATGCTCATTCATACTTAACGTTATACGACAAACACCTAACGTTACAAACTTTTTTAAATCTCAACAGCGAACTTGGCATTAGTGTAAATTATTCTTTGATTAGAGCTTTTATGTATTGTTTATCTAAACATGGTTCTGTGTTCGATTTGGATACTATAGTAAAGCCAATGTTTAGTGTTCGTTCTTGCGACAGATATTTGGCAAATCGTTCTAAAAATACAAAAGTAACAGTGCCATTCAGTAGCGATCACTATAGATCCGCAGTCTTTATTCTTGAGGACTGAACAGATTCTGCTCGATCATCTTCACTAAAATTGTCTGGGTCTGATTCGGGCTCAAATTGGTATGGTTTTATTGACGCCATTGTTTCTAATACTACCCAAAGCACAGTCTACCGGTAAAGGTAAGGGGCGTGACGTTTCCGACAAACGTGCACTAGGCGGTTAGCGAATCACAACACACTGGGCCAGCTAACCAATCTGAGCCCATTGCGTATTTTTGAGGGACCGGCTTCATACAACCCGGAAACCATCAGACCGTTTTTACAAGGAGGGACAGAGCAGTGTAGAATAAAGGTAAAATATATGAAAAAAAATGCAATTTTTTAAAAACGAAGCATGAACACATGTTACAGTGCACCCCACAAACACAATCAAGCCTTCGAAAGAATGTGTTTTACCACCCCTTTAAAAAGCCTGTACCTGTTGCAGCATGCCGCTCCAGCCTCCCAAACGGAAAAAACGTTCCCCACTCATATGCATGACCCGTGATAAGTGAGAAAACATAATCAATGGGTGCCTGATCCTCTGCATGTGTCTGGGGCTGCAGAGAAAAGACAACCTCACATTGAATGAGAAAGGCTCTGCACTCAGTGGGCTCACCGGCATAACAAGACGGATTGTTCACTCGCGGTTCAGGAGCCAGCTGTTGACTTGGAGGCAGCTGTTGGCTGGGAGACATCGTTGGTCCCTGGTTAACGTGGAGCAAACGAGCAGACAGATCAGAGACTTGAGCTGACAGACTCCTTTCTGCTTGATGATTTAATGATAATGATAACTCAAAAACAAGGCAGTCTGTCTTTATGGCACACAGAACTGGAAAAGCAAACTCAGAAGTTGCAGTGATGGTCCTGTCTTGGAGAGGGAATATGACTGACTGGACACCCGAAGTGGAGGCTGTTCCTTTACAGGTAACAAGGCCAGGAAAGGGGTCCACAAAAGGCTCACATGCAGCAGAAACAGGGCACAGACAAGACTAGGCTGAACCAGACAAACGAGATGAGGTGAGTCTTCAAAACTTAATCAGGCACGGAGAAAACAGCAGCATGACAAGAAACAATAATCCGACAAGAAGCAGTGAGAGCAAACACTAGATAAAGGGTGAGCACTAAGGACAAAGTGGGAAAAGGTGTCATCGCAAAGCAGGAAGCGCTGATTACGATGACTAACAGGTGCAGAAAGAGAGAGAGCACGAAGAGGTGTGTGTGTGTCAATCAGGAGAGAAGAAAAGATAGAGAGGAATAGAATAACCTAACACTTTGCTTGTTATGATACGGAATATCCGCGGAAGTGTTACTAGTGTTACAAGGCTGGTATATGCCAACCTGTATAAACCCGATGGGGGCAGTATACCCGCTCAAGTGATTCAATTAAAACAGTGGTTCTCAACCTTTTTTGGGCCAGCGCCCCCTATCCATTATCCAGGTCCCTTACCGCCCCCCCTCCCAAAAAGGGCTAAATGTCTTTATTGAATGTGTGCTGTATTCGTGCTGTTTTAATAATAATAATAATATGTATATTATTCATGTCATTATTTTCTTACTATTATTAGCTATTATTAACCCTCAGAGCCCGACGGCATCGCCCACGACGTCACACGGCACCTCCGATAAATATCTATATTATTTCATGAAACTTTTATCAATTTTCTTACCGTTTTTTCCAGCAGAAAGCTAACGAGCTAGCCATCACGGGGGTGTCTTTGGTGTCTTTGTAGCCTTTACTGAAGGTTTTCTATCCAGCCTGGAACATGTGCATCTTTTTGGAGTTGTTCAGCAATAAATCAAAACGCTTACATCCAAGATATATCCACTTGATGTCCATAATTTATACATTTTCCGTCATTTTTGCCGCTAGCGCGATGCTAGCTACCATTTTGGATGAGGGTTTGACCAATGACAGGCTGATCCGTCATCCACGTTGGTGTGCGTCATTACGCATGAACCACAGCTCTGTTATTGTGGAGAGATAGAGATGCACGCTAGTATTGAGGAGATAGAGAGAGAGACGTGCTGCAGTTTTGAGTAATTTTGTGGACAAAGTTTGAGGAAAAAGTTTGAGGAGAAAGTTTGAGGATAAGTTCCTGATAGGAACTGTTTTGAGGCTTGGCACCAGTAAATATCCAAAATCCAAAGAGGCCAAAAGCGCCTGGACTTTTTTTGGAAAAATGTAAATAGTTTTGGTTCTGTATAAGTTATCATGTTTATTCCTGAGTTCCAGGACTCCAAAGACTTGAACAAACAGTTTTCCAGAGGAAATATGCTTAGCTTTTATTTATTTGTGTGTGTTTTCAATAAATATTTGAGGGATTCAATTTCCGTTTTATGTTTTCATTTGTCTTTATGGTCCCATAACTTATTTTACATTCAGGTGACATCAATGCAACACAAATATACTGACAGTGCAACTTGTCTTGAAAAAAAAGAGGTGTGTCAATTGTCTGTGCACAACAGGGTTGATGTTTTACAAGCTTTTTTAGTAAATAACACCAGGCGGAAAATTTATTGTAAAAATACCCTTAGGTCTCAGAGGGTTAAATCCATAACTTTGTTTGTATTTAAAATGTACAAAATGTATATAATGAGGGAGTACATCATGAATCCATTTCCCAAACCATGTTTTTGTCTTATCCTGAATCACTAGTACACCTATAAGTAATGTTTATACATTTTGGGACTATATTAGGGGCGTTTGCGTGGAACACGTGGAAAGCGCGGCCGCGTTGCTGTCTCCAAGGCTTGCGAGATGAGAAATACAAATCTGTCCTTGTGTTCAGCTATGATCAGCTGTTCGGCCGAGCTTGTTATACGGGAAGGCCGAAGCTGATCGTTGGTTTTTGTTACATGACCTGCGGTCGGCTTGCGGCATTCTGAAAAGTTGAGTTTTCATCTCGCCGCGAGCCAGTGGCGCAAAAAGTTGGTATGCGCTATATGCGGCTTAGGGGCGCAGCACCTTGGGGGCGCCAAAGGATGGTATAAAAAAAATTGTGCGTTTCTAAATAATTTCTGTATTTCCTCAAAATTATATAACATTATAGAGGACTAACAGGCTAGAGTAGGCGCCCTCATAAGATTCCATAATAGAATTTTGGAATATCGCGAGTGGGCGCGCCTGGCAGGGCGCCGGCGATTTGACAGCAAAACGCTCATCCTTGACGCGTGATTTACCACAAAAACGCGTGTTCTTAACGTGTGCTTTGGGGTGAAGGAAAACGCGTTAAGAATGCACGCTTATATGGTAAATCACGTGCTATGAGTCGGACAAAACGCATGTTACTAACGTGTAGGCTAAACAGGTTAACCAAACAGGCAGTGCAAACTTGTGTTTGAAGTATCCAAACAGACTAAAGAACGTGCGCTTTGGTGTTCTCAAAATTGCATGCTCACTTTTTAGGGCACACCTCTTATAAAGTAAAGTTACATATTGTTGACCATCTTTTTAAGTAATTACACTATTTACCACAATACATGGCTGTTATAAGAATTAAATTAAATCAATATCAACAAAATCCATCTTACATTTATCAAAATCCACTTACACTGTAATTACAATTGCCTAAATAATGTAATGAGATTTTTAGATTTATGTTCTAAATATAATATTTTAATTATATAAATATGAAATGTTGGGAAAATTTTAATTATTCCAGGCCTATGAAACTATAAAACTGCCAGTGTAGTTGGCGGCGTAATGGATTCTTGAATCATTCAACTGTTCAAAAACTGTGAATTATGCGAGAACGAAACCTATACTTTGTTTGAAGCTATTTTTGTTGGAAAAATAGAGAAAAACTGTAAAAAAAATGACATCTTGTTTTTTATTGAACTGTTGTATAAAATTAATATTGCATTTTGCAATCGTGCTGATATAGGCTACTCTGGAAAATAGTACTCATGCTCGTATGATATTCGTATTGCTCGTATGATAACTCATAATTTCCTCTTTAATTACTTTCAAAAGAATGTTTAATTTTTTGTTCGTTATTAGCCTATTTTTTATGAAAATACAACAACAATAAAAAAACTTGCGTATATTAAACTTTTGTTAAAAAAACAAATAAGACGGATGACAAAATATCTATACCCGAATTATAACAAATAAAAGATATTTGGAAATTCCCCTGTAAAACGGACACCCTCAATTTGTGGTTTGTGTTTTTTGTTATTAACAAAAGTGATCTTGCGCTTGTGCCTCCGCTATCGTCCTGTCAATCATCTCGCTCGCGCCTATGATTCCAATTTCAGTAAAATTTTAATTCCCCATCATCGGTTCCCATCCTCAGCCCATCTGCATGA
This sequence comes from Romanogobio albipinnatus, assembly GCA_023566225.1. Classification (NCBI taxonomy): domain Eukaryota; kingdom Metazoa; phylum Chordata; class Actinopteri; order Cypriniformes; family Gobionidae; genus Romanogobio; species Romanogobio albipinnatus. The sequence continues at coordinate 16,190,782 of CM042248.1, read as the reverse complement.
CAGTTTATGCAATGACCATCAATACTAGATAAATGGGCAAGTGAAAAGGCACGCCATGTCACAATTTAGTAGGAACTAAAGAGCGCTCTAGAATGTTTGCTAGCACCATCGTTACTAGTATTGGGCATCGAGAACCGGTTCCTACTTGGAATCGTTATAAAAATTCTGATTATTTTCTTTCTTTTCATTATTGGAATCCGATCACAATGTTAATGTTTGTCAATTTGTGACTGTTTATTTTATTTGTTAACATTGTTAATAATAATAATAATAATAATAATAATATATATATATATATAACTTTTGGGGCGCCAAAATTGTTGCTGCATACCCCTCTGGCACTGGGGAGTTGCGCCCCTGCCGCGAGCTAGGCGCGCCTGGAAAAACGCACCGCATGCGTGTTGCAACCGCGTCGCTTCTGTTACGCCCGTTTCACACATACTCCGTCTGCAGTGCGTATGCGGTGCGTGTTGCGGTGCGTATGCGGTGCAGGAGCAGCACGCGCTGTTGTTCTTTCATATATGCTGCGTTTGCAGCGCGCAACTGATCCGCGGTTGTATACCACAAACACAGCATTTATTCATTATTATTTTTATTTCAAATCCAAAAGTTGTTACTGAACATGGCTTGTCAGAATTGCAATTCTCTTTGTTTACACTTTCATAGATGTCACGTTTTAACGTAGTACATTTAAACAACGTTTTATTCAATTCATTACTTTATATTTATATAGCCTATATAACTTTATATAGCCTATACTTTAGCTCACACAAGTGGCAAAACATTGAAATATAACTTATAGCCTATAAACATTTTAAATTAGAAACTTACAATAGAAACAGCCGACTCTCGTCTTTTCTTTCGTTTTTAAACCCTTTTAAAAGCAGGTCATAAAGACCTTTGTTTTTCCACCTCCAGGAACGTAACGTTACGTGCTCTCCATTATTTCAATTTTTTAACCTAAATGCCAGGTAAGGTGTTGTTTCCTTGCTTTACCCGAGAAAAAAAAGCCATGTGTTGACTTTGAAACAGAGTATATTTTAAATTACATACAACATCTGTGGTAAAATTACTAGATTTTCGTGTCAGTACATGTTTATTTTAAAGCGAACAATGTGCTGTCACTTTAATTCCGCAGTGCAGCACAGCAAAAAATAGACTCGGTACGGAAACGATCGCCGGACTGCTGCAGACGCACCGCGCCTGGAACGGACTGACGGACAGCATCCGCGCGCAGTGTGAAAGCTGTAATCCGTTAACATGGGTACGGAAAAAAATACGCACCGCATACGCACTGCAAACAGAGTATGTGTGAAACGGGCGTTATGAGCGCGCTACGGAGCACTGCGCTGCTGTGCCAAGTGTGCGACCGCACAGGGCCTTGCACCTCACCAGGGCCTCAAAGTAAAGTTACAGTTGACTTAATGTAAAAGCAATAATGGTTCATGTCATGATAAAGCACATGTTTTAGTCTTTCAAAATACTAGTAATAGTTAAAAGACATTAGCTATAATGTAGGCTATATTGAATTTGTGATGCAGTATTATTCTGTTTTTTAAAAATGTAACTTACAATATTTCTCTGTGCGTAAGACTGTGTGACTGATTCTTGCGCATATGTCAGTCAGCGCGGCATCGCATGCACGTAACGCTCGTAGAGAGATTTATTCACAGTCCATTCGAATTTGGATTTTAGCCGCCTCTCAAATGGGTTAACCCATATACAGGGAGTGCAGAATTATTAGGCACGTTGATTTTCTGATCATATTTTTTTTCCAGGCACATTTGACCAATTCCAAACCACAGTAATCCTAATAACTACTATTGATTTAGTATTTAATAATGTATAAGTGATATATAATTGTTCATGAAGGCTGGAAATTAAAATCACCTTATATTCAGGTGTGCAGAATTATTAGGCATGTTTTCTTTTACAGATAAATTGAGCCAAAAAAGAGATTTGACTCAGACTGAAAAGTCAAAAAGTATTAAATGCCCATGAGAAGGATGCAATACTAATGCAATACTAGACATTGCAGTTAAGGCGTGACCATTGGACAGTGAAATGCTCGTTGGGTCAGCAGGATCTGACAAAAACATGTGGCGGAGAAAAGACACCTATTAACCGCAAAATAATTAAGAATTAAGGTGAAGAATTAAGGGTGAAACCATCAGGAACCCTTTAGTCTCCAGCGCCACCATTTTCCAGAGCTGCAACCAACCTGGAGTCTCCAGAAGTGCAAGGTGTCAGGATCTCAGAGACTTCAGTTAGGCAAAGAATCCTAAAAAATGACCCCCACTAAATAAGAATCACAAGCTGAAGTGTTGAAAAATACACGAAGAAGGTTTTTTTATAGGCTTTATGGACAGATAGGTTGAGAGTGACTCTTGAAGGACCAGCACCACATCCTCTTGCACCACAGTTTGAAGAATTCATCTTCCAGAATCTGGCAGTACGTTTTGGGAGTTCATTTTAGTCCATCCTTCCAAGTCCGTTTTGCAGAGATGGACTAAAAATGAACTCCCAAAACGTACTGCCAGATTCTGGAAGATGAATTCTTCAAACTGTGGTGCAAGAGGATGTGGTGCTGGTCCTTCAAGAGTCACTCTCAACCTATCTGTCCATAAAGCCTATAAAAAAACCTTCTTCGTGTATTTTACAACACTTCAGCTTGTGATTCTTATTTAGTGGGGGTCATTTTTTAGGATTCTTTGCCTAACTGAAGTCTCTGAGATCCTGACACCTTGCACTTCTGGAGACTCCAGGTTGGTTGCAGCTCTGGAAAATGGTGGCGCTGGAGACTAAAGGGTTCCTGATGGTTTCACCCTTAATTCTTCACCTTAATTCTTAATTTTTTTGCGGTTAATAGGTGTCTTTTCTCCGCCACATGTTTTTGTCAGATCCTGCTGACCCAACGAGCATTTCACTGTCCAATGGTCACGCCTTAACTGCAATGTCTAGTATTGCATTAGTATTGCATCCTTCTCATGGGCATTTAATACTTTTTGACTTTTCAGTCTGAGTTAAATCTCTTTTTTGGCTCAATTTATCTGTAAAAGAAAACGTGCCTAATAATTCTGCACACCTGAATATAAGGTGATTTTAATTTCCAGCCTTCATGAACAATTATATATCACTTATACATTATTAAATACTAAATCAATAGTAGTTATTAGGATTACTGTGGTTTGGAATTGGTCAAATGTGCCTGGAAAAAAAATATGATCAGAAAATCAACGTGCCTAATAATTCTGCACTCCCTGTATATTACCTAAGAAATTCAAGTAAATAGGCCTATGCTAGAAATCCACGCTCATTCAAGGATGATTGCACGGACAGGGAAAGCCCAGACCCCGTAAAGCAGTAGAACGCGGGAATATTAGAATCCCAGAGAGCAAAAGAGTAGTCTGAGATAGAAATTATAAATCAGTGCCAGTGTTAATGAAATGCAATGGTTACAAATTTGACATCCAATCAGCGAGGAGTAGCCAAAAAAAGCCTATATATATATATATATATATATATATATATATATATATATATATATATATATATATATATATATATATATATATATTAATGTTGTACAGTAGAATTTAGATAAGTCTCAATGTAATAATAACTGGAATTGGATGGGGGAAAACGTATTTCATAGGGCCCTAAAGCTGTAATTGGTTTCATTATTTCAATTAACTAGACATGCTTTTTATTTACAACAACAACAACAATAATAATAATAATAATAATTAAAGCTGCAAGCAGCATTTATCGGGGTTCAAGCAGTTAAGGCCTTTAAGGCCTTTAAGCACACAAGCATCAAAAGACATTAAGTTTTATTTAGCAAGCATTTAACAACTGCCATCATAGATGAAAAAGTCGATTTACAGCCTATACAGGCAGTTTACCATAGGAAATATATGGTTTTAAAGCGTTTTTACAGTTATAGCACCTTTTGCCTGAGTCTTCTTATAGTCTTGCCTGATCTCCACCACTTTTATTAGTAGTACTCAAAGTGTGCCCATACTGTATATATGTGTCAGATTTGTTGTAAATATGTAATTTTAATAAGGAGTTTAGACAATTATATTCAGTGGCGTAACGAACGAGCCAACACCGGGCCCTTAAGTAGGATTATCAAGGCGGGCCCCTTGATGACGCAATGTCCGCGAGTAGGCTACCATGAATAGAGCAGGATATGATCATACACAGCATATAAGAGATGAGATGACTAACAAAATCAGGAGTAGCCTACGCTCACCAAAAACAAAACAAAAAAACAACAAAAAAACTATGGGGACAGCGCACTATAAAACATTGTTAGGCCTAGGTCCAAATACAAAAGATGCTTTCTTACATTATAGTGGGATTTTCCGGGCTTTACTATGTGCAACTGCAAAGTTAAATTAATTAGAAGGCAGAGATGATCGGTTCACAAGCAGCTTTAACTGAGCCTCGAGTCTACAGCGCTCTATCAGACACATTAAAGAGTCACAAAATGGTATTTATTGTTTAAATGTCTCTAAAAAATGACTACATTTGAAAGGTGAGACTTTGTTTCATATCAAAAGTACTTGTCTGTCAGCGCGCAGTCTTTTCTCTGATCCGCAATGTATTTTTCACTGCGTGAGAACTTGGTGTGGTGTGAGAGTGGCGTCGCTTGTCAGACATAGCAACAGTAACTAAAGTGGGCGGGTCTTTGCGAACGGTCATTGACAGTATGGGCGGGGATTCGCCAGTCCCAATTCAAATCAAATTTCATCACAATCCATTGTTCGTTTCAAACATGTGAGAGCATCAAAATGATCCATGGGTGAAATTGATTGGATTTAATTTATTTTTTTTGTCAGTTCCTATCATAATTTTAACATTTTGGCGTTATTGTTTAGCTATTTACCTATGTTTTCAAATTTACTTTGTTTTTGTTTTTGTTGTCTCGATCAGACTAACGGCTTTGAAGATAACCACAATTTTTTAAAGCTCTAAATGACACTTACAAAAACCATAAGGCGAAACCTGGCATGTTTGGTATTGTTGGACTTGGCAAGGATTCTTAGGAGGTCACTCCTGTGAAAAAAACATGGGCTTGAAACTTCTAAGGCTCCTTCAAGGCATTGTGCCAATGACGTATACTGAGTTTTTTGAGATACACCAATGTTCTCATAGACTATCATGGCACCCTAGACAAAGACACTGCATGCCAATTTTCAGTAGACTAACGGTTGGGTGCCCTTATAGCTATTTTCATGATTTTTTTTCACTGTTATAGCGCCGCCAAGTGGTCAATTGTCACGATTTTTTTCATGTCAACTCAGATTGAGCTTATGAACGTGTCCCAAGTTTAGCGAAAATATCTCTTTCCATTCACAAGTTATAACCATTTTATAGCGCCACCAAGTGGCCAATTGTCATGATTTTTTTTCACGTGACCTCAGAATGAGCTCATGAACAGGTGTCCCAAGTTTTGCGAAAATATCTCTTTCTTATAACCAAGTTATAACCGTTTTATAGTGCCATCTAGTGGCCAAATGTTGCGATTTTTTTCAAGCGATCTCAGATTGAGCTCACAAAGATGTATCCCAAGGTTAGCAAAAAAATCTCTTTCCGTTCACAATTTATAATGATTTTAGTAAAAATGGCCCTGGTGCCATCAAAGATTTTGGTTCCCCTTATCGACCGTTAACTGAAATTTTGAATTTTTTAAATGATTATAGATTGTCGGACTCCAGAGAATAGTCTTGCAGTGGTTTGGTTCCGATCGGGTCAAAAAACCTGGGAGAAGTCAGCAGAAATAGGTTTTTCAAAAAAATGCAATCGGAGATAGCCATTTTGTCCGCCTTGAGCCAAGGATTCCAATGATATAAGACACTTGATCCTGGGACAAACAGTCTAAGAGTTATGAGCAATTTTGAACTTTTGGTTGCTGTAGCGCCACCTATGGGCCATTCGGGGTCATACTCTGATAGGTTGTCCCCAAAATGAGGCCTACCATCTGGCCAGGTTTCATGTCTCTAGGCCTTACGGCTTGGCCTGCACGATGCGTTTTACGAAACCTTACAATTACAATAGGGTTTCAGCATTTCATGCTTGAACCCCTAATAAGAATGAAGGCTTTTTGCCAGTTATAGCGCCACCTATGGTCCGATCTCCATGAAACTCTGCATGCTTCCTCACCATGTTCTGACACATATGCTCATCAATTTTGGTGGAGTTCTGAGTTTTCATTTGGGATTTATAGGCTGTTTAGTGTATTTTGCCACACCCCTTTTCTAAATGACCCTGTTACAGCCACCCAAATGCAAAAGTTCAACTTTTTTTTCGATAATTATTGATCTAGAGAGTCCAGAGAATTGTCCTAGACTGGTTTGGTTCCGATCGGGCAAAAAACCAGAGACTAGTTTGCAAAAGTAGGTTTTGGACAAAATTCGACATAGCAGAAAATGTTCCCTGCCTAAATCAAAATCGGAGATAGCCATTTTGTCCGGCTTGAGCCAAGGATTCCAACGATATAAGACACTTGATCCTGGGACAAACAGTCTAAGAGTTATGAGCAATTTTGAACTTTTGGTTGCTGTAGCGCCACCTATGGGCCATTCGGGGTCATACTCTAATAGGTTGTCCCCAAAATGAGGCCTACCATCTGGCCAGGTTTCATGTCTCTAGGCCTTACGGCTTGGCCTGCACGATGCGTTTTACGAAACCTTACAATTACAATAGGGTTTCAGCATTTCATGCTTGAACCCCTAATAATAATAATAATTTAACCGTTAAAATGGAGTCCAAAAAAACGGAATCCATAAAAATTAAAATGGAATTAGGGAGGGAAAAAAAATTAATTTCATTTAACTTTATATTATATTTTTGATTTTTAAATATGTTATTTTTTTTAAATATATATATATCCATATATCTGTGCCAAGAAAATATTGTTGGCTATATATATATATATATATATATATATATATATATATATATATATATATATATATATATATATATATATATATATATATATATATAGCCTCTATATTTAAAAAAATAACATATATATATATATATATATATATATAAACATTGTTTAATGTATTATTAGGCTACAGTATAGATAAATGTCATGTCTGAGCTGGATTTGAGCAAACATCATTTTACCGGTGTTTCATGAGCGCGCGCCTGCATTGAGCTGATTGTCACACCGGTCCGCTTCGCTCATTATGCTCGTTCTCGTCAGAACGTCCAAGTATTAAAAAATGGTCGGGTTTTAACCTGGCTCGGGCTCATAATTACAGTTAATGTGTCGGGCCGGGCATCAGGCTCGGGTAGGGTTGGGCTTAATTTTTTGAGCCCGATCTAAGCTCTACTCCGGATTGAGGCTTGAGTCATTGCAAAAAAAAAAAACGATTCATAGTTTACATGTCGCATTACACTGGCAGATTTTATAATGTTGTAGGCAATTATTTTGCAACTAATTAGCCTACATGTTTAATCTGGCTTGGCCTGGATTTTTGCTGTAAACTCGTGAACGCCCCCCAGGAACACCTGAACACCCCCCTTTCAGAAATCTTGCTTCCAACGCCCCCCGTTGTGCTTTGAACGCCCCCGTTGAGAAACACTAAATTAAATGAAAACATGTCCTCTGGAGTAGTACATGGTTTTTATTTCTTTAAAAGAAAAACAATTTCTTAAACTTATATAGATTTTAATATATATATAAAAATAAATACAAAAAAAAACAAAAAAAAAACAATCAATATATTAACCAAATACAATGCAAAATAAATATAAACAAAATAGCAGGAATAAGGGGACCAGATGGGCTTATTTAAGTCAGAGTCTTAATTTGGAAGTAACAAGGTGTTTCTCAATGTCAAGGATCCTTCCTTGGTAGGACGGATCCTTCCAAGTCACTTCCTTCAGAGGCTAGGCGAGGCTCCTCTTTAGCATTCGGAAAACACGTAAATGGAACAGGCTTTCAAGTGCGCGTCATTGCGTCATTACGTCAGTGAAAATCCGCTTTCTTCTGATTGGCTGTTTGGATTGCTGCCAAGTTCAATACCACTGTATCCCTTCTTACTTCACCACTCCGCAACAACTCAGCAACAAATCAGCAGCAAAGTATTTTCTGAGGTGAGAAACTTTTTATTCAAGTATGAATTTCATTTTATTTATATGTTAATGTATAAAAAAATATTTTCTGAAGTAATTGTTGGCCTTATTTCAAATAACATGCATGAATTTTATACATTTGTGAAGAAACGACTGTAAAAAAAATACATATTCTGACAGGATTTGTAGTCAGAGAAGGGGTTCTGACTGGAAAAAATATTTTCTGAAGTAATTGTTGACCTTATTTCAAATTACATGCATGAATTTTATACATTTGTGAAGAAACGACTGTAAAAAAAAATATATATATTCTGACAGGAAAAAAATGGAAGTGCCAAGTGTTTGGTTGCTGCACAGCATTTTTTCGGAGATGGAGATGGAGATGGTGAGGCAGCATCGGCGTCAGGCTCGCAGGAGGAGGATTTTAATTAGTCGCCTCCGATGGCCGTCAAAGACGCGGGATGGTAAGTAACGTTAACGCTCGTATCATCCATTTAAAAATAATTACATCCATTATATTGTGCGTTAAATTGACCAGCACTGTTTAAACACACTTGACTGTCAAATAATCTTTGAAAAAATAAATTGTCAAATTGACCCACAGCATAATAGGAGTGTTAAGCTTATTGACTGGTAGCATTCTAGCTGGCTATATATGAAGTAAAAATGACATGGTGAATCACCAGTAAAAGGGAACGGCTTTAAATCCCCCCTCTGCAAACCAGTTGACCCAATATGTTTAATAGTTTAACAAACATTAAATAAATGGCACAACTGAAATTATAGTTAAACCTTTCTCTCTTCTACATGTTGTACAGGCTCAGCACTACTGTGCCATCAACACTACAGTGCCAGTACTGCAGCGGTACTATGGAGGGGAGGACACTCGGCCAGACTTCAGGCTGGGCAGAGAGGCCATGCAGCAGCTGATGGTGGCCCTGAAGACCGACAGGCAGCATGGATGGGGCCCGACCCTGGAGACACTCGTGTTCCTGTTCTGGCTGGCAACAGGTTCAGCCTACAGAGTTGTCTCCAGGGTCTTTAGCATGCCTCTTCCAACGGTGCACAGAATTGTTCACAAGATGGCGGATGAGGTGGTGGCTGTGCTCCCCCAATTTGTTCGCTTCCCACAAACACAGGAGGAGCTCCAAGTTGTTGGGGATGGTTTTGCTCGCTTGGCTAACCACCCAGCATTTGGTAAGGCAGCAGGGGCAGTAGAAGGCTGCCACATTAGAATTAAATGTCCCGGCGGCCCTGATGGTCACGATTACAACAACAGAAAGCTCTTCCCTTCAGTGGTGCTCCAGGCAGTCTGTGACCATCAGGGCCGCTTTATTGACATCTTTGTGGGTTACCCAGGAAGTGTGCATGATGCACGCATTCTTAAGAACAGCCCCATCTACACTAGGGGGACTTACCCTCCTCCTGGGTATTTTCTCCTAGCTGATGGTGGCTACCCATGTCTACAGGAACCCCTGGCCCTTATCACACCATATAAGAGGCCAGTGAGAGGCATGGCAGAGCAAAGGTTTAACTGCCTTCATTCCAAAGGTCGCACAATCATTGAGCGTGCATTTGGAATGATGAAAACCCGCTTCAGGTGCATCTTTTTAGAAGCACTTGAAGTACATGCACTGTTTGTCCCTAAGGTAATAAATCATTGCAATACTTCTGTGGTCAATTTCTTAATCAAATCATGTTTTTTGTCATTTTAGGTCTCAAAAGGTTGAACACACTTGGATGATCAGGGGAAAATGATGGCGCCAGGATGTTTGCCGGCTTGCCACAGCCTGTCCTTGTCTCTTTTATTTGTAATGTTTCTTGTTTGTTTTATCACGCGCTCTGTTTGCTCCCCTCTGGTATATGATCGCATGACGCTACTAAATATTCGATCAGCTATGCCCGATTGTTTATTTAGCGATCCCAGAGATGATTGGCATCTGCACCCGCATTTTGTGCCAGTCGCATTGAGGAAAATGTGTTACCTGCCGGGATGTCTGTGCTTGTGGAGGAAACGGCGAAGGAAACGTGGGAAGCGTGCTGGAGTCCTTGTGAGATCGAAGAGGACTGGGAAGTTTCCAGTCATCGGACCAGCTTCTTCGATGGCGGAGGCCGTGGTTGTGAACTCGAGACGTTCATACATTGTGCCTGTCTGTCCGTCTTCGGCGCTGATGTTTCAGTCTTCGCGGAGGGCGTACGTGAGGCGACGGTCTGCAGATCGAGGAGTTAATCATCGGAATCTTCGCTATTTACGTGACGGGAGTCCGGTAACTTTTTATGATTCCTCTCTGCGATCCTCCTCTTCAAATACTACTCTCACTCCAGTGACAATGGCGTTGATAAACGCGAGATCTCTGGCAAATAAGACCTTTATCTTGAACGATCTTTTTCTGTCTTATGAAATAGATTTTTTATTTGTTACTGAGACTTGGCTAAATGCTGGTGAAATGACCTCTCTTTCGGAACTTTCTCCTTCTGGCTGCAGTTTTTTTAGTACCCCTAGGTCTGTTGGCCGTGGCGGGGGTCTTGCAGTTGTTTTTAAGGACAAGTTTAAGTGTAGACTTTCACCTTCTGCGCCTTTTAGCACTTTTGAATCTCAGTTAATTACGCTGAATTCCTTTAAATCTGTGCTATGTGTTTTGATTTATAGACCCCCAAACTCTCATGGGGATTTTATACAGGAGTTTTCTGAATTTGTATCTGGTATTGTCTCTTCTTTTGACAATATTTTAATTTTGGGGGATTTTAATATACATGTGTGCTGCCCTTTAAAGCCCCTGGTTAAAGAATTCCTTAATTTATTAGAGTCGTTTGATTTTTTGCAATGCGTTTCGGGTCCAACTCATGAACGTGGCCATACACTTCACCTTGTATTATCTTTGGGATTCTCTATTGATAGCGTGAAGATTGTTGATACTGTTTTCTCTGACCATAAGACTGTTATTTTAAATACTAACTTTCCTTGTGTTGCATTGGGTAATACTGTTTCAGCCTCAGCTTCGGCTCGCATACTCAATCCATGCACAGCTAGTAGTTTTTCAGCTGTTTTTAATGTTTCTCCTCTATTTTCATTGACCGAGTCATACTCTCCTTGTATGGGTTTAGAAGAGTTGGTCGATCAGTTTAACTCTTCTTGCCTAGAGATTTTAGATGCTGTGGCTCCTGTCAAAGTCAGGGGGAGAAAAGAAAAATCGCAGCCCTGGTTGAACAGTTCTACCCGTGCTCTTAGGCAGGAGTGTAGGAAGGCTGAACGCAAATGGGTTAAAGATAAATTACAAGTATCTTATGACATCTTGAAGACCCGTTTGAACGAGTATCAAAGAGCTGTTAAATTGGCTAGATCAAATTATTTCTCTGACATCATCTCCAGAAACTGTAATAATTCTAGAGTACTTTTTTCTACCGTAAATGCTGTTCTTCATCCTACTGCTACTCCTGCACTCAGTCCTTCTGCTGACATGTGTGAAGAGTTTTTAAAAAATGTTATTGGTAAGGTTGCTGGAATTAGATCACTAATTTCATCTGTTGGCAATGATTTTATTGTTTCTGTTGCCCCTCAGAACCAATTGACAAGTTTCATGCCTGTTTCTTTGCAGCAGCTTAAGGACATAACTGCTCACATGAAGCCCACTAGGTCTCCGGGTGACGTGCTCCCTTCTTCTCTGTTTAAGCAGGTACTTGATTCAATTGGCCCAAGTATTCTGTCTATTATGAATATTAGTTTGTCATCTGGTGTTGTTCCAGGTAGTTTTAAGCACGCGGTTATTCAGCCCCTTTTAAAAAAAAGCACCTTAGACCCATATGACATGAGTAGTTTTCGTCCGATCTCAAAATTGCCATTTATCTCTAAGATACTAGAAAAAATTGTGAACGTACAGCTTAATGACTTTTTAATTAAGAATAATATTTACGATAGATTTCAATCAGGTTTTAGAGTTGGTCATAGTACAGAATCGGCTCTTTTGAGAGTGTCTAATGATATCCTTCGAGCTGTTGACTCTGGGAACCGTGTTGTCTTACTGATGTTAGATCTTGCAGCCGCATTTGATACAGTTGATCATAGCATTCTCATTGATTGTCTTAGGGATCAGATTGGTATTCAGGGCTTAGCCCTGAATTGGTTCTCTTCCTATTTGAAAGATAGGACTTTTTCAGTTTGCGTAGGGGATTATTTTTCTTCCGTTGCCCCCCTTGTGTGTGGGGTTCCACAGGGCTCAATACTGGGACCAATTCTATTTTCCCTTTATATGCTCCCTCTAGGTTCTATCTTTGAGAAATTTGGGATTCAATATCATCTTTATGCGGATGATTCTCAAATTTATCTACCACTGAAACAGGGGCATGAATGTGCCATTCAGTCTCTTCATGCATGTTTGGCAGAAGTTAAGTCCTGGCTTGCGAAAAACGTTCTCCAATTAAATGAGGATAAAGGCCTGTACACACCGGGACGAATATCGCGCGCGTTTATCGCCAGCGTTTTTCGTGACGTTTTTCGGCGCGTCTTGAGTGTTCACACCCAAGCGATTTTCACTCGCGATGCGCCGAGTGAACGTGCAATTTCACTCCCTGACATTAGATGGCGCTTATTGAAAAACAGAAATAGCCCGGTACACAAGGTGGCGCTGCGCTCGCTGCATCCCTTGTCACACAGAAGAAGAAGAAGAAGAGAGAGAGTATTTACATGTTAGCCGAAACACACATAACTTTCTCACATACTAAAACATGGATTTCTCAAGCAGCAGCAGCAGCTCCAGCAGCTCCAGCGATGAGGACATTGTTGTTCTGTTGAACGAGGAAAGACAACAGAAAAGACGCAGATTTTGGATACATCCCATAGTTAAAAAAAGAGAAGAACATGGGGAGTTCTATCGACTGATACAAGAGCTAAAAATGTATCATGAACGTTTTCGGGGGTATTTTAGAATGTCCGTCAGCGAGTTCGAAGATTTACTTCAACAGTTGGCGCCCTTGTTGACAAAAGAACAAACACACTACCGTAAACCAATCGACCCAGAGCAGCGTTTTAAACTAAATTGTTAGCTTTATGAACTGATTTGAATTATCTTTTTTAAATGAATGTTTATTTGTCCTTACGATGTTTATTCCTGACAGTAAATTATGCCATAGTAAAGGTCCAATAATAAAAACCGTGATATACCCAGCACTGGTGTGCATCTTGAGACTAAACAGTGACAGTGATATATTTTAAGATACAGTGTGTCAGTGCAGGTTGCTTTTGTAGTACTCTCCTGAAAATGAGGAAGAAAAATTAAGAGAGGTACGCTACTGATGGCTTCTCGTCTCTGCATTTACTACGAATTAAATCAATAAAACTATGCATTTGACAACTGTGCAGCATATTACATGGTCAACACATGTATAACTTTTGCATAGTAATGACTGAATATTAGCACTAACTATAAACATTTTTCTTATTCAGCATTTACACTCTCATCAATCATTTCTATATATTTATATATATAAAACATTTTCACTAGTACTTAACCTTTAGCTAAATAATAATGATATAAAAACAAATTTATAATACAATCCATATTCTGAAACATACTGCTTAGTTCGTTGTCTGATATTACATTGAATGACAAGACATGAAATTCACTCAATTGTAAAGCATAACACACAGTTAACAGACATCACTGCAGATTAAACGACCACATATGTAAATTGAAGATTATTCATAACGCTAAACAATAGTTTTTGTAGTCACTGTGGCGTTTGTCAAACAACTCTCTGTGATCAGACACCAACGAGACCAGCAGCTCGACGTTCATCTTTCCTCGTTGTCTTCTTCGCCAATGTGTGCTCGGCTAGACCGTTTTGTGCTTGATCGCCACCAAGTCGTGTTTTACTGTAACTTCAGCAGCTCCAGGCACGTGAACAAAAGCGCCGATCTGATTGGTCGGCCAGTTTTTAACGCGCCGCGTAAAAAAAAAAAAAACGAACCCGAGGCGTTTTTTTAAAAATGACGCTTTTACGCCTGACGTTTTACGCGTCGGTGTGAACACTCACATTGGCGCCCATTGTTTAGTCACGAGGCGTTAAACGTCGGCGATCAACACGCGCGAAAATCGTCCCGGTGTGAACAGGCCTTAAGACTGAGATTATTATATTTGGAAATAAGGGGTGTGTGGATGATGATTCCCTGGGGTTGTTTCCTGGGAAAAAACTGTCTAGCGTAAGAAACCTTGGTGTCATTTTTGACTCTGAGCTGAAATTTGAGGAGCAAATCAACGCTGTCGTTAAGAATAGCTTCTTTTATCTTAGATTAATATCTAAATTGAAATCTATCCTTACTGTCAATGATATGGAGAAGGTTGTTCATGCCTTTGTGTCATCGCGTTTGGATTATTGTAATGTGTTGTATCTGGGTGTGAGTCAGGCTTCCCTCTCCCGTTTGCAGCTTGTTCAGAATTCAGCTGCCAGACTTTTAACTGGCACTAGGAAGAGTGAACATATTACTCCGGTTTTAAGGAAACTGCATTGGTTACCCATACGATATAGAATTCAGTACAAAGCGCTGTTGTATGTTTTTAAGTCTCTGCATGGTCTAGCCCCTGAGTATGTTACTGATTTAATCTGCCGCTGTCAATCCAGCAGGTCTATGCGCTCAAATGATCAGTTGCTTCTTGCAGTTCCACGAACACGTTTAAAATTTAAAGGTGACCGGGCTTTCTCTGTTGCAGCTCCTAGGCTTTGGAATAACCTTTCATTTGTCTGTAAAAACCTGTCCTTCTTTGGGTGTCTTTCAGAGTGCGCTTAAAACTTATTTGTTTTCCTTAGCATTTGATAATGCTTCTTAAATTGTGTGTTATATGTTTGTATTGTTTTTGTGTCTTTGTGTTTTTTACTTTTTCTTTTATACCTCCTGTACAGCACTTTGGTTCCACTTGTGGTGTTGAAAGTGCTTTATAAATAAATAAAGTTGAAGTTGATAGTATCCTACTCAAAATAACAGTTAATGCTTAACAACTGATAAAGTCACACTATCTTCTGTGTTCATGTTTTTTTTAAAATATCTCAACAGTCTTGTATCCTTTTGCTCTGCCTTGTGCACAGGTGGTGACAGCATGTGCAATTTTGCACAATATTTGTGTTGGTGTCGGGGATGTGCTGGAAGAGGTTGTGGAGGAGGAGGACAACCAGCCACTTGTGGAGCTTGATGGTGGGGAGAGCCGGAGTGGAGCTGCTTGGCGGGCTGCGCTGACCAACGAGGTGTCTGCACTCCACGAGGCACCTCTTGACCATGACTATTTTTGCCAGGTGAATAATTAATAATTACACCACCATTGGTAAACACCCATACAGTCAAGAAGGTAAATTAAATATTCTTAATGTACCAGTGATGTACTGTATTATGGTCCTGACCATAAAAGTACATTAAGTATATTTTATTTACCTTCAGTGATACAAAATTAAATATACTGCAACTGTTGTAGAATCAATTATCATCTTACATGACAAATTGGATAACCACTGGACTAACCTAAACATTCTTCTTCTGTCTGCAGCCTTGAAGCAACAGCAGCAGCAGCACCGGCGTTGCTGTAGGCAGTGTGGCTGATGGCCGCTTGTGTTCTTCTCGTCTTGTTGTGTATATAGTTGTAAATGTTTAAGTTGTTGTATATAGTTGTAGATATGAGAATGTTGTTTAAATGAATTTTCTGCTTCATGTATATAGTTGTCAATATAGAAATGTTGAAATACATTTTTTTTATGAAACAAAGATGTAAAAATGTATGTTTTTTGTAGAGCTTGGAATACCGAATCACAAAACGTTATAATGAAGTTGTAAATAAGGGTGAAGATATTGTTCAATACATTGTTTTGTTTTTCTATTGCAGTCTAAAGAACAAAGGTTTTTTAAAAATGGATATAGTTTATATTAAATAATTAAGGGGCAAAGACAAAACCAGTTCAATTAAATTTACTTTATTTTTCCGCCAACCTCTCCAACAGCAAAAAAAAGCGGTTTGATCTCTCTCTGGCCTCTGCTTCCCTCCTCTCATCTGCCTCCCTCTGGTATTTAATATCCTCCTTCAGTAGCTGTAGGATTGGATCCTCTCGCTCCCTTCTCCTCTTCTCTCCTCTGTGCCCTGCTCTCTCTTTGCTCCTGTCTCTCACTCTCTCCTCCTCCTCATCCTCGTCTCTCCCTTCATCTACCTCTTGTGCAGTGCTTGGCCCTGGTTTTTCCTCTTGGATCGAGGCAATAAGGCAAGGGGGCGAGACTGCTGCAGACTGCCCTAATGCCTCGTCCATGAGGGCAAACCAGGGCCAATTTCCTGCCGTCGCCTTGCCATCCTCTGTCCCTTGACCTGTGGCAGGACACTTAAATTCCTAAACAGTGAAGATCAAAAGGTTGTGATGATGTACACTACCGTTCAAAAGTTTGGGGTCAGTACGATTTTAAATGCTTTTAAAAGAATTCTCTTTTGTTAACCATGGCTGCGCTTATTTTATAAAAAATACTGCAAAAATCAGTTATAGTATTAAATATTATTCCAGTGTAAATCAGCTGTTTTCTATGTGAATATACAGTAAAGTGTAATTTATTCCTGTGACCAAAGCTTCAGTGTCACATGATCCTTCACAAATCAGTATAAATGTGAGGATTTGACGCTCAAGAAACATGTATTATTATCAATGTTGTAAACAGTTGCTGGTCTGTCAGTTATACAGTTTTTTTCAGGATTCTTTGATGAATAGAAAGTTCAAAAGAACAACATTTGTTTGAAATATAATCTTTTTTAACATTATAAATGTCTTTACTGTCACTTTCGATCAAATTAATTATTCCTTGATAAATAAAAGTATTGATTTCTTTCCTCCAAAAAATTTAATTCTCACTGACCTCAAACTTTTGAACGGTAGTGTATTAGTACTTTTGTACACTACACTGCATATACTTACTGGAAGCAGGCCCAAGTCATTCAAGGCTTATTTCAAAAATCACAAGTTACATTACAATGTGCATAAACAATTATTTCCATACTTGTCTCCCACCTTGTACTTGGTTTTTAAATTGTCCCACTTTTTTTTTGCCTGGGCGTGGGAAACCCTCCCTTCGATCCCCATCTTCGCCAAAATAAGCCTATGTGAATGACGGGGGAGAAATAAAAAGATTACACAGCTAAATAATTTGCTTCTCACCGATATCCGTTCGCCGCGATGTCTCTCCCCCCGGTAAACAGCTGCTTGTTGTCTACACAGAGACGTATGAACGCCTCCGTTTGTTCCTGGTCCCTGTTATTAAGACAAGAAAGCTATTAATAATGCTGTGAATGGTATAATATTAACGTTAAATCACTTTATACAACTTAACTAGTTATTTATAAATGAAATGCCGGTGACGGCAACCAAGCTAATTGTTAAATGACAGGTCCGTTAGCCATCAATAACGTAATTTGTATATATTTGTATAATATCAATACGGTAGTAATTTGTACAAGCATTTAAAGTTAAACTTTACTTATATTTACTACGGTTATAACAAATGTCTGGTAACGTAAATATACTTACATTTGAAAGCATATTGCCCCGTTAATGGTCCGACTCCGCCAACGTCCGACATTTTGTATTTAGAAAGCAAAGCTGCGCGCATAGGATTATGGGGGATTTGAGAGCGCGAAGACCGCGAAGTCTACTCGTATGCATCCTTTCCTGTATATATATGGCATATTTTTCGAACGAAGGACTCATGCTGCGTTCTATTATTTATCCGTGTCGGAGCTCCGACTAGGAAGACAGACGTTACCTAGCAACACGCACCAACACGCCCCTTTTCCTCGGATTTTGCCGCTCGGAAGTTTGGACAACCGTGAGGACACCGAGCAAGAATTCCGAATCGGAATACAAGATGGCTGCGACCTGTGTGACTTTAAGTACGAATTGTTTTCATTGTTTTTGGACCGATTTAGTTGTTTAAATGTTCATTTGGCAAAGATGTTCAGATATCTCTATGCCTAGTAGACCTACAACAAACGTTCATTAAAAAGGGTCCTGTACCCGCCTTTTTCAAACTGGCGCATCGTTGACCATAATAGAACGCACCATCAGACCTTGGCTGCGTTCGAAACCGCATACTTCCCTACTATATAGTATGTAAAAAGCAGTAGGCGAGAGAATAGTATGTCCGAATCCATAGTATTCATAAAAGAGTAGGCGAGAACTACCAGGGTTTTGGACTATTTCTCGCGAGATTCGGACGTGCGTATAATGATGTTGCGTTCGAATATGCCTACTTACCTACTATATAGTAGGCGAAAACAGTACGTGAAAGGAGTAGTATGTTCGAAACCTCAGTAATCATAAAAGAGTAGGCGAGAAGTTCCCGGATGGCCTACTGATTCCGCCCAGATTGTGAAGCACCCATCGTCGGATACTTTTCTATCCCTGCCTTCCCATGAGGCCACAGGAAAGGATACGTCAGGCGGAGAAAAGCCAATCAAATGTGAGTATTACAAACCAAAATCACGGTTCCTTGTGTTAAAATCGCATTTGTTGGACTACTGTAGAGTAACGTTAAACTGTTGAATTGTTGAAAGTGTAAAGACGACAGACAGTATAGTGTAGTTGTGATTGGGCTGTAAAAACACGTTTTATTATGTAATCCAAAGTGGATTTACATAAACGATATACTTAAAGATAAAGATGCTTACTAAATGTTTATTTAACATCTGACAGGAACATTTTCGATAAGTATTGCAGATGACATCACAGCATGAAATAGACATCTGATAAGAGTGATGTGTGTGCTATAATGTAGAGTTCACTGTGGTCAACACTGCTTACTTTACATGAACGTCAGTAATGTTAATAAATCTACATAAAGTAACTAAACATAAGTTATCTTTTTTATTTGTCCATTATACTGTTGATGAATTGAGGAACATTAACACATCAGCAACTACCTCAACATTTAAGGCTATTGAGCACAAACTTTTATGCTTTTATCAAGGTGTTGTTTAAGATACAGGTAACATGAAAGTTGTCTGATGTTACAGGTGCAGAAGAGCACGTGTGTGTTTATCTGGTGGAGACTGGAGAGAGGGTGATGAAGGAAGGCTGTCATCAAAGGCTTTGAGTATACTACAGAAATGAATAAAACATACATTTAAATATTAAGTTGTATTTTATTTTAATTTCAAACAGAGTTATTTTTAGCACTTTTCTGATTCTTGATGTCTGTGCATTTGCTGCAGAGCTTCTGTGGTTGAGCCTTGCTCAAGGACACACTGGTGGTGACGGCTGCGGAGATCCAAGCAGAAACCTTCTGCTTATCAGTTCAGTGTTTAGCCCACTACACCACAAAAGTCATAAAGCTACAATACAAATAGCATGTAATTGTAAAAATATTAAATCAAATATGGCAAGAAATGGGATGCTGACACATGAATTGTAAAGCGTTTTAAGTAGTCATGCTGATGGAGAGCAGGCACACGGATGTTTGGAGTAGACATCAGCAGTCAGATTGTCCCGCACATGTTCTCCACTCGTGCTTCAAGGTTGTGGGGTTCAGAAAGGACAGGAAGGACATGATGGACGGCTAGGACAGGCGAAGGTGTTCACGGTGGTCAACTGCTTCATCAAGCTGTGTTGAGATGGCAGCAGATGTGGTGTTCACCGTCTGTAAATGCGTGATGGTTTGTTAGAACAATACGTTTGAATAAAGCTTTGTTTCATGGTGACTTATTCATTTGTGATGTTTACTTTTATTCATTCTTTTACTCATTAATTCATGTTTCGTATTGTTGTCAGTAAATAAAATATTTTATTAACTCATGCATTTATTCATTGCTTGACTGAAAATTGGTATTCACATCGGCTGCATTTGTCTAGTGTGTATTCATGCATCGCTATGTCATATGACAACAAGTTGCATTTTGCTTGTTTTACTAAAACAATATAATTTTCAGTAAAAAAAAAAAAGTAATATAATTAAGTATTGGTCAGCATTTGTTATTATTATTATTGTAAGTGTTTTAGTGGGCTAGCAATGCAATTCATTCTGGGGTAATCTTAATTTTGAATAGTGATAACTTACATTTTAAGAGTATAAAATCAACAGTGTTCTCCCAAGGTGAGATCTTCGAGCAGCTGAAAGACGTCTCTGTGCAAACACTGAGGGAAACCGCACAGGTCGGGCTGTGGAGTTATTGATGCTTTGAGCTGTTACTGCACCTGTCACTCATAGGCCTATCTTTTATTTTATAATTACATGGTTGTATCTTTAACAATCCTAATAATAAAACAAATATCATGGGTTTGCATACATTATATACAAAGAAAAAACAAGAACAAGGTTAGATATCTTTGAATAATTCATCATAATGCAATTAAATTTTATTTCATAAGCTTGAGGGATAAAACAGGAGTTAAATTTAAAAAGGAAAATATAAAGGAGATTTAGGCCAATTTTGCTTGTGGATGAAATGTTTTGCATATAAAATAAAGAAATTAACAACATATTTAAGAGATCACGATTGTGGGTTTTGGTAAGGATAAAACTGGGTCAGATTAGTAGGGTTAATATGACAAAATAAATGGGCAGGTGTTTCTTCAACAAGCCCACAAAATTAGCAAGTTTAATCAATATTAAGATATTTATAGATCGATGAATTAAACCTGTCACTCGTCTTTCAAGTTGCGCTTCAGATAACGTCGTAGGTCACATGATAACGTCAACATGGCGCATAAAGTGCGGATCACATTCATACTTAACGAGATCAGGCAATATAGTACCTACTCTTTTAGCGCTCGTTAAGTAAGTACTTATTGAAAATGAGTACCTACTCAATGAGTATGCGGTTTCGAACGCAGCCCCTGTTTGAAATTCCGAGGATCCTCGACATTGGAACAGCCCTTCGACGGACGTCGATGACGTAGCGTCCTCGGAATTCTGGCTTCCGAGGATCCTTCCTTGACATTGAGAAACGCCTAGAGTCTCAGCTATTTCTAGTACAACCATAAAACTCGTGACGCTCACCCGTGCAAGGCAATATACAATCGTCAAATACACCAACTGGTAGTGTTATCACTGCATCACACCACACCCTAGTAGCTGAGAGACCTAACCCAAAGTAACAAAAAATAAATACAATCCCCAATCAATTATACCATATTTCACATAACCAAATAAAAATAAAGAAATAGAGATCAAAAACTATACAAGATTCAACTAACCAACTCAATGAAATAAATACCAAAAACAATTGTAGAGGTTTGAAATCTTGAGATTTGCAATGGCTTACACTAATAACTGTCTAATATTATTCCAAGCAGATAGTCCCATTTGCAGTGTCCATTGTCAGCCCAGCAACACAGTTCAATAAATCCACTTCAGAAACGTTGTTGAAATAAAAGATGAAAATCTCCGGTTTTATTCCTTGGTTTCAAATTTACAAAAAAGAAAATGTGAGCTGACTATTACACTTATTCTATAGTTGCTAATGAAATAAAAGATTACTAATAAAAGTAGCTAGAAGTTAGCAGTTATCAGGTAAGAAAACCGTTCGCTTCCACAGCTCTCAAGATCTGAATAACATAATGAGAATCAACGTAATATAGCCGGAGTTGGCCTTTTCTTAAAGAGGCAGTACACTATTTTACCAATATGTACCAAATCCTATAAACACATGAATTCTAAGATGCTTTTAACCTTTTAAGTAGTATTTAACATTTTAACCATTACATGAACTTCTAAATGAAATTATTTATCCTTTTTAACATTAATTTTTATTCACATTACCATGAATTGTACTTTGGCCTCTACAACAATAAATAAACATTCAATACTGGGAAAAACAGTGGTCTAGTTACAATCAGTTCCCAGGCAAGTCTGCCAAAACAGAATTACAAATTAAAATACACCTCCATTCATACCCTATAAAAATTATTCAAATTACATCTCAACCATTTATTTTAATGAAGTACAGTTTATAAAACTATTAATATATTCAAATTACCTCCACAAGGTTTCCTGTATTACTTAGAACACGTCATTATCAATCAAGTTCAGCAACCACACTGCTGCATTTACTACAATGAGACAAACAGAACACGCACTTAAAACCAATCAAATACTGGTAGCACATGATAAACATCCACTGACCTACCAGAGTCTTATCAGAAACATGGACAGGGAAAAGCCATGATAAGAGACGTGCAGCTCCCAATCAATGACCGCGCTGGCAGTTTGTTGCTACAAAGCAAAAATAACGTACATGCTCAAACACACCACACAACTATTTTCTTTTACACATAGTAAATTAACGACCTACCCGAGTATTATCAGCACCAGGAGCTGGGACAAGCAACAAACGGTACAAGCTGTACGCGGTGTGCAGAAACTCTCCGCGTTCCCACCAGACCACCATAAGCGCACCTCCCACAGTGTCGCGCCATGCCCGCTTTAAATCATTTGGCCGGAAACTATGTGGTCCACAATTCCTGTGACGTCACCCAAAAATAGATGAACCTACTACACTAGTATTTCATTTCACAGATAATTTGTTTCTGTATTGATTATAAATGCTTATACAATGTAAAGTATTTGTTCCGTTATTATACTGCTTGTTGTCATCTGTTGGCGTTGTACAGTACAAGCAGAATGTGGTGGTTGGTCGGTGTTGTATTTGTCCCGCCCCTCCTCCACTGTGATTTGACGGCTGGGTGAAAAGTGACAGTGATGAGCGCTGTGTTTTGCTCAAAGTTGAACATTCTTCAACTCTCGGCGACCAGTAAAAAAAATACTGAGCGTTTGGCGCTTGAGTGTGAAATACTTGCTCAGTGCCTCGTTACGCTCATGGCGTTCTAAAAACACGGCCAAAACAATTGGATACGCCAGCCTTAGTTATGCAAAATCACCTTAACACAGGACCGCAGTCAGCAGTTCATCTTGATCTGGCAGTGTGGACACTGGCATAAAGTTGAACTTGGCATTTGACAATACAAAAACAAAACAAAATGTGTTAATTTGACATAGCATAACAGACAGCCATCACATACAAAACTTAAAGATAAATTAATCTTTTGTTGGGGTAACAGCTTAGGACCCAGGACCAGAAGTGAATGAAGACCAAGAGTCAGGAGTTAGATCAATTAAAGAAAAATTTACTGAAGAACAGTTTGCAGTTTCATCAGCAGAAGCCAGCTTCAAGTCTCACAAATAGTTCGCAGGCCGCGCTCCCTCTAACAGTCTCCCCGCCTCCACCTATCGTACATACAATTTCTGAACAGTTATACTGTTTTCAAGGTCTAGCCACGTCTTTATTGTCATGTGGAATGATTCTGATTGGTAGAGAAAATGCACAGCCACGGTAAATTTCCACACAAGGATAGATAGCAGAGCATATCACTAAAATGGGTAGACTAGTTGTCGCCCCATCACTAGATTTAGATCATTGTTGACCTCGGAGGTTGCTGAAAGGCGTCTTCAGGTCTGGTGTTGTGTGCAGAAAATGTCCATCTTCAATATTGGGTCTGCACAGATCATGCAACGCACACACACAAAAGCTCCCTAGCATCACAGCTCTCCCAAGGTTGGAGAGTCTTAAATACATATCAACAAAGCACTTCACCAAAACATGCTGATAATAACATGTGCTTTTCTCTCAGTGAGAGAGACAGACAATAGTACAATTGTATTCATACAATTCTTTAGAGTTTCAGCAAAAGGAAATATAAAATGAAAAAACTAAATTAAATAAAATGAAAGACAAATCCATATTTCATCTCTGGAAGCCGGGCTAAACGAGCAATCCCTGTTACTGCATTCCTGTCGAGTTGGAGGTGTGTGATGCCTCTAAAATCCAAAAACACGACAACATGTTCTGAAATCAAGTGTTTTTGCGAAACATCACACACCACCAGGGCCGACCCTCAGTCACCACTCAGAGACCAAATACAAACTTTAGAAATTATAAAGGAAGAAACAATCATTGGGTCCTATTGATTAAACAGAATCATTCAAATCATAATAATTAAATAGGAGGATGAATATTGATTGAGGCTTCGATTATTAATTTAATCAGGATATATACATATACATAATTATATTGAAGATGTAGTGGATTTCAGAATCCACCTTTCAGTCCCCCTTAGGCCAATTTTGCGGTCCCCACCCCAACTTTTGGTCTACCAATTTAGGCCGCTTCATAATTTCCAATGCCCCCCTTTGTCAAGTTATAATTTTGAAAAACATAAAAGCCCTTTTTTCTTCAAGAATTTAACTGGGATAATTTGGCTATATCATTGGCTTGATTGCTCACCAACAAGCACATATTCATCCTCACGAGGACTAAATTAACACCCCATGTCATCATTACCACCAAGATATATCACTCAAAAATAGGCATTTATAAATACTTTGGGGTTTTTTTGTTTGTTTGTTTTTCAAAACACAGATCTTTTTCATGTTCAAAACACAATAGTGGCCTGAAATAAAAATTAGATAAAAATAAACAACAAAATAATTAAAATCCATAATTAAAATAATAATTAAAATAATTAATCCATCCAATTACATTCAGTCTCTAAATAAATCATCCTTCAGTTTACCGTCTACATACGTGTACCATCTTAATTACCTCACATCCTATACCTTTCTTCTTCGAACATAGAACCGAACTAGAACATTCATCTCATCCATCTCAATCATTATTTTCACATACTCAAGAACCTTTTTTGTTAAACTTGCTATTTCCATCAAACCCAACTTTTCACTCAGCATCATAGCCCACATCATTTTTATCTTGTTGGTATTGAGCTTAATCATACTCATTACCCAATTATTAATCAAATTCACCATGTTATTAGTAAAACATTCAACATCATTCATCAGGGTTTTCTTTAAAGTACCCTTTTTTATTTTAATTATTTTAATTCTCAATGTCTTGTCCATTAAAACTCTTCAGGTGTAAGCTCCAAATGACCAAAATCTTAAACCTCTTAATTCATGTACACTGTAAAAAATTGTGCTGTAAAATAACGGTAATCTACTGGCAGCTGTGGTTGCCAGCAATATACTGTTAATTTACAGCCCTCTACTGTTTTTTTACAGCTCTCCTTTTTTACAGTATGTTACCATAATAATACCATGAAAGGTAACTCTTTTCATTTGAAAAACTGATTGCTTCAAACAGTTCTCATTTTAAAACTAGCATTCATATGGTGTTTGTACTGTAAACATTTAATTTGAGTCCACTGAAAAGGAACATTTCTTAATATAAACTGCAAACACGTAATGTGTAGTAGTGAAAGTAGATTACTTTAACTTCAATTTTTACAGTTCATCGCTAGCAATAGCACACATGTATGTGATAAATTACTCAACAAACAGCTCATAACTGCATTAGCAAACACAGTCACCGACTTTAAATAAAGCATCAGGCAGCATTTCATCAGTGTTTCTCTGCTCATCCTGGACTGAAGCACAGGCTCTACTCTCCAGCACAATGGTGACCCACAAAACAAATTAATTAAACTAAAAGATCTCTTCAATATCATCTTGTGCAACAACACATAGAAACAGTTCATTTTAATATTTACTCTCCTTATCAGTTACAGACTTTGCACAATTTACTTTCGAGATTGAGATTCAAGTGAGATGATGTCAGTGAAAATATCTTGATTCATCTGGTAAATCTGACTGTTACGTTTTACAGTATATTACTGTTTTTTCTTTGATTTTACGGTAATCTACTGGCAGCTCTGGTTGCCAGTAAACTGCTGTTTTTTTACAGTACTTTTCCGTAAATTAATTTACAGTTGTTTACCGTTAATTTTCATCTAATTCCTTTAACCCTTTAAGCTCCACAGCAAAATCTTCAGTTTTAAATGAACACTTATATGTGTCCACACTACAGAGTGTTAGAGTAATTGAAGCATTGTTGAAGTTAATGAGATAATTAAGATATTAATTAAGTGGTAATTGAGAATTAGTGATGAGCACCTGCTGTTAACAAGCAGAACCACTCAAGGAAAGAGAAGTACAACTGACTTCAGCCACAGCCTTAGATGAAATCAACTGAAAGAAAGACATTAAAGCAGAGGAGGATTAAACAACTCCACAAACAGCATTACCAGCTTCACTTATTACTCACCAGATTTACTTTATTTCTGTCAGACATCTACAGAAGCTCTTATAGAAAATTAACAGATCAAATTAGCTTTTGATGTTTAATTGAAAATGTTTGGTCACCATTATGGTGATTAGTGTTTGCTTCCGTTGGGCTCTTGACCCTTGACTTTGTAACAATAGTTTTTCTTTAGTTTCTGTAACTGTGTGTTTCTTAGACACATTTGTTGTAGCAAAACACTTGTGATCAGGTGTTATTGATTGTGACATAAACATCATGGAATGCTTGGTTCATTCATCTCATTCAGTGTCTATTCCCTAAACAAAACCTTTTTTTTAATATATACATCTCATTTTACCCCTATTTTTCATTACCAAAATTGTGACAGTTTGTAAAATATCAAACTGTGATTAGAAATCAGTTATGAAGGATTTTTAAACTCTTGAAATACATAAATGGTTTGTTCTATGGTGACATTTAGACTCACATAGACAGGAAGAATCCGCATATGAATCTCAACAATGGTGACAGTCAAAAAAAAAGATGAACAGATCAACTCTGAACATCACAAAACACTACCAAAAGTCAACACAAAAACAACACCAAAAATAAAGGTAAATATTAAGAATTAACGAAAATAACCAGGCTATTCATTAGCATAATTTATTCATGCCGCAATGCATGCTGGGAGTCATGGATGATTTTTGCACAATGCCTGTACCCAGCATGCATTGCAGAATGAAGCTTTTGATTGTCACCATTGTTGAGATTCATACGCCGATTCTTGATGTCTATTTGAGTCTGAATGACTCTAGTATTCAAAATGTATTGACCACAAGCTTTTTTCCTGTCCTTAAAATTATCTGGTTGTTGCAACACTAATTGAACTCATGCTGTAAAATTATTGGGTTACCATAAAATAAACCTTCATCTATATCATTATAACTTAGATTATGAAGGAGCTCAGTGAACCAGACCATTAATAAATAGTCAACATCATCTGTTTAAATTTTTTTCAGCTTTGCATGCTATAACAAATGTATTTAAAACACACAGTTAGAGCAGCTATAGAAAAAAACTAATGTTATTATGTCATGGTTCATGAGCCCAACTAAAGCAAACACTAATCACCATAATGGTAACGTCAAAATAAGTTCTGTAGACGTCTGACAGAAATAAAGTCAGTCTGGTTAGTAATGTGTGAAGCTGGTAATGCTGTTTGTGGAGTTGTTTTATCCTCCTCTGCTGAGATCTTCAGAGATTTAATATCTTCTTTTATCTTCAGTTGATGAAAGCAGCTTTTTTCTGTTCATGTATCTCTTTCCTTTGGTGATAACAGCAGGTGTTCATCAGGTGTTTGAATTCACTCACTTATTTTCGCTCACTATCAGTAAACTAGTGTAGGGAATAGTGAATGAGGGTATAGGGTGTGATTTGGAGCACAGCCTCTGAGTGTCGACTTTGAGCACTGTTAATTCACGGTATATTCCTGTTGGCTATTTTCTCAAAAATTACAAATATTACCCAGAATGCATTGTTTTCTACGGTATATTACTGTTTTAATGGAAAACAGCATTTTACTGTCAAAATTTCGCCGTTTTTTAACAGCATTTTTTTACAGTGTAATCATTCATGTTATCATCAAATCCCCACTAGCCTTATTTTGCCACTTACACCAAAATTGTTATAACTTTACCAAGAACTTACAAATTTTCATAATCTCCCATATTACTTTAAATTTGTACTATAAGTCATCCTCAATTTCTTTAAAGCCGTTTTAAAACGATTTGTACATATTTCGTATATATATATGAACTCCCAAAAATCTATCGTTTGGGGCTATTTCTCTCTTGTTTTAACTTGTCACATTATTCCTCTATCAGAAAGATATTCTGCAGATGCACCATATTGTTTCTTATCTCTACTGCTCTGCTGAAACCACAATATGATATTCCTCTTATCTCAATCAGTCACACAGAAAGACTTAAAGTCACTTGCTTCTTTAACATTAATTGTGGTTCTTTATATAAATTCTCTCTCAAAATTTGATTTTAGTGTTAACTCAAACAATTATTTAAACTCAGCTTTTACGCCTGCTCATTATTAATTTGTCTCTACAAAAGTCAGCTGGATTGTTTTGGTACTGATATAATTTCTTTGTTTTGTTTCACCTTTAGCAGGGCGATATCAAATGGACACAGTACCATTCCTGTGTCCACAAGCAGTCTCTCTCTCTCTCACCCAGATAATCTTTTCAACAGTCTTCTAAGACTTTAACTATAATGTTAAACTCATTAACCTTTAATCCTTCAAAAAGTTTAGAAATCTACATGTTTAGCTTTCAAATTGGAACTATTATAATCAAATAAGTTAAGCTGTGAATAACTTTAAATTGTTTCAAGGTATCTTTAGTTTAGATACCCGTTATCCAGACCTTCTCTTTAAGCTTCAAAAGGCGTCCTCCATCTTAAAGCCATCACCATGTCTCTGAATTATGCCTGCTGAAGTAAACTCATAATAACATTAGTTCCTGATCACACAGTTTTACTGATACAAATTAATACATTTTGTTCTGTTCTCTGCAAAGTTAAGGATGATCAGCATGGTCTCAGCTGGCTCTTGAATGCCAATCTCATCATAGCTCAGGGTGTTTCCTGGCTCTCAATTTATGCGGTATTTGGTGAGCGGTATAGAGGGGCCATTATTAGGGCAGGGGCTGCTGCATCCAGTCTTGACCTTGGCCCCTACGATACACAGCGTTTTGAAAGAGAGAGAGACTCCTAGGCATTCAGGATTGGCACTGTATTTTCATAAACTTTTACAGATTAAATTTGTTTTCCAATAAACATCAGACATTATCCTTTAAACTCAATCCTTTGCCAGAAATGACGTTTCCAAATAACCATAGTTTTAATATTTGTCTAAACTTCAACTTTCATCCAAACTGAGTCTGAGTTACTCTTCCAATTTTAGCCACAGCACCAGAAATGACATGGTGGGCCAGATTCAGATAAGCAAATTGTTTTATTACAGCTCAGCATGAGCTTATCTTTTGAAACCAGCTTCTAGGGTTTTTTCAACATTTTTAACACAAATTCTCATCCTACAGTGTTTTTACCAACATCCAGTCAAATAAACAATATCAGAATTTCACGAGTCAGAGGAACAGGAACATTTATTATACATTTTTATCATTTAAACCCTCTATGTCACTAATTATATATTTATTGCAGTGGCGGGCCGTGAATTTCACACCTAGGCCATCAGTGGTATTCTACCTGAATTAATTCACCTCTTAAAATAAAATCATCATGACGCCACGGCTATAGAAACCATTAATATTATACAGAAACGCAGTATAACAGGGCGTTGCGTCTCTCATGGAGCGAGAATGAATGATTAAATAATTTAAGAATTATTAACGCAGGAAACCCAATTGACACAATTCAACAAGTCTCCTTTCACTGCAGCCACAGCTGCGCCTCATAAGTCATATCTAACAGAAGCATCGATCCGCTCCGGGTTTTCCGTGCATTTGTGTAGTAGGCTAAGTAGAGTTCTCTGCAAATTGTTCGGGTTTTTTTGTGTGCAAATTTTACACGAAAGAAAACGAAACAGCATAAATGGTTCTTGAAAAATCTTACCAACAGTATGAAATTTTTTTTTCAGGTGAGGTTCGAAGATAATACAAAGTTTTTTACATTTAAACCCCACAAAACTATATTTTAATAGTATGAAAATGTTGTAAATAATATATTAATAACGAAAATAATAATAATAAAAAAAATCGATCATAAAGTTACAAGAAAAAAATAAATCACATGCCTCAAGGAAAAAACGGGGCACGTATTAGCCAGCCCAGGCGAATGTAATTTCCTTTATGCTTTCTGGCTGGTTTGCTCAAAAGCAGCATATTATTTACACAGAGTTAAACATATAGAGCTAACGTATATCTCAGTATGGGTTCCTTCCCATCTATGAACTGCTGAGCAATCATCTCCCTATCTATACTGTCCAGTTTGTCACTGTGGATGTGACACACAGCAACACTGTTTAGACGAGACTGTGTCATTGTGCTTCGGAGCCAGGTTTTTAATCTTCAAAGACTGCTGAAGAAACAAGGCAAACAAGGAGCAACCGCACAAGCGTTTCCACTTGGTCAAAGAGTTGGCGGACTTCTGGCAACATATTCTGAAGAGTGCTTGCAGCCTCAGTAGTTGACTGATAATTATACTTGGACTTAAACATTGCACTGGGCTTCACTGAGGGTGCAATTAGCAATTCTGGATATTGTTCCAACAGACCACAATCAGACTCTCCTGTCAACAGTACCTTTTCAAGAGTACTGATCAAGACCTTGAAAAATTCTGTCCTGATGCAGTCTACTGAGGAACTAGGTTCATGTACTGAACCCTGACCGGTGTTTTGGAGGCTTTCGAGCACGGGGCATTTCAATTGGAGACAGATTTAGGGAGTTACACATTTGTGTTGCTTTGTTGTTGACAAATGCATGCTCTGTTCTCTTTTGTGCAATTGTGTCCTTCACACAGTTGGCAGCAGCTTGCATTCCATCTACTGTCTGGTGATTTGTGCAATTCCACAAATTATAGTATTACTAAATAGATTGAGGTTTTTCATTTTGAATTTGTGGACAAGTATAATCAGTTTTGAGAGACAATCATTTGCTTAGGTTGGGGTCATCTTCCGACTTGTATTTTAGTAGCTTATTAAAGTTTCCCTCATCATCATCAACTTCTTTTAGAGTTGTATTACAGTTAATTAAAAGCTATATATTTATTCAAGGGACTGCTGAGGAAACTCAGGCCCTTATAGGTTGGCGGGTGGCTAACGAAAGCCCTTTTACTGGGAGGCGCAACTCCTCCATAAGCGGATGGGCATGAGTATTGATTCGGAGTGCTTCTTGTATTATTGCCTGTATGTCTAGGAAGCCTAGGGGCCAGATTTGGGTAGTCTTCATCCACAATTCATATGTTATTGAAGTGGCAGTGTGTGTCACTCTGTTATTGCCCAGGCACTTCGTTTCCAGTTCTGGTCTGGCCATAAGTTCCAAACAGGCAAAAAAGAAGTGGAGCAATTTAAAAGACAAATACAAGTTAATCTGTCTCTCTACTTTCTGATATATGCTGAAAGAACCTTCCTTAGATTCATGTAAAGACTAACCTGCAATATATGAAACCTTACACGGATGCAGTTGCACTTGTATTAAAAGTTTACTTTGAGACTGTGAATTACCGAAGGTCGTAGAGGCCATGCATTATATTTTGTTTTCTCATGATCATGGCTTAGTCTTCTCATTTCCAGATGTAACCCCTTTAAATTATACATTCACATTTTTTTAGTCCGAAATATGTAACTACTTTTGATTTGTATACTGCAAAGATCTTTGTTGCAGTACTATGATTAACCACCGGCGTTTAGCTCTGTGGTATGTGAGTGAGTCGATTTATTTCGAATTCAGATGAAGAAGCCAGCTGAACATGCACGCACAAGGTTAGCATGAGATTGCATAAACAAGTAAATTTTTGATATTTTCTTTGTTTCTGTGTGAATATTCTTTTATAAAGAATGTTACTAATCGTTTAGGTTGCCAATTCATCCGGATTACTGAGGGAAAAGGAACAGTCAATACTTTTTGAGTACTGTTTTATTCTTTTTCGAGAACTCTGGTGAGTTTTGCTTGTTTATGCATTACTTAGACATTCAAATTGACATTCATCTTTCTCTACATATGTCCTAAAGACCAATCAGAGTTATATATGATGTTGAGAATGTATTTTTGTATGTTTAGAAGCTGACAAATTGGTATAGAGTTAATTAATTAGTGTACAACATTAGTTTAACCGTTTTGGTTGAATGATTGCATCATCTATGAGTATGTTAATGCTTACAAATGGGAAAAAAAAGATATTTTACAACTATATGTTTGATATTTAAACACTATTACGTGTTTAAGCGTGCTTATGTGCATTTGTGTTGTCACATGTTGTATTAACATTTGTATTCAACGGACATTTTGTGCAGCTGATAGCAAATGTCAGTGTAGAAATGATTGACATTAAGAAATGTTTAATGTGACTGCATTGTTTTGTGCAGATTGGTTTTTTTGAATGCTGATTCTGTTAGAGTGATTCACCTTCGAACGGCGAGCCAGACCCCCGATCTACGATTAGAAAGAATCATCGTGATTCAACAAGGATTCGAACTGAGAGCTAAGCACATACCATTGGTTCTAAGCAGATATCATTGGTTCATCTTTGTCATTGGGATGTGTACCGAGGACTTTTGGGTTGGCTGTTATTGGACCACTTGTTGGAGGACCGCAGCTTGATCCTGCAGAATTGGTCAATTATGGACCAATCTCAGATCTACCCTTTCTGTCGGGAATACTTGAGGGGGCAGTGTCTTCGCAGTTGTGTTCCTTTTTGGAGAGAGGTGGTGTCTGTGAGGATTTCCGGTCGGGATTTGGACCGTGTCATGGTACTGAGACTGCTCTCATCAGAGTTACAAATGATTTACTCTTATCGTCCGATCGTGGCTGTGTCTCTCTGTTGATGTTGCTCGGTCTTGGCGCTGCATTTGGTGCCGTCGACCACGGCATTCTTTTGAATGGACTCGAGAATTGTGTGGGTATTGGTGGAATTGCTTTATCATGGTTTGAATCATACCTATGCGGCCGTTGTCGGTTTGTAGCAGTAAATGAAGGGATGTCGCACCGATCGCAAGTTCAGTGTAGAGTGCCGCGGGGCTCGGTGCTAGGACCGCTGCTCTTCGCCCTGTGCATGCTGCCACTGGGAGGTGTTATTGGGAAGCGTGGCATTGGTTTTCGTTGTTGTGCTGACGATGCTCGGCTCTGTATTTCTTCACGCCCTGAGGAAACTTGCCAGTTCGCGGGAGTAACGGAATGCATAGCCTCCATGGAACATTGGATGACCGGTGGTTTCCTGCAACTCGATTCGGAAAGAATTGAATTTTTGGTTGTTGGACAGGGGGGCTCCACAAGTAGTAACCTAGAATACTGTCTAACACTTGATGGCTGCTCTGTCAAGTCTTCGTCATCAGTGAGGAACCTGGGTGTGCTCTTTGATACCAATCTTTCGTTTGAAAGCCACGTTTCTAGCATCTGTAAAACTGCATTCTACCACCTTAAAAATATATCTAAATTACGGCACATGCTCTCAATGCAAAATGCTGAACAGTTAGTTCATGCGTTCATGACCTCAAGGCTAGATTATTGTAATGCTCTACTGGGTGGTTGCCCTGCTCGCTTAATAAATAAACTCCAGCTGGTCCAAAACGCAGCAGCTCGAGTACTTACTAGAACCAGGAAGTATGACCATATTAGCCCAGTTCTGTCAACATTGCACTGGCTACCTATTAAACATCGCATACATTTTAAAATCTTGCTTATTACTTACAAAGCACTAAATGGTTTAGCTCCCCAATACTTGAGCGAGCTCTTAACATATTATACTCCATCACGTCTACTGCGATCTCTAAATTCTGGCCAGTTGTTAATACCGAGAATATCCAAATCAACTGCACGCGGTCGATCCTTTTCCTATTTAGCTCCTAAACTCTGGAACAGTCTTCCTAGCATTGTTCGGGAAGCAGACACAATCTGTCAGTTTAAATCTAGACTAAAAACACATCTCTTTACTGTGGCATACACATAAAACACTTTTTCAATTAATTGATTGTTAGGCTGCATTAACTAGGTCAGCCGGAACCGGGAACACTTCCCATAACACCTGATGTACTCGTTACATCATCAGAAGAATGGCATCTACGCTAATGATATTCTCTCTGTTTTATCCCGAGGTTTACTGCAGTCAGCCAGATCCGGGCCGTATCCAAATCAGATGGTGGACCTGTGCCCAGAGAAGACCAACACAGGACCCCGAAGTGTCTGCAGAGACCGTGTCAATTATCCTCCCCCTGCAACTGCCTCATCGACACGGCATCTAAATAAACCCGTCACCAGTGTGATGACTCTGATTGTTCGAATATTACCATTAAATAATACTTAAATCGATATGTCATCCGCAATAAACCCGTCTCCAGCGTGTTGCCTCCGATCATTCGAATATTGCACTTTAATAATTATTTAATCAACATCATCCTCAATAAACCCGTCTCCAGCATGTTGCCTCCGGTCCTTTGAATATTCCGATCTATTATGACCTCTGACCTGTAAAGCAGCCAGAATAATAATAATAATAATAATAATAATAATAATAATAATAATAATACGCTGTTTGTTAATTGGCCAGAGGAGAACTGGCACCCCGACTGAGCCTGGTTTCTCCCAAGGTTTATTTTTCTCCATTAGGTCACCTAATGGGGTTTTGGTTTCCTTGCCACTGTTGCCTCTGGCTTGGCGTGCTCAGTTGGGGACACTATATTTTTTCAACTAAACATCGAAATAAATCTAATTAATAAACTAATTTAACCATATAAACTAAATTACTGATCTAATTATTGATCTAAAGCCCACACTGTCACCGTATGGAAATTGAAATTAACTGATGACATCAAATGGCTATACAGCTGAATAAAATTAGGCTGCATTATTTTCCTGTTTAAACTGTAAAGCTGCTTTGAAACTATCTCCATTGTTAAAAGCGCTATATAAATAAAGTTGACTTGACTTGACTTGATACACACTACCCGGGTAGAAAACACACAAAAAGGCCTTTACACACATTGACAATTGAGCGTCATACATACACACAAGGGATCCAGAAGGACTAGTGGAGACTGTTTCATTTTATTTTATTTGATTCCTGGACTTCACATTCAACTTTGGTCTCCATGTGAACCATTTTGTTTTGTTGTTTCATGGTGTTGAGTGGAAACCAGACTATTTTGTATTCATGTGCATTGTGGGAAATTGTTGACTCAAAGTTTTATGAGTCTTTGCAATAAAATTGCCGGCTGTTAACTGCTTGACTTTAATTTGGCCCAACATTTTATGCTTAAAATCCTCCTAGAGCCGAACCTAGGCTTTATTTAAACTCTGTTGGGTAACATACACTGAACACTTATTCTGTTGTCCTCGTTACACACATAAAACAAAATGTATGAATATTTTATTAGATGTGATGTTTTTATTAGTCAGGATGGACAGCTTTCTGAGCAAAACAAACTTGTGATTTGATGACATCAATTACTGCTTTATTTATTCAGAAACAGAAGTAGCTTAATTATTTTTTTTTTAAGTATTTTTATTCTTCATTAGTCTACAGCACATATAGTGGTCCTAGGATAAAATACAGAATGTAATTAGTGCTGTTAGAGATTGTATTAGGTGTTTTATGTTGAGATCTTGAGGAAACAAGATGGTAATGCATGGCTTCTTTTGGCTTCTGTAGTAAATACATATACATTTTAAGTTTCACCCCATTTTCAGGAGCTTAGGAACCCACCCACAGGAAAAGGGGTAGAGGCTGGCAGTGGGACAGTGCTATGGATGCTGCACTCCAGGGGCAGCACTCAATTAGTCCGCCTCGCGTTGTTGCAGCAAACCTGACTGCCACTACAGGTGGCTCGGTCAGCACACCGGCTTCTACCCCTTCTGAAGAAGCCAGGAGCAGCCAGGAACCTAGAAAAAGGTCTAGGGACAGTGAGGCGCTTCTGGACTTTATGAAAGAGCAGGTATAGAGGGAAGTGGAGAGAGAAAGAGCTGCAACTGCCAGAGCTGAGAGATATCTCTCTCTATTTGAAAAACTTCTCTATTTGAAAAACACACATCTGGAGCTGTGGGCAGACATTTTTGGAGCACAAACCCAATTTACAGCAAAAAGTTTATATTCAATACAGTGTCTGGCAGTTATAAACAAATATCAAATATTTATTACATTATCCAGAAGAACATGAATTAAAATAAATAACATAAATTATCCGGGGCTGGGTAGAAGCGGAAGAAGATGGATGGATGGACATAAATTATCATAAATTAATAATGAAAGTATCATAAATAAATAAAGGTCACATTTAGTCAAATCTTACTTTCTATATGATGTAATGTTTTAACTGTTACAATTATGTTTATGTTAACACTGTAAATGAACTTGACTACATCTGGAGGTTTTCTGTCTAGATGTAGTCATGTTCACCTAGACACGCAGGCAGTTCTTCACACAGTAAATTCCCCGGTGTTGAATTAACACCGCTCGGTGTTCATATGGGAACCACCAGCAGGGTGTTATGCTGCGTTCCAGGCAGGTTTTTGAGCCCGTAAGTTACGACTTCAAACCACGACTTACGACTTTGTAGCGTTCCAGGCAAAGTCACGCCAAACTGCTTGAGCGCAAGGAATTGTGGTGCTAGATGTAAACAAAACATGGCGAGCCGTACGGTGCTTATGCTCATTTACCATCATTTCTATCGCCAAAAGTGCTTACTCATTGCTTACTTGAAGGAAACGGAGGAGAAAAAACGACGCATTAGGCAAGAGAAGCTGTTATACCTTTTATTTTACGTTCTTTGTATATTTTGAAATGTATTTGGTATTAATTTATTCTTGCACTCAATGGACTGAAAACTAGCTTACGCAAGAAAAGCTGCTGATAATGCATAATATTTGCGTATAAATAACGTTAGAACAATACCTTATTTTAATAAACGATTTGGCCCTTCTGAGTGTATGTGAGAATGTGAAGGCTTCTGACCATCAGTTTATGAGCATGACCCAGCAGTGTGAATGCGAGAACTAGAAGTTTTGTCTGCTTCATCTCTCTCTCTCATCTCTCTCTCTCTCTCTCTCACACACACACACACACACACACACACACACACACACACACACACACACACACACACACACACACACACACACACACACACACACACACACACACACACACACACACACACACACACACACACACACACACACACACACACACACACACACACACACACACACACACACACACACACACACACACACACACACACACACACACACACACACACACACACACACACACACACACACACACACACACACACACACACACACACACACACACACACACACACACACACACACACACACACACACACACACACACACACACACACACACACACACACACACACACACACACACACACACACACACACACACACACACACACACACACACACACACACACACACACACTTCGGCTTAGCTCCTAAAGGATGAATCCCATTATGAAGGTTTTGCTATTCATTCATTAAGGCTGTTTTATCTTACTTTTCAGAAATGCAATTGCTCAATTTGTCCTGACACAGACAACAATTTTGAAGACTGGCATAGAATGGGAGCTTCTGTTCCATATGGATGAGCAGACATTTTACCGCCATCTCCGGGTCACCCATTCACAGTTTGTCTACCTCATTGAGGTCCTGAGACAGCATGGTCTGAAAGGGGACCAGCATGATGGAGGTGTTGAGATTCCTCTCAAGCAAAAGGTAGGTATATGCCAGCGGCCCCCGATTAAAGACTGGTTGTTTGAAAATGCATGAAAATGTTGAAAATGAGTTTTAATAGAATAAAACAATTAAATACATCAAATACATTTTTCCCTTTGTGATAATTTGTCGAGTGTCTGGGATACATTCTCTGTTTACAGGTTGCACTCTTCCTCTGGTACATGGCAAACCAGAATAGCTTTCGAGAAATCTCAGAATAGTTCAATTTGTCCCAATCATCTGCACACAGGTAGAACGTTTAGGTGTTACATTGCGGCTAGAAAACAAATTAACTGACTGCTGCTAGAATGTGAAGAAATACTGTTTGAAATATCATGATTGATAATGGATAGTGCTATATGTGAGATGGGGGTCCAGTGGGTTAAACCATGGGACTGATATGCAGAAGGTTGCTGGTTTGATCCCAGCAGTCGACACCACGAGCAAGGCACTTTACTCCATGTTGCTCCAGGGGGATTGTCCCTGTAATAAGGTTTGGATAAAAGCGTCTGCCAAATGCATAAATATATGTATATGTATATTATATATGTATATATATATATGTGCTCAATTTCTCAATAGCTCATATTTTCAGTGCTATTCTAATCTATTGTATCATATTTTACAGATGTGTGGTTGAAGTGCTGAGAACCTTTTGCACTATGGTTCCAACTTTTGTCAGCTGGTTCACTGAGTGCGAAAAGACGCTAACTTCTGCTGCCTTCAGGTCGATGTGTGGCATTGACGGCATCATAGGTACATTATGACAGCTTTTATTCATACCCTGGGATAGGGACATTTCAAGGTATACACAGCAAACAGCATTGTACACAGTAACAAAACTACAAACATGCCATTACAGTGCACTCTGTTATAGACATGCTCACACACATTATAGGGCACACATAGCTCTCGAAGAGGGTGGTGCAAATGTGCATCAAAATCATAACTTCTACAGGGTTCATCAATTCGCACTGTCCCTTCCAAATAAATATATCTAAGATTTAAATACTCAGAGCATTAATATACACTGTATTATACGATCAGTCAATCAAAAAATACCACTAGTCAAATTGTATATCTGTGACATAAACTGTGCTTTGTTATTGTGTATTGCAGGTGCCATAGAGCATAGATGGATGCCACATAAAACTACAGCGGCCACCTGTCAGAGGAGGGGACTACCTAAATAGAAAAGGCTACTATTCTGTAGTCCTCCAGGGTATTGTGGATGGAAAAGGGAGGTTTCGGGACATCTTTGTAGGAGCACCTGGTAATTGTGTATTGAATCCTGTAACTGTCATGTACCAATATACCACAAGCACATTCCTTCGAGGCATAGCATACACAGCAATAAACCACTTATGATATTCAGGCCGGGTACATGACTCCAGGATCCTCAAGAAATCCACCTTCTTCGCAAGATGGGCAGAAAAAATGGGGAGGTGAGTATTTTGTAGCATCTTGGAAAAGATTGATGCTATGTGTATACAAGCATGTTATTTTCAGTACCCCCTGTATATGCTGGATGAGAACATTTAGCTTAAACCCACAATTGCATTGGTCCGTCCTCCTCATCTTCTACCGATGTCAGTCTTTTAGAATAAACAGATTATTTTGTTATCCAAGTATGTCATGTGCACTACCTCCTGTATAGGATCTGTGTACAGCTGCAGTCTTGACAGAAATATTCTAATTTGTCCTGAAATTGATGTCAGTTTACAAACCTTTCTGTCAAAACTGCTCACAATACACCCAGAAGCCCACTTTCTTCAAATGTCCTAGCTGCTCAAATGTAAATTTCCTACCCTGAGAATCTGTCCTCTCATCTTAAGGTACATGCTACTCAGCGACAGCGCCTACATCATTCGCGAATACCCATTTATCATCACGCCAATGCGGGACAATGGTGCCCTGACCATCCAGGACCAGCTGAGGAACACGCAGATCTGCAAAGGACGTGTTGTGGTGGAACAAGCTTTTGGCAGGTAAGTAACTGCCTATAGGGCAGAGCCTATCTCCCGTTTCCTGGTGTGTGAGCTGACTTTGTGTACTGTCATCCTTTAACAGGGTCAAATGCAAGTGGAGGAGAATAAGAGATCTGCAAAACACCAGGCTGGATGTGGTGATCATGCTGATCATGTCAGCCTGCATGCTCCACAACCTCTGCACTGGACCTACAGACATGTGCGAGGACCATCCCGCTGGGTGCCCTCATCATGAGGATGAAAACATTTGAAGAGTTAATTTTCAAAACTAGATCTACTTTAAGGAAACTATTTTAATATTTATTTGTTGTACCAGGTTGATAACTTCAGTCTGTATTTGATATTTATCAAATTGTATCTATAGAATACAGTGTATACATTGTTGCAGTGTGTCTCTGTTAATCGTTGTTCTAGCAGCAGTGGATTCAAGAGTAATCACTGAACTCGCAGCAATGTTGTAATGTCTACTTGACCAGTGATAATGCTTGAGGCTGTTAAGGCATCCATGTGCCTTAACAGCCCCAAGCATCATCCATGGTGTTATTATACAAGTATTATTTTGGGACATTGTGCATTTATCAAACAGCAAAATAGACAATAACTGCAAATATATGAAGACAAAACTATATTTATTAATGACAATTTCAAAAGCACGTGAAACAATGCTCCAAAAATACAGTTGAATGCATTAAATATACCGTCACACAACAATAGCCTTTTGGGAGGAGAGGAGGGGTGTGGGGAAGAAGAGACGAAGGGTGTGTATGTGAGGATGTGTGAAGTATTTGAGGGTCTTCTAGGCAATCCGAACAGGCACAGAAGAGACAAATGGAAGTTTATTGCTTACTGAGATACTCTCTCATTAAATTCTCAAACGAGATACGCTGAGCTCTCATTTCCTCAAGTATTTCACAGTGTCTCCTCTGGCTAGCCTGTTCTGAATCCTGGATAACCTCTACAAGTTGGTTTGCTGGTGTCCTAGTCCCCCTCAGTCTACGTGTGTTTGGTGTCCGTGTACCTCCTGCTCTGCTGGTACCTGCACAATTCTCTGGACAAACCTCAACTGCACTTGATAGCTGTCCCTGTCCCTGTCCCTGACCCCCCCCCCCCCCCCCCCCTGCACCCAGCACCTCCGGCCTGCAGACATTTAGGCCCCCCTCATTATCTCCCACAACTGGGAATTCAATGTCATGCTGTCCTCCTAAAAGTGAATCCATCTGATCAAAAAACTTGAACCGAACTACCCCCCTCCCTGTGCTATTATTATTGTCCTTGACACCTTTGTAGCCATCAACAAGGGTCTGCCATTTGCGGGCCACTTTGGCTGGAGAGAAAACCAGGCCAAATTTTGCAGTCAGCGTACCGGCCATTTCCTCCCACAACTTTTTTTTTGCCCCCTTTCCCCTCTTGATTCTGGTGTTGAGCTCCAGGAGGCTCTGAGGGAGCTCATTGCCATCAGACTCCAGGTGTTCCCTGTGGGAGGAAAATCATTGAAACAATTAGAATGTCTGATTAAAATAAATTATTTGAGTTTATCATTTAGTTAATTATTTCAGCCACCAAAAAAAAAAAAAGCACTATGCCTTTCAGATGGAAACTTCTTACATCATGAATGCATTATTTTTTATATATAGTTCTATAGTTCCTGTCCTACCACAGAATGAGACGGTCTCTTTCCAGAAAAGTAAATACATGCATTGTTCTTAGGAAAACCGAGTAACAAGTCTAGATGTTTAATTTGATTATGATGCATTGGAATCCTTGTATAGTGAGCACATCCATACAGGTGAAATTGATCACTATAATGGTTAGATAAGCAGAATTCAAGCATGTGTATAGAAATGATTCTGACTTAAGATCACTACACATGGTTGATCACTAACCGTGATCACACCAAGCTGGTTCCGCTGCATGAACTTATCGTAACTATTACATGCCTCATCAGCTCGATGAGAAACCGGGTGCTCTCCACAGTGAATACTGTCTCCTGCCCTGACTGTGATAGACTGCTGGGGCCTGGGTCTGACTGGGATCCAGTACTGCTGGGGCCTGGGTCTGACTGGGATCCAGTACTGCTGGGGCATGACTGGG
Organism: Romanogobio albipinnatus; assembly: GCA_023566225.1. Taxonomy (NCBI): domain Eukaryota; kingdom Metazoa; phylum Chordata; class Actinopteri; order Cypriniformes; family Gobionidae; genus Romanogobio; species Romanogobio albipinnatus. The sequence continues at coordinate 16,149,027 of CM042248.1, read as the reverse complement.
ATCTGCCTGACTCTCCCTCCACACACAAGCTTTGTGACTCCAAAAATGGCTGGCTGCCATTGTTCGCTCCTTAATCAAGAATGAAATGTAACTGTCTATGTCAAGAACAGCATGCAATGGGATATAACTGCACAGCTTTTAACTATGATAATTGGCAAAAATACGCCTATGCTTACAATACAATAAAATGGGATCCTCTCATAGTTACTATATACACCCATATCAAATTACGTTGATGATTTTGTCCCTTTTAGATATGAATGAAAAAAACTTACCAGGTGGAAGATGTAGAAGTACCCTTACAGTATGGCCTTCATCCAAAAAGTATAAGCCCTGGAGGGACTGGTATAGGGGAGCCAAGAGGGGTTGGGTTCTGTCCACATCTAGAAACCCCTGCATCTCCTTATCTAGATACACTGTGTTCGAATGGAAGCTGATTTCAGTACAGCAGATGTACATGGATTGTATTTTTGATGATAAAAGTACGAGATCAGGCACAATGTGAGCTGGCTAGCTAAACATTGTATGTGTAATTTCGCTATGCTGAGAAATTGTACATTGCATTATTATTTGTTAATTAGCATTATCGTTTGCATGGTCAAGTTCAGGTTTACCTCACGTTAGATATGCCCAACATTTCCATGTAGCGATATACTTTCACAATATACATCGTTTCAGACACATAACATTGTAATACATAATCGTGTGTGTATTATTTATCATTATTATATTATTATTAATTTGATTCCAACGTTATATTGTCCTAAAGTCTATTTCTCACCGTGAACGACTTCCAAAAACACAGCATCCATGGGGGCTGCCATTGTTGCTTCGCGGGCTCTGTGACGTCAGAACTCGTAACTGGGAGTACATCAATCTAGTACGAGTTCACGGGTGGGAAGTCACGGGTTTGACTGCCGTTCCAGTCCACTTTCACGGGTAGAAGGTTGGAAAAACACGAGTTACGGGTTGCCTGGAATGCGGCATTAAAGTAACACTGAAGCAGAGTTAGAGTTAATAAGATACTTAAGTGATTCATTGAGTGATGATTGTTTGATTATTGAAGACACCTGATGATAATGTGCAGAATCACTGAAGGACAGAGAAACACAAGAACTACAACTGACTTCAGCCACAGCTTAAGATGACATCAACTGAAAAGGCATTAAATCTCTCTTATTATAAACCAGATTGACTTTATTTCTGTCATTTGTCTACAGTTCTTTATGAGAATTAACAGAGGTTTAGAGGTTGATGTTTTATGGGAAATATTTGGTCACCACTATGGAGTTCAGTGTTTATTTTAGTTGGGCAGTTTGACTTGGCATTTTATGTCAGTTTGTGGTCTCAGTAAAAGAGTTTACTGGAACACATACTTTGTTGCAAAGGAATCCATAAACATAAATTATCAGGTGAAATAGTTATCATCGTAAAGATTTTTTTGTTGTTGAACAAACTAATCTTTGAGAAAAGTGGATAATAGAAATGTTAATAAAAGTTGTTTTAGTAGATTTTCACCATAAATGCTTTATTGCCACAGATCAGTTGTCCTAAATTTAGATTTTTAGATACATTTAGGGGGGAATTTCTTTTTTTTTTTTTGCGCACACAGACATCAAGAATCATCCTATGAAACTCATCAATGGTGACATGCTGCAATGCATGCTGGGAGTCATGAGTATACTATGATGATTATATATCCCAGCATGCATTATGTCACCGTCATTGAGATTAATATGCTGATTCTTGATATTTGTGTGGGTGTGCCTAAAGTGGTTTTCTTCACAATGTATTTAAATAACAAAATTCAGAATATTTGATATCTGGCAAGAAATGATTGCTGGTGAAATCTGCTAATAACAATTTGACAATTTTATTTTTTATGTGTCAATTGTTAGTCTCCTTTATGATGTTGAAAGATATAGCATATGACCATCTTTGTTTATGGCTTCTTTAGCAACAAATTATGTGTTTGAGTAAACGCTGTTACAAAGATCACAAACTGACACCAAAAGCCAAGATTCAAACTGCCCAACTAAAGAGATCACTGATCACCATAATGGTGACAAAATATTTTCAATACAACATCAACCTCTAAACCTCTGTTAATTCTCAATAAGAACTTCTGTAGATGTCAGAAATAAAGTCAGTCTGGTTTGTAATAAGATAGATTTAATGTCTTCAGTTGATTTCATCTAAGGCTGTGGCTGAAGTCAGTTGTAGTTCTTGTGTTTCTCTGTCCTTCAGTGATTCTGCTCATTATCATCAGGTGTCTTCAATAATCAAACAATCATCACTCAATGAATCACTTAAGTATCTTATTAACTCTAATTCTGCTTCAGTGTTACTTTAACACCCTGCTGGTGGTTCCCATATGAACACCGAGCGGCGTTAATTCAACAACGGGGAATTTACTGTGTGGATTGCCAATGTACACATCTATAAATGTGTCCATGGCATCACAGGTACTCTGCAGTATGAAGGATGCTCCATAGACAAGCCAGTAAACTGTAACCAGCACTTTGATTTCATGGCTCCATCCATGGACTTTTTTTTACGGGGCAGCACCTGGACCAGCATGTTGGTGCTGTTCCTGGAGAGCCTGAAGGCTGGTTTAAAAAAAAAAAACTTGATCAGGATTGGTACCTGGTCATTGATCTGTGTACTTTTGAATGGGACTTTGTTCCTGTTAATACAAAAACTATTTTTAGAATGTATTTTACAACATTGTTGCTGTATTATGTATTTATTATATATTTGTTTATTTATGTTTTTTACTGTCAAAAGTATTCAACTGCATTCTGAACATATTGTCTGAAAATTGTAAACCTCTCTAATCAACCTCTTGATATTTAAGCACCAAAAAGGACAAATTAACAACAAAATAAAAGTTGTGTGTGGAATGGAGGCTAATTAATTTCAATGTAATTAAATGTCAGACCTCCCTTGTAGGCTACAGTTTATTTGGTACACCTAAATAAATTTATATATAATCCGTGCATGAGGTGCATTTATATGAAGGAAGAGATGAAATAGTAGAAAAAACTCAGAACCATAATTGTAGAATAAATTATACCATATTATATTTTGTTACTTTTTGTTTCGATATACCAAGCAAACTGTCAAGTCCACATATGGATAATTTATGAAGAAAGCATAATATTTAGACAAAAGTACAAATCTAAAGATACATGCTAATAAAGTACGTCTCTTCTGCATCCTCCACTGCATCCTTGCTCTTGTTCGACGAATTCGCCTCCTCAGTTGGGCAGCCTCCTCTTCAGCTTGATAAAGTAGGCCTATACAAACTGCAATAGCAATCTGTTCCATTTCGATAAATAAGTAATAATTTAGGCTACTTATTTAACTTTTCTTTTGTCTCCAAACAACAACTCTAAAAGTGTTTCCCCGCCCTGAACGAACGAACGTCAGCGTGTTCATCAATCCGCAGCAGCATTTCCTATTTGGCAGCTGCTTCTTTAAGTCAGAAATGTTAAACAAATTCCAAAAATATTCACGCAAATTAATCAACTTTTGCCATTTTGATTTGAAATAGGCCTATTTAATGTAATTTATAATATAATTAAAGGTCCCGTTCTTCGTGTCTTTTTGAAGCTTTGATTGTGTTTACAGTGTGCAATATAACATGGGTTCATGTTTCGCGTGTAAAAAAACCCAGTATTTTTAACACAATTTACTTATCTGTATACCGCTGTTTTCACTGTCCTGAAAACGGCTGATGACTTCCTTTATTCTATGAAGTCCCTCCTTCAGAAATACGTAACGAGTTCTGATTGTGCCAGCGGTTCCCGTGTTTTGATTTGACAGCAGCTTAGCGAACGTAGCACGGTCCTGTGTTGTGATTCGACAGCAGCTTAGCGCACGTGGAAAGGTCACGCCTCTTAACGGGAGATATATGCGCTTAATGATCTCTACAGCGTCCCTGGGAAAGCCAAACAAAGGTGATTTGACTCTGGGATGAAAATAACAGCGTCTCGACGACATGGCGACAAACACAGTCAAACGCAGCACTTCCTTTTCACCACGCGACACGTCCTCTTCTCCACGTGGGACAGCAACAAGACCACGCCCCCTTTTTTCACGTAGTCTTGTGGGCGGAGGTTAGTCTGTTCTACTGTTCTATCGACGTCATTTATGTAGGAAGTACCAGGATGTAGTCCAAGCCAGCCGTTCGCTGTAGGCTTTGAAAGGGAACTTCTGTTAAATAAAATATCTCGCTTGGCATTGAACTTTGAGCTTTATAATTTTACAGGTATTATTTATGCTCTAACAGCAACATTACACACTAACTAAAGTTTGAACAATGGTATCACGAAGAACGGGACCTTTAACAAACAAGAAATAATAACAAAGTCTTAGGCCTATTAGTTAGCCTGACGTCGTCATACTCAATTCTAGTCAGGATTTGAGTCTGATCTGCTCCGTTGGGCTGTGATTATGGGGCATGTTTCAACCGAACCAGGAAAGACCTCAATTGGATAGATCAGAGCAACGGAGCGACACATAACATTAGTTGTCAAATGTCCACAGAACTCCACTGTACTGTGTTGCCAATTCTGCGGGTTGAAGCGACCCCAATTATGTGATATACAGACCCAGGAATGCGAATTTTAGTAGACAGCCCTGCCAAAATAACACATATTTTACCCCCCCCCCAAATGCCTTTTCCCCGGAGAACCCCCCTGGAAAGCTATTGGGCTTGTTTTTGGCTAGTTTTGAGGAACGTTAGCAATTGGGCGGGTTTTGCTGTAAAAACTTGGCAACCCTGTCTGCACGCATGCTGGAATAAGATAGAAGAAAAAGATGAGTGTAAACGATCTTTGTGTATCCTTAAATTTTTTTTACAACACCAGCAGAGTACTCACCAACACGATCATCATTTCTGAGAGAAATAGTAAAGGTGAATGCATATACGAACAAGTTCTCCGTTTAGGATTAGAACAAATTCAACCCAAGCGCTCTTTGATGACGTGGATGATTACGTTACTATTTATCATCTGTCCATCATCGTCTAAAGCCCACCCTGACAATTTCATTGGTCCGAACAGTTTCTGTTCGGGTATAATTACTTCTCTACCAATCAAGTCCAGACCGAACTGCCCGAGTAAATATGTTGTGGGCGGATTAATTAATTAATGTCTACAAAAATGATACATAAAACATAAATATCAGTTAAACATATGTTTACTGTCTTCACTGACGAAAATGGAAAAACTTTATCAGTCATATCTGCCCACTGACATGGTTTGCAAGCTATTGTTATCATTTTTGGTGTTCAGAACATCTTAAAATGCACATATGTAGTAGATCGTGGAAATCAACATTTTCTCGAGGAGCCATGGCCCCAAACCCCCCTAAATACCTCACATTTTGGATCTCAGTGATTATAAACCTGCCTACATTGTATGATTAAGGGATGTACAATATGGTCATGCATAATAAGGCATTCATATTTGCTTTATACGTAGGTCTATAAGTAATAATAAACAGCCAATATCTTAATATGCATACCAATAAGCTATAGTTAATAGTGAGAATTGCACCCTAAACTAAAGTGTTACCCCCCTAAAATGACAATCGATAGACTTTAGCGATCTATTCAATCGCTTATGGCCCAAGCACTCTCCACTCATGTACTGCTCACCGGTAAAACAACGCTCAAATCCCGTTCTGACATGAAATGTATCTGTACTTGTTGTAGCCATTAATCAATGTATTTTGTTTAAGTTACATTTACAGAAATTTTGAGCAGTTCATTAAGTTTTGTTTTGTAGAACGCTTTAAAGTGAATTTAATTTTGTATAAATTGTATCAATGTTTCAATTGCCTGGATTTAATAAATAAGAATAAAATGGATAGCAGACTATAATCGTGATGGAGGCGCAATCACATTACACATGAACATGTCAAATAAATTAACCAAAACTCAGCAGGCTTCTCTGACATGTCTCATGAGCAATATATGTATAGAAATTAAAACTTTTATTTGAAACGAAAAGTTAAGCAAAGCACTGTTCACGTAAGCAGCTCATGACTGGCGTCTCAGAGCAGTTCTTATGCATGTGCTGTGAGTTTAACGCACATTTTTGCGCATTATTTCTTTTTGTTTCGAATTGTTTCATTTAAAAGTGGACATTTCAAGTTTTCTATACACATATTTCTCATGTCTGTGAGGCAAGAAGCCTTCTGAGTTTGGGTTTATTTATGAGACGCGCTCCAGTTCATGTGCAATGAAAGTGATCGTTCCCGCACCTTCATGTCACGATTATAGTCTGATATAACCTATTTGCTTCTTTTTTATTAACTCCAGGCAATTTGCTGACAAAACCTTTATTAAAATTAAGATTCAATTTATAAAACGAAATTCTTTAGATGTTTTAAATTAGGCCTACTTTAAATAAATGCTTTCTACAAAACAAAACTTAATATTAAACAATATGTAACCACCAAAATCATAGTTATTTGTAACAATGTCATTGTTTAATATATATTTTTAAATGTAAACGGAAATAGGCAGGGTTGTGTTTTATACTTTGTTTTGTTATAAAAATATTATCAATCTAGCTACGAGTTGCCTGAATGATATTTGTGTGGCTATGTTTAAGATTTTTTTTTTTTTAATGAAAAGAGGCAGTGGTGTATTGACATATTTCGTTTTATTGTAGCCTAAAATATACGTTTCTCAAAAAAGTATGCAAACTTCTAACTTGCGTCCGTGGTAGTTCAGACTTGCCAAGTTCGACTCCGGAGGACGGGAGGACACAAGTCCCATAGTAGGCCTACTCTGCTAATGGAACAGCAGTGTTCTTGATTGTCACTCACTGTATGTATGTTTTAGGCTACAATAAAACAAAATATATGATAAAACACCACTATTCCTCTTTTCATTAAAAAATAAATAAACATATTATAGCCACACAAATGTACCTATAGCTAGAGCAGGCAATGCTTCTTCACTGCATGTACCCTATATAACAAAACAAAATATAAAATCAATTACCTTTAAAAACATTAATATGTGGTTCAGACAAGTGTGCATATATATAATTATCAATGAAATAAAATGAAATATGACATAAAACACAACCCAGACTGTTTTGTTAAATGTCAATTCATGTGTGATCAATGATATAAAAGTATAAGTAAAAGATATAAGAAGCTATTCAATAAATAAAGCAAACAATTCAGTCAAACAAAGTCAGTGCTAGATAGGATGGTAAAGTTAAATAGCCTAAACATTAAGTTATGAAACTTCACTTTGCCCTCAGCCAAAACGATATAGCAGGGAACAAATTATAGATACATGAGATCAAAGAACGCCCGTTACACAGGATGAATATCTCATGTTTAACCACTACAGAGACACCAGCGGCAGACACCAACGTCCTAAGCCCTTGATCACTTTGAATGGAGTGACTATGGAGTTAATTTATTATTTATGTTTTTCCTTTACAAAATTGTTTAATGCAGTATTCTATATGTATATAGGTTGGGTTGTTTTAAATGTTTTTAAAAATAATTAAAATATCAGAGTTGTTTGTGGTGGGGTAAATTAAACACGATATCGTAATGCATTGTGGGACATATAGGTGCCTGAAGTGTACATATGAAGTAGTCTCGCTCCCTTGGTCAAAATCAAGAGAGCGAGGGTCTGACCATATAAACTTCCCTCGTTTTTGGGGGGGAAATAACTTTAATACATTTATTCATCAAGTATACATTAAATTGATACAGGTGACAGTATAGACATTTATAATGTTACAAAAGCTTTAGATTTCAGATAAATGCTGTTCTTTTTAACCTTCTATTCATTAAATAATCCTGAAAAAATGTGTACACAACTGTTTTCTTGAGCATCAAATCCTCATATTAGAACGATTAGTGAAGGATGATCCTTCACTAATCGTTCTAATATGAGGATTTGATGCTCAAGAAAACAGTGAAACCATTAAAAAAACCTTAATGATTCCAAACTTGGAACTGGTAGTGTGTGTGTGTATATATATATATATATATATATATATATATATATATATATATATATATATATATATATATATATATATATATATATATATATATATATGATAGAGAGAGATTACATTTATAATACCATGGTTGCTCTACAAATATCATGTTTAAAAAAGATACTACATAAACAACAATGGAAAATATATGATTATTGAGATTCCAGTACTAAATAATGTTGCTGTACTATTTTTGAAAATGGTAAAACCATGGCTAACTAGAAAGAATGCATTTTTATGGGGCGGGCAAACGTTTTCATTTCAAAGTCTTGTTTTCTAACTATTTAATATATGCAATCTCATACACAAATAAAATAATGGTCTAATTATAAATTAGCTCGTAATCAACAAGTGACGTGTTAAAGAGGAGAAATAGTTTATTTGGCAAGCTCTCTAATAGGAGGAGCATTAACTTAATGTTATCACAGGAAAAACTGATGTGATTTATGTAATACATTACATATTATACTGAATACAGTGATAACATGTAGTTGTGGCGTTACGTAGCAACCACGGAGAAAAACTGGCAATGAAAACACAGAATAACAAAACAAATGAAAGTTATGTTAATTCATAATTTAGCGTGCAAATCATACTACGATTAATTGGATGAAAGAAAAGAGGACAGGGTGGTTGGTTTTCTCAATAAGGTTTCAGCATTAATAGTAAAAGATGTGGTCAAATAAAGTAACTTACCTTTGTTAGATGATTTGAGAATGTGTTGAATAATGCGAACGCGGCTGTGTGTTTTCACTCGAGTCAGGATGAAAATGACGACTTCAAATCTCCCGGGGTGCCAAAACACGGAAGAGCGCCACAAGAGCGTTAGTGGCCAAAAAAATATTGCATCGGTAGTGTTAAGGCCCGGCCAGCCGCTCTCCAATAATAACCAACTGCAGAACCGCAGAACCCATATACGTCACTCACAACAGTCTGAGAGCAACAGCGCCACGCCACAGTGACGTCACTCACAACAGTCTGAGGACCGGAAGTGGGCGGAGTTAACGAAAACTAAACAATCGGCATGGCGGAAAAAGAGAATACGGTAAACAGTTGTTTTTGTGTTGTTGTTTTAATCTATCAAGTTTATTTGTGTTGTATTTTTGATCCATAGTTGTTGTATTAACACTTTATACAGCACGTGGCTCTAATCTTTTTTTAAACGAGCTTTACAATGTCTCTCGCATCTGTTGATATGGTCTTGCTTTAAGTTACATATTTATTGTTTGTGATTTTACTTTGTTGTTGGCGCTGTATTTTTTATTTAATTACCTTTTCTGATACTGACCAATGTGTTTTATGTGGATTTTTTTCGAATTTATAGAGGCACATTACGATTTGGAGAGGCTCAGCTTTACTTCATTTTCATCAATGCAAGACATTCTGCAACAGTTTTCACTGCCCAGTGTTTTTAAACTGACCAGATGGCACTAGTTGAATGCACACCTTCAAATTCACTTCAAAAAGCAGCTATCCATGAAGGTATGAATGTTTTGAGTGGCAAGAAATAGTATTTATTTGTTATCCCTTTAGAATTAGTTGGTTTTCTGCATGTCATCTCATCTTCAAAGTTTCAAGTAGATATATTTATATATAAGCACAATGTGCTTAAGCTAACAAAATACAAACAACATTTCATGTGTCTGAATATGTCCTATTAAAATCAAATCAAATACACAACCAAACATGTGATATGAATTGCCAAATATAGATATTGTTCATTTGGATGACGTTCTGAAAGTTTCTTTTATATTCTGAATTTGCAGTAAGTGGTAATTTTTGCTTGAGAACAATGAAACTTGTCTCTCTTGTACAATTTTTATGGTTTCATTATATATAATATTTCTGTTTGATTATGTTGCAGTAAATTGACAATCAGACTCACCCCAGCACAGGACAATGGAAGCTGATCAAAAACAAGGTTAGTTTTAAAAGGCTCTCATAAAGACATAAGCTACTTATACAGATAGTGTGTTGTTATATCTGTCACATCTTTTCCAGGAATAACTTTATAATGTTCTATTGTTTTAGACTGTTCCACAACAGTTGGTCGGCTCTATTGACTGTGGGATATTCATGTTAATAGTAAGAAATTTTTTTAAAAATAAGAGCTTCTCTTCATTAGGATGAAAAACATGAGGGCTTTTCACACTTGAAATAGTAAACCCCGGGTATACAGAATCCTGGGTTATCTTGTTTCACACTGATCATCATTTACCTGAGACAATTAATCCTAGGTATTCATACACTGCCGTTCCACACTGTACTGTACTAAGCCATAGGATAACATCCTTATTTGCAGTGTCACTGATTGGACGAACACTGCACACAATATGTTTACATAAATGCTCAAGCTTTGCATGTCCTCGTATTACAAGTTTATCCTGAATGGACATTTCAGACTATAAAATAATTAAAATGGTCTCTTCTTCACTGCAATTGTTGCGTTTTCTGTCAGCATTTGACGTTTTTCCTCTCCACCGCTGAATTTATTATTTATATAGAATGCACAGTGTTTCAGTGACTGTCCAAAGCACGTAAATATAAAAGTGTGAAATGTTACTTTACCCAGGGTTAAAAGTGTGTTTAGAACGACGATAAGCACAGTGTGAAAGCTTGCCTTTGATTTCTGTATACATTTTGAACTGAAAATGGTTAATTAATTTGATTTGTGACAGGGTATGATTTGTCACAAATATAGACATGAGGAAAATTGAATTTCAAAACTTTTTTACAAACTATTATACATGCTACATCCTTCAACACACGAGATTGTTAAAAAACTTCCAACATTTCATCCCATTTTTTGTATCCTTCTCTCATGAAGGAGCCATGGACCACAGAAGACCTCTGCACTGCAGTTGAACTACCAAACGTTTTCAGAGGTTTCGTGGAGGAGCCGTGCTTTCTGAAATTGAAAGAGGAAGACCAGGAAAAAGCCCTTCAACTTTCACAGGCTGAAATGGTTGACCAACAACTTGCCAAAGAGCCTTTAGTATTTTTTAAGTGTTTGGACTAAAGGAGTCTCAGAATTAATTGTATATTTATGGAGATTTCATTTGATTTAATTTGTCATGTACCATGCTGTGCAATAACTTTGAACCTAGTTCAATATATTCTCTTTGGTCTGATTGTGTATTTTTTTAAAGCAAACCCCAGCTAGTATATGATGCCTTTGGGGAAGTAAATAATGTGTGTGTTGTTTTAGGATTTGATTAATCTGAATCTGCTTGAATTATGCATTCCAGTGTAGAATTGTGTAATGTGTATTATGTACTATGAAAAAAGGTTCATTCTGAAATGCTTGAGTAAAAAATATTTTGTCATATAAATAAATGTTCAAATGCTCAATCTTTGTTTTCATTTTTAGTGTTTTAAGCTTTATGTTCAATTGATCTAATATAATCTTTAAAGACAATATAAATAGAAACTTTTTACTTTAAAAATCCTTAACAAAACGTTGCAATGGGGTTTATATATATATATATAAACTTACATTTTATATATATATATTAATTTACATTCCATATATATCTTGCGTTATATATATATATTCAATGTGTAATGTGTGTATTTTTATGATTTAACTATGTACTATTAATGAAAAGTGAGTATATCTATCTATCTATCTATATCTCTCTACAATTAGAACGTATTAATAAAATACTTGACATTATTAACATGGTTTGAAACTTGGGTTTGAAACGCTCCAATGTATGATTGCTCCATGAGCATTGAGCAATGTATACGAAGATAAATCAGCTCCGCCCACTTCCGGCATGAGACCGTGGTGTGGTGCTGTTGCTCTCAGACGGTTGTGAGTGACGTCACTGTGGCGTGGTGCTGTTGCTCTCAGACTGTTGTGAGTGACGTATATGGTTCTGCGTCTCCCGCACGTAGGTGTAGAGCGCTGCCAGCCAATAGAGAGCGAGGAAAATCCAGGGAGGCGGGCCAAAAATAATGCACAAAATCATGGGTTCGAATCCCGCCTCGACCACAAACGCTATCACGTATTTAAAGTCATTGTTCATATAGATTTGCGTAACGTATGATAAACAAGCATTGAACAGAAATTATGTTTGTTTAAGATCTGCAAAAGTATTAATTAATTACAATTATAATAGTTCAGTTGTGGTCATTAATATTTTAATAATTAAAATAGTAAAATATGATGAATTAAAATGAAGATTATATAATGCATATATATATATATATATATATATATATATATATATATATATATATATATATATATATATATATATATATATATATATATATATGAAAATAAAATTTTTATATTTTGATACATACTTTAAAATAACTTTTCTAAAGAATGTACAAATTATACAGTTTAAATTGACTTTACTATGTGCATTACTTTAATTGATACTACAGTGTTCAATGTTATAAATAATGTTATAGTAACATTATTTATAATCGTTTTTCATATAGATACATTTGACAAAAAAAATTAAACAAATACAGTGCACAAAAATAAGAATCTGTTAGAGCTGTATAGGATGTGTATAATTATTGGAAATTATAAAACTATTTAAAATTATTAATAAACAAATATGGAGTTTTGTTACAGTAAGATATTTTATTATTATTTATTGTGATTTTTTACATCTTTTTAAAGTCCCTAAAATATTATAATCATATTAAAATAAGATTTACATATACGAGTCATTTCCTAAGAGTTTTCTTTGTCTAATGCAGGGGTGTCCAAAGTCGGTCCTGGAGGGCCACGGTCCTGCAGAGTTTAGCTCCAACTTGCCTCAACACCTGTATGGCCGTTTCTAGTATGCCTAATAAGACCTTGATTAGCTGGTTCAGGTGTGTTTAATTGGGGTTGGAGCTAAACTCTGCAGGACACTGGCCCTCCAGGAGCAGGATTGGACACCCCTGGTCTAATGTGTCCAAAATGACACTGTCAATGTTTTACTTATTTATATTTAAAATGAAAACACCATACAACATTCCGATGTTATAATCCTGTTTTTGTATATTTTTATTGTATTCTATTTTAATCCTCCATTAGGATAATGGAGAATTAATATATATTGCAACTTTTTAATCAGACATTGTCAACATTTAGTGTTAAAGGAGAATGTGAAATTAACAGTTTTTCTACATGAGGATAATAATAAAAATTGTAAATAAGTACCAAAAGTTTTAGAACATACAAGCAAGATCAAACACATTTACAAATACACAAGATATATTTTTTAAAGATGTCTTTACAGAATACCAAAATTGAGAGAGAGAGATAGAGATAGAGAGAGCATGCAACAAACAACGTTATTAATGCACAACAGTATTACAGTGTTTTACTATTTAAAACTTATTATATAAACTATTACACAATGACTCATTATATGAACTACTATTGAACAACCAATCAGAAATGTGCAGGGGCACATAGACACACCTTAACCCTAATTATTTTTTCTTTTCAGCAATCCATCTCTGTCTCTCAGCCTCGTAGAATGGGGACTGCTGAAACTCAGTCCATGTCATCTGTGCATTCATTCCCTGCACCTGATACAGGGAGAGCACTTTAGCAGGACAGTATATGTATTTTCCTGCCACTCCAGGGAAACCAGTGTGGATGTGAGGGCTAGTGGGTCCTTGTTTTAGTGGCTGGTGGCAGAACCTGCACAGACGCCCAGAAGGATGCTCCTCTAAGGATTTCCGTTTGCCTCTTTCCTCAATCACCCTCTTCCTTTCTGCTCCCCTCTGCTTAGAGGCCTCCAGTTCCCGCTGAAAGAAGGGAGTCTCTGCAAAATCTTCAAATGGCATCCTGGGGTTGGTCAGGCCCTCTGCAGAGTATGCCTCAAAGACGTTGAGTGCAGAAGGCTGTTGGGGTCAGTGCAGGCACTCTGTACCATAGCAGCGTACTCAGCATCCACCTGTTTGAGAAGATCCTTGCTCCCATGGTGCTTTGCCAAGAGATGATCAATGGCATTTCTCATCGGATCTGTCCATCTACTATGGTCCAGCACAAAGACTCGACCACCCGTTTTGATGGGTCCAGTGCGAGCTGCACGGGGGAAGGCAGCGATGGGCAATGGCGGTGTGCTCAGCAGTTCTACAAAAGATTAACAAAATTACTTAAATTATTTGTCTTTGTGTGCAAATACATGACAGGCAGTTAACACACATTAGTGCCTTTTTAAATAATGTATTTACCTGCATCCAGTAGAAACTCCTCCGACCTTTGATCCTTCACTGTCACAGTGCCTGGTGTGATGCTATGGTGGAATAAGACAGACTTTGGAGTGACCTGCTCTGTGGGAGGATGGGTCTTGGCAAAGCTTGAATCATCTAAACATTCCTGAAATATATATTGAAATAAAATGTATTGAATGTTCACAATATTATATATACATCTTATATATCATATTTCACAATATAACTGCTGTATTTTTTTAATTCAAATAAATCCAGCTATAGTGAGGCTTCTTTTAATTAATAAAAAATAGTTTGACCCCCAGTTAAAATATAATGATTTAGCATATTCCCTTCAAGTAAAGCAACAGAGTAATGACATACCTCAGGTGTAAGTGAGGGCAACAAGCCAGATGATAAGTCTTCCTGCATCTCCACATCTCCAGAGGCTGACTTCCTACACTTGTGCTTCTCAAAGTCAAGAGGCACTGGACGACAACCTGGCTCCACATACTGAAGGCCAAACCTCTCTCCTGTGTCCCTGCTGGAGATATGCAAGGCTGGATATTTGTGCTGCCCTGTGACTGTCATAGATGCCCTGTTTATCTCAATCATTAACACAGGGTCAAACACTTCAGGTAAGACAACCCCAGGCTGCTTCAGGTCCACCAGCCGCTGATAATTCCAGCGTGCCACCCCAGTTATTCCCTGTGCCTGGAACAGCTCAGGAGAGACGCGATTGCCTGTTACCCATTGAGCCTGGTGAAAATGAAACCCTTCCTGCTGTGAGGTGCCTCTGACAGGGATCCAGATGGGCACAGCAGCTCCTTCACCCTTGACATGATTCAGCTGCAAGGTCCCACCATGCCTGTAGATAATTCCTTCCTCCACTTCAGGGTCACTCAGGCAGCCTCTAAGGATGTGAATACGCTGAATCCACCACAATTTTAACATTGATGGTTTAAAAAGGAAGATGTTGTTGGGATCCTTTGCTATATGGAAATGCTTAAGTACTTCTTCCACTCTTTGAACCAGCTCTCTGGGATGTGGCACTTTTGTCCTGCAGTGCTCTCTGATGTGCTGCTTGGTGGGATTAGGCTCAATACCACAGAATGTGTATACGTTTTTCAGTTTCTCCAAGTCACTCTGATCCACTACAGAGAAGGCAGAAGAGAGGAACTGGCAGAAGGAACTATACAGAGGATGGTGCTCCGAAACACACTCCCTGGTGAACCGCCGCATACAGTGAAACAAGTCCAGTTTCACAACAATGTCCTCATTGTACTTCATGCACGAGGCACATGAATTCTTGAGGTTTCCTGCTGTAACATCTGCCACAATAGCTTCAGTGGTCCTCCAGGATTCCCACTGCAGGTGCTCATGAGGTGCTGGGTCCATCACTCTGAAAGCGGCACAACAGTCCCTAAATACACAAAAGGAACAACAAGAAAAGATTTTCAGTTAAATGTATTCATTATCTTTTATTACACTACTTGATGAGATGTGGTGATTCATACCTGTCCACCCACTGATACTTGGCCTTGGGTATGCCAGCAGCACTGTAGCGATTGGCCAGCCCACAGTACATTGATGCTAAGGACTGCTCACTCTCAGATTGCACCATCACCCAGGACAGGATCATCCAGTTCTCGTTCATCACAGCGTAGGAGGACATTGTGCCAGTTGAGAGTGTTACTTTTCTAGCAACTTTGCGTGTGTGATCTGACCTGAACACCTGTCCAAATGTGCCTTGCAGGACCTGAGTGAGAGCTGCCTCTTGCCGCTGATATTCATTAAGAAGACACTCTACTAGATAGTGTGCACTCACAGACACCCCATGCCACCCATCAGTGTCCTCATAACCCCCAAAAGGTTCTGGTGTATTATCCTTCCTCAGTGCCCCAGTGATAGTCTTCTGGCCATACAGACCTGCTTCAGCATCCCTGATGTTTTGCATGCTGAGCAGGTAGGCTAGATGAGCTCTTTCATACTTTAGATGAAGCGCCTCAGACAGCTGGTTGGCCATATCATTTGGTGATTTTCCAGATCGCCGCAGTTCATCCATCACTGTTTTACCGATTGCTTTCTTATGGGTGAGGAAGGCTGGTAAGATGTTAGTGAAACGGTTTGGGAGCATGTCTAGCCACTGGGGTTTATCGGCGAACCAGTATTTTTTGCATGCTTTACAGCACAGGCGAGAGGAAAGGATGTAATATTGTCCACTCACACCAATAATCACTCTGGGTCTTCCCACACCAGAGGAAACAACCTGAGGATTTGAACAGCTGTAGAGACAAGGCAGGATGTAATTGTTTCTGACCCTTTCCATTATACTGTGCTCAGGTTTCCAGATGAAGAAGGGATGGAGCTGGAAATATTTTGGTGATGGCAGGCCTGTGTTGGTTTCTATAAGTTCAGGCTGAGGAGGATAACGCCACAAGGAAACCATGTTCATAAGGTGTCTCACCGGTCGTGATCCTGGCCAGAGCCCCATGTCTTCCATCTCTGTTTTCATCCAAATTTTTTGATGGAGGGAGCAGTTCCAGCGGCTAATATCTTGAAGGTACACAGGGGTTTCTGTCTGTGTGGAGGGCACTGGGGCATGTTCAGCAAGTACTGACAGTGCAGCTGGTGGAGGTGCAGCGTGTGCTGACAGTGCAGATGGTGGAGGTGCAGTGGATGGTGGAGGTGCAGTGCGTGCTGACAGTGCAGCTGGTGGAGGTGCAGTGGATGGTGGAGGTGCAGTGCATGCAGACAGTGCAGCTGGTGGAGGAGTGCGTGCTGACAGTGCAGCTGGTGGAGGTGCAGCGTGTGCTGACAGTGCAGATGGTGGAGCTGCAGCGTGTGCTGACAGTGCAGATGGTGGAGGTGCAGTGGATGGTGGAGGTGCAGTGCGTGCTGACAGTGCAGCTGGTGGAGGTGCAGTGGATGGTGGAGGTGCAGTGCGTGCAGACAGTGCAGCTGGTGGAGGTGCAGTGGATGGTGGAGGTGCAGTGCGTGCTGTCAGTGCAGCTGGTGGAGGTGCAGTGGATGGTGGAGGTGCAGTGCGTGCTGTCAGTGCAGCTGGTGGAGGTGCAGTGCGTGCTGACAGTGCAGCTGGTGGAGGTGCAGTGCGTGCTGACAGTGCAGCTGGTGGAGGTGCAGTGGATGGTGGAGGTGCAGTGCGTGCAGACAGTGCAGCTGGTGGAGGTGCAGTGGATGGTGGAGGTGCAGTGCGTGCTGTCAGTGCAGCTGGTGGAGGTGCAGTGCGTGCTGACAGTGCAGCTGGTGGAGGTGCAGTGCGTGCTGACAGTGCAGCTGGTGGAGGTGCAGCGTGCGCTGACAGTGCAGCTGGTGGAGGTGCAGTGGATGGTGGAGGTGCAGTGCGTGCTGTCAGTGCAGCTGGTGGAGGTGCAGTGCGTGCTGACAGTGCAGCTGGTGGAGGTGCAGCGTGCGCTGACAGTGCAGCTGGTGGAGGTGCAGTGGATGATGCTGGTGGTACTCTGGACAGTGATGCAGGGACTTTATACTGTGAAGAGGTGCTAGTCACAGGTGGTGGTGGTATGTGAGGATGGCAGACCGCATGTGGTGTTGGTGGTGGCTGTGGCAGAACTGCAGGGAACAAGAAGTTACAAAATTGATAAAACATTCATGTAAATGACTTTACCTGTCTGTTGTTACGTCAGTTAGGACTTGCATCAATAGAATATTTATTTAAAAATACTATTAATGCAAGTCCTAAATATGTTCACTTATATGATTGAGGTGTACAGACTTTTTAAACACTTACAATTATCACACATTGATCCTAATTTGAAGGTTTACACTTTAAAAAAACAGGTAAAGCACAACTTTAAGTCAACAATCCAAACAAATTAAATAGCATGAATACAATTAATGAAGTGTACTCACCCTCATCACTGGTATGTTCAACCTTTAGCAATAGTTAGTAGAACAAAAGAACAACATTTTTAGAACAGGCAAGAACACTGCCAAAACAACAAACAAATGTATTAAAAACAGTAATGGAGTATAAATTATAATGGTTATCCATTAGGATAACCTCTTGCTGCAGAGGAGACTGGACACCCAGTGGCTGCAGGTGACCCTGAAATAAACAATATAATTAAATTGGTATCACTCTGTTATGGACGGTTTAATATGCCATAAACAGGTTGAACTTGATAATTCTGTACATAACAGACTTTAATGCAGACTTTCGGTTCACTTACTTTGCAGTGTAGGACATTTGGGTGGAGACAGACTCAGCATCATCTTCTCCAGTTCTTCATCCTCCTCCATGACTTTGAAAAGAAAAATGCATCAGTACACTGTAATAATCAATATAAATAAATATAAATGTTGTTTACTTACCTGGATGATCAGAAGTAAGGCGTGAAGTGGAAGCTTCAGAGGGAGTTGTTGGTAAAGGTGTAGCAGAAGGGGATGTGGTCACCTGTCTTTGCTGTTTTAAAAGATATTGCTGCAAGCGATACATTTTACTTCCAGGAACACACCTCTTCCCCATTATGAACCCAGCATACCCATCAGCCTTAGTATCCCAGATCTTCCTTCAAGTGTCTTGTGCTCGTACCCCAAAGCCAACAACGTTGTCATCCTCTGACAAAACTGGTACTGGGTCTGGCCTCTCTGAAAGGTATCTCCGGAGATCCTGTATTTCCTTAAAGCATCTTGAGTACTCTAGAAAGGAAACAAGGCTATCCTTGCAAGGGCCCTCTGGATTGAACTGCCCAGCCTGTTCTTCTGCCTCAACCTTACTGAACAAGTACAAAGTGTAGCCAATATCATTCTCCAACAGCCACCGGAAGGACTTTCCTTTGTACTTCCCAAACTGAAGAATGTATTCTCCTAACACCTCTTGCTTGTCTGACACATCTCCCCCTCTCTGTGAGACAACAGAACGGGCATTGGTCCCGACAAGATCTTCTCTTTGAGGTGCTGACCTGTCCTGCAAAGAAGGGTTGTCTTTAAGTCTTTTTGCCTCTTCAGATGGGTCCCGGCGTAAATGGCCTGAAGGGCCTTTCCTGAAGAACACTTTGACTCTCCCGGGAAAGAAGACAGTTTTCTTCATGTTGATGACCTGAAATCATGATGACCACATTAAAATACTTAATGAAATAACACAAATAGTACATAGTATATACAAATTAAAACATTAGTAAGGTTTTTTTCTTTCTTTTTAATAAAAAAAAAAAAAAAATGTATTCAGCAGGGATAAATGAAATTGATCAAAAGTAAAATACAAAAAAGATTTATAAGATATGTATGATGTTACAAACTTTACAGTACCTGTCAAGGCTGCATTTATTTGATCAAAAATACGGTCCCACTTTGTATTATGTGGCCTTAACTACTATGTACTTACATCAAAAAATAAGAACAATGTACTTATTTTGTTCCTTTTGTATTGCAAAACACATTTGCTGATATTGAGGTGGGATACGGTCAAGTTATGGAAGGTTATGACAAAACTGGTACGGTTAAGGTTAGGGTGGTATTAGCGAAGTGTCAACAGTGTAATTATAAATGTAATTATAGAAATTAATTACAGATGTACTTACTCACAGGTATTTTTTTTTTAAATGTAAGTACAATGTAAAAACATGTATGTACACAATAAGTGCATTGTCTCAAATTATTAATTTAAATGTTAGTACATAGTAGTTAAGGCCACCTAATGTAAAGTGGGTCCAGAAATAGTTATACTATTACTAAAATTACTAAAAATGAAAAGAAATGTGTATAAAGTGCTAAAATAAAAATTTATAAATAAGTGTCTGTGTGTGTGTGTGTGTGTGTGTGTGTGTGTGTGTGTGTGTGTGTGTGTGTGTGTGTATATATATATATATATATATATATATATATATATATATATATATATATATTCAATGAACAAGCATTTAGCTGTACCTAAAGACAATCCAATTAAATATAACTATCTCCTATCAAAAGTTTGGTTTAACGTTACTGTCATTTGTATTTATTTATTTATTTTTGCTAACAGAATCATATTTTTTTTTATTTACTCATACTTTATTTACTTTATTTATCAACTTCACAAACCATTCAACACAAATTAACACGATTGTATGATGATGAAGACAACAACAACCACAACAACAACAACTAGTTATTTTCCAAAATAATAAATTATTCATCTTACCTTCTTGGTTTGTCAGTTTAATAATCTGTTCTCTGAGGTAAACCAGATGTCACCTGAGGTAAAATCTGAGGTAAAATCTGAAGACTTCTCGCGGAAAAACAATAGGACAGTTACATGATGATTTATTTAAATAAATCTGTGTAATTTTTCAGTAAGTTGTGTTGCATAAAACAAAACAGTGTGAACTTTTAAGTAAATGTAAACAATATGCGATCGTAATATGACTCCCTCCTACAGCGAATGATTGACAGATGACACTTCGCTTGTTCAAATGCCGCTCCACGGAAAAGGCAAAACAGCGCCATGAAATAAACCTGTGGTCAAAAATATATTGCATCGGTAGTGTTAAGCACTACCATAGAGAATGAATGGGAAAAGTTAAGGAAAGTTAAGCTTAACCATTCTCGGCTCCCGCGCGGAAGACCGGGGTTCGATTCCCCGACGGGGAGGCTTCTTCTTTATGACGGCCAAATAACACCTTGCATAAGCTCAGGCCTTACCGTCAAACTGCTGATAAAGCCAACCCGTCGTTCAAGACTCACCTGTTGATGATTAGCTGATTGCACGTGATAGGTCTTACTTTCAATAAAATGTTTGCAGTGGGTTTGTAAAAGGTGTTTTTATGCATGTTTGGCCTGGGTTTGTGTTGCATTTACACTGTGGTGACCAGCAGGGGCCACCAGCGTGTGGCGCTTCAAAGCAGTGAAACATTTTGCCAAGCGTTTGGTTCTATTGACTCAAAGCTTTAAAAAGCTTCAACACTCTCTGTGTTTGAACAAATGCATGTGGCTCTGCTGTGAGCAGAGCATCCAAAAATACCAAAAACTCGCAAATGTTCCCCTCCACGGAAATCTTTAGTAAAAGGCGAAAGATTTACGCGTGAATGAAGAGAAACTCGAGCTGTACCCCTGAGATGTTGGGCCAATGTGCTCCCACCAACATGCCACAATGCTCAGCAAGGGTAATGTCTGGTGCAGGCTCCTCCCACCCTGCTTTTTTTCTTTTTCAAATCATCGAGCCATTTCCATTGGAAGGAGCAAATGTAATAAGAATCCGCCCCATCACCAGATGACCGCAAACCCTGCCTAAGAGGATGTCGCTGAGGCCGATAGTATGTTGAAGATCATTGGTAGTGGTATTCGCACAAGATTATTTATGAACTTCCTGGAAGCGAAATGAACAAACCCTTCATCTCCTTCCATTGCGGGTTGATTCCTCCATAGGACAGGGTAAGCTCCTCTCCTGCCCCATTGGCCAAAATAAAAGAGTTAAATAATAACTCCCACAATGGAAAGCATATCCAGTATTATGTGACGGTTGCCCATGCAAAACAGTGTCTGCAAGAGCAAGTCCTCGTTAGTATAGTGGACAGTATCTCCGCCTGTCACGCGGAAGACCGGGGTTCGATTCCCCGACGGGGAGGCTTCTTCTTTATGACGGCCAAATAACACCTTGCATAAGCTCAGGCCTTACCGTCAAACTGCTGATAAAGCCAACCCGTCGTTCAAGACTCACCTGTTGATGATTAGCTGATTGCACGTGATAGGTCTTACTTTCAATAAAATGTTTGCAGTGGGTTTGTAAAAGGTGTTTTTATGCATGTTTGGCCTGGGTTTGTGTTGCATTTACACTGTGGTGACCAGCAGGGGCCACCAGCGTGTGGCGCTTCAAAGCAGTGAAACATTTTGCCAAGCGTTTGGTTCTATTGACTCAAAGCTTTAACACTCTCTGTTTTTGAACAAACGCATGTGGCTCTGCTGTGAGCAGAGCATCCAAAAATACCAAAAACTCGCAAATGTTCCCCTCCACGGAAATCTTTAGTAAAAGGCGAAAGATTTATGCGTGAATGAAGAGAAACTCGAGCTGTACCCCTGAGATGTTGGGCCAATGTGCTCCCACCAACATGCCACAATGCTCAGCAAGGGTAATGTCTGGTGCAGGCTCCTCCCACCCTGCTTTTTCCTTTTTCAAATCATCGAGCCATTTCCATTGGAAGGAGCAAATGTAATAAGAATCCGCCCCATCACCAGATGACCGCAAACCCTGCCTAAGAGGATGTCGCTGAGGCCGATAGTATGTTGAAGATCATTGGTAGTGGTATTCGCACAAGATTTTTTATGAACTTCCTGGAAGCGAAATGAACAAACCCTTCATCTCCTTCCATTGCGGGTTGATTCCTCCATAGGACAGGGTAAGCTCCTCTCCTGCCCCATTGGCCAAAATAAAAGAGTTAAATAATAACTCCCACAATGGAAAGCATATCCAGTATTATGTGACGGTTGCCCATGCAAAACAGTGTCTGCAAGAGCATGTCCTCGTTAGTATAGTGGACAGTATCTCCGCCTGTCACGCGGAAGACCGGGGTTCAATTCCCCGACGCGGAGGCTTCTTCTTTATGACGGCCAAATAACACCTTGCATAAGCTCAGGCCTTACCGTCAAACTGCTGATAAAGCCAACCCGTCGTTCAAGACTCACCTGTTGATGATTAGCTGATTGCACGTGATAGGTCTTACTTTCAATAAAATGTTTGCAGTGGGTTTGTAAAAGGTGTTTTTATGCATGTTTGGCCTGGGTTTGTGCTGCATTTACACTGTGGTGACCAGCAGGGGCCACCAGCGTGTGGCGCTTCAAAGCAGTGAAACATTTTGCCAAGCGTTTGGTTCTATTGACTCAAAGCTTTAAAAAGCTTCAACACTCTCTGTTTTTGAACAAATGCATGTGGCTCTGCTGTGAGCAGAGCACCCAAAAATACCAAAAACTCGCAAATGTTCCCCTCCACGGAAATCTTTAGTAAAAGGCGAAAGATTTATGCGTGAATGAAGAGAAACTCGAGCTGTACCCCTGAGATGTTGGGCCAATGTGCTCCCACCAACATGCCACAATGCTCAGCAAGGGTAATGTCTGGTGCAGGCTCCTCCCACCCTGCTTTTTCCTTTTTCAAATCATCGAGCCATTTCCATTGGAAGGAGCAAATGTAATAAGAATCCGCCCCATCACCAGATGACCGCAAACCCTGCCTAATGGTGTGTTCACACCGCCGCCGGCGAGAGCGTCAAAATGGCCGGAAGTCATTCAATTTCAATGCGAGCCCGGCGGCGAGCGGCGGCGAGAGCGGCGCGGCGCGTCTTGGACGATTTGGGCGTCGAGGAGAGTTGGATTCAGGTCAACTTTATGGTAATGAGCTATGACGCGGTTCGGCGGCAACCGGCGGCAACCAATGGGAATGTAGTAGTGCTCCGCTTGAAATGATTCCAGAGAACGCAGTGCTGGAAACTTTCGTTCCGACCACATTAGTTCCCAAGCAAAATGGAGGAGAGGCTGATCATTGCGGTAGCGGGTTTCCCTATCATTTACGACGTGTCCCTGTTTGCGTACAGGGACACAAATAAAAAAAATGATGCGTGGACCAAGGTGTCTGAAATTGTTGGAGTTCCTGGTGAGTTGTTGATATGCATTTACGTTATATATTTAATGAAAATAAGCGGGAATTGCAAGTTGTCTTTTTTGCGCCACTTTATCCCGCCAAAATTTACATTTGAATATGAATATCACGTAACTTAGTTCAAATTTACTTGTACATTCGTGTCATTTTGTGCAGTTAAAATGTGTAATATTATGTTTAGTTTGTATATATCTGATTAATCTCATACAGGATGCATTTGTAATAACTCGTTGTGAATTCATTGCATCTAGTTGGCGTTTTAAATAATATATATATATATATATATATATATATATATATATACACACATACATGCATATATATATATATATATATATATATATATATATATATATATATATATATATATATATATATATATATATATATACACACATATATACATACACACATATACAATCAGTGGTACATTATGCTATTTCAGACATAGCATGCAAACAATCTATTCTAAAATGTGGATAATGAGGTGTTTATATTGAATATGTGTTTTTTTATTATCTTGTCACTAGCGGATGAGTGCAAAAAAAGGTGGAAGTCTCTTAGAGACACCTATCGTAAAGAGAGGAGGAAGGAGGCAGAGAGAAAGAGGAGTGGAGCAGGGGCAAGCAGTGTCCGGCCATGGCGGTACAGTGGGGTCATGGGCTTCCTCAACCCCTTCCTAGAAGATCGATTAACTGCCAGTAATATGGTAGGGGGGGTTGGGGAAGCCCTGACCCCAGAGGACGATGCCATGGCAGGACCATTGAGCCAGAGCCACACCAGCGGTCAGGGTGAGGCAGGACCATCGAGCCAGAGCCACACCAGCGGTCAGGGTCAGGCAGGACCATCAAGCCAGAGCAACACCAGCGGTCAGGGTCAGGCAGGACCATCAAGCCAGAGCCACACCAGCGGTCAGGGTCAGGCAGGACCATCAAGCCAGAGCCACACCAGCGGTCAGGGTCAGGCAGGACCATCAAGCCAGAGCCATACCAGCGGTCAGGGTCAGGCAGGACCATCGAGCCAGAGCAGTGTTCAGGGAGAGATGCGTAGGAGAAAGCGAATACACAGCAGTGCTGAATTTGAGGAAAGGATGCTGATGGCTTTGGAGGCTGTGAGTAGGAGAGCTAGCGCTCCTCAGGAGGACAGTGACAGCCTTTTTTTTAAAAGCCTCCTGGAGGACTTCAGGACACTATCATTTAGCACCAGGCAGGATTTAAAATTTAAAATGCACAAAATGGTGTATGAGGCAAAATGTTTAGAGGCTGGACACTCTGAACACTGGGGAGAGAGTGACGGGGGGCAGCTGACAAGTCTGTGAGGGGTGTTTGTAAGCTCATTTCCCTCGCAGTCTTGTCAGCTGCACTTTGTGCTTTCTCCCCAGTGTTCAGTGTAAACTATAAAGTTGTAAAAATGGTTCTGTATTAAATAATTCACTCTGAACACTGGGGAGAGAGTGACGGGGGGCAGCTGACAAGTCTGTGAGGGGTGTTTGTAAGCTCATTTCCCTCGCAGTCTTGTCAGCTGCACTTTGTGCTTTCTCCCCAGTGTTCAGTGTAAACTATAAAGTTGTAAAAATGGTTCTGTATTAAATAATTCACTCTGAACACTGGGGAGAGAGTGACGGGGGGCAGCTGACAAGTCTGTGAGGGGTGTTTGTAAGCTCATTTCCCTCGCAGTCTTGTCAGCTGCACCTTGTGCTTTCTCCCCACTGTTCAGTGTAGGGTTCGGTTCAGTATGAAAGTATTGTATGAAAGTGTTTGTTCCAGCAGTGTTTTTTTTTTCTTTTTCTAAAAGTTATTTTTAAAAGGTTTCCTTATAGTTAAAATTAATAAATCCGTTAAAGTTAATAAATCAGAAATAAAATATTGTTCTAGAAGATATATTCCTGGTTATGTGTTTTATATTATTACAAATCTATCATATTCTACCATATCATATTGAAAATGTGTAGCAGACCCAGGTGCTCTATTTTCACACATACATTTTTGTCACACTTTTTTTTGTCACACAATATTTGATATTATATTTATAGAAAGCATGCTTTTTTGTGATTAATTGGTGGCTCTTAAAAGAGCCGTTAAAAGGCATAGCTTATGCCACAGGTTGCCATGGGACAGCCCCCTCGCTGGAGAAATATGCCATGAATTTCTCCCGGACACGGATGGCCTCACGTGTGGCGTTGTTGCTGCCTGCTCGGGTGACCTCCTGTAGGCCAGCAGCTTCGCCGTCTCCTGCTGATGGTATGGGTGCCCTGGTGATGTTCGTGGATCTCCTCATAAAGTTGTGCAGGACACAGGTAGCCTTCACACAGGCGTCCACATTGGCAGGGCTGATCTCAATGACTCCTCTGTACATACGCCATTGAGATGTGAGAATACCAAAGGTATTCTCAACAATCAGCCTTGCCCGTGACAGCCTGTAATTAAAAACTCTGTGCCTGCCGGTGAGATCCTGTCCAGGGAACGGCCGCATGAGGTCTCGGCGGAGTGGAAAGGCCTCATCAGCCACAAAAACATGTGGCTGTGGACCCAAATGCTCTGCACCTGGCGGCAGAGCATCCTGTGGCAAGCCAAGGGTCCCATCTCTGAGTGCCTGGCCGAAGGTGGAGTTAGCCAGCACACCGCCATCGCTTGTCCTCCCGTAGCTGCCCACATCCACTACACGGAAGCAGTACTGGGCATCTACCACCGCCAGGAGCACAACAGAGTGAGTCCCCTTGTAGTTGAAAAACAGGGACCCTGAATTGTCAGGGGCCCTGATCACAACATGCTTTCCATCGATGGACCCAAGGCAGTTGGGGAAGTTCCACCGATGAAGGAAGTCAGTGGCGATGCTTCGCCAGTCCTCAGTAGTGGGGACTGGCATGACCTCCTGTACCAAGGCATCCCATATTGCCCTGGCGACCTCTCCAACAATCCCTGCCACGGTGCTCACTCCCACACGATAGCTAAAAGCTATGGTGCGGTAGGAGTCTCCAGTGGCCAAGAATCTTCAACAACAACAACAAAAAATTAATAACTACTTAGGCAAAATAAGCAAAACACTTCCCCATTTATTCTACTTCTACTCAACTGCATTTTCAGAGGGAAATATAGTACTTTTTAATCTAATGATATAATAGTATAATAGTCAGTTCACTTTTAATCCTTTATTTTATATATATATATATATATATATATATATATATATATATATATATATATGTATATATGTATATATATGTATATATATATATAAATGTATATATAAATGTATATATAAATGTATATATAAATGTATATATATACATTTATATATACATTTATATATACATTTATATATATATATATGTATATATAAATGTATATATATATGTATATATATATATGTATATATAAATGTATATATATATATAAATGTATATATATATATATATATATATATATATATATATATATATATATATATATATATATATATAAATATATATATAAATGTGTATATATATATATATAAATATATATATAAATGTGTATATATATATATATATGTATATATATATATATATATGTATATATATATTATACACCTGATTGTACTTGTCACATTTTCAACATGGGAAATTTCAAAGTTTCATTCAAACAAAGAAAAAAATGAACTCACCGTAGACAAATTGCGAGGCGCTCGGCCGCATTAATAGCGCGCCGATAGTTGGTGTCCTGCCTCACAATTCGCGGACCCACTTTTGACAGCAAACTGTCAAACTGGTCCCGGTCCAGCCTGAAGTACCGCTGGAACCTGTCGTCATCCAGCCGCAGCTCCTGCACCAGCCGGTGATATTCCCCGAGCTGCGGACGGGCTTGGAGAATGTCATGCACCCATACCGATCTCCGACGTCTTCTCCGCAGGTAGAGCAATGTCACACCAAATGCAACAACTTGATCATCCATAGTGATGTGAATTTGATAAGAAGGCGCGCAACACCTTTTATATGCAACATTTTCGCGCTAGAAAGCCTTTTTTTCAGCGGGAATGCAATTCATTTGCTCAAAACAACACAGATTTGACCAATTGAATGAATGCTGAACTTAAACCAGGACAGTTATTGTAAAGTAGGTTGCACACAAATTAATGTTAATGTTAAAGACCAAGGCTAGCACCTATAAACTGCATGTTGACATTAGACTAGCACTTCCAAGAACACAAAAGCCACACCACACAAATGGCTTTTAAATGGTTTATTTCATTAGCAAACATGCAACTATAATTAAGTTAACTTTCACATTTAAATTATTTCATGATGTTATCTTATACGGGTATACCCTACTGTGGTCAGTCAGCACAAATGCCGATTTTAAAAATGCGAACATGATTGTTTGCTTTGCGGCCCCTTTAAATGCAGTTTTAAAAAAGACCAAGCATTCGATCTACGTCAGAGCGGCAGCGCGTCCGTGAATCTTTCTACAGCATCGAGTGCAGGGCGGCCAGAGCGAAGTTTGACGCTCTCGCCGGCGGCGGTGTGAACGCAGGGTAAGAGGATGTCGCTGAGGCCGATAGTATGTTGAAGATCATTGGTAGTGGTATTCGCACAAGATTTTTTATGAACTTCCTGGAAGCGAAATGAACAAACCCTTCATCTCCTTCCATTGCGGGTTGATTCCTCCATAGGACAGGGTAAGCTCCTCTCCTGCCCCATTGGCCAAAATAAAAGAGTTAAATAATAACTCCCACAATGGAAAGCATATCCAGTATTATGTGACGGTTGCCCATGCAAAACAGTGTCTGCAAGAGCAAGTCCTCGTTAGTATAGTGGACAGTATCTCCGCCTGTCACGCGGAAGACCGGGGTTCGATTCCCCGACGGGGAGGCTTCTTCTTTATGACGGCCAAATAACACCTTGCATAAGCTCAGGCCTTACCGTCAAACTGCTGATAAAGCCAACCCGTCGTTCAAGACTCACCTGTTGATGATTAGCTGATTGCACGTGATAGGTCTTACTTTCAATAAAATGTTTGCAGTGGGTTTGTAAAAGGTGTTTTTATGCATGTTTGGCCTGGGTTTGTGTTGCATTTACACTGTGGTGACCAGCAGGGGCCACCAGCGTGTGGCGCTTCAAAGCAGTGAAACATTTTGCCAAGCGTTTGGTTCTATTGACTCAAAGCTTTAAAAAGCTTCAACACTCTCTATTTTTGAACAAAAGCATGTGGCTCTGCTGTGAACAGAGCATCCAAAAATACCAAAAACTCGCAAATGTTCCCCTCCACGGAAATCTTTAGTAAAAGGCGAAAGATTTATGCGTGAATGAAGAGAAACTCGAGCTGTACCCCTGAGATGTTGGGCCAATGTGCTCCCACCAACATGCCACAATGCTCAGCAAGGGTAATGTCTGGTGCAGGCTCCTCCCACCCTGCTTTTTTCTTTTTCAAATCATCGAGCCATTTCCATTGGAAGGAGCAAATGTAATAAGAATCCGCCCCATCACCAGATGACCGCAAACCCTGCCTAAGAGGATGTCGCTGAGGCCGATAGTATGTTGAAGATCATTGGTAGTGGTATTCGCACAAGATTTTTTATGAACTTCCTGGAAGCGAAATGAACAAACCCTTCATCTCCTTCCATTGCGGGTTGATTCCTCCATAGGACAGGGTAAGCTCCTCTCCTGCCCCATTGGCCAAAATAAAAGAGTTAAATAATAACTCCCACAATGGAAAGCATATCCAGTATTATGTGACGGTTGCCCATGCAAAACAGTGTCTGCAAGAGCATGTCCTCGTTAGTATAGTGGACAGTATCTCCGCCTGTCACGTGGAAGACCGGGGTTCGATTCCCCGACGGGGAGGCTTCTTCTTTATGACGGCCAAATAACACCTTGCATAAGCTCAGGCCTTACCGTCAAACTGCTGATAAAGCCAACCCGTCGTTCAAGACTCACCTGTTGATGATTAGCTGATTGCACGTGATAGGTCTTACTTTCAATAAAACGTTTGCAGTGGGTTTGTAAAAGGTGTTTTTATGCATGTTTGGCCTGGGTTTGTGTTGCATTTACACTGTGGTGACCAGCAGGGGCCACCAGCGTGTGGCGCTTCAAAGCAGTGAAACATTTTGCCAAGCGTTTGGTTCTATTGACTCAAAGCTTTAAAAAGCTTCAACACTCTCTATTTTTGAACAAATGCATGTGGCTCTGCTGTGAGCAGAGCATCCAAAAATACCAAAAACTCGCAAATGTTCCCCTCCACGGAAATCTTTAATAAAAGGCGAAAGATTTATGCGTGAATGAAGAGAAACTCGAGCTGTACCCCTGAGATGTTGGGCCAATGTGCTCCCACCAACATGCCACAATGGTCAGCAAGGGTAATGTCTGGTGCAGGCTCCTCCCACCCTGCTTTTTTCTTTTTCAAATCATCGAGCCATTTCCATTGGAAGGAGCAAATGTAATAAGAATCCGCCCCATCACCAGATGACCGCAAACCCTGCCTAAGAGGATGTCGCTGAGGCCGATAGTATGTTGAAGATCATTGGTAGTGGTATTCGCACAAGATTTTTTATGAACTTCCTGGAAGCGAAATGAACAAACCCTTCATCTCCTTCCATTGCGGGTTGATTCCTCCATAGGACAGGGTAAGCTCCTCTCCTGCCCCATTGGCCAAAATAAAAGAGTTAAATAATAACTCCCACAATGGAAAGCATATCCAGTATTATGTGACGGTTGCCCATGCAAAACAGTGTCTGCAAGAGCATGTCCTCGTTAGTATAGTGGACAGTATCTCCGCCTGTCACGCGGAAGACCGGGGTTCGATTCCCCGACGGGGAGGCTTCTTCTTTATGACGGCCAAATAACACCTTGCATAAGCTCAGGCCTTACCGTCAAACTGCTGATAAAGCCAACCCGTCGTTCAAGACTCACCTGTTGATGATTAGCTGATTGCACGTGATAGGTCTTACTTTCAATAAAATGTTTGCAGTGGGTTTGAAAAAGGTGTTTTTATGCATGTTTGGCCTGGGTTTGTGCTGCATTTACACTGTGGTGACCAGCAGGGGCCACCAGCGTGTGGCGCTTCAAAGCAGTGAAACATTTTGCCAAGCGTTTGGTTCTATTGACTCAAAGCTTTAAAAAGCTTCAACACTCTCTATTTTTGAACAAATGCATGTGGCTCTGCTGTGAACAGAGCATCCAAAAATACCAAAAACTCGCAAATGTTCCCCTCCACGGAAATCTTTAGTAAAAGGCGAAAGATTTATGCGTGAATGAAGAGAAACTCGAGCTGTACCCCTGAGATGTTGGGCCAATGTGCTCCCACCAACATGCCACAATGCTCAGCAAGGGTAATGTCTGGTGCAGGCTCCTCCCACCCTGCTTTTTTCTTTTTCAAATCATCGAGCCATTTCCATTGGAAGGAGCAAATGTAATAAGAATCCGCCCCATCACCAGATGACCGCAAACCCTGCCTAAGAGGATGTCGCTGAGGCCGATAGTATGTTGAAGATCATTGGTAGTGGTATTCGCACAAGATTTTTTATGAACTTCCTGGAAGCGAAATGAACAAACCCTTCATCTCCTTCCATTGCGGGTTGATTCCTCCATAGGACAGGGTAAGCTCCTCTCCTGCCCCATTGGCCAAAATAAAAGAGTTAAATAATAACTCCCACAATGGAAAGCATATCCAGTATTATGTGACGGTTGCCCATGCAAAACAGTGTCTGCAAGAGCATGTCCTTGTTAGTATAGTGGACAGTATCTCCGCCTGTCACGCGGGGGCCAGCCGCACGTAGGTGTAGAGCGCTGCCAGCCAATAGAAAGCGAGGAAAATTCAGGGAGGCGGGCCAAAAATAGTACACAAAATTGAGGTTCGAATCCCGTCTCGACCACAAATACCATCACATGTATTTACAGTCATTGTTCATATAGATTCGCGTAACGTATGATAAACATACATAATCGAGCATAGAACAGTAATTATTCTTGTGTAAGATCTGCAAAAGTATTAATTAATAACATTTATAATAATTCAGGTGTTGTCATTAATATTTTAATAATTACAATATGATTAATTAAAATGAAGACACCCTACAAAATATTATACAACTACACACATTATATACGTACATACATACCGGTATATACACACACACACACACACACACACACACACACACACACACACACACACACACACACACACACACACACACACACACACACACACACACACACACACACACACACACACACACACACACACACACACACACACACACACACACACACACACACACACACACACACACACACACACACACACACACACACACACACACACACACACACACACACACACACACACACACACACACATTAATATATATATATATATATATATATATATATATATATATATATACAATGTGTAAAATATTTTGTAGGGTGTCTTAATTTTAATGAATCATATTTTAATTATTAAAATATTAATTATATATATATATATATATGTGTGTGTGTGTGTGTGTGTGTGTATATATGTATGTGTGTGTGTGTGTGTATATCTATATATATATTTCAACATTTTTATACATTATTTTCCAAAAATTGCTAAAGAATGTACAACTGATATGCAGTTTAAATTAAATTTACTATGTGCATTACTATAATTGTTTCTATTGTGTTATATTAACAATTATAGTAACATTATTTATAAATGTTTTTAAGATAGATACAAAAAAGAATATGTAACAGATGTCTTTGTGTAGGATGTGTATAATTATTTGAAATGATAAAACAATTTAAAATGATTAATAAACAAAATATTATAATCATATTAAAATAAGATGTACAAATATAAAACACCACACAACATTCTTTTTATATATATTTATTGTATTCTATATTAATACTCCATTAGGATAATAGAGGACTAATATATATCGCAACATATTAAACAGGCATTGTCAACATTTAGTATGTGTAAAATTAATTGCTAAAAGAGAATGTGAAATTAACAGTTTTTCTATAATAATAAAAATATAATAATAAACTTGTTATAGCAAGTACTGAAAATATTGCAAATACCAAAATGTTTAAAACATACAAGCAAGATCACAAGATCAATCAAGAACACATATTTACAAATGTATATTTTTAAACAAGATAAATAGTTTTAACATTCAAAAGAATAAAGCAAAATGTATTTATCATTCTACCACAACACTATGTAAACATTAATTGCACAATAATTTGAACAAAGGCAATTGGATTGAATAATACAAAAAAAATACTGGGAATATCTCAACATAACCAAAAGAAATAATCAATCTATGAAATCAAGTGACAGTTTAAAACCAACTCCTGAACAAAGGTCTATGGAAGAATAAAAAAGAAACTACATAGGCTACACAGTAGGCTACTTTTCAGTTTAACACTACTTACTGCCCATGTGCATGTATACAGTAGAGTTATACATAGGATTGTACCAAAAGTAATAAACTAATCAAATGTAAGAACAGTATAACAACATGCTTAATAAATATTATATGCAAACATTTCTTACAGGTGAGATACAAAGTATATACAATTTAAAAAGTTTTAAAGTGGTGCTTTCAATCATCTAAATAATATGAGTTTTGAAAATGTTTTGAAAGAATTGTAAACACATTTTCATTGATTAAAAAAAAAGTTATTTATGTAAAATATAACAGTAAAAGTTAAGCAGACTTTTTAACATTTTACAATCCTGCATGGACCAACATGTCATTCTAAAACAAAAGAAAGAAGAAACCTCAGAAAGACAGAAAGGCAAGAACAAACCACAGTGGTTTCAGCATGTAACAGACATCCATAACAAACAAGCTACAAAGTTATATTTTTATGATACAATAATTACAATATATACACATTCAAAGCCAGGAAACATGAGGGCAGTCACTTTCCCTTTTCTGCTTCCCATCTCTTTCTTTCAGCCTCATAAAAGGAAGACTGACAGAACTCTCCCCAAGTCATCTCGTGAGTCATCCCCTCTGTCCGATATAGGGAAAACACTTTGGCAGGACAATAGACATATTTCCCTGCCACACCAGGGAACCCAGTATGTGTGTGTGGACTCTCTGGACCTTGTTTGAGTGGCTTGTGACAGAACCTACAGAGACGACCAGTAGGATGCTGCTCCATGGCCTTTCTCTTTCCCCGCTCCTCCATTACCTTTCTTGCCTCTGCAGAACGCTGCTTTACTGCCTGTAGCTCTCGATTAAAAAAAGGCAATTCAGCAAAGTCAGCAAACGGCATTCTAGGATTGGTGAGGCCTTCCGCTGCATACATCTGGTATACCTTTGTAGAGCAGTAAAAGTACTTCACGTTCCCAGACTGATAAAAGAAATGAATGGAGGAGCCATCACCAAGGTAACGGGACTTTGGCTGTCCACAAGCAAGACAGTTCCGTGTCCTCTTTGTAACAGGCTGCTGTTGCAGTTGCTTTTGCTGCTGCTTCTCCACAAGCTCTTTCACCATTTGTTCAATCTCACCCTTAGTTAGCAGAGACTCCTGGGGCTTATTACTGGGTGGGTTCACTGGGGCAGGTGGGAGGGTTACCACTGGAACACTTACAGTTTCACTACCTTCTGTGAGCTGATGCCACAGCTGCTGGGTCTCCAAGAGTTTCTCTGGACTGGTGTTCAGGGATGAACTTGTATTTGTCATCTTGGCCAGGTGTTTTACATAACGTGAGATATGCTGTTTTGTGGTGGGGTGTAAGAGGCTATTGGGATCCCTGGAGGCAGCCTGCACAAGGGCAGCATACTCTGCATCCACCTGGATGAGAAGGTCTTTCTGCCCGTGGTACTTTGCCAGAAGGCCATCAATGCAATCCCTCATGGGCTGTGTCCACCGAAAGTGGTCCAGGACAAAAAGTAGGCCGCCTGCCTTGATGGGACCTGTGCGAGCAGCTCGCGGAGAGGGAGCAAAGGGCAGTGGTGGTGTCATATCATCTAAAGGTGAGGGAAAAAGAGCAGAAAAGAATAAATCATTTTCACTTTTATCTCTGAAATAGCTGTAGTTTTCATATAAATAAGGAATAATTAAGGGATGAAGATGTGAGTTGAATTACCTTTTACTTTGGTGGGCTGTTCAGGCTGGATCATTGTTTGTGAGCCAAGAGGAGCCACACCAAAGATGTCATCCTGGAGCATAGGGTAATTCATTTGGGATTAAAATCAGTGATTACATAGTTACATTTTGTGTTTTAGTGAGTGAGTATATTCGTACATACAACAGTCAAGTTTACCTGAGCAAAGTGGTCCTCCCTCACCTCCTCAGGTGGATCATCAGGTGGGAATCTCTCACTGAGAGCAGACGGCTCTGAGGACTGATGCTCTCCCTCCCCTGCAACATGTACCTTCTGGGACTTGTGCTTGTTCCAGTCCAGGGGTACAGGACGACAACCAGGCTCCACATACTGCAGTCCAAACCTTTCTCTGGTGTCTGTCTGTGAGACAAGTAAGGCAGGGTACTTGGCTTGACCGGTCACCATGTCTGAGAGCTTGTTCAGTTCCATGATCAGCACAGGATCAAAAACTGCAGGCAGCTCCACTCCAGGCTGCTTCAGGTCCACAAGGCGCTGGAAATTCCAACGAGCCACTCCAATCATGCCCTGCGCCTGGAAAAGTTCTGTGGATACCTGAGTGCCTGTGACCCATCTCGCTTGATGGAAATGGAACCCCTCCTGCTGAGAGGTGCCTCTCACAGGGATCCACACGGGTACAGCTGCCGCCTCCCCCTTCACATGGTTCAGCTGGACCGTTCCACCATGCCTATAGAGGATCCCCTCTGCAACCTCTGGGTCACTCAGGCAGCCTCTGAGGATGTGGACTCGCTGAATCCTCCACACCTTCAACATTGATGGTTTGAACAGTGGCACACCATCAGGATCACATTCTAAAAAAATTTTTTGAAGAACACTCTCCACTCTCTCCAGCAGCTCTTTGGGGTTTGGGACCCTGGTGCGGCAGTGCTCCCTGATGTGCTGCTTTGTTGGATTTGCAGGCACTATCCCACAGAAGACATAAGCCTGCTTCAGTCTCTGTAGGTCCGTCTGGTCCACAACACTGAAAGCTGCTGACAGAAACTTGCAGAAAGCACTGTGCAGTGGATGGTGCTCTGACACACACTCTCTGGAGAATCGCCGCATGCAGTGGAACAAGTCCAGCTTGATGTTGATGTCGCTGTTATATTCTTCGCGGGAGGAACAGGTGTTGATGAGATGCCCAGAGGTTGCCGCAGTCATTATAGCCTCAGTGGTCTTCCAAGAATCCCAAAGGAGGTGTTCCTGGGGCTCAGGGTTTGGGATCCTGAAGGCAGCACAGCAATCTCTGTTTCAAACACAAAGAGAAGTATATTTAAAATATTAAACATTCAAATACATAGGATACATGTAT
The DNA here is from genome assembly GCA_023566225.1 of Romanogobio albipinnatus. Classification (NCBI taxonomy): domain Eukaryota; kingdom Metazoa; phylum Chordata; class Actinopteri; order Cypriniformes; family Gobionidae; genus Romanogobio; species Romanogobio albipinnatus. Next base: position 16,112,802 of record CM042248.1, on the reverse strand, counting down.
TTGCTATACTATGTTTTGTTTACTTTACACATATAATATAGGTGAGAAGGAAAATGTGATGGCTGGTTCTTACCTGTCAACCCACTGGTAGTTGGCTTTTGGCAGTCCTGCCAAAATGTAGCGACGAGACAGCCCCTCATACATTGGCTGCAGGGATTTATCACTTTCAGATTGCAGCATCACCCAGGACAAGATCATCCAGTTTTCATTCATTACAGCATAGGATGACATAGTACCTGATGCAAGCACAACCTTCCGAGCCAGTTTGCGGGTATGGTCAGCCCTTAAGACTTGTCCAAATGTGCCCTGGAGGAGCAGATTGAGTGTGCTCTCTTGCCTATGGTACTCCTGAATGAGGCAGTCAACCAAGTAGTGGGGTGAGACTGTTACTCCGAACCAGCCGACCACATCACCATACCCACCAAATGGAGCAGGAGTATTTGTTGCTCTTAATGCCCCTGTGATGGTCTGTTGACCATAAAGTCCACTGTCTCCATCCAGTACATTCTTAACAGTTGACAGGTAAGCCAGGTGTGCACGCTCATACCTGAGGTGGAGAGCCTCATTCAACTGATTAGCCATATCATTGGGAGACTTGGCTGTGCGCCTCAACTCATCCATCACAGTCTTACATATGGCCTTCTTGTGGGTCAGAAAAGCTGGCAAAATGTTGCAGAACCGACTTGGCAGCATGTCCATCCATTGCGGTTTGTCTGCAAACCAGTACTTTTTACATACTTTGCAGCTGAGCCGAGAGGCTAGTATGTAGTACTGGCTGTTTGTACCAATAATGACACGTGGTCGTCCAACTCCTGAAGACACAACGTGGGGATTCGGACAGCCGTACAGGCATGGCAGAGTGTAGTTGTTGCGTACTCTTTCCATAATGGTGTGCTCTGGTTTCCAAATGAAGAATGGATGAAGTTGAAAGTATTTCGGTGATGGCAGCTCATAGATACCATCAATAAGCTCAGGCTGAGGTGGGTAACGCCACAAGGAGATCATGTTCATTGGATGTCTCACCGGTCTAGAGCCTGGCCACAGTCCCAAAGCTTCCATTTCTGTTTTCATCCAGATTCTCTGCTGGTGAGAGCAGTGCCATCGGCTCACATCCTGGTCATAGCTTGGCAGTGGTGGAACAGCATGCTTCTCCTCCAACTTAGTAGGGTACCCAGCAGAGGCTGCAGGGAGTGCTGTGGGAGGAGTAGAGGCTCCAGGGAGTCCCGAGAAAGACTGGCCAGCAGCTGCAGGGGATTGTGAGGGAGGAGTAGAGGCTGTAGACTGTGCAGAGGTCACTGGGAGGAGGGCTACAGGACGACAAGGATGACATTAGTCATAGATGAGCATTACATTTGTTAAATATGTTAAATCTGTTTTAAATTTGATTTAAGTCAAATGATGTTAAATTAAGTCCTTACATTGACAGAACACGGTTTCCTGCACTTGTCTCAAAGGTGATGTGGTCTTGCTTGTAGATAACCCCAGTTCAAGCAACTCTGAAGGTACTGGCAAAGGAACCCTCACTGGAGTGAAGGGAATTGGTGAAAAACCATAACTCTTATCAGAAACGGGCATATCCTTACAGTAGAGTCGGCATGTGTACACGTCCATGTACCAACCTGGCCGTGGAGATGCAGTAGCACTATATTCATCAGGCCGGTCTGGTTTTGAGAGTGTTGCTGGTAGTTTACGCCTCCCTAACACAGAAAAATCTCATTTCATTCTAATACCCTGTAGTACTGTCCATTAGTAAATGTGTTAATAAGTAGTAATGTAAATGCATGCAAACCCATAGAACACTTCAAGACTTTTTATAGGGGAGAGCGGGGCACAACCTAATGCTTTTTGACTTTCTCAGTTTGTGTAAATCCACTTGGGGTTCAGAGTATTTATTTTTTCCCACATTATTTGCACATGTCTAGTACAATTATGTGGTTTTGTTTCATTAATACAGTGTATACTTTTTTCTTGATTTACCCTGAAAGAATGGAAGTGAAATGTGACTACATGCCCCATAGGTGGGGTACATTGTAACATGTGAGGCATGTGTGGAAAGTGTTAAAACGTGCGTGTTACAACTAACCCCGCGTTAGGTTGTGCCCTGCGCTCCCCTAATATTAGGGGTGTGGTATGTTATTGGGTCTACATTGCATGAGTAATCTACAGCTTCATGTATCAAATTGGATGCGTCATTCTAGTCCAAATTAAATACATATTTGTACTTTTGCTGTACTTCTGCATTTTGGACATGTGCTTCTTTTACTCTGTAGATCATGTACATACCAAACCTTTAAGTATAGCATGCAAAACAAGAACTCTTTACTTACCCTCAACGATGAGATATAAATGCCTTCAATGTTAGTAGAACAATTGAACACAAGAATTAGAACAGGCCTGAACGTGGCCTAACCAACAAACAGCAACAAATGAATGTAGAACAGATCATCCTGATTCATGTCAGAATAATCCTTAGTATGCAGCAGGAATAAAACCTTTGACCACTGGGACTCCAACAACGTCTGAACCTAAAAGCACAGTGAAGATAATTTAACTTTCAAGCATTTATAACATAAACAGACAAAATTACATATGAAAGCCTTTACTGTTAGTTTTTTATGATTGCTTAAGCACAATTTTAAAAACAAGGCTCGTTTTGTCAAAACACTACCCACAATTCACACATCCACACACACATAAGTAGCAGAACCCCTCAGCTCTTTTGCAAAATGAAACACTCCTTTCAAAATTTTACAATAATTTAACAAAACCCAATTTTGACACCACATGGCACACACATGGTTCATACAATCTGATTCTGTTTGATTAATTTACACACTGCTGTTCTCAATCTTAAACACTTGTAAAATTTCTACTTTTCTAATTATATAATCTAGGTTTGATTTTTTTCAGAGAGTTTTGTTTGAGTAAAGTATATGAATATATTGACCAAACCGTACACACAAGACCAGTACTGCATAATGATATTTCTCTCCACATTGTAAATTCATGTGATTAATTCATGCATTTTCAAGGGTTTGTTTTTTATATCTGCTGAGGTTGGGCTGAAGTCTCTGTCCAACCTCTCTCAACGTTAACCCATGGGTACTCAGTACTCATGGTCAACCAAGGTTGTGCGAATCACATCTGATAAATTTGGTCCACGTCTTCTTTGCCCACATCCTACTCCAGGTCTACCTCTTCCTACCCGCTTCCTCTCTCCCCCTCCCCTCCCCCTCTCCACCACTCTCATACCCCTTCCCCTCTCTACCCCTCTCATACCCCTTCCCCTCTCTACCCCTCCCCCTCTCCACCACTTCCCCTCTCTACCACTCTCATACCCCTTCCCCTCTCTACCCCTCTCATACCCCTTCCCCTCTCTACCCCTCTCATACCCCTCCCCCTCTCCACCACTCTCATACCCCTTCCCCTCTCTACCCCTCTCATACCCCTTCCCCTCTCTACCCCTCCCCCTCTCCACCACTTCCCCTCTCTACCACTCTCATACCCCTTCCCCTCTCTACCCCTCTCATACCCCTTCCCCTCTCTACCCCTCCCCCTCTCCACCACTTCCCCTCTCTACCCCTCTCATACCCCTTCCCCTCTCTACCCCTCCCCCTCTCCACCACTTCCCCTCTCTACCCCTCTGTTCCCTATCATACCCCCTTCCCCTCTCTTTTCCTCTCTACCCCTTCATACCCCTTCCCCTCTCTACCCCTCTCATACCCCTTCCCCTCTCTACCCCTCCCCCTCTCCACCCCTTCCCCTCTCTACCCCTCTGTTCCCCTATCATACCCCCTTCCCCTCTCTTTTCCTCTCTACCCCTTCATACCCCTTCTCCTCTCTTCCCCTCTTCCTCCACGGGCTCCCCCTCTCATTCTCACTCTTCTGCTTTGCCTTCCATTTTTGTTGAAGACTGGTGGACCTGTTGCCTTTTTATAGTGCTTAAACCCGATTGGTGTGTCAAAAATTAAGCACCAGTGTGTGTGCACAGGGAATTGCAAGGAAATGACATTATAATACATTTCTATGTCAAATGTATGCAAGTGTGTTTAGAGTTTTGCAAATCACTGTGTGTAATGTTTTGCAAAAAGTGTGAAGCTGACAATGTGCTTACAATTGTGCAAATCTAGGCCGGTGTTTTGCTCCTTGAGTGTAAGGTTTTGCTAATTGTGGGAAAGTTTTAATTTTAGTGTGTAAGCAATTGAAAAAAACTTTAATATAACAATTTGTGGGTATTAGAACAGGCCTGATCACACCTAATAAACAAACAGTGATTTTTCATTGTGTTGGATGGATAATCCTGATTGATGTCAGAATCATCCCCAGCGTGCAGTAGTATAGGACCTGAGTGCACAACTTGTACACTTGAATGCACAGAAACAATGTAACATCCTAAACATTTACAATCTTGAATAATGCTGAATAAAAATGCATTGATGTTTCATGGAAACAAATCCAGTTTGATAGAGGACTGAAGTGTGTGGTGTGTGTGTGTGTGCCTGTGTGTTTGAGCATGTATGAGGTTCTCACTCAGTTCGCCTGGAATTTTAGATGAATATGTGGGTAGCATCATCCTCCCCAATTCTTCACCTTCCTCCACTTCTATTAAAAAAGAACAAACCAAAGATTGGTATGAAAGGATGAAATAATAAATATCATCAACTTTTGTTTATTCAGGGAAAAGTGACTGAGCATTAAGCTATTTTACACCAATACCCTGAGTTCACATTCATACGGGTGTACATTTAGAAAAAAATGGATAAAGCAATCACTATAAATACTGTGTGTGTGTGTGTGTGTGTGTGTGTGTGTGTGTGTGCTTGTTTATGTGATTTATACAAATTTGTTTAATGACATGGGTATTACACTGGTATTACAACATAAAAGTGGTTTATGAGGACATTTCATATGTTCCCGTAAATCAAATATCTTTAAAAACATACTAAACAATGTTTTATTAAACATGTAAAAATGCAGAATGTGTTTGTGTGTGTGAGTGGTTTTCTTACTCAATTGGCCTTGTAGTTTGGATGGAGATATAGAAAGCATCATTCTCTCCAATTCTTCATCATCCTCCATTTCTGTGAAACAAAGCATAAAAGCAGATGCAAATCATATGTCATCCCACATTTACATATTTTAATTTTGACCTAATATATACTCAACTGTACTGTCAACAAACCTGGAGGATGAGAGGCAGATGCTGCAAGTTCAGCTGAAACACTCTGAAGCGGTCTCTTTTTCTGAGTGAGGTATTGCTGCAGCCGATACATTTTGCTGCCTGGAACACACTGTTTCTGAAGGATGAATGCAGCATATCCATCTGCTCTGCTCTCCCAAACATCTCTCCAAGTCCTGTCTGCGTTAATCCCAAAGCCAACCAAGGTGTCATCTTCATTCCTCACAGGTGGTGCCACTGATCTTCCAGCTAAATACTTTATCAGGTCCTGGATTTCCTGGAAGCTTCTACTGTACTCAAGGAATGAAAGTAGGCTCTCCTTCTTGGGACCCTCTGGTTTAAACTGTCCGGCTCTCTCCTCCTCCTCAACCTTCTTAGTCAAGAATATGGCATAGCCTACATCATTCTCTAGCAGCCACCGGAATGACTTGCCTTTGTACTTTCCAAACTGAAGCACATACTCTCCCAGCACCTCCTGACTGTCTGACACATCTCCTCCTCTCATGAAGACAACAGAGCGGGCATTCTCCTTGACCCTGTCTTCCCTTTGAGGGGCTGATTTGTCCTGGAGATTGGGATTGTCTTTGATCTTCTTGGCTTCATCTGAGGGATCTTGTCTCAGATATCCAGTTGGTCCTTTCCTGAAGCACACTTTGGTCTTGCCTGGGAAGATCACTTTCACCTTCATCCTGCTGTGCTACACAAAGAGCTGATTAGTGATTATGGTCTGTTGCATTAACACACTGTATTAATTAATACAATTCTATTCTGAATAAATTCTTAATAAATAAACAAAACAACATTTAAATGTACCAGTTTATTCTAAAAAAATATTATTAAATGAAAATAAATCTATTTATTTTGGAAAATTTCATGAAAACTATATAACTATCCATCCATCCATCCATCTTCTTCCGCTTATCCGGGGCCGGGTCGCGGGGGCAGCAGTCTAAGCAGAGATGCCCAGACTTCCCTCTCCCTAGACACTTCCTCTAGCTCTTCCGGGGGGACACCGAGGCGTTCCAAGGCCAGCCGGGAGACATAGTCCCTCCAGCGTGTCCTCGGTCTTCCCCGGGGCCTCCTCCCGGTTGGACATGCCCGAAACACCTTCCCGGGAAGGCGTTCAGGAGGCATCCGGAACAGATGCCCGAGCCACCTCAGCTGTCCCCTCTCGATGTGGAGGAGCAGCGGCTCTACTCCGAGTTCCTCCCGAGTGACTGAGCTTCTCACCCTATCTCTAAGGGAGCGCCCAGCCACCCTGCGGAGAAAGCTCATTTCAGCCGCCTGTATCCGGGATCTTGTCCTTTCGGTCATGACCCAAAGCTCATGACCATAGGTGAGAGTAGGAACGTAGATTGACCGGTAAATCGAGAGCTTCGCCTTACGGCTTAGCTCTTTCTTCACCACGACAGACCGGTACATCGACCGCATTACTGCAGAAGCTGCACCGATCCGTCTGTCAATCTCCCGTTCCATCCTCCCCTCACTCGTGAACAAGACCCCTAGATACTTGAACTCCTCCACTTGGGGCAGGAACTCTCCACCAACCTGAAGTGGGCAAGCCACCCTTTTCCGACTGAGGACCATGGCCTCGGATTTGGAGGTGCTGATCCCCATCCCAGCCGCTTCACACTCGGCTGCAAACCGTCCCAGTGCATGCTGAAGGTCCTGGTTAGAAGGGGCCAACACGACAACGTCATCCGCAAAGAGCAGAGACGAAACCGTGTGGTCCCCAAACCTGACACCCGCCGGCCCTTGGCTGCGCCTAGAAATTCTGTCCATAAAAATTATGAACAGAACCGGCGACAAAGGGCAGCCCTGCCGGAGTCCAACATGCACCGGGAACAAGTCTGACTTACTGCCGGCAATGCGGACCAAACTCCTGCTTCGGTCATACAGGGACCGGACAGCCCTCAGCAAAGGACCCCGGACCCCATATTCCCCCAGCACCCTCCACAGGACGCCGCGAGGGACACAGTCGAATGCCTTCTCCAAATCCACAAAACAAATGTGGACTGGTTGGGCAAACTCCCATGAACCCTCCAGCACCCTGTAGAGGGTATAGAGCTGGTCCAGTGTTCCACGACCAGGACGAAAACCACACTGTTCCTCCTGAATCCGAGGTTCCACTATCGGCCGAATTCTCCTCTCCAGTACCCTGGCATAGACTTTCCCGGGGAGGCTGAGAAGTGTGATCCCCCTATAGTTGGAACACACCCTCCGGTCCCCCTTCTTAAAAAGAGGGACCACCACCCCGGTCTGCCATACCAGAGGCACTGTCCCCGACCGCCACGCGATGCTGCAGAGGCGTGTCAGCCAAGACAGCCCCACAACATCCAGAGACTTGAGGTACTCAGGGCGGATCTCATCCACCCCCGGTGCCTTGCCACCGAGGAGTTTCTTGACCACCTCGGTGACTTCAGCTTGGGTGATGGACGAGTCCTCCTCTGAGCCCCCAGCCTCTGCTTCCCCAATGGAAGACGTGACGGCGGGATTGAGGAGATCCTCGAAGTATTCCTTCCACCGTCCGACAACATCCCCAGTTGAGGTCAACAGCCGCCCATCGCCACTGTAAACAGCGTTGGTAGGGCACTGCTTCCCCCTCCTGAGGCGCCGGACGGTTTGCCAGAATCTCTTCGAGGCCAGCCGATAGTCCTTTTCCATGGCCTCACCGAACTCCTCCCAGGCCCGAGTTTTTGCCTCCACAACCACCCGTGCTGCAGTCCGTTTAGCCTGCCGGTACCTGTCAGCTGCCTCAGGAGTCCCACAAGCCAGCCAGGCCCGATAGGACTCCTTCTTCAGCTTGACGGCATCCCTTACTTCCGGTGTCCACCACCGGGTTCGGGGATTGCCGCCTCGACAGGCACCGGAGACCTTGCGTCCACAGCTCCGAGCAGCCGCTTTGACAATGGAGGTGGAGAACATGGTCCACTCGGACTCAATATCTCCAGCCTCCCTCGGGATCTGGTCGAAGCTCTGCCGGAGGCAGGAGTTGAAGATCTCTCTGACAGGAGACTCGGCCAAACGTTCCCAGCAGACCCTCACAGTACGTTTGGGTCTACCGAGTCTATCCAGCTTCCTCCCCCGCCATCGGATCCAACTCACCACCAGGTGGTGATCAGTTGACAGCTCCGCCCCTCTCTTCACCCGAGTGTCCAAGACATACGGCCGCAGGTCAGATGAAACGACCACAAAGTCGATCATTGACCTACGACCTAGGGTGTCCTGGTGCCATGTGCACTGATGGACACCCTTATGCTTGAACATGGTGTTCGTTATGGACAAACTGTAACTAGCACAGAAGTCCAATAACTGAACACCACTCGGGTTCAGATCAGGGGGGCCGTTCCTCCCAATCACGCCCCTCCAGGTTTCACTGTCATTGCCCACGTGGGCGTTGAAGTCCCCCAGTAGAACGACGGAGTCCCCAGTCGGAGCACTCTCCAGCACCCCTCCCAGGGACACCAAGAAGGTCGGGTACTCTGCACTGCTGTTTGGCCCGTAGGCACACACAACAGTGAGAGACCTATCCCCGAGCCGAAGCCGCAGGGAAACGACCCTCTCGTTCACCGGGGTAAACTCCAACACATGGCGGCAGAGCTGGGGGGCTATAAGCAAACCCACACCAGCCCGCCGCCTCTCACCATGGGCAACTCCAGAGTGGTGAAGAGTCCATCCCCTCTCGAGGAGTGTGGTTCCAGAGCCCAAGCCATGCGTGGAGGTGATTCCGACTATCTCTAGTCGGAACCTCTCAACCTCACGCACAATCTCAGGCTCTTTCCCCGCCAGCGAGGTGACATTCCATGTCCCAAGAGCCAGATTCTGTGTCCAGGGATCGGGTCGTCTAGGCCCCTGCCTTCGACTGCTGCCCGATTTTCTTTGCACCGGCCCCTTACGGTCCCTCCTGCGAGTGGTGGGCCCACGGGAAGGTGTCCCCACGTCGCTCCTTTGGGCTGAGCCCGGCCGGACCCCGTGGGGGAAGGCCCGGCCACCAGGCGCTCGCATACGAGCCCCAACCCCAGGCCTGGCTCCAGGGTGGGGCCCCGGCTGCGCCGTACCGGGCGACGTCACGGTCCTCGTTTTACTTGTCATCATAAGGGTTTTTGAACTTTATATATAACTATATATTTCTATATTTCACAATATCCTCTTTCACACACAATTTTAAGTTTAATTATTTCATAATAAAATGTTATTCATATTATGCCTTAGAATTGCACACACATTTTTTTTGTAATTTAAATGTAATATATGTCTGAGTTATATTTATTACATTATTCATAATTCATGTAATATATTTAAAAAATAAACCAGTCAAAAGTTTGAAAACAGTAAGATTATTTAAAAATATGTTTTTAAAGAAGTCTCTTCTGCTCACCAAGGATGCCTTTATTTGATCCAAAATACAGCATACAATACAAAAATACAAAACAGTATTATTGTGAAATAATTTTACAATTTAAAATAACTTTTTCTATTTTAATATATTTTAAAATGCAATTTATTCCTGTGATGCAAAGCTGAATTTATCATCACTGTCACTTGATCCTTCACAAATCATTCTGATACGTATTATTATTATCAGTGTTGAAAACAGTTGTGTAAAAAGAAAACTGGATTATTTAATTAATAGAAAGTTCAAAAGAACAGCATTTATTGAAATATAAAGCTTTTGAAACATTATAAATGTCTATACTGTCACTTGATCAGTTTAATGGATCCTTGCTGAATAAATGTATTTAAGTTCTTACAAAAGCTTTATTTCAGATAAATGCTGTTCTTTTGAACTTTCTATTCATCAAAGAATCCTAAAATGTTATACACAACTGCTTTCAACACTGATAATAATAAGAAATGTTTCTTGATCAAATCATCATGAGAATGATTTGTGAAGGATCATATGACACTGAAGACTGGAGGAATGATGATAAATTCAGCTTTGATCGCAGGAATAAATTACATTTTAATATATATTCAAATAGAAAAAAAGTTTTTTTTTAGTTTTTTTTTTTTTGTATGTTTAATTACAAATGCACCCTTGGTGTGTCGAAATGACTTCTTTAAAAATATAAAACATCTAACAGTTCTCAAACTTTTGACTGTAACATAATAGTGTAACGTTATATGTTAACCGTGCAGTATGATGTGACGTTAGTACTACTAGATCATACTGCATTGTTAGCATATTTTTTAAAAAACGTTTTATTTGTACATAGTACGAGACCAGTGAAAAAACATTCCCCTTTGCAAACAAAGATAGGCTACTCTTATACAATAACAGCTGTATTTTCAACGAGGAGTTTAGTTTACTGTTTCCTAACGTCACAAACCAACAACACAATTAACAATAGGCTAACGTTACATATAAACATAATATGATCATATACATGCAATTTAATGAAAATAGAAATATATAAATAATAACGTACATGCTGTCACCTGAAGTAAAATCTGTCTGAATGTAGCTTAGGCAGTATTTGTTGTACAAAACAAAACAAGTTTGCTGACAATTCGCTAAACAAATATCTCTCCGATCGTAAAATGGGTTTCCCCTCCTCCACTGCGAATGATTGACAGATGACAAGATGACGGTGCGCTTCTTTTAAATTCCCCGCCACAGAAATGGCGAAACAGCGCCATGAAATCTACCTGTGGTCATAATTATATTGCATCGGTAGTGTTAAGCACTACCATAGAGAATGAATGGGAAAAGTTAAGGGAAGTTAAGCTTAACCATTTTCGGCTCCCGCGCGGAAGACCGGGGTTCGATTCCCCGACGGGGAGGCTTCTTCTTTATGACGGCCAAATAACACCTTGCATAAGCTCAGGCCTTACCGTCAAACTGCTGATAAAGCCAACCCGTCGTTCAAGACTCACCTGTTGATGATTAGCTGATTGCACGTGATAGGTCTTACTTTCAATAAAATGTTTGCAGTGGGTTTGAAAAAGGTGTTTTTATGCATGTTTGGCCTGGGTTTGTGCTGCATTTACACTGTGGTGACCAGCAGGGGCCACCAGCGTGTGGCGCTTCAAAGCAGTGAAACATTTTGCCAAGCGTTTGGTTCTATTGACTCAAAGCTTTAAAAAGCTTCAACACTCTCTATTTTTGAACAAAAGCATGTGGCTCTGCTGTGAACAGAGCATCCAAAAATACCAAAAACTCACAAATGTTCCCCTCCACGGAAATCTTTAGTAAAAGGCGAAAGATTTATGCGTGAATGAAGAGAAACTCGAGCTGTACCCCTGAGATGTTGGGCCAATGTGCTCCCACCAACATGCCACAATGCTCAGCAAGGGTAATGTCTGGTGCAGGCTCCTCCCACCCTGCTTTTTTCTTTTTCAAATCATCGAGCCATTTCCATTGGAAGGAGCAAATGTAATAAGAATCCGCCCCATCACCAGATGACCGCAAACCCTGCCTAAGAGGATGTCGCTGAGGCCGATAGTATGTTGAAGATCATTGGTAGTGGTATTCGCACAAGATTTTTTATGAACTTCCTGGAAGCGAAATGAACAAACCCTTCATCTCCTTCCATTGCGGGTTGATTCCTCCATAGGACAGGGTAAGCTCCTCTCCTGCCCCATTGGCCAAAATAAAAGAGTTAAATAATAACTCCCACAATGGAAAGCATATCCAGTATTATGTGACGGTTGCCCATGCAAAACAGTGTCTGCAAGAGCATGTCCTCGTTAGTATAGTGGACAGTATCTCCGCCTGTCACGCGGAAGACCGGGGTTCGATTCCCCGACGGGGAGGCTTCTTCTTTATGACGGCCAAATAACACGATTGCATAAGCTCAGGCCTTACCGTCAAACTGCTGATAAAGCCAACCCGTCGTTCAAGACTCACCTGTTGATGATTAGCTGATTGCACGTGATAGGTCTTACTTTCAATAAAATGTTTGCAGTGGGTTTGTAAAAGGTGTTTTTATGCATGTTTGGCCTGGGTTTGTGTTGCATTTACACTGTGGTGACCAGCAGGGGCCACCAGCGTGTGGCGCTTCAAAGCAGTGAAACATTTTGCCAAGCGTTTGGTTCTATTGACTCAAAGCTTTAAAAAGCTTCAACACTCTCTATTTTTGAACAAATGCATGTGGCTCTGCTGTGAGCAGAGCATCCAAAAATACCAAAAACTCGCAAATGTTCCCCTCCACGGAAATCTTTAGTAAAAGGCGAAAGATTTATGCGTGAATGAAGAGAAACTCGAGCTGTACCCCTGAGATGTTGGGCCAATGTGCTCCCACCAACATGCCACAATGCTCAGCAAGGGTAATGTCTGGTGCAGGCTCCTCCCACCCTGCTTTTTTCTTTTTCAAATCATCGAGCCATTTCCATTGGAAGGAGCAAATGTAATAAGAATCCGCCCCATCACCAGATGACCGCAAACCCTGCCTAAGAGGATGTCGCTGAGGCCGATAGTATGTTGAAGATCATTGGTAGTGGTATTCGCACAAGATTTTTTATGAACTTCCTGGAAGCGAAATGAACAAACCCTTCATCTCCTTCCATTGCGGGTTGATTCCTCCATAGGACAGGGTAAGCTCCTCTCCTGCCCCATTGGCCAAAATAAAAGAGTTAAATAATAACTCCCACAATGGAAAGCATATCCAGTATTATGTGACGGTTGCCCATGCAAAACAGTATCTGCAAGAGCATGTCCTCGTTAGTATAGTGGACAGTATCTCCGCCTGTCACGCGGAAGACCGGGGTTCGATTCCCCGACGGGGAGGCTTCTTCTTTATGACGGCCAAATAACACCTTGCATAAGCTCAGGCCTTACCGTCAAACTGCTGATAAAGCCAACCCGTCGTTCAAGACTCACCTGTTGATGATTAGCTGATTGCACGTGATAGGTCTTACTTTCAATAAAATGTTTGCAGTGGGTTTGAAAAAGGTGTTTTTATGCATGTTTGGCCTGGGTTTGTGCTGCATTTACACTGTGGTGACCAGCAGGGGCCACCAGCGTGTGGCACTTCAAAGCAGTGAAACATTTTGCCAAGCGTTTGGTTCTATTGACTCAAAGCTTTAAAAAGCTTCAACACTCTCTATTTTTGAACAAATGCATGTGGCTCTGCTGTGAACAGAGCATCCAAAAATACCAAAAACTCGCAAATGTTCCCCTCCACGGAAATCTTTAGTAAAAGGCGAAAGATTTATGCGTGAATGAAGAGAAACTCGAGCTGTACCCCTGAGATGTTGGGCCAATGTGCTCCCACCAACATGCCACAATGCTCAGCAAGGGTAATGTCTGGTGCAGGCTCCTCCCACCCTGCTTTTTTCTTTTTCAAATCATCGAGCCATTTCCATTGGAAGGAGCAAATGTAATAAGAATCCGCCCCATCACCAGATGACCGCAAACCCTGCCTAAGAGGATGTCGCTGAGGCCGATAGTATGTTGAAGATCATTGGTAGTGGTATTCGCACAAGATTTTTTATGAACTTCCTGGAAGCGAAATGAACAAACCCTTCATCTCCTTCCATTGCGGGTTGATTCCTCCATAGGACAGGGTAAGCTCCTCTCCTGCCCCATTGGCCAAAATAAAAGAGTTAAATAATAACTCCCACAATGGAAAGCATATCCAGTATTATGTGACGGTTGCCCATGCAAAACAGTGTCTGCAAGAGCATGTCCTCGTTAGTATAGTGGACAGTATCTCCGCCTGTCACGCGGAAGACCGGGGTTCGATTCCCCGACGGGGAGGCTTCTTCTTTATGACAGCCAAATAACACCTTGCATAAGCTCAGGCCTTACCGTCAAACTGCTGATAAAGCCAACCCGTCGTTCAAGACTCACCTGTTGATGATTAGCTGATTGCACGTGATAGGTCTTACTTTCAATAAAATGTTTGCAGTGGGTTTGAAAAAGGTGTTTTTATGCATGTTTGGCCTGGGTTTGTGCTGCATTTACACTGTGGTGACCAGCAGGGGCCACCAGCGTGTGGCGCTTCAAAGCAGTGAAACATTTTGCCAAGCGTTTGGTTCTATTGACTCAAAGCTTTAAAAAGCTTCAACACTCTCTATTTTTGAACAAATGCATGTGGCTCTGCTGTGAACAGAGCATCCAAAAATACCAAAAACTCGCAAATGTTCCCCTCCACGGAAATCTTTAGTAAAAGGCGAAAGATTTATGCGTGAATGAAGAGAAACTCGAGCTGTACCCCTGAGATGTTGGGCCAATGTGCTCCCACCAACATGCCACAATGCTCAGCAAGGGTAATGTCTGGTGCAGGCTCCTGCCACCCTGCTTTTTTCTTTTTCAAATCATCGAGCCATTTCCATTGGAAGGAGCAAATGTAATAAGAATCCGCCCCATCACCAGATGACCGCAAACCCTGCCTAAGAGGATGTCGCTGAGGCCGATAGTATGTTGAAGATCATTGGTAGTGGTATTCGCACAAGATTTTTTATGAACTTCCTGGAAGCGAAATGAACAAACCCTTCATCTCCTTCCATTGCGGGTTGATTCCTCCATAGGACAGGGTAAGCTCCTCTCCTGCCCCATTGGCCAAAATAAAAGAGTTAAATAATAACTCCCACAATGGAAAGCATATCCAGTATTATGTGACGGTTGCCCATGCAAAACAGTGTCTGCAAGAGCATGTCCTCGTTAGTATAGTGGACAGTATCTCCGCCTGTCACGCGGAAGACCGGGGTTCGATTCCCCGACGGGGAGGCTTCTTCTTTATGACGGCCAAATAACACCTTGCATAAGCTCAGGCCTTACCGTCAAACTGCTGATAAAGCCAACCCGTCGTTCAAGACTCACCTGTTGATGATTAGCTGATTGCACGTGATAGGTCTTACTTTCAATAAAATGTTTGCAGTGGGTTTGAAAAAGGTGTTTTTATGCATGTTTGGCCTGGGTTTGTGCTGCATTTACACTGTGGTGACCAGCAGGGGCCACCAGCGTGTGGCGCTTCAAAGCAGTGAAACATTTTGCCAAGCGTTTGGTTCTATTGACTCAAAGCTTTAAAAAGCTTCAACACTCTCTGTTTTTGAACAAATGCATGTGGCTCTGCTGTGAGCAGAGCATCCAAAAATACCAAAAACTCGCAAATGTTCCCCTCCACGGAAATCTTTAGTAAAAGGCGAAAGATTTATGCGTGAATGAAGAGAAACTCGAGCTGTACCCCTGAGATGTTGGGCCAATGTGCTCCCACCAACATGCCACAATGCTCAGCAAGGGTAATGTCTGGTGCAGGCTCCTCCCACCCTGCTTTTTTCTTTTTCAAATCATCGAGCCATTTCCATTGGAAGGAGCAAATGTAATAAGAATCCGCCCCATCACCAGATGACCGCAAACCCTGCCTAAGAGGATGTCGCTGAGGCCGATAGTATGTTGAAGATCATTGGTAGTGGTATTCGCACAAGATTTTTTATGAACTTCCTGGAAGCGAAATGAACAAACCCTTCATCTCCTTCCATTGCGGGTTGATTCCTCCATAGGACAGGGTAAGCTCCTCTCCTGCCCCATTGGCCAAAATAAAAGAGTTAAATAATAACTCCCACAATGGAAAGCATATCCAGTATTATGTGACGGTTGCCCATGCAAAACAGTGTCTGCAAGAGCATGTCCTCGTTAGTATAGTGGACAGTATCTCCGCCTGTCACGCGGAAGACCGGGGTTCGATTCCCCGACGGGGAGGCTTCTTCTTTATGACGGCCAAATAACACCTTGCATAAGCTCAGGCCTTACCGTCAAACTGCTGATAAAGCCAACCCGTCGTTCAAGACTCACCTGTTGATGATTAGCTGATTGCACGTGATAGGTCTTACTTTCAATAAAATGTTTGCAGTGGGTTTGTAAAAGGTGTTTTTATGCATGTTTGGCCTGGGTTTGTGCTGCATTTACACTGTGGTGACCAGCAGGGGCCACCAGCGTGTGGCGCTTCAAAGCAGTGAAACATTTTGCCAAGCGTTTGGTTCTATTGACTCAAAGCTTTAAAAAGCTTCAACACTCTCTATTTTTGAACAAATGCATGTGGCTCTGCTGTGAGCAGAGCATCCAAAAATACCAAAAACTCGCAAATGTTCCCCTCCACGGAAATCTTTAGTAAAAGGCGAAAGATTTATGCGTGAATGAAGAGAAACTCGAGCTGTACCCCTGAGATGTTGGGCCAATGTGCTCCCACCAACATGCCACAATGCTCAGCAAGGGTAATGTCTGGTGCAGGCTCCTCCCACCCTGCTTTTTTCTTTTTCAAATCATCGAGCCATTTCCATTGGAAGGAGCAAATGTAATAAGAATCCGCCCCATCACCAGATGACCGCAAACCCTGCCTAAGAGGATGTCGCTGAGGCCGATAGTATGTTGAAGATCATTGGTAGTGGTATTCGCACAAGATTTTTTATGAACTTCCTGGAAGCGAAATGAACAAACCCTTCATCTCCTTCCATTGCGGGTTGATTCCTCCATAGGACAGGGTAAGCTCCTCTCCTGCCCCATTGGCCAAAATAAAAGAGTTAAATAATAACTCCCACAATGGAAAGCATATCCAGTATTATGTGACGGTTGCCCATGCAAAACAGTGTCTGCAAGAGCATGTCCTCGTTAGTATAGTGGACAGTATCTCCGCCTGTCACGCGGAAGACCGGGGTTCGATTCCCCGACGGGGAGGCTTCTTCTTTATGACGGCCAAATAACACCTTGCATAAGCTCAGGCCTTACCGTCAAACTGCTGATAAAGCCAACCCGTCGTTCAAGACTCACCTGTTGATGATTAGCTGATTGCACGTGATAGGTCTTACTTTCAATAAAATGTTTGCAGTGGGTTTGTAAAAGGTGTTTTTATGCATGTTTGGCCTGGGTTTGTGTTGCATTTACACTGTGGTGACCAGCAGGGGCCACCAGCGTGTGGCGCTTCAAAGCAGTGAAACATTTTGCCAAGCGTTTGGTTCTATTGACTCAAAGCTTTAAAAAGCTTCAACACTCTCTATTTTTGAACAAATGCATGTGGCTCTGCTGTGAGCAGAGCATCCAAAAATACCAAAAACTCGCAAATGTTCCCCTCCACGGAAATCTTTAGTAAAAGGCGAAAGATTTATGCGTGAATGAAGAGAAACTCGAGCTGTACCCCTGAGATGTTGGGCCAATGTGCTCCCACCAACATGCCACAATGCTCAGCAAGGGTAATGTCTGGTGCAGGCTCCTCCCACCCTGCTTTTTTCTTTTTCAAATCATCGAGCCATTTCCATTGGAAGGAGCAAATGTAATAAGAATCCGCCCCATCACCAGATGACCGCAAACCCTGCCTAAGAGGATGTCGCTGAGGCCGATAGTATGTTGAAGATCATTGGTAGTGGTATTCGCACAAGATTTTTTATGAACTTCCTGGAAGCGAAATGAACAAACCCTTCATCTCCTTCCATTGCGGGTTGATTCCTCCATAGGACAGGGTAAGCTCCTCTCCTGCCCCATTGGCCAAAATAAAAGAGTTAAATAATAACTCCCACAATGGAAAGCATATCCAGTATTATGTGACGATTGCCCATGCAAAACAGTGTCTGCAAGAGCATGTCCTCGTTAGTATAGTGGACAGTATCTCCGCCTGTCACGCGGAAGACCGGGGTTCGATTCCCCGACGGGGAGGCTTCTTCTTTATGACGGCCAAATAACACCTTGCATAAGCTCAGGCCTTACCGTCAAACTGCTGATAAAGCCAACCCGTCGTTCAAGACTCACCTGTTGATGATTAGCTGATTGCACGTGATAGGTCTTACTTTCAATAAAATGTTTGCAGTGGGTTTGAAAAAGGTGTTTTTATGCATGTTTGGCCTGGGTTTGTGCTGCATTTACACTGTGGTGACCAGCAGGGGCCACCAGCGTGTGGCGCTTCAAAGCAGTGAAACATTTTGCCAAGCGTTTGGTTCTATTGACTCAAAGCTTTAAAAAGCTTCAACACTCTCTATTTTTGAACAAAAGCATGTGGCTCTGCTGTGAACAGAGCATCCAAAAATACCAAAAACTCGCAAATGTTCCCCTCCACGGAAATCTTTAGTAAAAGGCGAAAGATTTATGCGTGAATGAAGAGAAACTCGAGCTGTACCCCTGAGATGTTGGGCCAATGTGCTCCCACCAACATGCCACAATGCTCAGCAAGGGTAATGTCTGGTGCAGGCTCCTCCCACCCTGCTTTTTTCTTTTTCAAATCATCGAGCCATTTCCATTGGAAGGAGCAAATGTAATAAGAATCCGCCCCATCACCAGATGACCGCAAACCCTGCCTAAGAGGATGTCGCTGAGGCCGATAGTATGTTGAAGATCATTGGTAGTGGTATTCGCACAAGATTTTTTATCAACTTCCTGGAAGCGAAATGAACAAACCCTTCATCTCCTTCCATTGCGGGTTGATTCCTCCATAGGACAGGGTAAGCTCCTCTCCTGCCCCATTGGCCAAAATAAAAGAGTTAAATAATAACTCCCACAATGGAAAGCATATCCAGTATTATGTGACGGT
Source organism: Romanogobio albipinnatus (assembly GCA_023566225.1). Classification (NCBI taxonomy): domain Eukaryota; kingdom Metazoa; phylum Chordata; class Actinopteri; order Cypriniformes; family Gobionidae; genus Romanogobio; species Romanogobio albipinnatus. Next base: position 16,094,166 of record CM042248.1, on the reverse strand, counting down.
TGCCCATGCAAAACAGTGTCTGCAAGAGCAGGTCCTCGTTAGTATAGTGGACAGTATCTCCGCCTGTCACGCGGAAGACCGGGGTTCGATTCCCCGACGGGGAGGCTTCTTCTTTATGACGGCCAATTAACACCTTGCATAAGCTCAGGCCTTACCGTCAAACTGCTGATAAAGCCAACCCGTCGTTCAAGACTCACCTGTTGATGATTAGCTGATTGCACGTGATAGGTCGTACTTTCAATAAAATGTTTGCAGTGGGTTTGTAAAAGGTGTTTTTATGCATGTTTGGCCTGGGTTTGTGTTGCATTTACACTGTGGTGACCAGCAGGGGCCACCAGCGTGTGGCGCTTCAAAGCAGTGAAACATTTTGCCAAGCGTTTGGTTCTATTGACTCAAAGCTTTAAAAAGCTTCAACACTCTCTGTTTTTGAACAAATGCATGTGGCTCTGCTGTGAGCAGAGCATCCAAAAATACCAAAAACTCGCAAATGTTCCCCTCCACGGAAATCTTTAGTAAAAGGCGAAAGATTTATGCGTGAATGAAGAGAAACTCGAGCTGTACCCCTGAGATGTTGGGCCAATGTGCTCCCACCAACATGCCACAATGCTCAGCAAGGGTAATGTCTGGTGCAGGCTCCTCCCACCCTGCTTTTTCCTTTTTCAAATCATCGAGCCATTTCCATTGGAAGGAGCAAATGTAATAAGAATCCGCCCCATCACCAGATGACCGCAAACCCTGCCTAAGAGGATGTCGCTGAGGCCGATAGTATGTTGAAGATCATTGGTAGTGGTATTCGCACAAGATTTTTTATGAACTTCCTGGAAGCGAAATGAACAAACCCTGCATCTCCTTCCATTGCGGGTTGATTCCTCCATAGGACAGGGTAAGCTCCTCTCCTGCCCCATTGGCCAAAATAAAAGAGTTAAATAATAACTCCCACAATGGAAAGCATATCCAGTATTATGTGACGGTTGCCCATGCAAAACAGTGTCTGCAAGAGAAAGTCCTCGTTAGTATAGTGGACAGTATCTCCGCCTGTCACGCGGAAGACCGGGGTTCGATTCCCCGACGGGGAGGCTTCTTCTTTATGACGGCCAAATAACACCTTGCATAAGCTCAGGCCTTACCGTCAAACTGCTGATAAAGCCAACCCGTCATTCAAGACTCACCTGTTGATGATTAGCTGATTGCACGTGATAGGTCTTACTTTCAATAAAATGTTTGCAGTGGGTTTGTAAAAGGTGTTTTTATGCATGTTTGGCCTGGGTTTGTGTTGCATTTACACTGTGGTGACCAGCAGGGGCCACCAGCGTGTGGCGCTTCAAAGCAGTGAAACATTTTGCCAAGCGTTTGGTTCTATTGACTCAAAGCTTTAAAAAGCTTCAACACTCTCTATTTTTGAACAAATGCATGTGGCTCTGCTGTGAACAGAGCATCCAAAAATACCAAAAACTCGCAAATGTTCCCCTCCACGGAAATCTTTAGTAAAAGGCGAAAGATTTATGCGTGAATGAAGAGAAACTCGAGCTGTACCCCTGAGATGTTGGGCCAATGTGCTCCCACCAACATGCCACAATGCTCAGCAAGGGTAATGTCTGGTGCAGGCTCCTCCCACCCTGCTTTTTTCTTTTTCAAATCATCGAGCCATTTCCATTGGAAGGAGCAAATGTAATAAGAATCCGCCCCATCACCAGATGACCGCAAACCCTGCCTAAGAGGATGTCGCTGAGGCCGATAGTATGTTGAAGATCATTGGTAGTGGTATTCGCACAAGATTTTTTATGAACTTCCTGGAAGCGAAATGAACAAACCCTTCATCTCCTTCCATTGCGGGTTGATTCCTCCATAGGACAGGGTAAGCTCCTCTCCTGCCCCATTGGCCAAAATAAAAGAGTTAAATAATAACTCCCACAATGGAAAACATATCCAGTATTATGTGACGGTTGCCCATGCAAAACAGTGTCTGCAAGAGCAAGTCCTCGTTAGTATAGTGGACAGTATCTCCGCCTGTCACGCGGAAGACCGGGGTTCGATTCCCCGACGGGGAGGCTTCTTCTTTATGACGGCCAAATAACACCTTGCATAAGCTCAGGCCTTACCGTCAAACTGCTGATAAAGCCAACACGCCGTTCAAGACTCACCTGTTGATGATTAGCTGATTGCACGTGATAGGTCTTACTTTCAATAAAATGTTTGCAGTGGGTTTGTAAAAGGTGTTTTTATGCATGTTTGGCCTGGGTTTGTGTTGCAAACCCTGCCTAAGAGGATGTCGCTGAGGCCGATAGTATGTTGAAGATCATTGGTAGTGGTATTCGCACAAGATTTTTTATGAACTTCCTGGAAGCGAAATGAACAAACCCTTCATCTCCTTCCATTGCGGGTTGATTCCTCCATAGGACAGGGTAAGCTCCTCTCCTGCCCCATTGGCCAAAATAAAAGAGTTAAATAATAACTCCCACAATGGAAAGCATATCCAGTATTATGTGACGGTTGCCCATGCAATACAGTGTCTGCAAGAGCAAGTCCTCGTTAGTATAGTGGACAGTATCTCCGCTTGTCACGCGGAAGACCGGGGTTCGATTCCCCGACGGGGAGGCTTCTTCTTTATGACGGCCAAATAACACCTTGCATAAGCTCAGGCCTTACCGTCAAACTGCTGATAAAGCCAACCCGTCGTTCAAGACTCACCTGTTGATGATTAGCTGATTGCACGTGATAGGTCTTACTTTCAATAAAATGTTTGCAGTGGGTTTGTAAAAGGTGTTTTTATGCATGTTTGGCCTGGGTTTGTGTTGCATTTACACTGTGGTGACCAGCAGGGGCCACCAGCGTGTGGCGCTTCAAAGCAGTGAAACATTTTGCCAAGCGTTTGGTTCTATTGACTCAAAGCTTTAACACTCTCTGTTTTTGAACAAACGCATGTGGCTCTGCTGTGAGCAGAGCATCCAAAAATACCAAAAACTCGCAAATGTTCCCCTCCACGGAAATCTTTAGTAAAAGGCGAAAGATTTATGCGTGAATGAAGAGAAACTCGAGCTGTACCCCTGAGATGTTGGGCCAATGTGCTCCCACCAACATGCCACAATGCTCAGCAAGGGTAATGTCTGGTGCAGGCTCCTCCCACCCTGCTTTTTCCTTTTTCAAATCATCAAGCCATTTCCATTGGAAGGAGCAAATGTAATAAGAATCCGCCCCATCACCAGATGACCGCAAACCCTGCCTAAGAGGATGTCGCTGAGGCCGATAGTATGTTGAAGATCATTGGTAGTGGTATTCGCACAAGATTTTTTATGAACTTCCTGGAAGCGAAATGAACAAACCCTTCATCTCCTTCCATTGCGGGTTGATTCCTCCATAGGACAGGGTAAGCTCCTCTCCTGCCCCATTGGCCAAAATAAAAGAGTTAAATAATAACTCCCACAATGGAAAGCATATCCAGTATTATGTGACGGTTGCCCATGCAAAACAGTGTCTGCAAGAGCATGTCCTCGTTAGTATAGTGGACAGTATCTCCGCCTGTCACGCGGAAGCCCGGGGTTCGATTCCCCGACGGGGAGGCTTCTTCTTTATGACGGCCAAATAACACCTTGCATAAGCTCAGGCCTTACCGTCAAACTGCTGATAAAGCCAACCCGTCGTTCAAGACTCACCTGTTGATGATTAGCTGATTGCACGTGATAGGTCTTACTTTCAATAAAATGTTTGCAGTGGGTTTGTAAAAGGTGTTTTTATGCATGTTTGGCCTGGGTTTGTGCTGCATTTACACTGTGGTGACCAGCAGGGGCCACCAGCGTGTGGCGCTTCAAAGCAGTGAAACATTTTGCCAAGCGTTTGGTTCTATTGACTCAAAGCTTTAAAAAGCTTCAACACTCTCTGTTTTTGAACAAATGCATGTGGCTCTGCTGTGAGCAGAGCATCCAAAAATACCAAAAACTCGCAAATGTTCCCCTCCACGGAAATCTTTAGTAAAAGGCGAAAGATTTATGCGTGAATGAAGAGAAACTCGAGCTGTACCCCTGAGATGTTGGGCCAATGTGCTCCCACCAACATGCCACAATGCTCAGCAAGGGTAATGTCTGGTGCAGGCTCCTCCCACCCTGCTTTTTCCTTTTTCAAATCATCGAGCCATTTCCATTGGAAGGAGCAAATGTAATAAGAATCCGCCCCATCACCAGATGACCGCAAACCCTGCCTAAGAGGATGTCGCTGAGGCCGATAGTATGTTGAAGATCATTGGTAGTGGTATTCGCACAAGATTTTTTATGAACTTCCTGGAAGCGAAATGAACAAACCCTTCATCTCCTTCCATTGCGGGTTGATTCCTCCATAGGACAGGGTAAGCTCCTCTCCTGCCCCATTGGCCAAAATAAAAGAGTTAAATAATAACTCCCACAATGGAAAGCATATCCAGTATTATGTGACGGTTGCCCATGCAAAACAGTGTCTGCAAGAGCAAGTCCTTGTTAGTATAGTGGACAGTATCTCCACCTGTCACGCGGAAGACCGGGGTTCGATTCCCCGACGGGGAGGCTTCTTCTTTATGACGGCCAAATAACACCTTGCATAAGCTCAGGCCTTACCGTCAAACTGCTGATAAAGCCAACCCGTCGTTCAAGACTCACCTGTTGATGATTAGCTGATTGCACGTGATAGGTCTTACTTTCAATAAAATGTTTGCAGTGGGTTTGTAAAAGGTGTTTTTATGCATGTTTGGCCTGGGTTTGTGTTGCATTTACACTGTGGTGACCAGCAGGGGCCACCAGCGTGTGGCGCTTCAAAGCAGTGAAACATTTTGCCAAGCGTTTGGTTCTATTGACTCAAAGCTTTAACACTCTCTGTTTTTGAACAAACGCATGTGGCTCTGCTGTGAGCAGAGCATCCAAAAATACCAAAAACTCGCAAATGTTCCCCTCCACGGAAATCTTTAGTAAAAGGCGAAAGATTTATGCGTGAATGAAGAGAAACTCGAGCTGTACCCCTGAGATGTTGGGCCAATGTGCTCCCACCAACATGCCACAATGCTCAGCAAGGGTAATGTCTGGTGCAGGCTCCTCCCACCCTGCTTTTTTCTTTTTCAAATCATCGAGCCATTTCCATTGGAAGGAGCAAATGTAATAAGAATCCGCCCCATCACCAGATGACCGCAAACCCTGCCTAAGAGGATGTCGCTGAGGCCGATAGTATGTTGAAGATCATTGGTAGTGGTATTCGCACAAGATTTTTTATGAACTTCCTGGAAGCGAAATGAACAAACCCTTCATCTCCTTCCATTGCGGGTTGATTCCTCCATAGGACAGGGTAAGCTCCTCTCCTGCCCCATTGGCCAAAATAAAAGAGTTAAATAATAACTCCCACAATGGAAAGCATATCCAGTATTATGTGACGGTTGCCCATGCAAAACAGTGTCTGCAAGAGCATGTCCTCGTTAGTATAGTGGACAGTATCTCCGCCTGTCACGCGGAAGACCGGGGTTCGATTCCCCGACGGGGAGGCTTCTTCTTTATGACAGCCAAATAACACCTTGCATAAGCTCAGGCCTTACCGTCAAACTGCTGATAAAGCCAACCCGTCGTTCAAGACTCACCTGTTGATGATTAGCTGATTGCACGTGATAGGTCTTACTTTCAATAAAATGTTTGCAGTGGGTTTGAAAAAGGTGTTTTTATGCATGTTTGGCCTGGGTTTGTGCTGCATTTACACTGTGGTGACCAGCAGGGGCCACCAGCGTGTGGCGCTTCAAAGCAGTGAAACATTTTGCCAAGCGTTTGGTTCTATTGACTCAAAGCTTTAAAAAGCTTCAACACTCTCTATTTTTGAACAAATGCATGTGGCTCTGCTGTGAACAGAGCATCCAAAAATACCAAAAACTCGCAAATGTTCCCCTCCACGGAAATCTTTAGTAAAAGGCGAAAGATTTATGCGTGAATGAAGAGAAACTCGAGCTGTACCCCTGAGATGTTGGGCCAATGTGCTCCCACCAACATGCCACAATGCTCAGCAAGGGAAATGTCTGGTGCAGGCTTTTGCCACCCTGCTTTTTTCTTTTTCAAATCATCGAGCCATTTCCATTGGAAGGAGCAAATGTAATAAGAATCCGCCCCATCACCAGATGACCGCAAACCCTGCCTAAGAGGATGTCGCTGAGGCCGATAGTATGTTGAAGATCATTGGTAGTGGTATTCGCACAAGATTTTTTATGAACTTCCTGGAAGCGAAATGAACAAACCCTTCATCTCCTTCCATTGCGGGTTGATTCCTCCATAGGACAGGGTAAGCTCCTCTCCTGCCCCATTGGCCAAAATAAAAGAGTTAAATAATAACTCCCACAATGGAAAGCATATCCAGTATTGTGTGACAGTTGCCCATGCAAAACAGTGTCTGCAAGAGCAAGTCCTCGTTAGTATAGTGGACAGTATCTCCGCCTGTCACGCGGAAGACCGGGGTTCGATTCCCCGACAGGGAGGCTTCTTCTTTATGACGGCCAAATAACACCTTGCATAAGCTCAGGCCTTACCGTCAAACTGCTGATAAAGCCAACCCGCCGTTCAAGACTCACCTGTTGATGATTAGCTGATTGCACGTGATAGGTCTTACTTTCAATAAAATGTTTGCAGTGGGTTTGTAAATGTGTTTTTATGCATGTTTGGCCTGGGTTTGTGTTGCAAACCCTGCCTAAGAGGATGTCGCTGAGGCCGATAGTATGTTGAAGATCATTGGTAGTGGTATTCGCACAAGATTTTTTATGAACTTCCTGGAAGCGAAATGAACAAACCCTTCATCTCCTTCCATTGCGGGTTGATTCCTCCATAGGACAGGGTAAGCTCCTCTCCTGCCCCATTGGCCAAAATAAAAGAGTTAAATAATAACTCCCACAATGGAAAGCATATCCAGTATTGTGTGACAGTTGCCCATGCAAAACAGTGTCTGCAAGAGCAAGTCCTCGTTAGTATAGTGGACAGTATCTCCGCCTGTCACGCGGAAGACCGGGGTTCGATTCCCCGACAGGGAGGCTTCTTCTTTATGACGGCCAAATAACACCTTGCATAAGCTCAGGCCTTACCGTCAAACTGCTGATAAAGCCAACCCGCCGTTCAAGACTCACCTGTTGATGATTAGCTGATTGCACGTGATAGGTCTTACTTTCAATAAAATGTTTGCAGTGGGTTTGTAAAAGGTGTTTTTATGCATGTTTGGCCTGGGTTTGTGTTGCAAACCCTGCCTAAGAGGATGTCGCTGAGGCCGATAGTATGTTGAAGATCATTGGTAGTGGTATTCGCACAAGATTTTTTATGAACTTCCTGGAAGCGAAATGAACAAACCCTTCATCTCCTTCCATTGCGGGTTGATTCCTCCATAGGACAGGGTAAGCTCCTCTCCTGCCCCATTGGCCAAAATAAAAGAGTTAAATAATAACTCCCACAATGGAAAGCATATCCAGTATTATGTGACGGTTGCCCATGCAAAACAGTGTCTGCAAGAGCAAGTCCTCGTTAGTATAGTGGACAGTATCTCCGCCTGTCACGCGGAAGACCGGGGTTCGATTCCCCGACGGGGAGGCTTCTTCTTTATGACGGCCAAATAACACCTTGCATAAGCTCAGGCCTTACCGTCAAACTGCTGATAAAACCAACCCGCCCTTCAAGACTCACCTGTTGATGATTAGCTGATTGCACGTGATAGGTCTTACTTTCAATAAAATGTTTGCAGTGGGTTTGTAAAAGGTGTTTTTATGCATGTTTGGCCTGGGTTTGTGTTGCAAACCCTGCCTAAGAGGATGTCGCTGAGGCCGATAGTATGTTGAAGATCATTGGTAGTGGTATTCGCACAAGATTTTTTATGAACTTCCTGGAAGCGAAATGAACAAACCTTTCATCTCCTTCCATTGCGGGTTGATTCCTCCATAGGACAGGGTAAGCTCCTCTCCTGCCCCATTGGCCAAAATAAAAGAGTTAAATAATAACTCCCACAATGGAAAGCATATCCAGTATTATGTGACGGTTGCCCATGCAAAACAGTGTCTGCAAGAGCAAGTCCTCGTTAGTATAGTGGACAGTATCTCCGCCTGTCACGCGGAAGACCGGTGTTCGATTCCCCGACGGGGAGGCTTCTTCTTTATGACAGCCAAATAACACCTTGCATAAGCTCAGGCCTTACCGTCAAACTGCTGATAAAGCCAACCCGTCGTTCAAGACTCACCTGTTGATGATTAGCTGATTGCACGTGATAGGTCTTACTTTCAATAAAATGTTTGCAGTGGGTTTGAAAAAGGTGTTTTTATGCATGTTTGGCCTGGGTTTGTGCTGCATTTACACTGTGGTGACCAGCAGGGGCCACCAGCGTGTGGCGCTTCAAAGCAGTGAAACATTTTGCCAAGCGTTTGGTTCTATTGACTCAAAGCTTTAAAAAGCTTCAACACTCTCTATTTTTGAACAAATGCATGTGGCTCTGCTGTGAACAGAGCATCCAAAAATACCAAAAACTCGCAAATGTTCCCCTCCACGGAAATCTTTAGTAAAAGGCGAAAGATTTATGCGTGAATGAAGAGAAACTCGAGCTGTACCCCTGAGATGTTGGGCCAATGTGCTCCCACCAACATGCCACAATGCTCAGCAAGGGAAATGTCTGGTGCAGGCTTTTGCCACCCTGCTTTTTTCTTTTTCAAATCATCGAGCCATTTCCATTGGAAGGAGCAAATGTAATAAGAATCCGCCCCATCACCAGATGACCGCAAACCCTGCCTAAGAGGATGTCGCTGAGGCCGATAGTATGTTGAAGATCATTGGTAGTGGTATTCGCACAAGATTTTTTATGAACTTCCTGGAAGCGAAATGAACAAACCCTTCATCTCCTTCCATTGCGGGTTGATTCCTCCATAGGACAGGGTAAGCTCCTCTCCTGCCCCATTGGCCAAAATAAAAGAGTTAAATAATAACTCCCACAATGGAAAGCATATCCAGTATTGTGTGACAGTTGCCCATGCAAAACAGTGTCTGCAAGAGCAAGTCCTCGTTAGTATAGTGGACAGTATCTCCGCCTGTCACGCGGAAGACCGGGGTTCGATTCCCCGACAGGGAGGCTTCTTCTTTATGACGGCCAAATAACACCTTGCATAAGCTCAGGCCTTACCGTCAAACTGCTGATAAAGCCAACCCGCCGTTCAAGACTCACCTGTTGATGATTAGCTGATTGCACGTGATAGGTCTTACTTTCAATAAAATGTTTGCAGTGGGTTTGTAAATGTGTTTTTATGCATGTTTGGCCTGGGTTTGTGTTGCAAACCCTGCCTAAGAGGATGTCGCTGAGGCCGATAGTATGTTGAAGATCATTGGTAGTGGTATTCGCACAAGATTTTTTATGAACTTCCTGGAAGCGAAATGAACAAACCCTTCATCTCCTTCCATTGCGGGTTGATTCCTCCATAGGACAGGGTAAGCTCCTCTCCTGCCCCATTGGCCAAAATAAAAGAGTTAAATAATAACTCCCACAATGGAAAGCATATCCAGTATTGTGTGACAGTTGCCCATGCAAAACAGTGTCTGCAAGAGCAAGTCCTCGTTAGTATAGTGGACAGTATCTCCGCCTGTCACGCGGAAGACCGGGGTTCGATTCCCCGACAGGGAGGCTTCTTCTTTATGACGGCCAAATAACACCTTGCATAAGCTCAGGCCTTACCGTCAAACTGCTGATAAAGCCAACCCGCCGTTCAAGACTCACCTGTTGATGATTAGCTGATTGCACGTGATAGGTCTTACTTTCAATAAAATGTTTGCAGTGGGTTTGTAAAAGGTGTTTTTATGCATGTTTGGCCTGGGTTTGTGTTGCAAACCCTGCCTAAGAGGATGTCGCTGAGGCCGATAGTATGTTGAAGATCATTGGTAGTGGTATTCGCACAAGATTTTTTATGAACTTCCTGGAAGCGAAATGAACAAACCCTTCATCTCCTTCCATTGCGGGTTGATTCCTCCATAGGACAGGGTAAGCTCCTCTCCTGCCCCATTGGCCAAAATAAAAGAGTTAAATAATAACTCCCACAATGGAAAGCATATCCAGTATTATGTGACGGTTGCCCATGCAAAACAGTGTCTGCAAGAGCAAGTCCTCGTTAGTATAGTGGACAGTATCTCCGCCTGTCACGCGGAAGACCGGGGTTCGATTCCCCGACGGGGAGGCTTCTTCTTTATGACGGCCAAATAACACCTTGCATAAGCTCAGGCCTTACCGTCAAACTGCTGATAAAACCAACCCGCCCTTCAAGACTCACCTGTTGATGATTAGCTGATTGCACGTGATAGGTCTTACTTTCAATAAAATGTTTGCAGTGGGTTTGTAAAAGGTGTTTTTATGCATGTTTGGCCTGGGTTTGTGTTGCAAACCCTGCCTAAGAGGATGTCGCTGAGGCCGATAGTATGTTGAAGATCATTGGTAGTGGTATTCGCACAAGATTTTTTATGAACTTCCTGGAAGCGAAATGAACAAACCTTTCATCTCCTTCCATTGCGGGTTGATTCCTCCATAGGACAGGGTAAGCTCCTCTCCTGCCCCATTGGCCAAAATAAAAGAGTTAAATAATAACTCCCACAATGGAAAGCATATCCAGTATTATGTGACGGTTGCCCATGCAAAACAGTGTCTGCAAGAGCAAGTCCTCGTTAGTATAGTGGACAGTATCTCCGCCTGTCACGCGGAAGACCGGTGTTCGATTCCCCGACGGGGAGGCTTCTTCTTTATGACGGCCAAATAACACCTTGCATAAGCTCAGGCCTTACCGTCAAACTGCTGATAAAGCCAACCCGCCGTTCAAGACTCACCTGTTGATGATTAGCTGATTGCACGTGATAGGTCTTACTTTCAATAAAATGTTTGCAGTGGGTTTGTAAAAGGTGTTTTTATGCATGTTTGGCCTGGGTTTGTGTTGCATTTACACTGTGGTGACCAGCAGGGGCCACCAGCGTGTGGCGCTTCAAAGCAGTGAAACATTTTGCCAAGCGTTTGGTTCTATTGACTCAAAGCTTTAAAACGCTTCAACACTCTCTGTTTTTGAACAAATGCATGTGGCTCTGCTGTGAGCAGAGCATCCAAAAATACCAAAAACTCACAAATGTTCCCCTCCACGGAAATCTTTAGTAAAAGGCGAAAGATTTATGCGTGAATGAAGAGAAACTCGAGCTGTACCCCTGAGATGTTGGGCCAATGTGCTCCCACCAACATGCCACAATGCTCAGCAAGGGTAATGTCTGGTGCAGGCTCCTCCCACCCTGCTTTTTTCTTTTTCAAATCATCGAGCCATTTCCATTGGAAGGAGCAAATGTAATAAGAATCCGCCCCATCACCAGATGACCGCAAACCCTGCCTAAGAGGATGTCGCTGAGGCCGATAGTATGTTGAAGATCATTGGTAGTGGTATTCGCACAAGATTTTTTATGAACTTCCTGGAAGCGAAATGAACAAACCCTTCATCTCCTTCCATTGCGGGTTGATTCCTCCATAGGACAGGGTAAGCTCCTCTCCTGCCCCATTGGCCAAAATAATAGAGTTAAATAATAACTCCCACAATGGAAAGCATATCCAGTATTATGTGACGGTTGCCCATGCAAAACAGTGTCTACAAGGGCAAGTCCTCGTTAGTATAGTGGACAGTATCTCCGCCTGTCACGCGGAAGACCGGGGTTCGATTCCCCGACGGGGAGGCTTCTTCTTTATGGCGGCCAAATAACACCTTGCATAAGCTCAGGCCTTACCATCAAACTGCTAATAAAGCCAACCCGCCGTTCAAGACTCACCTGTTGATGATTAGCTGATTGCACGTGATAGGTCTTACTTTCAATAAAATGTTTGCAGTGGGTTTGTAAAAGGTGTTTTTATGCATGTTTGGCCTGGGTTTGTGTTGCAAACCCTGCCTAAGAGGATGTCGCTGAGGCCGATAGTATGTTGAAGATCATTGGTAGTGGTATTCGCACAAGATTTTTTATGAACTTCCTGGAAGCGAAATGAACAAACCCTTCATCTCCTTCCATTGCGGGTTGATTCCTCCATAGGACAGGGTAAGCTCCTCTCCTGCCCCATTGGCCAAAATAAAAGAGTTAAATAATAACTCCCACAATGGAAAGCATATCCAGTATTATGTGACGGTTGCCCATGCAAAACAGTGTCTGCAAGAGCAAGTCCTCGTTAGTATAGTGGACAGTATCTCCGCCTGTCACGCGGAAGACCGGGGTTCGATTCCCCGACGGGGAGGCTTCTTCTTTATGACGGCCAAATAACACCTTGCATAAGCTCAGGCCTTACCGTCAAACTGCTGATAAAGCCAACCCGCCGTTCAAGACTCACCTGTTGATGATTAGCTGATTGCACGTGATAGGTCTTACTTTCAATAAAATGTTTGCAGTGGGTTTGTAAAAGGTGTTTTTATGCATGTTTGGCCTGGGTTTGTGTTGCAAACCCTGCCTAAGAGGATGTCGCTGAGGCCGATAGTATGTTGAAGATCATTGGTAGTGGTATTCGCACAAGATTTTTTATGAACTTCCTGGAAGCGAAATGAACAAACCCTTCATCTCCTTCCATTGCGGGTTGATTCCTCCATAGGACAGGGTAAGCTCCTCTCCTGCCCCATTGGCCAAAATAAAAGAGTTAAATAATAACTCCCACAATGGAAAGCATATCCAGTATTATGTGACGGTTGCCCATGCAAAACAGTGTCTGCAAGAGCAAGTCCTCGTTAGTATAGTGGACAGTATCTCCGCCTGTCACGCGGAAGACCGGGGTTCGATTCCCCGACGGGGAGGCTTCTTCTTTATGACGGCCAAATAACACCTTGCATAAGCTCAGGCCTTACCGTCAAACTGCTGATAAAGCCAACCCGCCGTTCAAGACTCACCTGTTGATGATTAGCTGATTGCACGTGATAGGTCTTACTTTCAATAAAATGTTTGCAGTGGGTTTGTAAAAGGTTATTTTATGCATGTTTGGCCTGGGTTTGTGTTGCAAACCCTGCCTAAGAGGATGTCGCTGAGGCCGATAGTATGTTGAAGATCATTGGTAGTGGTATTCGCACAAGATTTTTTATGAACTTCCTGGAAGCGAAATGAACAAACCCTTCATCTCCTTCCATTGCGGGTTGATTCCTCCATAGGACAGGGTAAGCTCCTCTCCTGCCCCATTGGCCAAAATAAAAGAGTTAAATAATAACTCCCACAATGGAAAGCATATCCAGTATTATGTGACGGTTGCCCATGCAAAACAGTGTCTGTAAGGGCAAGTCCTCGTTAGTATAGTGGACAGTATCTCCGCCTGTCACGCGGAAGACCGGGGTTCGATTCCCCGACGGGGAGGCTTCTTCTTTATGACGGCCAAATAACACCTTGCATAAGCTCAGGCCTTACCGTCAAACTGCTGATAAAGCCAACCCGCCGTTCAAGACTCACCTGTTGATGATTAGCTGATTGCACGTGATAGGTCTTACTTTCAATAAAATGTTTGCAGTGGGTTTGTAAAAGGTTATTTTATGCATGTTTGGCCTGGGTTTGTGTTGCAAACCCTGCCTAAGAGGATGTCGCTGAGGCCGATAGTATGTTGAAGATCATTGGTAGTGGTATTCGCACAAGATTTTTTATGAACTTCCTGGAAGCGAAATGAACAAACCCTTCATCTCCTTCCATTGCGGGTTGATTCCTCCATAGGACAGGGTAAGCTCCTCTCCTGCCCCATTGGCCAAAATAAAAGAGTTAAATAATAACTCCCACAATGGAAAGCATATCCAGTATTATGTGACGGTTGCCCATGCAAAACAGTGTCTGTAAGGGCAAGTCCTCGTTAGTATAGTGGACAGTATCTCCGCCTGTCACGCGGAAGACCGGGGTTCGATTCCCCGACGGGGAGGCTTCTTCTTTATGACGGCCAAATAACACCTTGCATAAGCTCAGGCCTTACCGTCAAACTGCTGATAAAGCCAACCCGCCGTTCAAGACTCACCTGTTGATGATTAGCTGATTGCACGTGATAGGTCTTACTTTCAATAAAATGTTTGCAGTGGGTTTGTAAAAGGTTATTTTATGCATGTTTGGCCTGGGTTTGTGTTGCAAACCCTGCCTAAGAGGATGTCGCTGAGGCCGATAGTACGTTGAAGATCATTGGTAGTGGTATTCGCACAAGATTTTTTATGAACTTCCTGGAAGCGAAATGAACAAACCCTTCATCTCCTTCCATTGCGGGTTGATTCCTCCATAGGACAGGGTAAGCTCCTCTCCTGCCCCATTGGCCAAAATAAAAGAGTTAAATAATAACTCCCACAATGGAAAGCATATCCAGTATTATGTGACAGTTGCCCATGCAAAACAGTGTCTGCAAGAACAAGTCCTCGTTAGTATAGTGGAAAGTATCTCCGCCTGTCACGCGGAAGACCGGGGTTCGATTCCCCGACGGGGAGGCTTCTTCTTTATGACGGCCAAATAACACCTGCATAAGCTCAGGCCTTACCGTCAAACTGCTGATAAAGCCAACCCGCCGTTCAAGACTCACCTGTTGATGATTAGCTGATTGCACGTGATAGGTCTTACTTTCAATAAAATGTTTGCAGTGGGTTTGTAAAAGGTGTTTTTATGCATGTTTGGCCTGGGTTTGTGTTGCATTTACACTGTGGTGACCAGCAGGGGCCACCAGCGTGTGGCGCTTCAAAGCAGTGAAACATTTTGCCAAGCGTTTGGCTCTATTGACTCAAAGCTTTAAAAAGCTTCAACACTCTCTGTTTTTGAACAAATGCATGTGGCTCTGCTGTGAGCAGAGCATCCAAAAATACCAAAAACTCGCAAATGTTCCCCTCCACGGAAATCTTTAGTAAAAGGCGAAAGATTTATGCGTGAATGAAGAGAAACTCGAGCTGTACCCCTGAGATGTTGGGCCAATGTGCTCCCACCAACATGCCACAATGCTCAGCAAGGGTAATGTCTGGTGCAGGCTCCTCCCACCCTGCTTTTTTCTTTTTCAAATCATCGAGCCATTTCCATTGGAAGGAGCAAATGTAATAAGAATCCGCCCCATCACCAGATGACCGCAAACCCTGCTTAAGAGGATGTCGCTGAGGCCGATAGTATGTTGAAGATCATTGGTAGTGGTATTCGCACAAGATTTTTTATGAACTTCCTGGAAGCGAAATGAACAAACCCTTCATCTCCTTCCATTGCGGGTTGATTCCTCCATAGGACAGGGTAAGCTCCTCTCCTGCCCCATTGGCCAAAATAAAAGAGTTAAATAATAACTCCCACAATGGAAAGCATATCCAGTATTATGTGACGGTTGCGCATGCAAAACAGTGTCTGCAAGGGCAAGTCCTCGTTAGTATAGTGGACAGTATCTCCGCCTGTCACGCGGAAGACCGGGGTTCGATTCCCCGACGGGGAGGCTTCTTCTTTATGACTGCCAAATAACACCTTGCATAAGCTCAGGCCTTACCGTCAAACTGCTGATAAAGCCAACCCGCCGTTCAAGACTCACCTGTTGATGATTAGCTGATTGCACGTGATAGGTCTTACTTTCAATAAAATGTTTGCAGTGGGTTTGTAAAAGGTGTTTTTATGCATGTTTGGCCTGGGTTTGTGTTGCAAACCCTGCCTAAGAGGATGTCGCTGAGGCCGATAGTATGTTGAAGATCATTGGTAGTGGTATTCGCACAAGATTTTTTATGAACTTCCTGGAAGCGAAATGAACAAACCCTTCATCTCCTTCCATTGCGGGTTGATTCCTCCATAGGACAGGGTAAGCTCCTCTCCTGCCCCATTGGCCAAAATAAAAGAGTTAAATAATAACTCCCACAATGGAAAGCATATCCAGTATTGTGTGACAGTTGCCCATGCAAAACAGTGTCTGCAAGATTAAGTCCTCGTTAGTATAGTGGACAGTATCTCCGCCTGTCACGCGGAAGACCGGGGTTCGATTCCCCGACGGGGAGGCTTCTTCTTTATGACGGCCAAATAACACCTTGCATAAGCTCAGGCCTTACCGTCAAACTGCTGATAAAGCCAACCCGCCGTTCAAGACTCACCTGTTGATGATTAGCTGATTGCACGTGATAGGTCTTACTTTCAATAAAATGTTTGCAGTGGGTTTGTAAAAGGTGTTTTTATGCATGTTTGGCCTGGGTTTGTGTTGCATTTACACTGTGGTGACCAGCAGGGGCCACCAGCGTGTGGCGCTTCAAAGCAGTGAAACATTTTGCCAAGCGTTTGGCTCTATTGACTCAAAGCTTTAAAAAGCTTCAACACTCTCTGTTTTTGAACAAATGCATGTGGCTCTGCTGTGAGCAGAGCATCCAAAAATACCAAAAACTCGCAAATGTTCCCCTCCACGGAAATCTTTAGTAAAAGGCGAAAGATTTATGCGTGAATGAAGAGAAACTCGAGCTGTACCCCTGAGATGTTGGGCCAATGTGCTCCCACCAACATGCCACAATGCTCAGCAAGGGTAATGTCTGGTGCAGGCTCCTCCCACCCTGCTTTTTTCTTTTTCAAATCATCGAGCCATTTCCATTGGAAGGAGCAAATGCAATAAGAATCCGCCCCATCACCAGATGACCGCAAACCCTGCCTGGGAGGCTTCTTCTTTATGACGGCCAAATAACACCTTGCATAAGCTCAGGCCTTACCGTCAAACTGCTGATAAAGCCAACCCGCCGTTCAAGACTCACCTGTTGATGATTAGCTGATTGCACGTGATAGGTCTTACTTTCAATAAAATGTTTGCAGTGGGTTTGTAAAAGGTTATTTTATGCATGTTTGGCCTGGGTTTGTGTTGCAAACCCTGCCTAAGAGGATGTCGCTGAGGCCGATAGTATGTTGAAGATCATTGGTAGTGGTATTCGCACAAGATTTTTTATGAACTTCCTGGAAGCGAAATGAACAAACCCTTCATCTCCTTCCATTGCGGGTTGATTCCTCCATAGGACAGGGTAAGCTCCTCTCCTGCCCCATTGGCCAAAATAAAAGAGTTAAATAATAACTCCCACAATGGAAAGCATATCCAGTATTATGTGACGGTTGCCCATGCAAAACAGTGTCTGCAAGAGCAAGTCCTCGTTAGTATAGTGGAAAGTATCTCCGCCTGTCACGCGGAAGACCGGGGTTCGATTCCCCGACGGGGAGGCTTTTTCTTTATGACGGCCAAATAACACCTTGCATAAGCTCAGGCCTTACCGTCAAACTGCTGATAAAGCCAACCCGCCGTTCAAGACTCACCTGTTGATGATTAGCTGATTGCACGTGATAGGTCTTACTTTCAATAAAATGTTTGCAGTGGGTTTGTAAAAGGTTATTTTATGCATGTTTGGCCTGGGTTTGTGTTGCAAACCCTGCCTAAGAGGATGTCGCTGAGGCCGATAGTATGTTGAAGATCATTGGTAGTGGTATTCGCACAAGATTTTTTA
Organism: Romanogobio albipinnatus; assembly: GCA_023566225.1. Lineage (NCBI taxonomy): Eukaryota > Metazoa > Chordata > Actinopteri > Cypriniformes > Gobionidae > Romanogobio > Romanogobio albipinnatus. The sequence continues at coordinate 16,076,756 of CM042248.1, read as the reverse complement.
TGAACTTCCTGGAAGCGAAATGAACAAACCCTTCATCTCCTTCCATTGCGGGTTGTTCCTCCATAGGACAGGGTAAGCTCCTCTCCTGCCCCATTGGCCAAAATAAAAGAGTTAAATAATAACTCCCACAATGGAAAGCATATCCAGTATTATGTGACGGTTGCCCATGCAAAACAGTGTCTGTAAGGGCAAGTCCTCGTTAGTATAGTGGACAGTATCTCCGCCTGTCACGCGGAAGACCGGGGTTCGATTCCCCGACGGGGAGGCTTCTTCTTTATGACGGCCAAATAACACCTTGCATAAGCTCAGGCCTTACCGTCAAACTGCTGATAAAGCCAACCCGCCGTTCAAGACTCACCTGTTGATGATTAGCTGATTGCACGTGATAGGTCTTACTTTCAATAAAATGTTTGCAGTGGGTTTGTAAAAGGTGTTTTTATGCATGTTTGGCCTGGGTTTGTGTTGCATTTACACTGTGGTGACCAGCAGGGGCCACCAGCGTGTGGCGCTTCAAAGCAGTGAAACATTTTGCCAAGCGTTTGGTTCTATTGACTCAAAGCTTTAAAAAGCTTCAACACTCTCTGTTTTTGAACAAATGCATGTGGCTCTGCTGTGAGCAGAGCATCCAAAAATACCAAAAACTCGCAAATGTTCCCCTCCACGGAAATCTTTAGTAAAAGGCGAAAGATTTATGCGTGAATGAAGAGAAACTCGAGCTGTACCCCTGAGATGTTGGGCCAATGTGCTCCCACCAACATGCCACAATGCTCAGCAAGGGTAATGTCTGGTGCAGGCTCCTCCCACCCTGCTTTTTTCTTTTTCAAATCATCGAGCCATTTCCATTGGAAGGAGCAAATGTAATAAGAATCCGCCCCATCACCAGATGACCGCAAACCCTGCCTAAGAGGATGTCGCTGAGGCCGATAGTATGTTGAAGATCATTGGTAGTGGTATTCGCACAAGATTTTTTATGAACTTCCTGGAAGCGAAATGAACAAACCCTTCATCTCCTTCCATTGCGGGTTGATTCCTCCATAGGACAGGGTAAGCTCCTCTCCTGCCCCATTGGCCAAAATAAAAGAGTTAAATAATAACTCCCACAATGGAAAGCATATCCAGTATTATGTGACGGTTCCCCATGCAAAACAGTGTCTACAAGGGCAAGTCCTCGTTAGTATAGTGGACAGTATCTCCGCCTGTCACGCGGAAGACCGGGGTTCGATTCCCCGACGGGGAGGCTTCTTCTTTATGACGGCCAAATAACACCTTGCATAAGCTCAGGCCTTACCGTCAAACTGCTGATAAAGCCAACCCGCCGTTCAAGACTCACCTGTTGATGATTAGCTGATTGCACGTGATAGGTCTTACTTTCAATAAAATGTTTGCAGTGGGTTTGTAAAAGGTGTTTTTATGCATGTTTGGCCTGGGTTTGTGTTGCAAACCCTGCCTAAGAGGATGTCGCTGAGGCCGATAGTATGTTGAAGATCATTGGTAGTGGTATTCGCACAAGATTTTTTATGAACTTCCTGGAAGCGAAATGAACAAACCCTTCATCTCCTTCCATTGCGGGTTGATTCATCCATAGGACAGGGTAAGCTCCTCTCCTGCCCCATTGGCCAAAATAAAAGAGTTAAATAATAACTCCCACAATGGAAAGCATATCCAGTATTATGTGACGGTTGCCCATGCAAAACAGTGTCTACAAGGGCAAGTCCTCGTTAGTATAGTGGACAGTATCTCCGCCTGTCACGCGGAAGACCGGGGTTCGATTCCCCGACGGGGAGGCTTTTTCTTTATGACGGCCAAATAACACCTTGCATAAGCTCAGGCCTTACCGTCAAACTGCTGATAAAGCCAACCCGCCGTTCAAGACTCACCTGTTGATGATTAGCTGATTGCACGTGATAGGTCTTACTTTCAATAAAATGTTTGCAGTGGGTTTGTAAAAGGTTATTTTATGCATGTTTGGCCTGGGTTTGTGTTGCAAACCCTGCCTAAGAGGATGTCGCTGAGGCCGATAGTATGTTGAAGATCATTGGTAGTGGTATTCGCACAAGATTTTTTATGAACTTCCTGGAAGCGAAATGAACAAACCCTTAATCTCCTTCCATTGCGGGTTGATTCCTCCATAGGACAGGGTAAGCTCCTCTCCTGCCCCATTGGCCAAAATAAAAGAGTTAAATAATAACTCCCACAATGGAAAGCATATCCAGTATTATGTGACGGTTGCCCATGCAAAACAGTGTCTGCAAGAGCAAGTCCTCGTTAGTATAGTGGACAGTATCTCCGCCTGTCACGCGGAAGACCGGTGTTCGATTCCCCGACGGGGAGGCTTCTTCTTTATGACGGCCAAATAACACCTTGCATAAGCTCAGGCCTTACCGTCAAACTGCTGATAAAGCCAACCCGCCGTTCAAGACTCACCTGTTGATGATTAGCTGATTGCACGTGATAGGTCTTACTTTCAATAAAATGTTTGCAGTGGGTTTGTAAAAGGTTATTTTATGCATGTTTGGCCTGGGTTTGTGTTGCAAACCCTGCCTAAGAGGATGTCGCTGAGGCCGATAGTATGTTGAAGATCATTGGTAGTGGTATTCGCACAAGATTTTTTATGAACTTCCTGGAAGCGAAATGAACAAACCCTTCATCTCCTTCCATTGCGGGTTGATTCCTCCATAGGACAGGGTAAGCTCCTCTCCTGCCCCATTGGCCAAAATAAAAGAGTTAAATAATAACTCCCACAATGGAAAGCATATCCAGTATTATGTGACGGTTGCCCATGCAAAACAATGTCTGTAAGGGCAAGTCCTCGTTAGTATAGTGGACAGTATCTCTGCCTGTCACGCGGAAGACCGGGGTTCGATTCCCCGACGGGGAGGCTTCTTCTTTATGACGGCCAAATAACACCTTGCATAAGCTCAGGCCTTACCGTCAAACTGCTGATAAAGCCAACCCGCCGTTCAAGACTCACCTGTTGATGATTAGCTGATTGCACGTGATAGGTCTTACTTTCAATAAAATGTTTGCAGTGGGTTTGTAAAAGGTTATTTTATGCATGTTTGGCCTGGGTTTGTGTTGCAAACCCTGCCTAAGAGGATGTCGCTGAGGCCGATAGTATGTTGAAGATCATTGGTAGTGGTATTCGCACAAGATTTTTTATGAACTTCCTGGAAGCGAAATGAACAAACCTTTCATCTCCTTCCATTGCGGGTTGATTCCTCCATAGGACAGGGTAAGCTCCTCTCCTGCCCCATTGGCCAAAATAAAAGAGTTAAATAATAACTCCCACAATGGAAAGCATATCCAGTATTATGTGACGGTTGCCCATGCAAAACAGTGTCTGCAAGAGCAAGTCCTCGTTAGTATAGTGGACAGTATCTCCGCCTGTCACGCGGAAGACCGGTGTTCGATTCCCCGACGGGGAGGCTTCTTCTTTATGACGGCCAAATAACACCTTGCATAAGCTCAGGCCTTACCGTCAAACTGCTGATAAAGCCAACCCGCCGTTCAAGACTCACCTGTTGATGATTAGCTGATTGCACGTGATAGGTCTTACTTTCAATAAAATGTTTGCAGTGGGTTTGTAAAAGGTTATTTTATGCATGTTTGGCCTGGGTTTGTGTTGCAAACCCTGCCTAAGAGGATGTCGCTGAGGCCGATAGTATGTTGAAGATCATTGGTAGTGGTATTCGCACAAGATTTTTTATGAACTTCCTGGAAGCGAAATGAACAAACCCTTCATCTCCTTCCATTGCGGGTTGATTCCTCCATAGGACAGGGTAAGCTCCTCTCCTGCCCCATTGGCCAAAATAAAAGAGTTAAATAATAACTCCCACAATGGAAAGCATATCCAGTATTATGTGACGGTTGCCCATGCAAAACAATGTCTGTAAGGGCAAGTCCTCGTTAGTATAGTGGACAGTATCTCTGCCTGTCACGCGGAAGACCGGGGTTCGATTCCCCGACGGGGAGGCTTCTTCTTTATGACGGCCAAATAACACCTTGCATAAGCTCAGGCCTTACCGTCAAACTGCTGATAAAGCCAACCCGCCGTTCAAGACTCACCTGTTGATGATTAGCTGATTGCACGTGATAGGTCTTACTTTCAATAAAATGTTTGCAGTGGGTTTGTAAAAGGTTATTTTATGCATGTTTGGCCTGGGTTTGTGTTGCAAACCCTGCCTAAGAGGATGTCGCTGAGGCCGATAGTATGTTGAAGATCATTGGTAGTGGTATTCGCACAAGATTTTTTATGAACTTCCTGGAAGCGAAATGAACAAACCCTTCATCTCCTTCCATTGCGGGTTGATTCATCCATAGGACAGGGTAAGCTCCTCTCCTGCCCCATTGGCCAAAATAAAAGAGTTAAATAATAACTCCCACAATGGAAAGCATATCCAGTATTATGTGACGGTTGCCCATGCAAAACAGTGTCTACAAGGGCAAGTCCTCGTTAGTATAGTGGACAGTATCTCCGCCTGTCACGCGGAAGACCGGGGTTCGATTCCCCGACGGGGAGGCTTCTTCTTTATGACGGCCAAATAACACCTTGCATAAGCTCAGGCCTTACCGTCAAACTGCTGATAAAGCCAACCCGCCGTTCAAGACTCACCTGTTGATGATTAGCTGATTGCACGTGATAGGTCTTACTTTCAATAAAATGTTTGCAGTGGGTTTGTAAAAGGTTATTTTATGCATGTTTGGCCTGGGTTTGTGTTGCAAACCCTGCCTAAGAGGATGTCGCTGAGGCCGATAGTATGTTGAAGATCATTGGTAGTGGTATTCGCACAAGATTTTTTATGAACTTCCTGGAAGCGAAATGAACAAACCCTTCATCTCCTTCCATTGCGGGTTGATTCCTCCATAGGACAGGGTAAGCTCCTCTCCTGCCCCATTGGCCAAAATAAAAGAGTTAAATAATAACTCCCACAATGGAAAGCATATCCAGTATTGTGTGACAGTTGCCCATGCAAAACAGTGTCTGCAAGAGCAAGTCCTCGTTAGTATAGTGGACAGTATCTCCGCCTGTCACGCGGAAGACCGGGGTTCGATTCCCCGACGGGGAGGCTTCTTCTTTATGACGGCCAAATAACACCTTGCATAAGCTCAGGCCTTACCGTCAAACTGCTGATAAAGCCAACCCGCCGTTCAAGACTCACCTGTTGATGATTAGCTGATTGCACGTGATAGGTCTTACTTTCAATAAAATGTTTGCAGTGGGTTTGTAAAAGGTGTTTTTATGCATGTTTGGCCTGGGTTTGTGTTGCAAACCCTGCCTAAGAGGATGTCGCTGAGGCCGATAGTATGTTGAAGATCATTGGTAGTGGTATTCGCACAAGATTTTTTATGAACTTCCTGGAAGCTAAATGAACAAACCCTTCATCTCCTTCCATTGCGGGTTGATTCCTCCATAGGACAGGGTAAGCTCCTCTCCTGCCCCATTGGCCAAAATAAAAGAGTTAAATAATAACTCCCACAATGGAAAGCATATCCAGTATTATGTGACGGTTGCCCATGCAAAACAGTGTCTGCAAGGGCAAGTCCTCGTTAGTATAGTGGACAGTATCTCCGCCTGTCACGCGGAAGACCGGGGTTCGATTCCCCGACGGGGAGGCTTCTTCTTTATGACGGCCAAATAACACCTTGCATAAGCTCAGGCCTTACCGTCAAACTGCTGATAAAACCAACCCGCCCTTCAAGACTCACCTGTTGATGATTAGCTGATTGCACGTGATAGGTCTTACTTTCAATAAAATGTTTGCAGTGGGTTTGTAAAAGGTGTTTTTATGCATGTTTGGCCTGGGTTTGTGTTGCAAACCCTGCCTAAGAGGATGTCGCTGAGGCCGATAGTATGTTGAAGATCATTGGTAGTGGTATTCGCACAAGATTTTTTATGAACTTCCTGGAAGCGAAATGAACAAACCTTTCATCTCCTTCCATTGCGGGTTGATTCCTCCATAGGACAGGGTAAGCTCCTCTCCTGCCCCATTGGCCAAAATAAAAGAGTTAAATAATAACTCCCACAATGGAAAGCATATCCAGTATTATGTGACGGTTGCCCATGCAAAACAGTGTCTGCAAGAGCAAGTCCTCGTTAGTATAGTGGACAGTATCTCCGCCTGTCACGCGGAAGACCGGTGTTCGATTCCCCGACGGGGAGGCTTCTTCTTTATGACGGCCAAATAACACCTTGCATAAGCTCAGGCCTTACCGTCAAACTGCTGATAAAGCCAACCCGCCGTTCAAGACTCACCTGTTGATGATTAGCTGATTGCACGTGATAGGTCTTACTTTCAATAAAATGTTTGCAGTGGGTTTGTAAAAGGTGTTTTTATGCATGTTTGGCCTGGGTTTGTGTTGCATTTACACTGTGGTGACCAGCAGGGGCCACCAGCGTGTGGCGCTTCAAAGCAGTGAAACATTTTGCCAAGCGTTTGGTTCTATTGACTCAAAGCTTTAAAACGCTTCAACACTCTCTGTTTTTGAACAAATGCATGTGGCTCTGCTGTGAGCAGAGCATCCAAAAATACCAAAAACTCACAAATGTTCCCCTCCACGGAAATCTTTAGTAAAAGGCGAAAGATTTATGCGTGAATGAAGAGAAACTCGAGCTGTACCCCTGAGATGTTGGGCCAATGTGCTCCCACCAACATGCCACAATGCTCAGCAAGGGTAATGTCTGGTGCAGGCTCCTCCCACCCTGCTTTTTTCTTTTTCAAATCATCGAGCCATTTCCATTGGAAGGAGCAAATGTAATAAGAATCCGCCCCATCACCAGATGACCGCAAACCCTGCCTAAGAGGATGTCGCTGAGGCCGATAGTATGTTGAAGATCATTGGTAGTGGTATTCGCACAAGATTTTTTATGAACTTCCTGGAAGCGAAATGAACAAACCCTTCATCTCCTTCCATTGCGGGTTGATTCCTCCATAGGACAGGGTAAGCTCCTCTCCTGCACCATTGGCCAAAATAATAGAGTTAAATAATAACTCCCACAATGGAAAGCATATCCAGTATTATGTGACGGTTGCCCATGCAAAACAGTGTCTACAAGGGCAAGTCCTCGTTAGTATAGTGGACAGTATCTCCGCCTGTCACGCGGAAGACCGGGGTTCGATTCCCCGACGGGGAGGCTTCTTCTTTATGGCGGCCAAATAACACCTTGCATAAGCTCAGGCCTTACCATCAAACTGCTAATAAAGCCAACCCGCCGTTCAAGACTCACCTGTTGATGATTAGCTGATTGCACGTGATAGGTCTTACTTTCAATAAAATGTTTGCAGTGGGTTTGTAAAAGGTGTTTTTATGCATGTTTGGCCTGGGTTTGTGTTGCAAACCCTGCCTAAGAGGATGTCGCTGAGGCCGATAGTATGTTGAAGATCATTGGTAGTGGTATTCGCACAAGATTTTTTATGAACTTCCTGGAAGCGAAATGAACAAACCCTTCATCTCCTTCCATTGCGGGTTGATTCCTCCATAGGACAGGGTAAGCTCCTCTCCTGCCCCATTGGCCAAAATAAAAGAGTTAAATAATAACTCCCACAATGGAAAGCATATCCAGTATTATGTGACGGTTGCCCATGCAAAACAGTGTCTGCAAGAGCAAGTCCTCGTTAGTATAGTGGACAGTATCTCCGCCTGTCACGCGGAAGACCGGGGTTCGATTCCCCGACGGGGAGGCTTCTTCTTTATGACGGCCAAATAACACCTTGCATAAGCTCAGGCCTTACCGTCAAACTGCTGATAAAGCCAACCCGCCGTTCAAGACTCACCTGTTGATGATTAGCTGATTGCACGTGATAGGTCTTACTTTCAATAAAATGTTTGCAGTGGGTTTGTAAAAGGTGTTTTTATGCATGTTTGGCCTGGGTTTGTGTTGCAAACCCTGCCTAAGAGGATGTCGCTGAGGCCGATAGTATGTTGAAGATCATTGGTAGTGGTATTCGCACAAGATTTTTTATGAACTTCCTGGAAGCGAAATGAACAAACCCTTCATCTCCTTCCATTGCGGGTTGATTCCTCCATAGGACAGGGTAAGCTCCTCTCCTGCCCCATTGGCCAAAATAAAAGAGTTAAATAATAACTCCCACAATGGAAAGCATATCCAGTATTATGTGACGGTTGCCCATGCAAAACAGTGTCTGTAAGGGCAAGTCCTCGTTAGTATAGTGGACAGTATCTCCGCCTGTCACGCGGAAGACCGGGGTTCGATTCCCCGACGGGGAGGCTTCTTCTTTATGACGGCCAAATAACACCTTGCATAAGCTCAGGCCTTACCGTCAAACTGCTGATAAAGCCAACCCGCCGTTCAAGACTCACCTGTTGATGATTAGCTGATTGCACGTGATAGGTCTTACTTTCAATAAAATGTTTGCAGTGGGTTTGTAAAAGGTTATTTTATGCATGTTTGGCCTGGGTTTGTGTTGCAAACCCTGCCTAAGAGGATGTCGCTGAGGCCGATAGTATGTTGAAGATCATTGGTAGTGGTATTCGCACAAGATTTTTTATGAACTTCCTGGAAGCGAAATGAACAAACCCTTCATCTCCTTCCATTGCGGGTTGATTCCTCCATAGGACAGGGTAAGCTCCTCTCCTGCCCCATTGGCCAAAATAAAAGAGTTAAATAATAACTCCCACAATGGAAAGCATATCCAGTATTATGTGACGGTTGCCCATGCAAAACAATGTCTGTAAGGGCAAGTCCTCGTTAGTATAGTGGACAGTATCTCTGCCTGTCACGCGGAAGACCGGGGTTCGATTCCCCGACGGGGAGGCTTCTTCTTTATGACGGCCAAATAACACCTTGCATAAGCTCAGGCCTTACCGTCAAACTGCTGATAAAGCCAACCCGCCGTTCAAGACTCACCTGTTGATGATTAGCTGATTGCACGTGATAGGTCTTACTTTCAATAAAATGTTTGCAGTGGGTTTGTAAAAGGTTATTTTATGCATGTTTGGCCTGGGTTTGTGTTGCAAACCCTGCCTAAGAGGATGTCGCTGAGGCCGATAGTATGTTGAAGATCATTGGTAGTGGTATTCGCACAAGATTTTTTATGAACTTCCTGGAAGCGAAATGAACAAACCCTTCATCTCCTTCCATTGCGGGTTGATTCATCCATAGGACAGGGTAAGCTCCTCTCCTGCCCCATTGGCCAAAATAAAAGAGTTAAATAATAACTCCCACAATGGAAAGCATATCCAGTATTATGTGACGGTTGCCCATGCAAAACAGTGTCTGCAAGGGCAAGTCCTCGTTAGTATAGTGGACAGTATCTCCGCCTGTCACGCGGAAGACCGGGGTTCGATTCCCCGACGGGGAGGCTTCTTCTTTATGACGGCCAAATAACACCTTGCATAAGCTCAGGCCTTACCGTCAAACTGCTGATAAAACCAACCCGCCCTTCAAGACTCACCTGTTGATGATTAGCTGATTGCACGTGATAGGTCTTACTTTCAATAAAATGTTTGCAGTGGGTTTGTAAAAGGTGTTTTTATGCATGTTTGGCCTGGGTTTGTGTTGCAAACCCTGCCTAAGAGGATGTCGCTGAGGCCGATAGTATGTTGAAGATCATTGGTAGTGGTATTCGCACAAGATTTTTTATGAACTTCCTGGAAGCGAAATGAACAAACCCTTCATCTCCTTCCATTGCGGGTTGATTCCTCCATAGGACAGGGTAAGCTCCTCTCCTGCCCCATTGGCCAAAATAAAAGAGTTAAATAATAACTCCCACAATGGAAAGCATATCCAGTATTATGTGACGGTTGCCCATGCAAAACAGTGTCTGCAAGAGCAAGTCCTCGTTAGTATAGTGGACAGTATCTCCGCCTGTCACGCGGAAGACCGGTGTTCGATTCCCCGACGGGGAGGCTTCTTCTTTATGACGGCCAAATAACACCTTGCATAAGCTCAGGCCTTACCGTCAAACTGCTGATAAAGCCAACCCGCCGTTCAAGACTCACCTGTTGATGATTAGCTGATTGCACGTGATAGGTCTTACTTTCAATAAAATGTTTGCAGTGGGTTTGTAAAAGGTGTTTTTATGCATGTTTGGCCTGGGTTTGTGTTGCAAACCCTGCCTAAGAGGATGTCGCTGAGGCCGATAGTATGTTGAAGATCATTGGTAGTGGTATTCGCACAAGATTTTTTATGAACTTCCTGGAAGCGAAATGAACAAACCCTTCATCTCCTTCCATTGCGGGTTGATTCCTCCATAGGACAGGGTAAGCTCCTCTCCTGCCCCATTGGCCAAAATAAAAGAGTTAAATAATAACTCCCACAATGGAAAGCATATCCAGTATTATGTGACGGTTGCCCATGCAAAACAGTGTCTGTAAGGGCAAGTCCTCGTTAGTATAGTGGACAGTATCTCCGCCTGTCACGCGGAAGACCGGGGTTCGATTCCCCGACGGGGAGGCTTCTTCTTTATGACGGCCAAATAACACCTTGCATAAGCTCAGGCCTTACCGTCAAACTGCTGATAAAGCCAACCCGCCGTTCAAGACTCACCTGTTGATGATTAGCTGATTGCACGTGATAGGTCTTACTTTCAATAAAATGTTTGCAGTGGGTTTGTAAAAGGTTATTTTATGCATGTTTGGCCTGGGTTTGTGTTGCAAACCCTGCCTAAGAGGATGTCGCTGAGGCCGATAGTATGTTGAAGATCATTGGTAGTGGTATTCGCACAAGATTTTTTATGAACTTCCTGGAAGCGAAATGAACAAACCCTTCATCTCCTTCCATTGCGGGTTGATTCCTCCATAGGACAGGGTAAGCTCCTCTCCTGCCCCATTGGCCAAAATAAAAGAGTTAAATAATAACTCCCACAATGGAAAGCATATCCAGTATTATGTGACGGTTGCCCATGCAAAACAATGTCTGTAAGGGCAAGTCCTCGTTAGTATAGTGGACAGTATCTCTGCCTGTCACGCGGAAGACCGGGGTTCGATTCCCCGACGGGGAGGCTTCTTCTTTATGACGGCCAAATAACACCTTGCATAAGCTCAGGCCTTACCGTCAAACTGCTGATAAAGCCAACCCGCCGTTCAAGACTCACCTGTTGATGATTAGCTGATTGCACGTGATAGGTCTTACTTTCAATAAAATGTTTGCAGTGGGTTTGTAAAAGGTTATTTTATGCATGTTTGGCCTGGGTTTGTGTTGCAAACCCTGCCTAAGAGGATGTCGCTGAGGCCGATAGTATGTTGAAGATCATTGGTAGTGGTATTCGCACAAGATTTTTTATGAACTTCCTGGAAGCGAAATGAACAAACCCTTCATCTCCTTCCATTGCGGGTTGATTCATCCATAGGACAGGGTAAGCTCCTCTCCTGCCCCATTGGCCAAAATAAAAGAGTTAAATAATAACTCCCACAATGGAAAGCATATCCAGTATTATGTGACGGTTGCCCATGCAAAACAGTGTCTGCAAGGGCAAGTCCTCGTTAGTATAGTGGACAGTATCTCCGCCTGTCACGCGGAAGACCGGGGTTCGATTCCCCGACGGGGAGGCTTCTTCTTTATGACGGCCAAATAACACCTTGCATAAGCTCAGGCCTTACCGTCAAACTGCTGATAAAACCAACCCGCCCTTCAAGACTCACCTGTTGATGATTAGCTGATTGCACGTGATAGGTCTTACTTTCAATAAAATGTTTGCAGTGGGTTTGTAAAAGGTGTTTTTATGCATGTTTGGCCTGGGTTTGTGTTGCAAACCCTGCCTAAGAGGATGTCGCTGAGGCCGATAGTATGTTGAAGATCATTGGTAGTGGTATTCGCACAAGATTTTTTATGAACTTCCTGGAAGCGAAATGAACAAACCTTTCATCTCCTTCCATTGCGGGTTGATTCCTCCATAGGACAGGGTAAGCTCCTCTCCTGCCCCATTGGCCAAAATAAAAGAGTTAAATAATAACTCCCACAATGGAAAGCATATCCAGTATTATGTGACGGTTGCCCATGCAAAACAGTGTCTGCAAGAGCAAGTCCTCGTTAGTATAGTGGACAGTATCTCCGCCTGTCACGCGGAAGACCGGTGTTCGATTCCCCGACGGGGAGGCTTCTTCTTTATGACGGCCAAATAACACCTTGCATAAGCTCAGGCCTTACCGTCAAACTGCTGATAAAGCCAACCCGCCGTTCAAGACTCACCTGTTGATGATTAGCTGATTGCACGTGATAGGTCTTACTTTCAATAAAATGTTTGCAGTGGGTTTGTAAAAGGTGTTTTTATGCATGTTTGGCCTGGGTTTGTGTTGCATTTACACTGTGGTGACCAGCAGGGGCCACCAGCGTGTGGCGCTTCAAAGCAGTGAAACATTTTGCCAAGCGTTTGGTTCTATTGACTCAAAGCTTTAAAACGCTTCAACACTCTCTGTTTTTGAACAAATGCATGTGGCTCTGCTGTGAGCAGAGCATCCAAAAATACCAAAAACTCACAAATGTTCCCCTCCACGGAAATCTTTAGTAAAAGGCGAAAGATTTATGCGTGAATGAAGAGAAACTCGAGCTGTACCCCTGAGATGTTGGGCCAATGTGCTCCCACCAACATGCCACAATGCTCAGCAAGGGTAATGTCTGGTGCAGGCTCCTCCCACCCTGCTTTTTTCTTTTTCAAATCATCGAGCCATTTCCATTGGAAGGAGCAAATGTAATAAGAATCCGCCCCATCACCAGATGACCGCAAACCCTGCCTAAGAGGATGTCGCTGAGGCCGATAGTATGTTGAAGATCATTGGTAGTGGTATTCGCACAAGATTTTTTATGAACTTCCTGGAAGCGAAATGAACAAACCCTTCATCTCCTTCCATTGCGGGTTGATTCCTCCATAGGACAGGGTAAGCTCCTCTCCTGCCCCATTGGCCAAAATAATAGAGTTAAATAATAACTCCCACAATGGAAAGCATATCCAGTATTATGTGACGGTTGCCCATGCAAAACAGTGTCTACAAGGGCAAGTCCTCGTTAGTATAGTGGACAGTATCTCCGCCTGTCACGCGGAAGACCGGGGTTCGATTCCCCGACGGGGAGGCTTCTTCTTTATGGCGGCCAAATAACACCTTGCATAAGCTCAGGCCTTACCATCAAACTGCTAATAAAGCCAACCCGCCGTTCAAGACTCACCTGTTGATGATTAGCTGATTGCACGTGATAGGTCTTACTTTCAATAAAATGTTTGCAGTGGGTTTGTAAAAGGTGTTTTTATGCATGTTTGGCCTGGGTTTGTGTTGCAAACCCTGCCTAAGAGGATGTCGCTGAGGCCGATAGTATGTTGAAGATCATTGGTAGTGGTATTCGCACAAGATTTTTTATGAACTTCCTGGAAGCGAAATGAACAAACCCTTCATCTCCTTCCATTGCGGGTTGATTCCTCCATAGGACAGGGTAAGCTCCTCTCCTGCCCCATTGGCCAAAATAAAAGAGTTAAATAATAACTCCCACAATGGAAAGCATATCCAGTATTATGTGACGGTTGCCCATGCAAAACAGTGTCTGCAAGAGCAAGTCCTCGTTAGTATAGTGGACAGTATCTCCGCCTGTCACGCGGAAGACCGGGGTTCGATTCCCCGACGGGGAGGCTTCTTCTTTATGACGGCCAAATAACACCTTGCATAAGCTCAGGCCTTACCGTCAAACTGCTGATAAAGCCAACCCGCCGTTCAAGACTCACCTGTTGATGATTAGCTGATTGCACGTGATAGGTCTTACTTTCAATAAAATGTTTGCAGTGGGTTTGTAAAAGGTTATTTTATGCATGTTTGGCCTGGGTTTGTGTTGCAAACCCTGCCTAAGAGGATGTCGCTGAGGCCGATAGTATGTTGAAGATCATTGGTAGTGGTATTCGCACAAGATTTTTTATGAACTTCCTGGAAGCGAAATGAACAAACCCTTCATCTCCTTCCATTGCGGGTTGATTCCTCCATAGGACAGGGTAAGCTCCTCTCCTGCCCCATTGGCCAAAATAAAAGAGTTAAATAATAACTCCCACAATGGAAAGCATATCCAGTATTATGTGACGGTTGCCCATGCAAAACAGTGTCTGCAAAAGCAAGTCCTCGTTAGTATAGTGGACAGTATCTCCGCCTGTCACGCGGAAGACCGGGGTTCGATTCCCCGACGGGGAGGCTTCTTCTTTATGACGGCCAAATAACACCTTGCATAAGCTCAGGCCTTACCGTCAAACTGCTGATAAAGCCAACCCGCCGTTCAAGACTCACCTGTTGATGATTAGCTGATTGCACGTGATAGGTCTTACTTTCAATAAAATGTTTGCAGTGGGTTTGTAAAAGGTTATTTTATGCATGTTTGGCCTGGGTTTGTGTTGCAAACCCTGCCTAAGAGGATGTCGCTGAGGCCGATAGTATGTTGAAGATCATTGGTAGTGGTATTCGCACAAGATTTTTTATGAACTTCCTGGAAGCGAAATGAACAAACCCTTCATCTCCTTCCATTGCGGGTTGATTCCTCCATAGGACAGGGTAAGCTCCTCTCCTGCCCCATTGGCCAAAATAAAAGAGTTAAATAATAACTCCCACAATGGAAAGCATATCCAGTATTATGTGACGGTTGCCCATGCAAAACAGTGTCTGCAAGAGCAAGTCCTCGTTAGTATAGTGGACAGTATCTCCGCCTGTCACGCGGAAGACCGGGGTTCGATTCCCCGACGGGGAGGCTTCTTCTTTATGACGGCCAAATAACACCTTGCATAAGCTCAGGCCTTACCGTCAAACTGCTGATAAAGCCAACCCGCCGTTCAAGACTCACCTGTTGATGATTAGCTGATTGCACGTGATAGGTCTTACTTTCAATAAAATGTTTGCAGTGGGTTTGTAAAAGGTTATTTTATGCATGTTTGGCCTGGGTTTGTGTTGCAAACCCTGCCTAAGAGGATGTCGCTGAGGCCGATAGTATGTTGAAGATCATTGGTAGTGGTATTCGCACAAGATTTTTTATGAACTTCCTGGAAGCGAAATGAACAAACCCTTCATCTCCTTCCATTGCGGGTTGATTCCTCCATAGGACAGGGTAAGCTCCTCTCCTGCCCCATTGGCCAAAATAAAAGAGTTAAATAATAACTCCCACAATGGAAAGCATATCCAGTATTATGTGACGGTTGCCCATGCAAAACAGTGTCTGTAAGGGCAAGTCCTCGTTAGTATAGTGGACAGTATCTCCGCCTGTCACGCGGAAGACCGGGTTCGATTCCCCGACGGGGAGGCTTCTTCTTTATGACGGCCAAATAACACCTTGCATAAGCTCAGGCCTTACCGTCAAACTGCTGATAAAGCCAACCCGCCGTTCAAGACTCACCTGTTGATGATTAGCTGATTGCACGTGATAGGTCTTACTTTCAATAAAATGTTTGCAGTGGGTTTGTAAAAGGTTATTTTATGCATGTTTGGCCTGGGTTTGTGTTGCAAACCCTGCCTAAGAGGATGTCGCTGAGGCCGATAGTATGTTGAAGATCATTGGTAGTGGTATTCGCACAAGATTTTTTATGAACTTCCTGGAAGCGAAATGAACAAACCCTTCATCTCCTTCCATTGCGGGTTGATTCCTCCATAGGACAGGGTAAGCTCCTCTCCTGCCCCATTGGCCAAAATAAAAGAGTTAAATAATAACTCCCACAATGGAAAGCATATCCAGTATTATGTGACGGTTGCCCATGCAAAACAATGTCTGTAAGGGCAAGTCCTCGTTAGTATAGTGGACAGTATCTCTGCCTGTCACGCGGAAGACCGGGGTTCGATTCCCCGACGGGGAGGCTTCTTCTTTATGACGGCCAAATAACACCTTGCATAAGCTCAGGCCTTACCGTCAAACTGCTGATAAAGCCAACCCGCCGTTCAAGACTCACCTGTTGATGATTAGCTGATTGCACGTGATAGGTCTTACTTTCAATAAAATGTTTGCAGTGGGTTTGTAAAAGGTTATTTTATGCATGTTTGGCCTGGGTTTGTGTTGCAAACCCTGCCTAAGAGGATGTCGCTGAGGCCGATAGTATGTTGAAGATCATTGGTAGTGGTATTCGCACAAGATTTTTTATGAACTTCCTGGAAGCGAAATGAACAAACCCTTCATCTCCTTCCATTGCGGGTTGATTCATCCATAGGACAGGGTAAGCTCCTCTCCTGCCCCATTGGCCAAAATAAAAGAGTTAAATAATAACTCCCACAATGGAAAGCATATCCAGTATTATGTGACGGTTGCCCATGCAAAACAGTGTCTACAAGGGCAAGTCCTCGTTAGTATAGTGGACAGTATCTCCGCCTGTCACGCGGAAGACCGGGGTTCGATTCCCCGACGGGGAGGCTTCTTCTTTATGACGGCCAAATAACACCTTGCATAAGCTCAGGCCTTACCGTCAAACTGCTGATAAAGCCAACCCGCCGTTCAAGACTCACCTGTTGATGATTAGCTGATTGCACGTGATAGGTCTTACTTTCAATAAAATGTTTGCAGTGGGTTTGTAAAAGGTTATTTTATGCATGTTTGGCCTGGGTTTGTGTTGCAAACCCTGCCTAAGAGGATGTCGCTGAGGCCGATAGTATGTTGAAGATCATTGGTAGTGGTATTCGCACAAGATTTTTTATGAACTTCCTGGAAGCGAAATGAACAAACCCTTCATCTCCTTCCATTGCGGGTTGATTCCTCCATAGGACAGGGTAAGCTCCTCTCCTGCCCCATTGGCCAAAATAAAAGAGTTAAATAATAACTCCCACAATGGAAAGCATATCCAGTATTGTGTGACAGTTGCCCATGCAAAACAGTGTCTGCAAGAGCAAGTCCTCGTTAGTATAGTGGACAGTATCTCCGCCTGTCACGCGGAAGACCGGGGTTCGATTCCCCGACAGGGAGGCTTCTTCTTTATGACGGCCAAATAACACCTTGCATAAGCTCAGGCCTTACCGTCAAACTGCTGATAAAGCCAACCCGCCGTTCAAGACTCACCTGTTGATGATTAGCTGATTGCACGTGATAGGTCTTACTTTCAATAAAATGTTTGCAGTGGGTTTGTAAAAGGTGTTTTTATGCATGTTTGGCCTGGGTTTGTGTTGCAAACCCTGCCTAAGAGGATGTCGCTGAGGCCGATAGTATGTTGAAGATCATTGGTAGTGGTATTCGCACAAGATTTTTTATGAACTTCCTGGAAGCTAAATGAACAAACCCTTCATCTCCTTCCATTGCGGGTTGATTCCTCCATAGGACAGGGTAAGCTCCTCTCCTGCCCCATTGGCCAAAATAAAAGAGTTAAATAATAACTCCCACAATGGAAAGCATATCCAGTATTATGTGACGGTTGCCCATGCAAAACAGTGTCTGCAAGGGCAAGTCCTCGTTAGTATAGTGGACAGTATCTCCGCCTGTCACGCGGAAGACCGGGGTTCGATTCCCCGACGGGGAGGCTTCTTCTTTATGACGGCCAAATAACACCTTGCATAAGCTCAGGCCTTACCGTCAAACTGCTGATAAAACCAACCCGCCCTTCAAGACTCACCTGTTGATGATTAGCTGATTGCACGTGATAGGTCTTACTTTCAATAAAATGTTTGCAGTGGGTTTGTAAAAGGTGTTTTTATGCATGTTTGGCCTGGGTTTGTGTTGCAAACCCTGCCTAAGAGGATGTCGCTGAGGCCGATAGTATGTTGAAGATCATTGGTAGTGGTATTCGCACAAGATTTTTTATGAACTTCCTGGAAGCGAAATGAACAAACCTTTCATCTCCTTCCATTGCGGGTTGATTCCTCCATAGGACAGGGTAAGCTCCTCTCCTGCCCCATTGGCCAAAATAAAAGAGTTAAATAATAACTCCCACAATGGAAAGCATATCCAGTATTATGTGACGGTTGCCCATGCAAAACAGTGTCTGCAAGAGCAAGTCCTCGTTAGTATAGTGGACAGTATCTCCGCCTGTCACGCGGAAGACCGGTGTTCGATTCCCCGACGGGGAGGCTTCTTCTTTATGACGGCCAAATAACACCTTGCATAAGCTCAGGCCTTACCGTCAAACTGCTGATAAAGCCAACCCGCCGTTCAAGACTCACCTGTTGATGATTAGCTGATTGCACGTGATAGGTCTTACTTTCAATAAAATGTTTGCAGTGGGTTTGTAAAAGGTGTTTTTATGCATGTTTGGCCTGGGTTTGTGTTGCATTTACACTGTGGTGACCAGCAGGGGCCACCAGCGTGTGGCGCTTCAAAGCAGTGAAACATTTTGCCAAGCGTTTGGTTCTATTGACTCAAAGCTTTAAAACGCTTCAACACTCTCTGTTTTTGAACAAATGCATGTGGCTCTGCTGTGAGCAGAGCATCCAAAAATACCAAAAACTCACAAATGTTCCCCTCCACGGAAATCTTTAGTAAAAGGCGAAAGATTTATGCGTGAATGAAGAGAAACTCGAGCTGTACCCCTGAGATGTTGGGCCAATGTGCTCCCACCAACATGCCACAATGCTCAGCAAGGGTAATGTCTGGTGCAGGCTCCTCCCACCCTGCTTTTTTCTTTTTCAAATCATCGAGCCATTTCCATTGGAAGGAGCAAATGTAATAAGAATCCGCCCCATCACCAGATGACCGCAAACCCTGCCTAAGAGGATGTCGCTGAGGCCGATAGTATGTTGAAGATCATTGGTAGTGGTATTCGCACAAGATTTTTTATGAACTTCCTGGAAGCGAAATGAACAAACCCTTCATCTCCTTCCATTGCGGGTTGATTCCTCCATAGGACAGGGTAAGCTCCTCTCCTGCCCCATTGGCCAAAATAATAGAGTTAAATAATAACTCCCACAATGGAAAGCATATCCAGTATTATGTGACGGTTGCCCATGCAAAACAGTGTCTACAAGGGCAAGTCCTCGTTAGTATAGTGGACAGTATCTCCGCCTGTCACGCGGAAGACCGGGGTTCGATTCCCCGACGGGGAGGCTTCTTCTTTATGGCGGCCAAATAACACCTTGCATAAGCTCAGGCCTTACCATCAAACTGCTAATAAAGCCAACCCGCCGTTCAAGACTCACCTGTTGATGATTAGCTGATTGCACGTGATAGGTCTTACTTTCAATAAAATGTTTGCAGTGGGTTTGTAAAAGGTGTTTTTATGCATGTTTGGCCTGGGTTTGTGTTGCAAACCCTGCCTAAGAGGATGTCGCTGAGGCCGATAGTATGTTGAAGATCATTGGTAGTGGTATTCGCACAAGATTTTTTATGAACTTCCTGGAAGCGAAATGAACAAACCCTTCATCTCCTTCCATTGCGGGTTGATTCCTCCATAGGACAGGGTAAGCTCCTCTCCTGCCCCATTGGCCAAAATAAAAGAGCTAAATAATAACTCCCACAATGGAAAGCATATCCAGTATTATGTGACGGTTGCCCATGCAAAACAATGGCTGTAAGGGCAAGTCCTCGTTAGTATAGTGGACAGTATCTCTGCCTGTCACGCGGAAGACCGGGGTTCGATTCCCCGACGGGGAGGCTTCTTCTTTATGACGGCCAAATAACACCTTGCATAAGCTCAGGCCTTACCGTCAAACTGCTGATAAAGCCAACCCGCCGTTCAAGACTCACCTGTTGATGATTAGCTGATTGCACGTGATAGGTCTTACTTTCAATAAAATGTTTGCAGTGGGTTTGTAAAAGGTTATTTTATGCATGTTTGGCCTGGGTTTGTGTTGCAAACCCTGCCTAAGAGGATGTCGCTGAGGCCGATAGTATGTTGAAGATCATTGGTAGTGGTATTCGCACAAGATTTTTTATGAACTTCCTGGAAGCGAAATGAACAAACCCTTCATCTCCTTCCATTGCGGGTTGATTCATCCATAGGACAGGGTAAGCTCCTCTCCTGCCCCATTGGCCAAAATAAAAGAGTTAAATAATAACTCCCACAATGGAAAGCATATCCAGTATTATGTGACGGTTGCCCATGCAAAACAGTGTCTACAAGGGCAAGTCCTCGTTAGTATAGTGGACAGTATCTCCGCCTGTCACGCGGAAGACCGGGGTTCGATTCCCCGACGGGGAGGCTTCTTCTTTATGACGGCCAAATAACACCTTGCATAAGCTCAGGCCTTACCGTCAAACTGCTGATAAAGCCAACCCGCCGTTCAAGACTCACCTGTTGATGATTAGCTGATTGCACGTGATAGGTCTTACTTTCAATAAAATGTTTGCAGTGGGTTTGTAAAAGGTTATTTTATGCATGTTTGGCCTGGGTTTGTGTTGCAAACCCTGCCTAAGAGGATGTCGCTGAGGCCGATAGTATGTTGAAGATCATTGGTAGTGGTATTCGCACAAGATTTTTTATGAACTTCCTGGAAGCGAAATGAACAAACCCTTCATCTCCTTCCATTGCGGGTTGATTCCTCCATAGGACAGGGTAAGCTCCTCTCCTGCCCCATTGGCCAAAATAAAAGAGTTAAATAATAACTCCCACAATGGAAAGCATATCCAGTATTGTGTGACAGTTGCCCATGCAAAACAGTGTCTGCAAGAGCAAGTCCTCGTTAGTATAGTGGACAGTATCTCCGCCTGTCACGCGGAAGACCGGGGTTCGATTCCCCGACAGGGAGGCTTCTTCTTTATGACGGCCAAATAACACCTTGCATAAGCTCAGGCCTTACCGTCAAACTGCTGATAAAGCCAACCCGCCGTTCAAGACTCACCTGTTGATGATTAGCTGATTGCACGTGATAGGTCTTACTTTCAATAAAATGTTTGCAGTGGGTTTGTAAAAGGTGTTTTTATGCATGTTTGGCCTGGGTTTGTGTTGCAAACCCTGCCTAAGAGGATGTCGCTGAGGCCGATAGTATGTTGAAGATCATTGGTAGTGGTATTCGCACAAGATTTTTTATGAACTTCCTGGAAGCTAAATGAACAAACCCTTCATCTCCTTCCATTGCGGGTTGATTCCTCCATAGGACAGGGTAAGCTCCTCTCCTGCCCCATTGGCCAAAATAAAAGAGTTAAATAATAACTCCCACAATGGAAAGCATATCCAGTATTATGTGACGGTTGCCCATGCAAAACAGTGTCTGCAAGGGCAAGTCCTCGTTAGTATAGTGGACAGTATCTCCGCCTGTCACGCGGAAGACCGGGGTTCGATTCCCCGACGGGGAGGCTTCTTCTTTATGACGGCCAAATAACACCTTGCATAAGCTCAGGCCTTACCGTCAAACTGCTGATAAAACCAACCCGCCCTTCAAGACTCACCTGTTGATGATTAGCTGATTGCACGTGATAGGTCTTACTTTCAATAAAATGTTTGCAGTGGGTTTGTAAAAGGTGTTTTTATGCATGTTTGGCCTGGGTTTGTGTTGCAAACCCTGCCTAAGAGGATGTCGCTGAGGCCGATAGTATGTTGAAGATCATTGGTAGTGGTATTCGCACAAGATTTTTTATGAACTTCCTGGAAGCGAAATGAACAAACCTTTCATCTCCTTCCATTGCGGGTTGATTCCTCCATAGGACAGGGTAAGCTCCTCTCCTGCCCCATTGGCCAAAATAAAAGAGTTAAATAATAACTCCCACAATGGAAAGCATATCCAGTATTATGTGACGGTTGCCCATGCAAAACAGTGTCTGCAAGAGCAAGTCCTCGTTAGTATAGTGGACAGTATCTCCGCCTGTCACGCGGAAGACCGGTGTTCGATTCCCCGACGGGGAGGCTTCTTCTTTATGACGGCCAAATAACACCTTGCATAAGCTCAGGCCTTACCGTCAAACTGCTGATAAAGCCAACCCGCCGTTCAAGACTCACCTGTTGATGATTAGCTGATTGCACGTGATAGGTCTTACTTTCAATAAAATGTTTGCAGTGGGTTTGTAAAAGGTGTTTTTATGCATGTTTGGCCTGGGTTTGTGTTGCATTTACACTGTGGTGACCAGCAGGGGCCACCAGCGTGTGGCGCTTCAAAGCAGTGAAACATTTTGCCAAGCGTTTGGTTCTATTGACTCAAAGCTTTAAAACGCTTCAACACTCTCTGTTTTTGAACAAATGCATGTGGCTCTGCTGTGAGCAGAGCATCCAAAAATACCAAAAACTCACAAATGTTCCCCTCCACGGAAATCTTTAGTAAAAGGCGAAAGATTTATGCGTGAATGAAGAGAAACTCGAGCTGTACCCCTGAGATGTTGGGCCAATGTGCTCCCACCAACATGCCACAATGCTCAGCAAGGGTAATGTCTGGTGCAGGCTCCTCCCACCCTGCTTTTTTCTTTTTCAAATCATCGAGCCATTTCCATTGGAAGGAGCAAATGTAATAAGAATCCGCCCCATCACCAGATGACCGCAAACCCTGCCTAAGAGGATGTCGCTGAGGCCGATAGTATGTTGAAGATCATTGGTAGTGGTATTCGCACAAGATTTTTTATGAACTTCCTGGAAGCGAAATGAACAAACCCTTCATCTCCTTCCATTGCGGGTTGATTCCTCCATAGGACAGGGTAAGCTCCTCTCCTGCCCCATTGGCCAAAATAATAGAGTTAAATAATAACTCCCACAATGGAAAGCATATCCAGTATTATGTGACGGTTGCCCATGCAAAACAGTGTCTACAAGGGCAAGTCCTCGTTAGTATAGTGGACAGTATCTCCGCCTGTCACGCGGAAGACCGGGGTTCGATTCCCCGACGGGGAGGCTTCTTCTTTATGGCGGCCAAATAACACCTTGCATAAGCTCAGGCCTTACCATCAAACTGCTAATAAAGCCAACCCGCCGTTCAAGACTCACCTGTTGATGATTAGCTGATTGCACGTGATAGGTCTTACTTTCAATAAAATGTTTGCAGTGGGTTTGTAAAAGGTGTTTTTATGCATGTTTGGCCTGGGTTTGTGTTGCAAACCCTGCCTAAGAGGATGTCGCTGAGGCCGATAGTATGTTGAAGATCATTGGTAGTGGTATTCGCACAAGATTTTTTATGAACTTCCTGGAAGCGAAATGAACAAACCCTTCATCTCCTTCCATTGCGGGTTGATTCCTCCATAGGACAGGGTAAGCTCCTCTCCTGCCCCATTGGCCAAAATAAAAGAGTTAAATAATAACTCCCACAATGGAAAGCATATCCAGTATTATGTGACGGTTGCCCATGCAAAACAGTGTCTGCAAGAGCAAGTCCTCGTTAGTATAGTGGACAGTATCTCCGCCTGTCACGCGGAAGACCGGGGTTCGATTCCCCGACGGGGAGGCTTCTTCTTTATGACGGCCAAATAACACCTTGCATAAGCTCAGGCCTTACCGTCAAACTGCTGATAAAGCCAACCCGCCGTTCAAGACTCACCTGTTGATGATTAGCTGATTGCACGTGATAGGTCTTACTTTCAATAAAATGTTTGCAGTGGGTTTGTAAAAGGTTATTTTATGCATGTTTGGCCTGGGTTTGTGTTGCAAACCCTGCCTAAGAGGATGTCGCTGAGGCCGATAGTATGTTGAAGATCATTGGTAGTGGTATTCGCACAAGATTTTTTATGAACTTCCTGGAAGCGAAATGAACAAACCCTTCATCTCCTTCCATTGCGGGTTGATTCCTCCATAGGACAGGGTAAGCTCCTCTCCTGCCCCATTGGCCAAAATAAAAGAGTTAAATAATAACTCCCACAATGGAAAGCATATCCAGTATTATGTGACGGTTGCCCATGCAAAACAGTGTCTGCAAGAGCAAGTCCTCGTTAGTATAGTGGACAGTATCTCCGCCTGTCACGCGGAAGACCGGGGTTCGATTCCCCGACGGGGAGGCTTCTTCTTTATGACGGCCAAATAACACCTTGCATAAGCTCAGGCCTTACCGTCAAACTGCTGATAAAGCCAACCCGCCGTTCAAGACTCACCTGTTGATGATTAGCTGATTGCACGTGATAGGTCTTACTTTCAATAAAATGTTTGCAGTGGGTTTGTAAAAGGTTATTTTATGCATGTTTGGCCTGGGTTTGTGTTGCAAACCCTGCCTAAGAGGATGTCGCTGAGGCCGATAGTATGTTGAAGATCATTGGTAGTGGTATTCGCACAAGATTTTTTATGAACTTCCTGGAAGCGAAATGAACAAACCCTTCATCTCCTTCCATTGCGGGTTGATTCCTCCATAGGACAGGGTAAGCTCCTCTCCTGCCCCATTGGCCAAAATAAAAGAGTTAAATAATAACTCCCACAATGGAAAGCATATCCAGTATTATGTGACGGTTGCCCATGCAAAACAGTGTCTGTAAGGGCAAGTCCTCGTTAGTATAGTGGACAGTATCTCCGCCTGTCACGCGGAAGACCGGGGTTCGATTCCCCGACGGGGAGGCTTCTTCTTTATGACGGCCAAATAACACCTTGCATAAGCTCAGGCCTTACCGTCAAACTGCTGATAAAGCCAACCCGCCGTTCAAGACTCACCTGTTGATGATTAGCTGATTGCACGTGATAGGTCTTACTTTCAATAAAATGTTTGCAGTGGGTTTGTAAAAGGTTATTTTATGCATGTTTGGCCTGGGTTTGTGTTGCATTTACACTGTGGTGACCAGCAGGGGCCACCAGCGTGTGGCGCTTCAAAGCAGTGAAACATTTTGCCAAGCGTTTGGCTCTATTGACTCAAAGCTTTAAAAAGCTTCAACACTCTCTGTTTTTGAACAAATGCATGTGGCTCTGCTGTGAGCAGAGCATCCAAAAATACCAAAAACTCGCAAATGTTCCCCTCCACGGAAATCTTTAGTAAAAGGCGAAAGATTCATGCGTGAATGAAGAGAAACTCGAGCTGTACCCCTGAGATGTTGGGCCAATGTGCTCCCACCAACATGCCACAATGCTCAGCAAGGGTAATGTCTGGTGCAGGCTCCTCCCACCCTGCTTTTTTCTTTTTCAAATCATCGAGCCATTTCCATTGGAAGGAGCAAATGTAATAAGAATCCGCCCCATCACCAGATGACCGCAAACCCTGCTTAAGAGGATGTCGCTGAGGCCGATAGTATGTTGAAGATCATTGGTAGTGGTATTCGCACAAGATTTTTTATGAACTTCCTGGAAGCGAAATGAACAAACCCTTCATCTCCTTCCATTGCGGGTTGATTCCTCCATAGGACAGGGTAAGCTCCTCTCCTGCCCCATTGGCCAAAATAAAAGAGTTAAATAATAACTCCCACAATGGAAAGCATATCCAGTATTATGTGACGGTTGCCCATGCAAAACAGTGTCTACAAGGGCAAGTCCTCGTTAGTATAGTGGACAGTATCTCCGCCTGTCACGCGGAAGACCGGGGTTCGATTCCCCGACGGGGAGGCTTCTTCTTTATGACGGCCAAATAACACCTTGCATAAGCTCAGGCCTTACCGTCAAACTGCTGATAAAGCCAACCCGCCGTTCAAGACTCACCTGTTGATGATTAGCTGATTGCACGTGATAGGTCTTACTTTCAATAAAATGTTTGCAGTGGGTTTGTAAAAGGTGTTTTTATGCATGTTTGGCCTGGGTTTGTGTTGCAAACCCTGCCTAAGAGGATGTCGCTGAGGCCGATAGTATGTTGAAGATCATTGGTAGTGGTATTCGCACAAGATTTTTTATGAACTTCCTGGAAGCGAAATGAACAAACCCTTCATCTCCTTCCATTGCGGGTTGATTCCTCCATAGGACAGGGTAAGCTCCTCTCCTGCCCCATTGGCCAAAATAAAAGAGTTAAATAATAACTCCCACAATGGAAAGCATATCCAGTATTGTGTGACAGTTGCCCATGCAAAACAGTGTCTGCAAGATTAAGTCCTCGTTAGTATAGTGGACAGTATCTCCGCCTGTCACGCGGAAGACCGGGGTTCGATTCCCCGACGGGGAGGCTTCTTCTTTATGACGGCCAAATAACACCTTGCATAAGCTCAGGCCTTACCGTCAAACTGCTGATAAAGCCAACCCGCCGTTCAAGACTCACCTGTTGATGATTAGCTGATTGCACGTGATAGGTCTTACTTTCAATAAAATGTTTGCAGTGGGTTTGTAAAAGGTTATTTTATGCATGTTTGGCCTGGGTTTGTGTTGCAAACCCTGCCTAAGAGGATGTCGCTGAGGCCGATAGTATGTTGAAGATCATTGGTAGTGGTATTCGCACAAGATTTTTTATGAACTTCCTGGAAGCGAAATGAACAAACCCTTCATCTCCTTCCATTGCGGGTTGATTCCTCCATAGGACAGGGTAAGCTCCTCTCCTGCCCCATTGGCCAAAATAAAAGAGTTAAATAATAACTCCCACAATGGAAAGCATATCCAGTATTATGTGACGGTTGCCCATGCAAAACAATGTCTGTAAGGGCAAGTCCTCGTTAGTATAGTGGACAGTATCTCCGCCTGTCACGCGGAAGACCGGGGTTCGATTCCCCGACGGGGAGGCTTCTTCTTTATGACGGCCAAATAACACCTTGCATAAGCTCAGGCCTTACCGTCAAACTGCTGATAAAGCCAACCCGCCGTTCAAGACTCACCTGTTGATGATTAGCTGATTGCACGTGATAGGTCTTACTTTCAATAAAATGTTTGCAGTGGGTTTGTAAAAGGTTATTTTATGCATGTTTGGCCTGGGTTTGTGTTGCAAACCCTGCCTAAGAGGATGTCGCTGAGGCCGATAGTATGTTGAAGATCATTGGTAGTGGTATTCGCACAAGATTTTTTATGAACTTCCTGGAAGCGAAATGAACAAACCCTTCATCTCCTTCCATTGCGGGTTGATTCATCCATAGGACAGGGTAAGCTCCTCTCCTGCCCCATTGGCCAAAATAAAAGAGTTAAATAATAACTCCCACAATGGAAAGCATATCCAGTATTATGTGACGGTTGCCCATGCAAAACAGTGTCTGCAAGGGCAAGTCCTCGTTAGTATAGTGGACAGTATCTCCGCCTGTCACGCGGAAGACCGGGGTTCGATTCCCCGACGGGGAGGCTTCTTCTTTATGACGGCCAAATAACACCTTGCATAAGCTCAGGCCTTACCGTCAAACTGCTGATAAAGCCAACCCGCCGTTCAAGACTCACCTGTTGATGATTAGCTGATTGCACGTGATAGGTCTTACTTTCAATAAAATGTTTGCAGTGGGTTTGTAAAAGGTTATTTTATGCATGTTTGGCCTGGGTTTGTGTTGCAAACCCTGCCTAAGAGGATGTCGCTGAGGCCGATAGTATGTTGAAGATCATTGGTAGTGGTATTCGCACAAGATTTTTTATGAACTTCCTGGAAGCGAAATGAACAAACCCTTCATCTCCTTCCATTGCGGGTTGATTCCTCCATAGGACAGGGTAAGCTCCTCTCCTGCCCCATTGGCCAAAATAAAAGAGTTAAATAATAACTCCCACAATGGAAAGCATATCCAGTATTATGTGACAGTTGCCCATGCAAAACAGTGTCTGCAAGAGCAAGTCCTCGTTAGTATAGTGGACAGTATCTCCGCCTGTCACGCGGAAGACCGGGGTTCGATTCCCCGACAGGGAGGCTTCTTCTTTATGACGGCCAAATAACACCTTGCATAAGCTCAGGCCTTACCGTCAAACTGCTGATAAAGCCAACCCGCCGTTCAAGACTCACCTGTTGATGATTAGCTGATTGCACGTGATAGGTCTTACTTTCAATAAAATGTTTGCAGTGGGTTTGTAAAAGGTGTTTTTATGCATGTTTGGCCTGGGTTTGTGTTGCATTTACACTGTGGTGACCAGCAGGGGCCACCAGCGTGTGGCGCTTCAAAGCAGTGAAACATTTTGCCAAGCGTTTGGTTCTATTGACTCAAAGCTTTAAAACGCTTCAACACTCTCTGTTTTTGAACAAATGCATGTGGCTCTGCTGTGAGCAGAGCATCCAAAAATACCAAAAACTCGCAAATGTTCCCCTCCACGGAAATCTTTAGTAAAAGGCGAAAGATTTATGCGTGAATGAAGAGAAACTCGAGCTGTACCCCTGAGATGTTGGGCCAATGTGCTCCCACCAACATGCCACAATGCTCAGCAAGGGTAATGTCTGGTGCAGGCTCCTCCCACCCTGCTTTTTTCTTTTTCAAATCATCGAGCCATTTCCATTGGAAGGAGCAAATGTAATAAGAATCCGCCCCATCACCAGATGACCGCAAACCCTGCCTAAGAGGATGTCGCTGAGGCCGATAGTATGTTGAAGATCATTGGTAGTGGTATTCGCACAAGATTTTTTATGAACTTCCTGGAAGCGAAATGAACAAACCCTTCATCTCCTTCCATTGCGGGTTGATTCCTCCATAGGACAGGGTAAGCTCCTCTCCTGCCCCATTGGCCAAAATAAAAGAGTTAAATAATAACTCCCACAATGGAAAGCATATCCAGTATTATGTGACGGTTGCCCATGCAAAACAGTGTCTGCAAGAGCAAGTCCTCGTTAGTATAGTGGACAGTATCTCCGCCTGTCACGCGGAAGACCGGGGTTCGATTCCCCGACGGGGAGGCTTCTTCTTTATGACGGCCAAATAACACCTTGCATAAGCTCAGGCCTTACCGTCAAACTGCTGATAAAGCCAACCCGCCGTTCAAGACTCACCTGTTGATGATTAGCTGATTGCACGTGATAGGTCTTACTTTCAATAAAATGTTTGCAGTGGGTTTGTAAAAGGTGTTTTTATGCATGTTTGGCCTGGGTTTGTGTTGCAAACCCTGCCTAAGAGGATGTCGCTGAGGCCGATAGTATGTTGAAGATCATTGGTAGTGGTATTCGCACAAGATTTTTTATGAACTTCCTGGAAGCGAAATGAACAAACCCTTCATCTCCTTCCATTGCGGGTTGATTCCTCCATAGGACAGGGTAAGCTCCTCTCCTGCCCCATTGGCCAAAATAAAAGAGTTAAATAATAACTCCCACAATGGAAAGCATATCCAGTATTATGTGACGGTTGCCCATGCAAAACAGTGTCTGCAAGAGCAAGTCCTCGCTAGTATAGTGGACAGTATCTCCGCCTGTCACGCGGAAGACCGGGGTTCGATTCCCCGACGGGGAGGCTTCTTCTTTATGACGGCCAAATAACACCTTGCATAAGCTCAGGCCTTACCGTCAAACTGCTGATAAAGCCAACCCGCCGTTCAAGACTCACCTGTTGATGATTAGCTGATTGCACGTGATAGGTCTTACTTTCAATAAAATGTTTGCAGTGGGTTTGTAAAAGGTTATTTTATGCATGTTTGGCCTGGGTTTGTGTTGCAAACCCTGCCTAAGAGGATGTCGCTGAGGCCGATAGTATGTTGAAGATCATTGGTAGTGGTATTCGCACAAGATTTTTTATGAACTTCCTGGAAGCGAAATGAACAAACCCTTCATCTCCTTCCATTGCGGGTTGATTCCTCCATAGGACAGGGTAAGCTCCTCTCCTGCCCCATTGGCCAAAATAAAAGAGTTAAATAATAACTCCCACAATGGAAAGCATATCCAGTATTATGTGACGGTTGCCCATGCAAAACAGTGTCTACAAGGGCAAGTCCTCGTTAGTATAGTGGACAGTATCTCCGCCTGTCACGCGGAAGACCGGGGTTCGATTCCCCGACGGGGAGGCTTCTTCTTTATGACGGCCAAATAACACCTTGCATAAGCTCAGGCCTTACCGTCAAACTGCTGATAAAGCCAACCCGCCGTTCAAGACTCACCTGTTGATGATTAGCTGATTGCACGTGATAGGTCTTACTTTCAATAAAATGTTTGCAGTGGGTTTGTAAAAGGTGTTTTTATGCATGTTTGGCCTGGGTTTGTGTTGCAAACCCTGCCTAAGAGGATGTCGCTGAGGCCGATAGTATGTTGAAGATCATTGGTAGTGGTATTCGCACAAGATTTTTTATGAACTTCCTGGAAGCGAAATGAACAAACCCTTCATCTCCTTCCATTGCGGGTTGATTCCTCCATAGGACAGGGTAAGCTCCTCTCCTGCCCCATTGGCCAAAATAAAAGAGTTAAATAATAACTCCCACAATGGAAAGCATATCCAGTATTGTGTGACAGTTGCCCATGCAAAACAGTGTCTGCAAGATTAAGTCCTCGTTAGTATAGTGGACAGTATCTCCGCCTGTCACGCGGAAGACCGGGGTTCGATTCCCCGACGGGGAGGCTTCTTCTTTATGACGGCCAAATAACACCTTGCATAAGCTCAGGCCTTACCGTCAAACTGCTGATAAAGCCAACCCGCCGTTCAAGACTCACCTGTTGATGATTAGCTGATTGCACGTGATAGGTCTTACTTTCAATAAAATGTTTGCAGTGGGTTTGTAAAAGGTGTTTTTATGCATGTTTGGCCTGGGTTTGTGTTGCATTTACACTGTGGTGACCAGCAGGGGCCACCAGCGTGTGGCGCTTCAAAGCAGTGAAACATTTTGCCAAGCGTTTGGCTCTATTGACTCAAAGCTTTAAAAAGCTTCAACACTCTCTGTTTTTGAACAAATGCATGTGGCTCTGCTGTGAGCAGAGCATCCAAAAATACCAAAAACTCGCAAATGTTCCCCTCCACGGAAATCTTTAGTAAAAGGTGAAAGATTTATGCGTGAATGAAGAGAAACTCGAGCTGTACCCCTGAGATGTTGGGCCAATGTGCTCCCACCAACATGCCACAATGCTCAGCAAGGGTAATGTCTGGTGCAGGCTCCTCCCACCCTGCTTTTTTCTTTTTCAAATCATCGAGCCATTTCCATTGGAAGGAGCAAATGCAATAAGAATCCGCCCCATCACCAGATGACCGCAAACCCTGCCTGGGAGGCTTCTTCTTTATGACGGCCAAATAACACCTTGCATAAGCTCAGGCCTTACCGTCAAACTGCTGATAAAGCCAACCCGCCGTTCAAGACTCACCTGTTGATGATTAGCTGATTGCACGTGATAGGTCTTGCTTTCAATAAAATGTTTGCAGTGGGTTTGTAAAAGGTTATTTTATGCATGTTTGGCCTGGGTTTGTGTTGCAAACCCTGCCTAAGAGGATGTCGCTGAGGCCGATAGTATGTTGAAGATCATTGGTAGTGGTATTCGCACAAGATTTTTTATGAACTTCCTGGAAGCGAAATGAACAAACCCTTCATCTCCTTCCATTGCGGGTTGATTCCTCCATAGGACAGGGTAAGCTCCTCTCCTGCCCCATTGGCCAAAATAAAAGAGTTAAATAATAACTCCCACAATGGAAAGCATATCCAGTATTATGTGACAGTTGCCCATGCAAAACAGTGTCTGCAAGAACAAGTCCTCGTTAGTATAGTGGAAAGTATCTCCGCCTGTCACGCGGAAGACCGGGGTTCGATTCCCCGACGGGGAGGCTTCTTCTTTATGACGGCCAAATAACACCTGCATAAGCTCAGGCCTTACCGTCAAACTGCTGATAAAGCCAACCCGCCGTTCAAGACTCACCTGTTGATGATTAGCTGATTGCACGTGATAGGTCTTACTTTCAATAAAATGTTTGCAGTGGGTTTGTAAAAGGTGTTTTTATGCATGTTTGGCCTGGGTTTGTGTTGCATTTACACTGTGGTGACCAGCAGGGGCCACCAGCGTGTGGCGCTTCAAAGCAGTGAAACATTTTGCCAAGCGTTTGGCTCTATTGACTCAAAGCTTTAAAAAGCTTCAACACTCTCTGTTTTTGAACAAATGCATGTGGCTCTGCTGTGAGCAGAGCATCCAAAAATACCAAAAACTCGCAAATGTTCCCCTCCACGGAAATCTTTAGTAAAAGGCGAAAGATTTATGCGTGAATGAAGAGAAACTCGAGCTGTACCCCTGAGATGTTGGGCCAATGTGCTCCCACCAACATGCCACAATGCTCAGCAAGGGTAATGTCTGGTGCAGGCTCCTCCCACCCTGCTTTTTTCTTTTTCAAATCATCGAGCCATTTCCATTGGAAGGAGCAAATGTAATAAGAATCCGCCCCATCACCAGATGACCGCAAACCCTGCTTAAGAGGATGTCGCTGAGGCCGATAGTATGTTGAAGATCATTGGTAGTGGTATTCGCACAAGATTTTTTATGAACTTCCTGGAAGCGAAATGAACAAACCCTTCATCTCCTTCCATTGCGGGTTGATTCCTCCATAGGACAGGGTAAGCTCCTCTCCTGCCCCATT
Organism: Romanogobio albipinnatus; assembly: GCA_023566225.1. NCBI lineage: Eukaryota > Metazoa > Chordata > Actinopteri > Cypriniformes > Gobionidae > Romanogobio > Romanogobio albipinnatus. Next base: position 16,044,724 of record CM042248.1, on the reverse strand, counting down.
GGCCAAAATAAAAGAGTTAAATAATAACTCCCACAATGGAAAGCATATCCAGTATTATGTGACGGTTGCCCATGCAAAACAGTGTCTGCAAGCGCAAGTCCTCGTTAGTATAGTGGACAGTATCTCCGCCTGTCACGCGGAAGACCGGGGTTCGATTCCCCGACGGGGAGGCTTCTTCTTTATGACGGCCAAATAACACCTTGCATAAGCTCAGGCCTTACCGTCAAACTGCTGATAAAGCCAACCCGCCGTTCAAGACTCACCTGTTGATGATTAGCTGATTGCACGTGATAGGTCTTACTTTCAATAAAATGTTTGCAGTGGGTTTGTAAAAGGTGTTTTTATGCATGTTTGGCCTGGGTTTGTGTTGCATTTACACTGTGGTGACCAGCAGGGGCCACCAGCGTGTGGCGCTTCAAAGCAGTGAAACATTTTGCCAAGCGTTTGGTTCTATTGACTCAAAGCTTTAAAAAGCTTCAACACTCTCTGTTTTTGAACAAATGCATGTGGCTCTGCTGTGAGCAGAGCATCCAAAAATACCAAAAACTCGCAAATGTTCCCCTCCACGGAAATCTTTAGTAAAAGGCGAAAGATTTATGCGTGAATGAAGAGAAACTCGAGCTGTACCCCTGAGATGTTGGGCCAATGTGCTCCCACCAACATGCCACAATGCTCAGCAAGGGTAATGTCTGGTGCAGGCTCCTCCCACCCTGCTTTTTTCTTTTTCAAATCATCGAGCCATTTCCATTGGAAGGAGCAAATGTAATAAGAATCCGCCCCATCACCAGATGACCGCAAACCCTGCCTAAGAGGATGTCGCTGAGGCCGATAGTATGTTGAAGATCATTGGTAGTGGTATTCGCACAAGATTTTTTATGAACTTCCTGGAAGCGAAATGAACAAACCCTTCATCTCCTTCCATTGCGGGTTGATTCATCCATAGGACAGGGTAAGCTCCTCTCCTGCCCCATTGGCCAAAATAAAAGAGTTAAATAATAACTCCCACAATGGAAAGCATATCCAGTATTATGTGACGGTTGCCCATGCAAAACAGTGTCTACAAGGGTATGTCCTCGTTAGTATAGTGGACAGTATCTCCGCCTGTCACGCGGAAGACCGGGGTTCGATTCCCCGACGGGGAGGCTTCTTCTTTATGACGGCCAAATAACACCTTGCATAAGCTCAGGCCTTACCGTCAAACTGCTGATAAAGCCAACCCGCCGTTCAAGACTCACCTGTTGATGATTAGCTGATTGCACGTGATAGGTCTTACTTTCAATAAAATGTTTGCAGTGGGTTTGTAAAAGGTTATTTTTTATGCATGTTTGGCCTGGGTTTGTGTTGCAAACCCTGCCTAAGAGGATGTCGCTGAGGCCGATAGTATGTTGAAGATCATTGGTAGTGGTATTCGCACAAGATTTTTTATGAACTTCCTGGAAGCGAAATGAACAAACCCTTCATCTCCTTCCATTGCGGGTTGATTCCTCCATAGGACAGGGTAAGCTCCTCTCCTGCCCCATTGGCCAAAATAAAAGAGTTAAATAACAACTCCCACAATGGAAAGCATATCCAGTATTATGTGACAGTTGCCCATGCAAAACAGTGTCTGCAAGAACAAGTCCTCGTTAGTATAGTGGAAAGTATCTCCGCCTGTCACGCGGAAGACCGGGGTTCGATTCCCCGACGGGGAGGCTTCTTCTTTATGACGGCCAAATAACACCTGCATAAGCTCAGGCCTTACCGTCAAACTGCTGATAAAGCCAACCCGCCGTTCAAGACTCACCTGTTGATGATTAGCTGATTGCACGTGATAGGTCTTACTTTCAATAAAATGTTTGCAGTGGGTTTGTAAAAGGTGTTTTTATGCATGTTTGGCCTGGGTTTGTGTTGCATTTACACTGTGGTGACCAGCAGGGGCCACCAGCGTGTGGCGCTTCAAAGCAGTGAAACATTTTGCCAAGCGTTTGGCTCTATTGACTCAAAGCTTTAAAAAGCTTCAACACTCTCTGTTTTTGAACAAATGCATGTGGCTCTGCTGTGAGCAGAGCATCCAAAAATACCAAAAACTCGCAAATGTTCCCCTCCACGGAAATCTTTAGTAAAAGGCGAAAGATTTAGGCGTGAATGAAGAGAAACTCGAGCTGTACCCCTGAGATGTTGGGCCAATGTGCTCCCACCAACATGCCACAATGCTCAGCAAGGGTAATGTCTGGTGCAGGCTCCTCCCACCCTGCTTTTTTCTTTTTCAAATCATCGAGCCATTTCCATTGGAAGGAGCAAATGTAATAAGAATCCGCCCCATCACCAGATGACCGCAAACCCTGCTTAAGAGGATGTCGCTGAGGCCGATAGTATGTTGAAGATCATTGGTAGTGGTATTCGCACAAGATTTTTTATGAACTTCCTGGAAGCGAAATGAACAAACCCTTCATCTCCTTCCATTGCGGGTTGATTCCTCCATAGGACAGGGTAAGCTCCTCTCCTGCCCCATTGGCCAAAATAAAAGAGTTAAATAATAACTCCCACAATGGAAAGCATATCCAGTATTATGTGACGGTTGCGCATGCAAAACAGTGTCTGCAAGAACAAGTCCTCGTTAGTATAGTGGAAAGTATCTCCGCCTGTCACGCGGAAGACCGGGGTTCGATTCCCCGACGGGGAGGCTTCTTCTTTATGACGGCCAAATAACACCTGCATAAGCTCAGGCCTTACCGTCAAACTGCTGATAAAGCCAACCCGCCGTTCAAGACTCACCTGTTGATGATTAGCTGATTGCACGTGATAGGTCTTACTTTCAATAAAATGTTTGCAGTGGGTTTGTAAAAGGTGTTTTTATGCATGTTTGGCCTGGGTTTGTGTTGCATTTACACTGTGGTGACCAGCAGGGGCCACCAGCGTGTGGCGCTTCAAAGCAGTGAAACATTTTGCCAAGCGTTTGGCTCTATTGACTCAAAGCTTTAAAAAGCTTCAACACTCTCTGTTTTTGAACAAATGCATGTGGCTCTGCTGTGAGCAGAGCATCCAAAAATACCAAAAACTCGCAAATGTTCCCCTCCACGGAAATCTTTAGTAAAAGGCGAAAGATTTAGGCGTGAATGAAGAGAAACTCGAGCTGTACCCCTGAGATGTTGGGCCAATGTGCTCCCACCAACATGCCACAATGCTCAGCAAGGGTAATGTCTGGTGCAGGCTCCTCCCACCCTGCTTTTTTCTTTTTCAAATCATCGAGCCATTTCCATTGGAAGGAGCAAATGTAATAAGAATCCGCCCCATCACCAGATGACCGCAAACCCTGCTTAAGAGGATGTCGCTGAGGCCGATAGTATGTTGAAGATCATTGGTAGTGGTATTCGCACAAGATTTTTTATGAACTTCCTGGAAGCGAAATGAACAAACCCTTCATCTCCTTCCATTGCGGGTTGATTCCTCCATAGGACAGGGTAAGCTCCTCTCCTGCCCCATTGGCCAAAATAAAAGAGTTAAATAATAACTCCCACAATGGAAAGCATATCCAGTATTATGTGACGGTTGCCCATGCAAAACAGTGTCTGCAAGGGCAAGTCCTCGTTAGTATAGTGGACAGTATCTCCGCCTGTCACGCGGAAGACCGGGGTTCGATTCCCCGACGGGGAGGCTTCTTCTTTATGACGGCCAAATAACACCTTGCATAAGCTCAGGCCTTACCGTCAAACTGCTGATAAAGCCAACCCGCCGTTCAAGACTCACCTGTTGATGATTAGCTGATTGCACGTGATAGGTCTTACTTTCAATAAAATGTTTGCAGTGGGTTTGTAAAAGGTGTTTTTATGCATGTTTGGCCTGGGTTTGTGTTGCAAACCCTGCCTAAGAGGATGTCGCTGAGGCCGATAGTATGTTGAAGATCATTGGTAGTGGTATTCGCACAAGATTTTTTATGAACTTCCTGGAAGCGAAATGAACAAACCCTTCATCTCCTTCCATTGCGGGTTGATTCCTCCATAGGACAGGGTAAGCTCCTCTCCTGACCCATTGGCCAAAATAAAAGAGTTAAATAATAACTCCCACAATGGAAAGCATATCCAGTATTATGTGACGGTTGCCCATGCAAAACAGTGTCTGCAAGGGCAAGTCCTCGTTAGTATAGTGGACAGTATCTCCGCCTGTCACGCGGAAGACCGGGGTTCGCTTCCCCGACGGGGAGGCTTCTGCTTTATGACGGCCAAATAACACCTTGCATAAGCTCAGGCCTTACCGTCAAACTGCTGATAAAGCCAACCCGCCGTTCAAGACTCACCTGTTGATGATTAGCTGATTGCACGTGATAGGTCTTACTTTCAATAAAATGTTTGCAGTGGGTTTGTAAAAGGTGTTTTTATGCATGTTTGGCCTGGGTTTGTGTTGCAAACCCTGCCTAAGAGGATGTCGCTGAGGCCGATAGTATGTTGAAGATCATTGGTAGTGGTATTCGCACAAGATTTTTTATGAACTTCCTGGAAGCGAAATGAACAAACCCTTCATCTCCTTCCATTGCGGGTTGATTCCTCCATAGGACAGGGTAAGCTCCTCTCCTGCCCTATTGGCCAAAATAAAAGAGTTAAATAATAACTCCCACAATGGAAAGCATATCCAGTATTATGTGACAGTTGCCCATGCAAAACAGTGTCTGCAAGAGCAAGTCCTCGTTAGTATAGTGGACAGTATCTCCGCCTGTCACGCGGAAGATCGGGGTTCGATTCCCCGACGGGGAGGCTTCTTCTTTATGACGGCCAAATAACACCTTGCATAAGCTCAGGCCTTACCGTCAAACTGCTGATAAAGCCAACCCGCCGTTCAAGACTCACCTGTTGATGATTAGCTGATTGCACGTGATAGGTCTTACTTTCAATAAAATGTTTGCAGTGGGTTTGTAAAAGGTGTTTTTATGCATGTTTGGCCTGGGTTTGTGTTGCATTTACACTGTGGTGACCAGCAGGGGCCACCAGCGTGTGGCGCTTCAAAGCAGTGAAACATTTTGCCAAGCGTTTGGCTCTATTGACTCAAAGCTTTAAAAAGCTTCAACACTCTCTGTTTTTGAACAAATGCATGTGGCTCTGCTGTGAGCAGAGCATCCAAAAATACCAAAAACTCACAAATGTTCCCCTCCACGGAAATCTTTAGTAAAAGGCGAAAGATTTATGCGTGAATGAAGAGAAACTCGAGCTGTACCCCTGAGATGTTGGGCCAATGTGCTCCCACCAACATGCCACAATGCTCAGCAAGGGTAATGTCTGGTGCAGGCTCCTCCCACCCTGCTTTTTTCTTTTTCAAATCATCGAGCCATTTCCATTGGAAGGAGCAAATGTAATAAGAATCCGCCCCATCACCAGATGACCGCAAACCCTGCTTAAGAGGATGTCGCTGAGGCCGATAGTATGTTGAAGATCATTGGTAGTGGTATTCGCACAAGATTTTTTATGAACTTCCTGGAAGCGAAATGAACAAACCCTTCATCTCCTTCCATTGCGGGTTGATTCCTCCATAGGACAGGGTAAGCTCCTCTCCTGCCCCATTGGCCAAAATAAAAAAGTTAAATAATAACTCCCACAATGGAAAGCATATCCAGTATTATGTGACGGTTGCCCATGCAAAACAGTGTCTACAAGGGCAAGTCCTCGTTAGTATAGTGGACAGTATCTCTGCCTGTCACGCGGAAGACCGGGGTTCGATTCCCCGACGGGGAGGCTTCTTCTTTATGGCGGCCAAATAACACCTTGCATAAGCTCAGGCCTTACCATCAAACTGCTAATAAAGCCAACCCGCCGTTCAAGACTCACCTGTTGATGATTAGCTGATTGCACGTGATAGGTCTTACTTTCAATAAAATGTTTGCAGTGGGTTTGTAAAAGGTGTTTTTATGCATGTTTGGCCTGGGTTTGTGTTGCAAACCCTGCCTAAGAGGATGTCGCTGAGGCCGATAGTATGTTGAAGATCATTGGTAGTGGTATTCGCACAAGATTTTTTATGAACTTCCTGGAAGCGAAATGAACAAACCCTTCATCTCCTTCCATTGCGGGTTGATTCCTCCATAGGACAGGGTAAGCTCCTCTCCTGCCCCATTGGCCAAAATAAAAGAGTTAAATAATAACTCCCACAATGGAAAGCATATCCAGTATTATGTGACGGTTGCCCATGCAAAACAGTGTCTGTAAGGGCAAGTCCTCGTTAGTATAGTGGACAGTATCTCCGCCTGTCACGCGGAAGACCGGGGTTCGATTCCCCGACGGGGAGGCTTCTTCTTTATGACGGCCAAATAACACCTTGCATAAGCTCAGGCCTTACCGTCAAACTGCTGATAAAGCCAACCCGCCGTTCAAGACTCACCTGTTGATGATTAGCTGATTGCACGTGATAGGTCTTACTTTCAATAAAATGTTTGCAGTGGGTTTGTAAAAGGTTATTTTATGCATGTTTGGCCTGGGTTTGTGTTGCAAACCCTGCCTAAGAGGATGTCGCTGAGGCCGATAGTATGTTGAAGATCATTGGTAGTGGTATTCGCACAAGATTTTTTATGAACTTCCTGGAAGCGAAATGAACAAACCCTTCATCTCCTTCCATTGCGGGTTGATTCCTCCATAGGACAGGGTAAGCTCCTCTCCTGCCCCATTGGCCAAAATAAAAGAGTTAAATAATAACTCCCACAATGGAAAGCATATCCAGTATTATGTGACAGTTGCCCATGCAAAACAGTGTCTGCAAGAACAAGTCCTCGTTAGTATAGTGGAAAGTATCTCCGCCTGTCACGCGGAAGACCGGGGTTCGATTCCCCGACGGGGAGGCTTCTTCTTTATGACGGCCAAATAACACCTGCATAAGCTCAGGCCTTACCGTCAAACTGCTGATAAAGCCAACCCACCGTTCAAGACTCACCTGTTGATGATTAGCTGATTGCACGTGATAGGTCTTACTTTCAATAAAATGTTTGCAGTGGGTTTGTAAAAGGTGTTTTTATGCATGTTTGGCCTGGGTTTGTGTTGCATTTACACTGTGGTGACCAGCAGGGGCCACCAGCGTGTGGCGCTTCAAAGCAGTGAAACATTTTGCCAAGCGTTTGGCTCTATTGACTCAAAGCTTTAAAAAGCTTCAACACTCTCTGTTTTTGAACAAATGCATGTGGCTCTGCTGTGAGCAGAGCATCCAAAAATACCAAAAACTCGCAAATGTTCCCCTCCACGGAAATCTTTAGTAAAAGGCGAAAGATTTATGCGTGAATGAAGAGAAACTCGAGCTGTACCCCTGAGATGTTGGGCCAATGTGCTCCCACCAACATGCCACAATGCTCAGCAAGGGTAATGTCTGGTGCAGGCTCCTCCCACCCTGCTTTTTTCTTTTTCAAATCATCGAGCCATTTCCATTGGAAGGAGCAAATGTAATAAGAATCCGCCCCATCACCAGATGACCGCAAACCCTGCTTAAGAGGATGTCGCTGAGGCCGATAGTATGTTGAAGATCATTGGTAGTGGTATTCGCACAAGATTTTTTATGAACTTCCTGGAAGCGAAATGAACAAACCCTTCATCTCCTTCCATTGCGGGTTGATTCCTCCATAGGACAGGGTAAGCTCCTCTCCTGCCCCATTGGCCAAAATAAAAGAGTTAAATAATAACTCCCACAATGGAAAGCATATCCAGTATTATGTGACGGTTGCCCATGCAAAACAGTGTCTGCAAGGGCAAGTCCTCGTTAGTATAGTGGACAGTATCTCCGCCTGTCACGCGGAAGACCGGGGTTCGATTCCCCGACGGGGAGGCTTCTTCTTTATGACGGCCAAATAACACCTTGCATAAGCTCAGGCCTTACCGTCAAACTGCTGATAAAGCCAACCCGCCGTTCAAGACTCACCTGTTGATGATTAGCTGATTGCACGTGATAGGTCTTACTTTCAATAAAATGTTTGCAGTGGGTTTGTAAAAGGTGTTTTTATGCATGTTTGGCCTGGGTTTGTGTTGCATTTACACTGTGGTGACCAGCAGGGGCCACCAGCGTGTGGCGCTTCAAAGCAGTGAAACATTTTGCCAAGCGTTTGGTTCTATTGACTCAAAGCTTTAAAAAGCTTCAACATTCTCTGTTTTTGAACAAATGCATGTGGCTCTGCTGTGAGCAGAGCATCCAAAAATACCAAAAACTCACAAATGTTCCCCTCCACGGAAATCTTTATTAAAAGGCGAAAGATTTATGCGTGAATGAAGAGAAACTCGAGCTGTACCCCTGAGATGTTGGGCCAATGTGCTCCCACCAACATGCCACAATGCTCAGCAAGGGTAATGTCTGGTGCAGGCTCCTCCCACCCTGCTTTTTTCTTTTTCAAATCATCGAGCCATTTCCATTGGAAGGAGCAAATGTAATAAGAATCCGCCCCATCACCAGATGACCGCAAACCCTGCCTAAGAGGATGTCGCTGAGGCCGATAGTATGTTGAAGATCATTGGTAGTGGTATTCGCACAAGATTTTTTATGAACTTCCTGGAAGCGAAATGAACAAACCCTTCATCTCCTTCCATTGCGGGTTGATTCCTCCATAGGACAGGGTAAGCTCCTCTCCTGCCCCATTGGCCAAAATAAAAGAGTTAAATAATAACTCCCACAATGGAAAGCATATCCAGTATTATGTGACGGTTGCCCATGCAAAACAGTGTCTACAAGGGCAAGTCCTCGTTAGTATAGTGGACAGTATCTCCGCCTGTCACGCGGAAGACCGGGGTTCGATTCCCCGACGGGGAGGCTTCTTCTTTATGACGGCCAAATAACACCTTGCATAAGCTCAGGCCTTACCGTCAAACTGCTGATAAAGCCAACCCGCCGTTCAAGACTCACCTGTTGATGATTAGCTGATGCACGTGATAGGTCTTACTTTCAATAAAATGTTTGCAGTGGGTTTGTAAAAGGTGTTTTTATGCATGTTTGGCCTGGGTTTGTGTTGCAAACCCTGCCTAAGAGGATGTCGCTGAGGCCGATAGTATGTTGAAGATCATTGGTAGTGGTATTCGCACAAGATTTTTTATGAACTTCCTGGAAGCGAAATGAACAAACCCTTCATCTCCTTCCATTGCGGGTTGATTCCTCCATAGGACAGGGTAAGCTCCTCTCCTGCCCCATTGGCCAAAATAAAAGAGTTAAATAATAACTCCCACAATGGAAAGCATATCCAGTATTATGTGACAGTTGCCCATGCAAAACAGTGTCTGCAAGAACAAGTCCTCGTTAGTATAGTGGAAAGTATCTCCGCCTGTCACGCGGAAGACCGGGGTTCGATTCCCCGACGGGGAGGCTTCTTCTTTATGACGGCCAAATAACACCTGCATAAGCTCAGGCCTTACCGTCAAACTGCTGATAAAGCCAACCCGCCGTTCAAGACTCACCTGTTGATGATTAGCTGATTGCACGTGATAGGTCTTACTTTCAATAAAATGTTTGCAGTGGGTTTGTAAAAGGTGTTTTTATGCATGTTTGGCCTGGGTTTGTGTTGCATTTACACTGTGGTGACCAGCAGGGGCCACCAGCGTGTGGCGCTTCAAAGCAGTGAAACATTTTGCCAAGCGTTTGGCTCTATTGACTCAAAGCTTTAAAAAGCTTCAACACTCTCTGTTTTTGAACAAATGCATGTGGCTCTGCTGTGAGCAGAGCATCCAAAAATACCAAAAACTCGCAAATGTTCCCCTCCACGGAAATCTTTAGTAAAAGGCGAAAGATTTAGGCGTGAATGAAGAGAAACTCGAGCTGTACCCCTGAGATGTTGGGCCAATGTGCTCCCACCAACATGCCACAATTCTCAGCAAGGGTAATGTCTGGTGCAGGCTCCTCCCACCCTGCTTTTTTCTTTTTCAAATCATCGAGCCATTTCCATTGGAAGGAGCAAATGTAATAAGAATCCGCCCCATCACCAGATGACCGCAAACCCTGCTTAAGAGGATGTCGCTGAGGCCGATAGTATGTTGAAGATCATTGGTAGTGGTATTCGCACAAGATTTTTTATGAACTTCCTGGAAGCGAAATGAACAAACCCTTCATCTCCTTCCATTGCGGGTTGATTCCTCCATAGGACAGGGTAAGCTCCTCTCCTGCCCCATTGGCCAAAATAAAAGAGTTAAATAATAACTCCCACAATGGAAAGCATATCCAGTATTATGTGACGGTTGCCCATGCAAAACAGTGTCTACAAGGGCAAGTCCTCGTTAGTATAGTGGACAGTATCTCCGCCTGTCACGCGGAAGACCGGGGTTCGATTCCCCGACGGGGAGGCTTCTTCTTTATGACGGCCAAATAACACCTTGCATAAGCTCAGGCCTTACCGTCAAACTGCTGATAAAGCCAACCCGCCGTTCAAGACTCACCTGTTGATGATTAGCTGATGCACGTGATAGGTCTTACTTTCAATAAAATGTTTGCAGTGGGTTTGTAAAAGGTGTTTTTATGCATGTTTGGCCTGGGTTTGTGTTGCAAACCCTGCCTAAGAGGATGTCGCTGAGGCCGATAGTATGTTGAAGATCATTGGTAGTGGTATTCGCACAAGATTTTTTATGAACTTCCTGGAAGCGAAATGAACAAACCCTTCATCTCCTTCCATTGCGGGTTGATTCCTCCATAGGACAGGGTAAGCTCCTCTCCTGCCCCATTGGCCAAAATAAAAGAGTTAAATAATAACTCCCACAATGGAAAGCATATCCAGTATTATGTGACAGTTGCCCATGCAAAACAGTGTCTGCAAGAACAAGTCCTCGTTAGTATAGTGGAAAGTATCTCCGCCTGTCACGCGGAAGACCGGGGTTCGATTCCCCGACGGGGAGGCTTCTTCTTTATGACGGCCAAATAACACCTGCATAAGCTCAGGCCTTACCGTCAAACTGCTGATAAAGCCAACCCGCCGTTCAAGACTCACCTGTTGATGATTAGCTGATTGCACGTGATAGGTCTTACTTTCAATAAAATGTTTGCAGTGGGTTTGTAAAAGGTGTTTTTATGCATGTTTGGCCTGGGTTTGTGTTGCATTTACACTGTGGTGACCAGCAGGGGCCACCAGCGTGTGGCGCTTCAAAGCAGTGAAACATTTTGCCAAGCGTTTGGCTCTATTGACTCAAAGCTTTAAAAAGCTTCAACACTCTCTGTTTTTGAACAAATGCATGTGGCTCTGCTGTGAGCAGAGCATCCAAAAATACCAAAAACTCGCAAATGTTCCCCTCCACGGAAATCTTTAGTAAAAGGCGAAAGATTTAGGCGTGAATGAAGAGAAACTCGAGCTGTACCCCTGAGATGTTGGGCCAATGTGCTCCCACCAACATGCCACAATTCTCAGCAAGGGTAATGTCTGGTGCAGGCTCCTCCCACCCTGCTTTTTTCTTTTTCAAATCATCGAGCCATTTCCATTGGAAGGAGCAAATGTAATAAGAATCCGCCCCATCACCAGATGACCGCAAACCCTGCTTAAGAGGATGTCGCTGAGGCCGATAGTATGTTGAAGATCATTGGTAGTGGTATTCGCACAAGATTTTTTATGAACTTCCTGGAAGCGAAATGAACAAACCCTTCATCTCCTTCCATTGCGGGTTGATTCCTCCATAGGACAGGGTAAGCTCCTCTCCTGCCCCATTGGCCAAAATAAAAGAGTTAAATAATAACTCCCACAATGGAAAGCATATCCAGTATTATGTGACGGTTGCCCATGCAAAACAGTGTCTGCAAGGGCAAGTCCTCGTTAGTATAGTGGACAGTATCTCCGCCTGTCACGCGGAAGACCGGGGTTCGATTCCCCGACGGGGAGGCTTCTTCTTTATGACGGCCAAATAACACCTTGCATAAGCTCAGGCCTTACCGTCAAACTGCTGATAAAGCCAACCCGCCGTTCAAGACTCACCTGTTGATGATTAGCTGATTGCACGTGATAGGTCTTACTTTCAATAAAATGTTTGCAGTGGGTTTGTAAAAGGTTATTTTATGCATGTTTGGCCTTGGTTTTGTGTTGCAAACCCTGCCTAAGAGGATGTCGCTGAGGCCGATAGTATGTTGAAGATCATTGGTAGTGGTATTCGCACAAGATTTTTTATGAACTTCCTGGAAGCGAAATGAACAAACCCTTCATCTCCTTCCATTGTGGATTGATTCCTCCATAGGACAGGGTAAGCTCCTCTCCTGCCCCATTGGCCAAAATAAAAGAGTTAAATAATAACTCCCACAATGGAAAGCATATCCAGTATTATGTGACGGTTGCCCATGCAAAACAGTGTCTGCAAGGGCAAGTCCTCGTTAGTATAGTGGACAGTATCTCCGCCTGTCACGCGGAAGACCGGGGTTCGCTTCCCCGACGGGGAGGCTTCTGCTTTATGACGGCCAAATAACACCTTGCATAAGCTCAGGCCTTACCGTCAAACTGCTGATAAAGCCAACCCGCCGTTCAAGACTCACCTGTTGATGATTAGCTGATTGCACGTGATAGGTCTTACTTTCAATAAAATGTTTGCAGTGGGTTTGTAAAAGGTGTTTTTATGCATGTTTGGCCTGGGTTTGTGTTGCAAACCCTGCCTAAGAGGATGTCGCTGAGGCCGATAGTATGTTGAAGATCATTGGTAGTGGTATTCGCACAAGATTTTTTATGAACTTCCTGGAAGCGAAATGAACAAACCCTTCATCTCCTTCCATTGCGGGTTGATTCCTCCATAGGACAGGGTAAGCTCCTCTCCTGCCCCATTGGCCAAAATAAAAGAGTTAAATAATAACTCCCACAATGGAAAGCATATCCAGTATTATGTGACAGTTGCCCATGCAAAACAGTGTCTGCAAGAGCAAGTCCTCGTTAGTATAGTGGACAGTATCTCCGCCTGTCACGCGGAAGACCGGGGTTCGATTCCCCGACGGGGAGGCTTCTTCTTTATGACGGCCAAATAACACCTTGCATAAGCTCAGGCCTTACCGTCAAACTGCTGATAAAGCCAACCCGCCGTTCAAGACTCACCTGTTGATGATTAGCTGATTGCACGTGATAGGTCTTACTTTCAATAAAATGTTTGCAGTGGGTTTGTAAAAGGTGTTTTTATGCATGTTTGGCCTGGGTTTGTGTTGCATTTACACTGTGGTGACCAGCAGGGGCCACCAGCGTGTGGCGCTTCAAAGCAGTGAAACATTTTGCCAAGCGTTTGGCTCTATTGACTCAAAGCTTTAAAAAGCTTCAACACTCTCTGTTTTTGAACAAATGCATGTGGCTCTGCTGTGAGCAGAGCATCCAAAAATACCAAAAACTCGCAAATGTTCCCCTCCACGGAAATCTTTAGTAAAAGGCGAAAGATTTATGCGTGAATGAAGAGAAACTCGAGCTGTACCCCTGAGATGTTGGGCCAATGTGCTCCCACCAACATGCCACAATGCTCAGCAAGGGTAATGTCTGGTGCAGGCTCCTCCCACCCTGCTTTTTTCTTTTTCAAATCATCGAGCCATTTCCATTGGAAGGAGCAAATGTAATAAGAATCCGCCCCATCACCAGATGACCGCAAACCCTGCTTAAGAGGATGTCGCTGAGGCCGATAGTATGTTGAAGATCATTGGTAGTGGTATTCGCTCAAGATTTTTTATGAACTTCCTGGAAGCGAAATGAACAAACCCTTCATCTCCTTCCATTGCGGGTTGATTCCTCCATAGGACAGGGTAAGCTCCTCTCCTGCCCCATTGGCCAAAATAAAAAAGTTAAATAATAACTCCCACAATGGAAAGCATATCCAGTATTATGTGACGGTTGCCCATGCAAAACAGTGTCTACAAGGGCAAGTCCTTGTTAGTATAGTGGACAGTATCTCTGCCTGTCATGCGGAAGACCGGGGTTCGATTCCCCGACGGGGAGGCTTCTTCTTTATGGCGGCCAAATAACACCTTGCATAAGCTCAGGCCTTACCATCAAACTGCTAATAAAGCCAACCCGCCGTTCAAGACTCACCTGTTGATGATTAGCTGATTGCACGTGATAGGTCTTACTTTCAATAAAATGTTTGCAGTGGGTTTGTAAAAGGTGTTTTTATGCATGTTTGGCCTGGGTTTGTGTTGCAAACCCTGCCTAAGAGGATGTCGCTGAGGCCGATAGTATGTTGAAGATCATTGGTAGTGGTATTCGCACAAGATTTTTTATGAACTTCCTGGAAGCGAAATGAACAAACCCTTCATCTCCTTCCATTGCGGGTTGATTCCTCCATAGGACAGGGTAAGCTCCTCTCCTGCCCCATTGGCCAAAATAAAAGAGTTAAATAATAACTCCCACAATGGAAAGCATATCCAGTATTATGTGACGGTTGCCCATGCAAAACAGTGTCTGCAAGAGCAAGTCCTCGTTAGTATAGTGGACAGTATCTCCGCCTGTCACGCGGAAGACCGGGGTTCGATTCCCCGACGGGGAGGCTTCTTCTTTATGACGGCCAAATAACACCTTGCATAAGCTCAGGCCTTACCGTCAAACTGCTGATAAAGCCAACCCGCCGTTCAAGACTCACCTGTTGATGATTAGCTGATTGCACGTGATAGGTCTTACTTTCAATAAAATGTTTGCAGTGGGTTTGTAAAAGGTGTTTTTATGCATGTTTGGCCTGGGTTTGTGTTGCAAACCCTGCCTAAGAGGATGTCGCTGAGGCCGATAGTATGTTGAAGATCATTGGTAGTGGTATTCGCACAAGATTTTTTATGAACTTCCTGGAAGCGAAATGAACAAACCCTTCATCTCCTTCCATTGCGGGTTGATTCATCCATAGGACAGGGTAAGCTCCTCTCCTGCCCCATTGGCCAAAATAAAAGAGTTAAATAATAACTCCCACAATGGAAAGCATATCCAGTATTATGTGACGGTTGCCCATGCAAAACAGTGTCTACAAGGGCAAGTCCTCGTTAGTATAGTGGACAGTATCTCCGCCTGTCACGCGGAAGACCGGGGTTCGATTCCCCGACGGGGAGGCTTCTTCTTTATGACGGCCAAATAACACCTTGCATAAGCTCAGGCCTTACCGTCAAACTGCTGATAAAGCCAACCCGCCGTTCAAGACTCACCTGTTGATGATTAGCTGATTGCACGTGATAGGTCTTACTTTCAATAAAATGTTTGCAGTGGGTTTGTAAAAGGTGTTTTTATGCATGTTTGGCCTGGGTTTGTGTTGCATTTACACTGTGGTGACCAGCAGGGGCCACCAGCGTGTGGCGCTTCAAAGCAGTGAAACATTTTGCCAAGCGTTTGGCTCTATTGACTCAAAGCTTTAAAAAGCTTCAACACTCTCTGTTTTTGAACAAATGCATGTGGCTCTGCTGTGAGCAGAGCATCCAAAAATACCAAAAACTCGCAAATGTTCCCCTCCACGGAAATCTTTAGTAAAAGGCGAAAGATTTATGCGTGAATGAAGAGAAACTCGAGCTGTACCCCTGAGATGTTGGGCCAATGTGCTCCCACCAACATGCCACAATGCTCAGCAAGGGTAATGTCTGGTGCAGGCTCCTCCCACCCTGCTTTTTTCTTTTTCAAATCATCGAGCCATTTCCATTGGAAGGAGCAAATGTAATAAGAATCCGCCCCATCACCAGATGACCGCAAACCCTGCCTTAGAGGATGTCGCTGAGGCCGATAGTATGTTGAAGATCATTGGTAGTGGTATTCGCACAAGATTTTTTATGAACTTCCTGGAAGCGAAATGAACAAACCCTTCATCTCCTTCCATTGCGGGTTGATTCCTCCATAGGACAGGGTAAGCTCCTCTCCTGCCCCATTGGCCAAAATAAAAGAGTTAAATAATAACTCCCACAATGGAAAGCATATCCAGTATTATGTGACAGTTGCCCATGCAAAACAGTGTCTGCAAGAGCAAGTCCTCGTTAGTATAGTGGACAGTATCTCCGCCTGTCACGCGGAAGACCGGGGTTCGATTCCCCGACGGGGAGGCTTCTTCTTTATGACGGCCAAATAACACCTTGCATAAGCTCAGGCCTTACCGTCAAACTGCTGATAAAGCCAACCCGCCGTTCAAGACTCACCTGTTGATGATTAGCTGATTGCACGTGATAGGTCTTACTTTCAATAAAATGTTTGCAGTGGGTTTGTAAAAGGTGTTTTTATGCATGTTTGGCCTGGGTTTGTGTTGCATTTACACTGTGGTGACCAGCAGGGGCCACCAGCGTGTGGCGCTTCAAAGCAGTGAAACATTTTGCCAAGCGTTTGGCTCTATTGACTCAAAGCTTTAAAAAGCTTCAACACTCTCTGTTTTTGAACAAATGCATGTGGCTCTGCTGTGAGCAGAGCATCCAAAAATACCAAAAACTCGCAAATGTTCCCCTCCACGGAAATCTTTAGTAAAAGGCGAAAGATTTATGCGTGAATGAAGAGAAACTCGAGCTGTACCCCTGAGATGTTGGGCCAATGTGCTCCCACCAACATGCCACAATGCTCAGCAAGGGTAATGTCTGGTGCAGGCTCCTCCCACCCTGCTTTTTTCTTTTTCAAATCATCGAGCCATTTCCATTGGAAGGAGCAAATGTAATAAGAATCCGCCCCATCACCAGATGACCGCAAACCCTGCTTAAGAGGATGTCGCTGAGGCCGATAGTATGTTGAAGATCATTGGTAGTGGTATTCGCACAAGATTTTTTATGAACTTCCTGGAAGCGAAATGAACAAACCCTTCATCTCCTTCCATTGCGGGTTGATTCCTCCATAGGACAGGGTAAGCTCCTCTCCTGCCCCATTGGCCAAAATAAAAAAGTTAAATAATAACTCCCACAATGGAAAGCATATCCAGTATTATGTGACGGTTGCCCATGCAAAACAGTGTCTACAAGGGCAAGTCCTTGTTAGTATAGTGGACAGTATCTCTGCCTGTCATGCGGAAGACCGGGGTTCGATTCCCCGACGGGGAGGCTTCTTCTTTATGGCGGCCAAATAACACCTTGCATAAGCTCAGGCCTTACCATCAAACTGCTAATAAAGCCAACCCGCCGTTCAAGACTCACCTGTTGATGATTAGCTGATTGCACGTGATAGGTCTTACTTTCAATAAAATGTTTGCAGTGGGTTTGTAAAAGGTGTTTTTATGCATGTTTGGCCTGGGTTTGTGTTGCAAACCCTGCCTAAGAGGATGTCGCTGAGGCCGATAGTATGTTGAAGATCATTGGTAGTGGTATTCGCACAAGATTTTTTATGAACTTCCTGGAAGCGAAATGAACAAACCCTTCATCTCCTTCCATTGCGGGTTGATTCCTCCATAGGACAGGGTAAGCTCCTCTCCTGCCCCATTGGCCAAAATAAAAGAGTTAAATAATAACTCCCACAATGGAAAGCATATCCAGTATTATGTGACGGTTGCCCATGCAAAACAGTGTCTGCAAGAGCAAGTCCTCGTTAGTATAGTGGACAGTATCTCCGCCTGTCACGCGGAAGACCGGGGTTCGATTCCCCGACGGGGAGGCTTCTTCTTTATGACGGCCAAATAACACCTTGCATAAGCTCAGGCCTTACCGTCAAACTGCTGATAAAGCCAACCCGCCGTTCAAGACTCACCTGTTGATGATTAGCTGATTGCACGTGATAGGTCTTACTTTCAATAAAATGTTTGCAGTGGGTTTGTAAAAGGTGTTTTTATGCATGTTTGGCCTGGGTTTGTGTTGCAAACCCTGCCTAAGAGGATGTCGCTGAGGCCGATAGTATGTTGAAGATCATTGGTAGTGGTATTCGCACAAGATTTTTTATGAACTTCCTGGAAGCGAAATGAACAAACCCTTCATCTCCTTCCATTGCGGGTTGATTCATCCATAGGACAGGGTAAGCTCCTCTCCTGCCCCATTGGCCAAAATAAAAGAGTTAAATAATAACTCCCACAATGGAAAGCATATCCAGTATTATGTGACGGTTGCCCATGCAAAACAGTGTCTACAAGGGCAAGTCCTCGTTAGTATAGTGGACAGTATCTCCGCCTGTCACGCGGAAGACCGGGGTTCGATTCCCCGACGGGGAGGCTTCTTCTTTATGACGGCCAAATAACACCTTGCATAAGCTCAGGCTTTACCGTCAAACTGCTGATAAAGCCAACCCGCCGTTCAAGACTCACCTGTTGATGATTAGCTGATTGCACGTGATAGGTCTTACTTTCAATAAAATGTTTGCAGTGGGTTTGTAAAAGGTTATTTTATGCATGTTTGGCCTGGGTTTGTGTTGCAAACCCTGCCTAAGAGGATGTCGCTGAGGCCGATAGTATGTTGAAGATCATTGGTAGTGGTATTCGCACAAGATTTTTTATGAACTTCCTGGAAGCGAAATGAACAAACCCTTCATCTCCTTCCATTGCGGGTTGATTCCTCCATAGGACAGGGTAAGCTCCTCTCCTGCCCCATTGGCCAAAATAAAAGAGTTAAATAATAACTCCCACAATGGAAAGCATATCCAGTATTATGTGACGGTTGCCCATGCAAAACAGTGTCTGCAAGAGCAAGTCCTCGTTAGTATAGTGGACAGTATCTCCGCCTGTCACGCGGAAGACCGGGGTTCGATTCCCCGACGGAGACGCTTCTACTTTATGACGGCCAAATAACACCTTGCATAAGCTCAGGCCTTACCGTCAAACTGCTGATAAAGCCAACCCGCCGTTCAAGACTCACCTGTTGATGATTAGCTGATTGCACGTGATAGGTCTTACTTTCAATAAAATGTTTGCAGTGGGTTTGTAAAAGGTTTTTTTATGCATGTTTGGCCTGGGTTTGTGTTGCATTTACACTGTGGTGACCAGCAGGGGCCACCAGCGTGTGGCGCTTCAAAGCAGTGAAACATTGTGCCAAGCGTTTGGTTCTATTGACTCAAAGCTTTAAAAAGCTTCAACACTCTCTGTTTTTGAACAAATGCATGTGGCTCTGCTGTGAGCAGAGCATCCAAAAATACCAAAAACTCGCAAATGTTCCCCTCCACGGAAATCTTTAGTAAAAGGCGAAAGATTTATGCGTGAATGAAGAGAAACTCGAGCTGTACCCCTGAGATGTTGGGCCAATGAGCTCCCACCAACATGCCACAATGCTCAGCAAGGGTAATGTCTGGTGCAGGCTCCTCCCACCCTGCTTTTTTCTTTTTCAAATCATCGAGCCATTTCCATTGGAAGGAGCAAATGTAATAAGAATCCGCCCCATCACCAGATGACCGCAAACCCTGCCTAAGAGGATGTCGCTGAGGCCGATAGTATGTTGAAGATCATTGGTAGTGGTATTCGCACAAGATTTTTTATGAACTTCCTGGAAGCGAAATGAACAAACCCTTCATCTCCTTCCATTGCGGGTTGATTCATCCATAGGACAGGGTAAGCTCCTCTCCTGCCCCATTGGCCAAAATAAAAGAGTTAAATAATAACTCCCACAATGGAAAGCATATCCAGTATTATGTGACGGTTGCCCATGCAAAACAGTGTCTACAAGGGCAAGTCCTCGTTAGTATAGTGGACAGTATCTCAGCCTGTCACGTGGAAGACCGGGGTTCGATTCCCCGACGGGGAGGCTTCTTCTTTATGACGGCCAAATAACACCTTGCATAAGCTCAGGCCTTACCGTCAAACTGCTGATAAAGCCAACCCGCCGTTCAAGACTCACCTGTTGATGATTAGCTGATTGCACGTGATAGGTCTTACTTTCAATAAAATGTTTGCAGTGGGTTTGTAAAAGGTTATTTTATGCATGTTTGGCCTGGGTTTGTGTTGCAAACCCTGCCTAAGAGGATGTCGCTGAGGCCGATAGTATGTTGAAGATCATTGGTAGTGGTATTCGCACAAGATTTTTTATGAACTTCCTGGAAGCGAAATGAACAAACCCTTCATCTCCTTCCATTGCGGGTTGATTCCTCCATAGGACAGGGTAAGCTCCTCTCCTGCCCCATTGGCCAAAATAAAAGAGTTAAATAATAACTCCCACAATGGAAAGCATATCCAGTATTATGTGACGGTTGCCCATGCAAAACAGTGTCTACAAGGGCAAGTCCTCGTTAGTATAGTGGACAGTATCTCCGCCTGTCACGCGGAAGACCGGGGTTCGATTCCCTGACGGGGAGGCTTCTTCTTTATGGCGGCCAAATAACACCTTGCATAAGCTCAGGCCTTACCATCAAACTGCTAATAAAGCCAACCCGCCGTTCAAGACTCACCTGTTGATGATTAGCTGATTGCACGTGATAGGTCTTACTTTCAATAAAATGTTTGCAGTGGGTTTGTAAAAGGTGTTTTTATGCATGTTTGGCCTGGGTTTGTGTTGCAAACCCTGCCTAAGAGGATGTCGCTGAGGCCGATAGTATGTTGAAGATCATTGGTAGTGGTATTCGCACAAGATTTTTTATGAACTTCCTGGAAGCGAAATGAACAAACCCTTCATCTCCTTCCATTGCGGGTTGATTCCTCCATAGGACAGGGTAAGCTCCTCTCCTGCCCCATTGGCCAAAATAAAAGAGTTAAATAATAACTCCCACAATGGAAAGCATATCCAGTATTATGTGACGGTTGCCCATGCAAAACAGTGTCTGCAAGAGCAAGTCCTCGTTAGTATAGTGGACAGTATCTCCGCCTGTCACGCGGAAGACCGGGGTTCGATTCCCCGACGGGGAGGCTTCTTCTTTATGACGGCCAAATAACACCTTGCATAAGCTCAGGCCTTACCGTCAAACTGCTGATAAAGCCAACCCGCCGTTCAAGACTCACCTGTTGATGATTAGCTGATTGCACGTGATAGGTCTTACTTTCAATAAAATGTTTGCAGTGGGTTTGTAAAAGGTTATTTTATGCATGTTTGGCCGGGGTTTGTGTTGCAAACCCTGCCTAAGAGGATGTCGCTGAGGCCGATAGTATGTTGAAGATCATTGGTAGTGGTTTTCGCACAAGATTTTTTATGAACTTCCTTGAAGCGAAATGAACAAACCCTTCATCTCCTTCCATTGCGGGTTGATTCCTCCATAGGACAGGGTAAGCTCCTCTCCTGCCCCATTGGCCAAAATAAAAGAGTTAAATAATAACTCCCACAATGGAAAGCATATCCAGTATTATGTGACGGTTGCCCATGCAAAACAGTGTCTGTAAGGGCAAGTCCTCGTTAGTATAGTGGACAGTATCTCCGCCTGTCACGCGGAAGACCGGGGTTCGATTCCCCGACGGGGAGGCTTCTTCTTTATGACGGCCAAATAACACCTTGCATAAGCTCAGGCCTTACCGTCAAACTGCTGATAAAGCCAACCCGCCGTTCAAGACTCACCTGTTGATGATTAGCTGATTGCACGTGATAGGTCTTACTTTCAATAAAATGTTTGCAGTGGGTTTGTAAAAGGTTATTTTATGCATGTTTGGCCTGGGTTTGTGTTGCAAACCCTGCCTAAGAGGATGTCGCTGAGGCCGATAGTATGTTGAAGATCATTGGTAGTGGTATTCGCACAAGATTTTTTATGAACTTCCTGGAAGCGAAATGAACAAACCCTTCATCTCCTTCCATTGCGGGTTGATTCCTCCATAGGACAGGGTAAGCTCCTCTCCTGCCCCATTGGCCAAAATAAAAGAGTTAAATAATAACTCCCACAATGGAAAGCATATCCAGTATTATGTGACAGTTGCCCATGCAAAACAGTGTCTGCAAGAGCAAGTCCTCGTTAGTATAGTGGACAGTATCTCCGCCTGTCACGCGGAAGACCGGGGTTCGATTCCCCGACGGGGAGGCTTCTTCTTTATGACGGCCAAATAACACCTTGCATAAGCTCAGGCCTTACCGTCAAACTGCTGATAAAGCCAACCCGCCGTTCAAGACTCACCTGTTGATGATTAGCTGATTGCACGTGCTAGGTCTTACTTTCAATAAAATGTTTGCAGTGGGTTTGTAAAAGGTGTTTTTATGCATGTTTGGCCTGGGTTTGTGTTGCATTTACACTGTGGTGACCAGCAGGGGCCACCAGCGTGTGGCGCTTCAAAGCAGTGAAACATTTTGCCAAGCGTTTGGCTCTATTGACTCAAAGCTTTAAAAAGCTTCAACACTCTCTGTTTTTGAACAAATGCATGTGGCTCTGCTGTGAGCAGAGCATCCAAAAATACCAAAAACTCGCAAATGTTCCCCTCCACGGAAATCTTTAGTAAAAGGCGACAGATTTATGCGTGAATGAAGAGAAACTCGAGCTGTACCCCTGAGATGTTGGGCCAATGTGCTCCCACCAACATGCCACAATGCTCAGCAAGGGTAATGTCTGGTGCAGGCTCCTCCCACCCTGCTTTTTTCTTTTTCAAATCATCGAGCCATTTCCATTGGAAGGAGCAAATGTAATAAGAATCCGCCCCATCACCAGATGACCGCAAACCCTGCTTAAGAGGATGTCGCTGAGGCCGATAGTATGTTGAAGATCATTGGTAGTGGTATTCGCACAAGATTTTTTATGAACTTCCTGGAAGCGAAATGAACAAACCCTTCATCTCCTTCCATTGCGGGTTGATTCCTCCATAGGACAGGGTAAGCTCCTCTCCTGCCCCATTGGCCAAAATAAAAGAGTTAAATAATAACTCCCACAATGGAAAGCATATCCAGTATTATGTGACGGTTGCCCATGCAAAACAGTGTCTGCAAGGGCAAGTCCTCGTTAGTATAGTGGACAGTATCTCCGCCTGTCACGCGGAAGACCGGGGTTCGATTCCCCGACGGGGAGGCTTCTTCTTTATGACGGCCAAATAACACCTTGCATAAGCTCAGGCCTTACCGTCAAACTGCTGATAAAGCCAACCCGCCGTTCAAGACTCACCTGTTGATGATTAGCTGATTGCACGTGATAGGTCTTACTTTCAATAAAATGTTTGCAGTGGGTTTGTAAAAGGTTATTTTATGCATGTTTGGCCTGGGTTTGTGTTGCAAACCCTGCCTAAGAGGATGTCGCTGAGGCCGATAGTATGTTGAAGATCATTGGTAGTGGTTTTCGCACAAGATTTTTTATGAACTTCCTTGAAGCGAAATGAACAAACCCTTCATCTCCTTCCATTGCGGGTTGATTCCTCCATAGGACAGGGTAAGCTCCTCTCCTGCCCCATTGGCCAAAATAAAAGAGTTAAATAATAACTCCCACAATGGAAAGCATATCCAGTATTATGTGACGGTTGCCCATGCAAAACAGTGTCTGTAAGGGCAAGTCCTCGTTAGTATAGTGGACAGTATCTCCGCCTGTCACGCGGAAGACCGGGGTTCGATTCCCCGACGGGGAGGCTTCTTCTTTATGACGGCCAAATAACACCTTGCATAAGCTCAGGCCTTACCGTCAAACTGCTGATAAAGCCAACCCGCCGTTCAAGACTCACCTGTTGATGATTAGCTGATTGCACGTGATAGGTCTTACTTTCAATAAAATGTTTGCAGTGGGTTTGTAAAAGGTTATTTTATGCATGTTTGGCCTGGGTTTGTGTTGCAAACCCTGCCTAAGAGGATGTCGCTGAGGCCGATAGTATGTTGAAGATCATTGGTAGTGGTATTCGCACAAGATTTTTTATGAACTTCCTGGAAGCGAAATGAACAAACCCTTCATCTCCTTCCATTGCGGGTTGATTCCTCCATAGGACAGGGTAAGCTCCTCTCCTGCCCCATTGGCCAAAATAAAAGAGTTAAATAATAACTCCCACAATGGAAAGCATATCCAGTATTATGTGACAGTTGCCCATGCAAAACAGTGTCTGCAAGAGCAAGTCCTCGTTAGTATAGTGGACAGTATCTCCGCCTGTCACGCGGAAGACCGGGGTTCGATTCCCCGACGGGGAGGCTTCTTCTTTATGACGGCCAAATAACACCTTGCATAAGCTCAGGCCTTACCGTCAAACTGCTGATAAAGCCAACCCGCCGTTCAAGACTCACCTGTTGATGATTAGCTGATTGCACGTGCTAGGTCTTACTTTCAATAAAATGTTTGCAGTGGGTTTGTAAAAGGTGTTTTTATGCATGTTTGGCCTGGGTTTGTGTTGCATTTACACTGTGGTGACCAGCAGGGGCCACCAGCGTGTGGCGCTTCAAAGCAGTGAAACATTTTGCCAAGCGTTTGGCTCTATTGACTCAAAGCTTTAAAAAGCTTCAACACTCTCTGTTTTTGAACAAATGCATGTGGCTCTGCTGTGAGCAGAGCATCCAAAAATACCAAAAACTCGCAAATGTTCCCCTCCACGGAAATCTTTAGTAAAAGGCGACAGATTTATGCGTGAATGAAGAGAAACTCGAGCTGTACCCCTGAGATGTTGGGCCAATGTGCTCCCACCAACATGCCACAATGCTCAGCAAGGGTAATGTCTGGTGCAGGCTCCTCCCACCCTGCTTTTTTCTTTTTCAAATCATCGAGCCATTTCCATTGGAAGGAGCAAATGTAATAAGAATCCGCCCCATCACCAGATGACCGCAAACCCTGCTTAAGAGGATGTCGCTGAGGCCGATAGTATGTTGAAGATCATTGGTAGTGGTATTCGCACAAGATTTTTTATGAACTTCCTGGAAGCGAAATGAACAAACCCTTCATCTCCTTCCATTGCGGGTTGATTCCTCCATAGGACAGGGTAAGCTCCTCTCCTGCCCCATTGGCCAAAATAAAAGAGTTAAATAATAACTCCCACAATGGAAAGCATATCCAGTATTATGTGACGGTTGCCCATGCAAAACAGTGTCTGCAACGGCAAGTCCTCGTTAGTATAGTGGACAGTATCTCCGCCTGTCACGCGGAAGACCGGGGTTCGATTCCCCGACGGGGAGGCTTCTTCTTTATGACGGCCAAATAACACCTTGCATAAGCTCAGGCCTTACCGTCAAACTGCTGATAAAGCCAACCCGCCGTTCAAGACTCACCTGTTGATGATTAGCTGATTGCACGTGATAGGTCTTACTTTCAATAAAATGTTTGCAGTGGGTTTGTAAAAGGTTATTTTATGCATGTTTGGCCTGGGTTTGTGTTGCAAACCCTGCCTAAGAGGATGTCGCTGAGGCCGATAGTATGTTGAAGATCATTGGTAGTGGTATTCGCACAAGATTTTTTATGAACTTCCTGGAAGCGAAATGAACAAACCCTTCATCTCCTTCCATTGCGGGTTGATTCCTCCATAGGACAGGGTAAGCTCCTCTCCTGCCCCATTGGCCAAAATAAAAGAGTTAAATAATAACTCCCACAATGGAAAGCATATCCAGTATTATGTGACGGTTGCCCATGCAAAACAGTGTCTGCAAGGGCAAGTCCTCGTTAGTATAGTGGACAGTATCTCCGCCTGTCACGCGGAAGACCGGGGTTCGATTCCCCGACGGGGAGGCTTCTTCTTTATGACGGCCAAATAACACCTTGCATAAGCTCAGGCCTTACCGTCAAACTGCTGATAAAGCCAACCCGCCGTTCAAGACTCACCTGTTGATGATTAGCTGATTGCACGTGATAGGTCTTACTTTCAATAAAATGTTTGCAGTGGGTTTGTAAAAGGTGTTTTTATGCATGTTTGGCCTGGGTTTGTGTTGCAAACCCTGCCTAAGAGGATGTCGCTGAGGCCGATAGTATGTTGAAGATCATTGGTAGTGGTATTCGCACAAGATTTTTTATGAACTTCCTGGAAGCGAAATGAACAAACCCTTCATCTCCTTCCATTGCGGGTTGATTCCTCCATAGGACAGGGTAAGCTCCTCTCCTGCCCCATTGGCCAAAATAAAAGAGTTAAATAATAACTCCCACAATGGAAAGCATATCCAGTATTATGTGACGGTTGCCCATGCAAAACAGTGTCTGCAAGGGCAAGTCCTCGTTAGTATAGTGGACAGTATCTCCGCCTGTCACGCGGAAGACCGGGGTTCGATTCCCCGACGGGGAGGCTTTTTCTTTATGACGGCCAAATAACACCTTGCATAAGCTCAGGCCTTACCGTCAAACTGCTGATAAAGCCAACCCGCCGTTCAAGACTCACCTGTTGATGATTAGCTGATTGCACGTGATAGGTCTTACTTTCAATAAAATGTTTGCAGTGGGTTTGTAAAAGGTTATTTTATGCATGTTTGGCCTGGGTTTGTGTTGCAAACCCTGCCTAAGAGGATGTCGCTGAGGCCGATAGTATGTTGAAGATCATTGGTAGTGGTTTTCGCACAAGATTTTTTATGAACTTCCTTGAAGCGAAATGAACAAACCCTTCATCTCCTTCCATTGCGGGTTGATTCCTCCATAGGACAGGGTAAGCTCCTCTCCTGCCCCATTGGCCAAAATAAAAGAGTTAAATAATAACTCCCACAATGGAAAGCATATCCAGTATTATGTGACGGTTGCCCATGCAAAACAGTGTCTGCAAGGGCAAGTCCTCGTTAGTATAGTGGACAGTATCTCCGCCTGTCACGCGGAAGACCGGGGTTCGATTCCCCGACGGGGAGGCTTTTTCTTTATGACGGCCAAATAACACCTTGCATAAGCTCAGGCCTTACCGTCAAACTGCTGATAAAGCCAACCCGCCGTTCAAGACTCACCTGTTGATGATTAGCTGATTGCACGTGATAGGTCTTACTTTCAATAAAATGTTTGCAGTGGGTTTGTAAAAGGTTATTTTATGCATGTTTGGCCTGGGTTTGTGTTGCAAACCCTGCCTAAGAGGATGTCGCTGAGGCCGATAGTATGTTGAAGATCATTGGTAGTGGTATTCGCACAAGATTTTTTATGAACTTCCTGGAAGCGAAATGAACAAACCCTTCATCTCCTTCCATTGCGGGTTGATTCCTCCATAGGACAGGGTAAGCTCCTCTCCTGCCCCATTGGCCAAAATAAAAGAGTTAAATAATAACTCCCACAATGGAAAGCATATCCAGTATTATGTGACGGTTGCCCATGCAAAACAGTGTCTGCAAGAGCAAGTCCTCGTTAGTATAGTGGACAGTATCTCCGCCTGTCACGCGGAAGACCGGGGTTCGATTCCCCGACGGGGAGGCTTCTTCTTTATGACGGCCAAATAACACCTTGCATAAGCTCAGGCCTTACCGTCAAACTGCTGATAAAGCCAACCCGCCGTTCAAGACTCACCTGTTGATGATTAGCTGATTGCACGTGATAGGTCTTACTTTCAATAAAATGTTTGCAGTGGGTTTGTAAAAGGTTATTTTATGCATGTTTGGCCTGGGTTTGTGTTGCAAACCCTGCCTAAGAGGATGTCGCTGAGGCCGATAGTATGTTGAAGATCATTGGTAGTGGTTTTCGCACAAGATTTTTTATGAACTTCCTTGAAGCGAAATGAACAAACCCTTCATCTCCTTCCATTGCGGGTTGATTCCTCCATAGGACAGGGTAAGCTCCTCTCCTGCCCCATTGGCCAAAATAAAAGAGTTAAATAATAACTCCCACAATGGAAAGCATATCCAGTATTATGTGACGGTTGCCCATGCAAAACAGTGTCTGTAAGGGCAAGTCCTCGTTAGTATAGTGGACAGTATCTCCGCCTGTCACGCGGAAGACCGGGGTTCGATTCCCCGACGGGGAGGCTTCTTCCTTATGACGGCCAAATAACACCTTGCATAAGCTCAGGCCTTACCGTCAAACTGCTGATAAAGCCAACCCGCCGTTCAAGACTCACCTGTTGATGATTAGCTGATTGCACGTGATAGGTCTTACTTTCAATAAAATGTTTGCAGTGGGTTTGTAAAAGGTTATTTTATGCATGTTTGGCCTGGGTTTGTGTTGCAAACCCTGCCTAAGAGGATGTCGCTGAGGCCGATAGTATGTTGAAGATCATTGGTAGTGGTATTCGCACAAGATTTTTTATGAACTTCCTGGAAGCGAAATGAACAAACCCTTCATCTCCTTCCATTGCGGGTTGATTCCTCCATAGGACAGGGTAAGCTCCTCTCCTGCCCCATTGGCCAAAATAAAAGAGTTAAATAATAACTCCCACAATGGAAAGCATATCCAGTATTATGTGACAGTTGCCCATGCAAAACAGTGTCTGCAAGAGCAAGTCCTCGTTAGTATAGTGGACAGTATCTCCGCCTGTCACGCGGAAGACCGGGGTTCGATTCCCCGACGGGGAGGCTTCTTCTTTATGACGGCCAAATAACACCTTGCATAAGCTCAGGCCTTACCGTCAAACTGCTGATAAAGCCAACCCGCCGTTCAAGACTCACCTGTTGATGATTAGCTGATTGCACGTGCTAGGTCTTACTTTCAATAAAATGTTTGCAGTGGGTTTGTAAAAGGTGTTTTTATGCATGTTTGGCCTGGGTTTGTGTTGCATTTACACTGTGGTGACCAGCAGGGGCCACCAGCGTGTGGCGCTTCAAAGCAGTGAAACATTTTGCCAAGCGTTTGGCTCTATTGACTCAAAGCTTTAAAAAGCTTCAACACTCTCTGTTTCTGAACAAATGCATGTGGCTCTGCTGTGAGCAGAGCATCCAAAAATACCAAAAACTCGCAAATGTTCCCCTCCACGGAAATCTTTAGTAAAAGGCGACAGATTTATGCGTGAATGAAGAGAAACTCGAGCTGTACCCCTGAGATGTTGGGCCAATGTGCTCCCACCAACATGCCACAATGCTCAGCAAGGGTAATGTCTGGTGCAGGCTCCTCCCACCCTGCTTTTTTCTTTTTCAAATCATCGAGCCATTTCCATTGGAAGGAGCAAATGTAATAAGAATCCGCCCCATCACCAGATGACCGCAAACCCTGCTTAAGAGGATGTCGCTGAGGCCGATAGTATGTTGAAGATCATTGGTAGTGGTATTCGCACAAGATTTTTTATGAACTTCCTGGAAGCGAAATGAACAAACCCTTCATCTCCTTCCATTGCGGGTTGATTCCTCCATAGGACAGGGTAAGCTCCTCTCCTGCCCCATTGGCCAAAATAAAAGAGTTAAATAATAACTCCCACAATGGAAAGCATATCCAGTATTATGTGACGGTTGCCCATGCAAAACAGTGTCTGCAAGGGCAAGTCCTCGTTAGTATAGTGGACAGTATCTCCGCCTGTCACGCGGAAGACCGGGGTTCGATTCCCCGACGGGGAGGCTTCTTCTTTATGACGGCCAAATAACACCTTGCATAAGCTCAGGCCTTACCGTCAAACTGCTGATAAAGCCAACCCGCCGTTCAAGACTCACCTGTTGATGATTAGCTGATTGCACGTGATAGGTCTTACTTTCAATAAAATGTTTGCAGTGGGTTTGTAAAAGGTGTTTTTATGCATGTTTGGCCTGGGTTTGTGTTGCATTTACACTGTGGTGACCAGCAGGGGCCACCAGCGTGTGGCGCTTCAAAGCAGTGAAACATTTTGCCAAGCGTTTGGTTCTATTGACTCAAAGCTTTAAAAAGCTTCAACACTCTCTGTTTTTGAACAAATACATGTGGCTCTGCTGTGAGCAGAGCATCCAAAAATACCAAAAACTCGCAAATGTTCCCCTCCACGGAAATCTTTAGTAAAAGGCGACACATTTATGCGTGAATGAAGAGAAACTCGAGCTGTACCCCTGAGATGTTGGGCCAATGTGCTCCCACCAACATGCCACAATGCTCAGCAAGGGTAATGTCTGGTGCAGGCTCCTCCCACCCTGCTTTTTTCTTTTTCAAATCATCGAGCCATTTCCATTGGAAGGAGCAAATGTAATAAGAATCCGCCCCATCACCAGATGACCGCAAACCCTGCTTAAGAGGATGTCGCTGAGGCCGATAGTATGTTGAAGATCATTGGTAGTGGTATTCGCACAAGATTTTTTATGAACTTCCTGGAAGCGAAATGAACAAACCCTTCATCTCCTTCCATTGCGGGTTGATTCCTCCATAGGACAGGGTAAGCTCCTCTCCTGCCCCATTGGCCAAAATAAAAGAGTTAAATAATAACTCCCACAATGGAAAGCATATCCAGTATTATGTGACGGTTGCCCATGCAAAACAGTGTCTGCAACGGCAAGTCCTCGTTAGTATAGTGGACAGTATCTCCGCCTGTCACGCGGAAGACCGGGGTTCGATTCCCCGACGGGGAGGCTTCTTCTTTATGACGGCCAAATAACACCTTGCATAAGCTCAGGCCTTACCGTCAAACTGCTGATAAAGCCAACCCGCCGTTCAAGACTCACCTGTTGATGATTAGCTGATTGCACGTGATAGGTCTTACTTTCAATAAAATGTTTGCAGTGGGTTTGTAAAAGGTTATTTTATGCATGTTTGGCCTGGGTTTGTGTTGCAAACCCTGCCTAAGAGGATGTCGCTGAGGCCGATAGTATGTTGAAGATCATTGGTAGTGGTATTCGCACAAGATTTTTTATGAACTTCCTGGAAGCGAAATGAACAAACCCTTCATCTCCTTCCATTGCGGGTTGATTCCTCCATAGGACAGGGTAAGCTCCTCTCCTGCCCCATTGGCCAAAATAAAAGAGTTAAATAATAACTCCCACAATGGAAAGCATATCCAGTATTATGTGACGGTTGCCCATGCAAAACAGTGTCTGCAAGGGCAAGTCCTCGTTAGTATAGTGGACAGTATCTCCGCCTGTCACGCGGAAGACCGGGGTTCGATTCCCCGACGGGGAGGCTTCTTCTTTATGACGGCCAAATAACACCTTGCATAAGCTCAGGCCTTACCGTCAAACTGCTGATAAAGCCAACCCGCCGTTCAAGACTCACCTGTTGATGATTAGCTGATTGCACGTGATAGGTCTTACTTTCAATAAAATGTTTGCAGTGGGTTTGTAAAAGGTGTTTTTATGCATGTTTGGCCTGGGTTTGTGTTGCAAACCCTGCCTAAGAGGATGTCGCTGAGGCCGATAGTATGTTGAAGATCATTGGTAGTGGTATTCGCACAAGATTTTTTATGAACTTCCTGGAAGCGAAATGAACAAACCCTTCATCTCCTTCCATTGCGGGTTGATTCCTCCATAGGACAGGGTAAGCTCCTCTCCTGCCCCATTGGCCAAAATAAAAGAGTTAAATAATAACTCCCACAATGGAAAGCATATCCAGTATTATGTGACGGTTGCCCATGCAAAACAGTGTCTGCAAGGGCAAGTCCTCGTTAGTATAGTGGACAGTATCTCCGCCTGTCACGCGGAAGACCGGGGTTCGATTCCCCGACGGGGAGGCTTTTTCTTTATGACGGCCAAATAACACCTTGCATAAGCTCAGGCCTTACCGTCAAACTGCTGATAAAGCCAACCCGCCGTTCAAGACTCACCTGTTGATGATTAGCTGATTGCACGTGATAGGTCTTACTTTCAATAAAATGTTTGCAGTGGGTTTGTAAAAGGTTATTTTATGCATGTTTGGCCTGGGTTTGTGTTGCAAACCCTGCCTAAGAGGATGTCGCTGAGGCCGATAGTATGTTGAAGATCATTGGTAGTGGTTTTCGCACAAGATTTTTTATGAACTACCTTGAAGCGAAATGAACAAACCCTTCATCTCCTTCCATTGCGGGTTGATTCCTCCATAGGACAGGGTAAGCTCCTCTCCTGCCCCATTGGCCAAAATAAAAGAGTTAAATAATAACTCCCACAATGGAAAGCATATCCAGTATTATGTGACGGTTGCCCATGCAAAACAGTGTCTGTAAGGGCAAGTCCTCGTTAGTAGAGTGGACAGTATCTCCGCCTGTCACGCGGAAGACCGGGGTTCGATTCCCCGACGGGGAGGCTTCTTCTTTATGACGGCCAAATAACACCTTGCATAAGCTCAGGCCTTACCGTCAAACTGCTGATAAAGCCAACCCGCCGTTCAAGACTCACCTGTTGATGATTAGCTGATTGCACGTGATAGGTCTTACTTTCAATAAAATGTTTGCAGTGGGTTTGTAAAAGGTTATTTTATGCATGTTTGGCCTGGGTTTGTGTTGCAAACCCTGCCTAAGAGGATGTCGCTGAGGCCGATAGTATGTTGAAGATCATTGGTAGTGGTATTCGCACAAGATTTTTTATGAACTTCCTGGAAGCGAAATGAACAAACCCTTCATCTCCTTCCATTGCGGGTTGATTCCTCCATAGGACAGGGTAAGCTCCTCTCCTGCCCCATTGGCCAAAATAAAAGAGTTAAATAATAACTCCCACAATGGAAAGCATATCCAGTATTATGTGACAGTTGCCCATGCAAAACAGTGTCTGCAAGAGCAAGTCCTCGTTAGTATAGTGGACAGTATCTCCGCCTGTCACGCGGAAGACCGGGGTTCGATTCCCCGACGGGGAGGCTTCTTCTTTATGACGGCCAAATAACACCTTGCATAAGCTCAGGCCTTACCGTCAAACTGCTGATAAAGCCAACCCGCCGTTCAAGACTCACCTGTTGATGATTA
Source organism: Romanogobio albipinnatus (assembly GCA_023566225.1). NCBI lineage: Eukaryota > Metazoa > Chordata > Actinopteri > Cypriniformes > Gobionidae > Romanogobio > Romanogobio albipinnatus. Next base: position 16,012,490 of record CM042248.1, on the reverse strand, counting down.
GCTGATTGCACGTGCTAGGTCTTACTTTCAATAAAATGTTTGCAGTGGGTTTGTAAAAGGTGTTTTTATGCATGTTTGGCCTGGGTTTGTGTTGCATTTACACTGTGGTGACCAGCAGGGGCCACCAGCGTGTGGCGCTTCAAAGCAGTGAAACATTTTGCCAAGCGTTTGGCTCTATTGACTCAAAGCTTTAAAAAGCTTCAACACTCTCTGTTTTTGAACAAATGCATGTGGCTCTGCTGTGAGCAGAGCATCCAAAAATACCAAAAACTCGCAAATGTTCCCCTCCACGGAAATCTTTAGTAAAAGGCGACAGATTTATGCGTGAATGAAGAGAAACTCGAGCTGTACCCCTGAGATGTTGGGCCAATGTGCTCCCACCAACATGCCACAATGCTCAGCAAGGGTAATGTCTGGTGCAGGCTCCTCCCACCCTGCTTTTTTCTTTTTCAAATCATCGAGCCATTTCCATTGGAAGGAGCAAATGTAATAAGAATCCGCCCCATCACCAGATGACCGCAAACCCTGCTTAAGAGGATGTCGCTGAGGCCGATAGTATGTTGAAGATCATTGGTAGTGGTATTCGCACAAGATTTTTTATGAACTTCCTGGAAGCGAAATGAACAAACCCTTCATCTCCTTCCATTGCGGGTTGATTCCTCCATAGGACAGGGTAAGCTCCTCTCCTGCCCCATTGGCCAAAATAAAAGAGTTAAATAATAACTCCCACAATGGAAAGCATATCCAGTATTATGTGACCGTTGCCCATGCAAAACAGTGTCTGCAAGGGCAAGTCCTCGTTAGTATAGTGGACAGTATCTCCGCCTGTCACGCGGAAGACCGGGGTTCGATTCCCCGACGGGGAGGCTTCTTCTTTATGACGGCCAAATAACACCTTGCATAAGCTCAGGCCTTACCGTCAAACTGCTGATAAAGCCAACCCGCCGTTCAAGACTCACCTGTTGATGATTAGCTGATTGCACGTGATAGGTCTTACTTTCAATAAAATGTTTGCAGTGGGTTTGTAAAAGGTGTTTTTATGCATGTTTGGCCTGGGTTTGTGTTGCATTTACACTGTGGTGACCAGCAGGGGCCACCAGCGTGTGGCGCTTCAAAGCAGTGAAACATTTTGCCAAGCGTTTGGTTCTATTGACTCAAAGCTTTAAAAAGCTTCAACACTCTCTGTTTTTGAACAAATGCATGTGGCTCTGCTGTGAGCAGAGCATCCAAAAATACCAAAAACTCGCAAATGTTCCCCTCCACGGAAATCTTTAGTAAAAGGCGAAAGATTTATGCGTGAATGAAGAGAAACTCGAGCTGTACCCCTGAGATGTTGGGCCAATGTGCTCCCACCAACATGCCACAATGCTCAGCAAGGGTAATGTCTGGTGCAGGCTCCTCCCACCCTGCTTTTTTCTTTTTCAAATCATCGAGCCATTTCCATTTGAAGGAGCAAATGTAATAAGAATCCGCCCCATCACCAGATGACCGCAAACCCTGCCTAAGAGGATGTCGCTGAGGCCGATAGTATGTTGAAGATCATTGGTAGTGGTATTCGCACAAGATTTTTTATGAACTTCCTGGAAGCGAAATGAACAAACCCTTCATCTCCTTCCATTGCGGGTTGATTCATCCATAGGACAGGGTAAGCTCCTCTCCTGCCCCATTGGCCAAAATAAAAGAGTTAAATAATAACTCCCACAATGGAAAGCATATCCAGTATTATGTGACGGTTGCCCATGCAAAACAGTGTCTACAAGGGCAAGTCCTCGTTAGTATAGTGGACAGTATCTCCGCCTGTCACACGGAAGACCGGGGTTCGATTCCCCGACGGGGAGGCTTCTTCTTTATGACGGCCAAATAACACCTTGCATAAGCTCAGGCCTTACCGTCAAACTGCTGATAAAGCCAACCCGCCGTTCAAGACTCACCTGTTGATGATTAGCTGATTGCACGTGATAGGTCTTACTTTCAATAAAATGTTTGCAGTGGGTTTGTAAAAGGTTATTTTATGCATGTTTGGCCTGGGTTTGTGTTGCAAACCCTGCTTAAGAGGATGTCGCTGAGGCCGATAGTATGTTGAAGATCATTGGTAGTGGTATTCGCACAAGATTTTTTATGAACTTCCTGGAAGCGAAATGAACAAACCCTTCATCTCCTTCCATTGCGGGTTGATTCCTCCATAGGACAGGGTAAGCTCCTCTCCTGCCCCATTGGCCAAAATAAAAGAGTTAAATAATAACTCCCACAATGGAAAGCATATCCAGTATTATGTGACAGTTGCCCATGCAAAACAGTGTCTACAAGGGCAAGTCCTCGTTAGTATAGTGGACAGTATCTCCGCCTGTCACGCGGAAGACCGGGGTTCGATTCCCCGACGGGGAGGCTTCTTCTTTATGACGGCCAAATAACACCTTGCATAAGCTCAGGCCTTACCGTCAAACTGCTGATAAAGCCAACCCGCCGTTCAAGACTCACCTGTTGATGATTAGCTGATTGCACGTGATAGGTCTTACTTTCAATAAAATGTTTGCAGTGGGTTTGTAAAAGGTTATTTTATGCATGTTTGGCCTGGGTTTGTGTTGCAAACCCTGCCTAAGAGGATGTCGCTGAGGCCGATAGTATGTTGAAGATCATTGGTAGTGGTTTTCGCACAAGATTTTTTATGAACTTCCTTGAAGCGAAATGAACAAACCCTTCATCTCCTTCCATTGCGGGTTGATTCCTCCATAGGACAGGGTAAGCTCCTCTCCTGCCCCATTGGCCAAAATAAAAGAGTTAAATAATAACTCCCACAATGGAAAGCATATCCAGTATTATGTGACGGTTGCCCATGCAAAACAGTGTCTGTAAGGGCAAGTCCTCGTTAGTATAGTGGACAGTATCTCCGCCTGTCACGCGGAAGACCGGGGTTCGATTCCCCGACGGGGAGGCTTCTTCTTTATGACGGCCAAATAACACCTTGCATAAGCTCAGGCCTTACCGTCAAACTGCTGATAAAGCCAACCCGCCGTTCAAGACTCACCTGTTGATGATTAGCTGATTGCACGTGATAGGTCTTACTTTCAATAAAATGTTTGCAGTGGGTTTGTAAAAGGTTATTTTATGCATGTTTGGCCTGGGTTTGTGTTGCAAACCCTGCCTAAGAGGATGTCGCTGAGGCCGATAGTATGTTGAAGATCATTGGTAGTGGTATTCGCACAAGATTTTTTATGAACTTCCTGGAAGCGAAATGAACAAACCCTTCATCTCCTTCCATTGCGGGTTGATTCCTCCATAGGACAGGGTAAGCTCCTCTCCTGCCCCATTGGCCAAAATAAAAGAGTTAAATAATAACTCCCACAATGGAAAGCATATCCAGTATTATGTGACAGTTGCCCATGCAAAACAGTGTCTGCAAGAGCAAGTCCTCGTTAGTATAGTGGACAGTATCTCCGCCTGTCACGCGGAAGACCGGGGTTCGATTCCCCGACGGGGAGGCTTCTTCTTTATGACGGCCAAATAACACCTTGCATAAGCTCAGGCCTTACCGTCAAACTGCTGATAAAGCCAACCCGCCGTTCAAGACTCACCTGTTGATGATTAGCTGATTGCACGTGCTAGGTCTTACTTTCAATAAAATGTTTGCAGTGGGTTTGTAAAAGGTGTTTTTATGCATGTTTGGCCTGGGTTTGTGTTGCATTTACACTGTGGTGACCAGCAGGGGCCACCAGCGTGTGGCGCTTCAAAGCAGTGAAACATTTTGCCAAGCGTTTGGCTCTATTGACTCAAAGCTTTAAAAAGCTTCAACACTCTCTGTTTTTGAACAAATGCATGTGGCTCTGCTGTGAGCAGAGCATCCAAAAATACCAAAAACTCGCAAATGTTCCCCTCCACGGAAATCTTTAGTAAAAGGCGACAGATTTATGCGTGAATGAAGAGAAACTCGAGCTGTACCCCTGAGATGTTGGGCCAATGTGCTCCCACCAACATGCCACAATGCTCAGCAAGGGTAATGTCTGGTGCAGGCTCCTCCCACCCTGCTTTTTTCTTTTTCAAATCATCGAGCCATTTCCATTGGAAGGAGCAAATGTAATAAGAATCCGCCCCATCACCAGATGACCGCAAACCCTGCTTAAGAGGATGTCGCTGAGGCCGATAGTATGTTGAAGATCATTGGTAGTGGTATTCGCACAAGATTTTTTATGAACTTCCTGGAAGCGAAATGAACAAACCCTTCATCTCCTTCCATTGCGGGTTGATTCCTCCATAGGACAGGGTAAGCTCCTCTCCTGCCCCATTGGCCAAAATAAAAGAGTTAAATAATAACTCCCACAATGGAAAGCATATCCAGTATTATGTGACGGTTGCCCATGCAAAACAGTGTCTGCAAGGGCAAGTCCTCGTTAGTATAGTGGACAGTATCTCCGCCTGTCACGCGGAAGACCGGGGTTCGATTCCCCGATGGGGAGGCTTCTTCTTTATGACGGCCAAATAACACCTTGCATAAGCTCAGGCCTTACCGTCAAACTGCTGATAAAGCCAACCCGCCGTTCAAGACTCACCTGTTGATGATTAGCTGATTGCACGTGATAGGTCTTACTTTCAATAAAATGTTTGCAGTGGGTTTGTAAAAGGTGTTTGTATGCATGTTTGGCCTGGGTTTGTGTTGCAAACCCTGCCTAAGAGGATGTCGCTGAGGCCGATAGTATGTTGAAGATCATTGGTAGTGGTATTCGCACAAGATTTTTTATGAACTTCCTGGAAGCGAAATGAACAAACCCTTCATCTCCTTCCATTGCGGGTTGATTCCTCCATAGGACAGGGTAAGCTCCTCTCCTGCCCCATTGGCCAAAATAAAAGAGTTAAATAATAACTCCCACAATGGAAAGCATATCCAGTATTATGTGACGGTTGCCCATGCAAAACAGTGTCTGTAAGGGCAAGTCCTCGTTAGTATAGTGGACAGTATCTCCGCCTGTCACGCGGAAGACCGGGGTTCGATTCCCCGACGGGGAGGCTTCTTCTTTATGACGGCCAAATAACACCTTGCATAAGCTCAGGCCTTACCGTCAAACTGCTGATAAAACCAACCCGCCGTTCAAGACTCACCTGTTGATGATTAGCTGATTGCACGTGATAGGTCTTACTTTCAATAAAATGTTTGCAGTGGGTTTGTAAAAGGTGTTTTTATGCATGTTTGGCCTGGGTTTGTGTTGCAAACCCTGCCTAAGAGGATGTCGCTGAGGCCGATAGTATGTTGAAGATCATTGGTAGTGGTATTCGCACAAGATTTTTTATGAACTTCCTGGAAGCGAAATGAACAAACCTTTCATCTCCTTCCATTGCGGGTTGATTCCTCCATAGGACAGGGTAAGCTCCTCTCCTGCCCCATTGGCCAAAATAAAAGAGTTAAATAATAACTCCCACAATGGAAAGCATATCCAGTATTATGTGACGGTTGCACATGCAAAACAGTGTCTGCAAGAGCAAGTCCTCGTTAGTATAGTGGACAGTATCTCCGCCTGTCACGAGGAAGACCGGTGTTCGATTCCCCGACGGGGAGGCTTCTTCTTTATGACGGCCAAATAACACCTTGCATAAGCTCAGGCCTTACCGTCAAACTGCTGATAAAGCCAACCCGTCGTTCAAGACTCACCTGTTGATGATTAGCTGATTGCACGTGATAGGTCTTACTTTCAATAAAATGTTTGCAGTGGGTTTGTAAAAGGTGTTTTTATGCATGTTTGGCCTGGGTTTGTGTTGCATTTACACTGTGGTGACCAGCAGGGGCCACCAGCGTGTGGCGCTTCAAAGCAGTGAAACATTTTGCCAAGCGTTTGGTTCTATTGACTCAAAGCTTTAAAACGCTTCAACACTCTCTGTTTTTGAACAAATGCATGTGGCTCTGCTGTGAGCAGAGCATCCAAAAATACCAAAAACTCACAAATGTTCCCCTCCACGGAAATCTTTAGTAAAAGGCGAAAGATTTACGCGTGAATGAAGAGAAACTCGAGCTGTACCCCTGAGATGTTGGGCCAATGTGCTCCCACCAACATGCCACAATGCTCAGCAAGGGTAATGTCTGGTGCAGGCTCCTCCCACCCTGCTTTTTTCTTTTTCAAATCATCGAGCCATTTCCATTGGAAGGAGCAAATGTAATAAGAATCCGCCCCATCACCAGATGACCGCAAACCCTGCCTAAGAGGATGTCGCTGAGGCCGATAGTATGTTGAAGATCATTGGTAGTGGTATTCGCACAAGATTTTTTATGAACTTCCTGGAAGCGAAATGAACAAACCCTTCATCTCCTTCCATTGCGGGTTGATTCATCCATAGGACAGGTTTAAGCTCCTCTCCTGCCCCATTGGCCAAAATAAAAGAGTTAAATAATAACTCCCACAATGGAAAGCATATCCAGTATTATGTGACGGTTGCCCATGCAAAACAGTGTCTACAAGGGCAAGTCCTCGTTAGTATAGTGGACAGTATCTCCGTCTGTCACGCGGAAGACCGGGGTTCGATTCCCCGACGGGGAGGCTTCTTCTTTATGACGGCCAAATAACACCTTGCATAAGCTCAGGCCTTACCGTCAAACTGCTGATAAAGCCAACTCGCCGTTCAAGACTCACCTGTTGATGATTAGCTGATTGCACGTGATAGGTCTTACTTTCAATAAAATGTTTGCAGTGGGTTTGTAAAAGGTTATTTTATGCATGTTTGGCCTGGGTTTGTGTTGCAAACCCTGCTTAAGAGGATGTCGCTGAGGCCGATAGTATGTTGAAGATCATTGGTAGTGGTATTCGCACAAGATTTTTTATGAACTTCCTGGAAGCGAAATGAACAAACCCTTCATCTCCTTCCATTGCGGGTTGATTCCTCCATAGGACAGGGTAAGCTCCTCTCCTGCCCCATTGGCCAAAATAAAAGAGTTAAATAATAACTCCCACAATGGAAAGCATATCCAGTATTATGTGACGGTTGCCCATGCAAAACAGTGTCTGCAAGAGCAAGTCCTCGTTAGTATAGTGGACAGTATCTCCGCCTGTCACGCGGAAGACCGGGGTTCGATTCCCCGACGGGGAGGCTTCTTCTTTATGACGGCCAAATAACACCTTGCATAAGCTCAGGCCTTACCGTCAAACTGCTGATAAAGCCAACCCGCCGTTCAAGACTCACCTGTTGATGATTAGCTGATTGCACGTGATAGGTCTTACTTTCAATAAAATGTTTGCAGTGGGTTTGTAAAAGGTTATTTTATGCATGTTTGGCCTGGGTTTGTGTTGCAAACCCTGCCTAAGAGGATGTCGCTGAGGCCGATAGTATGTTGAAGATCATTGGTAGTGGTATTCGCACAAGATTTTTTATGAACTTCCTGGAAGCGAAATGAACAAACCCTTCATCTCCTTCCATTGCGGGTTGATTCCTCCATAGGACAGGGTAAGCTCCTCTCCTGCCCCATTGGCCAAAATAAAAGAGTTAAATAATAACTCCCACAATGGAAAGCATATCCAGTATTATGTGACGGTTGCCCATGCAAAACAGTGTCTGTAAGGGCAAGTCCTCGTTAGTATAGTGGACAGTATCTCCGCCTGTCACGCGGAAGACCGGGTTTCGATTCCCCGACGGGGAGGCTTCTTCTTTATGACGGCCAAATAACACCTTGCATAAGCTCAGGCCTTACCGTCAAACTGCTGATAAAACCAACCCGCCGTTCAAGACTCACCTGTTGATGATTAGCTGATTGCACGTGATAGGTCTTACTTTCAATAAAATGTTTGCAGTGGGTTTGTAAAAGGTGTTTTTATGCATGTTTGGCCTGGGTTTGTGTTGCAAACCCTGCCTAAGAGGATGTCGCTGAGGCCGATAGTATGTTGAAGATCATTGGTAGTGGTATTCGCACAAGATTTTTTATGAACTTCCTGGAAGCGAAATGAACAAACCTTTCATCTCCTTCCATTGCGGGTTGATTCCTCCATAGGACAGGGTAAGCTCCTCTCCTGCCCCATTGGCCAAAATAAAAGAGTTAAATAATAACTCCCACAATGGAAAGCATATCCAGTATTATGTGACGGTTGCACATGCAAAACAGTGTCTGCAAGAGCAAGTCCTCGTTAGTATAGTGGACAGTATCTCCGCCTGTCACGCGGAAGACCGGTGTTCGATTCCCCGACGGGGAGGCTTCTTCTTTATGACGGCCAAATAACACCTTGCATAAGCTCAGGCCTTACCGTCAAACTGCTGATAAAGCCAACCCGTCGTTCAAGACTCACCTGTTGATGATTAGCTGATTGCACGTGATAGGTCTTACTTTCAATAAAATGTTTGCAGTGGGTTTGTAAAAGGTGTTTTTATGCATGTTTGGCCTGGGTTTGTGTTGCATTTACACTGTGGTGACCAGCAGGGGCCACCAGCGTGTGGCGCTTCAAAGCAGTGAAACATTTTGCCAAGCGTTTGGTTCTATTGACTCAAAGCTTTAAAAAGCTTCAACACTCTCTGTTTTTGAACAAATGCATGTGGCTCTGCTGTGAGCAGAGCATCCAAAAATACCAAAAACTCGCAAATGTTCCCCTCCACGGAAATCTTTAGTAAAAGGCGAAAGATTTATGCGTGAATGAAGAGAAACTCGAGCTGTACCCCTGAGATGTTGGGCCAATGTGCTCCCACCAACATGCCACAATGCTCAGCAAGGGTAATGTCTGGTGCAGGCTCCTCCCACCCTGCTTTTTTCTTTTTCAAATCATCGAGCCATTTCCACTTGAAGGAGCAAATGTAATAAGAATCCGCCCCATCACCAGATGACCGCAAACCCTGCCTAAGAGGATGGCGCTGAGGCCGATAGTATGTTGAAGATCATTGGTAGTGGTATTCGCACAAGATTTTTTATGAACTTCCTGGAAGCGAAATGAACAAACCCTTCATCTCCTTCCATTGCGGGTTGATTCATCCATAGGACAGGGTAAGCTCCTCTCCTGCCCCATTGGCCAAAATAAAAGAGTTAAATAATAACTCCCACAATGGAAAGCATATCCAGTATTATGTGACGGTTGCCCATGCAAAACAGTGTCTACAAGGGCAAGTCCTCGTTAGTATAGTGGACAGTATCTCCGCCTGTCACACGGAAGACCGGGGTTCGATTCCCCGACGGGGAGGCTTCTTCTTTATGACGGCCAAATAACACCTTGCATAAGCTCAGGCCTTACCGTCAAACTGCTGATAAAGCCAACCCGCCGTTCAAGACTCACCTGTTGATGATTAGCTGATTGCACGTGATAGGTCTTACTTTCAATAAAATGTTTGCAGTGGGTTTGTAAAAGGTTATTTTATGCATGTTTGGCCTGGGTTTGTGTTGCAAACCCTGCTTAAGAGGATGTCGCTGAGGCCGATAGTATGTTGAAGATCATTGGTAGTGGTATTCGCACAAGATTTTTTATGAACTTCCTGGAAGCGAAATGAACAAACCCTTCATCTCCTTCCATTGCGGGTTGATTCCTCCATAGGACAGGGTAAGCTCCTCTCCTGCCCCATTGGCCAAAATAAAAGAGTTAAATAATAACTCCCACAATGGAAAGCATATCCAGTATTATGTGACAGTTGCCCATGCAAAACAGTGTCTACAAGGGCAAGTCCTCGTTAGTATAGTGGACAGTATCTCCGCCTGTCACGCGGAAGACCGGGGTTCGATTCCCCGACGGGGAGGCTTCTTCTTTATGACGGCCAAATAACACCTTGCATAAGCTCAGGCCTTACCGTCAAACTGCTGATAAAGCCAACCCGCCGTTCAAGACTCACCTGTTGATGATTAGCTGATTGCACGTGATAGGTCTTACTTTCAATAAAATGTTTGCAGTGGGTTTGTAAAAGGTTATTTTATGCATGTTTGGCCTGGGTTTGTGTTGCAAACCCTGCCTAAGAGGATGTCGCTGAGGCCGATAGTATGTTGAAGATCATTGGTAGTGGTTTTCGCACAAGATTTTTTATGAACTTCCTTGAAGCGAAATGAACAAACCCTTCATCTCCTTCCATTGCGGGTTGATTCCTCCATAGGACAGGGTAAGCTCCTCTCCTGCCCCATTGGCCAAAATAAAAGAGTTAAATAATAACTCCCACAATGGAAAGCATATCCAGTATTATGTGACGGTTGCCCATGCAAAACAGTGTCTGTAAGGGCAAGTCCTCGTTAGTATAGTGGACAGTATCTCCGCCTGTCACGCGGAAGACCGGGGTTCGATTCCCCGACGGGGAGGCTTCTTCTTTATGACGGCCAAATAACACCTTGCATAAGCTCAGGCCTTACCGTCAAACTGCTGATAAAGCCAACCCGCCGTTCAAGACTCACCTGTTGATGATTAGCTGATTGCACGTGATAGGTCTTACTTTCAATAAAATGTTTGCAGTGGGTTTGTAAAAGGTTATTTTATGCATGTTTGGCCTGGGTTTGTGTTGCAAACCCTGCCTAAGAGGATGTCGCTGAGGCCGATAGTATGTTGAAGATCATTGGTAGTGGTATTCGCACAAGATTTTTTATGAACTTCCTGGAAGCGAAATGAACAAACCCTTCATCTCCTTCCATTGCGGGTTGATTCCTCCATAGGACAGGGTAAGCTCCTCTCCTGCCCCATTGGCCAAAATAAAAGAGTTAAATAATAACTCCCACAATGGAAAGCATATCCAGTATTATGTGACAGTTGCCCATGCAAAACAGTGTCTGCAAGAGCAAGTTCTCGTTAGTATAGTGGACAGTATCTCCGCCTGTCACGCGGAAGACCGGGGTTCGATTCCCCGACGGGGAGGCTTCTTCTTTATGACGGCCAAATAACACCTTGCATAAGCTCAGGCCTTACCGTCAAACTGCTGATAAAGCCAACCCGCCGTTCAAGACTCACCTGTTGATGATTAGCTGATTGCACGTGCTAGGTCTTACTTTCAATAAAATGTTTGCAGTGGGTTTGTAAAAGGTGTTTTTATGCATGTTTGGCCTGGGTTTGTGTTGCATTTACACTGTGGTGACCAGCAGGGGCCACCAGCGTGTGGCGCTTCAAAGCAGTGAAACATTTTGCCAAGCGTTTGGCTCTATTGACTCAAAGCTTTAAAAAGCTTCAACACTCTCTGTTTTTGAACAAATGCATGTGGCTCTGCTGTGAGCAGAGCATCCAAAAATACCAAAAACTCGCAAATGTTCCCCTCCACGGAAATCTTTAGTAAAAGGCGACAGATTTATGCGTGAATGAAGAGAAACTCGAGCTGTACCCCTGAGATGTTGGGCCAATGTGCTCCCACCAACATGCCACAATGCTCAGCAAGGGTAATGTCTGGTGCAGGCTCCTCCCACCCTGCTTTTTTCTTTTTCAAATCATCGAGCCATTTCCATTGGAAGGAGCAAATGTAATAAGAATCCGCCCCATCACCAGATGACCGCAAACCCTGCTTAAGAGGATGTCGCTGAGGCCGATAGTATGTTGAAGATCATTGGTAGTGGTATTCGCACAAGATTTTTTATGAACTTCCTGGAAGCGAAATGAACAAACCCTTCATCTCCTTCCATTGCGGGTTGATTCCTCCATAGGACAGGGTAAGCTCCTCTCCTGCCCCATTGGCCAAAATAAAAGAGTTAAATAATAACTCCCACAATGGAAAGCATATCCAGTATTATGTGACGGTTGCCCATGCAAAACAGTGTCTGCAAGGGCAAGTCCTCGTTAGTATAGTGGACAGTATCTCCGCCTGTCACGCGGAAGACCGGGGTTCGATTCCCCGACGGGGAGGCTTCTTCTTTATGACGGCCAAATAACACCTTGCATAAGCTCAGGCCTTACCGTCAAACTGCTGATAAAGCCAACCCGCCGTTCAAGACTCACCTGTTGATGATTAGCTGATTGCACGTGATAGGTCTTACTTTCAATAAAATGTTTGCAGTGGGTTTGTAAAAGGTGTTTGTATGCATGTTTGGCCTGGGTTTGTGTTGCAAACCCTGCCTAAGAGGATGTCGCTGAGGCCGATAGTATGTTGAAGATCATTGGTAGTGGTATTCGCACAAGATTTTTTATGAACTTCCTGGAAGCGAAATGAACAAACCCTTCATCTCCTTCCATTGTGGGTTGATTCCTCCATAGGACAGGGTAAGCTCCTCTCCTGCCCCATTGGCCAAAATAAAAGAGTTAAATAATAACTCCCACAATGGAAAGCATATCCAGTATTATGTGACGGTTGCCCATGCAAAACAGTGTCTGTAAGGGCAAGTCCTCGTTAGTATAGTGGACAGTATCTCCGCCTGTCACGCGGAAGACCGGGGTTCGATTCCCCGACGGGGAGGCTTCTTCTTTATGACGGCCAAATAACACCTTGCATAAGCTCAGGCCTTACCGTCAAACTGCTGATAAAACCAACCCGCCGTTCAAGACTCACCTGTTGATGATTAGCTGATTGCACGTGATAGGTCTTACTTTCAATAAAATGTTTGCAGTGGGTTTGTAAAAGGTGTTTTTATGCATGTTTGGCCTGGGTTTGTGTTGCAAACCCTGCCTAAGAGGATGTCGCTGAGGCCGATAGTATGTTGAAGATCATTGGTAGTGGTATTCGCACAAGATTTTTTATGAACTTCCTGGAAGCGAAATGAACAAACCTTTCATCTCCTTCCATTGCGGGTTGATTCCTCCATAGGACAGGGTAAGCTCCTCTCCTGCCCCATTGGCCAAAATAAAAGAGTTAAATAATAACTCCCACAATGGAAAGCATATCCAGTATTATGTGACGGTTGCACATGCAAAACAGTGTCTGCAAGAGCAAGTCCTCGTTAGTATAGTGGACAGTATCTCCGCCTGTCACGAGGAAGACCGGTGTTCGATTCCCCGACGGGGAGGCTTCTTCTTTATGACGGCCAAATAACACCTTGCATAAGCTCAGGCCTTACCGTCAAACTGCTGATAAAGCCAACCCGTCGTTCAAGACTCACCTGTTGATGATTAGCTGATTGCACGTGATAGGTCTTACTTTCAATAAAATGTTTGCAGTGGGTTTGTAAAAGGTGTTTTTATGCATGTTTGGCCTGGGTTTGTGTTGCATTTACACTGTGGTGACCAGCAGGGGCCACCAGCGTGTGGCGCTTCAAAGCAGTGAAACATTTTGCCAAGCGTTTGGTTCTATTGACTCAAAGCTTTAAAACGCTTCAACACTCTCTGTTTTTGAACAAATGCATGTGGCTCTGCTGTGAGCAGAGCATCCAAAAATACCAAAAACTCACAAATGTTCCCCTCCACGGAAATCTTTAGTAAAAGGCGAAAGATTTACGCGTGAATGAAGAGAAACTCGAGCTGTACCCCTGAGATGTTGGGCCAATGTGCTCCCACCAACATGCCACAATGCTCAGCAAGGGTAATGTCTGGTGCAGGCTCCTCCCACCCTGCTTTTTTCTTTTTCAAATCATCGAGCCATTTCCATTGGAAGGAGCAAATGTAATAAGAATCCGCCCCATCACCAGATGACCGCAAACCCTGCCTAAGAGGATGTCGCTGAGGCCGATAGTATGTTGAAGATCATTGGTAGTGGTATTCGCACAAGATTTTTTATGAACTTCCTGGAAGCGAAATGAACAAACCCTTCATCTCCTTCCATTGCGGGTTGATTCCTCCATAGGACAGGGTAAGCTCCTCTCCTGCCCCATTGGCCAAAATAAAAGAGTTAAATAATAACTCCCACAATGGAAAGCATATCCAGTATTATGTGACGGTTGCCCATGCAAAACAGTGTCTACAAGGGCAAGTCCTCGTTAGTATAGTGGACAGTATCTCCGCCTGTCACGCGGAAGACCGGGGTTCGATTCCCTGACGGGGAGGCTTCTTCTTTATGGCGGCCAAATAACACCTTGCATAAGCTCAGGCCTTACCATCAAACTGCTAATAAAGCCAACCCGCCGTTCAAGACTCACCTGTTGATGATTAGCTGATTGCACGTGATAGGTCTTACTTTCAATAAAATGTTTGCAGTGGGTTTGTAAAAGGTGTTTTTATGCATGTTTGGCCTGGGTTTGTGTTGCAAACCCTGCCTAAGAGGATGTCGCTGAGGCCGATAGTATGTTGAAGATCATTGGTAGTGGTATTCGCACAAGATTTTTTATGAACTTCCTGGAAGCGAAATGAACAAACCCTTCATCTCCTTCCATTGCGGGTTGATTCCTCCATAGGACAGGGTAAGCTCCTCTCCTGCCCCATTGGCCAAAATAAAAGAGTTAAATAATAACTCCCACAATGGAAAGCATATCCAGTATTATGTGACGGTTGCCCATGCAAAACAGTGTCTGCAAGAGCAAGTCCTCGTTAGTATAGTGGACAGTATCTCCGCCTGTCACGCGGAAGACCGGGGTTCGATTCCCCGACGGGGAGGCTTCTTCTTTATGACGGCCAAATAACACCTTGCATAAGCTCAGGCCTTACCGTCAAACTGCTGATAAAGCCAACCCGCCGTTCAAGACTCACCTGTTGATGATTAGCTGATTGCACGTGATAGGTCTTACTTTCAATAAAATGTTTGCAGTGGGTTTGTAAAAGGTGTTTTTATGCATGTTTGGCCTGGGTTTGTGTTGCAAACCCTGCCTAAGAGGATGTCGCTGAGGCCGATAGTATGTTGAAGATCATTGGTAGTGGTATTCGCACAAGATTTTTTATGAACTTCCTGGAAGCGAAATGAACAAACCCTTCATCTCCTTCCATTGCGGGTTGATTCCTCCATAGGACAGGGTAAGCTCCTCTCCTGCCCCATTGGCCAAAATAAAAGAGTTAAATAATAACTCCCACAATGGAAAGCATATCCAGTATTATGTGACGGTTGCCCATGCAAAACAGTGCCTGCAAGGGCAAGTCCTCGTTAGTATAGTGGACAGTATCTCCGCCTGTCACGCGGAAGACCGGGGTTCGATTCCCCGACGGGGAGGCTTCTTCTTTATGACGGCCAAATAACACCTTGCATAAGCTCAGGCCTTACCGTCAAACTGCTGATAAAGCCAACCCGCAGTTCAAGACTCACCTGTTGATGATTAGCTGATTGCACGTGATAGGTCTTACTTTCAATAAAATGTTTGCAGTGGGTTTGTAAAAGGTGTTTTTATGCATGTTTGGCCTGGGTTTGTGTTGCATTTACACTGTGGTGACCAGCAGGGGCCACCAGCGTGTGGCGCTTCAAAGCAGTGAAACATTTTGCCAAGCGTTTGGTTCTATTGACTCAAAGCTTTAAAACGCTTCAACACTCTCTGTTTTTGAACAAATGCATGTGGCTCTGCTGTGAGCAGAGCATCCAAAAATACCAAAAACTCACAAATGTTCCCCTCCACGGAAATCTTTAGTAAAAGGCGAAAGATTTACGCGTGAATGAAGAGAAACTCGAGCTGTACCCCTGAGATGTTGGGCCAATGTGCTCCCACCAACATGCCACAATGCTCAGCAAGGGTAATGTCTGGTGCAGGCTCCTCCCACCCTGCTTTTTTCTTTTTCAAATCATCGAGCCATTTCCATTTGAAGGAGCAAATGTAATAAGAATCCGCCCCATCACCAGATGACCGCAAACCCTGCCTAAGAGGATGTCGCTGAGGCCGATAGTATGTTGAAGATCATTGGTAGTGGTATTCGCACAAGATTTTTTATGAACTTCCTGGAAGCGAAATGAACAAACCCTTCATCTCCTTCCATTGCGGGTTGATTCATCCATAGGACAGGTTTAAGCTCCTCTCCTGCCCCATTGGCCAAAATAAAAGAGTTAAATAATAACTCCCACAATGGAAAGCATATCCAGTATTATGTGACGGTTGCCCATGCAAAACAGTGTCTACAAGGGCAAGTCCTCGTTAGTATAGTGGACAGTATCTCCGCCTGTCACGCGGAAGACCGGGGTTCGATTCCCCGACGGGGAGGCTTCTTCTTTATGACGGCCAAATAACACCTTGCATAAGCTCAGGCCTTACCGTCAAACTGCTGATAAAGCCAACCCGCCGTTCAAGACTCACCTGTTGATGATTAGCTGATTGCACGTGATAGGTCTTACTTTCAATAAAATGTTTGCAGTGGGTTTGTAAAAGGTTATTTTATGCATGTTTGGCCTGGGTTTGTGTTGCAAACCCTGCTTAAGAGGATGTCGCTGAGGCCGATAGTATGTTGAAGATCATTGGTAGTGGTATTCGCACAAGATTTTTTATGAACTTCCTGGAAGCGAAATGAACAAACCCTTCATCTCCTTCCATTGCGGGTTGATTCCTCCATAGGACAGGGTAAGCTCCTCTCCTGCCCCATTGGCCAAAATAAAAGAGTTAAATAATAACTCCCACAATGGAAAGCATATCCAGTATTATGTGACAGTTGCCCATGCAAAACAGTGTCTGCAAGAGCAAGTCCTCGTTAGTATAGTGGACAGTATCTCCGCCTGTCACGCGGAAGACCGGGGTTCGATTCCCCGACGGGGAGGCTTCTTCTTTATGACGGCCAAATAACACCTTGCATAAGCTCAGGCCTTACCGTCAAACTGCTGATAAAGCCAACCCGCCGTTCAAGACTCACCTGTTGATGATTAGCTGATTGCACGTGATAGGTCTTACTTTCAATAAAATGTTTGCAGTGGGTTTGTAAAAGGTGTTTTTATGCATGTTTGGCCTGGGTTTGTGTTGCATTTACACTGTGGTGACCAGCAGGGGCCACCAGCGTGTGGCGCTTCAAAGCAGTGAAACATTTTGCCAAGCGTTTGGCTCTATTTACTCAAAGCTTTAAAAAGCTTCAACACTCTCTGTTTTTGAACAAATGCATGTGGCTCTGCTGTGAGCAGAGCATCCAAAAATACCAAAAACTCGCAAATGTTCCCCTCCACGGAAATCTTTAGTAAAAGGCGAAAGATTTATGCGTGAATGAAGAGAAACTCGAGCTGTACCCCTGAGATGTTGGGCCAATGTGCTCCCACCAACATGCCACAATGCTCAGCAAGGGTAATGTCTGGTGCAGGCTCCTCCCACCCTGCTTTTTTCTTTTTCAAATCATCGAGCCATTTCCATTGGAAGGAGCAAATGTAATAAGAATCCGCCCCATCACCAGATGACCGCAAACCCTGCTTAAGAGGATGTCGCTGAGGCCGATAGTATGTTGAAGATCATTGGTAGTGGTATTCGCACAAGATTTTTTATGAACTTCCTGGAAGCGAAATGAACAAACCCTTCATCTCCTTCCATTGCGGGTTGATTCCTCCATAGGACAGGGTAAGCTCCTCTCCTGCCCCATTGGCCAAAATAAAAGAGTTAAATAATAACTCCCACAATGGAAAGCATATCCAGTATTATGTGACGGTTGCCCATGCAAAACAGTGTCTGCAAGGGCAAGTCCTCGTTAGTATAGTGGACAGTATCTCCGTCTGTCACGTTGAAGACCGGGGTTCGATTCCCCGACGGGGAGGCTTCTTCTTTATGACGGCCAAATAACACCTTGCATAAGCTCAGGCCTTACCGTCAAACTGCTGATAAAGCCAACCCGCCGTTCAAGACTCACCTGTTGATGATTAGCTGATTGCACGTGATAGGTCTTACTTTCAATAAAATGTTTGCAGTGGGTTTGTAAAAGGTTATTTTTTATGCATGTTTGGCCTGGGTTTGTGTTGCAAACCCTGCCTAAGAGGATGTCGCTGAGGCCGATAGTATGTTGAAGATCATTGGTAGTGGTATTCGCACAAGATTTTTTATGAACTTCCTGGAAGCGAAATGAACAAACCCTTCATCTCCTTCCATTGCGGGTTGATTCCTCCATAGGACAGGGTAAGCTCCTCTCCTGCCCCATTGGCCAAAATAAAAGAGTTAAATAATAACTCCCACAATGGAAAGCATATCCAGTATTGTGTGACAGTTGCCCATGCAAAACAGTGTCTGCAAGAGCAAGTCCTCGTTAGTATAGTGGACAGTATCTCCCCCTGTCACGCGGAAGACCGGGGTTCGATTCCCCGACGGGGAGGCTTCTTCTTTATGACGGCCAAATAACACCTTGCATAAGCTCAGGCCTTACCGTCAAACTGCTGATAAAGCCAACCCGCCGTTCAAGACTCACCTGTTGATGATTAGCTGATTGCACGGGATAGGTCTTACTTTCAATAAAATGTTTGCAGTGGGTTTGTAAAAGGTGTTTTTATGCATGTTTGGCCTGGGTTTGTGTTGCATTTACACTGTGGTGACCAGCAGGGGCCACCAGCGTGTGGCGCTTCAAAGCAGTGAAACAATTTGCCAAGCGTTTGGCTCTATTGACTCAAAGCTTTAAAAAGCTTCAACACTCTCTGTTTTTGAACAAATGCTTGTGGCTCTGCTGTGAGCAGAGCATCCAAAAAATACCAAAAACTCGCAAATGTTCCCCTCCACGGAAATCTTTAGTAAAAGGCGAAAGATTTATGCGTGAATGAAGAGAAACTCGAGCTGTACCCCTGAGATGTTGGGCCAATGTGCTCCCACCAACATGCCACAATGCTCAGCAAGGGTAATGTCTGGTGCAGGCTCCTCCCACCCTGCTTTTTTCTTTTTCAAATCATCGAGCCATTTCCATTGGAAGGAGCAAATGTAATAAGAATCCGCCCCATCACCAGATGACCGCAAACCCTGCTTAAGAGGATGTCGCTGAGGCCGATAGTATGTTGAAGATCATTGGTAGTGGTATTCGCACAAGATTTTTTATGAACTTCCTGGAAGCGAAATGAACAAACCCTTCATCTCCTTCCATTGCGGGTTGATTCCTCCATAGGACAGGGTAAGCTCCTCTCCTGCCCCATTGGCCAAAATAAAAGAGTTAAATAATAACTCCCACAATGGAAAGCATATCCAGTATTATGTGACGGTTGCCCATGCAAAACAGTGTCTACAAGGGCAAGTCCTCGTTAGTATAGTGGACAGTATCTCCGCCTGTCACGCGGAAGACCGGGGTTCGATTCCCTGACGGGGAGGCTTCTTCTTTATGGCGGCCAAATAACACCTTGCATAAGCTCAGGCCTTACCATCAAACTGCTAATAAAGCCAACCCGCCGTTCAAGACTCACCTGTTGATGATTAGCTGATTGCACGTGATAGGTCTTACTTTCAATAAAATGTTTGCAGTGGGTTTGTAAAAGGTGTTTTTATGCATGTTTGGCCTGGGTTTGTGTTGCAAACCCTGCCTAAGAGGATGTCGCTGAGGCCGATAGTATGTTGAAGATCATTGGTAGTGGTATTCGCACAAGATTTTTTATGAACTTCCTGGAAGCGAAATGAACAAACCCTTCATCTCCTTCCATTGCGGGTTGATTCCTCCATAGGACAGGGTAAGCTCCTCTCCTGCCCCATTGGCCAAAATAAAAGAGTTAAATAATAACTCCCACAATGGAAAGCATATCCAGTATTATGTGACGGTTGCCCATGCAAAACAGTGTCTGCAAGAGCAAGTCCTCGTTAGTATAGTGGACAGTATCTCCGCCTGTCACGCGGAAGACCGGGGTTCGATTCCCCGACGGGGAGGCTTCTTCTTTATGACGGCCAAATAACACCTTGCATAAGCTCAGGCCTTACCGTCAAACTGCTGATAAAGCCAACCCGCCGTTCAAGACTCACCTGTTGATGATTAGCTGATTGCACGTGATAGGTCTTACTTTCAATAAAATGTTTGCAGTGGGTTTGTAAAAGGTGTTTTTATGCATGTTTGGCCTGGGTTTGTGTTGCAAACCCTGCCTAAGAGGATGTCGCTGAGGCCGATAGTATGTTGAAGATCATTGGTAGTGGTATTCGCACAAGATTTTTTATGAACTTCCTGGAAGCGAAATGAACAAACCCTTCATCTCCTTCCATTGCGGGTTGATTCCTCCATAGGACAGGGTAAGCTCCTCTCCTGCCCCATTGGCCAAAATAAAAGAGTTAAATAATAACTCCCACAATGGAAAGCATATCCAGTATTATGTGACGGTTGCCCATGCAAAACAGTGCCTGCAAGGGCAAGTCCTCGTTAGTATAGTGGACAGTATCTCCGCCTGTCACGCGGAAGACCGGGGTTCGATTCCCCGACGGGGAGGCTTCTTCTTTATGACGGCCAAATAACACCTTGCATAAGCTCAGGCCTTACCGTCAAACTGCTGATAAAGCCAACCCGCAGTTCAAGACTCACCTGTTGATGATTAGCTGATTGCACGTGATAGGTCTTACTTTCAATAAAATGTTTGCAGTGGGTTTGTAAAAGGTGTTTTTATGCATGTTTGGCCTGGGTTTGTGTTGCATTTACACTGTGGTGACCAGCAGGGGCCACCAGCGTGTGGCGCTTCAAAGCAGTGAAACATTTTGCCAAGCGTTTGGTTCTATTGACTCAAAGCTTTAAAACGCTTCAACACTCTCTGTTTTTGAAAAATGCATGTGGCTCTGCTGTGAGCAGAGCATCCAAAAATACCAAAAACTCACAAATGTTCCCCTCCACGGAAATCTTTAGTAAAAGGCGAAAGATTTACGCGTGAATGAAGAGAAACTCGAGCTGTACCCCTGAGATGTTGGGCCAATGTGCTCCCACCAACATGCCACAATGCTCAGCAAGGGTAATGTCTGGTGCAGGCTCCTCCCACCCTGCTTTTTTCTTTTTCAAATCATCGAGCCATTTCCATTTGAAGGAGCAAATGTAATAAGAATCCGCCCCATCACCAGATGACCGCAAACCCTGCCTAAGAGGATGTCGCTGAGGCCGATAGTATGTTGAAGATCATTGGTAGTGGTATTCGCACAAGATTTTTTATGAACTTCCTGGAAGCGAAATGAACAAACCCTTCATCTCCTTCCATTGCGGGTTGATTCATCCATAGGACAGGTTTAAGCTCCTCTCCTGCCCCATTGGCCAAAATAAAAGAGTTAAATAATAACTCCCACAATGGAAAGCATATCCAGTATTATGTGACGGTTGCCCATGCAAAACAGTGTCTACAAGGGCAAGTCCTCGTTAGTATAGTGGACAGTATCTCCGCCTGTCACGCGGAAGACCGGGGTTCGATTCCCCGACGGGGAGGCTTCTTCTTTATGACGGCCAAATAACACCTTGCATAAGCTCAGGCCTTACCGTCAAACTGCTGATAAAGCCAACTCGCCGTTCAAGACTCACCTGTTGATGATTAGCTGATTGCACGTGATAGGTCTTACTTTCAATAAAATGTTTGCAGTGGGTTTGTAAAAGGTTATTTTATGCATGTTTGGCCTGGGTTTGTGTTGCAAACCCTGCTTAAGAGGATGTCGCTGAGGCCGATAGTATGTTGAAGATCATTGGTAGTGGTATTCGCACAAGATTTTTTATGAACTTCCTGGAAGCGAAATGAACAAACCCTTCATCTCCTTCCATTGCGGGTTGATTCCTCCATAGGACAGGGTAAGCTCCTCTCCTGCCCCATTGGCCAAAATAAAAGAGTTAAATAATAACTCCCACAATGGAAAGCATATCCAGTATTATGTGACAGTTGCCCATGCAAAACAGTGTCTGCAAGAGCAAGTCCTCGTTAGTATAGTGGACAGTATCTCCGCCTGTCACGCGGAAGACCGGGGTTCGATTCCCCGACGGGGAGGCTTCTTCTTTATGACGGCCAAATAACACCTTGCATAAGCTCAGGCCTTACCGTCAAACTGCTGATAAAGCCAACCCGCCGTTCAAGACTCACCTGTTGATGATTAGCTGATTGCACGTGATAGGTCTTACTTTCAATAAAATGTTTGCAGTGGGTTTGTAAAAGGTGTTTTTATGCATGTTTGGCCTGGGTTTGTGTTGCATTTACACTGTGGTGACCAGCAGGGGCCACCAGCGTGTGGCGCTTCAAAGCAGTGAAACATTTTGCCAAGCGTTTGGCTCTATTTACTCAAAGCTTTAAAAAGCTTCAACACTCTCTGTTTTTGAACAAATGCATGTGGCTCTGCTGTGAGCAGAGCATCCAAAAATACCAAAAACTCGCAAATGTTCCCCTCCACGGAAATCTTTAGTAAAAGGCGAAAGATTTATGCGTGAATGAAGAGAAACTCGAGCTGTACCCCTGAGATGTTGGGCCAATGTGCTCCCACCAACATGCCACAATGCTCAGCAAGGGTAATGTCTGGTGCAGGCTCCTCCCACCCTGCTTTTTTCTTTTTCAAATCATCGAGCCATTTCCATTGGAAGGAGCAAATGTAATAAGAATCCGCCCCATCACCAGATGACCGCAAACCCTGCTTAAGAGGATGTCGCTGAGGCCGATAGTATGTTGAAGATCATTGGTAGTGGTATTCGCACAAGATTTTTTATGAACTTCCTGGAAGCGAAATGAACAAACCCTTCATCTCCTTCCATTGCGGGTTGATTCCTCCATAGGACAGGGTAAGCTCCTCTCCTGCCCCATTGGCCAAAATAAAAGAGTTAAATAATAACTCCCACAATGGAAAGCATATCCAGTATTATGTGACGGTTGCCCATGCAAAACAGTGTCTGCAAGGGCAAGTCCTCGTTAGTATAGTGGACAGTATCTCCGTCTGTCACGTTGAAGACCGGGGTTCGATTCCCCGACGGGGAGGCTTCTTCTTTATGACGGCCAAATAACACCTTGCATAAGCTCAGGCCTTACCGTCAAACTGCTGATAAAGCCAACCCGCCGTTCAAGACTCACCTGTTGATGATTAGCTGATTGCACGTGATAGGTCTTACTTTCAATAAAATGTTTGCAGTGGGTTTGTAAAAGGTTATTTTTTATGCATGTTTGGCCTGGGTTTGTGTTGCAAACCCTGCCTAAGAGGATGTCGCTGAGGCCGATAGTATGTTGAAGATCATTGGTAGTGGTATTCGCACAAGATTTATTATGAACTTCCTGGAAGCGAAATGAACAAACCCTTCATCTCCTTCCATTGCGGGTTGATTCCTCCATAGGACAGGGTAAGCTCCTCTCCTGCCCCATTGGCCAAAATAAAAGAGTTAAATAATAACTCCCACAATGGAAAGCATATCCAGTATTGTGTGACAGTTGCCCATGCAAAACAGTGTCTGCAAGAGCAAGTCCTCGTTAGTATAGTGGACAGTATCTCCCCCTGTCACGCGGAAGACCGGGGTTCGATTCCCCGACGGGGAGGCTTCTTCTTTATGACGGCCAAATAACACCTTGCATAAGCTCAGGCCTTACCGTCAAACTGCTGATAAAGCCAACCCGCCGTTCAAGACTCACCTGTTGATGATTAGCTGATTGCACGGGATAGGTCTTACTTTCAATAAAATGTTTGCAGTGGGTTTGTAAAAGGTGTTTTTATGCATGTTTGGCCTGGGTTTGTGTTGCATTTACACTGTGGTGACCAGCAGGGGCCACCAGCGTGTGGCGCTTCAAAGCAGTGAAACAATTTGCCAAGCGTTTGGCTCTATTGACTCAAAGCTTTAAAAAGCTTCAACACTCTCTGTTTTTGAACAAATGCTTGTGGCTCTGCTGTGAGCAGAGCATCCAAAAATACCAAAAACTCGCAAATGTTCCCCTCCACGGAAATCTTTAGTAAAAGGCGAAAGATTTATGCGTGAATGAAGAGAAACTCGAGCTGTACCCCTGAGATGTTGGGCCAATGTGCTCCCACCAACATGCCACAATGCTCAGCAAGGGTAATGTCTGGTGCAGGCTCCTCCCACCCTGCTTTTTTCTTTTTCAAATCATCGAGCCATTTCCATTGGAAGGAGCAAATGTAATAAGAATCCGCCCCATCACCAGATGACCGCAAACCCTGCTTAAGAGGATGTCGCTGAGGCCGATAGTATGTTGAAGATCATTGGTAGTGGTATTCGCACAAGATTTTTTATGAACTTCCTGGAAGCGAAATGAACAAACCCTTCATCTCCTTCCATTGCGGGTTGATTCCTCCATAGGACAGGGTAAGCTCCTCTCCTGCCCCATTGGCCAAAATAAAAGAGTTAAATAATAACTCCCACAATGGAAAGCATATCCAGTATTATGTGACGGTTGCCCATGCAAAACAGTGTCTGTAAGGGCAAGTCCTCGTTAGTATAGTGGACAGTATCTCCGCCTGTCACGCGGAAGACCGGGGTTCGATTCCCCGACGGGGAGGCTTCTTCTTTATGACGGCCAAATAACACCTTGCATAAGCTCAGGCCTTACCGTCAAACTGCTGATAAAGCCAACCCGCCGTTCAAGACTCACCTGTTGATGATTAGCTGATTGCACGTGATAGGTCTTACTTTCAATAAAATGTTTGCAGTGGGTTTGTAAAAGGTTATTTTATGCATGTTTGGCCTGGGTTTGTGTTGCAAACCCTGCCTAAGAGGATGTCGCTGAGGCCGATAGTATGTTGAAGATCATTGGTAGTGGTATTCGCACAAGATTTTTTATGAACTTCCTGGAAGCGAAATTAACAAACCCTTCATCTCCTTCCATTGCGGGTTGATTCCTCCATAGGACAGGGTAAGCTCCTCTCCTGCCCCATTGGCCAAAATAAAAGAGTTAAATAATAACTCCCACAATGGAAAGCATATCCAGTATTATGTGACAGTTGGCCATGCAAAACAGTGTCTGCAAGAGCAAGTCCTCGTTAGTATAGTGGACAGTATCTCCGCCTGTCACGCGGAAGACCGGGGTTCGATTCCCCGACGGGGAGGCTTCTTCTTTATGACGGCCAAATAACACCTTGCATAAGCTCAGGCCTTACCGTCAAACTGCTGATAAAGCCAACCCGCCGTTCAAGACTCACCTGTTGATGATTAGCTGATTGCACGTGATAGGTCTTACTTTCAATAAAATGTTTGCAGTGGTTTTGTAAAAGGTGTTTTTATGCATGTTTGGCCTGGGTTTGTGTTGCATTTACACTGTGGTGACCAGCAGGGGCCACCAGCGTGTGGCGCTTCAAAGCAGTGAAACATTTTGCCAAGCGTTTGGCTTTATTGACTCAAAGCTTTAAAAAGCTTCAACACTCTCTGTTTTTGAACAAATGCATGTGGCTCTGCTGTGAGCAGAGCATCCAAAAATACCAAAAACTCGCAAATGTTCCCCTCCACGGAAATCTTTAGTAAAAGGCGAAAGATTTAGGCGTGAATGAAGAGAAACTCGAGCTGTACCCCTGAGATGTTGGGCCAATGTGCTCCCACCAACATGCCACAATGCTCAGCAAGGGTAATGTCTGGTGCAGGCTCCTCCCACCCTGCTTTTTTCTTTTTCAAATCATCGAGCCATTTCCATTGGAAGGAGCAAATGTAATAAGAATCCGCCCCATCACCAGATGACCGCAAACCCTGCTTAAGAGGATGTCGCTGAGGCCGATAGTATGTTGAAGATCATTGGTAGTGGTATTCGCACAAGATTTTTTATGAACTTCCTGGAAGCGAAATGAACAAACCCTTCATCTCCTTCCATTGCGGGTTGATTCCTCCATAGGACAGGGTAAGCTCCTCTCCTGCCCCATTGGCCAAAATAAAAGAGTTAAATAATAACTCCCACAATGGAAAGCATATCCAGTATTATGTGACGGTTGCCCATGCAAAACAGTGTCTGCAAGGGCAAGTCCTCGTTAGTATAGTGGACAGTATCTCCGCCTGTCACGCGGAAGACCGGGGTTCGATTCCCCGACGGGGAGGCTTCTTCTTTATGACGGCCAAATAACACCTTGCATAAGCTCAGGCCTTACCGTCAAACTGCTGATAAAGCCAACCCGCCGTTCAAGACTCACCTGTTGATGATTAGCTGATTGCACGTGATAGGTCTTACTTTCAATAAAATGTTTGCAGTGGGTTTGTAAAAGGTTATTTTATGCATGTTTGGCCTGGGTTTGTGTTGCAAACCCTGCCTAAGAGGATGTCGCTGAGGCCGATAGTATGTTGAAGATCATTGGTAGTGGTATTCGCACAAGATTTTTTATGAACTTCCTGGAAGCGAAATGAACAAACCCTTCATCTCCTTCCATTGCGGGTTGATTCATCCATAGGACAGGGTAAGCTCCTCTCCTGCCCCATTGGCCAAAATAAAAGAGTTAAATAATAACTCCCACAATGGAAAGCATATCCAGTATTATGTGACGGTTGCCCATGCAAAACAGTGTCTGCAAGGGCAAGTCCTCGTTAGTATAGTGGACAGTATCTCCGCCTGTCACGCGGAAGACCGGGGTTCGATTCCCCGACGGGGAGGCTTCTTCTTTATGACGGCCAAATAACACCTTGCATAAGCTCAGGCCTTACCGTCAAACTGCTGATAAAGCCAACCCGCCGTTCAAGACTCACCTGTTGATGATTAGCTGATTGCACGTGATAGGTCTTACTTTCAATAAAATGTTTGCAGTGGGTTTGTAAAAGGTTATTTTATGCATGTTTGGCCTGGGTTTGTGTTGCAAACCCTGCCTAAGAGGATGTCGCTGAGGCCGATAGTATGTTGAAGATCATTGGTAGTGGTATTCGCACAAGATTTTTTATGAACTTCCTGGAAGCGAAATGAACAAACCCTTCATCTCCTTCCATTGCGGGTTGATTCCTCCATAGGACAGGGTAAGCTCCTCTCCTGCCCCATTGGCCAAAATAAAAGAGTTAAATAATAACTCCCACAATGGAAAGCATATCCAGTGTTATGTGACAGTTGCCCATGCAAAACAGTGTCTGCAAGGGCAAGTCCTCGTTAGTATAGTGGACAGTATCTCCGCCTGTCACGCGGAAGACCGGGGTTCGATTCCCCGACGGGGAGGCTTCTTCTTTATGACGGCCAAATAACACCTTGCATAAGCTCAGGCCTTACCGTCAAACTGCTGATAAAGCCAACCCGCCGTTCAAGACTCACCTGTTGATGATTAGCTGATTGCACGGGATAGGTCTTACTTTCAATAAAATGTTTGCAGTGGGTTTGTAAAAGGTGTTTTTATGCATGTTTGGCCTGGGTTTGTGTTGCATTTACACTGTGGTGACCAGCAGGGGCCACCAGCGTGTGGCGCTTCAAAGCAGTGAAACAATTTGCCAAGCGTTTGGCTCTATTGACTCAAAGCTTTAAAAAGCTTCAACACTCTCTGTTTTTGAACAAATGCTTGTGGCTCTGCTGTGAGCAGAGCATCCAAAAATACCAAAAACTCGCAAATGTTCCCCTCCACGGAAATCTTTAGTAAAAGGCGAAAGATTTATGCGTGAATGAAGAGAAACTCGAGCTGTACCCCTGAGATGTTGGGCCAATGTGCTCCCACCAACATGCCACAATGCTCAGCAAGGGTAATGTCTGGTGCAGGCTCCTCCCACCCTGCTTTTTTCTTTTTCAAATCATCGAGCCATTTCCATTGGAAGGAGCAAATGTAATAAGAATCCGCCCCATCACCAGATGACCGCAAACCCTGCTTAAGAGGATGTCGCTGAGGCCGATAGTATGTTGAAGATCATTGGTAGTGGTATTCGCACAAGATTTTTTATGAACTTCCTGGAAGCGAAATGAACAAACCCTTCATCTCCTTCCATTGCGGGTTGATTCCTCCATAGGACAGGGTAAGCTCCTCTCCTGCCCCATTGGCCAAAATAAAAGAGTTAAATAATAACTCCCACAATGGAAAGCATATCCAGTATTATGTGACGGTTGCCCATGCAAAACAGTGTCTGTAAGGGCAAGTCCTCGTTAGTATAGTGGACAGTATCTCCGCCTGTCACGCGGAAGACCGGGGTTCGATTCCCCGACGGGGAGGCTTCTTCTTTATGACGGCCAAATAACACCTTGCATAAGCTCAGGCCTTACCGTCAAACTGCTGATAAAGCCAACCCGCCGTTCAAGACTCACCTGTTGATGATTGGCTGATTGCACGTGATAGGTCTTACTTTCAATAAAATGTTTGCAGTGGGTTTGTAAAAGGTGTTTTTATGCATGTTTGGCCTGGGTTTGTGTTGCATTTACACTGTGGTGACCAGCAGGGGCCACCAGCGTGTGGCGCTTCAAAGCAGTGAAACATTTTGCCAAGCGTTTGGCTTTATTGACTCAAAGCTTTAAAAAGCTTCAACACTCTCTGTTTTTGAACAAATGCATGTGGCTCTGCTGTGAGCAGAGCATCCAAAAATACCAAACACTCGCAAATGTTCCCCTCCACGGAAATCTTTAGTAAAAGGCGAAAGATTTAGGCGTGAATGAAGAGAAACTCGAGCTGTACCCCTGAGATGTTGGGCCAATGTGCTCCCACCAACATGCCACAATGCTCAGCAAGGGTAATGTCTGGTGCAGGCTCCTCCCACCCTGCTTTTTTCTTTTTCAAATCATCGAGCCATTTCCATTGGAAGGAGCAAATGTAATAAGAATCCGCCCCATCACCAGATGACCGCAAACCCTGCTTAAGAGGATGTCGCTGAGGCCGATAGTATGTTGAAGATCATTGGTAGTGGTATTCGCACAAGATTTTTTATGAACTTCCTGGAAGCGAAATGAACAAACCCTTCATCTCCTTCCATTGCGGGTTGATTCCTCCATAGGACAGGGTAAGCTCCTCTCCTGCCCCATTGGCCAAAATAAAAGAGTTAAATAATAACTCCCACAATGGAAAGCATATCCAGTATTATGTGACGGTTGCCCATGCAAAACAGTGTCTGCAAGGGCAAGTCCTCGTTAGTATAGTGGACAGTATCTCCGCCTGTCACGCGGAAGACCGGGGTTCGATTCCCCGACGGGGAGGCTTTTTCTTTATGACGGCCAAATAACACCTTGCATAAGCTCAGGCCTTACCGTCAAACTGCTGATAAAGCCAACCCGCCGTTCAAGACTCACCTGTTGATGATTAGCTGATTGCACGTGATAGGTCTTACTTTCAATAAAATGTTTGCAGTGGGTTTGTAAAAGGTTATTTTATGCATGTTTGGCCTGGGTTTGTGTTGCAAACCCTGCCTAAGAGGATGTCGCTGAGGCCGATAGTATGTTGAAGATCATTGGTAGTGGTATTCGCACAAGATTTTTTATGAACTTCCTGGAAGCGAAATGAACAAACCCTTCATCTCCTTCCATTGCGGGTTGATTCCTCCATAGGACAGGGTAAGCTCCTCTCCTGCCCCATTGGCCAAAATAAAAGAGTTAAATAATAACTCCCACAATGGAAAGCATATCCAGTATTATGTGACGGTTGCCCATGCAAAACAGTGTCTGCAAGGGCAAGTCCTCGTTAGTATAGTGGACAGTATCTCCGCCTGTCACGCGGAAGACCGGGGTTCGCTTCCCCGACGGGGAGGCTTCTGCTTTATGACGGCCAAATAACACCTTGCATAAGCTCAGGCCTTACCGTCAAACTGCTGATAAAGCCAACCCGCCGTTCAAGACTCACCTGTTGATGATTAGCTGATTGCACGTGATAGGTCTTACTTTCAATAAAATGTTTGCAGTGGGTTTGTAAAAGGTTATTTTATGCATGTTTGGCCTGGGTTTGTGTTGCAAACCCTGCCTAAGAGGATGTCGCTGAGGCCGATAGTATGTTGAAGATCATTGGTAGTGGTATTCGCACAAGATTTTTTATGAACTTCCTGGAAGCGAAATGAACAAACCCTTCATCTCCTTCCATTGCGGGTTGATTCCTCCATAGGACAGGGTAAGCTCCTCTCCTGCCCCATTGGCCAAAATAAAAGAGTTAAATAATAACTCCCACAATGGAAAGCATATCCAGTATTATGTGACGGTTGCCCATGCAAAACAGTGTCTGCAAGGGCAAGTCCTCGTTAGTATAGTGGACAGTATCTCCGCCTGTCACGCGGAAGACCGGGGTTCGATTCCCCGACGGGGAGGCTTTTTCTTTATGACGGCCAAATAACACCTTGCATAAGCTCAGGCCTTACCGTCAAACTGCTGATAAAGCCAACCCGCCGTTCAAGACTCACCTGTTGATGATTAGCTGATTGCACGTGATAGGTCTTACTTTCAATAAAATGTTTGCAGTGGGTTTGTAAAAGGTTATTTTATGCATGTTTGGCCTGGGTTTGTGTTGCAAACCCTGCCTAAGAGGATGTCGCTGAGGCCGATAGTATGTTGAAGATCATTGGTAGTGGTATTCGCACAAGATTTTTTATGAACTTCCTGGAAGCGAAATGAACAAACCCTTCATCTCCTTCCATTGCGGGTTGATTCCTCCATAGGACAGGGTAAGCTCCTCTCCTGCCCCATTGGCCAAAATAAAAGAGTTAAATAATAACTCCCACAATGGAAAGCATATCCAGTATTATGTGACAGTTGCCCATGCAAAACAGTGTCTGCAAGAGCAAGTCCTCGTTAGTATAGTGGACAGTATCTCCGCCTGTCACGCGGAAGACCGGGGTTCGATTCCCCGACGGGGAGGCTTCTTCTTTATGACGGCCAAATAACACCTTGCATAAGCTCAGGCCTTACCGTCAAACTGCTGATAAAGCCAACCCGCCGTTCAAGACTCACCTGTTGATGATTAGCTGATTGCACGTGATAGGTCTTACTTTCAATAAAATGTTTGCAGTGGGTTTGTAAAAGGTGTTTTTATGCATGTTTGGCCTGGGTTTGTGTTGCATTTACACTGTGGTGACCAGCAGGGGCCACCAGCGTGTGGCGCTTCAAAGCAGTGAAACATTTTGCCAAGCGTTTGGCTCTATTGACTCAAAGCTTTCAAAAGCTTCAACATTCTCTGTTTTTGAACCAATGCATGTGGCTCTGCTGTGAGCAGAGCATCCAAAAATACCAAAAACTCGCAAATGTTCCCCTCCACTGAAATCTTTAGTAAAAGGCGAAAGATTTATGCGTGAATGAAGAGAAACTCGAGCTGTACCCCTGAGATGTTGGGCCAATGTGCTCCCACCAACATGCCACAATGCTCAGCAAGGGTAATGTCTGGTGCAGGCTCCTCCCACCCTGATTTTTTCTTTTTCAAATCATCGAGCCATTTCCATTGGAAGGAGCAAATGTAATAAGAATCCGCCCCATCACCAGATGACCGCAAACCCTGCTTAAGAGGATGTCGCTGAGGCCGATAGTATGTTGAAGATCATTGGTAGTGGTATTCGCACAAGATTTTTTATGAACTTCCTGGAAGCGAAATGAACAAACCCTTCATCTCCTTCCATTGCGGGTTGATTCCTCCATAGGACAGGGTAAGCTCCTCTCCTGCCCCATTGGCCAAAATAAAAAAGTTAAATAATAACTCCCACAATGGAAAGCATATCCAGTATTATGTGACGGTTGCCCATGCAAAACAGTGTCTACAAGGGCAAGTCCTCGTTAGTATAGTGGACAGTATCTCCGCCTGTCACGCGGAAGACCGGGGTTCGATTCCCCGACGGGGAGGCTTCTTCTTTATGGCGGCCAAATAACACCTTGCATAAGCTCAGGCCTTACCATCAAACTGCTAATAAAGCCAACCCGCCGTTCAAGACTCACCTGTTGATGATTAGCTGATTGCACGTGATAGGTCTTACTTTCAATAAAATGTTTGCAGTGGGTTTGTAAAAGGTGTTTTTATGCATGTTTGGCCTGGGTTTGTGTTGCAAACCCTGCCTAAGAGGATGTCGCTGAGGCCGATAGTATGTTGAAGATCATTGGTAGTGGTATTCGCACAAGATTTTTTATGAACTTCCTGGAAGCGAAATGAACAAACCCTTCATCTCCTTCCATTGCGGGTTGATTCCTCCATAGGACAGGGTAAGCTCCTCTCCTGCCCCATTGGCCAAAATAAAAGAGTTAAATAATAACTCCCACAATGGAAAGCATATCCAGTATTATGTGACGGTTGCCCATGCAAAACAGTGTCTGCAAGGGCAAGTCCTCGTTAGTATAGTGGACAGTATCTCCGCCTGTCACGCGGAAGACCGGGGTTCGATTCCCCGACGGGGAGGCTTCTTCTTTATGACGGCCAAATAACACCTTGCATAAGCTCAGGCCTTACCGTCAAACTGCTGATAAAGCCAACCCGCCGTTCAAGACTCACCTGTTGATGATTAGCTGATTGCACGTGATAGGTCTTACTTTCAATAAAATGTTTGCAGTGGGTTTGTAAAAGGTTATTTTATGCATGTTTGGCCTGGGTTTGTGTTGCAAACCCTGCCTAAGAGGATGTCGCTGAGGCCGATAGTATGTTGAAGATCATTGGTAGTGGTATTCGCACAAGATTTTTTATGAACTTCCTGGAAGCGAAATGAACAAACCCTTCATCTCCTTCCATTGCGGGTTGATTCATCCATAGGACAGGGTAAGCTCCTCTCCTGCCCCATTGGCCAAAATAAAAGAGTTAAATAATAACTCCCACAATGGAAAGCATATCCAGTATTATGTGACGGTTGCCCATGCAAAACAGTGTCTGCAAGGGCAAGTCCTCGTTAGTATAGTGGACAGTATCTCCGCCTGTCACGCGGAAGACCGGGGTTCGATTCCCCGACGGGGAGGCTTCTTCTTTATGACGGCCAAATAACACCTTGCATAAGCTCAGGCCTTACCGTCAAACTGCTGATAAAGCCAACCCGCCGTTCAAGACTCACCTGTTGATGATTAGCTGATTGCACGTGATAGGTCTTACTTTCAATAAAATGTTTGCAGTGGGTTTGTAAAAGGTTATTTTATGCATGTTTGGCCTGGGTTTGTGTTGCAAACCCTGCCTAAGAGGATGTCGCTGAGGCCGATAGTATGTTGAAGATCATTGGTAGTGGTATTCGCACAAGATTTTTTATGAACTTCCTGGAAGCGAAATGAACAAACCCTTCATCTCCTTCCATTGCGGGTTGATTCCTCCATAGGACAGGGTAAGCTCCTCTCCTGCCCCATTGGCCAAAATAAAAGAGTTAAATAATAACTCCCACAATGGAAAGCATATCCAGTGTTATGTGACAGTTGCCCATGCAAAACAGTGTCTGCAAGAGCAAGTCCTCGTTAGTATAGTGGACAGTATCTCCGCCTGTCACGCGGAAGACCGGGGTTCGATTCCCCGACGGGGAGGCTTCTTCTTTATGACGGCCAAATAACACCTTGCATAAGCTCAGGCCTTACCGTCAAACTGCTGATAAAGCCAACCCGCCGTTCAAGACTCACCTGTTGATGATTAGCTGATTGCACGGGATAGGTCTTACTTTCAATAAAATGTTTGCAGTGGGTTTGTAAAAGGTGTTTTTATGCATGTTTGGCCTGGGTTTGTGTTGCATTTACACTGTGGTGACCAGCAGGGGCCACCAGCGTGTGGCGCTTCAAAGCAGTGAAACAATTTGCCAAGCGTTTGGCTCTATTGACTCAAAGCTTTAAAAAGCTTCAACACTCTCTGTTTTTGAACAAATGCTTGTGGCTCTGCTGTGAGCAGAGCATCCAAAAATACCAAAAACTCGCAAATGTTCCCCTCCACGGAAATCTTTAGTAAAAGGCGAAAGATTTATGCGTGAATGAAGAGAAACTCGAGCTGTACCCCTGAGATGTTGGGCCAATGTGCTCCCACCAACATGCCACAATGCTCAGCAAGGGTAATGTCTGGTGCAGGCTCCTCCCACCCTGCTTTTTTCTTTTTCAAATCATCGAGCCATTTCCATTGGAAGGAGCAAATGTAATAAGAATCCGCCCCATCACCAGATGACCGCAAACCCTGCTTAAGAGGATGTCGCTGAGGCCGATAGTATGTTGAAGATCATTGGTAGTGGTATTCGCACAAGATTTTTTATGAACTTCCTGGAAGCGAAATGAACAAACCCTTCATCTCCTTCCATTGCGGGTTGATTCCTCCATAGGACAGGGTAAGCTCCTCTCCTGCCCCATTGGCCAAAATAAAAGAGTTAAATAATAACTCCCACAATGGAAAGCATATCCAGTATTATGTGACGGTTGCCCATGCAAAACAGTGTCTGCAAGGGCAAGTCCTCGTTAGTATAGTGGACAGTATCTCCGCCTGTCACGCGGAAGACCGGGGTTCGATTCCCCGACGGGGAGGCTTCTTCTTTATGACGGCCAAATAACACCTTGCATAAGCTCAGGCCTTACCGTCAAACTGCTGATAAAGCCAACCCGCCGTTCAAGACTCACCTGTTGATGATTAGCTGATTGCACGTGATAGGTCTTACTTTCAATAAAATGTTTGCAGTGGGTTTGTAAAAGGTTATTTTATGCATGTTTGGCCTGGGTTTGTGTTGCAAACCCTGCCTAAGAGGATGTCGCTGAGGCCGATAGTATGTTGAAGATCATTGGTAGTGGTATTCGCACAAGATTTTTTATGAACTTCCTGGAAGCGAAATGAACAAACCCTTCATCTCCTTCCATTGCGGGTTGATTCCTCCATAGGACAGGGTAAGCTCCTCTCCTGCCCCATTGGCCAAAATAAAAGAGTTAAATAATAACTCCCACAATGGAAAGCATATCCAGTATTATGTGACGGTTGCCCATGCAAAACAGTGTCTGCAAGGGCAAGTCCTCGTTAGTATAGTGGACAGTATCTCCGCCTGTCACGCGGAAGACCGGGGTTCGCTTCCCCGACGGGGAGGCTTCTGCTTTATGACGGCCAAATAACACCTTGCATAAGCTCAGGCCTTACCGTCAAACTGCTGATAAAGCCAACCCGCCGTTCAAGACTCACCTGTTGATGATTAGCTGATTGCACGTGATAGGTCTTACTTTCAATAAAATGTTTGCAGTGGGTTTGTAAAAGGTGTTTTTATGCATGTTTGGCCTGGGTTTGTGTTGCAAACCCTGCCTAAGAGGATGTCGCTGAGGCCGATAGTATGTTGAAGATCATTGGTAGTGGTATTCGCACAAGATTTTTTATGAACTTCCTGGAAGCGAAATGAACAAACCCTTCATCTCCTTCCATTGCGGGTTGATTCCTCCATAGGACAGGGTAAGCTCCTCTCCTGCCCCATTGGCCAAAATAAAAGAGTTAAATAATAACTCCCACAATGGAAAGCATATCCAGTATTATGTGACGGTTGCCCATGCAAAACAGTGTCTGCAAGGGCAAGTCCTCGTTAGTATAGTGGACAGTATCTCCGCCTGTCACGCGGAAGACCGGGGTTCGATTCCCCGACGGGGAGGCTTTTTCTTTATGACGGCCAAATAACACCTTGCATAAGCTCAGGCCTTACCGTCAAACTGCTGATAAAGCCAACCCGCCGTTCAAGACTCACCTGTTGATGATTAGCTGATTGCACGTGATAGGTCTTACTTTCAATAAAATGTTTGCAGTGGGTTTGTAAAAGGTGTTTTTATGCATGTTTGGCCTGGGTTTGTGTTGCATTTACACTGTGGTGACCAGCAGGGGCCACCAGCGTGTGGCGCTTCAAAGCAGTGAAACATTTTGCCAAGCGTTTGGCTCTATTGACTCAAAGCTTTCAAAAGCTTCAACATTCTCTGTTTTTGAACAAATGCATGTGGCTCTGCTGTGAGCAGAGCATCCAAAAATACCAAAAACTCGCAAATGTTCCCCTCCACGGAAATCTTTAGTAAAAGGCGAAAGATTTATGCGTGAATGAAGAGAAACTCGAGCTGTACCCCTGAGATGTTGGGCCAATGTGCTCCCACCAACATGCCACAATGCTCAGCAAGGGTAATGTCTGGTGCAGGCTCCTCCCACCCTGCTTTTTTCTTTTTCAAATCATCGAGCCATTTCCATTGGAAGGAGCAAATGTAATAAGAATCCGCCCCATCACCAGATGACCGCAAACCCTGCTTAAGAGGATGTCGCTGAGGCCGATAGTATGTTGAAGATCATTGGTAGTGGTATTCGCACAAGATTTTTTATGAACTTCCTGGAAGCGAAATGAACAAACCCTTCATCTCCTTCCATTGCGGGTTGATTCCTCCATAGGACAGGGTAAGCTCCTCTCCTGCCCCATTGGCCAAAATAAAAAAGTTAAATAATAACTCCCACAATGGAAAGCATATCCAGTATTATGTGACGGTTGCCCATGCAAAACAGTGTCTACAAGGGCAAGTCCTCGTTAGTATAGTGGACAGTATCTCCGCCTGTCACGCGGAAGACCGGGGTTCGATTCCCCGACGGGGAGGCTTCTTCTTTATGGCGGCCAAATAACACCTTGCATAAGCTCAGGCCTTACCATCAAACTGCTAATAAAGCCAACCCGCCGTTCAAGACTCACCTGTTGATGATTAGCTGATTGCACGTGATAGGTCTTACTTTCAATAAAATGTTTGCAGTGGGTTTGTAAAAGGTGTTTTTATGCATGTTTGGCCTGGGTTTGTGTTGCAAACCCTGCCTAAGAGGATGTCGCTGAGGCCGATAGTATGTTGAAGATCATTGGTAGTGGTATTCGCACAAGATTTTTTATGAACTTCCTGGAAGCGAAATGAACAAACCCTTCATCTCCTTCCATTGCGGGTTGATTCCTCCATAGGACAGGGTAAGCTCCTCTCCTGCCCCATTGGCCAAAATAAAAGAGTTAAATAATAACTCCCACAATGGAAAGCATATCCAGTATTATGTGACGGTTGCCCATGCAAAACAGTGTCTGCAAGGGCAAGTCCTCGTTAGTATAGTGGACAGTATCTCCGCCTGTCACGCGGAAGACCGGGGTTCGATTCCCCGACGGGGAGGCTTTTTCTTTATGACGGCCAAATAACACCTTGCATAAGCTCAGGCCTTACCGTCAAACTGCTGATAAAGCCAACCCGCCGTTCAAGACTCACCTGTTGATGATTAGCTGATTGCACGTGATAGGTCTTACTTTCAATAAAATGTTTGCAGTGGGTTTGTAAAAGGTTATTTTATGCATGTTTGGCCTGGGTTTGTGTTGCAAACCCTGCCTAAGAGGATGTCGCTGAGGCCGATAGTATGTTGAAGATCATTGGTAGTGGTATTCGCACAAGATTTTTTATGAACTTCCTGGAAGCGAAATGAACAAACCCTTCATCTCCTTCCATTGCGGGTTGATTCCTCCATAGGACAGGGTAAGCTCCTCTCCTGCCCCATTGGCCAAAATAAAAGAGTTAAATAATAACTCCCACAATGGAAAGCATATCCAGTATTATGTGACAGTTGCCCATGCAAAACAGTGTCTGCAAGAGCAAGTCCTCGTTAGTATAGTGGACAGTATCTCCGCCTGTCACGCGGAAGACCGGGGTTCGATTCCCCGACGGGGAGGCTTCTTCTTTATGACGGCCAAATAACACCTTGCATAAGCTCAGGCCTTACCGTCAAACTGCTGATAAAGCCAACCCGCCGTTCAAGACTCACCTGTTGATGATTAGCTGATTGCACGTGATAGGTCTTACTTTCAATAAAATGTTTGCAGTGGGTTTGTAAAAGGTGTTTTTATGCATGTTTGGCCTGGGTTTGTGTTGCATTTACACTGTGGTGACCAGCAGGGGCCACCAGCGTGTGGCGCTTCAAAGCAGTGAAACATTTTGCCAAGCGTTTGGCTCTATTGACTCAAAGCTTTCAAAAGCTTCAACATTCTCTGTTTTTGAACCAATGCATGTGGCTCTGCTGTGAGCAGAGCATCCAAAAATACCAAAAACTCGCAAATGTTCCCCTCCACGGAAATCTTTAGTAAAAGGCGAAAGATTTATGCGTGAATGAAGAGAAACTCGAGCTGTACCCCTGAGATGTTGGGCCAATGTGCTCCCACCAACATGCCACAATGCTCAGCAAGGGTAATGTCTGGTGCAGGCTCCTCCCACCCTGATTTTTTCTTTTTCAAATCATCGAGCCATTTCCATTGGAAGGAGCAAATGTAATAAGAATCCGCCCCATCACCAGATGACCGCAAACCCTGCTTAAGAGGATGTCGCTGAGGCCGATAGTATGTTGAAGATCATTGGTAGTGGTATTCGCACAAGATTTTTTATGAACTTCCTGGAAGCGAAATGAACAAACCCTTCATCTCCTTCCATTGCGGGTTGATTCCTCCATAGGACAGGGTAAGCTCCTCTCCTGCCCCATTGGCCAAAATAAAAAAGTTAAATAATAACTCCCACAATGGAAAGCATATCCAGTATTATGTGACGGTTGCCCATGCAAAACAGTGTCTACAAGGGCAAGTCCTCGTTAGTATAGTGGACAGTATCTCCGCCTGTCACGCGGAAGACCGGGGTTCGATTCCCCGACGGGGAGGCTTCTTCTTTATGGCGGCCAAATAACACCTTGCATAAGCTCAGGCCTTACCATCAAACTGCTAATAAAGCCAACCCGCCGTTCAAGACTCACCTGTTGATGATTAGCTGATTGCACGTGATAGGTCTTACTTTCAATAAAATGTTTGCAGTGGGTTTGTAAAAGGTGTTTTTATGCATGTTTGGCCTGGGTTTGTGTTGCAAACCCTGCCTAAGAGGATGTCGCTGAGGCCGATAGTATGTTGAAGATCATTGGTAGTGGTATTCGCACAAGATTTTTTATGAACTTCCTGGAAGCGAAATGAACAAACCCTTCATCTCCTTCCATTGCGGGTTGATTCCTCCATAGGACAGGGTAAGCTCCTCTCCTGCCCCATTGGCCAAAATAAAAGAGTTAAATAATAACTCCCACAATGGAAAGCATATCCAGTATTATGTGACGGTTGCCCATGCAAAACAGTGTCTGCAAGGGCAAGTCCTCGTTAGTATAGTGGACAGTATCTCCGCCTGTCACGCGGAAGACCGGGGTTCGATTCCCCGACGGGGAGGCTTCTTCTTTATGACGGCCAAATAACACCTTGCATAAGCTCAGGCCTTACCGTCAAACTGCTGATAAAGCCAACCCGCCGTTCAAGACTCACCTGTTGATGATTAGCTGATTGCACGTGATAGGTCTTACTTTCAATAAAATGTTTGCAGTGGGTTTGTAAAAGGTTATTTTATGCATGTTTGGCCTGGGTTTGTGTTGCAAACCCTGCCTAAGAGGATGTCGCTGAGGCCGATAGTATGTTGAAGATCATTGGTAGTGGTATTCGCACAAGATTTTTTATGAACTTCCTGGAAGCGAAATGAACAAACCCTTCATCTCCTTCCATTGCGGGTTGATTCATCCATAGGACAGGGTAAGCTCCTCTCCTGCCCCATTGGCCAAAATAAAAGAGTTAAATAATAACTCCCACAATGGAAAGCATATCCAGTATTATGTGACGGTTGCCCATGCAAAACAGTGTCTGCAAGGGCAAGTCCTCGTTAGTATAGTGGACAGTATCTCCGCCTGTCACGCGGAAGACCGGGGTTCGATTCCCCGACGGGGAGGCTTCTTCTTTATGACGGCCAAATAACACCTTGCATAAGCTCAGGCCTTACCGTCAAACTGCTGATAAAGCCAACCCGCCGTTCAAGACTCACCTGTTGATGATTAGCTGATTGCACGTGATAGGTCTTACTTTCAATAAAATGTTTGCAGTGGGTTTGTAAAAGGTTATTTTATGCATGTTTGGCCTGGGTTTGTGTTGCAAACCCTGCCTAAGAGGATGTCGCTGAGGCCGATAGTATGTTGAAGATCATTGGTAGTGGTATTCGCACAAGATTTTTTATGAACTTCCTGGAAGCGAAATGAACAAACCCTTCATCTCCTTCCATTGCGGGTTGATTCCTCCATAGGACAGGGTAAGCTCCTCTCCTGCCCCATTGGCCAAAATAAAAGAGTTAAATAATAACTCCCACAATGGAAAGCATATCCAGTGTTATGTGACAGTTGCCCATGCAAAACAGTGTCTGCAAGAGCAAGTCCTCGTTAGTATAGTGGACAGTATCTCCGCCTGTCACGCGGAAGACCGGGGTTCGATTCCCCGACGGGGAGGCTTCTTCTTTATGACGGCCAAATAACACCTTGCATAAGCTCAGGCCTTACCGTCAAACTGCTGATAAAGCCAACCCGCCGTTCAAGACTCACCTGTTGATGATTAGCTGATTGCACGGGATAGGTCTTACTTTCAATAAAATGTTTGCAGTGGGTTTGTAAAAGGTGTTTTTATGCATGTTTGGCCTGGGTTTGTGTTGCATTTACACTGTGGTGACCAGCAGGGGCCACCAGCGTGTGGCGCTTCAAAGCAGTGAAACAATTTGCCAAGCGTTTGGCTCTATTGACTCAAAGCTTTAAAAAGCTTCAACACTCTCTGTTTTTGAACAAATGCTTGTGGCTCTGCTGTGAGCAGAGCATCCTAAAATACCAAAAATTCGCAAATGTTCCCCTGCACGGAAATCTTTAGTAAAAGGCGAAAGATTTATGCGTGAATGAAGAGAAACTCGAGCTGTACCCCTGAGATGTTGGGCCAATGTGCTCCCACCAACATGCCACAATGCTCAGCAAGGGTAATGTCTGGTGCAGGCTCCTCCCACCCTGCTTTTTTCTTTTTCAAATCATCGAGCCATTTCCATTGGAAGGAGCAAATGTAATAAGAATCCGCCCCATCACCAGATGACCGCAAACCCTGCTTAAGAGGATGTCGCTGAGGCCGATAGTATGTTGAAGATCATTGGTAGTGGTATTCGCACAAGATTTTTTATGAACTTCCTGGAAGCGAAATGAACAAACCCTTCATCTCCTTCCATTGCGGGTTGATTCCTCCATAGGACAGGGTAAGCTCCTCTCCTGCCCCATTGGCCAAAATAAAAGAGTTAAATAATAACTCCCACAATGGAAAGCATATCCAGTATTATGTGACGGTTGCCCATGCAAAACAGTGTCTGCAAGGGCAAGTCCTCGTTAGTATAGTGGACAGTATCTCCGCCTGTCACGCGGAAGACCGGGGTTCGATTCCCCGACGGGGAGGCTTCTTCTTTATGACGGCCAAATAACACCTTGCATAAGCTCAGGCCTTACCGTCAAACTGCTGATAAAGCCAACCCGCCGTTCAAGACTCACCTGTTGATGATTAGCTGATTGCACGTGATAGGTCTTACTTTCAATAAAATGTTTGCAGTGGGTTTGTAAAAGGTTATTTTATGCATGTTTGGCCTGGGTTTGTGTTGCAAACCCTGCCTAAGAGGATGTCGCTGAGGCCGATAGTATGTTGAAGATCATTGGTAGTGGTATTCGCACAAGATTTTTTATGAACTTCCTGGAAGCGAAATGAACAAACCCTTCATCTCCTTCCATTGCGGGTTGATTCCTCCATAGGACAGGGTAAGCTCCTCTCCTGCCCCATTGGCCAAAATAAAAGAGTTAAATAATAACTCCCACAATGGAAAGCATATCCAGTATTATGTGACGGTTGCCCATGCAAAACAGTGTCTGCAAGGGCAAGTCCTCGTTAGTATAGTGGACAGTATCTCCGCCTGTCACGCGGAAGACCGGGGTTCGCTTCCCCGACGGGGAGGCTTCTGCTTTATGACGGCCAAATAACACCTTGCATAAGCTCAGGCCTTACCGTCAAACTGCTGATAAAGCCAACCCGCCGTTCAAGACTCACCTGTTGATGATTAGCTGATTGCACGTGATAGGTCTTACTTTCAATAAAATGTTTGCAGTGGGTTTGTAAAAGGTGTTTTTATGCATGTTTGGCCTGGGTTTGTGTTGCAAACCCTGCCTAAGAGGATGTCGCTGAGGCCGATAGTATGTTGAAGATCATTGGTAGTGGTATTCGCACAAGATTTTTTATGAACTTCCTGGAAGCGAAATGAACAAACCCTTCATCTCCTTCCATTGCGGGTTGATTCCTCCATAGGACAGGGTAAGCTCCTCTCCTGCCCCATTGGCCAAAATAAAAGAGTTAAATAATAACTCCCACAATGGAAAGCATATCCAGTATTATGTGACGGTTGCCCATGCAAAACAGTGTCTGCAAGGGCAAGTCCTCGTTAGTATAGTGGACAGTATCTCCGCCTGTCACGCGGAAGACCGGGGTTCGATTCCCCGACGGGGAGGCTTTTTCTTTATGACGGCCAAATAACACCTTGCATAAGCTCAGGCCTTACCGTCAAACTGCTGATAAAGCCAACCCGCCGTTCAAGACTCACCTGTTGATGATTAGCTGATTGCACGTGATAGGTCTTACTTTCAATAAAATGTTTGCAGTGGGTTTGTAAAAGGTGTTTTTATGCATGTTTGGCCTGGGTTTGTGTTGCATTTACACTGTGGTGACCAGCAGGGGCCACCAGCGTGTGGCGCTTCAAAACAGTGAAACATTTTGCCAAGCGTTTGGCTCTATTGACTCAAAGCTTTCAAAAGCTTCAACATTCTCTGTTTTTGAACAAATGCATGTGGCTCTGCTGTGAGCAGAGCATCCAAAAATACCAAAAACTCGCAAATGTTCCCCTCCACGGAAATCTTTAGTAAAAGGCGAAAGATTTATGCGTGAATGAAGAGAAACTCGAGCTGTACCCCTGAGATGTTGGGCCAATGTGCTCCCACCAACATGCCACAATGCTCAGCAAGGGTAATGTCTGGTGCAGGCTCCTCCCACCCTGCTTTTTTCTTTTTCAAATCATCGAGCCATTTCCATTGGAAGGAGCAAATGTAATAAGAATCCGCCCCATCACCAGATGACCGCAAACCCTGCTTAAGAGGATGTCGCTGAGGCCGATAGTATGTTGAAGATCATTGGTAGTGGTATTCGCACAAGATTTTTTAAGAGGATGTCGCTGAGGCCGATAGTATGTTGAAGATCATTGGTAGTGGTATTCGCACAAGATTTTTTATGAACTTCCTGGAAGCGAAATGAACAAACCCTTCATCTCCTTCCATTGCGGGTTGATTCCTCCATAGGACAGGGTAAGCTCCTCTCCTGCCCCATTGGCCAAAATAAAAGAGTTAAATAATAACTCCCACAATGGAAAGCATATCCAGTATTATGTGACGGTTGCCCATGCAAAACAGTGTCTGCAAGGGCAAGTCCTCGTTAGTATAGTGGACAGTATCTCCGCCTGTCACGCGGAAGACCGGGGTTCGATTCCCCGACGGGGAGGCTTCTTCTTTATGACGGCCAAATAACACCTTGCATAAGCTCAGGCCTTACCGTCAAACTGCTGATAAAGCCAACCCGCCGTTCAAGACTCACCTGTTGATGATTAGCTGATTGCACGTGATAGGTCTTACTTTCAATAAAATGTTTGCAGTGGGTTTGTAAAAGGTGTTTTTATGCATGTTTGGCCTGGGTTTGTGTTGCAAACCCTGCCTAAGAGGATGTCGCTGAGGCCGATAGTATGTTGAAGATCATTGGTAGTGGTATTCGCACAAGATTTTTTATGAACTTCCTGGAAGCGAAATGAACAAACCCTTCATCTCCTTCCATTGCGGGTTGATTCATCCATAGGACAGGGTAAGCTCCTCTCCTGCCCCATTGGCCAAAATAAAAGAGTTAAATAATAACTCCCACAATGGAAAGCATATCCAGTATTATGTGACGGTTGCCCATGCAAAACAGTGTCTACAAGGGCAAGTCCTCGTTAGTATAGTGGACAGTATCTCCGCCTGTCACGCGGAAGACCGGGGTTCGATTCCCCGACGGGGAGGCTTTTTCTTTATGACGGCCAAATAACACCTTGCATAAGCTCAGGCCTTACCGTCAAACTGCTGATAAAGCCAACCCGCCGTTCAAGACTCACCTGTTGATGATTAGCTGATTGCACGTGATAGGTCTTACTTTCAATAAAATGTTTGCAGTGGGTTTGTAAAAGGTTATTTTATGCATGTTTGGCCTGGGTTTGTGTTGCAAACCCTGCCTAAGAGGATGTCGCTGAGGCCGATAGTATGTTGAAGATCATTGGTAGTGGTATTCGCACAAGATTTTTTATGAACTTCCTGGAAGCGAAATGAACAAACCCTTCATCTCCTTCCATTGCGGGTTGATTCCTCCATAGGACAGGGTAAGCTCCTCTCCTGCCCCATTGGCCAAAATAAAAGAGTTAAATAATAACTCCCACAATGGAAAGCATATCCAGTATTATGTGACAGTTGC
The DNA here is from genome assembly GCA_023566225.1 of Romanogobio albipinnatus. NCBI lineage: Eukaryota > Metazoa > Chordata > Actinopteri > Cypriniformes > Gobionidae > Romanogobio > Romanogobio albipinnatus. The sequence continues at coordinate 15,968,811 of CM042248.1, read as the reverse complement.
CCATGCAAAACAGTGTCTGCAAGAGCAAGTCCTCGTTAGTATAGTGGACAGTATCTCCGCCTGTCACGCGGAAGACCGGGGTTCGATTCCCCGACGGGGAGGCTTCTTCTTTATGACGGCCAAATAACACCTTGCATAAGCTCAGGCCTTACCGTCAAACTGCTGATAAAGCCAACCCGCCGTTCAAGACTCACCTGTTGATGATTGGCTGATTGCACGTGATAGGTCTTACTTTCAATAAAATGTTTGCAGTGGGTTTGTAAAAGGTGTTTTTATGCATGTTTGGCCTGGGTTTGTGTTGCATTTACACTGTGGTGACCAGCAGGGGCCACCAGCGTGTGGCGCTTCAAAGCAGTGAAACATTTTGCCAAGCGTTTGGCTCTATTGACTCAAAGCTTTAAAAAGCTTCAACACTCTCTGTTTTTGAACAAATGCATGCGGCTCTGCTGTGAGCAGAGCATCCAAAAATACCAAAAACTCGCAAATGTTCCCCTCCACGGAAATCTTTAGTAAAAGGCGAAAGATTTATGCGTGAATGAAGAGAAACTCGAGCTGTACTCCTGAGATGTTGGGCCAATGTGCTCCCACCAACATGCCACAATGCTCAGCAAGGGTAATGTCTGGTGCAGGCTCCTCCCACCCTGCTTTTTTCTTTTTCAAATCATCGAGCCATTTCCATTGGAAGGAGCAAATGTAATAAGAATCCGCCCCATCACCAGATGACCGCAAACCCTGCTTAAGAGGATGTCGCTGAGGCCGATAGTATGTTGAAGATCATTGGTAGTGGTATTCGCACAAGATTTTTTATGAACTTCCTGGAAGCGAAATGAACAAACCCTTCATCTCCTTCCATTGCGGGTTGATTCCTCCATAGGACAGGGTAAGCTCCTCTCCTGCCCCATTGGCCAAAATAAAAGAGTTAAATAATAACTCCCACAATGGAAAGCATATCCAGTATTATGTGACGGTTGCCCATGCAAAACAGTGTCTGCAAGGGCAAGTCCTCGTTAGTATAGTGGACAGTATCTCCGCCTGTCACGCGGAAGACCGGGGTTCGATTTCCCGACGGGGAGGCTTCTTCTTTATGACGGCCAAATAACACCTTGCATAAGCTCAGGCCTTACCGTCAAACTGCTGATAAAGCCAACCCGCCGTTCAAGACTCACCTGTTGATGATTAGCTGATTGCACGTGATAGGTCTTACTTTCAATAAAATGTTTGCAGTGGGTTTGTAAAAGGTGTTTGTATGCATGTTTGGCCTGGGTTTGTGTTGCAAACCCTGCCTAAGAGGATGTCGCTGAGGCCGATAGTATGTTGAAGATCATTGGTAGTGGTATTCGCACAAGATTTTTTATGAACTTCCTGGAAGCGAAATGAACAAACCCTTCATCTCCTTCCATTGCGGGTTGATTCCTCCATAGGACAGGGTAAGCTCCTCTCCTGCCCCATTGGCCAAAATAAAAGAGTTAAATAATAACTCCCACAATGGAAAGCATATCCAGTATTATGTGACGGTTGCCCATGCAAAACAGTGTCTGCAAGAACAAGTCCTCGTTAGTATAGTGGAAAGTATCTCCGCCTGTCACGCGGAAGACCGAGGTTCGATTCCCCGACGGGGAGGCTTCTTCTTTATGACGGCCAAATAACACCTGCATAAGCTCAGGCCTTACCGTCAAACTGCTGATAAAGCCAACCCGCCGTTCAAGACTCACCTGTTGATGATTAGCTGATTGCACGTGATAGGTCTTACTTTCAATAAAATGTTTGCAGTGGGTTTGTAAAAGGTGTTTTTATGCATGTTTGGCCTGGGTTTGTGTTGCATTTACACTGTGGTGACCAGCAGGGGCCACCAGCGTGTGGCGCTTCAAAGCAGTGAAACATTTTGCCAAGCGTTTGGTTCTATTGACTCAAAGCTTTAAAAAGCTTCAACACTCTCTGTTTTTGAACAAATGCATGTGGCTCTGCTGTGAGCAGAGCATCCAAAAATACCAAAAACTCGCAAATGTTCCCCTCCACGGAAATCTTTAGTAAAAGGCGAAAGATTTATGCGTGAATGAAGAGAAACTCGAGCTGTACCCCTGAGATGTTGGGCCAATGTGCTCCCACCAACATGCCACAATGCTCAGCAAGGGTAATGTCTGGTGCAGGCTCCTCCCACCCTGCTTTTTTCTTTTTCAAATCATCGAGCCATTTCCATTGGAAGGAGCAAATGTAATAAGAATCCGCCCCATCACCAGATGACCGCAAACCCTGCTTAAGAGGATGTCGCTGAGGCCGATAGTATGTTGAAGATCATTGGTAGTGGTATTCGCACAAGATTTTTTATGAACTTCCTGGAAGCGAAATGAACAAACCCTTCATCTCCTTCCATTGCGGGTTGATTCCTCCATAGGACAGGGTAAGCTCCTCTCCTGCCCCATTGGCCAAAATAAAAGAGTTAAATAATAACTCCCACAATGGAAAGCATATCCAGTATTATGTGACGGTTGCCCATGCAAAACAGTGTCTGCAAGAGCAAGTCCTCGTTAGTATAGTGGACAGTATCTCCGCCTGTCACGCGGAAGACCGGGGTTCGATTCCCCGACGGGGAGGCTTCTTCTTTATGACGGCCAAATAACACCTTGCATAAGCTCAGGCCTTACCGTCAAACTGCTGATAAAGCCAACCCGCCGTTCAAGACTCACCTGTTGATGATTAGCTGATTGCACGTGATAGGTCTTACTTTCAATAAAATGTTTGCAGTGGGTTTGTAAAAGGTGTTTTTATGCATGTTTGGCCTGGGTTTGTGTTGCAAACCCTGCCTAAGAGGATGTCGCTGAGGCCGATAGTATGTTGAAGATCATTGGTTGTGGTATTCGCACAAGATTTTTTATGAACTTCCTGGAAGCGAAATGAACAAACCCTTCATCTCCTTCCATTGCGGGTTGATTCCTCCATAGGACAGGGTAAGCTCCTCTCCTGCCCCATTGGCCAAAATAAAAGAGTTAAATAATAACTCCCACAATGGAAAGCATATCCAGTATTATGTGACGGTTGCCCATGCAAAACAGTGTCTGCAAGGGCAAGTCCTCGTTAGTATAGTGGACAGTATCTCCGCCTGTCACGCGGAAGACCGGGGTTCGATTCCCCGACGGGGAGGCTTCTTCTTTATGACGGCCAAATAACACCTTGCATAAGCTCAGGCCTTACCGTCAAACTGCTGATAAAGCCAACCCGCCGTTCAAGACTCACCTGTTGATGATTAGCTGATTGCACGTGATAGGTCTTACTTTCAATAAAATGTTTGCAGTGGGTTTGTAAAAGGTGTTTTTATGCATGTTTGGCCTGGGTTTGTGTTGCATTTACACTGTGGTGACCAGAAGGGGCCACCAGCGTGTGGCGCTTCAAAGCAGTGAAACATTTTGCCAAGCGTTTGGTTCTATTGACTCAAAGCTTTAAAAAGCTTCAACAGTCTCTGTTTTTGAACAAATGCATGTGGCTCTGCTGTGAGCAGAGCATCCAAAAATACCAAAAACTCGCAAATGTTCCCCTCCACGGAAATCTTTAGTAAAAGGCGAAAGATTTAAGCGTGAATGAAGAGAAACTCGAGCTGTACCCCTGAGATGTTGGGCCAATGTGCTCCCACCAACATGCCACAATGCTCAGCAAGGGTAATGTCTGGTGCAGGCTCCTCCCACCCTGCTTTTTTCTTTTTCAAATCATCGAGCCATTTCCATTGGAAGGAGCAAATGTAATAAGAATCCGCCCCATCACCAGATGACCGCAAACCCTGCCTAAGAGGATGTCGCTGAGGCCTATAGTATGTTGAAGATCATTGGTAGTGGTATTCGCACAAGATTTTTTATGAACTTCCTGGAAGCGAAATGAACAAACCCTTCATCTCCTTCCATTGCGGGTTGATTCATCCATAGGACAGGGTAAGCTCCTCTCCTGCCCCATTGGCCAAAATAAAAGAGTTAAATAATAACTCCCACAATGGAAAGCATATCCAGTATTATGTGACGGTTGCCCATGCAAAACAGTGTCTACAAGGGCAAGTCCTCGTTAGTATAGTGGACAGTATCTCCGCCTGTCACGCGGAAGACCGGGGTTCGATTCCCCGACGGGGAGGCTTCTTCTTTATGACGGCCAAATAACACCTTGCATAAGCTCAGGCCTTACCGTCAAACTGCTGATAAAGCCAACCCGCCGTTCAAGACTCACCTGTTGATGATTAGCTGATTGCACGTGATAGGTCTTACTTTCAATAAAATGTTTGCAGTGGGTTTGTAAAAGGTGTTTGTATGCATGTTTGGCCTGGGTTTGTGTTGCAAACCCTGCCTAAGAGGATGTCGCTGAGGCCGATAGTATGTTGAAGATCATTGGTAGTGGTATTCGCACAAGATTTTTTATGAACTTCCTGGAAGCGAAATGAACAAACTCTTCATCTCCTTCCATTGCGGGTTGATTCCTCCATAGGACAGGGTAAGCTCCTCTCCTGCCCCATTGGCCAAAATAAAAGAGTTAAATAATAACTCCCACAATGGAAAGCATATCCAGTATTGTGTGACAGTTGCCCATGCAAAACAGTGTCTGCAAGAGCAAGTCCTCGTTAGTATAGTGGACAGTATCTCTGCCTGTCACGCGGAAGACCGGGGTTCGATTCCCCGACAGGGAGGCTTCTTCTTTATGACGGCCAAATAACACCTTGCATAAGCTCAGGCCTTACCGTCAAACTGCTGATAAAGCCAACCCGCCGTTCAAGACTCACCTGTTGATGATTAGCTGATTGCACGTGATAGGTCTTACTTTCAATAAAATGTTTGCAGTGGGTTTGTAAAAGGTGTTTTTATGCATGTTTGGCCTGGGTTTGTGTTGCAAACCCTGCCTAAGAGGATGTCGCTGAGGCCGATAGTATGTTGAAGATCATTGGTAGTGGTATTCGCACAAGATTTTTTATGAACTTCCTGGAAGCTAAATGAACAAACCCTTCATCTCCTTCCATTGCGGGTTGATTCCTCCATAGGACAGGGTAAGCTCCTCTCCTGCCCCATTGGCCAAAATAAAAGAGTTAAATAATAACTCCCACAATGGAAAGCATATCCAGTATTATGTGACGGTTGCCCATGCAAAACAGTGTCTGCAAGAGCAAGTCCTCGTTAGTATAGTGGACAGTATCTCCGCCTGTCACCCGGAAGACCGGGGTTCGATTCCCCGACGGGGAGGCTTCTTCTTTATGACGGCCAAATAACACCTTGCATAAGCTCAGGCCTTACCGTCAAACTGCTGATAAAGCCAACCCGCCGTTCAAGACTCACCTGTTGATGATTAGCTGATTGCACGTGATAGGTCTTACTTTCAATAAAATGTTTGCAGTGGGTTTGTAAAAGGTGTTTTTATGCATGTTTGGCCTGGGTTTGTGTTGCATTTACACTGTGGTGACCAGAAGGGGCCACCAGCGTGTGGCGCTTCAAAGCAGTGAAACATTTTGCCAAGCGTTTGGTTCTATTGACTCAAAGCTTTAAAAAGCTTCAACAGTCTCTGTTTTTGAACAAATGCATGTGGCTCTGCTGTGAGCAGAGCATCCAAAAATACCAAAAACTCGCAAATGTTCCCCTCCACGGAAATCTTTAGTAAAAGGCGAAAGATTTAAGCGTGAATGAAGAGAAACTCGAGCTGTACCCCTGAGATGTTGGGCCAATGTGCTCCCACCAACATGCCACAATGCTCAGCAAGGGTAATGTCTGGTGCAGGCTCCTCCCACCCTGCTTTTTTCTTTTTCAAATCATCGAGCCATTTCCATTGGAAGGAGCAAATGTAATAAGAATCCGCCCCATCACCAGATGACCGCAAACCCTGCCTAAGAGGATGTCGCTGAGGCCTATAGTATGTTGAAGATCATTGGTAGTGGTATTCGCACAAGATTTTTTATGAACTTCCTGGAAGCGAAATGAACAAACCCTTCATCTCCTTCCATTGCGGGTTGATTCATCCATAGGACAGGGTAAGCTCCTCTCCTGCCCCATTGGCCAAAATAAAAGAGTTAAATAATAACTCCCACAATGGAAAGCATATCCAGTATTATGTGACGGTTGCCCATGCAAAACAGTGTCTACAAGGGCAAGTCCTCGTTAGTATAGTGGACAGTATCTCCGCCTGTCACGCGGAAGACCGGGGTTCGATTCCCCGACGGGGAGGCTTCTTCTTTATGACGGCCAAATAACACCTTGCATAAGCTCAGGCCTTACCGTCAAACTGCTGATAAAGCCAACCCGCCGTTCAAGACTCACCTGTTGATGATTAGCTGATTGCACGTGATAGGTCTTACTTTCAATAAAATGTTTGCAGTGGGTTTGTAAAAGGTGTTTGTATGCATGTTTGGCCTGGGTTTGTGTTGCAAACCCTGCCTAAGAGGATGTCGCTGAGGCCGATAGTATGTTGAAGATCATTGGTAGTGGTATTCGCACAAGATTTTTTATGAACTTCCTGGAAGCGAAATGAACAAACTCTTCATCTCCTTCCATTGCGGGTTGATTCCTCCATAGGACAGGGTAAGCTCCTCTCCTGCCCCATTGGCCAAAATAAAAGAGTTAAATAATAACTCCCACAATGGAAAGCATATCCAGTATTGTGTGACAGTTGCCCATGCAAAACAGTGTCTGCAAGAGCAAGTCCTCGTTAGTATAGTGGACAGTATCTCTGCCTGTCACGCGGAAGACCGGGGTTCGATTCCCCGACAGGGAGGCTTCTTCTTTATGACGGCCAAATAACACCTTGCATAAGCTCAGGCCTTACCGTCAAACTGCTGATAAAGCCAACCCGCCGTTCAAGACTCACCTGTTGATGATTAGCTGATTGCACGTGATAGGTCTTACTTTCAATAAAATGTTTGCAGTGGGTTTGTAAAAGGTGTTTTTATGCATGTTTGGCCTGGGTTTGTGTTGCAAACCCTGCCTAAGAGGATGTCGCTGAGGCCGATAGTATGTTGAAGATCATTGGTAGTGGTATTCGCACAAGATTTTTTATGAACTTCCTGGAAGCTAAATGAACAAACCCTTCATCTCCTTCCATTGCGGGTTGATTCCTCCATAGGACAGGGTAAGCTCCTCTCCTGCCCCATTGGCCAAAATAAAAGAGTTAAATAATAACTCCCACAATGGAAAGCATATCCAGTATTATGTGACGGTTGCCCATGCAAAACAGTGTCTGCAAGAGCAAGTCCTCGTTAGTATAGTGGACAGTATCTCCGCCTGTCACCCGGAAGACCGGGGTTCGATTCCCCGACGGGGAGGCTTCTTCTTTATGACGGCCAAATAACACCTTGCATAAGCTCAGGCCTTACCGTCAAACTGCTGATAAAGCCAACCCGCCGTTCAAGACTCACCTGTTGATGATTAGCTGATTGCACGTGATAGGTCTTACTTTCAATAAAATGTTTGCAGTGGGTTTGTAAAAGGTGTTTTTATGCATGTTTGGCCTGGGTTTGTGTTGCATTTACACTGTGGTGACCAGAAGGGGCCACCAGCGTGTGGCGCTTCAAAGCAGTGAAACATTTTGCCAAGCGTTTGGTTCTATTGACTCAAAGCTTTAAAAAGCTTCAACAGTCTCTGTTTTTGAACAAATGCATGTGGCTCTGCTGTGAGCAGAGCATCCAAAAATACCAAAAACTCGCAAATGTTCCCCTCCACGGAAATCTTTAGTAAAAGGCGAAAGATTTATGCGTGAATGAAGAGAAACTCGAGCTGTACCCCTGAGATGTTGGGCCAATGTGCTCCCACCAACATGCCACAATGCTCAGCAAGGGTAATGTCTGGTGCAGGCTCCTCCCACCCTGCTTTTTTCTTTTTCAAATCATCGAGCCATTTCCATTGGAAGGAGCAAATGAGGACTAAGAGGATGTCGCTGAGGCCGATAGTATGTTGAAGATCATTGGTAGTGGTATTCGCACAAGATTTTTTATGAACTTCCTGGAAGCGAAATGAACAAACCCTTCATCTCCTTCCATTGCGGGTTGATTCCTCCATAGGACAGGGTAAGCTCCTCTCCTGCCCCATTGGCCAAAATAAAAGAGTTAAATAATAACTCCCACAATGGAAAGCATATCCAGTATTATGTGACGGTTGCCCATGCAAAACAGTGTCTGCAAGAGCAAGTCCTCGTTAGTATAGTGGACAGTATCTCCGCCTGTCACGCGGAAGACCGGGGTTCGATTCCCCGACGGGGAGGCTTCTTCTTTATGACGGCCAAATAACACCTTGCATAAGCTCAGGCCTTACCGTCAAACTGCTGATAAAGCCAACCCGCCGTTCAAGACTCACCTGTTGATGATTAGCTGATTGCACGTGATAGGTCTTACTTTCAATAAAATGTTTGCAGTGGGTTTGTAAAAGGTGTTTGTATGCATGTTTGGCCTGGGTTTGTGTTGCAAACCCTGCCTAAGAGGATGTCGCTGAGGCCGATAGTATGTTGAAGATCATTGGTAGTGGTATTCGCACAAGATTTTTTATGAACTTCCTGGAAGCGAAATGAACAAACCCTTCATCTCCTTCCATTGCGGGTTGATTCCTCCATAGGACAGGGTAAGCTCCTCTCCTGCCCCATTGGCCAAAATAAAAGAGTTAAATAATAACTCCCACAATGGAAAGCATATCCAGTATTGTGTGACAGTTGCCCATGCAAAACAGTGTCTGCAAGAGCAAGTCCTCGTTAGTATAGTGGACAGTATCTCTGCCTGTCACGCGGAAGACCGGGGTTCGATTCCCCGACAGGGAGGCTTCTTCTTTATGACGGCCAAATAACACCTTGCATAAGCTCAGGCCTTACCGTCAAACTGCTGATAAAGCCAACCCGCCGTTCAAGACTCACCTGTTGATGATTAGCTGATTGCACGTGATAGGTCTTACTTTCAATAAAATGTTTGCAGTGGGTTTGTAAAAGGTGTTTTTATGCATGTTTGGCCTGGGTTTGTGTTGCAAACCCTGCCTAAGAGGATGTCGCTGAGGCCGATAGTATGTTGAAGATCATTGGTAGTGGTATTCGCACAAGATTTTTTATGAACTTCCTGGAAGCTAAATGAACAAACCCTTCATCTCCTTCCATTGCGGGTTGATTCCTCCATAGGACAGGGTAAGCTCCTCTCCTGCCCCATTGGCCAAAATAAAAGAGTTAAATAATAACTCCCACAATGGAAAGCATATCCAGTATTATGTGACGGTTGCCCATGCAAAACAGTGTCTGCAAGAGCAAGTCCTCGTTAGTATAGTGGACAGTATCTCCGCCTGTCACGCGGAAGACCGGGGTTCGATTCCCCGACGGGGAGGCTTCTTCTTTATGACGGCCAAATAACACCTTGCATAAGCTCAGGCCTTACCGTCAAACTGCTGATAAAGCCAACCCGCCGTTCAAGACTCACCTGTTGATGATTAGCTGATTGCACGTGATAGGTCTTACTTTCAATAAAATGTTTGCAGTGGGTTTGTAAAAGGTGTTTTTATGCATGTTTGGCCTGGGTTTGTGTTGCATTTACACTGTGGTGACCAGAAGGGGCCACCAGCGTGTGGCGCTTCAAAGCAGTGAAACATTTTGCCAAGCGTTTGGTTCTATTGACTCAAAGCTTTAAAAAGCTTCAACAGTCTCTGTTTTTGAACAAATGCATGTGGCTCTGCTGTGAGCAGAGCATCCAAAAATACCAAAAACTCGCAAATGTTCCCCTCCACGGAAATCTTTAGTAAAAGGCGAAAGATTTATGCGTGAATGAAGAGAAACTCGAGCTGTACCCCTGAGATGTTGGGCCAATGTGCTCCCACCAACATGCCACAATGCTCAGCAAGGGTAATGTCTGGTGCAGGCTCCTCCCACCCTGCTTTTTTCTTTTTCAAATCATCGAGCCATTTCCATTGGAAGGAGCAAATGTAATAAGAATCCGCCCCATCACCAGATGACCGCAAACCCTGCCTAAGAGGATGTCGCTGAGGCCTATAGTATGTTGAAGATCATTGGTAGTGGTATTCGCACAAGATTTTTTATGAACTTCCTGGAAGCGAAATGAACAAACCCTTCATCTCCTTCCATTGCGGGTTGATTCATCCATAGGACAGGGTAAGCTCCTCTCCTGCCCCATTGGCCAAAATAAAAGAGTTAAATAATAACTCCCACAATGGAAAGCATATCCAGTATTGTGTGACAGTTGCCCATGCAAAACAGTGTCTGCAAGAGCAAGTCCTCGTTAGTATAGTGGACAGTATCTCCGCCTGTCACGCGGAAGACCGGGGTTCGATTCCCCGACAGGGAGGCTTCTTCTTTATGACGGCCAAATAACACCTTGCATAAGCTCAGGCCTTACCGTCAAACTGCTGATAAAGCCAACCCGCCGTTCAAGACTCACCTGTTGATGATTAGCTGATTGCACGTGATAGGTCTTACTTTCAATAAAATGTTTGCAGTGGGTTTGTAAAAGGTGTTTTTATGCATGTTTGGCCTGGGTTTGTGTTGCAAACCCTGCCTAAGAGGATGTCGCTGAGGCCGATAGTATGTTGAAGATCATTGGTAGTGGTATTCGCACAAGATTTTTTATGAACTTCCTGGAAGCTAAATGAACAAACCCTTCATCTCCTTCCATTGCGGGTTGATTCCTCCATAGGACAGGGTAAGCTCCTCTCCTGCCCCATTGGCCAAAATAAAAGAGTTAAATAATAACTCCCACAATGGAAAGCATATCCAGTATTATGTGACGGTTGCCCATGCAAAACAGTGTCTGCAAGAGCAAGTCCTCGTTAGTATAGTGGACAGTATCTCCGCCTGTCACGCGGAAGACCGGGGTTCGATTCCCCGACGGGGAGGCTTCTTCTTTATGACGGCCAAATAACACCTTGCATAAGCTCAGGCCTTACCGTCAAACTGCTGATAAAACCAACCCGCCCTTCAAGACTCACCTGTTGATGATTAGCTGATTGCACGTGATAGGTCTTACTTTCAATAAAATGTTTGCAGTGGGTTTGTAAAAGGTGTTTTTATGCATGTTTGGCCTGGGTTTGTGTTGCAAACCCTGCCTAAGAGGATGTCGCTGAGGCCGATAGTATGTTGAAGATCATTGGTAGTGGTATTCGCACAAGATTTTTTATGAACTTCCTGGAAGCGAAATGAACAAACCTTTCATCTCCTTCCATTGCGGGTTGATTCCTCCATAGGACAGGGTAAGCTCCTCTCCTGCCCCATTGGCCAAAATAAAAGAGTTAAATAATAACTCCCACAATGGAAAGCATATCCAGTATTATGTGACGGTTGCCCATGCAAAACAGTGTCTGCAAGAGCAAGTCCTCGTTAGTATAGTGGACAGTATCTCCGCCTGTCACGCGGAAGACCGGTGTTCGATTCCCCGACGGGGAGGCTTCTTCTTTATGACGGCCAAATAACACCTTGCATAAGCTCAGGCCTTACCGTCAAACTGCTGATAAAGCCAACCCGCCGTTCAAGACTCACCTGTTGATGATTAGCTGATTGCACGTGATAGGTCTTACTTTCAATAAAATGTTTGCAGTGGGTTTGTAAAAGGTGTTTTTATGCATGTTTGGCCTGGGTTTGTGTTGCATTTACACTGTGGTGACCAGCAGGGGCCACCAGCGTGTGGCGCTTCAAAGCAGTGAAACATTTTGCCAAGCATTTGGTTCTATTGACTCAAAGCTTTAAAACGCTTCAACACTCTCTGTTTTTGAACAAATGCATGTGGCTCTGCTGTGAGCAGAGCATCCAAAAATACCAAAAACTCACAAATGTTCCCCTCCACGGAAATCTTTAGTAAAAGGCGAAAGATTTATGCGTGAATGAAGAGAAACTCGAGCTGTACCCCTGAGATGTTGGGCCAATGTTCTCCCACCAACATGCCACAATGCTCAGCAAGGGTAATGTCTGGTGCAGGCTCCTCCCACCCTGCTTTTTTCTTTTTCAAATCATCGAGCCATTTCCATTGGAAGGAGCAAATGTAATAAGAATCCGCCCCATCACCAGATGACCGCAAACCCTGCCTAAGAGGATGTCGCTGAGGCCTATAGTATGTTGAAGATCATTGGTAGTGGTATTCGCACAAGATTTTTTATGAACTTCCTGGAAGCGAAATGAACAAACCCTTCATCTCCTTCCATTGCGGGTTGATTCATCCATAGGACAGGGTAAGCTCCTCTCCTGCCCCATTGGCCAAAATAAAAGAGTTAAATAATAACTCCCACAATGGAAAGCATATCCAGTATTGTGTGACAGTTGCCCATGCAAAACAGTGTCTGCAAGAGCAAGTCCTCGTTAGTATAGTGGACAGTATCTCCGCCTGTCACGCGGAAGACCGGGGTTCGATTCCCCGACAGGGAGGCTTCTTCTTTATGACGGCCAAATAACACCTTGCATAAGCTCAGGCCTTACCGTCAAACTGCTGATAAAGCCAACCCGCCGTTCAAGACTCACCTGTTGATGATTAGCTGATTGCACGTGATAGGTCTTACTTTCAATAAAATGTTTGCAGTGGGTTTGTAAAAGGTGTTTTTATGCATGTTTGGCCTGGGTTTGTGTTGCAAACCCTGCCTAAGAGGATGTCGCTGAGGCCGATAGTATGTTGAAGATCATTGGTAGTGGTATTCGCACAAGATTTTTTATGAACTTCCTGGAAGCTAAATGAACAAACCCTTCATCTCCTTCCATTGCGGGTTGATTCCTCCATAGGACAGGGTAAGCTCCTCTCCTGCCCCATTGGCCAAAATAAAAGAGTTAAATAATAACTCCCACAATGGAAAGCATATCCAGTATTATGTGACGGTTGCCCATGCAAAACAGTGTCTGCAAGAGCAAGTCCTCGTTAGTATAGTGGACAGGATCTCCGCCTGTCACGCGGAAGACCGGGGTTCGATTCCCCGACGGGGAGGCTTCTTCTTTATGACGGCCAAATAACACCTTGCATAAGCTCAGGCCTTACCGTCAAACTGCTGATAAAACCAACCCGCCCTTCAAGACTCACCTGTTGATGATTAGCTGATTGCACGTGATAGGTCTTACTTTCAATAAAATGTTTGCAGTGGGTTTGTAAAAGGTGTTTTTATGCATGTTTGGCCTGGGTTTGTGTTGCAAACCCTGCCTAAGAGGATGTCGCTGAGGCCGATAGTATGTTGAAGATCATTGGTAGTGGTATTCGCACAAGATTTTTTATGAACTTCCTGGAAGCGAAATGAACAAACCTTTCATCTCCTTCCATTGCGGGTTGATTCCTCCATAGGACAGGGTAAGCTCCTCTCCTGCCCCATTGGCCAAAATAAAAGAGTTAAATAATAACTCCCACAATGGAAAGCATATCCAGTATTATGTGACGGTTGCCCATGCAAAACAGTGTCTGCAAGAGCAAGTCCTCGTTAGTATAGTGGACAGTATCTCCGCCTGTCACGCGGAAGACCGGTGTTCGATTCCCCGACGGGGAGGCTTCTTCTTTATGACGGCCAAATAACACCTTGCATAAGCTCAGGCCTTACCGTCAAACTGCTGATAAAGCCAACCCGCCGTTCAAGACTCACCTGTTGATGATTAGCTGATTGCACGTGATAGGTCTTACTTTCAATAAAATGTTTGCAGTGGGTTTGTAAAAGGTGTTTTTATGCATGTTTGGCCTGGGTTTGTGTTGCATTTACACTGTGGTGACCAGCAGGGGCCACCAGCGTGTGGCGCTTCAAAGCAGTGAAACATTTTGCCAAGCATTTGGTTCTATTGACTCAAAGCTTTAAAACGCTTCAACACTCTCTGTTTTTGAACAAATGCATGTGGCTCTGCTGTGAGCAGAGCATCCAAAAATACCAAAAACTCACAAATGTTCCCCTCCACGGAAATCTTTAGTAAAAGGCGAAAGATTTATGCGTGAATGAAGAGAAACTCGAGCTGTACCCCTGAGATGTTGGGCCAATGTTCTCCCACCAACATGCCACAATGCTCAGCAAGGGTAATGTCTGGTGCAGGCTCCTCCCACCCTGCTTTTTTCTTTTTCAAATCATCGAGCCATTTCCATTGGAAGGAGCAAATGTAATAAGAATCCGCCCCATCACCAGATGACCGCAAACCCTGCCTAAGAGGATGTCGCTGAGGCCGATAGTATGTTGAAGATCATTGGTAGTGGTATTCGCACAAGATTTTTTATGAACTTCCTGGAAGCGAAATGAACAAACCCTTCATCTCCTTCCATTGCGGGTTGATTCCTCCATAGGACAGGGTAAGCTCCTCTCCTGCCCCATTGGCCAAAATAATAGAGTTAAATAATAACTCCCACAATGGAAAGCATATCCAGTATTATGTGACGGTTGCCCATGCAAAACAGTGTCTACAAGGGCAAGTCCTCGTTAGTATAGTGGACAGTATCTCCGCCTGTCACGCGGAAGACCGGGGTTCGATTCCCCGACGGGGAGGCTTCTTCTTTATGGCGGCCAAATAACACCTTGCATAAGCTCAGGCCTTACCATCAAACTGCTAATAAAGCCAACCCGCCGTTCAAGACTCACCTGTTGATGATTAGCTGATTGCACGTGATAGGTCTTACTTTCAATAAAATGTTTGCAGTGGGTTTGTAAAAGGTGTTTTTATGCATGTTTGGCCTGGGTTTGTGTTGCAAACCCTGCCTAAGAGGATGTCGCTGAGGCCGATAGTATGTTGAAGATCATTGGTAGTGGTATTCGCACAAGATTTTTTATGAACTTCCTGGAAGCGAAATGAACAAACCCTTCATCTCCTTCCATTGCGGGTTGATTCCTCCATAGGACAGGGTAAGCTCCTCTCCTGCCCCATTGGCCAAAATAAAAGAGTTAAATAATAACTCCCACAATGGAAAGCATATCCAGTATTATGTGACGGTTGCCCATGCAAAACAGTGTCTGCAAGAGCAAGTCCTCGTTAGTATAGTGGACAGTATCTCCGCCTGTCACGCGGAAGACCGGGGTTCGATTCCCCGACGGGGAGGCTTCTTCTTTATGACGGCCAAATAACACCTTGCATAAGCTCAGGCCTTACCGTCAAACTGCTGATAAAGCCAACCCGCCGTTCAAGACTCACCTGTTGATGATTAGCTGATTGCACGTGATAGGTCTTACTTTCAATAAAATGTTTGCAGTGGGTTTGTAAAAGGTGTTTTTATGCATGTTTGGCCTGGGTTTGTGTTGCATTTACACTGTGGTGACCAGCAGGGGCCACCAGCGTGTGGCGCTTCAAAGCAGTGAAACATTTTGCCAAGCATTTGATTCTATTGACTCAAAGCTTTAAAACGCTTCAACACTCTCTGTTTTTGAACAAATGCATGTGGCTCTGCTGTGAGCAGAGCATCCAAAAATACCAAAAACTCACAAATGTTCCCCTCCACGGAAATCTTTAGTAAAAGGCGAAAGATTTATGCGTGAATGAAGAGAAACTCGAGCTGTACCCCTGAGATGTTGGGCCAATGTTCTCCCACCAACATGCCACAATGCTCAGCAAGGGTAATGTCTGGTGCAGGCTCCTCCCACCCTGCTTTTTTCTTTTTCAAATCATCGAGCCATTTCCATTGGAAGGAGCAAATGTAATAAGAATCCGCCCCATCACCAGATGACCGCAAACCCTGCCTAAGAGGATGTCGCTGAGGCCGATAGTATGTTGAAGATCATTGGTAGTGGTATTCGCACAAGATTTTTTATGAACTTCCTGGAAGCGAAATGAACAAACCCTTCATCTCCTTCCATTGCGGGTTGATTCCTCCATAGGACAGGGTAAGCTCCTCTCCTGCCCCATTGGCCAAAATAATAGAGTTAAATAATAACTCCCACAATGGAAAGCATATCCAGTATTATGTGACGGTTGCCCATGCAAAACAGTGTCTACAAGGGCAAGTCCTCGTTAGTATAGTGGACAGTATCTCCGCCTGTCACGCGGAAGACCGGGGTTCGATTCCCCGACGGGGAGGCTTCTTCTTTATGGCGGCCAAATAACACCTTGCATAAGCTCAGGCCTTACCATCAAACTGCTAATAAAGCCAACCCGCCGTTCAAGACTCACCTGTTGATGATTAGCTGATTGCACGTGATAGGTCTTACTTTCAATAAAATGTTTGCAGTGGGTTTGTAAAAGGTGTTTTTATGCATGTTTGGCCTGGGTTTGTGTTGCAAACCCTGCCTAAGAGGATGTCGCTGAGGCCGATAGTATGTTGAAGATCATTGGTAGTGGTATTCGCACAAGATTTTTTATGAACTTCCTGGAAGCGAAATGAACAAACCCTTCATCTCCTTCCATTGCGGGTTGATTCCTCCATAGGACAGGGTAAGCTCCTCTCCTGCCCCATTGGCCAAAATAAAAGAGTTAAATAATAACTCCCACAATGGAAAGCATATCCAGTATTATGTGACGGTTGCCCATGCAAAACAGTGTCTGCAAGAGCAAGTCCTCGTTAGTATAGTGGACAGTATCTCCGCCTGTCACGCGGAAGACCGGGGTTCGATTCCCCGACGGGGAGGCTTCTTCTTTATGACGGCCAAATAACACCTTGCATAAGCTCAGGCCTTACCGTCAAACTGCTGATAAAGCCAACCCGCCGTTCAAGACTCACCTGTTGATGATTAGCTGATTGCACGTGATAGGTCTTACTTTCAATAAAATGTTTGCAGTGGGTTTGTAAAAGGTGTTTTTATGCATGTTTGGCCTGGGTTTGTGTTGCAAACCCTGCCTAAGAGGATGTCGCTGAGGCCGATAGTATGTTGAAGATCATTGGTAGTGGTATTCGCACAAGATTTTTTATGAACTTCCTGGAAGCGAAATGAACAAACCCTTCAACTCCTTCCATTGCGGGTTGATTCCTCCATAGGACAGGGTAAGCTCCTCTCCTGCCCCATTGGCCAAAATAAAAGAGTTAAATAATAACTCCCACAATGGAAAGCATATCCAGTATTATGTGACGGTTGCCCATGCAAAACAGTGTCTGCAAGAGCAAGTCCTCGTTAGTATAGTGGACAGTATCTCCGCCTGTCACGCGGAAGACCGGGGTTCGATTCCCCGACGGGGAGGCTTCTTCTTTATGACGGCCAAATAACACCTTGCATAAGCTCAGGCCTTACCGTCAAACTGCTGATAAAGCCAACCCGCCGTTCAAGACTCACCTGTTGATGATTAGCTGATTGCACGTGATAGGTCTTACTTTCAATAAAATGTTTGCAGTGGGTTTGTAAAAGGTGTTTGTATGCATGTTTGGCCTGGGTTTGTGTTGCAAACCCTGCCTAAGAGGATGTCGCTGAGGCCGATAGTATGTTGAAGATCATTGGTAGTGGTATTCGCACAAGATTTTTTATGAACTTCCTGGAAGCGAAATGAACAAACCCTTCATCTCCTTCCATTGCGGGTTGATTCCTCCATAGGACAGGGTAAGCTCCTCTCCTGCCCCATTGGCCAAAATAAAAGAGTTAAATAATAACTCCCACAATGGAAAGCATATCCAGTATTGTGTGACAGTTGCCCATGCAAAACAGTGTCTGCAAGAGCAAGTCCTCGTTAGTATAGTGGACAGTATCTCTGCCTGTCACGCGGAAGACCGGGGTTCGATTCCCCGACAGGGAGGCTTCTTCTTTATGACGGCCAAATAACACCTTGCATAAGCTCAGGCCTTACCGTCAAACTGCTGATAAAGCCAACCCGCCGTTCAAGACTCACCTGTTGATGATTAGCTGATTGCACGTGATAGGTCTTACTTTCAATAAAATGTTTGCAGTGGGTTTGTAAAAGGTGTTTTTATGCATGTTTGGCCTGGGTTTGTGTTGCAAACCCTGCCTAAGAGGATGTCGCTGAGGCCGATAGTATGTTGAAGATCATTGGTAGTGGTATTCGCACAAGATTTTTTATGAACTTCCTGGAAGCTAAATGAACAAACCCTTCATCTCCTTCCATTGCGGGTTGATTCCTCCATAGGACAGGGTAAGCTCCTCTCCTGCCCCATTGGCCAAAATAAAAGAGTTAAATAATAACTCCCACAATGGAAAGCATATCCAGTATTATGTGACGGTTGCCCATGCAAAACAGTGTCTGCAAGAGCAAGTCCTCGTTAGTATAGTGGACAGTATCTCCGCCTGTCACGCGGAAGACCGGGGTTCGATTCCCCGACGGGGAGGCTTCTTCTTTATGACGGCCAAATAACACCTTGCATAAGCTCAGGCCTTACCGTCAAACTGCTGATAAAGCCAACCCGCCGTTCAAGACTCACCTGTTGATGATTAGCTGATTGCACGTGATAGGTCTTACTTTCAATAAAATGTTTGCAGTGGGTTTGTAAAAGGTGTTTTTATGCATGTTTGGCCTGGGTTTGTGTTGCATTTACACTGTGGTGACCAGAAGGGGCCACCAGCGTGTGGCGCTTCAAAGCAGTGAAACATTTTGCCAAGCGTTTGGTTCTATTGACTCAAAGCTTTAAAAAGCTTCAACAGTCTCTGTTTTTGAACAAATGCATGTGGCTCTGCTGTGAGCAGAGCATCC
Organism: Romanogobio albipinnatus; assembly: GCA_023566225.1. NCBI lineage: Eukaryota > Metazoa > Chordata > Actinopteri > Cypriniformes > Gobionidae > Romanogobio > Romanogobio albipinnatus. The sequence goes on along the minus strand of CM042248.1, from coordinate 15,950,340 downwards.
AAAAATACCAAAAACTCGCAAATGTTCCCCTCCACGGAAATCTTTAGTAAAAGGCGAAAGATTTATGCGTGAATGAAGAGAAACTCGAGCTGTACCCCTGAGATGTTGGGCCAATGTGCTCCCACCAACATGCCACAATGCTCAGCAAGGGTAATGTCTGGTGCAGGCTCCTCCCACCCTGCTTTTTTCTTTTTCAAATCATCGAGCCATTTCCATTGGAAGGAGCAAATGTAATAAGAATCCGCCCCATCACCAGATGACCGCAAACCCTGCCTAAGAGGATGTCGCTGAGGCCGATAGTATGTTGAAGATCATTGGTAGTGGTATTCGCACAAGATTTTTTATGAACTTCCTGGAAGCGAAATGAACAAACCCTTCATCTCCTTCCATTGCGGGTTGATTCATCCATAGGACAGGGTAAGCTCCTCTCCTGCCCCATTGGCCAAAATAAAAGAGTTAAATAATAACTCCCACAATGGAAAGCATATCCAGTATTATGTGACGGTTGCCCATGCAAAACAGTGTCTACAAGGGCAAGTCCTCGTTAGTATAGTGGACAGTATCTCCGCCTGTCACGCGGAAGACCGGGGTTCGATTCCCCGACGGGGAGGCTTCTTCTTTATGACGGCCAAATAACACCTTGCATAAGCTCAGGCCTTACCGTCAAACTGCTGATAAAGCCAACCCGCCGTTCAAGACTCACCTGTTGATGATTAGCTGATTGCACGTGATAGGTCTTACTTTCAATAAAATGTTTGCAGTGGGTTTGTAAAAGGTTATTTTATGCATGTTTGGCCTGGGTTTGTGTTGCAAACCCTGCCTAAGAGGATGTCGCTGAGGCCGATAGTATGTTGAAGATCATTGGTAGTGGTATTCGCACAAGATTTTTTATGAACTTCCTGGAAGCGAAATGAACAAACCCTTCATCTCCTTCCATTGCGGGTTGATTCCTCCATAGGACAGGGTAAGCTCCTCTCCTGCCCCATTGGCCAAAATAAAAGAGTTAAATAATAACTCCCACAATGGAAAGCATATCCAGTATTGTGTGACAGTTGCCCATGCAAAACAGTGTCTGCAAGAGCAAGTCCTCGTTAGTATAGTGGACAGTATCTCCGCCTGTCACGCGGAAGACCGGGGTTCGATTCCCCGACAGGGAGGCTTCTTCTTTATGACGGCCAAATAACACCTTGCATAAGCTCAGGCCTTACCGTCAAACTGCTGATAAAGCCAACCCGCCGTTCAAGACTCACCTGTTGATGATTAGCTGATTGCACGTGATAGGTCTTACTTTCAATAAAATGTTTGCAGTGGGTTTGTAAAAGGTGTTTTTATGCATGTTTGGCCTGGGTTTGTGTTGCAAACCCTGCCTAAGAGGATGTCGCTGAGGCCGATAGTATGTTGAAGATCATTGGTAGTGTATTCGCACAAGATTTTTTATGAACTTCCTGGAAGCTAAATGAACAAACCCTTCATCTCCTTCCATTGCGGGTTGATTCCTCCATAGGACAGGGTAAGCTCCTCTCCTGCCCCATTGGCCAAAATAAAAGAGTTAAATAATAACTCCCACAATGGAAAGCATATCCAGTATTATGTGACGGTTGCCCATGCAAAACAGTGTCTGCAAGAGCAAGTCCTCGTTAGTATAGTGGACAGTATCTCCGCCTGTCACGCGGAAGACCGGGGTTCGATTCCCCGACGGGGAGGCTTCTTCTTTATGACGGCCAAATAACACCTTGCATAAGCTCAGGCCTTACCGTCAAACTGCTGATAAAACCAACCCGCCCTTCAAGACTCACCTGTTGATGATTAGCTGATTGCACGTGATAGGTCTTACTTTCAATAAAATGTTTGCAGTGGGTTTGTAAAAGGTGTTTTTATGCATGTTTGGCCTGGGTTTGTGTTGCAAACCCTGCCTAAGAGGATGTCGCTGAGGCCGATAGTATGTTGAAGATCATTGGTAGTGGTATTCGCACAAGATTTTTTATGAACTTCCTGGAAGCGAAATGAACAAACCTTTCATCTCCTTCCATTGCGGGTTGATTCCTCCATAGGACAGGGTAAGCTCCTCTCCTGCCCCATTGGCCAAAATAAAAGAGTTAAATAATAACTCCCACAATGGAAAGCATATCCAGTATTATGTGACGGTTGCCCATGCAAAACAGTGTCTGCAAGAGCAAGTCCTCGTTAGTATAGTGGACAGTATCTCCGCCTGTCACGCGGAAGACCGGTGTTCGATTCCCCGACGGGGAGGCTTCTTCTTTATGACGGCCAAATAACACCTTGCATAAGCTCAGGCCTTACCGTCAAACTGCTGATAAAGCCAACCCGCCGTTCAAGACTCACCTGTTGATGATTAGCTGATTGCACGTGATAGGTCTTACTTTCAATAAAATGTTTGCAGTGGGTTTGTAAAAGGTGTTTTTATGCATGTTTGGCCTGGGTTTGTGTTGCATTTACACTGTGGTGACCAGCAGGGGCCACCAGCGTGTGGCGCTTCAAAGCAGTGAAACATTTTGCCAAGCATTTGGTTCTATTGACTCAAAGCTTTAAAACGCTTCAACACTCTCTGTTTTTGAACAAATGCATGTGGCTCTGCTGTGAGCAGAGCATCCAAAAATACCAAAAACTCACAAATGTTCCCCTCCACGGAAATCTTTAGTAAAAGGCGAAAGATTTATGCGTGAATGAAGAGAAACTCGAGCTGTACCCCTGAGATGTTGGGCCAATGTTCTCCCACCAACATGCCACAATGCTCAGCAAGGGTAATGTCTGGTGCAGGCTCCTCCCACCCTGCTTTTTTCTTTTTCAAATCATCGAGCCATTTCCATTGGAAGGAGCAAATGTAATAAGAATCCGCCCCATCACCAGATGACCGCAAACCCTGCCTAAGAGGATGTCGCTGAGGCCGATAGTATGTTGAAGATCATTGGTAGTGGTATTCGCACAAGATTTTTTATGAACTTCCTGGAAGCGAAATGAACAAACCCTTCATCTCCTTCCATTGCGGGTTGATTCCTCCATAGGACAGGGTAAGCTCCTCTCCTGCCCCATTGGCCAAAATAATAGAGTTAAATAATAACTCCCACAATGGAAAGCATATCCAGTATTATGTGACGGTTGCCCATGCAAAACAGTGTCTACAAGGGCAAGTCCTCGTTAGTATAGTGGACAGTATCTCCGCCTGTCACGCGGAAGACCGGGGTTCGATTCCCCGACGGGGAGGCTTCTTCTTTATGGCGGCCAAATAACACCTTGCATAAGCTCAGGCCTTACCATCAAACTGCTAATAAAGCCAACCCGCCGTTCAAGACTCACCTGTTGATGATTAGCTGATTGCACGTGATAGGTCTTACTTTCAATAAAATGTTTGCAGTGGGTTTGTAAAAGGTGTTTTTATGCATGTTTGGCCTGGGTTTGTGTTGCAAACCCTGCCTAAGAGGATGTCGCTGAGGCCGATAGTATGTTGAAGATCATTGGTAGTGGTATTCGCACAAGATTTTTTATGAACTTCCTGGAAGCGAAATGAACAAACCCTTCATCTCCTTCCATTGCGGGTTGATTCCTCCATAGGACAGGGTAAGCTCCTCTCCTGCCCCATTGGCCAAAATAAAAGAGTTAAATAATAACTCCCACAATGGAAAGCATATCCAGTATTATGTGACGGTTGCCCATGCAAAACAGTGTCTGCAAGAGCAAGTCCTCGTTAGTATAGTGGACAGTATCTCCGCCTGTCACGCGGAAGACCGGGGTTCGATTCCCCGACGGGGAGGCTTCTTCTTTATGACGGCCAAATAACACCTTGCATAAGCTCAGGCCTTACCGTCAAACTGCTGATAAAGCCAACCCGCCGTTCAAGACTCACCTGTTGATGATTAGCTGATTGCACGTGATAGGTCTTACTTTCAATAAAATGTTTGCAGTGGGTTTGTAAAAGGTGTTTTTATGCATGTTTGGCCTGGGTTTGTGTTGCAAACCCTGCCTAAGAGGATGTCGCTGAGGCCGATAGTATGTTGAAGATCATTGGTAGTGGTATTCGCACAAGATTTTTTATGAACTTCCTGGAAGCGAAATGAACAAACCCTTCATCTCCTTCCATTGCGGGTTGATTCCTCCATAGGACAGGGTAAGCTCCTCTCCTGCCCCATTGGCCAAAATAAAAGAGTTAAATAATAACTCCCACAATGGAAAGCATATCCAGTATTATGTGACGGTTGCCCATGCAAAACAGTGTCTGCAAGAGCAAGTCCTCGTTAGTATAGTGGACAGTATCTCCGCCTGTCACGCGGAAGACCGGTGTTCGATTCCCCGACGGGGAGGCTTCTTCTTTATGACGGCCAAATAACACCTTGCATAAGCTCAGGCCTTACCGTCAAACTGCTGATAAAGCCAACCCGCCGTTCAAGACTCACCTGTTGATGATTAGCTGATTGCACGTGATAGGTCTTACTTTCAATAAAATGTTTGCAGTGGGTTTGTAAAAGGTGTTTTTATGCATGTTTGGCCTGGGTTTGTGTTGCATTTACACTGTGGTGACCAGCAGGGGCCACCAGCGTGTGGCGCTTCAAAGCAGTGAAACATTTTGCCAAGCATTTGGTTCTATTGACTCAAAGCTTTAAAACGCTTCAACACTCTCTGTTTTTGAACAAATGCATGTGGCTCTGCTGTGAGCAGAGCATCCAAAAATACCAAAAACTCACAAATGTTCCCCTCCACGGAAATCTTTAGTAAAAGGCGAAAGATTTATGCGTGAATGAAGAGAAACTCGAGCTGTACCCCTGAGATGTTGGGCCAATGTTCTCCCACCAACATGCCACAATGCTCAGCAAGGGTAATGTCTGGTGCAGGCTCCTCCCACCCTGCTTTTTTCTTTTTCAAATCATCGAGCCATTTCCATTGGAAGGAGCAAATGTAATAAGAATCCGCCCCATCACCAGATGACCGCAAACCCTGCCTAAGAGGATGTCGCTGAGGCCGATAGTATGTTGAAGATCATTGGTAGTGGTATTCGCACAAGATTTTTTATGAACTTCCTGGAAGCGAAATGAACAAACCCTTCATCTCCTTCCATTGCGGGTTGATTCCTCCATAGGACAGGGTAAGCTCCTCTCCTGCCCCATTGGCCAAAATAATAGAGTTAAATAATAACTCCCACAATGGAAAGCATATCCAGTATTATGTGACGGTTGCCCATGCAAAACAGTGTCTACAAGGGCAAGTCCTCGTTAGTATAGTGGACAGTATCTCCGCCTGTCACGCGGAAGACCGGGGTTCGATTCCCCGACGGGGAGGCTTCTTCTTTATGGCGGCCAAATAACACCTTGCATAAGCTCAGGCCTTACCATCAAACTGCTAATAAAGCCAACCCGCCGTTCAAGACTCACCTGTTGATGATTAGCTGATTGCACGTGATAGGTCTTACTTTCAATAAAATGTTTGCAGTGGGTTTGTAAAAGGTGTTTTTATGCATGTTTGGCCTGGGTTTGTGTTGCAAACCCTGCCTAAGAGGATGTCGCTGAGGCCGATAGTATGTTGAAGATCATTGGTAGTGGTATTCGCACAAGATTTTTTATGAACTTCCTGGAAGCGAAATGAACAAACCCTTCATCTCCTTCCATTGCGGGTTGATTCCTCCATAGGACAGGGTAAGCTCCTCTCCTGCCCCATTGGCCAAAATAAAAGAGTTAAATAATAACTCCCACAATGGAAAGCATATCCAGTATTATGTGACGGTTGCCCATGCAAAACAGTGTCTGCAAGAGCAAGTCCTCGTTAGTATAGTGGACAGTATCTCCGCCTGTCACGCGGAAGACCGGGGTTCGATTCCCCGACGGGGAGGCTTCTTCTTTATGACGGCCAAATAACACCTTGCATAAGCTCAGGCCTTACCGTCAAACTGCTGATAAAGCCAACCCGCCGTTCAAGACTCACCTGTTGATGATTAGCTGATTGCACGTGATAGGTCTTACTTTCAATAAAATGTTTGCAGTGGGTTTGTAAAAGGTGTTTTTATGCATGTTTGGCCTGGGTTTGTGTTGCAAACCCTGCCTAAGAGGATGTCGCTGAGGCCGATAGTATGTTGAAGATCATTGGTAGTGGTATTCGCACAAGATTTTTTATGAACTTCCTGGAAGCGAAATGAACAAACCCTTCATCTCCTTCCATTGCGGGTTGATTCCTCCATAGGACAGGGTAAGCTCCTCTCCTGCCCCATTGGCCAAAATAAAAGAGTTAAATAATAACTCCCACAATGGAAAGCATATCCAGTATTATGTGACGGTTGCCCATGCAAAACAGTGTCTGCAAGAGCAAGTCCTCGTTAGTATAGTGGACAGTATCTCCGCCTGTCACGCGGAAGACCGGTGTTCGATTCCCCGACGGGGAGGCTTCTTCTTTATGACGGCCAAATAACACCTTGCATAAGCTCAGGCCTTACCGTCAAACTGCTGATAAAGCCAACCCGCCGTTCAAGACTCACCTGTTGATGATTAGCTGATTGCACGTGATAGGTCTTACTTTCAATAAAATGTTTGCAGTGGGTTTGTAAAAGGTGTTTTTATGCATGTTTGGCCTGGGTTTGTGTTGCATTTACACTGTGGTGACCAGCAGGGGCCACCAGCGTGTGGCGCTTCAAAGCAGTGAAACATTTTGCCAAGCATTTGGTTCTATTGACTCAAAGCTTTAAAACGCTTCAACACTCTCTGTTTTTGAACAAATGCATGTGGCTCTGCTGTGAGCAGAGCATCCAAAAATACCAAAAACTCACAAATGTTCCCCTCCACGGAAATCTTTAGTAAAAGGCGAAAGATTTATGCGTGAATGAAGAGAAACTCGAGCTGTACCCCTGAGATGTTGGGCCAATGTTCTCCCACCAACATGCCACAATGCTCAGCAAGGGTAATGTCTGGTGCAGGCTCCTCCCACCCTGCTTTTTTCTTTTTCAAATCATCGAGCCATTTCCATTGGAAGGAGCAAATGTAATAAGAATCCGCCCCATCACCAGATGACCGCAAACCCTGCCTAAGAGGATGTCGCTGAGGCCGATAGTATGTTGAAGATCATTGGTAGTGGTATTCGCACAAGAATTTTTATGAACTTCCTGGAAGCGAAATGAACAAACCCTTCATCTCCTTCCATTGCGGGTTGATTCCTCCATAGGACAGGGTAAGCCCCTCTCCTGCCCCATTGGCCAAAATAATAGAGTTAAATAATAACTCCCACAATGGAAAGCATATCCAGTATTATGTGACGGTTGCCCATGCAAAACAGTGTCTACAAGGGCAAGTCCTTGTTAGTATAGTGGACAGTATCTCCGCCTGTCACGCGGAAGACCGGGGTTCGATTCCCCGACGGGGAGGCTTCTTCTTTATGGCGGCCAAATAACACCTTGCATAAGCTCAGGCCTTACCATCAAACTGCTAATAAAGCCAACCCGCCGTTCAAGACTCACCTGTTGATGATTAGCTGATTGCACGTGATAGGTCTTACTTTCAATAAAATGTTTGCAGTGGGTTTGTAAAAGGTGTTTTTATGCATGTTTGGCCTGGGTTTGTGTTGCAAACCCTGCCTAAGAGGATGTCGCTGAGGCCGATAGTATGTTGAAGATCATTGGTAGGGGTATTCGCACAATATTTTTTATGAACTTCCTGGAAGCGAAATGAACAAACCCTTCATCTCCTTCCATTGCGGGTTGATTCCTCCATAGGACAGGGTAAGCTCCTCTCCTGCCCCATTGGCCAAAATAAAAGAGTTAAATAATAACTCCCACAATGGAAAGCATATCCAGTATTATGTGACGGTTGCCCATGCAAAACAGTGTCTGCAAGAGCAAGTCCTCGTTAGTATAGTGGACAGTATCTCCGCCTGTCACGCGGAAGACCGGGGTTCGATTCCCCGACGGGGAGGCTTCTTCTTTATGACGGCCAAATAACACCTTGCATAAGCTCAGGCCTTACCGTCAAACTGCTGATAAAGCCAACCCGCCGTTCAAGACTCACCTGTTGATGATTAGCTGATTGCACGTGATAGGTCTTACTTTCAATAAAATGTTTGCAGTGGGTTTGTAAAAGGTGTTTTTATGCATGTTTGGCCTGGGTTTGTGTTGCAAACCCTGCCTAAGAGGATGTCGCTGAGGCCGATAGTATGTTGAAGATCATTGGTAGTGGTATTCGCACAAGATTTTTTATGAACTTCCTGGAAGCGAAATGAACAAACCCTTCATCTCCTTCCATTGCGGGTTGATTCCTCCATAGGACAGGGTAAGCTCCTCTCCTGCCCCATTGGCCAAAATAAAAGAGTTAAATAATAACTCCCACAATGGAAAGCATATCCAGTATTATGTGACGGTTGCCCATGCAAAACAGTGTCTGCAAGAGCAAGTCCTCGTTAGTATAGTGGACAGTATCTCCGCCTGTCACGCGGAAGACCGGGGTTCGATTCCCCGACGGGGAGGCTTCTTCTTTATGACGGCCAAATAACACCTTGCATAAGCTCAGGCCTTACCGTCAAACTGCTGATAAAGCCAACCCGCCGTTCAAGACTCACCTGTTGATGATTAGCTGATTGCACGTGATAGGTCTTACTTTCAATAAAATGTTTGCAGTGGGTTTGTAAAAGGTTATTTTATGCATGTTTGGCCTGGGTTTGTGTTGCAAACCCTGCCTAAGAGGATGTCGCTGAGGCCGATAGTATGTTGAAGATCATTGGTAGTGGTATTCGCACAAGATTTTTTATGAACTTCCTGGAAGCGAAATGAACAAACCCTTCATCTCCTTCCATTGCGGGTTGATTCCTCCATAGGACAGGGTAAGCTCCTCTCCTGCCCCATTGGCCAAAATAAAAGAGTTAAATAATAACTCCCACAATGGAAAGCATATCCAGTATTATGTGACAGTTGCCCATGCAAAACAGTGTCTGCAAGAACCAGTCCTCGTTAGTATAGTGGAAAGTATCTCCGCCTGTCACGCGGAAGACTGGGGTTCGATTCCCCGACGGGGAGGCTTCTTCTTTATGACGGCCAAATAACACCTGCATAAGCTCAGGCCTTACCGTCAAACTGCTGATAAAGCCAACCCGCCGTTCAAGACTCACCTGTTGATGATTAGCTGATTGCACGTGATAGGTCTTACTTTCAATAAAATGTTTGCAGTGGGTTTGTAAAAGGTGTTTTTATGCATGTTTGGCCTGGGTTTGTGTTGCATTTACACTGTGGTGACCAGCAGGGGCCACCAGCGTGTGGCGCTTCAAAGCAGTGAAACATTTTGCCAAGCGTTTGGCTCTATTGACTCAAAGCTTTAAAAAGCTTCAACACTCTCTGTTTTTGAACAAATGCATGTGGCTCTGCTGTGAGCAGAGCATCCAAAAATACCAAAAACTCGCAAATGTTCCCCTCCACGGAAATCTTTAGTAAAAGGCGAAAGATTTATGCGTGAATGAAGAGAAACTCGAGCTGTACCCCTGAGATGTTGGGCCAATGTGCTCCCACCAACATGCCACAATGCTCAGCAAGGGTAATGTCTGGTGCAGGCTCCTCCCACCCTGCTTTTTTCTTTTTCAAATCATCGAGCCATTTCCATTGGAAGGAGCAAATGTAATAAGAATCCGCCCCATCACCAGATGACCGCAAACCCTGCTTAAGAGGATGTCGCTGAGGCCGATAGTATGTTGAAGATCATTGGTAGTGGTATTCGCACAAGATTTTTTATGAACTTCCTGGAAGCGAAATGAACAAACCCTTCATCTCCTTCCATTGCGGGTTGATTCCTCCATAGGACAGGGTAAGCTCCTCTCCTGCCCCATTGGCCAAAATAAAAGAGTTAAATAATAACTCCCACAATGGAAAGCATATCCAGTATTATGTGACGGTTGCCCATGCAAAACAGTGTCTGCAAGGGCAAGTCCTCGTTAGTATAGTGGACAGTATCTCCGCCTGTCACGCGGAAGACCGGGGTTCGATTCCCCGACGGGGAGGCTTCTTCTTTATGACGGCCAAATAACACCTTGCATAAGCTCAGGCCTTACCGTCAAACTGCTGATAAAGCCAACCCGCCGTTCAAGACTCACCTGTTGATGATTAGCTGATTGCACGTGATAGGTCTTACTTTCAATAAAATGTTTGCAGTGGGTTTGTAAAAGGTGTTTTTATGCATGTTTGGCCTGGGTTTGTGTTGCATTTACACTGTGGTGACCAGCAGGGGCCACCAGCGTGTGGCGCTTCAAAGCAGTGAAACATTTTGCCAAGCGTTTGGTTCTATTGACTCAAAGCTTTAAAAAGCTTCAACACTCTCTGTTTTTGAACAAATGCATGTGGCTCTGCTGTGAGCAGAGCATCCAAAAATACCAAAAACTCGCAAATGTTCCCCTCCACGGAAATCTTTAGTAAAAGGCGAAAGATTTATGCGTGAATGAAGAGAAACTCGAGCTGTACCCCTGAGATGTTGGGCCAATGTGCTCCCACCAACATGCCACAATGCTCAGCAAGGGTAATGTCTGGTGCAGGCTCCTCCCACCCTGCTTTTTTCTTTTTCAAATCATCGAGCCATTTCCATTGGAAGGAGCAAATGTAATAAGAATCCGCCCCATCACCAGATGACCGCAAACCCTGCCTAAGAGGATGTCGCTGAGGCCGATAGTATGTTGAAGATCATTGGTAGTGGTATTCGCACAAGATTTTTTATGAACTTCCTGGAAGCGAAATGAACAAACCCTTCATCTCCTTCCATTGCGGGTTGATTCCTCCATAGGACAGGGTAAGCTCCTCTCCTGCCCCATTGGCCAAAATAAAAGAGTTAAATAATAACTCCCACAATGGAAAGCATATCCAGTATTATGTGACGGTTGCCCATGCAAAACAGTGTCTACAAGGGCAAGTCCTCGTTAGTATAGTGGACAGTATCTCCGCCTGTCACGCGGAAGACCGGGGTTCGATTCCCCGACGGGGAGGCTTCTTCTTTATGACGGCCAAATAACACCTTGCATAAGCTCAGGCCTTACCGTCAAACTGCTGATAAAGCCAACCCGCCGTTCAAGACTCACCTGTTGATGATTAGCTGATTGCACGTGATAGGTCTTACTTTCAATAAAATGTTTGCAGTGGGTTTGTAAAAGGTGTTTTTATGCATGTTTGGCCTGGGTTTGTGTTGCAAACCCTGCCTAAGAGGATGTCGCTGAGGCCGATAGTATGTTGAAGATCATTGGTAGTGGAATTCGCACAAGATTTTTTATGAACTTCCTGGAAGCGAAATTAACAAACCCTTCATCTCCTTCCATTGCGGGTTGATTCCTCCATAGGACAGGGTAAGCTCCTCTCCTGCCCCATTGGCCAAAATAAAAGAGTTAAATAATAACTCCCACAATGGAAAGCATATCCAGTATTATGTGACGGTTGCCCATGCAAAACAGTGTCTGCAAGAGCAAGTCCTCGTTAGTATAGTGGACAGTATCTCCGCCTGTCACGCGGAAGACCGGGGTTCGATTCCCCGACGGGGAGGCTTCTTCTTTATGACGGCCAAATAACACCTTGCATAAGCTCAGGCCTTACCGTCAAACTGCTGATAAAGCCAACCCGCCGTTCAAGACTCACCTGTTGATGATTAGCTGATTGCACGTGATAGGTCTTACTTTCAATAAAATGTTTGCAGTGGGTTTGTAAAAGGTTATTTTATGCATGTTTGGCCTGGGTTTGTGTTGCAAACCCTGCCTAAGAGGATGTCGCTGAGGCCGATAGTATGTTGAAGATCATTGGTAGTGGTATTCGCACAAGATTTTTTATGAACTTCCTGGAAGCGAAATGAACAAACCCTTCATCTCCTTCCATTGCGGGTTGATTCCTCCATAGGACAGGGTAAGCTCCTCTCCTGCCCCATTGGCCAAAATAAAAGAGTTAAATAATAACTCCCACAATGGAAAGCATATCCAGTATTATGTGACGGTTGCCCATGCAAAACAGTGTCTGTAAGGGCAAGTCCTCGTTAGTATAGTGGACAGTATCTCCGCCTGTCACGCGGAAGACCGGGGTTCGATTCCCCGACGGGGAGGCTTCTTCTTTATGACGGCCAAATAACACCTTGCATAAGCTCAGGCCTTACCGTCAAACTGCTGATAAAGCCAACCCGCCGTTCAAGACTCACCTGTTGATGATTAGCTGATTGCACGTGATAGGTCTTACTTTCAATAAAATGTTTGCAGTGGGTTTGTAAAAGGTGTTTTTATGCATGTTTGGCCTGGGTTTGTGTTGCATTTACACTGTGGTGACCAGCAGGGGCCACCAGCGTGTGGCGCTTCAAAGCAGTGAAACATTTTGCCAAGCGTTTGGTTCTATTGACTCAAAGCTTTAAAAAGCTTCAACACTCTCTGTTTTTGAACAAATGCATGTGGCTCTGCTGTGAGCAGAGCATCCAAAAATACCAAAAACTCGCAAATGTTCCCCTCCACGGAAATCTTTAGTAAAAGGCGAAAGATTTATGCGTGAATGAAGAGAAACTCGAGCTGTACCCCTGAGATGTTGGGCCAATGTGCTCCCACCAACATGCCACAATGCTCAGCAAGGGTAATGTCTGGTGCAGGCTCCTCCCACCCTGCTTTTTTCTTTTTCAAATCATCGAGCCATTTCCATTGGAAGGAGCAAATGTAATAAGAATCCGCCCCATCACCAGATGACCGCAAACCCTGCCTAAGAGGATGTCGCTGAGGCCGATAGTATGTTGAAGATCATTGGTAGTGGTATTCGCACAAGATTTTTTATGAACTTCCTGGAAGCGAAATGAACAAACCCTTCATCTCCTTCCATTGCGGGTTGATTCATCCATAGGACAGGGTAAGCTCCTCTCCTGCCCCATTGGCCAAAATAAAAGAGTTAAATAATAACTCCCACAATGGAAAGCATATCCAGTATTATGTGACGGTTGCCCATGCAAAACAGTGTCTACAAGGGCAAGTCCTCGTTAGTATAGTGGACAGTATCTCCGCCTGTCACGCGGAAGACCGGGGTTCGATTCCCCGACGGGGAGGCTTCTTCTTTATGACGGCCAAATAACACCTTGCATAAGCTCAGGCCTTACCGTCAAACTGCTGATAAAGCCAACCCGCCGTTCAAGACTCACCTGTTGATGATTAGCTGATTGCACGTGATAGGTCTTACTTTCAATAAAATGTTTGCAGTGGGTTTGTAAAAGGTTATTTTATGCATGTTTGGCCTGGGTTTGTGTTGCAAACCCTGCCTAAGAGGATGTCGCTGAGGCCGATAGTATGTTGAAGATCATTGGTAGTGGTATTCGCACAAGATTTTTTATGAACTTCCTGGAAGCGAAATGAACAAACCCTTCATCTCCTTCCATTGCGGGTTGATTCCTCCATAGGACAGGGTAAGCTCCTCTCCTGCCCCATTGGCCAAAATAAAAGAGTTAAATAATAACTCCCACAATGGAAAGCATATCCAGTATTATGTGACGGTTGCCCATGCAAAACAGTGTCTGCAAGGGCAAGTCCTCGTTAGTATAGTGGACAGTATCTCCGCCTGTCACGCGGAAGACCGGGGTTCGCTTCCCCGACGGGGAGGCTTCTGCTTTATGACGGCCAAATAACACCTTGCATAAGCTCAGGCCTTACCGTCAAACTGCTGATAAAGCCAACCCGCCGTTCAAGACTCACCTGTTGATGATTAGCTGATTGCACGTGATAGGTCTTACTTTCAATAAAATGTTTGCAGTGGGTTTGTAAAAGGTGTTTTTATGCATGTTTGGCCTGGGTTTGTGTTGCAAACACTGCCTAAGAGGATGTCGCTGAGGCCGATAGTATGTTGAAGATCATTGGTAGTGGTATTCGCACAAGATTTTTTATGAACTTCCTGGAAGCGAAATGAACAAACCCTTCATCTCCTTCCATTGCGGGTTGATTCCTCCATAGGACAGGGTAAGCTCCTCTCCTGCCCCATTGGCCAAAATAAAAGAGTTAAATAATAACTCCCACAATGGAAAGCATATCCAGTATTATGTGACGGTTGCCCATGCAAAACAGTTACTGCAAGGGCAAGTCCTCGTTAGTATAGTGGACAGTATCTCCGCCTGTCACGCGGAAGACCGGGGTTCGATTCCCCGACGGGGAGGCTTTTTCTTTATGACGGCCAAATAACACCTTGCATAAGCTCAGGCCTTACCGTCAAACTGCTGATAAAGCCAACCCGCCGTTCAAGACTCACCTGTTGATGATTAGCTGATTGCACGTGATAGGTCTTACTTTCAATAAAATGTTTGCAGTGGGTTTGTAAAAGGTTATTTTATGCATGTTTGGCCTGGGTTTGTGTTGCAAACCCTGCCTAAGAGGATGTCGCTGAGGCCGATAGTATGTTGAAGATCATTGGTAGTGGTATTCGCACAAGATTTTTTATGAACTTCCTGGAAGCGAAATGAACAAACCCTTCATCTCCTTCCATTGCGGGTTGATTCCTCCATAGGACAGGGTAAGCTCCTCTCCTGCCCCATTGGCCAAAATAAAAGAGTTAAATAATAACTCCCACAATGGAAAGCATATCCAGTATTATGTGACAGTTGCCCATGCAAAACAGTGTCTGCAAGAGCAAGTCCTCGTTAGTATAGTGGACAGTATCTCCGCCTGTCACGCGGAAGACCGGGGTTCGATTCCCCGACGGGGAGGCTTCTTCTTTATGACGGCCAAATAACACCTTGCATAAGCTCAGGCCTTACCGTCAAACTGCTGATAAAGCCAACCCGCCGTTCAAGACTCACCTGTTGATGATTAGCTGATTGCACGTGATAGGTCTTACTTTCAATAAAATGTTTGCAGTGGGTTTGTAAAAGGTGTTTTTATGCATGTTTGGCCTGGGTTTGTGTTGCATTTACACTGTGGTGACCAGCAGGGGCCACCAGCGTGTGGCGCTTCAAAGCAGTGAAACATTTTGCCAAGCGTTTGGCTCTATTGACTCAAAGCTTTAAAAAGCTTCAACACTCTCTGTTTTTGAACAAATGCATGTGGCTCTGCTGTGAGCAGAGCATCCAAAAATACCAAAAACTCGCAAATGTTCCCCTCCACGGAAATCTTTAGTAAAAGGCGAAAGATTTATGCGTGAATGAAGAGAAACTCGAGCTGTACCCCTGAGATGTTGGGCCAATGTGCTCCCACCAACATGCCACAATGCTCAGCAAGGGTAATGTCTGGTGCAGGCTCCTCCCACCCTGCTTTTTTCTTTTTCAAATCATCGAGCCATTTCCATTGGAAGGAGCAAATGTAATAAGAATCCGCCCCATCACCAGATGACCGCAAACCCTGCTTAAGAGGATGTCGCTGAGGCCGATAGTATGTTGAAGATCATTGGTAGTGGTATTCGCACAAGATTTTTTATGAACTTCCTGGAAGCGAAATGAACAAACCCTTCATCTCCTTCCATTGCGGGTTGATTCCTCCATAGGACAGGGTAAGCTCCTCTCCTGCCCCATTGGCCAAAATAAAAAAGTTAAATAATAACTCCCACAATGGAAAGCATATCCAGTATTATGTGACGGTTGCCCATGCAAAACAGTGTCTACAAGGGCAAGTCCTCGTTAGTATAGTGGACAGTATCTCTGCCTGTCACGCGGAAGACCGGGGTTCGATTCCCCGACGGGGAGGCTTCTTCTTTATGGCGGCCAAATAACACCTTGCATAAGCTCAGGCCTTACCATCAAACTGCTAATAAAGCCAACCCGCCGTTCAAGACTCACCTGTTGATGATTAGCTGATTGCACGTGATAGGTCTTACTTTCAATAAAATGTTTGCAGTGGGTTTGTAAAAGGTGTTTTTATGCATGTTTGGCCTGGGTTTGTGTTGCAAACCCTGCCTAAGAGGATGTCGCTGAGGCCGATAGTATGTTGAAGATCATTGGTAGTGGTATTCGCACAAGATTTTTTATGAACTTCCTGGAAGCGAAATGAACAAACCCTTCATCTCCTTCCATTGCGGGTTGATTCCTCCATAGGACAGGGTAAGCTCCTCTCCTGCCCCATTGGCCAAAATAAAAGAGTTAAATAATAACTCCCACAATGGAAAGCATATCCAGTATTATGTGACGGTTGCCCATGCAAAACAGTGTCTGCAAGAGCAAGTCCTCGTTAGTATAGTGGACAGTATCTCCGCCTGTCACGCGGAAGACCGGGGTTCGATTCCCCGACGGGGAGGCTTCTTCTTTATGACGGCCAAATAACACCTTGCATAAGCTCAGGCCTTACCGTCAAACTGCTGATAAAGCCAACCCGCCGTTCAAGACTCACCTGTTGATGATTAGCTGATTGCACGTGATAGGTCTTACTTTCAATAAAATGTTTGCAGTGGGTTTGTAAAAGGTGTTTTTATGCATGTTTGGCCTGGGTTTGTGTTGCAAACCCTGCCTAAGAGGATGTCGCTGAGGCCGATAGTATGTTGAAGATCATTGGTAGTGGTATTCGCACAAGATTTTTTATGAACTTCCTGGAAGCGAAATGAACAAACCCTTCATCTCCTTCCATTGCGGGTTGATTCCTCCATAGGACAGGGTAAGCTCCTCTCCTGCCCCATTGGCCAAAATAAAAGAGTTAAATAATAACTCCCACAATGGAAAGCATATCCAGTATTATGTGACGGTTGCCCATGCAAAACAGTGTCTGCAAGAGCAAGTCCTCGTTAGTATAGTGGACAGTATCTCCGCCTGTCACGCGGAAGACCGGGGTTCGATTCCCCGACGGGGAGGCTTCTTCTTTATGACGGCCAAATAACACCTTGCATAAGCTCAGGCCTTACCGTCAAACTGCTGATAAAGCCAACCCGCCGTTCAAGACTCACCTGTTGATGATTAGCTGATTGCACGTGATAGGTCTTACTTTCAATAAAATGTTTGCAGTGGGTTTGTAAAAGGTGTTTTTATGCATGTTTGGCCTGGGTTTGTGTTGCAAACCCTGCCTAAGAGGATGTCGCTGAGGCCGATAGTATGTTGAAGATCATTGGTAGTGGTATTCGCACAAGATTTTTTATGAACTTCCTGGAAGCGAAATGAACAAACCCTTCATCTCCTTCCATTGCGGGTTGATTCCTCCATAGGACAGGGTAAGCTCCTCTCCTGCCCCATTGGCCAAAATAAAAGAGTTAAATAATAACTCCCACAATGGAAAGCATATCCAGTATTATGTGACGGTTGCCCATGCAAAACAGTGTCTGTAAGGGCAAGTCCTCGTTAGTATAGTGGACAGTATCTCCGCCTGTCACGCGGAAGACCGGGGTTCGATTCCCCGACGGGGAGGCTTCTTCTTTATGATGGCCAAATAACACCTTGCATAAGCTCAGGCCTTACCGTCAAACTGCTGATAAAGCCAACCCGCCGTTCAAGACTCACCTGTTGATGATTAGCTGATTGCACGTGATAGGTCTTACTTTCAATAAAATGTTTGCAGTGGGTTTGTAAAAGGTGTTTTTATGCATGTTTGGCCTGGGTTTGTGTTGCATTTACACTGTGGTGACCAGCAGGGGCCACCAGCGTGTGGCGCTTCAAAGCAGTGAAACATTTTGCCAAGCGTTTGGTTCTATTGACTCAAAGCTTTAAAAAGCTTCAACACTCTCTGTTTTTGAACAAATGCATGTGGCTCTGCTGTGAGCAGAGCATCCAAAAATACCAAAAACTCGCAAATGTTCCCCTCCACGGAAATCTTTAGTAAAAGGCGAAAGATTTATGCGTGAATGAAGAGAAACTCGAGCTGTACCCCTGAGATGTTGGGCCAATGTGCTCCCACCAACATGCCACAATGCTCAGCAAGGGTAATGTCTGGTGCAGGCTCCTCCCACCCTGCTTTTTTCTTTTTCAAATCATCGAGCCATTTCCATTGGAAGGAGCAAATGTAATAAGAATCCGCCCCATCACCAGATGACCGCAAACCCTGCCTAAGAGGATGTCGCTGAGGCCGATAGTATGTTGAAGATCATTGGTAGTGGTATTCGCACAAGATTTTTTATGAACTTCCTGGAAGCGAAATGAACAAACCCTTCATCTCCTTCCATTGCGGGTTGATTCATCCATAGGACAGGGTAAGCTCCTCTCCTGCCCCATTGGCCAAAATAAAAGAGTTAAATAATAACTCCCACAATGGAAAGCATATCCAGTATTATGTGATGGTTGCCCATGCAAAACAGTGTCTACAAGGGCAAGTCCTCGTTAGTATAGTGGACAGTATCTCCGCCTGTCACGCGGAAGACCGGGGTTTGATTCCCCGACGGGGAGGCTTCTTCTTTATGACGGCCAAATAACACCTTGCATAAGCTCAGGCCTTACCGTCATACTGCTGATAAAGCCAACCCGCCGTTCAAGACTCACCTGTTGATGATTAGCTGATTGCACGTGATAGGTCTTACTTTCAATAAAATGTTTGCAGTGGGTTTGTAAAAGGTTATTTTATGCATGTTTGGCCTGGGTTTGTGTTGCAAACCCTGCCTAAGAGGATGTCGCTGAGGCCGATAGTATGTTGAAGATCATTGGTAGTGGTATTCGCACAAGATTTTTTATGAACTTCCTGGAAGCGAAATGAACAAACCCTTCATCTCCTTCCATTGCGGGTTGATTCCTCCATAGGACAGGGTAAGCTCCTCTCCTGCCCCATTGGCCAAAATAAAAGAGTTAAATAATAACTCCCACAATGGAAAGCATATCCAGTATTATGTGACGGTTGCCCATGCAAAACAGTGTCTGCAAGGGCAAGTCCTCGTTAGTATAGTGGACAGTATCTCCGCCTGTCACGCGGAAGACCGGGGTTCGATTCCCCGACGGGGAGGCTTCTTCTTTATGACGGCCAAATAACACCTTGCATAAGCTCAGGCCTTACCGTCAAACTGCTGATAAAGCCAACCCGCCGTTCAAGACTCACCTGTTGATGATTAGCTGATTGCACGTGATAGGTCTTACTTTCAATAAAATGTTTGCAGTGGGTTTGTAAAAGGTGTTTTTATGCATGTTTGGCCTGGGTTTGTGTTGCAAACCCTGCCTAAGAGGATGTCGCTGAGGCCGATAGTATGTTGAAGATCATTGGTAGTGGTATTCGCATGATAAAGCCAACCCGCCGTTCAAGACTCACCTGTTGATGATTAGCTGATTGCACGTGATAGGTCTTACTTTCAATAAAATGTTTGCAGTGGGTTTGTAAAAGGTGTTTTTATGCATGTTTGGCCTGGGTTTGTGTTGCAAACACTGCCTAAGAGGATGTCGCTGAGGCCGATAGTATGTTGAAGATCATTGGTAGTGGTATTCGCACAAGATTTTTTATGAACTTCCTGGAAGCGAAATGAACAAACCCTTCATCTCCTTCCATTGCGGGTTGATTCCTCCATAGGACAGGGTAAGCTCCTCTCCTGCCCCATTGGCCAAAATAAAAGAGTTAAATAATAACTCCCACAATGGAAAGCATATCCAGTATTATGTGACGGTTGCCCATGCAAAACAGTTACTGCAAGGGCAAGTCCTCGTTAGTATAGTGGACAGTATCTCCGCCTGTCACGCGGAAGACCGGGGTTCGATTCCCCGACGGGGAGGCTTTTTCTTTATGACGGCCAAATAACACCTTGCATAAGCTCAGGCCTTACCGTCAAACTGCTGATAAAGCCAACCCGCCGTTCAAGACTCACCTGTTGATGATTAGCTGATTGCACGTGATAGGTCTTACTTTCAATAAAATGTTTGCAGTGGGTTTGTAAAAGGTTATTTTATGCATGTTTGGCCTGGGTTTGTGTTGCAAACCCTGCCTAAGAGGATGTCGCTGAGGCCGATAGTATGTTGAAGATCATTGGTAGTGGTATTCGCACAAGATTTTTTATGAACTTCCTGGAAGCGAAATGAACAAACCCTTCATCTCCTTCCATTGCGGGTTGATTCCTCCATAGGACAGGGTAAGCTCCTCTCCTGCCCCATTGGCCAAAATAAAAGAGTTAAATAATAACTCCCACAATGGAAAGCATATCCAGTATTATGTGACAGTTGCCCATGCAAAACAGTGTCTGCAAGAGCAAGTCCTCGTTAGTATAGTGGACAGTATCTCCGCCTGTCACGCGGAAGACCGGGGTTCGATTCCCCGACGGGGAGGCTTCTTCTTTATGACGGCCAAATAACACCTTGCATAAGCTCAGGCCTTACCGTCAAACTGCTGATAAAGCCAACCCGCCGTTCAAGACTCACCTGTTGATGATTAGCTGATTGCACGTGATAGGTCTTACTTTCAATAAAATGTTTGCAGTGGGTTTGTAAAAGGTGTTTTTATGCATGTTTGGCCTGGGTTTGTGTTGCATTTACACTGTGGTGACCAGCAGGGGCCACCAGCGTGTGGCGCTTCAAAGCAGTGAAACATTTTGCCAAGCGTTTGGCTCTATTGACTCAAAGCTTTAAAAAGCTTCAACACTCTCTGTTTTTGAACAAATGCATGTGGCTCTGCTGTGAGCAGAGCATCCAAAAATACCAAAAACTCGCAAATGTTCCCCTCCACGGAAATCTTTAGTAAAAGGCGAAAGATTTATGCGTGAATGAAGAGAAACTCGAGCTGTACCCCTGAGATGTTGGGCCAATGTGCTCCCACCAACATGCCACAATGCTCAGCAAGGGTAATGTCTGGTGCAGGCTCCTCCCACCCTGCTTTTTTCTTTTTCAAATCATCGAGCCATTTCCATTGGAAGGAGCAAATGTAATAAGAATCCGCCCCATCACCAGATGACCGCAAACCCTGCTTAAGAGGATGTCGCTGAGGCCGATAGTATGTTGAAGATCATTGGTAGTGGTATTCGCACAAGATTTTTTATGAACTTCCTGGAAGCGAAATGAACAAACCCTTCATCTCCTTCCATTGCGGGTTGATTCCTCCATAGGACAGGGTAAGCTCCTCTCCTGCCCCATTGGCCAAAATAAAAAAGTTAAATAATAACTCCCACAATGGAAAGCATATCCAGTATTATGTGACGGTTGCCCATGCAAAACAGTGTCTACAAGGGCAAGTCCTCGTTAGTATAGTGGACAGTATCTCTGCCTGTCACGCGGAAGACCGGGGTTCGATTCCCCGACGGGGAGGCTTCTTCTTTATGGCGGCCAAATAACACCTTGCATAAGCTCAGGCCTTACCATCAAACTGCTAATAAAGCCAACCCGCCGTTCAAGACTCACCTGTTGATGATTAGCTGATTGCACGTGATAGGTCTTACTTTCAATAAAATGTTTGCAGTGGGTTTGTAAAAGGTGTTTTTATGCATGTTTGGCCTGGGTTTGTGTTGCAAACCCTGCCTAAGAGGATGTCGCTGAGGCCGATAGTATGTTGAAGATCATTGGTAGTGGTATTCGCACAAGATTTTTTATGAACTTCCTGGAAGCGAAATGAACAAACCCTTCATCTCCTTCCATTGCGGGTTGATTCCTCCATAGGACAGGGTAAGCTCCTCTCCTGCCCCATTGGCCAAAATAAAAGAGTTAAATAATAACTCCCACAATGGAAAGCATATCCAGTATTATGTGACGGTTGCCCATGCAAAACAGTGTCTGCAAGAGCAAGTCCTCGTTAGTATAGTGGACAGTATCTCCGCCTGTCACGCGGAAGACCGGGGTTCGATTCCCCGACGGGGAGGCTTCTTCTTTATGACGGCCAAATAACACCTTGCATAAGCTCAGGCCTTACCGTCAAACTGCTGATAAAGCCAACCCGCCGTTCAAGACTCACCTGTTGATGATTAGCTGATTGCACGTGATAGGTCTTACTTTCAATAAAATGTTTGCAGTGGGTTTGTAAAAGGTGTTTTTATGCATGTTTGGCCTGGGTTTGTGTTGCAAACCCTGCCTAAGAGGATGTCGCTGAGGCCGATAGTATGTTGAAGATCATTGGTAGTGGTATTCGCACAAGATTTTTTATGAACTTCCTGGAAGCGAAATGAACAAACCCTTCATCTCCTTCCATTGCGGGTTGATTCCTCCATAGGACAGGGTAAGCTCCTCTCCTGCCCCATTGGCCAAAATAAAAGAGTTAAATAATAACTCCCACAATGGAAAGCATATCCAGTATTATGTGACGGTTGCCCATGCAAAACAGTGTCTGCAAGAGCAAGTCCTCGTTAGTATAGTGGACAGTATCTCCGCCTGTCACGCGGAAGACCGGGGTTCGATTCCCCGACGGGGAGGCTTCTTCTTTATGACGGCCAAATAACACCTTGCATAAGCTCAGGCCTTACCGTCAAACTGCTGATAAAGCCAACCCGCCGTTCAAGACTCACCTGTTGATGATTAGCTGATTGCACGTGATAGGTCTTACTTTCAATAAAATGTTTGCAGTGGGTTTGTAAAAGGTGTTTTTATGCATGTTTGGCCTGGGTTTGTGTTGCAAACCCTGCCTAAGAGGATGTCGCTGAGGCCGATAGTATGTTGAAGATCATTGGTAGTGGTATTCGCACAAGATTTTTTATGAACTTCCTGGAAGCGAAATGAACAAACCCTTCATCTCCTTCCATTGCGGGTTGATTCCTCCATAGGACAGGGTAAGCTCCTCTCCTGCCCCATTGGCCAAAATAAAAGAGTTAAATAATAACTCCCACAATGGAAAGCATATCCAGTATTATGTGACGGTTGCCCATGCAAAACAGTGTCTGTAAGGGCAAGTCCTCGTTAGTATAGTGGACAGTATCTCCGCCTGTCACGCGGAAGACCGGGGTTCGATTCCCCGACGGGGAGGCTTCTTCTTTATGATGGCCAAATAACACCTTGCATAAGCTCAGGCCTTACCGTCAAACTGCTGATAAAGCCAACCCGCCGTTCAAGACTCACCTGTTGATGATTAGCTGATTGCACGTGATAGGTCTTACTTTCAATAAAATGTTTGCAGTGGGTTTGTAAAAGGTGTTTTTATGCATGTTTGGCCTGGGTTTGTGTTGCATTTACACTGTGGTGACCAGCAGGGGCCACCAGCGTGTGGCGCTTCAAAGCAGTGAAACATTTTGCCAAGCGTTTGGTTCTATTGACTCAAAGCTTTAAAAAGCTTCAACACTCTCTGTTTTTGAACAAATGCATGTGGCTCTGCTGTGAGCAGAGCATCCAAAAATACCAAAAACTCGCAAATGTTCCCCTCCACGGAAATCTTTAGTAAAAGGCGAAAGATTTATGCGTGAATGAAGAGAAACTCGAGCTGTACCCCTGAGATGTTGGGCCAATGTGCTCCCACCAACATGCCACAATGCTCAGCAAGGGTAATGTCTGGTGCAGGCTCCTCCCACCCTGCTTTTTTCTTTTTCAAATCATCGAGCCATTTCCATTGGAAGGAGCAAATGTAATAAGAATCCGCCCCATCACCAGATGACCGCAAACCCTGCCTAAGAGGATGTCGCTGAGGCCGATAGTATGTTGAAGATCATTGGTAGTGGTATTCGCACAAGATTTTTTATGAACTTCCTGGAAGCGAAATGAACAAACCCTTCATCTCCTTCCATTGCGGGTTGATTCATCCATAGGACAGGGTAAGCTCCTCTCCTGCCCCATTGGCCAAAATAAAAGAGTTAAATAATAACTCCCACAATGGAAAGCATATCCAGTATTATGTGATGGTTGCCCATGCAAAACAGTGTCTACAAGGGCAAGTCCTCGTTAGTATAGTGGACAGTATCTCCGCCTGTCACGCGGAAGACCGGGGTTTGATTCCCCGACGGGGAGGCTTCTTCTTTATGACGGCCAAATAACACCTTGCATAAGCTCAGGCCTTACCGTCATACTGCTGATAAAGCCAACCCGCCGTTCAAGACTCACCTGTTGATGATTAGCTGATTGCACGTGATAGGTCTTACTTTCAATAAAATGTTTGCAGTGGGTTTGTAAAAGGTTATTTTATGCATGTTTGGCCTGGGTTTGTGTTGCAAACCCTGCCTAAGAGGATGTCGCTGAGGCCGATAGTATGTTGAAGATCATTGGTAGTGGTATTCGCACAAGATTTTTTATGAACTTCCTGGAAGCGAAATGAACAAACCCTTCATCTCCTTCCATTGCGGGTTGATTCCTCCATAGGACAGGGTAAGCTCCTCTCCTGCCCCATTGGCCAAAATAAAAGAGTTAAATAATAACTCCCACAATGGAAAGCATATCCAGTATTATGTGACGGTTGCCCATGCAAAACAGTGTCTGCAAGGGCAAGTCCTCGTTAGTATAGTGGACAGTATCTCCGCCTGTCACGCGGAAGACCGGGGTTCGATTCCCCGACGGGGAGGCTTCTTCTTTATGACGGCCAAATAACACCTTGCATAAGCTCAGGCCTTACCGTCAAACTGCTGATAAAGCCAACCCGCCGTTCAAGACTCACCTGTTGATGATTAGCTGATTGCACGTGATAGGTCTTACTTTCAATAAAATGTTTGCAGTGGGTTTGTAAAAGGTGTTTTTATGCATGTTTGGCCTGGGTTTGTGTTGCAAACCCTGCCTAAGAGGATGTCGCTGAGGCCGATAGTATGTTGAAGATCATTGGTAGTGGTATTCGCATGATAAAGCCAACCCGCCGTTCAAGACTCACCTGTTGATGATTAGCTGATTGCACGTGATAGGTCTTACTTTCAATAAAATGTTTGCAGTGGGTTTGTAAAAGGTGTTTGTATGCATGTTTGGCCTGGGTTTGTGTTGCAAACCCTGCCTAAGAGGATGTCGCTGAGGCCGATAGTATGTTGAAGATCATTGGTAGTGGTATTCGCACAAGATTTTTTATGAACTTCCTGGAAGCGAAATGAACAAACCCTTCATCTCCTTCCATTGCGGGTTGATTCCTCCATAGGACAGGGTAAGCTCCTCTCCTGCCCCATTGGCCAAAATAAAAGAGTTAAATAATAACTCCCACAATGGAAAGCATATCCAGTATTATGTGACGGTTGCCCATGCAAAACAGTGCCTACAAGGGCAAGTCCTCGTTAGTATAGTGGACAGTATCTCCGCCTGTCAAGCGGAAGACCGGGGTTCGATTCCCCGACAGGGAGGCTTCTTCTTTATGGCGGCCAAATAACACCTTGCATAAGCTCAGGCCTTACCGTCAAACTGCTGATAAAGCCAACCCGCCGTTCAAGACTCACCTGTTGATGATTAGCTGATTGCACGTGATAGGTCTTACTTTCAATAAAATGTTTGCAGTGGGTTTGTAAAAGGTGTTTTTATGCATGTTTGGCCTGGGTTTGTGTTGCATTTACACTGTGGTGACCAGCAGGGCCCACCAGCGTGTGGCGCTTCAAAGCAGTGAAATATTTTGCCAAGTGTTTGGTTCTATTGACTCAAAGCTTTAAAACGCTTCAACACTCTCTGTTTTTGAACAAATGCATGTGGCTCTGCTGTGAGCAGAGCATCCAAAAATACCAAAAACTCACAAATGTTCCCCTCCACGGAAATCTTTAGTAAAAGGCGAAAGATTTATGCGTGAATGAAGAGAAACTCGAGCTGTACCCCTGAGATGTTGGGCCAATGTGCTCCCACCAACATGCCACAATGCTCAGCAAGGGTAATGTCTGGTGCAGGCTCCTCCCACCCTGCTTTTTTCTTTTTCAAATCATCGAGCCATTTCCATTGGAAGGAGCAAATGTAATAAGAATCCGCCCCATCACCAGATGACCGCAAACCCTGCCTAAGAGGATGTCGCTGAGGCCGATAGTATGTTGAAGATCATTGGTAGTGGTATTCGCACAAGATTTTTTATGAACTTCCTGGAAGCGAAATGAACAAACCCTTCATCTCCTTCCATTGCGGGTTGATTCCTCCATAGGACAGGGTAAGCTCCTCTCCTGCCCCATTGGCCAAAATAAAAGAGTTAAATAATAACTCCCACAATGGAAAGCATATCCAGTATTATGTGACGGTTGCCCATGCAAAACAGTGTCTACAAGGGCAAGTCCTCGTTAGTATAGTGGACAGTATCTCTGCCTGTCACGCGGAAGACCGGGGTTCGATTCCCCGACGGGGAGGCTTCTTCTTTATGGCGGCCAAATAACACCTTGCATAAGCTCAGGCCTTACCATCAAACTGCTAATAAAGCCAACCCGCCGTTCAAGACTCACCTGTTGATGATTAGCTGATTGCACGTGATAGGTCTTACTTTCAATAAAATGTTTGCAGTGGGTTTGTAAAAGGTGTTTTTATGCATGTTTGGCCTGGGTTTGTGTTGCAAACCCTGCCTAAGAGGATGTCGCTGAGGCCGATAGTATGTTGAAGATCATTGGTAGTGGTATTCGCACAAGATTTTTTATGAACTTCCTGGAAGCGAAATGAACAAACCCTTCATCTCCTTCCATTGCGGGTTGATTCCTCCATAGGACAGGGTAAGCTCCTCTCCTGCCCCATTGGCCAAAATAAAAGAGTTAAACAATAACTCCCACAATGGAAAGCATATCCAGTATTATGTGACGGTTGCCCATGCAAAACAGTGTCTGCAAGAGCAAGTCCTCGTTAGTATAGTGGACAGTATCTCCGCCTGTCACGCGGAAGACCGGGGTTCGATTCCCCGACGGGGAGGCTTCTTCTTTATGACGGCCAAATAACACCTTGCATAAGCTCAGGCCTTACCGTCAAACTGCTGATAAAGCCAACCCGCCGTTCAAGACTCACCTGTTGATGATTAGCTGATTGCACGTGATAGGTCTTACTTTCAATAAAATGTTTGCAGTGGGTTTGTAAAAGGTGTTTTTATGCATGTTTGGCCTGGGTTTGTGTTGCATTTACACTGTGGTGACCAGCAGGGGCCACCAGCGTGTGGCGCTTCAAAGCAGTGAAACATTTTGCCAAGCGTTTGGTTCTATTGACTCAAAGCTTTAAAAAGCTTCAACACTCTCTGTTTTTGAACAAATGCATGTGGCTCTGCTGTGAGCAGAGCATCCAAAAATACCAAAAACTCGCAAATGTTCCCCTCCACGGAAATCTTTAGTAAAAGGCGAAAGATTTATGCGTGAATGAAGAGAAACTCGAGCTGTACCCCTGAGATGTTGGGCCAATGAGCTCCCGCCAACATGCCACAATGCTCAGCAAGGGTAATGTCTGGTGCAGGCTCCTCCCACCCTGCTTTTTTCTTTTTCAAATCATCGAGCCATTTCCATTGGAAGGAGCAAATGTAATAAGAATCAAATCAAATCAAATCAAATCACTTTATTTGTCACTCTACATATGCACAAGTGCAACAGTAGGTGAAATTCTTAGATGCAGTTCCGAGCAACATAGCAGTCACGACATGACATGTACAACATTTAAAGCAGCATCAGATTACACATCTGATGCGCACACAATTACTCACAGCACAGTATACACTACAATAAACAATAAATAATTTACACAATGTGAGTTTAGTTCTCACAGCTTTAAACAATATACACATACTTACAATATACATATACTTTAAACAATATACACTAAACATACACTAAACAATATACATTACGCTATAATAGTAATAATAATATACAATGTATAGTATAAATATTATTCACAGATTGAAAAATTTAAATCCAAAGTGCAATAGATGCTGTATGATAAATAAATGTGTATATAATGTGTGTGTATCTACAGTGGGTTGTGCGGAGTGATATTCTGTCCAGTGTGTGTTATGATCCTGATGGATCAGGAGTTAAGTAGTCTGATTGCTTGTGGGAAGAAGCTGTTCTGGAGTCGGCTGGTGCGTGTTCTGATGCTGCGGTACCGTCTGCCTGATGGCAACAGTGAGAGCAGCCCATGGTTCGGGTGGCTAGAGTCTCTGAAGATCCTCTGAGCTCTCTTCACACACCGCCTGGCGTAAATGTCCTGGAGGGAGGGAAGCTCACCTCCAATGATGCAGCTGGCCGTGCGCACTACCCTTTGCAGGGCCTTGCGGCTGCGGGCGGTACTGTTGCCGTACCAGGTGGTGATGCAGCCAGTCAGCAGACTCTCTATGGTGCAGGTGTAGAAACGTGTGAGGATGTGGCGGTTCATTCCAAACCTCCTCAGCCGTCGCAGGAAGAAAAGGCGCTGATGAGCCTTCTTCACAACGGCCTCAGTGTGGACGGACCATGAGAGTTCCTCTGTGATGTGGACACCGAGGAACTTGAAGCTGCTGACTCTCTCCACCGGTGCTCCATCGATGGTGATGGGGCGGTGTTCTCTCTCATTCCTCCTGAAGTCGACCACCAGCTCCTTGGTCTTGCTGACGTTGAGGGAGAGGTTGTGCTCCTGACACCACCGTGTCAGAGTGTGCACCTCCTCTCTGTAGGCCGTTTCATCATTGTCGGTGATAAGACCTACCACCGTCGTATCGTCAGCAAACTTGATGATGGTGTTGGAGCTGTGGGTTGCCACACAGTCATGTGTGTACAAAGAGTACAGGAGTGGGCTGAGAACGCAGCCCTGAGGGGCTCCAGTGTTGAGAGTCAGTGATGAGGAGATGTTACTGCCCATTCTGACCACCTGGCGTCTGTTTGACAGGAAGTCCAGGATCCAGCTGCATAACAGGCTGTTTAAGCCTAGAGCCCGGAGTTTCCCGTCAAGTATGGAGGGCACAATGGTGTTGAATGCTGAGCTGTAGTCCACAAACAGCATTCTCACATACGTGTTCCTCTTTTCCAGGTGGGAGAGAGCAGTGTGTATAGTGGATGAAATGGCATCATCAGTGGAACGGTTTGTGCGGTATGCAAACTGCAGTGGGTCCAGTGAGGGGGGGAGAACAGAGCAGATGTGGTTTCTGACTAGTCTTTCAAAGCATTTGCTGATGATGGGGGTCAGAGCAACAGGACGCCAGTCGTTTAAGCAGGTGGTTTTTGACTGCTTAGGTACAGGAACAATAGTGGACGTTTTAAAGCATGTGGGGACCACAGACAGGGAGAGGGACAGGTTAAAAATGTCCGTGAAGACTCCAGCCAGTTGGTGCGCGCACGTTCTGATCACACGGCCGGGAATGCCGTCTGGACCCGCAGCTTTACGGACGTTCACCCGCCGGAAGGATCGGGTTACATCCGCGACAGATACAGAGAGTGCACTAACCTCTGTATCCTCAGCCGCGAGCGCTCTCTCCGCGAGGGCGGTGTTAGTTCCCTCAAAGCGAGCATAGAAGGTGTTGAGCTCGTCCGGGAGAGAGGCAGCAGTGTTCACGGTGGAGTTTGTGTTCCCTTTATAGTCCGTGATGGTGTTAATTCCCCTCCACATGCTTCTGGAGTCGGTGGTGTTGAACTGTCCTTCAATCTTGTCCCTGTACTGCCGTTTTGCTGCTCTGATGGTTTTCCGGAGGGCATAACTTGCTTGTTTATGCTCCTCCGCGTTACTGGAGTTAAAAGTGAAGGTCCGCGCATTGAGTGCCGCGCGAACATCCCCATTTAGCCACGGCTTCTGGTTTGGGTACAGCCGAATTGTTTTGGTCGGAACAACGTCATCTACGCACTTCCTGATGAAACACGTTACGCTATCAGCGTAAACCTCGATGTCGTCATCAGAGGCCGACCGGAACATCTCCCAGTCCGCGTGATCAAAACAGTCCTGTAGCATAGAATCTGATTGGTCCGACCAGCACTAAAATCCGCCCCATCACCAGATGACCGCAAACCCTGCCTAAGAGGATGTCGCTGAGGCCGATAGTATGTTGAAGATCATTGGTAGTGGTATTCGCACAAGATTTTTTATGAACTTCCTGGAAGCGAAATGAACAAACCCTTCATCTCCTTCCATTGCGGGTTGATTCATCCATAGGACAGGGTAAGCTCCTCTCCTGCCCCATTGGCCAAAATAAAAGAGTTAAATAATAACTCCCACAATGGAAAGCATATCCAGTATTATGTGACGGTTGCCCATGCAAAACAGTGTCTACAAGGGCAAGTCCTTGTTAGTATAGTGGACAGTATCTCCGCCTGTCACGCGGAAGACCGGGGTTCGATTCCCCGACGGGGAGGCTTCTTCTTTATGACGGCCAAATAACACCTTGCATAAGCTCAGGCCTTACCGTCAAACTGCTGATAAAGCCAACCCGCCGTTCAAGACTCACCTGTTGATGATTAGCTGATTGCACGTGATAGGTCTTACTTTCAATAAAATGTTTGCAGTGGGTTTGTAAAAGGTTATTTTATGCATGTTTGGCCTGGGTTTGTGTTGCAAACCCTGCCTAAGAGGATGTCGCTGAGGCCGATAGTATGTTGAAGATCATTGGTAGTGGTATTCGCACAAGATTTTTTATGAACTTCCTGGAAGCGAAATGAACAAACCCTTCATCTCCTTCCATTGCGGGTTGATTCCTCCATAGGACAGGGTAAGCTCCTCTCCTGCCCCATTGGCCAAAATAAAAGAGTTAAATAATAACTCCCACAATGGAAAGCATATCCAGTATTATGTGACGGTTGCCCATGCAAAACAGTGTCTGCAAGAGCAAGTCCTCGTTAGTATAGTGGACAGTATCTCCGCCTGTCACGCGGAAGACCGGGGTTCGATTCCCCGACGGAGACGCTTCTTCTTTATGACGGCCAAATAACACCTTGCATAAGCTCAGGCCTTACCGTCAAACTGCTGATAAAGCCAACCCGCCGTTCAAGACTCACCTGTTGATGATTAGCTGATTGCACGTGATAGGTCTTACTTTCAATAAAATGTTTGCAGTGGGTTTGTAAAAGGTTTTTTTATGCATGTTTGGCCTGGGTTTGTGTTGCATTTACACTGTGGTGACCAGCAGGGGCCACCAGCGTGTGGCGCTTCAAAGCAGTGAAACATTTTGCCAAGCGTTTGGTTCTATTGACTCAAAGCTTTAAAAAGCTTCAACACTCTCTGTTTTTGAACAAATGCATGTGGCTCTGCTGTGAGCAGAGCATCCAAAAATACCAAAAACTCGCAAATGTTCCCCTCCACGGAAATCTTTAGTAAAAGGCGAAAGATTTATGCGTGAATGAAGAGAAACTCGAGCTGTACCCCTGAGATGTTGGGCCAATGAGCTCCCACCAACATGCCACAATGCTCAGCAAGGGTAATGTCTGGTGCAGGCTCCTCCCACCCTGCTTTTTTCTTTTTCAAATCATCGAGCCATTTCCATTGGAAGGAGCAAATGTAATAAGAATCCGCCCCATCACCAGATGACCGCAAACCCTGCCTAAGAGGATGTCGCTGAGGCCGATAGTATGTTGAAGATCATTGGTAGTGGTATTCGCACAAGATTTTTTATGAACTTCCTGGAAGCGAAATGAACAAACCCTTCATCTCCTTCCATTGCGGGTTGATTCATCCATAGGACAGGGTAAGCTCCTCTCCTGCCCCATTGGCCAAAATAAAAGAGTTAAATAATAACTCCCACAATGGAAAGCATATCCAGTATTATGTGACGGTTGCCCATGCAAAACAGTGTCTACAAGGGCAAGTCCTCGTTAGTATAGTGGACAGTATCTCCGCCTGTCACGCGGAAGACCGGGGTTCGATTCCCTGACGGGGAGGCTTCTTCTTTATGGCGGCCAAATAACACCTTGCATAAGCTCAGGCCTTACCATCAAACTGCTAATAAAGCCAACCCGCCGTTCAAGACTCACCTGTTGATGATTAGCTGATTGCACGTGATAGGTCTTACTTTCAATAAAATGTTTGCAGTGGGTTTGTAAAAGGTGTTTTTATGCATGTTTGGCCTGGGTTTGTGTTGCAAACCCTGCCTAAGAGGATGTCGCTGAGGCCGATAGTATGTTGAAGATCATTGGTAGTGGTATTCGCACAAGATTTTTTATGAACTTCCTGGAAGCGAAATGAACAAACCCTTCATCTCCTTCCATTGCGGGTTGATTCCTCCATAGGACAGGGTAAGCTCCTCTCCTGCCCCATTGGCCAAAATAAAAGAGTTAAATAATAACTCCCACAATGGAAAGCATATCCAGTATTATGTGACGGTTGCCCATGCAAAACAGTGTCTGCAAGAGCAAGTCCTCGTTAGTATAGTGGACAGTATCTCCGCCTGTCACGCGGAAGACCGGGGTTCGATTCCCCGACGGGGAGGCTTCTTCTTTATGACGGCCAAATAACACCTTGCATAAGCTCAGGCCTTACCGTCAAACTGCTGATAAAGCCAACCCGCCGTTCAAGACTCACCTGTTGATGATTAGCTGATTGCACGTGATAGGTCTTACTTTCAATAAAATGTTTGCAGTGGGTTTGTAAAAGGTGTTTTTATGCATGTTTGGCCTGGGTTTGTGTTGCAAACCCTGCCTAAGAGGATGTCGCTGAGGCCGATAGTATGTTGAAGATCATTGGTAGTGGTTTTCGCACAAGATTTTTTATGAACTTCCTTGAAGCGAAATGAACAAACCCTTCATCTCCTTCCATTGCGGGTTGATTCCTCCATAGGACAGGGTAAGCTCCTCTCCTGCCCCATTGGCCAAAATAAAAGAGTTAAATAATAACTCCCACAATGGAAAGCATATCCAGTATTATGTGACGGTTGCCCATGCAAAACAGTGTCTGTAAGGGCAAGTCCTCGTTAGTATAGTGGACAGTATCTCCGCCTGTCACGCGGAAGACCGGGGTTCGATTCCCCGACGGGGAGGCTTCTTCTTTATGACGGCCAAATAACACCTTGCATAAGCTCAGGCCTTACCGTCAAACTGCTGATAAAGCCAACCCGCCGTTCAAGACTCACCTGTTGATGATTAGCTGATTGCACGTGATAGGTCTTACTTTCAATAAAATGTTTGCAGTGGGTTTGTAAAAGGTGTTTTTATGCATGTTTGGCCTGGGTTTGTGTTGCAAACCCTGCCTAAGAGGATGTCGCTGAGGCCGATAGTATGTTGAAGATCATTGGTAGTGGTATTCGCACAAGATTTTTTATGAACTTCCTGGAAGCGAAATGAACAAACCTTTCATCTCCTTCCATTGCGGGTTGATTCCTCCATAGGACAGGGTAAGCTCCTCTCCTGCCCCATTGGCCAAAATAAAAGAGTTAAATAATAACTCCCACAATGGAAAGCATATCCAGTATTATGTGACGGTTGCACATGCAAAACAGTGTCTGCAAGAGCAAGTCCTCGTTAGTATAGTGGACAGTATCTCCGCCTGTCACGCGGAAGACCGGTGTTCGATTCCCCGACGGGGAGGCTTCTTCTTTATGACGGCCAAATAACACCTTGCATAAGCTCAGGCCTTACCGTCAAACTGCTGATAAAGCCAACCCGTCGTTCAAGACTCACCTGTTGATGATTAGCTGATTGCACGTGATAGGTCTTACTTTCAATAAAATGTTTGCAGTGGGTTTGTAAAAGGTGTTTTTATGCATGTTTGGCCTGGGTTTGTGTTGCATTTACACTGTGGTGACCAGCAGGGGCCACCAGCGTGTGGCGCTTCAAAGCAGTGAAACATTTTGCCAAGCGTTTGGTTCTATTGACTCAAAGCTTTAAAACGCTTCAACACTCTCTGTTTTTGAACAAATGCATGTGGCTCTGCTGTGAGCAGAGCATCCAAAAATACCAAAAACTCACAAATGTTCCCCTCCACGGAAATCTTTAGTAAAAGGCGAATGATTTATGCGTGAATGAAGAGAAACTCGAGCTGTACCCCTGAGATGTTGGGCCAATGTGCTCCCACCAACATGCCACAATGCTCAGCAAGGGTAATGTCTGGTGCAGGCTCCTCCCACCCTGCTTTTTTCTTTTTCAAATCATCGAGCCATTTCCATTGGAAGGAGCAAATGTAATAAGAATCCGCCCCATCACCAGATGACCGCAAACCCTGCCTAAGAGGATGTCGCTGAGGCCGATAGTATGTTGAAGATCATTGGTAGTGGTATTCGCACAAGATTTTTTATGAACTTCCTGGAAGCGAAATGAACAAACCCTTCATCTCCTTCCATTGCGGGTTGATTCCTCCATAGGACAGGGTAAGCTCCTCTCCTGCCCCATTGGCCAAAATAAAAGAGTTAAATAATAACTCCCACAATGGAAAGCATATCCAGTATTATGTGACGGTTGCCCATGCAAAACAGTGTCTACAAGGGCAAGTCCTCGTTAGTATAGTGGACAGTATCTCCGCCTGTCACGCGGAAGACCGGGGTTCGATTCCCTGACGGGGAGGCTTCTTCTTTATGGCGGCCAAATAACACCTTGCATAAGCTCAGGCCTTACCATCAAACTGCTAATAAAGCCAACCCGCCGTTCAAGACTCACCTGTTGATGATTAGCTGATTGCACGTGATAGGTCTTACTTTCAATAAAATGTTTGCAGTGGGTTTGTAAAAGGTGTTTTTATGCATGTTTGGCCTGGGTTTGTGTTGCAAACCCTGCCTAAGAGGATGTCGCTGAGGCCGATAGTATGTTGAAGATCATTGGTAGTGGTATTCGCACAAGATTTTTTATGAACTTCCTGGAAGCGAAATTAACAAACCCTTCATCTCCTTCCATTGCGGGTTGATTCCTCCATAGGACAGGGTAAGCTCCTCTCCTGCCCCATTGGCCAAAATAAAAGAGTTAAATAATAACTCCCACAATGGAAAGCATATCCAGTATTATGTGACGGTTGCCCATGCAAAACAGTGTCTGCAAGAGCAAGTCCTCGTTAGTATAGTGGACAGTATCTCCGCCTGTCACGCGGAAGACCGGGGTTCGATTCCCCGACGGGGAGGCTTCTTCTTTATGACGGCCAAATAACACCTTGCATAAGCTCAGGCCTTACCGTCAAACTGCTGATAAAGCCAACCCGCCGTTCAAGACTCACCTGTTGAGGATTAGCTGATTGCACGTGATAGGTCTTACTTTCAATAAAATGTTTGCAGTGGGTTTGTAAAAGGT
The DNA here is from genome assembly GCA_023566225.1 of Romanogobio albipinnatus. Lineage (NCBI taxonomy): Eukaryota > Metazoa > Chordata > Actinopteri > Cypriniformes > Gobionidae > Romanogobio > Romanogobio albipinnatus. Next base: position 15,915,626 of record CM042248.1, on the reverse strand, counting down.
GTTTTTATGCATGTTTGGCCTGGGTTTGTGTTGCAAACCCTGCCTAAGAGGATGTCGCTGAGGCCGATAGTATGTTGAAGATCATTGGTAGTGGTTTTCGCACAAGATTTTTTATGAACTTCCTTGAAGCGAAATGAACAAACCCTTCATCTCCTTCCATTGCGGGTTGATTCCTCCATAGGACAGGGTAAGCTCCTCTCCTGCCCCATTGGCCAAAATAAAAGAGTTAAATAATAACTCCCACAATGGAAAGCATATCCAGTATTATGTGACGGTTGCCCATGCAAAACAGTGTCTGTAAGGGCAAGTCCTCGTTAGTATAGTGGACAGTATCTCCGCCTGTCACGCGGAAGACCGGGGTTCGATTCCCCGACGGGGAGGCTTCTTCTTTATGACGGCCAAATAACACCTTGCATAAGCTCAGGCCTTACCGTCAAACTGCTGATAAAGCCAACCCGCCGTTCAAGACTCACCTGTTGATGATTAGCTGATTGCACGTGATAGGTCTTACTTTCAATAAAATGTTTGCAGTGGGTTTGTAAAAGGTTATTTTATGCATGTTTGGCCTGGGTTTGTGTTGCAAACCCTGCCTAAGAGGATGTCGCTGAGGCCGATAGTATGTTGAAGATCATTGGTAGTGGTATTCGCACAAGATTTTTTATGAACTTCCTGGAAGCGAAATGAACAAACCCTTCATCTCCTTCCATTGCGGGTTGATTCCTCCATAGGACAGGGTAAGCTCCTCTCCTGCCCCATTGGCCAAAATAAAAGAGTTAAATAATAACTCCCACAATGGAAAGCATATCCAGTATTATGTGACAGTTGCCCATGCAAAACAGTGTCTGCAAGCGCAAGTCCTCGTTAGTATAGTGGACAGTATCTCCGCCTGTCACGCGGAAGACCGGGGTTCGATTCCCCGACGGGGAGGCTTCTTCTTTATGACGGCCAAATAACACCTTGCATAAGCTCAGGCCTTACCGTCAAACTGCTGATAAAGCCAACCCGCCGTTCAAGACTCACCTGTTGATGATTAGCTGATTGCACGTGCTAGGTCTTACTTTCAATAAAATGTTTGCAGTGGGTTTGTAAAAGGTGTTTTTATGCATGTTTGGCCTGGGTTTGTGTTGCATTTACACTGTGGTGACCAGCAGGGGCCACCAGCGTGTGGCGCTTCAAAGCAGTGAAACATTTTGCCAAGCGTTTGGCTCTATTGACTCAAAGCTTTAAAAAGCTTCAACACTCTCTGTTTTTGAACAAACGCATGTGGCTCTGCTGTGAGCAGAGCATCCAAAAATACCAAAAACTCACAAATGTTCCCCTCCACGGAAATCTTTAGTAAAAGGCGACAGATTTATGCGTGAATGAAGAGAAACTCGAGCTGTACCCCTGAGATGTTGGGCCAATGTGCTCCCACCAACATGCCACAATGCTCAGCAAGGGTAATGTCTGGTGCAGGCTCCTCCCACCCTGCTTTTTTCTTTTTCAAATCATCGAGCCATTTCCATTGGAAGGAGCAAATGTAATAAGAATCCGCCCCATCACCAGATGACCGCAAACCCTGCTTAAGAGGATGTCGCTGAGGCCGATAGTATGTTGAAGATCATTGGTAGTGGTATTCGCACAAGATTTTTTATGAACTTCCTGGAAGCGAAATGAACAAACCCTTCATCTCCTTCCATTGCGGGTTGATTCATCCATAGGACAGGGTAAGCTCCTCTCCTGCCCCATTGGCCAAAATAAAAGAGTTAAATAATAACTCCCACAATGGAAAGCATATCCAGTATTATGTGACGGTTGCCCATGCAAAACAGTGTCTACAAGGGCAAGTCCTTGTTAGTATAGTGGACAGTATCTCCGCCTGTCACGCGGAAGACCGGGGTTCGATTCCCCGACGGGGAGGCTTCTTCTTTATGACGGCCAAATAACACCTTGCATAAGCTCAGGCCTTACCGTCAAACTGCTGATAAAGCCAACCAGCCGTTCAAGACTCACGCCCGTTTCACACATACTCCGTCTGCAGTGCGTATGCGGTGCGTGTTGCGGTGCGTATGCGGTGCAGGAGCAGCACGCGCTGTTGTTCTTTCATATATGCTGTGTTTGCAGCGCGCAACTGACCCGCGGTTGTATACCACAAACACAGCATTTATTCATTATTTTTATTTCAAATCCAAAAGTTGTTACTGAACATGGCTTGTCAGAATTGCAATTCTCTTTGTTTACACTTTCATAGATGTCACGTTTTAACGTAGTACATTTAAACAACGTTTTATTCAATTCATTACTTTATATTTATATAGCCTATATAACTTTATATAGCCTATACTTTAGCTCATTGAAATATAACTTATAGCCTATAAACATTTTGAATTAGAAACTTACAATAGAAACAGCCGACTCGTCTTTTCTTTCGTTTTTAAACCCTTTTAAAAGCAGGTCATAAAGACCTTTGTTTTTCCACCTCCAGGAACGTAACGTTACGTGCTCTCCATTATTTCAATTTTTTAACCTAAATGCCAGGTAAGGTGTTGTTTCCTTGCTTTACCCGAGAAAAAAAAGCCATGTGTTGACTTTGAAACAGAGTAGCCTATATTTTAAATTACATAGGCTACATCTGTGGTAAAATTACTAGATTTTCGTGTCAGTACATGTTTATTTTAACGCGAACAATGTGCTGTCACTTTAATTCCGCAGTGCAGCACAGCAAAAAATAGACTCGGTACGGAAACGATCGCCGGACTGCTGCAGACGCACCGCACCTGGAACGGACTGACGGACAGCATCCGCGTGCAGTGTGGAAGCTGTAATCCGTTAACATGGGTACGGAAAAAAATACGCACCGCATACGCACTGCAAACGGAGTATGTGTGAAACGGGCGTCACCTGTTGATGATTAGCTGATTGCACGTGATAGGTCTTACTTTCAATAAAATGTTTGCAGTGGGTTTGTAAAAGGTGTTTTTATGCATGTTTGGCCTAGGATTGTGTTGCATTTACACTGTGGTGACCAGCAGGGGCCACCAGCGTGTGGCGCTTCAAAGCAGTGAAACATTTTGCCAAGCGTTTGGTTCTATTGACTCAAAGCTTTAAAAAGCTTCAACACTCTCTGTTTTTGAACAAATGCATGTGGCTCTGCTGTGAGCAGAGCATCCAAAAATACCAAAAACTCGCAAATGTTCCCCTCCACGGAAATCTTTAGTAAAAGGCGAAAGATTTATGCGTGAATGAAGAGAAACTCGAGCTGTACCCCTGAGATGTTGGGCCAATGTGCTCCCACCAACATGCCACAATGCTCAGCAAGGGTAATGTCTGGTGCAGGCTCCTCCCACCCTGCTTTTTTCTTTTTCAAATCATCAAGCCATTTCCATTGGAAGGAGCAAATGTAATAAGAATCCGCCCCATCACCAGATGACCGCAAACCCTGCCTAAGAGGATGTCGCTGAGGCCGATAGTATGTTGAAGATCATTGGTAGTGGTATTCGCACAAGATTTTTTATGAACTTCCTGGAAGCGAAATGAACAAACCCTTCATCTCCTTCCATTGCGGGTTGATTCATCCATAGGACAGGGTAAGCTCCTCTCCTGCCCCATTGGCCAAAATAAAAGAGTTAAATAATAACTCCCACAATGGAAAGCATATCCAGTATTATGTGACGGTTGCCCATGCAAAACAGTGTCTACAAGGGCAAGTCCTCGTTAGTATAGTGGACAGTATCTCCGCCTGTCACGCGGAAGACCGGGGTTCGATTCCCCGACGGGGAGGCTTCTTCTTTATGACGGCCAAATAACACCTTGCATAAGCTCAGGCCTTACCGTCAAACTGCTGATAAAGCCAACCCGCCGTTCAAGACTCACCTGTTGATGATTAGCTGATTGCACGTGATAGGTCTTACTTTCAATAAAATGTTTGCAGTGGGTTTGTAAAAGGTTATTTTATGCATGTTTGGCCTGGGTTTGTGTTGCAATCCCTGCCTAAGAGGATGTCGCTGAGGCCGATAGTATGTTGAAGATCATTGGTAGTGGTATTCGCACAAGATTTTTTATGAACTTCCTGGAAGCGAAATGAACAAACCCTTCATCTCCTTCCATTGCGGGTTGATTCCTCCATAGGACAGGGTAAGCTCCTCTCCTGCCCCATTGGCCAAAATAAAAGAGTTAAATAATAACTCCCACAATGGAAAGCATATCCAGTATTATGTGACAGTTGCCCATGCAAAACAGTGTCTGCAAGAGCAAGTCCTCGTTAGTATAGTGGACAGTATCTCCGCCTGTCACGCGGAAGACCGGGGTTCGATTCCCCGACGGGGAGGCTTCTTCTTTATGACGGCCAAATAACACCTTGCATAAGCTCAGGCCTTACCGTCAAACTGCTGATAAAGCCAACCCGCCGTTCAAGACTCACCTGTTGATGATTAGCTGATTGCACGTGATAGGTCTTACTTTCAATAAAATGTTTGCAGTGGGTTTGTAAAAGGTGTTTTTATGCATGTTTGGCCTGGGTTTGTGTTGCATTTACACTGTGGTGACCAGCAGGGGCCACCAGCGTGTGGCGCTTCAAAGCAGTGAAACATTTTGCCAAGCGTTTGGTTCTATTGACTCAAAGCTTTAAAAAGCTTCAACACTCTCTGTTTTTGAACAAATGCATGTGGCTCTGCTGTGAGCAGAGCATCCAAAAATACCAAAAACTCGCAAATGTTCCCCTCCACGGAAATCTTTAGTAAAAGGCGAAAGATTTATGCGTGAATGAAGAGAAACTCGAGCTGTACCCCTGAGATGTTGGGCCAATGTGCTCCCACCAACATGCCACAATGCTCAGCAAGGGTAATGTCTGGTGCAGGCTCCTCCCACCCTGCTTTTTTCTTTTTCAAATCATCAAGCCATTTCCATTGGAAGGAGCAAATGTAATAAGAATCCGCCCCATCACCAGATGACCGCAAACCCTGCCTAAGAGGATGTCGCTGAGGCCGATAGTATGTTGAAGATCATTGGTAGTGGTATTCGCACAAGATTTTTTATGAACTTCCTGGAAGCGAAATGAACAAACCCTTCATCTCCTTCCATTGCGGGTTGATTCATCCATAGGACAGGGTAAGCTCCTCTCCTGCCCCATTGGCCAAAATAAAAGAGTTAAATAATAACTCCCACAATGGAAAGCATATCCAGTATTATGTGACGGTTGCCCATGCAAAACAGTGTCTACAAGGGCAAGTCCTCGTTAGTATAGTGGACAGTATCTCCGCCTGTCACGCGGAAGACCGGGGTTCGATTCCCCGACGGGGAGGCTTCTTCTTTATGACGGCCAAATAACACCTTGCATAAGCTCAGGCCTTACCGTCAAACTGCTGATAAAGCCAACCCGCCGTTCAAGACTCACCTGTTGATGATTAGCTGATTGCACGTGATAGGTCTTACTTTCAATAAAATGTTTGCAGTGGGTTTGTAAAAGGTTATTTTATGCATGTTTGGCCTGGGTTTGTGTTGCAAACCCTGCCTAAGAGGATGTCGCTGAGGCCGATAGTATGTTGAAGATCATTGGTAGTGGTATTCGCACAAGATTTTTTATGAACTTCCTGGAAGCGAAATGAACAAACCCTTCATCTCCTTCCATTGCGGGTTGATTCCTCCATAGGACAGGGTAAGCTCCTCTCCTGCCCCATTGGCCAAAATAAAAGAGTTAAATAATAACTCCCACAATGGAAAGCATATCCAGTATTATGTGACAGTTGCCCATGCAAAACAGTGTCTGCAAGAGCAAGTCCTCGTTAGTATAGTGGACAGTATCTCCGCCTGTCACGCGGAAGACCGTGGTTCGATTCCCCGACGGGGAGGCTTCTTCTTTATGACGGCCAAATAACACCTTGCATAAGCTCAGGCCTTACCGTCAAACTGCTGATAAAGCCAACCCGCCGTTCAAGACTCACCTGTTGATGATTAGCTGATTGCACGTGATAGGTCTTACTTTCAATAAAATGTTTGCAGTGGGTTTGTAAAAGGTGTTTTTATGCATGTTTGGCCTGGGTTTGTGTTGCATTTACACTGTGGTGACCAGCAGGGGCCACCAGCGTGTGGCGCTTCAAAGCAGTGAAACATTTTGCCAAGCGTTTGGCTCTATTTACTCAAAGCTTTAAAAAGCTTCAACACTCTCTGTTTTTGAACAAATGCATGTGGCTCTGCTGTGAGCAGAGCATCCAAAAATACCAAAAACTCGCAAATGTTCCCCTCCACGGAAATCTTTAGTAAAAGGCGAAAGATTTATGCGTGAATGAAGAGAAACTCGAGCTGTACCCCTGAGATGTTGGGCCAATGTGCTCCCACCAACATGCCACAATGCTCAGCAAGGGTAATGTCTGGTGCAGGCTCCTCCCACCCTGCTTTTTTCTTTTTCAAATCATCGAGCCATTTCCATTGGAAGGAGCAAATGTAATAAGAATCCGCCCCATCACCAGATGACCGCAAACCCTGCTTAAGAGGATGTCGCTGAGGCCGATAGTATGTTGAAGATCATTGGTAGTGGTATTCGCACAAGATTTTTTATGAACTTCCTGGAAGCGAAATGAACAAACCCTTCATCTCCTTCCATTGCGGGTTGATTCCTCCATAGGACAGGGTAAGCTCCTCTCCTGCCCCATTGGCCAAAATAAAAGAGTTAAATAATAACTCCCACAATGGAAAGCATATCCAGTATTATGTGACGGTTGCCCATGCAAAACAGTGTCTGCAAGGGCAAGTCCTCGTTAGTATAGTGGACAGTATCTCCGCCTGTCACGCGGAAGACCGGGGTTCGATTCCCCGACGGGGAGGCTTCTTCTTTATGACGGCCAAATAACACCTTGCATACGCTCAGGCCTTACCGTCAAACTGCTGATAAAGCCAACCCGCCGTTCAAGACTCACCTGTTGATGATTAGCTGATTGCACGTGATAGGTCTTACTTTCAATAAAATGTTTGCAGTGGGTTTGTAAAAGGTGTTTTTATGCATGTTTGGCCTGGGATTGTGTTGCATTTACACTGTGGTGACCAGCAGGGGCCACCAGCGTGTGGCGCTTCAAAGCAGTGAAACATTTTGCCAAGCGTTTGGTTCTATTGACTCAAAGCTTTAAAAAGCTTCAACACTCTCTGTTTTTGAACAAATGCATGTGGCTCTGCTGTGAGCAGAGCATCCAAAAATACCAAAAACTCGCAAATGTTCCCCTCCACGGAAACCTTTAGTAAAAGGCGAAAGATTTATGCGTGAATGAAGAGAAACTCGAGCTGTACCCCTGAGATGTTGGGCCAATGTGCTCCCACCAACATGCCACAATGCTCAGCAAGGGTAATGTCTGGTGCAGGCTCCTCCCACCCTGCTTTTTTCTTTTTCAAATCATCAAGCCATTTCCATTGGAAGGAGCAAATGTAATAAGAATCCGCCCCATCACCAGATGACCGCAAACCCTGCCTAAGAGGATGTCGCTGAGGCCGATAGTATGTTGAAGATCATTGGTAGTGGTATTCGCACAAGATTTTTTATGAACTTCCTGGAAGCGAAATGAACAAACCCTTCATCTCCTTCCATTGCGGGTTGATTCATCCATAGGACAGGGTAAGCTCCTCTCCTGCCCCATTGGCCAAAATAAAAGAGTTAAATAATAACTCCCACAATGGAAAGCATATCCAGTATTATGTGACGGTTGCCCATGCAAAACAGTGTCTACAAGGGCAAGTCCTCGTTAGTATAGTGGACAGTATCTCCGCCTGTCACGCGGAAGACCGGGGTTCGATTCCCCGACGGGGAGGCTTCTTCTTTATGACGGCCAAATAACACCTTGCATAAGCTCAGGCCTTACCGTCAAACTGCTGATAAAGCCAACCCGCCGTTCAAGACTCACCTGTTGATGATTAGCTGATTGCACGTGATAGGTCTTACTTTCAATAAAATGTTTGCAGTGGGTTTGTAAAAGGTTATTTTATGCATGTTTGGCCTGGGTTTGTGTTGCAAACCCTGCCTAAGAGGATGTCGCTGAGGCCGATAGTATGTTGAAGATCATTGGTAGTGGTATTCGCACAAGATTTTTTATGAACTTCCTGGAAGCGAAATGAACAAACCCTTCATCTCCTTCCATTGCGGGTTGATTCCTCCATAGGACAGGGTAAGCTCCTCTCCTGCCCCATTGGCCAAAATAAAAGAGTTAAATAATAACTCCCACAATGGAAAGCATATCCAGTATTATGTGACAGTTGCCCATGCAAAACAGTGTCTGCAAGAGCAAGTCCTCGTTAGTATAGTGGACAGTATCTCCGCCTGTCACGCGGAAGACCGTGGTTCGATTCCCCGACGGGGAGGCTTCTTCTTTATGACGGCCAAATAACACCTTGCATAAGCTCAGGCCTTACCGTCAAACTGCTGATAAAGCCAACCCGCCGTTCAAGACTCACCTGTTGATGATTAGCTGATTGCACGTGATAGGTCTTACTTTCAATAAAATGTTTGCAGTGGGTTTGTAAAAGGTGTTTTTATGCATGTTTGGCCTGGGTTTGTGTTGCATTTACACTGTGGTGACCAGCAGGGGCCACCAGCGTGTGGCGCTTCAAAGCAGTGAAACATTTTGCCAAGCGTTTGGCTCTATTTACTCAAAGCTTTAAAAAGCTTCAACACTCTCTGTTTTTGAACAAATGCATGTGGCTCTGCTGTGAGCAGAGCATCCAAAAATACCAAAAACTCGCAAATGTTCCCCTCCACGGAAATCTTTAGTAAAAGGCGAAAGATTTATGCGTGAATGAAGAGAAACTCGAGCTGTACCCCTGAGATGTTGGGCCAATGTGCTCCCACCAACATGCCACAATGCTCAGCAAGGGTAATGTCTGGTGCAGGCTCCTCCCACCCTGCTTTTTTCTTTTTCAAATCATCGAGCCATTTCCATTGGAAGGAGCAAATGTAATAAGAATCCGCCCCATCACCAGATGACCGCAAACCCTGCTTAAGAGGATGTCGCTGAGGCCGATAGTATGTTGAAGATCATTGGTAGTGGTATTCGCACAAGATTTTTTATGAACTTCCTGGAAGCGAAATGAACAAACCCTTCATCTCCTTCCATTGCGGGTTGATTCCTCCATAGGACAGGGTAAGCTCCTCTCCTGCCCCATTGGCCAAAATAAAAGAGTTAAATAATAACTCCCACAATGGAAAGCATATCCAGTATTATGTGACGGTTGCCCATGCAAAACAGTGCCTGCAAGGGCAAGTCCTCGTTAGTATAGTGGACAGTATCTCCGCCTGTCACGCGGAAGACCGGGGTTCGATTCCCCGACGGGGAGGCTTCTTCTTTATGACGGCCAAATAACACCTTGCATAAGCTCAGGCCTTACCGTCAAACTGCTGATAAAGCCAACCCGCCGTTCAAGACTCACCTGTTGATGATTAGCTGATTGCACGTGATAGGTCTTACTTTCAATAAAATGTTTGCAGTGGGTTTGTAAAAGGTGTTTTTATGCATGTTTGGCTTGGGTTTGTGTTGCATTTACACTGTGGTGACCAGCAGGGGCCACCAGCGTGTGGCGCTTCAAAGCAGTGAAACATTTTGCCAAGCGTTTGGTTCTATTGACTCAAAGCTTTAAAAAGCTTCAACACTCTCTGTTTTTGAACAAATGCATGTGGCTCTGCTGTGAGCAGAGCATCCAAAAATACCAAAAACTCGCAAATGTTCCCCTCCACGGAAATCTTTAGTAAAAGGCGAAAGATTTATGCGTGAATGAAGAGAAACTCGAGCTGTACCCCTGAGATGTTGGTACAATGTGCTCCCACCAACATGCCACAATGCTCAGCAAGGGTAATGTCTGGTGCAGGCTCCTCCCACCCTGCTTTTTTCTTTTTCAAATCATCGAGCCATTTCCATTGGAAGGAGCAAATGTAATAAGAATCCGCCCCATCACCAGATGACCGCAAACCCTGCCTAAGAGGATGTCGCTGAGGCCGATAGTATGTTGAAGATTTTTGGTAGTGGTATTCGCACAAGATTTTTTATGAACTTCCTGGAAGCGAAATGAACAAACCCTTCATCTCCTTCCATTGCGGGTTGATTCATCCATAGGACAGGGTAAGCTCCTCTCCTGCCCCATTGGCCAAAATAAAAGAGTTAAATAATAACTCCCACAATGGACAGCATATCCAGTATTATGTGACGGTTGCCCATGCAAAACAGTGTCTACAAGGGCAAGTCCTCGTTAGTATAGTGGACAGTATCTCCGCCTGTCACGCGGAAGACCGGGGTTCGATTCCCCGACGGGGAGGCTTCTTCTTTATGACGGCCAAATAACACCTTGCATAAGCTCAGGCCTTACCGTCAAACTGCTGATAAAGCCAACCCGCCGTTCAAGACTCACCTGTTGATGATTAGCTGATTGCACGTGATAGGTCTTACTTTCAATAAAATGTTTGCAGTGGGTTTGTAAAAGGTTATTTTATGCATGTTTGGCCTGGGTTTGTGTTGCAAACCCTGCCTAAGAGGATGTCGCTGAGGCCGATAGTATGTTGAAGATCATTGGTAGTGGTATTCGCACAAGATTTTTTATGAACTTCCTGGAAGCGAAATGAACAAACCCTTCATCTCCTTCCATTGCGGGTTGATTCCTCCATAGGACAGGGTAAGCTCCTCTCCTGCCCCATTGGCCAAAATAAAAGAGTTAAATAATAACTCCCACAATGGAAAGCATATCCAGTATTATGTGACAGTTGCCCATGCAAAACAGTGTCTGCAAGAGCAAGTCCTCGTTAGTATAGTGGACAGTATCTCCGCCTGTCACGCGGGGGCCAGCCGCACGTAGGTGTAGAGCGCTGCCAGCCAATAGAAAGCGAGGAAAATCCAGGGAGGCGGGCCAAAAATAATGCACAAAATCATAGGTTCGAATCCCGCCTCGACCACAAACGCTATCACGTATTTAAAGTCATTGTTCATATAGATTTGCGTAACGTATGATAAACAAGCATTGAACAGAAATTATGTTTGTTTAAGATCTGCAAAAGTATTAATTAATTACAATTATAATAGTTCAGTTGTGGTCATTAATATTTTAATAATTAAAATAGTAAAATATGATGAATTAAAATGAAGATTATATAATGCATTATATATATATATATATATATATAAATCAAAATGTTATATTTTGATACATACTTTAAAATAACTTTTCTAAAGAATGTACAAATTATACAGTTTAAATTGACTTTACTATGTGCATTACTTTAATTGATACTACAGTGTTCAATGTTATAAATAATGTTATAGTAACATTATTTATAATCGTTTTTCATATAGATACATTTGACAAAAAAAATTAAACAAATACAGTGCACAAAAATAAGAATCTGTTAGAGCTGTATAGGATGTGTATAATTATTGGAAATTATAAAACTATTTAAAATTATTAATAAACAAATATGGAGTTTTGTTACAGTAAGATATTTTATTATTATTTATTGTGATTTTTTACATCTTTTTAAAGTCCCTAAAATATTATAATCATATTAAAATAAGATTTACATATACGAGTCATTTCCTAAGAGTTTTCTTTGTCTAATGTGTCCAAAATGACACTGTCAATTTTTTACTTATTTATATTTAAAATGAAAACACCATACAACATTCCGATGTTATAATCCTGTTTTTGTATATTTTTATTGTATTCTATTTTAATCCTCCATTAGGATAATGGAGAATTAATATATATTGCAACTTTTTAATCAGACATTGTCAACATTTAGTGTTAAAGGAGAATGTGAAATGAACAGTTTTTCTACATGAGGATAATAATAAAAATTGTAAATAAGTACCAAAAGTTTTAGAACATACAAGCAAGATCAAACACATATTTACAAATACACAAGATATATTTTTTAAAGATGTCTTTACAGAATACCAAAATTGAGAGAGATAGAGATAGAGAGAGCATGCAACAAACAACGTTATTAATGCACAACAGTGTTTTACTATTTAAAACTTATTATATAAACTATTACACAATGACTCATTATATGAACTACTATTGAACAACCAATCAGAAATGTGCAGGGGCACATAGACACACCTTAACCCTAATTATTTTTTCTTTTCAGCAATCCATCTCTGTCTCTCAGCCTCGTAGAATGGGGACTGCTGAAACTCAGTCCATGTCATCTGTGCATTCATTCCCTGCACCTGATACAGGGAGAGCACTTTAGCAGGACAGTATATGTATTTTCCTGCCACTCAAGGGAAACCAGTGTGGATGTGAGGGCTAGTGGGTCCTTGTTTTAGTGGCTGGTGGCAGAACCTGCACAGACGCCCAGAAGGATGCTCCTCTAAGGATTTCCGTTTGCCTCTTTCCTCAATCACCCTCTTCCTTTCTGCCCCCCTCTGCTTAGAGGCCTCCAGTTCCCGCTGAAAGAAGGGAGTCTCTGCAAAATCTTCAAATGGCATCCTGGGGTTGGTCAGGCCCTCTGCAGAGTATGCCTCAAAGACCTTCTTGGAGCAGTAAAAGTATTTCACATCACCAGCCTGATGAAAGAAATGCACAGAGGAGCCATCACCCAGGTAGCGAGACTTTGGCTGACCACATGCTAAACAGGACCTAATTAGTTTTTTGTGTGTCTGCTGTTGTTGTTGCAGGGCTGCCTGTTGTTTCTCTAGGATGTCTTTAACCATCTTCTCAACAGCCACCTTGGTCAGAGGGACATCTTCAGTAACACTCTTTGTCGGTGGATTGTATGGGGCAGGTGGCAGTACTGACACCGGGACACTGATGGTTTCACTGCCAGAGTTAAGATGTTGCCATAACTGTTGTGTCTCCAGGAGCTTTTCTGGGCTGGTGTTGAGAGAGGCATTTGCATTCTTTTTTTTAGCGAGGTGTTTAATGTACCTGCTAATATGTTGTTTTGTCGTTGAGTGCAGAAGGCTGTTGGGGTCAGTGCAGGCACTCTGTACCATAGCAGCGTACTCAGCATCCACCTGTTTGAGAAGATCCTTGCTCCCATGGTGCTTTGCCAAGAGATGATCAATGGCATTTCTCATCGGATCTGTCCATCTACTATGGTCCAGCACAAAGACTCGACCACCCGTTTTGATGGGTCCAGTGCGAGCTGCACGGGGGGAGGCAGCGATGGGCAACGGCGGTGTGCTCAGCAGTTCTACAAAAGATTAACAAAATTACTTAAATTATTTGTCTTTGTGTGCAAATACATGACAGGCAGTTAACACACATTAGTGCCTTTTTAAATAATGTGTTTACCTGCATCCAGTAGAAACTCCTCCGACCTTTGATCCTTCACTGTCACAGTGCCTGGTGTGATGCTATGGTGGAATAAGACAGACTTTGGAGTGACCTGCTCTGTGGGAGGATGGGTCTTGGCAAAGCTTGAATCATCTAAACATTCCTGAAATATATATTGAAATAAAATGTATTGAATGTTCACAATATTATATATACATCTTATATATCATATTTCACAATATAACTGCTGTATTTTTTTAATTCAAATAAATCCAGCTATAGTGAGGCTTCTTTTAATTAATAAAAAATAGTTTGACCCCCAGTTAAAATATAATGATGTAGCATATTCCCTTCAAGTAAAGCAACAGAGTAATGACATACCTCAGGTGTAAGTGAGGGCAACAAGCCAGATGATAAGTCTTCCTGCATCTCCACATCTCCAGAGGCTGACTTCCTACACTTGTGCTTCTCAAAGTCAAGAGGCACTGGACGACAACCTGGCTCCACATACTGAAGGCCAAACCTCTCTCCTGTGTCCCTGCTGGAGATATGCAAGGCTGGATATTTGTGCTGCCCTGTGACTGTCATAGATGCCCTGTTTATCTCAATCATTAACACAGGGTCAAACACTTCAGGTAAGACAACCCCAGGCTGCTTCAGGTCCACCAGCCGCTGATAATTCCAGCGTGCCACCCCAGTTATTCCCTGTGCCTGGAACAGCTCAGGAGAGACGCGATTGCCTGTTACCCATTGAGCCTGGTGAAAATGAAACCCTTCCTGCTGTGAGGTGCCTCTGACAGGGATCCAGATGGGCACAGCAGCTCCTTCACCCTTGACATGATTCAGCTGCAAGGTCCCACCATGCCTGTAGAGAATTCCTTCCTCCACTTCAGGGTCACTCAGGCAGCCTCTAAGGATGTGAATACGCTGAATCCACCACAATTTTAACATTGATGGTTTAAAAAGGAAGATGTTGTTGGGATCCTTTGCTATATGGAAATGCTTAAGTACTTCTTCCACTCTTTGAACCAGCTCTCTGGGATGTGGCACTTTTGTCCTGCAGTGCTCTCTGATGTGCTGCTTGGTGGGATTAGGCTCAATACCACAGAATGTGTATACGTTTTTCAGTTTCTCCAAGTCACTCTGATCCACTACAGAGAAGGCAGAAGAGAGGAACTGGCAGAAGGAACTATACAGAGGATGGTGCTCCGAAACACACTCCCTGGTGAACCGCCGCATACAGTGAAACAAGTCCAGTTTCACAACAATGTCCTCATTGTACTTCATGCACGAGGCACATGAATTCTTGAGGTTTCCTGCTGTAACATCTGCCACAATAGCTTCAGTGGTCCTCCAGGATTCCCACTGCAGGTGCTCATGAGGTGCTGGGTCCATCACTCTGAAAGCGGCACAACAGTCCCTAAATACACAAAAGGAACAACAAGAAAAGATTTTCAGTTAAATGTATTCTTTATCTTTTATTACACTACTTGATGAGATGTGGTGATTCATACCTGTCCACCCACTGATACTTGGCCTTGGGTATGCCAGCAGCACTGTAGCGATTGGCCAGCCCACAGTACATTGATGCTAAGGACTGCTCACTCTCAGATTGCACCATCACCCAGGACAGGATCATCCAGTTCTCGTTCATCACAGCGTAGGAGGACATTGTGCCAGTTGAGAGTGTTACTTTTCTAGCAACTTTGCGTGTGTGATCTGACCTGAACACCTGTCCAAATGTGCCTTGCAGGACCTGAGTGAGAGCTGCCTCTTGCCGCTGATATTCATTAAGAAGACACTCTACTAGATAGTGTGCACTCACAGACACCCCATGCCACCCATCAGTGTCCTCATAACCCCCAAAAGGTTCTGGTGTATTATCCTTCCTCAGTGCCCCAGTGATAGTCTTCTGGCCATACAGACCTGCTTCAGCATCCCTGATGTTTTGCATGCTGAGCAGGTAGGCTAGATGAGCTCTTTCATACTTTAGATGAAGCGCCTCAGACAGCTGGTTGGCCATATCATTTGGTGATTTTCCAGATCGCCGCAGTTCATCCATCACTGTTTTACCGATTGCTTTCTTATGGGTGAGGAAGGCTGGTAAGATGTTAGTGAAACGGTTTGGGAGCATGTCTAGCCACTGGGGTTTATCGGCGAACCAGTATTTTTTGCATGCTTTACAGCACAGGCGAGAGGAAAGGATGTAATATTGTCCACTCACACCAATAATCACTCTGGGTCTTCCCACACCAGAGGAAACAACCTGAGGATTTGAACAGCTGTAGAGACAAGGCAGGATGTAATTGTTTCTGACCCTTTCCATTATACTGTGCTCAGGTTTCCAGATGAAGAAGGGATGGAGCTGGAAATATTTTGGTGATGGCAGGCCTGTGTTGGTTTCTATAAGTTCAGGCTGAGGAGGATAACGCCACAAGGAAACCATGTTCATAAGGTGTCTCACCGGTCGTGATCCTGGCCAGAGCCCCATGTCTTCCATCTCTGTTTTCATTCAAATTTTTTGATGGAGGGAGCAGTTCCAGCGGCTAATATCTTGAAGGTACACAGGGGTTTCTGTCTGTGTGAAGGGCACTGGGACATGTTCAGCAAGTACTGACAGTGCAGCTGGTGGAGGTGCAGCGTGTGCTGACAGTGCAGATGGTGGAGGTGCAGTGGATGGTGGAGGTGCAGTGCGTGCTGACAGTGCAGCTGGTGGAGGTGCAGTGGATGGTGGAGGTGCAGTGCGTGCAGACAGTGCAGCTGGTGGAGGAGTGCGTGCTGACAGTGCAGCTGGTGGAGGTGCAGCGTGTGCTGACAGTGCAGATGGTGGAGCTGCAGCGTGTGCTGACAGTGCAGATGGTGGAGGTGCAGTGGATGGTGGAGGTGCAGTGCGTGCGACAGTGCAGCTGGTGGAGGTGCAGTGGATGGTGGAGGTGCAGTGCGTGCAGACAGTGCAGCTGGTGGAGGTGCAGTGGATGGTGGAGGTGCAGTGCGTGCTGTCAGTGCAGCTGGTGGAGGTGCAGTGCGTGCTGACAGTGCAGCTGGTGGAGGTGCAGTGGATGGTGGAGGTGCAGTGCGTGCTGTCAGTGCAGCTGGTGGAGGTGCAGTGCGTGCTGACAGTGCAGCTGGTGGAGGTGCAGTGCGTGCTGACAGTGCAGCTGGTGGAGGTGCAGTGGATGGTGGAGGTGCAGTGCGTGCAGACAGTGCAGCTGGTGGAGGTGCAGTGCGTGCTGACAGTGCAGCTGGTGGAGGTGCAGTGGATGGTGGAGGTGCAGTGCGTGCAGACAGTGCAGCTGGTGGAGGTGCAGTGCGTGCTGTCAGTGCAGCTGGTGGAGGTGCAGTGCGTGCTGACAGTGCAGCTGGTGGAGGTGCAGCGTGCGCTGACAGTGCAGCTGGTGGAGGTGCAGTGGATGATGCTGGTGGTACTCTGGACAGTGATGCAGGGGCTTTATACTGTGAAGAGGTGCTAGTCACAGGTGGTGGTGGTATGTGAGGATGGCAGACCGCATGTGGTGTTGGTGGTGGCTGTGGCAGAACTGCAGGGAACAAGAAGTTACAAAATTGATAAAACATTCATGTAAATGACTTTACCTGTCTGTTGTTACGTCAGTTAGGACTTGCATCAATAGAATATTTATTTAAAAATACTATTAATGCAAGTCCTAAATATGTTCACTTATATGATTGAGGTGTACAGACTTTTTAAACACTTACAATTATCACACATTGATCCTAATTTGAAGGTTTACACTTTAAAAAAACAGGTAAAGCACAACTTTGAGTCGACAATCCAAACAAATTAAATAGCATGAATACAATTCATGAAGTGTACTCACCCTCATCACTGGTATGTTCAACCTTTAGCAATAGTTAGTAGAACAAAAGAACAACATTTTTAGAACAGGCAAGAACACTGCCAAAACAACAAACAAATGTATTAAAAACAGTAATGGAGTATAAATCCTCCATTAGGATAACCTCTTGCTGCAGAGGAGACTGGACACCCAGTGGCTGCAGGTGACCCTGAAATAAACAATATAATTAAAATTGGTATCACTCTGTTATGGACAGTTTAATATGCCATAAACAGGTTGAACTTGATAATTCTGTACATAACAGACTTTAATGCAGACTTTCGGTTCACTTACTTTGCAGTGTAGGACATTTGGGTGGAGACAGACTCAGCATCATCTTCTCCAGTTCTTCATCCTCCTCCATGACTTTGAAAAGAAAAATGCATCAGTAGACTGTAATAATCAATATAAATAAATATAAATGTTGTTTACTTACCTGGATGATCAGAAGTAAGGCGTGAAGTGGAAGCTTCAGAGGGAGTTGTTGGTAAAGGTGTAGCAGAAGGGGATGTGGTCACCTGTCTTTGCTGTTTTAAAAGATATTGCTGCAAGCGATACATTTTACTTCCAGGAACACACCTCTTCCCCATTATGAACCCAGCATACCCATCAGCCTTAGTATCCCAGATCTTCCTCCAAGTGTCTTGTGCTCGTACCCAAAAGCCAACAACGTTGTCATCCTCTGACAAAACTGGTACTGGGTCTGGCCTCTCTGAAAGGTATCTCCGGAGATCCTGTATTTCCTTAAAGCATCTTGAGTACTCTAGAAAGGAAACAAGGCTATCCTTGCAAGGGCCCTCTGGATTGAACTGCCCAGCCTGTTCTTCTGCCTCAACCTTACTGAACAAGTACAAAGTGTAGCCAATATCATTCTCCAACAGCCACCGGAAGGACTTTCCTTTGTACTTCCCAAACTGAAGAATGTATTCTCCTAACACCTCTTGCTTGTCTGACACATCTCCCCCTCTCTGTGAGACAACAGAACGGGCATTGGTCCCGACAAGATCTTCTCTTTGAGGTGCTGACCTGTCCTGCAAAGAAGGGTTGTCTTTAAGTCTTTTTGCCTCTTCAGATGGGTCCCGGCGTAAATGGCCTGAAGGGCCTTTCCTGAAGAACACTTTGACTCTCCCGGGAAAGAAGACAGTTTTCTTCATGTTGATGACCTGAAATCATGATGACCACATTAAAATACTTAATGAAATAACACAAATAGTACATAGTATATACAAATTAAAACATTAGTAAGGTTTTTTTTCTTTCTTTTTAATAATAAAAAAAAAATATATATATTATTCAGCAGGGATAAATGAAGTTGATCAAAAGTAAAATACAAAAAAGATGTATAAGATATGTATGATGTTACAAACTTTACAGTACCTGTCAAGGCTGCATTTATTTGATCAAAAATACGGTCCCACTTTGTATTATGTGGCCTTAACTACTATGTACTTACATCAAAAAATAAGAACAATGTACTTATTTTGTTCCTTTTGTATTGCAAAACACATTTGCTGATATTGAGGTGGGATACGGTCAAGTTATGGAAGGTTATGACAAAACTGGTACTGTTAAGGTTAGGGTGGTATTAGCGAAGTGTCAACAGTGTAATTATAAATGTAATTATAGAAATTAATTACAGATGTACTTACTCACAGGTATTTTTTTTAAAAATGTAAGTACAATGTAAAAA
Organism: Romanogobio albipinnatus; assembly: GCA_023566225.1. NCBI lineage: Eukaryota > Metazoa > Chordata > Actinopteri > Cypriniformes > Gobionidae > Romanogobio > Romanogobio albipinnatus. Next base: position 15,896,864 of record CM042248.1, on the reverse strand, counting down.
CATGTATGTACACAATAAGTGCATTGTCTCAAATTATTAATTTAAATGTTAGTACATAGTAGTTAAGGCCACCTAATGTAAAGTGGGTCCAGAAATAGTTATACTATTACTAATATTACTAAAAATGAAAAGAAATGTGTATAAAGTGCTAAAATAAAAATTTATAAATAAGTGTCTGTGTGTGTGTGTGTGTGTGTATATATATATATATATATATATATATATATATATATATATATATATATATATATATATATATATATATATATATATATATATATATATATATATATACACACACATACAAATATTTAACATTTTATAAAGTTCAATGAATATATATATTCACACGCATACAAATATTTAACATTTTATAAAAGTTCAATGAATATATATATATATTCATTGAAGTTTTATAAAATGTTAAATATTTGTAGGCGTGTGTGTATATATATATATATATATATTGTATGCGTATATATATATATATATATATATATATATATATATATATATATATATATATATATATATATATATTCAATGAACAAGCATTTAGCTGTACCTAAAGACAATCCAATTAAATATAACTATCTCCTATCAAAAGTTTGGTTTAACGTTACTGTCATTTGTATTTATTTATTTATTTTTGCTAACAGAATCATATTTGTTTTTATTTACTCATACTTTATTTACTTTATTTATCAACTTCACAAACCATTCAACACAAATTAACACGATTGTATGATGATGAAGACAACAACAACCACAACAACAACAACTAGTTATTTTCCAAAATAATAAATTATTCATCTTACCTTCTTGGTTTGTCAGTTTAATAATCTGTTCTCTGAGGTAAACCAGACGTCACCAGATGTTTACCTGAGGTAAAATCTGAAGACTTCTCGCGGAAAAACAATAGGACAGTTACATGATGATTTATTTAAATAAATCTGTGTAATTTTTCAGTAAGTTGTGTTGCATAAAACAAAACAGTGTGAACTTTTAAGTAAATGTAAACAATATGCGATCGTAATATGACTCCCTCCTACAGCGAATGATTGACAGATGACACTTCGCTTGTTCAAATGCCGCTCCACGGAAAAGGCAAAACAGCGCCATGAAATAAACATGTGGTCAAAAATATATTGCATCGGTAGTGTTAAGGCCAATTTATACTTCTGCGTCGAGTGTACGCCGTAGTGTACGCCGTAGGCTACGCGCGTAGCCGACGCCGTCGTGAGCATTTATACTTCTGCGCTGTTGTCTGCGTCATGTGCAATTACACATTCAGACGCTAGTAGGCAGTGTCCTCGGGCATGTTGGTGTAATCAAGAGAACAGCCGAAGAAGAAGCAGCAGCTTGGGGTTTCTATGCTCCACTGTGTTGTCTCTGTCGGGCAAAAAGAAATGGCGAATGAAACAGAGCGGATCGTGTTGGAATTAGAGCTGATCGATATTGAAAAAAAGTTACTTTTATTGAAATTACTCAAATTAAAAAGCAGAAACGAGAGAAGGCGTCGGAGGAGGAGATGGTACGTGCGACCTGTGAACCAGTTGAGGCAGAAGGACGGTGAATTTTCTGTGCTTGTCCGGCCACTGAGAGATCTCGATGAGGAAATGCACTTCAGATATTTTCGGATGTCGGCGGCTAGATTTGACGATTTGGTTCGACGTGTGCAGCCATTTATCTTACATCAGTGTACACACAGTATGCCTGTAGACATTACACAGAGGCTAGCAATCACCCTGCGAGTTTTGGCTTCGGGTGGAAGCCAACAGGCTGTAGCAGCTAGCTACAAAGTGTCGTCAAGCACCGTGTCTTCCATAGTTTCGGAAGTCTGTAAAGTTTTGTGGAAAGCACTGCAGCCAGAGTTTCTTCCCTGCCCCTCAGTCGCCCAATGGGAAAGTATTGCTGCTGATTTTTGGCGACTGTGGAACTTTCCGAACTGTGTTGGCAGCGTCGACGGAAAGCATGTCAACATAAAAGCACCACCGCACGCCGGGAGCGACTACTACAATTACAAGGGCACACACTCTATTGTTCTGATGGCTACCTGTGACGCCAGATATCGCTTCACCATGGTGGATGTCGGGGGGTACGGGCGGGAAAGTGACGGTGGTGTGTTCAAGGAGAGCCGATTTGGTTCTAAGCTTCTCGAACACAAACTGAATCTGCCCCCACCAGCCAATCTTCCTGGAAGTGGAGTCCAAATCCCACACGTGATAGTTGGTGATGCTGCATTCCCCCTACACAACAACCTCATGCGTCCATTTCAAGGTATGTCACAGACAAAATGTATTTACTTTACTTGTACTTTGTTTGTATATATAATGACTGCCATTGCGTGCTGTGTATAATGCTTGCCCATTAATAATGTTTTGCTTTGCTATATAGGGATGAACCTGCCCATGGATAAGCAGACCTACAATTACCGGCACTCCAGAGCCAGGCGGGTGATTGAGAATGCCTTTGGCATTTTGGTGGCAAGGTGGCGAATCCTTGGGCGACCATTAGAATGTCTACCAGACAAAGCTGTTGACATTGTGAAAGCTTGTTCTGCTTTACACAACTTCTTGGCATACACTGATGAGGTCAGCACTCCTGTTAGCAGATACATCCCTGCTAATTTCACAGACTCGGACACTACAGGGCCACCTCAGCTAGGTGAGTGGCGCAGAGTGGTGGCAGGGGACACAAACCTATTGGAACCACTGGATCCACGCCACCTTTCAAGGGCCCGCTCCACCCGAGCTGCAATTGGTGTGCGGAATGACCTGATGGCCTTCTTCCAGTCACCCCACGGAATTGTTCCATGGCAGAACAACATAGTGTGTCGTGGTCTGCTTGGTCAGTAAATTGTACTGGTTTAAAATAAATGAAATGCAACCATATTATTGTTTTGTTGTTCTTTATTTGCACAATAGAAGTTGCAAACATCAGGAACAGACAGTATTTTTATCTTAAAGTACAAGTGCAAACTACACGTGTGTATATATACAGATAAAACCTGCACAATACATGCAATAGTCAAACCCATATATACAAATGGCCACACTGTGTGTACATATAGTGCAATGTATTAAAGGTGCAATGGTCTAAACATTTTTATATTAAAATACATTAAAAAGAGCTTATGTACACAGAAGATAAGCAACTATATATATATATGTATAAATATTAAAAGATGCAAAAAGTGCAAACTATAACCTGCACAATAGGTGCAAATGTTCACAATATGAAAAGGTGCAAAAAATGCCAGGCACAATAGATGCACATAAGTATAGTAAAATGTCCCAAAAAAATGAAACCAATAATGGGTGCACAATGTTAAAAAGTAATAGGTGCACATTAAAATGTATTAAAAGATGCAACAAGTGCAAACTATAACCTACACAATAGGTGCAAATGTTCACAATATGAAAGGGTACAAAAGATGCCAACAATAACGGGCACAATAAATGCACTTAAATCTTAAAATGTCCAAAAAAAAAAGTAAAGTAAACAATAATGGGTGCACATATAAAAAGGTCTTAAACGGTGCAAAAATGCAAACAACCTGCACAAACGGTGCAAACAGATTGTGTATATGTGTAGCAAAAAGTAACTACAAAAAAATACAACCAGCACAAACGGTGCAAAAAGTAACGACAAAAAACTAAAAAAATACAACCTGCACAAAAAAAAAAGAAAAAGTGCAACAAATGTCCTGAGTGCACAGAATTAAAAGGTGCAAAGTTGCTGGAGTGGGTATGAGTGTTTATTTTTTCTGCTGCCACTCAAACAGCACCTTGGACACAGCAAACATTGCCTGCGCCCTGTGCTCTTCAGACACCCTCCGCAGCATGTCAGCAACAGTGTGCCCAAACCTGTCGCTCTCATCACTCCCTTGACTTAAACGCTGGTGCAGTTCAACCCGCCGTTCCTCCAATTGAGCCTCCAAACGAGTAAACTGCGTTTGGATCCAGTCATCATGTTCCTTCCTCTTCCTTTTCGGTGTCATCCTTGGGCTGGGTGACGGAAGAGATGGCTGGGGGAACGGAAGAGATTGCAGGGGGGGACGGAGGACTTGGGTGGGGGGACGGAGGACTTGGCCGGGGGGACGGAGGACTTGGCCGGGGGGACGGAGGACTTGGCCGGGGGGACGGAGGACTTGGCTGGTGATGGAGGCTACTGCTTCCTGGTTGAAGGTTGTGGTTGGTTGGAGGTCTCACAACAGCCAAAGCAGTGGAGGATGAGGAGGTCGAGCTTGCATCGCTCCCATCCTGTGATTATGAAAGAAATAGCAAATAGTACACGTTAGTATACATCCCACTGATGCATCCAGTGTTTATTCACAGATGAACAAAGCTATGATTACTGCATATTCCTATATTACAATTGCTGTGTTATGTTCTGTTTGCATTATCTGCAAGCCAAATATAATTAGACCCTATAAACTTACATGTAATATAAATAAAACCTACAAAACCTATAATATCAACCTATGACACATACATACATGGTCTTTGTTTCACAAAACGCCATTTGCGGCATGATAGCATTGCTAGTTAGCTAACGCTAGCCTAAACACAACAAAGGATATGTAAAATTTACCTTATCGTCAAAGTTTGACTCTGTAAGCCGATGTTTCACGTGGGGGGCCAGCCAGGAGAGAAATAAATAAAACGCCGGGACTTTTTTTCCGCCTGGATCTCCACTTCTTGTGGCGAGTCTTTTGCGAAGGCGAACGTACTTGTCCCTGGTGCTCTTCCATCGTTTTAGACATTCAGCCACCTCCAAACCAACGTTGGAAGAAATCTCTCTCCACGAATTCGCGGACATCTGGCAGTCTTTATAATCGGCTGAAGAGGAGTCGTATAAATGGCTGTATTTCCTCACCTCCTCAATTAAACGCTCGGTCGCTTGATCCATATCCACGTTCGACATGTTGTTCGCTGTACTTCGGGATTTAAAAATGGCGGGCGGCGCAGAAGAACCAGAGAAGAACATGCCGGAAATAACACGCCGGAAATGCGCCGGTACCAAGCCGACCAATCACAGATCTTGCGCTCTGCGTCAACGCGACGCGTAGTTACATTTTTGGAGAGGTGCGCGTCGTGGTACGGCGTAGGGTACGGCGTATCGAACGCGTCTATGCGTAGGGTACGCCGTACCCTCTGCGTGCACTCGACGCAGAAGTATAAATTGGCCTTTAAGCACTACCATAGAGAATGAATGGGAAAAGTTAAGGAAAGTTAAGCTTAACCATTCTCGGCTCCCGCGCGGGAAGACCGGGGTTCGATTCCCCGACGGGGAGGCTTCTTCTTTATGACGGCCAAATAACACCTTGCATAAGCTCAGGCCTTACCGTCAAACTGCTGATAAAGCCAACCCGCCGTTCAAGACTCACCTGTTGATGATTAGCTGATTGCACGTGATAGGTCTTACTTTCAATAAAATGTTTGCAGTGGGTTTGTAAAAGGTGTTTTTATGCATGTTTGGCCTGGGTTTGTGTTGCATTTACACTGTGGTGACCAGCAGGGGCCACCAGCGTGTGGCGCTTCAAAGCAGTGAAACATTTTGCCAAGCGTTTGGTTCTATTGACTCAAAGCTTTAAAAAGCTTCAACACTCTCTGTTTTTGAACAAATGCATGTGGCTCTGCTGTGAGCAGAGCATCCAAAAATACCAAAAACTCCTCTCCTGCCCCATTGGCCAAAATAAAAGAGTTAAATAATAACTCCCACAATGGAAAGCATATCCAGTATTATGTGACGGTTGCCCATGCAAAACAGTGTCTACAAGGGCAAGTCCTCGTTAGTATAGTGGACAGTATCTCCGCCTGTCACGCGGAAGACCGGGGTTCGATTCCCCGACGGGGAGGCTTCTTCTTTATGACGGCCAAATAACACCTTGCATAAGCTCAGGCCTTACCGTCAAACTGCTGATAAAGCCAACCCGCCGTTCAAGACTCACCTGTTGATGATTAGCTGATTGCACGTGATAGGTCTTACTTTCAATAAAATGTTTGCAGTGGGTTTGTAAAAGGTTATTTTATGCATGTTTGGCCTGGGTTTGTGTTTGTTTCACAAAACGCCATTTGCGGCATGATAGCATTGCTAGTTAGCTAACGCTAGCCTAAACACAACAAAGGATATGTAAAATTTACCTTATCGTCAAAGTTTGACTCTGTAAGCCGATGTTTCACGTGGGGGGCCAGCCAGGAGAGAAATAAATAAAACGCCGGGACTTTTTTTCCGCCTGGATCTCCACTTCTTGTGGCGAGTCTTTTGCGAAGGCGAACGTACTTGTCCCTGGTGCTCTTCCATCGTTTTAGACATTCAGCCACCTCCAAACCAACGTTGGAAGAAATCTCTCTCCACGAATTCGCGGACATCTGGCAGTCTTTATAATCGGCTGAAGAGGAGTCGTATAAATGGCTGTATTTCCTCACCTCCTCAATTAAACGCTCGGTCGCTTGATCCATATCCACGTTCGACATGTTGTTCGCTGTACTTCGGGATTTAAAAATGGCGGGCGGCGCAGAAGAACCAGAGAAGAACATGCCGGAAATAACACGCCGGAAATGCGCCGGTACCAAGCCGACCAATCACAGATCTTGCGCTCTGCGTCAACGCGACGCGTAGTTACATTTTTGGAGAGGTGCGCGTCGTGGTACGGCGTAGGGTACGGCGTATCGAACGCGTCTATGCGTAGGGTACGCCGTACCCTCTGCGTGCACTCGACGCAGAAGTATAAATTGGCCTTTAAGCACTACCATAGAGAATGAATGGGAAAAGTTAAGGAAAGTTAAGCTTAACCATTCTCGGCTCCCGCGCGGGAAGACCGGGGTTCGATTCCCCGACGGGGAGGCTTCTTCTTTATGACGGCCAAATAACACCTTGCATAAGCTCAGGCCTTACCGTCAAACTGCTGATAAAGCCAACCCGCCGTTCAAGACTCACCTGTTGATGATTAGCTGATTGCACGTGATAGGTCTTACTTTCAATAAAATGTTTGCAGTGGGTTTGTAAAAGGTGTTTTTATGCATGTTTGGCCTGGGTTTGTGTTGCATTTACACTGTGGTGACCAGCAGGGGCCACCAGCGTGTGGCGCTTCAAAGCAGTGAAACATTTTGCCAAGCGTTTGGTTCTATTGACTCAAAGCTTTAAAAAGCTTCAACACTCTCTGTTTTTGAACAAATGCATGTGGCTCTGCTGTGAGCAGAGCATCCAAAAATACCAAAAACTCGCAAATGTTCCCCTCCACGGAAATCTTTAGTAAAAGGCGAAAGATTTATGCGTGAATGAAGAGAAACTCGAGCTGTACCCCTGAGATGTTGGGCCAATGTGCTCCCACCAACATGCCACAATGCTCAGCAAGGGTAATGTCTGGTGCAGGCTCCTCCCACCCTGCTTTTTTCTTTTTCAAATCATCGAGCCATTTCCATTGGAAGGAGCAAATGTAATAAGAATCCGCCCCATCACCAGATGACCGCAAACCCTGCCTAAGAGGATGTCGCTGAGGCCGATAGTATGTTGAAGATCATTGGTAGTGGTATTCGCACAAGATTTTTTATGAACTTCCTGGAAGCGAAATTAACAAACCCTTCATCTCCTTCCATTGCGGGTTGATTCATCCATAGGACAGGGTAAGCTCCTCTCCTGTCCCATTGGCCAAAATAAAAGAGTTAAATAATAACTCCCACAATGGAAAGCATATCCAGTATTATGTGACGGTTGCCCATGCAAAACAGTGTCTACAAGGGCAAGTCCTCGTTAGTATAGTGGACAGTATCTCCGCCTGTCACGCGGAAGACCGGGGTTCGATTCCCCGACGGGGAGGCTTCTTCTTTATGACGGCCAAATAACACCTTGCATAAGCTCAGGCCTTACCGTCAAACTGCTGATAAAGCCAACCCGCCGTTCAAGACTCACCTGTTGATGATTAGCTGATTGCACGTGATAGGTCTTACTTTCAATAAAATGTTTGCAGTGGGTTTGTAAAAGGTTATTTTATGCATGTTTGGCCTGGGTTTGTGTTTGTTTCACAAAACGCCATTTGCGGCATGATAGCATTGCTAGTTAGCTAACGCTAGCCTAAACACAACAAAGGATATGTAAAATTTACCTTATCGTCAAAGTTTGACTCTGTAAGCCGATGTTTCACGTGGGGGGCCAGCCAGGAGAGAAATAAATAAAACGCCGGGACTTTTTTTCCGCCTGGATCTCCACTTCTTGTGGCGAGTCTTTTGCGAAGGCGAACGTACTTGTCCCTGGTGCTCTTCCATCGTTTTAGACATTCAGCCACCTCCAAACCAACGTTGGAAGAAATCTCTCTCCACGAATTCGCGGACATCTGGCAGTCTTTATAATCGGCTGAAGAGGAGTCGTATAAATGGCTGTATTTCCTCACCTCCTCAATTAAACGCTCGGTCGCTTGATCCATATCCACGTTCGACATGTTGTTCGCTGTACTTCGGGATTTAAAAATGGCGGGCGGCGCAGAAGAACCAGAGAAGAACATGCCGGAAATAACACGCCGGAAATGCGCCGGTACCAAGCCGACCAATCACAGATCTTGCGCTCTGCGTCAACGCGACGCGTAGTTACATTTTTGGAGAGGTGCGCGTCGTGGTACGGCGTAGGGTACGGCGTATCGAACGCGTCTATGCGTAGGGTACGCCGTACCCTCTGCGTGCACTCGACGCAGAAGTATAAATTGGCCTTTAAGCACTACCATAGAGAATGAATGGGAAAAGTTAAGGAAAGTTAAGCTTAACCATTCTCGGCTCCCGCGCGGGAAGACCGGGGTTCGATTCCCCGACGGGGAGGCTTCTTCTTTATGACGGCCAAATAACACCTTGCATAAGCTCAGGCCTTACCGTCAAACTGCTGATAAAGCCAACCCGCCGTTCAAGACTCACCTGTTGATGATTAGCTGATTGCACGTGATAGGTCTTACTTTCAATAAAATGTTTGCAGTGGGTTTGTAAAAGGTGTTTTTATGCATGTTTGGCCTGGGTTTGTGTTGCATTTACACTGTGGTGACCAGCAGGGGCCACCAGCGTGTGGCGCTTCAAAGCAGTGAAACATTTTGCCAAGCGTTTGGTTCTATTGACTCAAAGCTTTAAAAAGCTTCAACACTCTCTGTTTTTGAACAAATGCATGTGGCTCTGCTGTGAGCAGAGCATCCAAAAATACCAAAAACTCGCAAATGTTCCCCTCCACGGAAATCTTTAGTAAAAGGCGAAAGATTTATGCGTGAATGAAGAGAAACTCGAGCTGTACCCCTGAGATGTTGGGCCAATGTGCTCCCACCAACATGCCACAATGCTCAGCAAGGGTAATGTCTGGTGCAGGCTCCTCCCACCCTGCTTTTTTCTTTTTCAAATCATCGAGCCATTTCCATTGGAAGGAGCAAATGTAATAAGAATCCGCCCCATCACCAGATGACCGCAAACCCTGCCTAAGAGGATGTCGCTGAGGCCGATAGTATGTTGAAGATCATTGGTAGTGGTATTCGCACAAGATTTTTTATGAACTTCCTGGAAGCGAAATTAACAAACCCTTCATCTCCTTCCATTGCGGGTTGATTCATCCATAGGACAGGGTAAGCTCCTCTCCTGCCCCATTGGCCAAAATAAAAGAGTTAAATAATAACTCCCACAATGGAAAGCATATCCAGTATTATGTGACGGTTGCCCATGCAAAACAGTGTCTACAAGGGCAAGTCCTCGTTAGTATAGTGGACAGTATCTCCGCCTGTCACGCGGAAGACCGGGGTTCGATTCCCCGACGGGGAGGCTTCTTCTTTATGACGGCCAAATAACACCTTGCATAAGCTCAGGCCTTACCGTCAAACTGCTGATAAAGCCAACCCGCCGTTCAAGACTCACCTGTTGATGATTAGCTGATTGCACGTGATAGGTCTTACTTTCAATAAAATGTTTGCAGTGGGTTTGTAAAAGGTTATTTTATGCATGTTTGGCCTGGGTTTTTGTTGCAAACCCTGCCTAAGAGGATGTCGCTGAGGCCGATAGTATGTTGAAGATCATTGGTAGTGGTATTCGCACAAGATTTTTTATGAACTTCCTGGAAGCGAAATGAACAAACCCTTCATCTCCTTCCATTGCGGGTTGATTCATCCATAGGACAGGGTAAGCTCCTCTCCTGCCCCATTGGCCAAAATAAAAGAGTTAAATAATAACTCCCACAATGGAAAGCATATCCAGTATTATGTGACGGTTGCCCATGCAAAACAGTGTCTACAAGGGCAAGTCCTCGTTAGTATAGTGGACAGTATCTCCGCCTGTCACGCGGAAGACCGGGGTTCGATTCCCCGACGGGGAGGCTTCTTCTTTATGACGGCCAAATAACACCTTGCATAAGCTCAGGCCTTACCGTCAAACTGCTGATAAAGCCAACCCGCCGTTCAAGACTCACCTGTTGATGATTAGCTGATTGCACGTGATAGGTCTTACTTTCAATAAAATGTTTGCAGTGGGTTTGTAAAAGGTTATTTTATGCATGTTTGGCCTGGGTTTGTGTTGCAAACCCTGCCTAAGAGGATGTCGCTGAGGCCGATAGTATGTTGAAGATCATTGGTAGTGGTATTCGCACAAGATTTTTTATGAACTTCCTGGAAGCGAAATGAACAAACCCTTCATCTCCTTCCATTGCGGGTTGATTCCTCCATAGGACAGGGTAAGCTCCTCTCCTGCCCCATTGGCCAAAATAAAAGAGTTAAATAATAACTCCCACAATGGAAAGCATATCCAGTATTATGTGACGGTTGCCCATGCAAAACAGTGTCTACAAGGGCAAGTCCTCGTTAGTATAGTGGACAGTATCTCCGCCTGTCACGCGGAAGACCGGGGTTCGATTCCCCGACGGGGAGGCTTCTTCTTTATGACGGCCAAATAACACCTTGCATAAGCTCAGGCCTTACCGTCAAACTGCTGATAAAGCCAACCCGCCGTTCAAGACTCACCTGTTGATGATTAGCTGATTGCACGTGATAGGTCTTACTTTCAATAAAATGTTTGCAGTGGGTTTGTAAAAGGTTATTTTATGCATGTTTGGCCTGGGTTTGTGTTGCAAACCCTGCCTAAGAGGATGTCGCTGAGGCCGATAGTATGTTGAAGATCATTGGTAGTGGTATTCGCACAAGATTTTTTATGAACTTCCTGGAAGCGAAATGAACAAACCCTTCATCTCCTTCCATTGCGGGTTGATTCCTCCATAGGACAGGGTAAGCTCCTCTCCTGCCCCATTGGCCAAAATAAAAGAGTTAAATAATAACTCCCACAATGGAAAGCATATCCAGTATTATGTGACAGTTGCCCATGCAAAACAGTGTCTGCAAGAGCAAGTCCTCGTTAGTATAGTGGACAGTATCTCCGCCTGTCACGCGGAAGACCGGGGTTCGATTCCCCGACGGGGAGGCTTCTTCTTTATGACGGCCAAATAACACCTTGCATAAGCTCAGGCCTTACCGTCAAACTGCTGATAAAGCCAACCCGCCGTTCAAGACTCACCTGTTGATGATTAGCTGATTGCACGTGATAGGTCTTACTTTCAATAAAATGTTTGCAGTGGGTTTGTAAAAGGTGTTTTTATGCATGTTTGGCCTGGGTTTGTGTTGCATTTACACTGTGGTGACCAGCAGGGGCCACCAGCGTGTGGCGCTTCAAAGCAGTGAAACATTTTGCCAAGCGTTTGGCTCTATTGACTCAAAGCTTTAAAAAGCTTCAACACTCTCTGTTTTTGAACAAATGCATGTGGCTCTGCTGTGAGCAGAGCATCCAAAAATACCAAAAACTCGCAAATGTTCCCCTCCACGGAAATCTTTAGTAAAAGGCGAAAGATTTATGCGTGAATGAAGAGAAACTCGAGCTGTACCCCTGAGATGTTGGGCCAATGTGCTCCCACCAACATGCCACAATGCTCAGCAAGGGTAATGTCTGGTGCAGGCTCCTCCCACCCTGCTTTTTTCTTTTTCAAATCATCGAGCCATTTCCATTGGAAGGAGCAAATGTAATAAGAATCCGCCCCATCACCAGATGACCGCAAACCCTGCTTAAGAGGATGTCGCTGAGGCCGATAGTATGTTGAAGATCATTGGTAGTGGTATTCGCACAAGATTTTTTATGAACTTCCTGGAAGCGAAATGAACAAACCCTTCATCTCCTTCCATTGCAGGTTGATTCCTCCATAGGACAGGGTAAGCTCCTCTCCTGCCCCATTGGCCAAAATAAAAGAGTTAAATAATAACTCCCACAATGGAAAGCATATCCAGTATTATGTGACGGTTGCCCATGCAAAACAGTGTCTGCAAGGGCAAGTCCTCGTTAGTATAGTGGACAGTATCTCCGCCTGTCACGCGGAAGACCGGGGTTCGATTCCCCGACGGGGAGGCTTCTTCTTTATGATGGCCAAATAACACCTTGCATAAGCTCAGGCCTTACCGTCAAACTGCTGATAAAGCCAACCCGCCGTTCAAGACTCACCTGTTGATGATTAGCTGATTGCACGTGATAGGTCTTACTTTCAATAAAATGTTTGCAGTGGGTTTGTAAAAGGTGTTTTTATGCATGTTTGGCCTGGGTTTGTGTTGCATTTACACTGTGGTGACCAGCAGGGGCCACCAGCGTGTGGCGCTTCAAAGCAGTGAAACATTTTGCCAAGCGTTTGGTTCTATTGACTCAAAGCTTTAAAAAGCTTCAACACTCTCTGTTTTTGAACAAATGCATGTGGCTCTGCTGTGAGCAGAGCATCCAAAAATACCAAAAACTCGCAAATGTTCCCCTCCACGGAAATCTTTAGTAAAAGGCGAAAGATTTATGCGTGAATTAAGAGAAACTCTAGCTGTACCCCTGAGATGTTGGGCCAATGTGCTCCCACCAACATGCCACAATGCTCAGCAAGGGTAATGTCTGGTGCAGTCTCCTCCCACCCTGCTTTTTTCTTTTTCAAATCATCGAGCCATTTCCATTGGAAGGAGCAAATGTAATAAGAATCCGCCCCATCACCAGATGACCGCAAACCCTGCCTAAGAGGATGTCGCTGAGGCCGATAGTATGTTGAAGATCATTGGTAGTGGTATTTGCACAAGATTTTTTATGAACTTCCTGGAAGCGAAATGAACAAACCCTTCATCTCCTTCCATTGCGGGTTGATTCATCCATAGGACAGGGTAAGCTCCTCTCCTGCCCCATTGGCCAAAATAAAAGAGTTAAATAATAACTCCCACAATGGAAAGCATATCCAGTATTATGTGACGGTTGCCCATGCAAAACAGTGTCTACAAGGGCAAGTCCTCGTTAGTATAGTGGACAGTATCTCCGCCTGTCACGCGGAAGACCGGGGTTCGATTCCCCGACGGGGAGGCTTCTTCTTTATGACGGCCAAATAACACCTTGCATAAGCTCAGGCCTTACCGTCAAACTGCTGATAAAGCCAACCCGCCGTACAAGACTCACCTGTTGATGATTAGCTGATTGCACGTGATAGGTCTTACTTTCAATAAAATGTTTGCAGTGGGTTTGTAAAAGGTGTTTTTATGCATGTTTGGCCTGGGTTTGTGTTGCATTTACACTGTGGTGACCAGCAGGGGCCACCAGCGTGTGGCGCTTCAAAGCAGTGAAACATTTTGCCAAGCGTTTGGCTCTATTGACTCAAAGCTTTAAAAAGCTTCAACACTCTCTGTTTTTGAACAAATGCATGTGGCTCTGCTGTGAGCAGAGCATCCAAAAATACCAAAAACTCGCAAATGTTCCCCTCCACGGAAATCTTTAGTAAAAGGCGAAAGATTTATGCGTGAATGAAGAGAAACTCGAGCTGTACCCCTGAGATGTTGGGCCAATGTGCTCCCACCAACATGCCACAATGCTCAGCAAGGGTAATGTCTGGTGCAGGCTCCTCCCACCCTGCTTTTTTCTTTTTCAAATCATCGAGCCATTTCCATTGGAAGGAGCAAATGTAATAAGAATCCGCCCCATCACCAGATGACCGCAAACCCTGCTTAAGAGGATGTCGCTGAGGCCGATAGTATGTTGAAGATCATTGGTAGTGGTATTCGCACAAGATTTTTTATGAACTTCCTGGAAGCGAAATGAACAAACCCTTCATCTCCTTCCATTGCGGGTTGATTCCTCCATAGGACAGGGTAAGCTCCTCTCCTGCCCCATTGGCCAAAATAAAAGAGTTAAATAATAACTCCCACAATGGAAAGCATATCCAGTATTATGTGACGGTTGCCCATGCAAAACAGTGTCTGCAAGGGCAAGTCCTCGTTAGTATAGTGGACAGTATCTCCGCCTGTCACGCGGAAGACCGGGGTTCGATTCCCCGACGGGGAGGCTTCTTCTTTATGATGGCCAAATAACACCTTGCATAAGCTCAGGCCTTACCGTCAAACTGCTGATAAAGCCAACCCGCCGTTCAAGACTCACCTGTTGATGATTAGCTGATTGCACGTGATAGGTCTTACTTTCAATAAAATGTTTGCAGTGGGTTTGTAAAAGGTGTTTTTATGCATGTTTGGCCTGGGTTTGTGTTGCATTTACACTGTGGTGACCAGCAGGGGCCACCAGCGTGTGGCGCTTCAAAGCAGTGAAACATTTTGCCAAGCGTTTGGTTCTATTGACTCAAAGCTTTAAAAAGCTTCAACACTCTCTGTTTTTGAACAAATGCATGTGGCTCTGCTGTGAGCAGAGCATCCAAAAATACCAAAAACTCGCAAATGTTCCCCTCCACGGAAATCTTTAGTAAAAGGCGAAAGATTTATGCGTGAATGAAGAGAAACTCGAGCTGTACCCCTGAGATGTTGGGCCAATGTGCTCCCACCAACATGCCACAATGCTCAGCAAGGGTAATGTCTGGTGCAGGCTCCTCCCACCCTGCTTTTTTCTTTTTCAAATCATCGAGCCATTTCCATTGGAAGGAGCAAATGTAATAAGAATCCGCCCCATCACCAGATGACCGCAAACCCTGCCTAAGAGGATGTCGCTGAGGCCGATAGTATGTTGAAGATCATTGGTAGTGGTATTCGCACAAGATTTTTTATGAACTTCCTGGAAGCGAAATTAACAAACCCTTCATCTCCTTCCATTGCGGGTTGATTCATCCATAGGACAGGGTAAGCTCCTCTCCTGCCCCATTGGCCAAAATAAAAGAGTTAAATAATAACTCCCACAATGGAAAGCATATCCAGTATTATGTGACGGTTGCCCATGCAAAACAGTGTCTACAAGGGCAAGTCCTCGTTAGTATAGTGGACAGTATCTCCGCCTGTCACGCGGAAGACCGGGGTTCGATTCCCCGACGGGGAGGCTTCTTCTTTATGACGGCCAAATAACACCTTGCATAAGCTCAGGCCTTACCGTCAAACTGCTGATAAAGCCAACCCGCCGTTCAAGACTCACCTGTTGATGATTAGCTGATTGCACGTGATAGGTCTTACTTTCAATAAAATGTTTGCAGTGGGTTTGTAAAAGGTTATTTTATGCATGTTTGGCCTGGGTTTTTGTTGCAAACCCTGCCTAAGAGGATGTCGCTGAGGCCGATAGTATGTTGAAGATCATTGGTAGTGGTATTCGCACAAGATTTTTTATGAACTTCCTGGAAGCGAAATGAACAAACCCTTCATCTCCTTCCATTGCGGGTTGATTCATCCATAGGACAGGGTAAGCTCCTCTCCTGCCCCATTGGCCAAAATAAAAGAGTTAAATAATAACTCCCACAATGGAAAGCATATCCAGTATTATGTGACGGTTGCCCATGCAAAACAGTGTCTACAAGGGCAAGTCCTCGTTAGTATAGTGGACAGTATCTCCGCCTGTCACGCGGAAGACCGGGGTTCGATTCCCCGACGGGGAGGCTTCTTCTTTATGACGGCCAAATAACACCTTGCATAAGCTCAGGCCTTACCGTCAAACTGCTGATAAAGCCAACCCGCCGTTCAAGACTCACCTGTTGATGATTAGCTGATTGCACGTGATAGGTCTTACTTTCAATAAAATGTTTGCAGTGGGTTTGTAAAAGGTTATTTTATGCATGTTTGGCCTGGGTTTTTGTTGCAAACCCTGCCTAAGAGGATGTCGCTGAGGCCGATAGTATGTTGAAGATCATTGGTAGTGGTATTCGCACAAGATTTTTTATGAACTTCCTGGAAGCGAAATGAACAAACCCTTCATCTCCTTCCATTGCGGGTTGATTCCTCCATAGGACAGGGTAAGCTCCTCTCCTGCCCCATTGGCCAAAATAAAAGAGTTAAATAATAACTCCCACAATGGAAAGCATATCCAGTATTATGTGACAGTTGCCCATGCAAAACAGTGTCTGCAAGAGCAAGTCCTCGTTAGTATAGTGGACAGTATCTCCGCCTGTCACGCGGAAGACCGGGGTTCGATTCCCCGACGGGGAGGCTTCTTCTTTATGACGGCCAAATAACACCTTGCATAAGCTCAGGCCTTACCGTCAAACTGCTGATAAAGCCAACCCGCCGTTCAAGACTCACCTGTTGATGATTAGCTGATTGCACGTGATAGGTCTTACTTTCAATAAAATGTTTGCAGTGGGTTTGTAAAAGGTGTTTTTATGCATGTTTGGCCTGGGTTTGTGTTGCATTTACACTGTGGTGACCAGCAGGGGCCACCAGCGTGTGGCGCTTCAAAGCAGTGAAACATTTTGCCAAGCGTTTGGCTCTATTGACTCAAAGCTTTAAAAAGCTTCAACACTCTCTGTTTTTGAACAAATGCATGTGGCTCTGCTGTGAGCAGAGCATCCAAAAATACCAAAAACTCGCAAATGTTCCCCTCCACGGAAATCTTTAGTAAAAGGCGAAAGATTTATGCGTGAATGAAGAGAAACTCGAGCTGTACCCCTGAGATGTTGGGCCAATGTGCTCCCACCAACATGCCACAATGCTCAGCAAGGGTAATGTCTGGTGCAGGCTCCTCCCACCCTGCTTTTTTCTTTTTCAAATCATCGAGCCATTTCCATTGGAAGGAGCAAATGTAATAAGAATCCGCCCCATCACCAGATGACCGCAAACCCTGCTTAAGAGGATGTCGCTGAGGCCGATAGTATGTTGAAGATCAGTAGTTAATATACTACACCAAATGTCAAAATTTGATTGATTGACAGGTGGGCGGGGCTTCCGATATAGGGGGCGGGACTTCCGGTGTAGGCGGGACTTCCGGTGTAGGCGGGACATCCGGTGTAGGCGGGACTTCCTGTATAGGCGGGACATCCGGTGTAGGCGGGACTTCCTGTATAGGCGGGACTTCCTGTATAGGCGGGACTTCCTGTATAGGCGGGACTTCCTGTTTAATAAATCATGTGATTGACATTAGGTTTTGATGTTTTTTTGACAGTTGGTTTTTGACCTATTGTCATAATTAATCATATGATTGACAGTTGGTTTTGATGTCTTTGATGACTTTGACAGTTGGTTTTGATGTCTTTGATGACTTTGACAGTTGGTTTTGATGTCTTTGATGACTTTGACAGTTGGTTTTTTTGTTTTGAATGCGGTATAATAAATCATGTTATTGACAGAAGGTTTTATCTTTTGAAGTCGCTGTTATCAGAAAATTCCCCGCGCATCCCAGAGCAGTGTATATAAATGGGGCCATTGTGAAGTCCGTCTCCCCCAAACATCTGTTCTTTTAAAACAATATAAGCCTTACAAATGCAATCAGTTAAATGTTTAAACAATGAAATAAAAAAATAAAAAAAATCAGCTTACATGTACAATCAGTTACATGTTTATTAAAAAGTTAAAGAAAAAATAAAGGTTATGGATGTATAAAACAAAAAATCATCTCACGGCCCTCTGCCTTCTTTTCAAGAAACTACTAGCGTTCACCTTGAGCGCGTCTCTCAAAAACAGGGAGGCGCGCATCTATGTATGTGTGTGTGTCTGTGTGTAACAGGCACGGTCTTTATTTTTTCCAATTACAATCTTTTAGCAGTAGTACATCCGTAGGGAGTCGTCCTGAGTGTGTATGTGTGTGTGTGTGTGTGTGTGTGTGTGTGTGTGTGTGTGTGGGTGTGTGTGTATGTACGCGCCACCTCTGACATCTCCCCTCGCATTCCAGCGATTCCAGTGACAGGTTCTTCTCATGCGGAGAGATATAACACATGTAACCGTATATTGTATGCATTGAACCTATTTCTTCATTATATCCTATTTGTATGTAAAATGATAAAAAGCAAATATTTGAACCTGTATCAAACTAAACAACAAGAACAAAGTTAGCAAATGTCTTTCCAGAGCCAATGTTGTTCGTACTCATTTTATTTCCAAGCCTAATCTTGAAAGTTTAAATTAGATTAAATATTTAAAGTTTTAATAAAATCGTATCTTCTTAATCTTCCTATAACAGCGATGTATCCAGCATCTGACGCACCATACTGGATGATTTCTGCTTAAACTCATCATAAACCATCATTTTTATATATACCTCATTTATACAAATAGTCAAGCAGGTCTTGATTAATATAACATCCTATGATTTTTAAATCCAGCATAAAGGACCGTTTTTACTAAACAGAGAATGTTCCATTACTTTTATGTTAGTGTGTTGCGTTTGGCATCGCCTCAGACATTGTAGGTGGAAATATATATTACACTCAATAATAATGATAATCTTGCTAAAACTGAAACACAGGTAATCAAACATTGTAGTTTTAGGTAGATTAAATATATATATATTACATACAACAATGTAAATACATTGAATGATTAACTTACAAAAGGAAATGCACTGTATAAAATCTCTCTCTCTCTCTCTCTCTCTCTCTCTCTCTCTCTCTCTCTCTCTCTCTCTCTCTCTCTCTCTCTCTCTCTCTCTCTCTCTCTCTCTCTCTCTCTCTCTCTCTCTCTCTCTCTCTCTCTCTCTCTCTCTCTCTCTCTCTCTCTCTCTCTCTCTCTCTCTCTCTCTCGCTTTTCGCCTTTCCAGAGCCAATGTTGTTCGTACTCATTTTATTTCCAAGCCTAATCTTAAAAGTTTAAATTAGATCTAAATTAAATATTTAAAGTTTTAATAAAATCGTATCTTCTTAATCTTCCCAGAAGACTGATATATAAAGATAGCATCTGATGCCCGATGATTTTGTGCTTAAATCCATCATAAACCATAATTTTTACTAAACAGAGCCCAGTACATAATTTTAAATATTAAAGATTCAAGCCGGTCTTGAGTAATAACGCTTAACCATGTATGAACCCCATGCAATGAAACATGTTAACAAAGTTTGTCACAAATAAACAGAATTTGTTTCAATACATTTCATTTGTTTTAAAACAATCTTAATCTAAATCCCCACACAATCATTAGTGATAGCTTCAGGGAAGGGTGAAGGGTGATGGGATGATTTGAAGACCAGCTGGTCCTCTGTGGTCAATGACACAGTAGAAGTAAAGTTTGTCTTGAGTGAATATTTAATTTTACTCGTCTTATGTCTAAGCATGATCTTACTTTAAATATTAACTGGTTATATTTTACACTACTAATATTACACTACTAATATTTGACATTTTGTGAAAGCCATGATCTAGGATTGCGTGTACAAGTTGCATATGATTTTACTTTTCTTGTGTCTTCCAAACTGGCCTTTATCATTGCGGAAACATACCCTTTACTGAAAATATACTATCGGTTATCTACTCAAAATACGGTGAATTTTACAAATGTAGCCTTTTGTTGATGAGACAGTTTGTCTGTTGACCAGCATGAACAGACTTCATGTTCTTTCTAGGAATTATGTGTGCACAAAAACTCTCTGTAAATTCAAGAGGCCTAGAGTAAGAAAACAGCGACATTGTTTAAGAAAAGATGTCATACTGCATACAGAAAATCCAATTTATTGTGATAGGTATTTTTCCCCCGCCATAGTCTTAGTTATATTATTATCAATATCACTGATCGCATTTTATTTGTCGGACTGTATATGGTTTTAGGTGAAGATTCCGATCTTGTTGTTGTCGGTGTAAGCGATCACTTGTGTGATGAATTCACTTTAAGCATATTTTTAATTGTATGACTAAACTTTTGTTGTTTTCTTTTGACAAACCTACATTTCAAACGATTGACCTCCTGTGTTTCACAGCCACGGGGAAAACATATTGTTTTGTAATACTCATTAAACCTAATCTTGGCAAATTTTTCTCACCTAGAACACAAAACTTGTACTGTTTTACACATTTTGACTATTTAACTATTTTTGTAGGTATCGTGTCATTTTAGAGGATTTACTAAAAGTTTAAATGCGCCAGAATCACAATGTTTGTAAATGATGTTTTTTTTTGTTTGTTTTTTACTCCACTAGATTGATCATATTTAGTCAGATTTCAGATGACGGTTTTTTCCAAGCATAATCTTTATACAACAATTATCCGTGCACAATTTAATTTAAGAAAAGAGACATTTAGCTATAATTAAAACATAATACAGAAATCATCTCTTCTGCTCTATTGTAAAAGTTTGCAAAGTTTATTTTTGCCATCGCCAGTAGATGACAGTTTTACATTTTGTTTCTTTGTACAGTTTTTAGATGACGACTGCTCTTTGAGCACGGTCAAACAAAATACAACATAAGAAAATTAAACTATGATGTTCTTTCAGATCGTCTTTCTGCTCTATCTAGGAAGTAGTCACAAGCCAAGACATTTACAACTACTGTGGTTAAAACACACCCGTCTATTACAGTTAGTTACAACATTTGAGAATGATGTGGTTCCCCTTTTTTATAATATGCAAACTTCAATAAAAAGTAACCTTGATAAGTAGTCATTCTAAGTAAAAAAGATTCAGGCTGTTTTAGTTTCCCCACGCTCCAATAGGGATCTGCCTTTTAGGTTTGATCCATGAAACGGGAACAAAAACAACATTACAATGTGTCTTCATGGTTGTCTCAATAATTATTCAATAACCGGTGGAATTGTTTAACATCTCTTAATTTTTTACAATTTTTAATATATGTTCAACTTAAATATTAGTTTTTAGTCATTTACAAAGATGTCATGCGCACTGTCTTATATATAATTATGATATTGTTACATGTTCTGGGTTGTTGGCATCTCTAGGTGGTAAAACTTAGCAGTAAATGAGAGACGTGATTAGGCTGTTACTCAAGCGGTCCTCTGTGACGTCTTTTAATAAAACATTTCAGCGTCATCAAGGCAAACTCATTAACGGTATGCAGTGAAATAAATATAAACATACAAAACTTTATGGTAATGAATAGGCAAGAATGAATATCTAGAATGAATACTACCTCATGCGCTTATTATATTTTGCTTAAAGTTTATTTGTTCAAGTTTTTTTTTTTTCTGAAACTGTGTTTTACCACTTTATTTTTTAAACATCACCATTCTTCTTTGTCTGTAATTGTAATTATGTGCATGTTTGTTATCCCCTTTCCACTAAAACTACGTTTCCAACATTTAGCTGTAATGCTAGCGACCATATTATGTTCTTCACATCTCTCGTTTCGTATAGAGCATTTAGTTGATTTAATCAGATGATGCATTAAACCAGCGTATTCATCATTTATACTAACTTAAATGTTTTTGAATGGGGAAGAAAACATTTTATTTTGATTGTGTAATACCATTTCAAAGAACAAGGGTTAGAAGCTGTGACATGAATAATCGCACATCGTGTGTGTTAAAGTAGGTGGTGTTTTATGACTATTTAAGACGTCATATTATCTCTAACAACCACGAAGCTACAGGTCCTACCCACTGAATTTGGTGTTTAAAGAAGTTAGGATACGGTCTACAACTCTAGTGTTACAATGGCTACTCCTGAAACTTCTGAAACATCTGTGATGGGTGTAACACTGACAAGAAGAACTTCTGTTGAAACGGAAGAAAACCTTCCTTACACACAGCAGAAAAAACAGAGGATCCATTTGACCAAGTTTCTTCATGAAGATGAAGATTCTGTGAAACAGGAATTTCTGCTAGGTGGTGTTTATATTGGCGGATTTGTTTTTGACAAGGCAGCACAGACGGTCAAGCTCTACGCTGTGGAATTTTTTGAAGAATTGGAGACATCGGAGACACCTTGTGTGGTTTTTCCCGCTAAAGACTGGTCATTTTTCTACAATCGTGTTTGGAGCGATCTTAATGGGCTTGCTAGTAAAACCTTTTACATCAACGAATGGGATGGAGTGACACCAAATGTGAGGTACAAGGTGACAAAGGACAGTGAGGAACCAAAGCCTGATGATTGTGTACTCATATCAACCTGCAGGAACAAGACGCTACATGAACAAACCCGACTTAAGCGGCGTAAATGCTACGAGGAGGCCGAAATTCGAAATTCGAAGTATTGGCTTCAAAGCAGCAGCGACTCAAACTCTGATAATGACTACCCAATTCCAGAGGACTACCCTTTTGAATGTTGTACAAAGAGTCTTGTCCTCTTGTGGAGTGACATGCCTATGTTGCACACCGTCTTTTCAGCAATTGACATGCTTTTTAAGCGGAGTTGAGTTTAATTCATTTAAAGTCATGGTGATATGTCTTAATAAGTATTGAATAGGAACATGCGTTCTGGTAAAAACACTATTTGTACAATTATATTGTAATGTACAATTGTTACAAGCCACGGTTGTCCTAGACTCAGTTTCCCATGATCCTCCCTGTCCTACAACTGAACTCACTTCGTCATCCTCTCTCCCGCACTCCCCGGATCCCCTGCACTCCCATTATATTGGACTCACTTCCCTGTACCCCATGTCTATTCTTATTGATATGTTTACTATGGTTGGTATTGTGTGTTTGGTTGATGTGTTATCCCCTCGCTGAATAAACCTGTCTATTGTTGGAAGTCCAATTCTGATTCATCCCTGCTGCACCGCACCAACCGTAAAAACTATGAATTTGTTTAACTGTGATTGAATTTCACTCGCCTCTAAAAATCTGTTACCAGACAACATAATGTCTTATTCAAATTGTAGAATATTGATTAAAAGTGTTTGTATATACTGGAAAAACATTTAAATTATTATTAATCTGTTTCATACAATATGTACATTGCGTCTTAATATTACTTGAGCCATATTAATATGCCAATGTCAATGAAAGTATTTAACTGAACATCTTAACATTATCTTTGGTATATAAGTTACCTTAAAATCTGAGCAAAAATAAAAATTCCATCCATCTACTTTTTAAATACATGTTATGAATTCGAACAATCCACAATTGCATGTTTTTTTTTTTTTTTTTTTTTTTTTTCATCCAATCTATAGTCACATTTTTAAACTAATTACAATTAGCACAACATCATTCTGTTGTTTCGACACAATATACAATCAGTTAACACAATTCTAAAATTGTTTAATTTTTTTCATTCGAGCTTACCCAATACCAAAATCATATATTCTTTTGGTCATATTTACAAATGGTTAAACACGGTAAGACACAAATGAAGACCTAATGTTCCAAATATAGTATAAAGCCTCTACTTCTGAAACAACAGCAGCAGCTCAAACATATTGAAATATATATAAAACAAAGACTGAAACAACTGATAAGCAGATCTCTGAAATATATTATCTTGTTAAAATAGTGTTAGAATCATTTAAGATGATTATTTTATTAATATTACAATTTTTCCAATTGTTAACACACTAAAATGACATGCATGGCACAATTATTTAAACTGACACTCAATGAGCAAAACCTCAGCCCAGATATGCAGAACTATAATCACATTCTGTGATTAGTTTTTTGCATAACACTACGCACAGTGTTTTGCAAAACCCTAAACACTCAATATTAGACACCGAAATCGAACCTGATGTCACTTCTTTCCCATTTCAAGGCACTGTTTTCCAAAATATCACCCCTATAAACCAATTGTTCAAACATCAGGTGTGTAGACACTTAGGTGCTTAATTGTAAACTCTACAATCTGGGGTAAGCACTATAAAAGGGCAACAGGTTAGTTTACCTGTCTTCAACAAAAATGGAAGGAAACGTTGTAGTAAGAGAAAGAGTGAGGATGCGAGGGGGAGCCCATCGAGGACGAGGGGTAGAGAGGGGAAGAGGGGTATAGTGAGTAGGAAGAGGCAGACGTGGGATGTGGACAAAGAAGACTGGGGACCAACTTTATCAGATGCCATACTGAGTACCCATGGGTTGACATTGAGAGAGTTGAAAGGCATGAATGAATCTAATGATTTTACAATGTGGAGAGAAATATATATTTTCGTCAATATGCAGTACTGGTCTTATGTTTACTGTTTGTTCAATATATTCACATACTTTACTCTAACAAAACTTTCGAAAATCAAACCCAAATTATATCCGTAGAAAATTAGAAATGGAACAATTGTTTAAGATTGAGAACAGCAGAGTGTAAATGAACCAAACAGAATCAGAGTGTATGGACCGTGTGTGTGCCCTACGCTGTCAAAATTGGGGTTTGTTAAATTATTGTAAAATTTGAAAGAAGTGTTTCATTTGTAAAAGAACTGAGGTGTTCTGCTACTTATGTATGTAGATGTGTGAATTGTATGTAGTGTTTTGACAAGCCTTTTTAAAATCGTAAAAAATCCATATTTACCTCCTAAAGAATCAGGGTAGCAAGCGGTGTAATATACTGTTTGTAGCTGGCTCAGACATGCTCATAAAATAATAACAAGTGATTGCCCCTTTTATTCTTCAAGAAACTGTTTCTGGCCCTTGATGGACTTAAGTTTTCTCCTAAAGTACGTTCTTACCTTGAGAAAACCTGTACCCTGTGACATCCAAAAGGTTCATTGCGTGCAGCCTTTACGTTTACATTTGCGCATCTCTTACGCTGTATTAAAACAACATAGATGGTAATGAAGGATGCCATCATTTTATAACTGTTTTGAAAAATATGTTTACATTCACACATTTCTTACAAATTTATTTTTTGCTCGTTTAAAAGGTTTTCAGATGTTTTGATACTGAGATTATCTATGCATAGAACTGCTAATTTTAGAGTTCTAATATGTGTTTAATATGTTATTGAACGCGGATGTTTATCATTGCTCAAGTTGCTTAAACCTTTAAAGTGATTATAAGCATTATAGGTTTCTGTAAGTGCTTGTTATTTCTTCTAAGGAGAATTAACTGCATATTGTCACAGTATTATTTTGTCACATTATAAGAGTAACATTTTACTTTTAAAATAATGACCAGCACTGCAAGTAAAATGTATTTAAAGAGCAAATGATTTTGTGTAATTATATTAATTACATCAGATTTGTAAGTAAAAATTACTCTATATAATTGTAACAGGCCAAGTTATATTTACTTGTCCACTTTGTTAATTTTACTTCACATAGTTAAGTAGATTTATTTAATATCCATATGTGTAAAATGTGCATAGTTGTTTGCAAGTTTATGCACAAATATTTTTTGAGAAAATCTAATCTAAACCATTTTTCATTGTTGTGAAGATATATAAAACAAAGACCGAAACAACT
Organism: Romanogobio albipinnatus; assembly: GCA_023566225.1. NCBI lineage: Eukaryota > Metazoa > Chordata > Actinopteri > Cypriniformes > Gobionidae > Romanogobio > Romanogobio albipinnatus. The sequence continues at coordinate 15,871,400 of CM042248.1, read as the reverse complement.
TAAGCATTTATGTAGCATATCTTTGAAATATTTTATCTTGTAAAACATGGTGTTAAAAATCATTGTTGAAGTTATTTCCATTACTTGAACTTACCGTAAAATAGCAAACTATTGCTTTAAATATTCAAGTACTTTAAAATAAAAATCTAGTGTAATTAATAAAAGTTGAAAATTGCTTAACTTATTCTGATTAGTTAACGCAATGTAAAAACATATGCTGTCATAACTTATCGATCATATAAGTTTTACAGTGTACAGAGGAATGGAGGGGGAGGAGTAGATGGAGGAGAGGAGTATTAGGATCAGGACAATGGGTGGAAGGAGAGATAGAGGAGAGAAGGAAAAATATGTGCATTCTTGGCAACATACTATCTAAAAGTGAACGAGTCAATACTTAATAGGACACATTCAACAAAATTGTAGAATGACTTACAGTAAAAGAAACGATATATATATATATATATATATAGCAATGGAATGCATATTGTCTGCAGGTAGAACTGAAATGCAGGTTTCATAATACCATCAATTGTTAGTATTTGTCATTGTGCACTATGTTCTAGAGTTTGACAGAATGATTCAATTTTGAATCGGGTTTGTTCTGTTTTGATTACATTAGTTATATTTTGAAAGGTAGATTTTGTATTTAACAAAATATGTTTTTTGGCTGAAGTTTAACTATGATGTAGGTGTGGTAAATACTTGTTAGCGGTTTAAAAAGAGTGTAGTTTTTACTTAGCTTTTATGACTTCCTGACGACAACCCCCATACACCCCTCACAACAGGGGCGGGGTTAAGGGAGTCTCCCAAAACGGCAGTCCTGATAAACTCTACACATAGTGCTCGGTTAACGCAAGCAATCTGGGTTCCTAGCTGAAAGGGATCTAGCTACTAGCCTAGGTTTGACGACTACATCAGCACAGATTTCTGTGCTACTGCAGCATCAGAAGTTGAAGGAAGATTGTCTGGCTGTTATATTGACCTCAAAGTCAACACTCCTGTTTGTCTGAGCCTGCCGAAAAGCTCGCTTCTTTTACTCGCATTTTGAGGGATCAGACCCCAAAAACCCCAAATTTCAGAACGTTAACCCACAAGGCCTGGACAATTGTGGACAACGGACACACCGGAGATTCCAGGGACTATTAGAATCTTTCAGCATCAACTGCACCGTATACAGTTCTGAAGAAGACATCTTCAACGGTGCGGATTTCTGGAATGGCTACGCAAAAGCTGATGGGGAGCGACTGCCCGTTGAGCTCTGGTGATGATGTGCGCAAGTACCCTCCGGCATGCACATGCTCCGTGGGGAAGGAGTGCCATGTTAAAGCCATGTTAGGCGGTATGTTTAAAGATAATTTTCGAGGTCAGATGGTTGGCTTGATGCGTAAAATCATTGACGATGCATGTGGTTCAAATAATGATTGTGCGGGGGGGTACCAAACGTGTAACAAATCTCAAAAATGAAATGGACGGCATAAGAGACCTGACAAATTCATTGCCTGATGTGACAAGCTTGTTTAAGAGCAAAGAACCTATCTGTGTAATCCTCAGAAAGGTTTTGGATGTGATGTATGATTGTAGCGATGAGTTAGGAGTTACCGAAGTACTCTGTATGTGTACATATGTATCAGATCTATGTGTATCACTGGTGTCAAAAAATGAAAAAACTGACATTAATGAAATGGTTGGAACGCTGGTCAACTACATACTAGAGAAAAACATGATAGTCTGCAGAGATTTTCTTTTCTGGCTAGATCATCTGTAATGTCATTATTAATGTTTTACTTTATGTATGTAATGCCATTCTATCATTTTCTTCAATACTTCAATTCATGTTCGTATATTCAACAATACACTGTTGAAATAAAATGCTGAATCACTTAACTTCATGTTATGATTGTGTCTGACCATTCTATACACCCAAACATATATTTATGGTAGTATAAATACTATGTAAATGATGAATATGCTGGTTTAATGCATCATCTGATTAAATCAACTAAATGCTCTATACGAAACGAGAGATGTGAAGAACATAATATGGTCGCTAGCATTACAGCTAAATGTTGGAAACGTAGTTTTAGTGGAAAGGGGATAACAAACATGCACATAATTACAATTACAGACAAAGAAGAATGGTGATGTTTAAAAAATAAAGTGGTAAAACACTGTTTCAGAAAAAAAAAAACTTGAACAAATAAACTTTAAGCAAAATATAATAAGCGCATGAGGTAGTATTCATTCTAGATATTCATTCTTGCCTATTCATTACCATAAAGTTTTGTATGTTTATATTTATTTCACTGCATACCGTTAATGAGTTTGCCTTGATGACGCTGAAATGTTTTATTAAAAGACGTCACAGAGGACCGCTTGAGTAACAACCTAATCACGTCTCTCATTTACTGCTAAGTTTTACCGCCTAGAGGTGCCAACAACCCAGAACATGTAACAATATCATAATTATATATAAGACAGTGCGCATGACATCTTTGTAAATGACTAAAAACTAATATTTAAGTTGAACATATATTAAAAATTGTAAAAAATTAAGAGATGTTAAACAATTCCACCGGTTATTGAATAATTATTGAGACAACCATGAAGACACATTGTAATGTTGTTTTTGTTCCCGTTTCATGGATCAAACCTAAAAGGCAGATCCCTATTGGAGCGTGGGGAAACTAAAACAGCCTGAATCTTTTTTACTTAGAATGACTACTTATCAAGGTTACTTTTTATTGAAGTTTGCATATTATAAAAAGGGGGACCACATCATTCTCAAATGTTGTAACTAACTGTAATAGACGGGTGTGTTTTAACCACAGTAGTTGTAAATGTCTTGGCTTGTGACTACTTCATAGAGCAGAAAGACGATCTGAAAGAACATCATAGTTTAATTTTCATATGTTGTATTTTGTTTGACCGTGCTCAAAGAGTAGTCGTCATCTAAAAACTGTACAAAGAAACAAAATGTAAAACTGTCATCTACTGGCGGTGGCAAAAATAAACTTTGCAAACTTTTACAATAGAGCAGAAGAGATGATTTCTGTATTATGTTTTAATTATAGCTAAATGTCTCTTTTCTTAAATTAAATTGTGCACGGATAATTGTTGTATAAAGATTATGCTTGGAAAAAACCGTCATCTGAAATCTGACTAAATATGATCAATCTAGTGGAGTAAAAAAAAAAAAACAAAAAAAAAAAAAAACATCATTTACAAACATTGTGATTCTGGCGCATTTAAACTTTTAGTAAATCCTCTAAAATGACACGATACCTACAAAAATAGTTAAATAGTCAAAATGTGTAAAACAGTACAAGTTTTGTGTTCTAGGTGAGAAAAATTTGCCAAGATTAGGTTTATTGAGTATTACAAAACAATATGTTTTCCCCCGTGGCTGTGAAACACAGGAGGTCAATCGTTTGAAATGTAGGTTTGTCAAAAGAAAACAACAAAAGTTTAGTCATACAATTAAAAATATGCTTAAAGTGAATTCATCACACAAGTGATCGCTTACACCGACAACAACAAGATCGGAATCTTCACCTAAAACCATATACAGTCCGACAAATAAAATGCGATCAGTGATATTGATAATAATATAACTAAGACTATGGCGGGGGAAAAATACCTATCACAATAAATTGGATTTTCTGTATGCAGTATGACATCTTTTCTTAAACAATGTCGCTGTTTTCTTACTCTAGGCCTCTTGAATTTACAGAGAGTTTTGTGCACACATAATTCCTAGAAAGAACATGTAGTCTGTTCATGCTGGTCAACAGACAAACTGTCTCATCAACAAAAGGCTACATTTGTAAAATTCACCGTATTTTGAGTAGATAACCGATAGTATATTTTCAGTAAAGGGTATGTTTCCGCAATGATAAAGGCCAGTTTGGAAGACACAAGAAAAGTAAAATCATATGCAACTTGTACACGCAATCCTAGATCATGGCTTTCACAAAATGTCAAATATTAGTAGTGTAATATTAGTAGTGTAAAATATAACCAGTTAATATTTAAAGTAAGATCATGCTTAGACATAAGACGAGTAAAATTAAATATTCACTCAAGACAAACTTTACTTCTACTGTGTCATTGACCACAGAGGACCAGCTGGTCTTCAAATCATCCCATCACCCTTCACCCTTCCCTGAAGCTATCACTAATGATTGTGTGGGGATTTTCTTAAAGATTTAGATTAAGATTGTTTTAAAACAAATGAAATGTATTGAAACAAATTCTGTTTATTTGTGACAAACTTTGTTAACATGTTTCATTGCATGGGGTTCATACATGGTTAAGCGTTATTACTCAAGACCGGCTTGAATCTTTAATATTTAAAATTATGTACTGGGCTCTGTTTAGTAAAAATTATGGTTTATGATGGATTTAAGCACAAAATCATCGGGCATCAGATGCTATCTTTATATATCAGTCTTCTGGGAAGATTAAGAAGATACGATTTTATTAAAACTTTAAATATTTAATTTAGATCTAATTTAAACTTTTAAGATTAGGCTTGGAAATAAAATGAGTACGAACAACATTGGCTCTGGAAAGGCGAAAAGCGAGAGAGAGAGAGAGAGAGAGAGAGAGAGAGAGAGAGAGAGAGAGATTTTATACAGTGCATTTCCTTTTGTAAGTTAATCATTCAATGTATTTACATTGTTGTATGTAATATATATATATATATATATATTTAATCTACCTAAAACTACAATGTTTGATTACCTGTGTTTCAGTTTTAGCAAGATTATCATTATTATTGAGTGTAATATATATTTCCACCTACAATGTCTGAGGCGATGCCAAACGCAACACACTAACATAAAAGTAATGGAACATTCTCTGTTTAGTAAAAACGGTCCTTTATGCTGGATTTAAAAATCATAGGATGTTATATTAATCAAGACCTGCTTGACTATTTGTATAAATGAGGTATATATAAAAATGATGGTTTATGATGAGTTTAAGCAGAAATCATCCAGTATGGTGCGTCAGATGCTGGATACATCGCTGTTATAGGAAGATTAAGAAGATACGATTTTATTAAAACTTTAAATATTTAATCTAATTTAAACTTTCAAGATTAGGCTTGGAAATAAAATGAGTACGAACAACATTGGCTCTGGAAAGACATTTGCTAACTTTGTTCTTGTTGTTTAGTTTGATACAGGTTCAAATATTTGCTTTTTATCATTTTACATACAAATAGGATATAATGAAGAAATAGGTTCAATGCATACAATATACGGTTACATGTGTTATATCTCTCCGCATGAGAAGAACCTGTCACTGGAATCGCTGGAATGCGAGGGGAGATGTCAGAGGTGGCGCGTACATACACACACACCCACACACACACACACACACACACACACACACACACACACACATACACACTCAGGACGACTCCCTACGGATGTACTACTGCTAAAAGATTGTAATTGGAAAAAATAAAGACCGTGCCTGTTACACACAGACACACACACATACATAGATGCGCGCCTCCCTGTTTTTGAGAGACGCGCTCAAGGTGAACGCTAGTAGTTTCTTGAAAAGAAGGCAGAGGGCCGTGAGATGATTTTTTGTTTTATACATCCATAACCTTTATTTTTTCTTTAACTTTTTAATAAACATGTAACTGATTGTACATGTAAGCTGATTTTTTTTATTTTTTTATTTCATTGTTTAAACATTTAACTGATTGCATTTGTAAGGCTTATATTGTTTTAAAAGAACAGATGTTTGGGGGAGACGGACTTCACAATGGCCCCATTTATATACACTGCTCTGGGATGCGCGGGGAATTTTCTGATAACAGCGACTTCAAAAGATAAAACCTTCTGTCAATAACATGATTTATTATACCGCATTCAAAACAAAAAAACCAACTGTCAAAGTCATCAAAGACATCAAAACCAACTGTCAAAGTCATCAAAGACATCAAAACCAACTGTCAAAGTCATCAAAGACATCAAAACCAACTGTCAATCATATGATTAATTATGACAATAGGTCAAAAACCAACTGTCAAAAAAACATCAAAACCTAATGTCAATCACATGATTTATTAAACAGGAAGTCCCGCCTATACAGGAAGTCCCGCCTATACAGGAAGTCCCGCCTATACAGGAAGTCCCGCCTACACCGGATGTCCCGCCTATACAGGAAGTCCCGCCTACACCGGATGTCCCGCCTACACCGGAAGTCCCGCCTACACCGGAAGTCCCGCCCCCTATATCGGAAGCCCCGCCCACCTGTCAATCAATCAAATTTTGACATTTGGTGTAGTATATTAACTACTAAGATCATTGGTAGTGGTATTCGCACAAGATTTTTTATGAACTTCCTGGAAGCGAAATGAACAAACCCTTCATCTCCTTCCATTGCAGGTTGATTCCTCCATAGGACAGGGTAAGCTCCTCTCCTGCCCCATTGGCCAAAATAAAAGAGTTAAATAATAACTCCCACAATGGAAAGCATATCCAGTATTATGTGACGGTTGCCCATGCAAAACAGTGTCTGCAAGGGCAAGTCCTCGTTAGTATAGTGGACAGTATCTCCGCCTGTCACGCGGAAGACCGGGGTTCGATTCCCCGACGGGGAGGCTTCTTCTTTATGATGGCCAAATAACACCTTGCATAAGCTCAGGCCTTACCGTCAAACTGCTGATAAAGCCAACCCGCCGTTCAAGACTCACCTGTTGATGATTAGCTGATTGCACGTGATAGGTCTTACTTTCAATAAAATGTTTGCAGTGGGTTTGTAAAAGGTGTTTTTATGCATGTTTGGCCTGGGTTTGTGTTGCATTTACACTGTGGTGACCAGCAGGGGCCACCAGCGTGTGGCGCTTCAAAGCAGTGAAACATTTTGCCAAGCGTTTGGTTCTATTGACTCAAAGCTTCAAAAAGCTTCAACACTCTCTGTTTTTGAACAAATGCATGTGGCTCTGCTGTGAGCAGAGCAGCCAAAAATACCAAAAACTCGCAAATGTTCCCCTCCACGGAAATCTTTAGTAAAAGGCGAAAGATTTATGCGTGAATGAAGAGAAACTCGAGCTGTACCCCTGAGATGTTGGGCCAATGTGCTCCCACCAACATGCCACAATGCTCAGCAAGGGTAATGTCTGGTGCAGGCTCCTCCCACCCTGCTTTTTTCTTTTTCAAATCATCGAGCCATTTCCATTGGAAGGAGCAAATGTAATAAGAATCCGCCCCATCACCAGATGACCGCAAACCCTGCCTAAGAGGATGTCGCTGAGGCCGATAGTATGTTGAAGGTCATTGGTAGTGGTATTCGCACAAGATTTTTTATGAACTTCCTGGAAGCGAAATGAACAAACCCTTCATCTCCTTCCATTGCGGGTTGATTCCTCCATAGGACAGGGTAAGCTCCTCTCCTGCCCCATTGGCCAAAATAAAAGAGTTAAATAATAACTCCCACAATGGAAAGCATATCCAGTATTATGTGACGGTTGCCCATGCAAAACAGTGTCTGCAAGAGCATGTCCTCGTTAGTATAGTGGACAGTATCTCCGCCTGTCACGCGGAAGACCGGGGTTCGATTCCCCGACGGGGAGGCTTCTTCTTTATGACGGCCAAATAACACCTTGCATAAGCTCAGGCCTTACCGTCAAACTGCTGATAAAGCCAACCCGCCGTTCAAGACTCACCTGTTGATGATTAGCTGATTGCACGTGATAGGTCTTACTTTCAATAAAATGTTTGCAGTGGGTTTGTAAAAGGTGTTTTTATGCATGTTTGGCCTGGGTTTGTGTTGCAAACCCTGCCTAAGAGGATGTCGCTGAGGCCGATAGTATGTTGAAGATCATTGGTAGTGGTATTCGCACAAGATTTTTTATGAACTTCCTGGAAGCGAAATGAACAAACCCTTCATCTCCTTCCATTGCGTGTTGATTCCTCCATAGGACAGGGTAAGCTCCTCTCCTGCCCCATTGGCCAAAATAAAAGAGTTAAATAATAACTCCCACAATGGAAAGCATATCCAGTATTATGTGACAGTTGCCCATGCAAAACAGTGTCTGCAAGAGCAAGTCCTCGTTAGTATAGTGGACAGTATCTCCGCCTGTCACGCGGAAGACCGGGGTTCGATTCCCCGACGGGGAGGCTTCTTCTTTATGACGGCCAAATAACGCCTTGCATAAGCTCAGGCCTTACCGTCAAACTGCTGATAAAGCCAACCCGCCGTTCAAGACTCACCTGTTGATGATTAGCTGATTGCACGTGATAGGTCTTACTTTCAATAAAATGTTTGCAGTGGGTTTGTAAAAGGTTATTTTATGCATGTTTGGCCTGGGTTTGTGTTGCAAACCCTGCCTAAGAGGATGTCGCTGAGGCCGATAGTATGTTGAAGATCATTGGTAGTGGTATTCGCACAAGATTTTTTATGAACTTCCTGGAAGCGAAATGAACAAACCCTTCATCTCCTTCCATTGCGGGTTGATTCCTCCATAGGACAGGGTAAGCTCCTCTCCTGCCCCATTGGCCAAAATAAAAGAGTTAAATAATAACTCCCACAATGGAAAGCATATCCAGTATTATGTGACGGTTGCCCATGCAAAACAGTGTCTGTAAGGGCAAGTCCTCGTTAGTATAGTGGACAATATCTCCGCCTGTCACGCGGAAGACCGGGGTTCGATTCCCCGACGGGGAGGCTTCTTCTTTATGACGGCCAAATAACACCTTGCATAAGCTCAGGCCTTACCGTCAAACTGCTGATAAAGCCAACCCGCCGTTCAAGACTCACCTGTTGATGATTAGCTGATTGCATGTGATAGGTCTTACTTTCAATAAAATGTTTGCAGTGGGTTTGTAAAAGGTTATTTTATGCATGTTTGGCCTGGGTTTGTGTTGCAAACCCTGCCTAAGAGGATGTCGCTGAGGCCGATAGTATGTTGACGATCATTGGTAGTGGTATTCGCACAAGATTTTTTATGAACTTCCTGGAAGCGAAATTAACAAACCCTTCATCTTCTTCCATTGCGGGTTGATTCCTCCATAGGACAGGGTAAGCTCCTCTCCTGCCCCATTGGCCAAAATAAAAGAGTTAAATAATAACTCCCACAATGGAAAGCATATCCAGTATTATGTGACGGTTGCCCATGCAAAACAGTGTCTGCAAGGGCAAGTCCTCGTTAGTATAGTGGACAGTATCTCCGCCTGTCACGCGGAAGACCGGGGTTCGATTCCCCGACGGGGAGGCTTCTTCTTTATGACGGCCAAATAACACCTTGCATAAGCTCAGGCCTTACCATCAAACTGCTGATAAAGCCAACCCGCCGTTCAAGACTCACCTGTTGATGATTAGCTGATTGCACGTGATAGGTCTTACTTTCAATAAAATGTTTGCAGTGGGTTTGTAAAATGTGTTTTTATGCATGTTTGGCCTGGGTTTGTGTTGCATTTACACTGTGGTGACCAGCAGGGGCCACCAGCGTGTGGCGCTTCAAAGCAGTGAAACATTTTGCCAAGCGTTTGGTTCTATTGACTCAAAGCTTTAAAAAGCTTCAACACTCTCTGTTTTTGAACAAATGCATGTGGCTCTGCTGTGAGCAGAGCATCCAAAAATACCAAAAACTCGCAAATGTTCCCCTCCACGGAAATCTTTAGTAAAAGGCGAAAGATTTATGCGTGAATGAAGAGAAACTCGAGCTGTACCCCTGAGATGTTGGGCCAATGTGATCCCACCAACATGCCACAATGCTCAACAAGGGTAATGTCTGGTGCAGGCTCCTCCCACCCTGCTTTTTTCTTTTTCAAATCATCGAGCCATTTCCATTGGAAGGAGCAAATGTAATAAGAATCCGCCCCATCACCAGATGACCGCAAACCCTGCCTAAGAGGATGTCGCTGAGGCCGATAGTATGTTGAAGATCATTGGTAGTGGTATTCGCACAAGATTTTTTATGAACTTCCTGGAAGCGAAATGAACAAACCCTTCATCTCCTTCCATTGCGGGTTGATTCCTCCATAGGACAGGGTAAGCTCCTCTCCTGACCCATTGGCCAAAATAAAAGAGTTAAATAATAACTCCCACAATGGAAAGCATATCAAGTATTATGTGACGGTTGCCCATGCAAAACAGTGTCTGCAAGGGCAAGTCCTCGTTAGTATAGTGGACAGTATCTCCGCCTGTCACGCGGAAGACCGGGGTTCGATTCCCTGACGGGGAGGCTTCTTCTTTATGGCGGCCAAATAACACCTTGCATAAGCTCAGGCCTTACCGTCAAACTGCTGATAAAGCCAACCCGCCGTTCAAGACTCACCTGTTGATGATTAGCTGATTGCACGTGATAGGTCTTACTTTCAATAAAATGTTTGCAGTGGGTTTGTAAAAGGTGTTTTTATGCATGTTTGGCCTGGGTTTGTGTTGCAAACCCTGCCTAAGAGGATGTCACTGAGGCCGATAGTATGTTGAAGATCATTGGTAGTGGTATTCGCACAAGATTTTTTATGAACTTCCTGGAAGCGAAATGAACAAACCCTTCATCTCCTTCCATTGCGGGTTGATTCCTCCATAGGACAGGGTAAGCTCCTCTCCTGCCCCATTGGCCAAAATAAAAGAGTTAAATAATAACTCCCACAATGGAAAGCATATCCAGTATTATGTGACGGTTGCCCATACAAAACAGTGTCTGCAAGAGCAAGTCCTCGTTAGTATAGTGGACAGTATCTCCGCCTGTCACGCGGAAGACCGGGGTTCGATTCCCCGACGGGGAGGCTTCTTCTTTATGACGGCCAAATAACACCTTGCATAAGCTCAGGCCTTACCGTCAAACTGCTGATAAAGCCAACCCGCCGTTCAAGACTCACCTGTTGATGATTAGCTGATTGCACGTGATAGGTCTTACTTTCAATAAAATGTTTGCAGTGGGTTTGTAAAAGGTTATTTTATGCATGTTTGGCCTGGGTTTGTGTTGCAAACCCTGCCTAAGAGGATGTCGCTGAGGCCGATAGTATGTTGAAGATCATTGGTAGTGGTATTCGCACAAGATTTTTTATGAACTTCCTGGAAGCGAAATGAACAAACCCTTCATCTCCTTCAATTGCGGGTTGATTCCTCCATAGGACAGGGTAAGCTCCTCTCCTGCCCCATTGGCCAAAATAAAAGAGTTAAATAATAACTCCCACAATGGAAAGCATATCCAGTATTATGTGACGGTTGCCCATGCAAAACAGTGTCTGCAAGAGCAAGTCCTCGTTAGTATAGTGGACAGTATCTCCGCCTGTCACGCGGAAGACCGGGGTTCGATTCCCCGACGGGGAGGCTTCTTCTTTATGACGGCCAAATAACACCTTGCATAAGCTCAGGCCTTACCGTCAAACTGCTGATAAAGCCAACCCGCCGTTCAAGACTCACCTGTTGATGATTAGCTGATTGCACGTGATAGGTCTTACTTTCAATAAAATGTTTGCAGTGGGTTTGTAAAAGGTTATTTTATGCATGTTTGGCCTGGGTTTGTGTTGCATTTACACTGTGGTGACCAGCAGGGGCCACCAGCGTGTGGCGCTTCAAAGCAGTGAAACATTTTGCCAAGCGTTTGGCTCTATTGACTCAAATTTTTAAAAAGCTTCAACACTCTCTGTTTTTGAACAAATGCATGTGGCTCTGCTGTGAGCAGAGCATCCAAAAATACCAAAAACTCGCAAATGTTCCCCTCCACGGAAATCTTTAGTAAAAGGCGAAAGATTTATGCGTGAATGAAGAGAAACTCGAGCTGTACCCCTGAGATGTTGGGCCAATGTGCTCCCACCAACATGCCACAATGCTCAGCAAGGGTAATGTCTGGTGCAGGCTCCTCCCACCCTGCTTTTTTCTTTTTCAAATCATCGAGCCATTTCCATTGGAAGGAGCAAATGTAATAAGAATCCGCCCCATCACCAGATGACCGCAAACCCTGCTTAAGAGGATGTCGCTGAGGCCGATAGTATGTTGAAGATCATTGGTAGTGGTATTCGCACAAGATTTTTTATGAACTTCCTGGAAGCGAAATGAACAAACCCTTCATCTCCTTCCATTGCGGGTTGATTCCTCCATAGGACAGGGTAAGCTCCTCTCCTGCCCCATTGGCCAAAATAAAAGAGTTAAATAATAACTCCCACAATGGAAAGCATATCCAGTATTATGTGACGGTTGCCCATGCAAAACAGTGTCTGCAAGGGCAAGTCCTCGTTAGTATAGTGGACAGTATCTCCGCCTGTCACGCGGAAGACCGGGGTTCGATTCCCCGACGGGGAGGCTTCTTCTTTATGACGGCCAAATAACACCTTGCATAAGCTCAGGCCTTACCGTCAAACTGCTGATAAAGCCAACCCGCCGTTCAAGACTCACCTGTTGATGATTAGCTGATTGCACGTGATAGGTCTTACTTTCAATAAAATGTTTGCAGTGGGTTTGTAAAAGGTGTTTTTATGCATGTTTGGCCTGGGTTTGTGTTGCATTTACACTGTGGTGACCAGCAGGGGCCACCAGCGTGTGGCGCTTCAAAGCAGTGAAACATTTTGCCAAGCGTTTGGTTCTATTGACTCAAAGCTTTAAAAAGCTTCAACACTCTCTGTTTTTGAACAAATGCATGTGGCTCTGCTGTGAGCAGAGCATCCAAAAATACCAAAAACTCGCAAATGTTCCCCTCCACGGAAATCTTTAGTAAAAGGCGAAAGATTTATGCGTGAATGAAGAGAAACTCGAGCTGTACCCCTGAGATGTTGGGCCAATGTGCTCCCACCAACATGCCACAATGCTCAGCAAGGGTAATGTCTGGTGCAGGCTCCTCCCACCCTGCTTTTTTCTTTTTCAAATCATCGAGCCATTTCCATTGGAAGGAGCAAATGTAATAAGAATCCGCCCCATCACCAGATGACCGCAAACCCTGCTTAAGAGGATGTCGCTGAGGCCGATAGTATGTTGAAGATCATTGGTAGTGGTATTCGCACAAGATTTTTTATGAACTTCCTGGAAGCGAAATGAACAAACCCTTCATCTCCTTCCATTGCGGGTTGATTCCTCCATAGGACAGGGTAAGCTCCTCTCCTGCCCCATTGGCCAAAATAAAAGAGTTAAATAATAACTCCCACAATGGAAAGCATATCCAGTATTATGTGACGGTTGCCCATGCAAAACAGTGTCTGCAAGGGCAAGTCCTCGTTAGTATAGTGGACAGTATCTCCGCCTGTCACACGGAAGACCGGGGTTCGATTCCCCGACGGGGAGGCTTCTTCTTTATGACGGCCAAATAACACCTTGCATAAGCTCAGGCCTTACCGTCAAACTGCTGATAAAGCCAACCCGCCGTTCAAGACTCACCTGTTGATGATTAGCTGATTGCACGTGATAGGTCTTACTTTCAATAAAATGTTTGCAGTGGGTTTGTAAAAGGTGTTTTTATGCATGTTTGGCCTGGGTTTGTGTTGCATTTACACTGTGGTGACCAGCAGGGGCCACCAGCGTGTGGCGCTTCAAAGCAGTGAAACATTTTGCCAAGCGTTTGGCTCTATTGACTCAAAGCTTTAAAAAGCTTCAACACTCTCTGTTTTTGAACAAATGCATGTGGCTCTGCTGTGAGCAGAGCATCCAAAAATACCAAAAACTCGCAAATGTTCCCCTCCACGGAAATCTTTAGTAAAAGGCGAAAGATTTATGCGTGAATGAAGAGAAACTCGAGCTGTACCCCTGAGATGTTGGGCCAATGTGCTCCCACCAACATGCCACAATGCTCAGCAAGGGTAATGTCTGGTGCAGGCTCCTCCCACCCTGCTTTTTTCTTTTTCAAATCATCGAGCCATTTCCATTGGAAGGAGCAAATGTAATAAGAATCCGCCCCATCACCAGATGACCGCAAACCCTGCTTAAGAGGATGTCGCTGAGGCCGATAGTATGTTGAAGATCATTGGTAGTGGTATTCGCACAAGATTTTTTATGAACTTCCTGGAAGCGAAATGAACAAACCCTTCATCTCCTTCCATTGCGGGTTGATTCCTCCATAGGACAGGGTAAGCTCCTCTCCTGCCCCATTGGCCAAAATAAAAGAGTTAAATAATAACTCCCACAATGGAAAGCATATCCAGTATTATGTGACGGTTGCCCATGCAAAACAGTGTCTGCAATGGCAAGTCCTCGTTAGTATAGTGGACAGTATCTCCGCCTGTCACGTGGAAGACCGGGGTTCGATTCCCCGACGGGGAGGCTTCTTTATGGCGGCCAAATAACACCTTGCATAAGCTCAGGCCTTACCGTCAAACTGCTGATAAAGCCAACCCGCCGTTCAAGACTCACCTGTTGATGATTAGCTGATTGCACGTGATAGGTCTTACTTTCAATAAAATGTTTGCAGTGGGTTTGTAAAAGGTGTTTTTATGCATGTTTGGCCTGGGTTTGTGTTGCAAACCCTGCCTAAGAGGATGTCGCTGAGGCCGATAGTATGTTGAAGATCATTGGTAGTGGTATTCGCACAAGATTTTTTATGAACTTCCTGGAAGCGAAATGAACAAACCCTTCATCTCCTTCCATTGCGGGTTGATTCCTCCATAGGACAGGGTAAGCTCCTCTCCTGCCCCATTGGCCAAAATAAAAGAGTTAAATAATAACTCCCACAATGGAAAGCATATCCAGTATTATGTGACGGTTGCCCATGCAAAACAGTGTCTGCAAGAGCAAGTCCTCGTTAGTATAGTGGACAGTATCTCCGCCTGTCACGCGGAAGACCGGGGTTTGATTCCCCGACGGGGAGGCTTCTTCTTTATGACGGCCAAATAACACCTTGCATAAGCTCAGGCCTTACCGTCAAACTGCTGATAAAGCCAACCCGCCGTTCAAGACTCACCTGTTGATGATTAGCTGATTGCACGTGATAGGTCTTACTTTCAATAAAATGTTTGCAGTGGGTTTGTAAAAGGTGTTTTTATGCATGTTTGGCCTGGGTTTGTGTTGCATTTACACTCTGGTGACCAGCAGGGGCCACCAGCGTGTGGCGCTTCAAAGCAGTGAAACATTTTGCCAAGCGTTTGGTTCTATTGACTCAAAGCTTTAAAAAGCTTCAACACTCTCTGTTTTTGAACAAATGCATGTGGCTCTGCTGTGAGCAGAGCATCCAAAAATACCAAAAACTCGCAAATGTTCCCCTCCACGGAAATCTTTAGTAAAAGGCGAAAGATTTATGCGTGAATGAAGAGAAACTCGAGCTGTACCCCTGAGATGTTGGGCCAATGTGCTCCCACCAACATGCCACAATGCTCAGCAAGGGTAATGTCTGGTGCAGGCTCCTCCCACCCTGCTTTTTTCTTTTTCAAATCATCGAGCCATTTCCATTGGAAGGAGCAAATGTAATAAGAATCCGCCCCATCACCAGATGACCGCAAACCCTGCCTAAGAGGATGTCGCTGAGGCCGATAGTATGTTGAAGATCATTGGTAGTGGTATTCGCACAAGATTTTTTATGAACTTCCTGGAAGCGAAATTAACAAACCCTTCATCTCCTTCCATTGCGGGTTGATTCCTCCATAGGACAGGGTAAGCTCCTCTCCTGCCCCATTGGCCAAAATAAAAGAGTTAAATAATAACTCCCACAATGGAAAGCATATCCAGTATTATGTGACGGTTGCCCATGCAAAACAGTGCCTTCAAGGGCAAGTCCTCGTTAGTATAGTGGACAGTATCTCCGCCTGTCACGCGGAAGACCGGGGTTCGATTCCCTGACGGGGAGGCTTCTTCTTTATGGCGGCCAAATAACACCTTGCATAAGCTCAGGCCTTACCGTCAAACTGCTGATAAAGCCAACCCGCCGTTCAAGACTCACCTGTTGATGATTAGCTGATTGCACGTGATAGGTCTTACTTTCAATAAAATGTTTGCAGTGGGTTTGTAAAAGGTGTTTTTATGCATGTTTGGCCTGGGTTTGTGTTGCAAACCCTGCCTAAGAGGATGTCGCTGAGGCCGATAGTATGTTGAAGATCATTGGTAGTGGTATTCGCACAAGATTTTTTATGAACTTCCTGGAAGCAAAATGAACAAACCCTTCATCTCCTTCCATTGCGGGTTGATTCCTCCATAGGACAGGGTAAGCTCCTCTCCTGCCCCATTGGCCAAAATAAAAGAGTTAAATAATAACTCCCACAATGGAAAGCATATCCAGTATTATGTGACGGTTGCCCATGCAAAACAGTGTCTGCAAGAGCAAGTCCTCGTTAGTATAGTGGACAGTATCTCCGCCTGTCACGCGGAAGACCGGGGTTCGATTCCCGACGGGGAGGCTTCTTCTTTATGACGGCCAAATAACACCTTGCATAAGCTCAGGCCTTACCGTCAAACTGCTGATAAAGCCAACCCGCCGTTCAAGACTCACCTCAAATCAAATCAATCAAATCACTTTATTGTCACACAGCTATATACACAAGTGCAACAGCAGGTGAAATTCTTGGTGCAGTTCCGAGCAACATAGCAGTCACGACATGACATGTACAACATTTAAGCAACAACAGATTACACATCTGATGCGCACACAATTACTCACAGCACAGTATACACTACAATAAACAATAAATAATTTACACAATGTGAGTGTAGTTCTCACAGCTTTAGCCAATATACACATACTTACAATATACATATACTTTAAACAATATACACTAAACATACATTAAACAGTATACATTAAGCTATAATAATAATAATAATATACAATGTACAGTATACATTATTATTCACAGTAGAGATCCAATTATGTACAATAGGTGCTATATGATAAATGATAAATAATAAATGATACATAAATGTGTATATAATGTGTGTGTATCTACAGTGGGTTGTGCGGAGTGATATTCTGTCCAGTGTGTGTTATGATCCTGATGGATCAGGAGTTAAGTAGTCTGATTGCTTGTGGGAAGAAGCTGTTCTGAAGTCGGCTGGTGCGTGTTCTGATGCTGCGGTACCGTCTGCCTGATGGCAGCAGTGAGAGCAGCCCATGGTTCGGGTGGCTAGAGTCTCTGAAGATCCTCTGAGCTCTCTTCACACACCGCCTGGCGTAAATGTCCTGGAGGGAGGGAAGCTCACCTCCGATGATGCAGCTGGCCGTGCGCACTACCCTTTGCAGGGCTTTGCGGCTGCGGGCGGTACTGTTGCCGTACCAGGTGGTGATGCAGCCAGTCAGCAGGCTCTCGATGGTGCTGCTGTAGAAGCGTGTGAGGATGTGGCGGTTCATTCCAAACCTCCTCAGCCGTCGCAGGAAGAAAAGGCGCTGATGAGCCTTCTTCACAACGGCCTCGGAGTGGACGGACCATGAGAGTTCCTCTGTGATGTGGACACCGAGGAACTTGAAGCTGCTGACTCTCTCCACCGGTGCTCCATCGATGGTGATGGGGCGGTGTTCACTCTCATTCCTCCTGAAGTCGACCACCAGCTCCTTGGTCTTGCTGACGTTGAGGGAGAGGTTGTGCTCCTGACACCACCGTGTCAGAGTGTGCACCTCCTCTCTGTAGGCCGTTTCATCATTGTCGGTGATAAGACCTACCACCGTCGTATCGTCAGCAAACTTGATGATGGTGTTGGAGCTGTGGGTAGCCACACAGTCATGTGTGTACAGGGAGTACAGGAGTGGGCTGAGAACACAACCCTGAGGGGCTCCAGTGTTGAGAGTCAGTGATGAGGAGATGTTACTGCCCATTCTGACCACCTGGCGTCTGTTTGACAGGAAGTCCAGGATCCAGCTGCATAACAGGCTGTTTAAGCCTAGAGCCCGGAGTTTAATGTCAAGTATGGAGGGCACAATGGTGTTGAATGCTGAGCTGTAGTCCACAAACAGCATTCTCACATACGTGTTCCTCTTTTCCAGGTGGGAGAGAGCAGTGTGTATAGTGGATGAAATGGCATCGTCAGTGGAGCGGTTTGTGCGGTATGCAAACTGCAGTGGGTCCAGTGAGGGGGGGAGAACAGAGCAGATGTGGTTTCTGACTATTCTTTCAAAGCATTTGCTGATGATGGGGGTCAGAGCAACAGGACGCCAGTCGTTTAAGCAGGTGGTTTTTGACTGCTTAGGTACAGGCACAATGGTGGACGTTTTGAAGCATGTGGGGACCACAGACAGGGAGAGGGACAGGTTAAAAATGTCCGTGAAAACTCCAGCCAGTTGGTGCGCGCACGCTCTGATCGCACGGCCGGGAATGCCGTCTGGACCCGCAGCTTTACGGACGTTCACCCGCCGGAAGGATCGGGTTACATCCGCGACAGATACGGAGAGTGCACTAACCTCTGTATCTTCAGCCGCGAGCGCTCTCTCCGCGAGGGCGGTGTTAGTTCCCTCAAAGCGAGCATAGAAGGTGTTGAGCTCGTCCGGGAGAGAGGCAGCGGTGTTCACGGTGGAGTTTGTGTTCCCTTTGTAGTCCGTGATGGTGTTAATTCCCCTCCACATGCTTCTGGAGTCGGTGGTGTTGAACTGTCCTTCAATCTTGTCCCTGTACTGCCGTTTTGCTGCTCTGATGGTTTTCCGGAGGGCATAACTTGCTTGTTTATGCTCCTCCGCATTACCGGAGTTAAAGGTGAAGGTTCGCGCATTGAGTGCCGCGCGAACATCCCCGTTTAGCCACGGCTTCTGGTTAGGGTACAGCCGAATTGTTTTGGTCGGAACAACGTCATCTACGCACTTCCTGATGAAACACGTTACGCTATCAGCGTAGACCTCGATGTCATCATCAGAGGCCGACCGGAACATCTCCCAGTCCGCGTGATCAAAACAGTCCTGTAGCATAGAATCTGATTGATCCGACCAGCACTGGATGGTTCTGAGGGCGGGTGCTTCCTGTTTGAGTCTCTGCCTATAAGCGGGCAAAAGGAGGATTGACGCGTGATCTGATTTGCCGAATGGTGGGCGTGGGAGTGATTTGTATCCATCCTTGAAGGGGGAGTAACAGTGGTCTAAAACACGGTTCCCTCGCGTGTTGAAGCTAACATGTTGGTGGTATTTGGGTGCGATGCGCTTGAAGTTGGCTTTGTTAAAGTCTCCGGTCACAATAAACGCAGCGTCAGGATGCGCGGTTTCCTGCTCACTCACCGTCCTATACAGTTCCTTTAGTGCCCGGTCTGTGTCGGCTTGTGGGGGAATATACACAGCTGTGATGATGACCGCGGTGAATTCCCTCGGTAGCCAGAATGGTCGGCACAGAACCATGAGAAATTCCAGATCAGGAGAACAGAAAGACTTGATAGAATGTACGTTCCTCTGATCACACCAGGATCGGTTGATCATAAAACATACACCCCCGCCTTTGCTTTTCCCTGAGAGATCTTTTTCTCTGTCCATTCGGTGCACGGAGAACCCCGTGGTTTCGATGGTCGAATCTGGAATCTCAGCGGACATCCAGGTTTCTGTAAGGCAGATAATGCAGCAGTCCCTCGTGTCTCGCTGGAAAGAGATCCGCGCTCTCAGCTCGCAGAGTTTATTGTCCAGAGACTGAACATTAGCCAGTAAAATACTGGGAAGCGGGGGTCGGTTTGCGCGGCGTCTAACTCTGATAAGTACGCCGGCTCTCTTCCCTCTTCTCCGGCCGCGTTTGCGTGGTCGGGCCGTCCAGACAAAGGGTTCCGCTGCTGTGTTTGTAAGCAGCGTGTCGTCACTGAAGAATTTAAAGTCCGGTTTTCGGTGTGCGATTGCCGAACCAATGTCCAAAAGTGTCTGTCTGTCGTACTTAGTAAGGCAGACAACATCCAAGACGAAAAACACAAGAACTATAAACAGAACAAACAAAAAACTACAATGTTCCAGCGGAGCTCGCAACGTAGCAGCCATCCTCGGCGCCATCTTGAGACCCATTAATCACCTGTTGATGATTAGCTGATTGCAAGTGATAGGTCTTACTTTCAATAAAATGTTTGCAGTGGGTTTGTAAAAGGTGTTTTTATGCATGTTTGGCCTGGGTTTGTGTTGCATTTACACTGTGGTGACCAGCAGGGGCCACCAGCGTGTGGCGCTTCAAAGCAGTGAAACATTTTGCCAAGCGTTTGGTTCTATTGACTCAAAGCTTTAAAAAGCTTCAACACTCTCTGTTTTTGAACAAATGCATGTGGCTCTGCTGTGAGCAGAGCATCCAAAAATACCAAAAATTCGCAACTGTTCCCCTCCACGGAAATCTTTAGTAAAAGGCGAAAGATTTATGCGTGAATGAAGAGAAACTCGAGCTGTACCCCTGAGATGTTGGGCCAATGTGCTCCCACCAACATGCCACAATGCTCAGCAAGGGTAATGTCTGGTGCAGGCTCCTCCCACCCTGCTTTTTTCTTTTTCAAATCATCGAGCCATTTCCATTGGAAGGAGCAAATGTAATAAGAATCCGCCCCATCACCAGATGACCGCAAACCCTGCCTAAGAGGATGTCGCTGAGGCCGATAGTATGTTGAAGATCATTGGTAGTGGTATTCGCACAAGATTTTTTATGAACTTCCTGGAAGCGAAATGAACAAACCCTTCATCTCCTTCCATTGCGGGTTGATTCATCCATAGGACAGGGTAAGCTCCTCTCCTGCCCCATTGGCCAAAATAAAAGAGTTAAATAATAACTCCCACAATGGAAAGCATATCCAGTATTATGTGACGGTTGCCCATGCAAAACAGTGACTACAAGGGCAAGTCCTCGTTAGTATAGTGGACAGTATCTCCGCCTGTCACGCGGAAGACCGGGGTTCGATTCCCCGACGGGGAGGCTTCTTCTTTATGGCGGCCAAATAACACCTTTGCATAAGCTCAGGCCTTACCATCAAACTGCTAATAAAGCCAACCCGCCGTTCAAGACTCACCTGTTGATGATTAGCTGATTGCACGTGATAGGTCTTACTTTCAATAAAATGTTTGCAGTGGGTTTGTAAAAGGTGTTTTTATGCATGTTTGGCCTGGGTTTGTGTTGCAAACCCTGCCTAAGAGGATGTCGCTGAGGCCGATAGTATGTTGAAGATCATTGGTAGTGGTATTCGCACAAGATTTTTTATGAACTTCCTGGAAGCGAAATGAACAAACCCTTCATCTCCTTCCATTGCGGGTTGATTCCTCCATAGGACAGGGTAAGCTCCTCTCCTGCCCCATTGGCCAAAATAAAAGAGTTAAATAATAACTCCCACAATGGAAAGCATATCCAGTATTATGTGACGGTTGCCCATGCAAAACAGTGTCTGCAAGAGCAAGTCCTCGTTAGTATAGTGGACAGTATCTCCGCCTGTCACGCGGAAGACCGGGGTTCGATTCCCCGACGGGGAGGCTTCTTCTTTATGACGGCCAAATAACACCTTGCATAAGCTCAGGCCTTACCGTCAAACTGCTGATAAAGCCAACCCGCCGTTCAAGACTCACCTGTTGATGATTAGCTGATTGCACGTGATAGGTCTTACTTTCAATAAAATGTTTGCAGTGGGTTTGTAAAAGGTGTTTTTATGCATGTTTGGCCTGGGTTTGTGTTGCAAACCCTGCCTAAGAGGATGTCGCTGAGGCCGATAGTATGTTGAAGATCATTGGTAGTGGTATTCGCACAAGATTTTTTATGAACTTCCTGGAAGCGAAATTAACAAACCCTTCATCTCCTTCCATTGCGGGTTGATTCCTCCATAGGACAGGGTAAGCTCCTCTCCTGCCCCATTGGCCAAAATAAAAGAGTTAAATAATAACTCCCACAATGGAAAGCATATCCAGTATTATGTGACGGTTGCCCATGCAAAACAGTGTCTGCAAGAGCAAGTCCTCGTTAGTATAGTGGACAGTATCTCCGCCTGTCACGTGGAAGACCGGGGTTCGATTCCCCGACGGGGAGGCTTCTTCTTTATGACGGCCAAATAACACCTTGCATAAGCTCAGGCCTTACCGTCAAACTGCTGATAAAGCCAACCCGCCGTTCAAGACTCACCTGTTGATGATTAGCTGATTGCACGTGATAGGTCTTACTTTCAATAAAATGTTTGCAGTGGGTTTGTAAAAGGTGTTTTTATGCATGTTTGGCCTGGGTTTGTGTTGCAAACCCTGCCTAAGAGGATGTCGCTGAGGCCGATAGTATGTTGAAGATCATTGGTAGTGGTATTCGCACAAGATTTTTTATGAACTTCCTGGAAGCGAAATTAACAAACCCTTCATCTCCTTCCATTGCGGGTTGATTCCTCCATAGGACAGGGTAAGCTCCTCTCCTGCCCCATTGGCCAAAATAAAAGAGTTAAATAATAACTCCCACAATGGAAAGCATATCCAGTATTATGTGACGGTTGCCCATGCAAAACAGTGTCTGCAAGAGCAAGTCCTCGTTAGTATAGTGGACAGTATCTCCGCCTGTCACGCGGAAGACCGGGGTTCGATTCCCCGACGGGGAGGCTTCTTCTTTATGACGGCCAAATAACACCTTGCATAAAGCCAACCCGTCGTTCAAGACTCACCTGTTGATGATTAGCTGATTGCACGTGATAGGTCTTACTTTCAATAAAATGTTTGCAGTGGGTTTGTAAAAGGTGTTTTTATGCATGTTTGGCCTGGGTTTGTGCTGCATTTACACTGTGGTGACCAGCAGGGGCCACCAGCGTGTGGCGCTTCAAAGCAGTGAAACATTTTGCCAAGCGTTTGGTTCTATTGACTCAAAGCTTTAAAAAGCTTCAACACTCTCTGTTTTTGAACAAATGCATGTGGCTCTGCTGTGAGCAGAGCATCCAAAAATACCAAAAACTCGCAAATGTTCCCCTCCACGGAAATCTTTAGTAAAAGGCGAAAGATTTATGCGTGAATGAAGAGAAACTCGAGCTGTACCCCTGAGATGTTGGGCCAATGTGCTCCCACCAACATGCCACAATGCTCAGCAAGGGTAATGTCTGGTGCAGGCTCCTCCCACCCTGCTTTTTTCTTTTTCAAATCATCGAGCCATTTCCATTGGAAGGAGCAAATGTAATAAGAATCCGCCCCATCACCAGATGACCGCAAACCCTGCTTAAGAGGATGTCGCTGAGGCCGATAGTATGTTGAAGATCATTGGTAGTGGTATTCGCACAAGATTTTTTATGAACTTCCTGGAAGCGAAATGAACAAACCCTTCATCTCCTTCCATTGCGGGTTGATTCCTCCATAGGACAGGGTAAGCTCCTCTCCTGCCCCATTGGCCAAAATAAAAGAGTTAAATAATAACTCCCACAATGGAAAGCATATCCAGTATTATGTGACGGTTGCCCATGCAAAACAGTGTCTGCAAGGGCAAGTCCTCGTTAGTATAGTGGACAGTATCTCCGCCTGTCACACGGAAGACCGGGGTTCGATTCCCCCACGGGGAGGCTTCTTCTTTATGACGGCCAAATAACACCTTGCATAAGCTCAGGCCTTACCGTCAAACTGCTGATAAAGCCAACCCGCCGTTCAAGACTCACCTGTTGATGATTAGCTGATTGCACGTGATAGGTCTTACTTTCAATAAAATGTTTGCAGTGGGTTTGTAAATGTGTTTTTATGCATGTTTGGCCTGGGTTTGTGTTGCATTTACACTGTGGTGACCAGCAGGGGCCACCAGCGTGTGGCGCTTCAAAGCAGTGAAACATTTTGCCAAGCGTTTGGTTCTATTGACTCAAAGCTTTAAAAAGCTTCAACACTCTCTGTTTTTGAACAAATGCATGTGGCTCTGCTGTGAGCAGAGCATCCAAAAACACCAAAAACTCGCAAATGTTCCCCTCCACGGAAATCTTTAGTAAAAGGCGAAAGATTTATGCGTGAATGAAGAGAAACTCGAGCTGTACCCCTGAGATGTTGGGCCAATGTGCTCCCACCAACATGCCACAATGCTCAGCAAGGGTAATGTCTGGTGCAGGCTCCTCCCACCCTGCTTTT
Organism: Romanogobio albipinnatus; assembly: GCA_023566225.1. Lineage (NCBI taxonomy): Eukaryota > Metazoa > Chordata > Actinopteri > Cypriniformes > Gobionidae > Romanogobio > Romanogobio albipinnatus. The sequence continues at coordinate 15,847,552 of CM042248.1, read as the reverse complement.
TTCTTTTTCAAATCATCGAGCCATTTCCATTGGAAGGAGCAAATGTAATAAGAATCCGCCCCATCACCAGATGACCGCAAACCCTGCTTAAGAGGATGTCGCTGAGGCCGATAGTATGTTGAAGATCATTGGTAGTGGTATTCGCACAAGATTTTTTATGAACTTCCTGGAAGCGAAATGAACAAACCCTTCATCTCCTTCCATTGCGGGTTGATTCCTCCATAGGACAGGGTAAGCTCCTCTCCTGCCCCATTGGCCAAAATAAAAGAGTTAAATAATAACTCCCACAATGGAAAGCATATCCAGTATTATGTGACGGTTGCCCATGCAAAACAGTGTCTGCAAGGGCAAGTCCTCGTTAGTATAATGGACAGTATCTCCGCCTGTCACGCGGAAGACCGGGGTTCGATTCCCCGACGGGGAGGCTTCTTCTTTATGACGGCCAAATAACACCTTGCATAAGCTCAGGCCTTACCGTCAAACTGCTGATAAAGCCAACCCGCCGTTCAAGACTCACCTGTTGATGATTAGCTGATTGCACGTGATAGGTCTTACTTTCAATAAAATGTTTGCAGTGGGTTTGTAAAAGGTGTTTTTATGCATGTTTGGCCTGGGTTTGTGTTGCATTTACACTGTGGTGACCAGCAGGGGCCACCAGCGTGTGGCGCTTCAAAGCAGTGAAACATTTTGCCAAGCGTTTGGTTCTATTGACTCAAAGCTTTAAAAAGCTTCAACACTCTCTGTTTTTGAACAAATGCATGTGGCTCTGCTGTGAGCAGAGCATCCAAAAACACCAAAAACTCGCAAATGTTCCCCTCCACGGAAATCTTTAGTAAAAGGCGAAAGATTTATGCGTGAATGAAGAGAAACTCGAGCTGTACCCCTGAGATGTTGGGCCAATGTGCTCCCACCAACATGCCACAATGCTCAGCAAGGGTAATGTCTGGTGCAGGCTCCTCCCACCCTGCTTTTTTCTTTTTCAAATCATCGAGCCATTTCCATTGGAAGGAGCAAATGTAATAAGAATCCGCCCCATCACCAGATGACCGCAAACCCTGCTTAAGAGGATGTCGCTGAGGCCGATAGTATGTTGAAGATCATTGGTAGTGGTATTCGCACAAGATTTTTTATGAACTTCCTGGAAGCGAAATGAACAAACCCTTCATCTCCTTCCATTGCGGGTTGATTCCTCCATAGGACAGGGTAAGCTCCTCTCCTGCCCCATTGGCCAAAATAAAAGAGTTAAATAATAACTCCCACAATGGAAAGCATATCCAGTATTATGTGACGGTTGCCCATGCAAAACAGTGTCTGCAAGGGCAAGTCCTCGTTAGTATAATGGACAGTATCTCCGCCTGTCACGCGGAAGACCGGGGTTCGATTCCCCGACGGGGAGGCTTCTTCTTTATGACGGCCAAATAACACCTTGCATAAGCTCAGGCCTTACCGTCAAACTGCTGATAAAGCCAACCCGCCGTTCAAGACTCACCTGTTGATGATTAGCTGATTGCACGTGATAGGTCTTACTTTCAATAAAATGTTTGCAGTGGGTTTGTAAAAGGTGTTTTTATGCATGTTTGGCCTGGGTTTGTGTTGCATTTACACTGTGGTGACCAGCAGGGGCCACCAGCGTGTGGCGCTTCAAAGCAGTGAAACATTTTGCCAAGCGTTTGGTTCTATTGACTCAAAGCTTTAAAAAGCTTCAACACTCTCTGTTTTTGAACAAATGCATGCGGCTCTGCTGTGAGCAGAGCATCCAAAAATACCAAAAACTCGCAAATGTTCCCCTCCACGGAAATCTTTAGTAAAAGGCGAAAGATTTATGCGTGAATGAAGAGAAACTCGAGCTGTACCCCTGAGATGTTGGGCCAATGTGCTCCCACCAACATGCCACAATGCTCAGCAAGGGTAATGTCTGGTGCAGGCTCCTCCCACCCTGCTTTTTTCTTTTTCAAATCGTCGAGCCATTTCCATTGGAAGGAGCAAATGTAATAAGAATCCGCCCCATCACCAGATGACCGCAAACCCTGCTTAAGAGGATGTCGCTGAGGCCGATAGTATGTTGAAGATCATTGGTAGTGGTATTCGCACAAGATTTTTTATGAACTTCCTGGAAGCGAAATGAACAAACCCTTCATCTCCTTCCATTGCGGGTTGATTCCTCCATAGGACAGGGTAAGCTCCTCTCCTGCCCCATTGGCCAAAATAAAAGAGTTAAATAATAACTCCCACAATGGAAAGCATATCCAGTATTATGTGAAGGTTGCCCATGCAAAACAGTGTCTGCAAGGGCAAGTCCTCGTTAGTATAGTGGACAGTATCTCCGCCTGTCACGCGGAAGACCGGGGTTCGATTCCCCGACGGGGAGGCTTCTTCTTTATGACGGCCAAATAACACCTTGCATAAGCTCAGGCCTTACCGTCAAACTGCTGATAAAGCCAACCCGCCGTTCAAGACTCACCTGTTGATGATTAGCTGATTGCACGTGATAGGTCTTACTTTCAATAAAATGTTTGCAGTGGGTTTGTAAAAGGTGTTTTTATGCATGTTTGGCCTGGGTTTGTGTTGCATTTACACTGTGGTGACCAGCAGGGGCCACCAGCGTGTGGCGCTTCAAAGCAGTGAAACATTTTGCCAAGCGTTTGGCTCTATTGACTCAAAGCTTTAAAAAGCTTCAACACTCTCTGTTTTTGAACAAATGCATGTGGCTCTGCTGTGAGCAGAGCATCCAAAAATACCAAAAACTCGCAAATGTTCCCCTCCACGGAAATCTTTAGTAAAAGGCGAAAGATTTATGCGTGAATGAAGAGAAACTCGAGCTGTACCCCTGAGATGTTGGGCCAATGTGCTCCCACCAACATGCCACAATGCTCAGCAAGGGTATTGTCTGGTGCAGGCTCCTCCCACCCTGCTTTTTTCTTTTTCAAATCATCGAGCCATTTCCATTGGAAGGAGCAAATGTAATAAGAATCCGCCCCATCACCAGATGACCGCAAACCCTGCTTAAGAGGATGTCGCTGAGGCCGATAGTATGTTGAAGATCATTGGTAGTGGTATTCGCACAAGATTTTTTATGAACTTCCTGGAAGCGAAATGAACAAACCCTTCATCTCCTTCCATTGCGGGTTGATTCCTCCATAGGACAGGGTAAGCTCCTCTCCTGCCCCATTGGCCAAAATAAAAGAGTTAAATAATAACTCCCACAATGGAAAGCATATCCAGTATTATGTGACGGTTGCCCATGCAAAACAGTGTCTGCAAGAGCAAGTCCTCGTTAGTATAGTGGACAGTATCTCCGCCTGTCACGCGGAAGACCGGGGTTCGATTCCCCGACGGGGAGGCTTCTTCTTTATGACGGCCAAATAACACCTTGCATAAGCTCAGGCCTTACCGTCAAACTGCTGATAAAGCCAACCCGCCGTTCAAGACTCACCTGTTGATGATTAGCTGATTGCACGTGATAGGTCTTACTTTCAATAAAATGTTTGCAGTGGGTTTGTAAAAGGTGTTTTTATGCATGTTTGGCCTGGGTTTGTGTTGCAAACCCTGCCTAAGAGGATGTCGCTGAGGCCGATAGTATGTTGAAGATCATTGGTAGTGGTATTCGCACAAGATTTTTTATGAACTTCCTGGAAGCAAAATGAACAAACCCTTCATCTCCTTCCATTGCGGGTTGATTCCTCCATAGGACAGGGTAAGCTCCTCTCCTGCCCCATTGGCCAAAATAAAAGAGTTAAATAATAACTCCCACAATGGAAAGCATATCCAGTATTATGTGACGGTTGCCCATGCAAAACAGTGTCTGCAAGAGCAAGTCCTCGTTAGTATAGTGGACAGTATCTCCGCCTGTCACGCGGAAGACCGGGGTTCGATTCCCCGACGGGGAGGCTTCTTCTTTATGACGGCCAAATAACACCTTGCATAAGCTCAGGCCTTACCGTCAAACTGCTGATAAAGCCAACCCGCCGTTCAAGACTCACCTGCTGATGATTAGCTGATTGCACCTGATAGGTCTTACTTTCAATAAAATGTTTGCAGTGGGTTTGTAAAAGGTGTTTTTATGCATGTTTGGCCTGGGTTTGTGTTGCAAACCCTGCCTAAGAGGATGTCGCTGAGGCCGATAGTATGTTGAAGATCATTGGTAGTGGTATTCGCACAAGATTTTTTATGAACTTCCTGGAAGCAAAATGAACAAACCCTTCATCTCCTTCCATTGCGGGTTGATTCCTCCATAGGACAGGGTAAGCTCCTCTCCTGCCCCATTGGCCAAAATAAAAGAGTTAAATAATAACTCCCACAATGGAAAGCATATCCAGTATTATGTGACGGTTGCCCATGCAAAACAGTGTCTGCAAGAGCAAGTCCTCGTTAGTATAGTGGACAGTATCTCCGCCTGTCACGCGGAAGACCGGGGTTCGATTCCCCGACGGGGAGGCTTCTTCTTTATGACGGCCAAATAACACCTTGCATAAGCTCAGGCCTTACCGTCAAACTGCTGATAAAGCCAACCCGCCGTTCAAGACTCACCTGCTGATGATTAGCTGATTGCACGTGATAGGTCTTACTTTCAATAAAATGTTTGCAGTGGGTTTGTAAAAGGTGTTTTTATGCATGTTTGGCCTGGGTTTGTGTTGCATTTACACTGTGGTGACCAGCAGGGGCCACCAGCGTGTGGCGCTTCAAAGCAGTGAAACACTTTGCCAAGCGTTTGGTTCTATTGACTCAAAGCTTTAAAAAGCTTCAACACTCTCTGTTTTTGAACAAATGCATGTGGCTCTGCTGTGAGCAGAGCATCCAAAAATACCAAAAACTCGCAAATGTTCCCCTCCACGGAAATCTTTAGTAAAAGGCGAAAGATTTATGCGTGTATGAAGAGAAACTCGAGCTGTACCCCTGAGATGTTGGGCCAATGTGCTCCCACCAACATGCCACAATGCTCAGCAAGGGTAATGTCTGGTGCAGGCTCCTCCCACCCTGCTTTTTTCTTTTTCAAATCATCGAGCCATTTCCATTGGAAGGAGCAAATGTAATAAGAATCCGCCCCATCACCAGATGACCGCAAACCCTGCCTAAGAGGATGTCGCTGAGGCCGATAGTATGTTGAAGATCATTGGTAGTGGTATTCGCACAAGATTTTTTATGAACTTCCTGGAAGCGAAATGAACAAACCCTTCATCTCCTTCCATTGCGGGTTGATTCCTCCATAGGACAGGGTAAGCTCCTCTCCTGCCCCATTGGCCAAAATAAAAGAGTTAAATAATAACTCCCACAATGGAAAGCATATCCAGTATTATGTGACGGTTGCCCATGCAAAACAGTGTCTGCAAGAGCAAGTCCTCGTTAGTATAGTGGACAGTATCTCCGCCTGTCACGCGGAAGACCGGGGTTCGATTCCCGACGGGGAGGCTTCTTCTTTATGACGGCCAAATAACACCTTGCATAAGCTCAGGCCTTACCGTCAAACTGCTGATAAAGCCAACCCGCCGTTCAAGACTCACCTGTTGATGATTAGCTGATTGCACGTGATAGGTCTTACTTTCAATAAAATGTTTGCAGTGGGTTTGTAAAAGGTGTTTTTATGCATGTTTGGCCTGGGTTTGTGTTGCATTTACACTGTGGTGACCAGCAGGGGCCACCAGCGTGTGGCGCTTCAAAGCAGTGAAACATTTTGCCAAGCGTTTGGTTCTATTGACTCAAAGCTTTAAAAAGCTTCAACACTCTCTGTTTTTGAACAAATGCATGTGGCTCTGCTGTGAGCAGAGCATCCAAAAATACCAAAAATTCGCAAATGTTCCCCTCCACGGAAATCTTTAGTAAAAGGCGAAAGATTTATGCGTGAATGAAGAGAAACTCGAGCTGTACCCCTGAGATGTTGGGCCAATGTGCTCCCACCAACATGCCACAATGCTCAGCAAGGGTAATGTCTGGTGCAGGCTCCTCCCACCCTGCTTTTTTCTTTTTCAAATCATCGAGCCATTTCCATTGGAAGGAGCAAATGTAATAAGAATCCGCCCCATCACCAGATGACCGCAAACCCTGCCTAAGAGGATGTCGCTGAGGCCGATAGTATGTTGAAGATCATTGGTAGTGGTATTCGCACAAGATTTTTTATGAACTTCCTGGAAGCGAAATGAACAAACCCTTCATCTCCTTCCATTGCGGGTTGATTCATCCATAGGACAGGGTAAGCTCCTCTCCTGCCCCATTGGCCAAAATAAAAGAGTTAAATAATAACTCCCACAATGGAAAGCATATCCAGTATTATGTGACGGTTGCCCATGCAAAACAGTGACTACAAGGGCAAGTCCTCGTTAGTATAGTGGACAGAATCTCCGCCTGTCACGCGGAAGACCGGGGTTCGATTCCCCGACGGGGAGGCTTCTTCTTTATGGCGGCCAAATAACACCTTGCATAAGCTCAGGCCTTACCATCAAACTGCTAATAAAGCCAACCCGCCGTTCAAGACTCACCTGTTGATGATTAGCTGATTGCACGTTATAGGTCTTACTTTCAATAAAATGTTTGCAGTGGGTTTGTAAAAGGTGTTTTTATGCATGTTTGGCCTGGGTTTGTGTTGCATTTACACTGTGGTGACCAGCAGGGGCCACCAGCGTGTGGCGCTTCAAAGCAGTGAAACATTTTGCCAAGCGTTTGGCTCTATTGACTCAAAGCTTTAAAAAGCTTCAACACTCTCTGTTTTTGAACAAATGCATGTGGCTCTGCTGTGAGCAGAGCATCCAAAAATACCAAAAACTCGCAAATGTTCCCCTCCACGGAAATCTTTAGTAAAAGGCGAAAGATTTATGCGTGAATGAAGAGAAACTCGAGCTGTACCCCTGAGATGTTGGGCCAATGTGCTCCCACCAACATGCCACAATGCTCAGCAAGGGTATTGTCTGGTGCAGGCTCCTCCCACCCTGCTTTTTTCTTTTTCAAATCATCGAGCCATTTCCATTGGAAGGAGCAAATGTAATAAGAATCCGCCCCATCACCAGATGACCGCAAACCCTGCTTAAGAGGATGTCGCTGAGGCCGATAGTATGTTGAAGATCATTGGTAGTGGTATTCGCACAAGATTTTTTATGAACTTCCTGGAAGCGAAATGAACAAACCCTTCATCTCCTTCCATTGCGGGTTGATTCCTCCATAGGACAGGGTAAGCTCCTCTCCTGCCCCATTGGCCAAAATAAAAGAGTTAAATAATAACTCCCACAATGGAAAGCATATCCAGTATTATGTGACGGTTGCCCATGCAAAACAGTGTCTGCAAGAGCAAGTCCTCGTTAGTATAGTGGACAGTATCTCCGCCTGTCACGCGGAAGACCGGGGTTCGATTCCCCGACGGGGAGGCTTCTTCTTTATGACGGCCAAATAACACCTTGCATAAGCTCAGGCCTTACCGTCAAACTGCTGATAAAGCCAACCCGCCGTTCAAGACTCACCTGTTGATGATTAGCTGATTGCACGTGATAGGTCTTACTTTCAATAAAATGTTTGCAGTGGGTTTGTAAAAGGTGTTTTTATGCATGTTTGGCCTGGGTTTGTGTTGCAAACCCTGCCTAAGAGGATGTCGCTGAGGCCGATAGTATGTTGAAGATCATTGGTAGTGGTATTCGCACAAGATTTTTTATGAACTTCCTGGAAGCAAAATGAACAAACCCTTCATCTCCTTCCATTGCGGGTTGATTCCTCCATAGGACAGGGTAAGCTCCTCTCCTGCCCCATTGGCCAAAATAAAAGAGTTAAATAATAACTCCCACAATGGAAAGCATATCCAGTATTATGTGACGGTTGCCCATGCAAAACAGTGTCTGCAAGAGCAAGTCCTCGTTAGTATAGTGGACAGTATCTCCGCCTGTCACGCGGAAGACTGGGGTTCGATTCCCCGACGGGGAGGCTTCTTCTTTATGACGGCCAAATAACACCTTGCATAAGCTCAGGCCTTACCGTCAAACTGCTGATAAAGCCAACCCGCCGTTCAAGACTCACCTGCTGATGATTAGCTGATTGCACGTGATAGGTCTTACTTTCAATAAAATGTTTGCAGTGGGTTTGTAAAAGGTGTTTTTATGCATGTTTGGCCTGGGTTTGTGTTGCAAACCCTGCCTAAGAGGATGTCGCTGAGGCCGATAGTATGTTGAAGATCATTGGTAGTGGTATTCGCACAAGATTTTTTATGAACTTCCTGGAAGCAAAATGAACAAACCCTTCATCTCCTTCCATTGCGGGTTGATTCCTCCATAGGACAGGGTAAGCTCCTCTCCTGCCCCATTGGCCAAAATAAAAGAGTTAAATAATAACTCCCACAATGGAAAGCATATCCAGTATTATGTGACGGTTGCCCATGCAAAACAGTGTCTGCAAGAGCAAGTCCTCGTTAGTATAGTGGACAGTATCTCCGCCTGTCACGCGGAAGACCGGGGTTCGATTCCCCGACGGGGAGGCTTCTTCTTTATGACGGCCAAATAACACCTTGCATAAGCTCAGGCCTTACCGTCAAACTGCTGATAAAGCCAACCCGCCGTTCAAGACTCACCTGCTGATGATTAGCTGATTGCACGTGATAGGTCTTACTTTCAATAAAATGTTTGCAGTGGGTTTGTAAAAGGTGTTTTTATGCATGTTTGGCCTGGGTTTGTGTTGCATTTACACTGTGGTGACCAGCAGGGGCCACCAGCGTGTGGCGCTTCAAAGCAGTGAAACACTTTGCCAAGCGTTTGGTTCTATTGACTCAAAGCTTTAAAAAGCTTCAACACTCTCTGTTTTTGAACAAATGCATGTGGCTCTGCTGTGAGCAGAGCATCCAAAAATACCAAAAACTCGCAAATGTTCCCCTCCACGGAAATCTTTAGTAAAAGGCGAAAGATTTATGCGTGTATGAAGAGAAACTCGAGCTGTACCCCTGAGATGTTGGGCCAATGTGCTCCCACCAACATGCCACAATGCTCAGCAAGGGTAATGTCTGGTGCAGGCTCCTCCCACCCTGCTTTTTTCTTTTTCAAATCATCGAGCCATTTCCATTGGAAGGAGCAAATGTAATAAGAATCCGCCCCATCACCAGATGACCGCAAACCCTGCCTAAGAGGATGTCGCTGAGGCCGATAGTATGTTGAAGATCATTGGTAGTGGTATTCGCACAAGATTTTTTATGAACTTCCTGGAAGCGAAATGAACAAACCCTTCATCTCCTTCCATTGCGGGTTGATTCCTCCATAGGACAGGGTAAGCTCCTCTCCTGCCCCATTGGCCAAAATAAAAGAGTTAAATAATAACTCCCACAATGGAAAGCATATCCAGTATTATGTGACGGTTGCCCATGCAAAACAGTGTCTGCAAGAGCAAGTCCTCGTTAGTATAGTGGACAGTATCTCCGCCTGTCACGCGGAAGACCGGGGTTCGATTCCCGACGGGGAGGCTTCTTCTTTATGACGGCCAAATAACACCTTGCATAAGCTCAGGCCTTACCGTCAAACTGCTGATAAAGCCAACCCGCCGTTCAAGACTCACCTGTTGATGATTAGCTGATTGCACGTGATAGGTCTTACTTTCAATAAAATGTTTGCAGTGGGTTTGTAAAAGGTGTTTTTATGCATGTTTGGCCTGGGTTTGTGTTGCATTTACACTGTGGTGACCAGCAGGGGCCACCAGCGTGTGGCGCTTCAAAGCAGTGAAACATTTTGCCAAGCGTTTGGTTCTATTGACTCAAAGCTTTAAAAAGCTTCAACACTCTCTGTTTTTGAACAAATGCATGTGGCTCTGCTGTGAGCAGAGCATCCAAAAATACCAAAAATTCGCAAATGTTCCCCTCCACGGAAATCTTTAGTAAAAGGCGAAAGATTTATGCGTGAATGAAGAGAAACTCGAGCTGTACCCCTGAGATGTTGGGCCAATGTGCTCCCACCAACATGCCACAATGCTCAGCAAGGGTAATGTCTGGTGCAGGCTCCTCCCACCCTGCTTTTTTCTTTTTCAAATCATCGAGCCATTTCCATTGGAAGGAGCAAATGTAATAAGAATCCGCCCCATCACCAGATGACCGCAAACCCTGCCTAAGAGGATGTCGCTGAGGCCGATAGTATGTTGAAGATCATTGGTAGTGGTATTCGCACAAGATTTTTTATGAACTTCCTGGAAGCGAAATGAACAAACCCTTCATCTCCTTCCATTGCGGGTTGATTCATCCATAGGACAGGGTAAGCTCCTCTCCTGCCCCATTGGCCAAAATAAAAGAGTTAAATAATAACTCCCACAATGGAAAGCATATCCAGTATTATGTGACGGTTGCCCATGCAAAACAGTGACTACAAGGGCAAGTCCTCGTTAGTATAGTGGACAGAATCTCCGCCTGTCACGCGGAAGACCGGGGTTCGATTCCCCGACGGGGAGGCTTCTTCTTTATGGCGGCCAAATAACACCTTGCATAAGCTCAGGCCTTACCATCAAACTGCTAATAAAGCCAACCCGCCGTTCAAGACTCACCTGTTGATGATTAGCTGATTGCACGTTATAGGTCTTACTTTCAATAAAATGTTTGCAGTGGGTTTGTAAAAGGTGTTTTTATGCATGTTTGGCCTGGGTTTGTGTTGCAAACCCTGCCTAAGAGGATGTCGCTGAGGCCGATAGTATGTTGAAGATCATTGGTAGTGGTATTCGCACAAGATTTTTTATGAACTTCCTGGAAGCGAAATTAACAAACCCTTCATCTCCTTCCATTGCGGGTTGATTCCTCCATAGGACAGGGTAAGCTCCTCTCCTGCCCCATTGGCCAAAATAAAAGAGTTAAATAATAACTCCCACAATGGAAAGCATATCCAGTATTATGTGACGGTTGCCCATGCAAAACAGTGTCTGCAAGGGCAAGTCCTCGTTAGTATAGTGGACAGTATCTCCGCCTGTCACGCGGAAGACCGGGGTTCGATTCCCTGACGGGGAGGCTTCTTCTTTATGGCGGCCAAATAACACCTTGCATAAGCTCAGGCCTTACCGTCAAACTGCTGATAAAGCCAACCCGCCGTTCAAGACTCACCTGTTGATGATTAGCTGATTGCACGTGATAGGTCTTACTTTCAATAAAATGTTTGCAGTGGGTTTGTAAAAGGTGTTTTTATGCATGTTTGGCCTGGGTTTGTGTTGCAAACCCTGCCTAAGAGGATGTCGCTGAGGCCGATAGTATGTTGAAGATCATTGGTAGTGGTATTCGCACAAGATTTTTTATGAACTTCCTGGAAGCGAAATGAACAAACCCTTCATCTCCTTCCATTGCGGGTTGATTCCTCCATAGGACAGGGTAAGCTCCTCTCCTGCCCCATTGGCCAAAATAAAAGAGTTAAATAATAACTCCCACAATGGAAAGCATATCCAGTATTATGTGACGGTTGCCCATGCAAAACAGTGTCTGCAAGAGCAAGTCCTCGTTAGTATAGTGGACAGTATCTCCGCCTGTCACGCGGAAGACCGGGGTTCGATTCCCCGACGGGGAGGCTTCTTCTTTATGACGGCCAAATAACACCTTGCATAAGCTCAGGCCTTACCGTCAAACTGCTGATAAAGCCAACCCGCCGTTCAAGACTCACCTGTTGATGATTAGCTGATTGCACGTGATAGGTCTTACTTTCAATAAAATGTTTGCAGTGGGTTTGTAAAAGGTGTTTTTATGCATGTTTGGCCTGGGTTTGTGTTGCAAACCCTGCCTAAGAGGATGTCGCTGAGGCCGATAGTATGTTGAAGATCATTGGTAGTGGTATTCGCACAAGATTTTTTATGAACTTCCTGGAAGCGAAATGAACAAACCCTTCATCTCCTTCCATTGCGGGTTGATTCCTCCATAGGACAGGGTAAGCTCCTCTCCTGCCCCATTGGCCAAAATAAAAGAGTTAAATAATAACTCCCACAATGGAAAGCATATCCAGTATTATGTGACGGTTGCCCATGCAAAACAGTGTCTGCAAGAGCAAGTCCTCGTTAGTATAGTGGACAGTATCTCCGCCTGTCACGCGGAAGACCGGGGTTCGATTCCCCGACGGGGAGGCTTCTTCTTTATGACGGCCAAATAACACCTTGCATAAGCTCAGGCCTTACCGTCAAACTGCTGATAAAGCCAACCCGTCGTTCAAGACTCACCTGTTGATGATTAGCTGATTGCACGTGATAGGTCTTACTTTCAATAAAATGTTTGCAGTGGGTTTGTAAAAGGTGTTTTTATGCATGTTTGGCCTGGGTTTGTGCTGCATTTACACTGTGGTGACCAGCAGGGGCCACCAGCGTGTGGCGCTTCAAAGCAGTGAAACATTTTGCGAAGCGTTTGGTTCTATTGACTCAAACCTTTAAAAAGCTTCAACACTCTCTGTTTTTGAACAAATGCATGTGGCTCTGCTGTGAGCAGAGCATCCAAAAATACCAAAAACTCGCAAATGTTCCCCTCCACGGAAATCTTTAGTAAAAGGCGAAAGATTTATGCGTGAATGAAGAGAAACTCGAGCTGTACCCCTGAGATGTTGGGCCAATGTGCTCCCACCAACATGCCACAATGCTCAGCAAGGGTAATGTCTGGTGCAGGCTCCTCCCACCCTGCTTTTTTCTTTTTCAAATCATCGAGCCATTTCCATTGGAAGGAGCAAATGTAATAAGAATCCGCCCCATCACCAGATGACCGCAAACCCTGCCTAAGAGGATGTCGCTGAGGCCGATAGTATGTTGAAGATCATTGGTAGTGGTATTCGCACAAGATTTTTTATGAACTTCCTGGAAGCGAAATGAACAAACCCTTCATCTCCTTCCATTGCGGGTTGATTCCTCCATAGGACAGGGTAAGCTCCTCTCCTGCCCCATTGGCCAAAATAAAAGAGTTAAATAATAACTCCCACAATGGAAAGCATATCCAGTATTATGTGACGGTTGCCCATGCAAAACAGTGTCTGCAAGGGCAAGTCCTCGTTAGTATAGTGGACAGTATCTCCGCCTGTCACGCGGAAGACCGGGGTTCGATTCCCTGACGGGGAGGCTTCTTCTTTATGGCGGCCAAATAACACCTTGCATAAGCTCAGGCCTTACCGTCAAACTGCTGATAAAGCCAACCCGCAGTTCAAGACTCACCTGTTGATGATTAGCTGATTGCACGTGATAGGTCTTACTTTCAATAAAATGTTTGCAGTGGGTTTGTAAAAGGTGTTTTTATGCATGTTTGGCCTGGGTTTGTGTTGCAAACCCTGCCTAAGAGGATGTCGCTGAGGCCGATAGTATGTTGAAGATCATTGGTAGTGGTATTCGCACAAGATTTTTTATGAACTTCCTGGAAGCAAAATTAACAAACCCTTCATCTCCTTCCATTGCGGGTTGATTCCTCCATAGGACAGGGTAAGCTCCTCTCCTGCCCCATTGGCCAAAATAAAAGAGTTAAATAATAACTCCCACAATGGAAAGCATATCCAGTATTATGTGACGGTTGCCCATGCAAAACAGTGTCTGCAAGGGCAAGTCCTCGTTAGTATAGTGGACAGTATCTCCGCCTGTCACGCGGAAGACCGGGGTTCGATTCCCCGACGGGGAGGCTTCTTCTTTATGACGGCCAAATAACACCTTGCATAAGCTCAGGCCTTACCGTCAAACTGCTGATAAAGCCAACCCGCCGTTCAAGACTCACCTGTTGATGATTAGCTGATTGCACGTGATAGGTCTTACTTTCAATAAAATGTTTGCAGTGGGTTTGTAAAAGGTTATTTTATGCATGTTTGGCCTGGGTTTGTGTTGCAAACCCTGCCTAAGAGGATGTCGCTGAGGCCGATAGTATGTTGAAGATCATTGGTAGTGGTATTCGCACAAGATTTTTTATGAACTTCCTGGAAGCGAAATGAACAAACCCTTCATCTCCTTCCATTGCGGGTTGATTCCTCCATAGGACAGGGTAAGCTCCTCTCCTGCCCCATTGGCTAAAATAAAAGTGTTAAATAATAACTCCCACAATGGAAAGCATATCCAGTATTATGTGACAGTTGCCCATGCAAAACAGTGTCTGCAAGAGCAAGTCCTCGTTAGTATAGTGGACAGTATCTCCGCCTGTCACGCGGAAGACCGGGGTTCGATTCCCCGACGGGGAGGCTTCTTCTTTATGACGGCCAAATAACACCTTGCATAAGCTCAGGCCTTACCGTCAAACTGCTGATAAAGCCAACCCGCCGTTCAAGACTCACCTGTTGATGATTAGCTGATTGCACGTGATAGGTCTTACTTTCAATAAAATGTTTGCAGTGGGTTTGTAAAAGGTGTTTTTATGCATGTTTGGCCTGGGTTTGTGTTGCATTTACACTGTGGTGACCAGCAGGGGCCACCAGCGTGTGGCGCTTCAAAGCAGTGAAACATTTTGCCAAGCGTTTGGTTCTATTGACTCAAAGCTTTAAAAAGCTTCAACACTCTCTGTTTTGAACAAATGCATGTGGCTCTGCTGTGAGCAGAGCATCCAAAAATACCAAAAACTCGCAAATGTTCCCCTCCACGGAAATCTTTAGTAAAAGGCGAAAGATTTATGCGTGAATGAAGAGAAACTCGAGCTGTACCCCTGAGATGTTGGGCCAATGTGCTCCCACCAACATGCCACAATGCTCAGCAAGGGTAATGTCTGGTGCAGGCTCCTCCCACCCTGCTTTTTTCTTTTTCAAATCATCGAGCCATTTCCATTGGAAGGAGCAAATGTAATAAGAATCCGCCCCATCACCAGATGACCGCAAACCCTGCCTAAGAGGATGTCGCTGAGGCCGATAGTATGTTGAAGATCATTGGTAGTGGTATTCGCACAAGATTTTTTATGAACTTCCTGGAAGCGAAATGAACAAACCCTTCATCTCCTTCCATTGCGGGTTTATTCATCCATAGGACAGGGTAAGCTCCTCTCCTGCCCCATTGGCCAAAATAAAAGAGTTAAATAATAACTCCCACAATGGAAAGCATATCCAGTATTATGTGACGGTTGCCCATGCAAAACAGTGTCTACAAGGGCAAGTCCTCGTTAGTATAGTGGACAGTATCTCCGCCTGTCACGCGGAAGACCGGGGTTCGATTCCCCGACGGGGAGGCTTCTTCTTTATGGCGGCCAAATAACACCTTGCATAAGCTCAGGCCTTACCATCAAACTGCTAATAAAGCCAACCCGCCGTTCAAGACTCACCTGTTGATGATTAGCTGATTGCACGTGATAGGTCTTACTTTCGATAAAATGTTTGCAGTGGGTTTGTAAAAGGTGTTTTTATGCATGTTTGGCCTGGGTTTGTGTTGCAAACCCTGCCTAAGAGGATGTCGCTGAGGCCGATAGTATGTTGAAGATCATTGGTAGTGGTATTCGCACAAGATTTTTTATGAACTTCCTGGAAGCGAAATGAACAAACCCTTCATCTCCTTCCATTGCGGGTTGATTCCTCCATAGGACAGGGTAAGCTCCTCTCCTGCCCCATTGGCCAAAATAAAAGAGTTAAATAATAACTCCCACAATGGAAAGCATATCCAGTATTATGTGACGGTTGCCCATGCAAAACAGTTTCTACAAGGGCAAGTCCTCGTTAGTATAGTGGACAGTATCTCCGCCTGTCACGCGGAAGACCGGGGTTCGATTCCCCGACGGGGAGGCTTCTTCTTTATGGTGGCCAAATAACACCTTGCATAAGCTCAGGCCTTACCATCAAACTGCTAATAAAGCCAACCCGCCGTTCAAGACTCACCTGTTGATGATTAGCTGATTGCACGTGATAGGTCTTACTTTCAATAAAATGTTTGCAGTGGGTTTGTAAAAGGTGTTTTTATGCATGTTTGGCCTGGGTTTGTGTTGCAAACCCTGCCTAAGAGGATGTCGCTGAGGCCGATAGTATGTTGAAGATCATTGGTAGTGGTATTCGCACAAGATTTTTTATGAACTTCCTGGAAGCAAAATGAACAAACCCTTCATCTCCTTCCATTGCGGGTTGATTCCTCCATAGGACAGGGTAAGCTCCTCTCCTGCCCCATTGGCCAAAATAAAAGAGTTAAATAATAACTCCCACAATGGAAAGCATATCCAGTATTATGTGACGGTTGCCCATGCAAAACAGTGTCTGCAAGAGCAAGTCCTCGTTAGTATAGTGGACAGTATCTCCGCCTGTCACGCGGAAGACCGGGGTTCGATTCCCCGACGGGGAGGCTTCTTCTTTATGACGGCCAAATAACACCTTGCATAAGCTCAGGCCTTACCGTCAAACTGCTGATAAAGCCAACCCGCCGTTCAAGACTCACCTGCTGATGATTAGCTGATTGCACGTGATAGGTCTTACTTTCAATAAAATGTTTGCAGTGGGTTTGTAAAAGGTGTTTTTATGCATGTTTGGCCTGGGTTTGTGTTGCATTTACACTGTGGTGACCAGCAGGGGCCACCAGCGTGTGGCGCTTCAAAGCAGTGAAACACTTTGCCAAGCGTTTGGTTCTATTGACTCAAAGCTTTAAAAAGCTTCAACACTCTCTGTTTTTGAACAAATGCATGTGGCTCTGCTGTGAGCAGAGCATCCAAAAATACCAAAAACTCGCAAATGTTCCCCTCCACGGAAATCTTTAGTAAAAGGCGAAAGATTTATGCGTGTATGAAGAGAAACTCGAGCTGTACCCCTGAGATGTTGGGCCAATGTGCTCCCACCAACATGCCACAATGCTCAGCAAGGGTAATGTCTGGTGCAGGCTCCTCCCACCCTGCTTTTTTCTTTTTCAAATCATCGAGCCATTTCCATTGGAAGGAGCAAATGTAATAAGAATCCGCCCCATCACCAGATGACCGCAAACCCTGCCTAAGAGGATGTCGCTGAGGCCGATAGTATGTTGAAGATCATTGGTAGTGGTATTCGCACAAGATTTTTTATGAACTTCCTGGAAGCGAAATGAACAAACCCTTCATCTCCTTCCATTGCGGGTTGATTCCTCCATAGGACAGGGTAAGCTCCTCTCCTGCCCCATTGGCCAAAATAAAAGAGTTAAATAATAACTCCCACAATGGAAAGCATATCCAGTATTATGTGACGGTTGCCCATGCAAAACAGTGTCTGCAAGAGCAAGTCCTCGTTAGTATAGTGGACAGTATCTCCGCCTGTCACGCGGAAGACCGGGGTTCGATTCCCGACGGGGAGGCTTCTTCTTTATGACGGCCAAATAACACCTTGCATAAGCTCAGGCCTTACCGTCAAACTGCTGATAAAGCCAACCCGCCGTTCAAGACTCACCTGTTGATGATTAGCTGATTGCACGTGATAGGTCTTACTTTCAATAAAATGTTTGCAGTGGGTTTGTAAAAGGTGTTTTTATGCATGTTTGGCCTGGGTTTGTGTTGCATTTACACTGTGGTGACCAGCAGGGGCCACCAGCGTGTGGCGCTTCAAAGCAGTGAAACATTTTGCCAAGCGTTTGGTTCTATTGACTCAAAGCTTTAAAAAGCTTCAACACTCTCTGTTTTTGAACAAATGCATGTGGCTCTGCTGTGAGCAGAGCATCCAAAAATACCAAAAATTCGCAAATGTTCCCCTCCACGGAAATCTTTAGTAAAAGGCGAAAGATTTATGCGTGAATGAAGAGAAACTCGAGCTGTACCCCTGAGATGTTGGGCCAATGTGCTCCCACCAACATGCCACAATGCTCAGCAAGGGTAATGTCTGGTGCAGGCTCCTCCCACCCTGCTTTTTTCTTTTTCAAATCATCGAGCCATTTCCATTGGAAGGAGCAAATGTAATAAGAATCCGCCCCATCACCAGATGACCGCAAACCCTGCCTAAGAGGATGTCGCTGAGGCCGATAGTATGTTGAAGATCATTGGTAGTGGTATTCGCACAAGATTTTTTATGAACTTCCTGGAAGCGAAATGAACAAACCCTTCATCTCCTTCCATTGCGGGTTGATTCATCCATAGGACAGGGTAAGCTCCTCTCCTGCCCCATTGGCCAAAATAAAAGAGTTAAATAATAACTCCCACAATGGAAAGCATATCCAGTATTATGTGACGGTTGCCCATGCAAAACAGTGACTACAAGGGCAAGTCCTCGTTAGTATAGTGGACAGAATCTCCGCCTGTCACGCGGAAGACCGGGGTTCGATTCCCCGACGGGGAGGCTTCTTCTTTATGGCGGCCAAATAACACCTTGCATAAGCTCAGGCCTTACCATCAAACTGCTAATAAAGCCAACCCGCCGTTCAAGACTCACCTGTTGATGATTAGCTGATTGCACGTTATAGGTCTTACTTTCAATAAAATGTTTGCAGTGGGTTTGTAAAAGGTGTTTTTATGCATGTTTGGCCTGGGTTTGTGTTGCAAACCCTGCCTAAGAGGATGTCGCTGAGGCCGATAGTATGTTGAAGATCATTGGTAGTGGTATTCGCACAAGATTTTTTATGAACTTCCTGGAAGCGAAATTAACAAACCCTTCATCTCCTTCCATTGCGGGTTGATTCCTCCATAGGACAGGGTAAGCTCCTCTCCTGCCCCATTGGCCAAAATAAAAGAGTTAAATAATAACTCCCACAATGGAAAGCATATCCAGTATTATGTGACGGTTGCCCATGCAAAACAGTGTCTGCAAGGGCAAGTCCTCGTTAGTATAGTGGACAGTATCTCCGCCTGTCACGCGGAAGACCGGGGTTCGATTCCCTGACGGGGAGGCTTCTTCTTTATGGCGGCCAAATAACACCTTGCATAAGCTCAGGCCTTACCGTCAAACTGCTGATAAAGCCAACCCGCCGTTCAAGACTCACCTGTTGATGATTAGCTGATTGCACGTGATAGGTCTTACTTTCAATAAAATGTTTGCAGTGGGTTTGTAAAAGGTGTTTTTATGCATGTTTGGCCTGGGTTTGTGTTGCAAACCCTGCCTAAGAGGATGTCGCTGAGGCCGATAGTATGTTGAAGATCATTGGTAGTGGTATTCGCACAAGATTTTTTATGAACTTCCTGGAAGCGAAATGAACAAACCCTTCATCTCCTTCCATTGCGGGTTGATTCCTCCATAGGACAGGGTAAGCTCCTCTCCTGCCCCATTGGCCAAAATAAAAGAGTTAAATAATAACTCCCACAATGGAAAGCATATCCAGTATTATGTGACGGTTGCCCATGCAAAACAGTGTCTGCAAGAGCAAGTCCTCGTTAGTATAGTGGACAGTATCTCCGCCTGTCACGCGGAAGACCGGGGTTCGATTCCCCGACGGGGAGGCTTCTTCTTTATGACGGCCAAATAACACCTTGCATAAGCTCAGGCCTTACCGTCAAACTGCTGATAAAGCCAACCCGCCGTTCAAGACTCACCTGTTGATGATTAGCTGATTGCACGTGATAGGTCTTACTTTCAATAAAATGTTTGCAGTGGGTTTGTAAAAGGTGTTTTTATGCATGTTTGGCCTGGGTTTGTGTTGCAAACCCTGCCTAAGAGGATGTCGCTGAGGCCGATAGTATGTTGAAGATCATTGGTAGTGGTATTCGCACAAGATTTTTTATGAACTTCCTGGAAGCGAAATGAACAAACCCTTCATCTCCTTCCATTGCGGGTTGATTCCTCCATAGGACAGGGTAAGCTCCTCTCCTGCCCCATTGGCCAAAATAAAAGAGTTAAATAATAACTCCCACAATGGAAAGCATATCCAGTATTATGTGACGGTTGCCCATGCAAAACAGTGTCTGCAAGAGCAAGTCCTCGTTAGTATAGTGGACAGTATCTCCGCCTGTCACGCGGAAGACCGGGGTTCGATTCCCCGACGGGGAGGCTTCTTCTTTATGACGGCCAAATAACACCTTGCATAAGCTCAGGCCTTACCGTCAAACTGCTGATAAAGCCAACCCGTCGTTCAAGACTCACCTGTTGATGATTAGCTGATTGCACGTGATAGGTCTTACTTTCAATAAAATGTTTGCAGTGGGTTTGTAAAAGGTGTTTTTATGCATGTTTGGCCTGGGTTTGTGCTGCATTTACACTGTGGTGACCAGCAGGGGCCACCAGCGTGTGGCGCTTCAAAGCAGTGAAACATTTTGCGAAGCGTTTGGTTCTATTGACTCAAACCTTTAAAAAGCTTCAACACTCTCTGTTTTTGAACAAATGCATGTGGCTCTGCTGTGAGCAGAGCATCCAAAAATACCAAAAACTCGCAAATGTTCCCCTCCACGGAAATCTTTAGTAAAAGGCGAAAGATTTATGCGTGAATGAAGAGAAACTCGAGCTGTACCCCTGAGATGTTGGGCCAATGTGCTCCCACCAACATGCCACAATGCTCAGCAAGGGTAATGTCTGGTGCAGGCTCCTCCCACCCTGCTTTTTTCTTTTTCAAATCATCGAGCCATTTCCATTGGAAGGAGCAAATGTAATAAGAATCCGCCCCATCACCAGATGACCGCAAACCCTGCCTAAGAGGATGTCGCTGAGGCCGATAGTATGTTGAAGATCATTGGTAGTGGTATTCGCACAAGATTTTTTATGAACTTCCTGGAAGCGAAATGAACAAACCCTTCATCTCCTTCCATTGCGGGTTGATTCCTCCATAGGACAGGGTAAGCTCCTCTCCTGCCCCATTGGCCAAAATAAAAGAGTTAAATAATAACTCCCACAATGGAAAGCATATCCAGTATTATGTGACGGTTGCCCATGCAAAACAGTGTCTGCAAGGGCAAGTCCTCGTTAGTATAGTGGACAGTATCTCCGCCTGTCACGCGGAAGACCGGGGTTCGATTCCCTGACGGGGAGGCTTCTTCTTTATGGCGGCCAAATAACACCTTGCATAAGCTCAGGCCTTACCGTCAAACTGCTGATAAAGCCAACCCGCAGTTCAAGACTCACCTGTTGATGATTAGCTGATTGCACGTGATAGGTCTTACTTTCAATAAAATGTTTGCAGTGGGTTTGTAAAAGGTGTTTTTATGCATGTTTGGCCTGGGTTTGTGTTGCAAACCCTGCCTAAGAGGATGTCGCTGAGGCCGATAGTATGTTGAAGATCATTGGTAGTGGTATTCGCACAAGATTTTTTATGAACTTCCTGGAAGCAAAATTAACAAACCCTTCATCTCCTTCCATTGCGGGTTGATTCCTCCATAGGACAGGGTAAGCTCCTCTCCTGCCCCATTGGCCAAAATAAAAGAGTTAAATAATAACTCCCACAATGGAAAGCATATCCAGTATTATGTGACGGTTGCCCATGCAAAACAGTGTCTGCAAGGGCAAGTCCTCGTTAGTATAGTGGACAGTATCTCCGCCTGTCACGCGGAAGACCGGGGTTCGATTCCCCGACGGGGAGGCTTCTTCTTTATGACGGCCAAATAACACCTTGCATAAGCTCAGGCCTTACCGTCAAACTGCTGATAAAGCCAACCCGCCGTTCAAGACTCACCTGTTGATGATTAGCTGATTGCACGTGATAGGTCTTACTTTCAATAAAATGTTTGCAGTGGGTTTGTAAAAGGTTATTTTATGCATGTTTGGCCTGGGTTTGTGTTGCAAACCCTGCCTAAGAGGATGTCGCTGAGGCCGATAGTATGTTGAAGATCATTGGTAGTGGTATTCGCACAAGATTTTTTATGAACTTCCTGGAAGCGAAATGAACAAACCCTTCATCTCCTTCCATTGCGGGTTGATTCCTCCATAGGACAGGGTAAGCTCCTCTCCTGCCCCATTGGCTAAAATAAAAGTGTTAAATAATAACTCCCACAATGGAAAGCATATCCAGTATTATGTGACAGTTGCCCATGCAAAACAGTGTCTGCAAGAGCAAGTCCTCGTTAGTATAGTGGACAGTATCTCCGCCTGTCACGCGGAAGACCGGGGTTCGATTCCCCGACGGGGAGGCTTCTTCTTTATGACGGCCAAATAACACCTTGCATAAGCTCAGGCCTTACCGTCAAACTGCTGATAAAGCCAACCCGCCGTTCAAGACTCACCTGTTGATGATTAGCTGATTGCACGTGATAGGTCTTACTTTCAATAAAATGTTTGCAGTGGGTTTGTAAAAGGTGTTTTTATGCATGTTTGGCCTGGGTTTGTGTTGCATTTACACTGTGGTGACCAGCAGGGGCCACCAGCGTGTGGCGCTTCAAAGCAGTGAAACATTTTGCCAAGCGTTTGGTTCTATTGACTCAAAGCTTTAAAAAGCTTCAACACTCTCTGTTTTGAACAAATGCATGTGGCTCTGCTGTGAGCAGAGCATCCAAAAATACCAAAAACTCGCAAATGTTCCCCTCCACGGAAATCTTTAGTAAAAGGCGAAAGATTTATGCGTGAATGAAGAGAAACTCGAGCTGTACCCCTGAGATGTTGGGCCAATGTGCTCCCACCAACATGCCACAATGCTCAGCAAGGGTAATGTCTGGTGCAGGCTCCTCCCACCCTGCTTTTTTCTTTTTCAAATCATCGAGCCATTTCCATTGGAAGGAGCAAATGTAATAAGAATCCGCCCCATCACCAGATGACCGCAAACCCTGCCTAAGAGGATGTCGCTGAGGCCGATAGTATGTTGAAGATCATTGGTAGTGGTATTCGCACAAGATTTTTTATGAACTTCCTGGAAGCGAAATGAACAAACCCTTCATCTCCTTCCATTGCGGGTTTATTCATCCATAGGACAGGGTAAGCTCCTCTCCTGCCCCATTGGCCAAAATAAAAGAGTTAAATAATAACTCCCACAATGGAAAGCATATCCAGTATTATGTGACGGTTGCCCATGCAAAACAGTGTCTACAAGGGCAAGTCCTCGTTAGTATAGTGGACAGTATCTCCGCCTGTCACGCGGAAGACCGGGGTTCGATTCCCCGACGGGGAGGCTTCTTCTTTATGGCGGCCAAATAACACCTTGCATAAGCTCAGGCCTTACCATCAAACTGCTAATAAAGCCAACCCGCCGTTCAAGACTCACCTGTTGATGATTAGCTGATTGCACGTGATAGGTCTTACTTTCGATAAAATGTTTGCAGTGGGTTTGTAAAAGGTGTTTTTATGCATGTTTGGCCTGGGTTTGTGTTGCAAACCCTGCCTAAGAGGATGTCGCTGAGGCCGATAGTATGTTGAAGATCATTGGTAGTGGTATTCGCACAAGATTTTTTATGAACTTCCTGGAAGCGAAATGAACAAACCCTTCATCTCCTTCCATTGCGGGTTGATTCCTCCATAGGACAGGGTAAGCTCCTCTCCTGCCCCATTGGCCAAAATAAAAGAGTTAAATAATAACTCCCACAATGGAAAGCATATCCAGTATTATGTGACGGTTGCCCATGCAAAACAGTTTCTACAAGGGCAAGTCCTCGTTAGTATAGTGGACAGTATCTCCGCCTGTCACGCGGAAGACCGGGGTTCGATTCCCCGACGGGGAGGCTTCTTCTTTATGGTGGCCAAATAACACCTTGCATAAGCTCAGGCCTTACCATCAAACTGCTAATAAAGCCAACCCGCCGTTCAAGACTCACCTGTTGATGATTAGCTGATTGCACGTGATAGGTCTTACTTTCAATAAAATGTTTGCAGTGGGTTTGTAAAAGGTGTTTTTATGCATGTTTGGCCTGGGTTTGTGTTGCAAACCCTGCCTAAGAGGATGTCGCTGAGGCCGATAGTATGTTGAAGATCATTGGTAGTGGTATTCGCACAAGATTTTTTATGAACTTCCTGGAAGCGAAATGAACAAACCCTTCATCTCCTTCCATTGCGGGTTGATTCCTCCATAGGACAGGGTAAGCTCCTCTCCTGCCCCATTGGCTAAAATAAAAGTGTTAAATAATAACTCCCACAATGGAAAGCATATCCAGTATTATGTGACAGTTGCCCATGCAAAACAGTGTCTGCAAGAGCAAGTCCTCGTTAGTATAGTGGACAGTATCTCCGCCTGTCACGCGGAAGACCGGGGTTCGATTCCCCGACGGGGAGGCTTCTTCTTTATGACGGCCAAATAACACCTTGCATAAGCTCAGGCCTTACCGTCAAACTGCTGATAAAGCCAACCCGCCGTTCAAGACTCACCTGTTGATGATTAGCTGATTGCACGTGATAGGTCTTACTTTCAATAAAATGTTTGCAGTGGGTTTGTAAAAGGTGTTTTTATGCATGTTTGGCCTGGGTTTGTGTTGCATTTACACTGTGGTGACCAGCAGGGGCCACCAGCGTGTGGCGCTTCAAAGCAGTGAAACATTTTGCCAAGCGTTTGGTTCTATTGACTCAAAGCTTTAAAAAGCTTCAACACTCTCTGTTTTTGAACAAATGCATGTGGCTCTGCTGTGAGCTGAGCATCCAAAAATACCAAAAATTCGCAAATGTTCCCCTCCACGGAAATCTTTAGTAAAAGGCGAAAGATTTATGCGTGAATGAAGAGAAACTCGAGCTGTACCCCTGAGATGTTGGGCCAATGTGCTCCCACCAACATGCCACAATGCTCAGCAAGGGTAATGTCTGGTGCAGGCTCCTCCCACCCTGCTTTTTTCTTTTTCAAATCATCGAGCCATTTCCATTGGAAGGAGCAAATGTAATAAGAATCCGCCCCATCACCAGATGACCGCAAACCCTGCCTAAGAGGATGTCGCTGAGGCCGATAGTATGTTGAAGATCATTGGTAGTGGTATTCGCACAAGATTTTTTATGAACTTCCTGGAAGCAAAATGAACAAACCCTTCATCTCCTTCCATTGCGGGTTGATTCCTCCATAGGACAGGGTAAGCTCCTCTCCTGCCCCATTGGCCAAAATAAAAGAGTTAAATAATAACTCCCACAATGGAAAGCATATCCAGTATTATGTGACGGTTGCCCATGCAAAACAGTGTCTGCAAGAGCAAGTCCTCGTTAGTATAGTGGACAGTATCTCCGCCTGTCACGCGGAAGACCGGGGTTCGATTCCCCGACGGGGAGGCTTCTTCTTTATGACGGCCAAATAACACCTTGCATAAGCTCAGGCCTTACCGTCAAACTGCTGATAAAGCCAACCCGCCGTTCAAGACTCACCTGCTGATGATTAGCTGATTGCACGTGATAGGTCTTACTTTCAATAAAATGTTTGCAGTGGGTTTGTAAAAGGTGTTTTTATGCATGTTTGGCCTGGGTTTGTGTTGCATTTACACTGTGGTGACCAGCAGGGGCCACCAGCGTGTGGCGCTTCAAAGCAGTGAAACACTTTGCCAAGCGTTTGGTTCTATTGACTCAAAGCTTTAAAAAGCTTCAACACTCTCTGTTTTTGAACAAATGCATGTGGCTCTGCTGTGAGCAGAGCATCCAAAAATACCAAAAACTCGCAAATGTTCCCCTCCACGGAAATCTTTAGTAAAAGGCGAAAGATTTATGCGTGTATGAAGAGAAACTCGAGCTGTACCCCTGAGATGTTGGGCCAATGTGCTCCCACCAACATGCCACAATGCTCAGCAAGGGTAATGTCTGGTGCAGGCTCCTCCCACCCTGCTTTTTTCTTTTTCAAATCATCGAGCCATTTCCATTGGAAGGAGCAAATGTAATAAGAATCCGCCCCATCACCAGATGACCGCAAACCCTGCCTAAGAGGATGTCGCTGAGGCCGATAGTATGTTGAAGATCATTGGTAGTGGTATTCGCACAAGATTTTTTATGAACTTCCTGGAAGCGAAATGAACAAACCCTTCATCTCCTTCCATTGCGGGTTGATTCCTCCATAGGACAGGGTAAGCTCCTCTCCTGCCCCATTGGCCAAAATAAAAGAGTTAAATAATAACTCCCACAATGGAAAGCATATCCAGTATTATGTGACGGTTGCCCATGCAAAACAGTGTCTGCAAGAGCAAGTCCTCGTTAGTATAGTGGACAGTATCTCCGCCTGTCACGCGGAAGACCGGGGTTCGATTCCCGACGGGGAGGCTTCTTCTTTATGACGGCCAAATAACACCTTGCATAAGCTCAGGCCTTACCGTCAAACTGCTGATAAAGCCAACCCGCCGTTCAAGACTCACCTGTTGATGATTAGCTGATTGCACGTGATAGGTCTTACTTTCAATAAAATGTTTGCAGTGGGTTTGTAAAAGGTGTTTTTATGCATGTTTGGCCTGGGTTTGTGTTGCATTTACACTGTGGTGACCAGCAGGGGCCACCAGCGTGTGGCGCTTCAAAGCAGTGAAACATTTTGCCAAGCGTTTGGTTCTATTGACTCAAAGCTTTAAAAAGCTTCAACACTCTCTGTTTTTGAACAAATGCATGTGGCTCTGCTGTGAGCAGAGCATCCAAAAATACCAAAAATTCGCAAATGTTCCCCTCCACGGAAATCTTTAGTAAAAGGCGAAAGATTTATGCGTGAATGAAGAGAAACTCGAGCTGTACCCCTGAGATGTTGGGCCAATGTGCTCCCACCAACATGCCACAATGCTCAGCAAGGGTAATGTCTGGTGCAGGCTCCTCCCACCCTGCTTTTTTCTTTTTCAAATCATCGAGCCATTTCCATTGGAAGGAGCAAATGTAATAAGAATCCGCCCCATCACCAGATGACCGCAAACCCTGCCTAAGAGGATGTCGCTGAGGCCGATAGTATGTTGAAGATCATTGGTAGTGGTATTCGCACAAGATTTTTTATGAACTTCCTGGAAGCGAAATGAACAAACCCTTCATCTCCTTCCATTGCGGGTTGATTCATCCATAGGACAGGGTAAGCTCCTCTCCTGCCCCATTGGCCAAAATAAAAGAGTTAAATAATAACTCCCACAATGGAAAGCATATCCAGTATTATGTGACGGTTGCCCATGCAAAACAGTGACTACAAGGGCAAGTCCTCGTTAGTATAGTGGACAGAATCTCCGCCTGTCACGCGGAAGACCGGGGTTCGATTCCCCGACGGGGAGGCTTCTTCTTTATGGCGGCCAAATAACACCTTGCATAAGCTCAGGCCTTACCATCAAACTGCTAATAAAGCCAACCCGCCGTTCAAGACTCACCTGTTGATGATTAGCTGATTGCACGTTATAGGTCTTACTTTCAATAAAATGTTTGCAGTGGGTTTGTAAAAGGTGTTTTTATGCATGTTTGGCCTGGGTTTGTGTTGCAAACCCTGCCTAAGAGGATGTCGCTGAGGCCGATAGTATGTTGAAGATCATTGGTAGTGGTATTCGCACAAGATTTTTTATGAACTTCCTGGAAGCGAAATTAACAAACCCTTCATCTCCTTCCATTGCGGGTTGATTCCTCCATAGGACAGGGTAAGCTCCTCTCCTGCCCCATTGGCCAAAATAAAAGAGTTAAATAATAACTCCCACAATGGAAAGCATATCCAGTATTATGTGACGGTTGCCCATGCAAAACAGTGTCTGCAAGGGCAAGTCCTCGTTAGTATAGTGGACAGTATCTCCGCCTGTCACGCGGAAGACCGGGGTTCGATTCCCTGACGGGGAGGCTTCTTCTTTATGGCGGCCAAATAACACCTTGCATAAGCTCAGGCCTTACCGTCAAACTGCTGATAAAGCCAACCCGCCGTTCAAGACTCACCTGTTGATGATTAGCTGATTGCACGTGATAGGTCTTACTTTCAATAAAATGTTTGCAGTGGGTTTGTAAAAGGTGTTTTTATGCATGTTTGGCCTGGGTTTGTGTTGCAAACCCTGCCTAAGAGGATGTCGCTGAGGCCGATAGTATGTTGAAGATCATTGGTAGTGGTATTCGCACAAGATTTTTTATGAACTTCCTGGAAGCGAAATGAACAAACCCTTCATCTCCTTCCATTGCGGGTTGATTCCTCCATAGGACAGGGTAAGCTCCTCTCCTGCCCCATTGGCCAAAATAAAAGAGTTAAATAATAACTCCCACAATGGAAAGCATATCCAGTATTATGTGACGGTTGCCCATGCAAAACAGTGTCTGCAAGAGCAAGTCCTCGTTAGTATAGTGGACAGTATCTCCGCCTGTCACGCGGAAGACCGGGGTTCGATTCCCCGACGGGGAGGCTTCTTCTTTATGACGGCCAAATAACACCTTGCATAAGCTCAGGCCTTACCGTCAAACTGCTGATAAAGCCAACCCGCCGTTCAAGACTCACCTGTTGATGATTAGCTGATTGCACGTGATAGGTCTTACTTTCAATAAAATGTTTGCAGTGGGTTTGTAAAAGGTGTTTTTATGCATGTTTGGCCTGGGTTTGTGTTGCAAACCCTGCCTAAGAGGATGTCGCTGAGGCCGATAGTATGTTGAAGATCATTGGTAGTGGTATTCGCACAAGATTTTTTATGAACTTCCTGGAAGCGAAATGAACAAACCCTTCATCTCCTTCCATTGCGGGTTGATTCCTCCATAGGACAGGGTAAGCTCCTCTCCTGCCCCATTGGCCAAAATAAAAGAGTTAAATAATAACTCCCACAATGGAAAGCATATCCAGTATTATGTGACGGTTGCCCATGCAAAACAGTGTCTGCAAGAGCAAGTCCTCGTTAGTATAGTGGACAGTATCTCCGCCTGTCACGCGGAAGACCGGGGTTCGATTCCCCGACGGGGAGGCTTCTTCTTTATGACGGCCAAATAACACCTTGCATAAGCTCAGGCCTTACCGTCAAACTGCTGATAAAGCCAACCCGTCGTTCAAGACTCACCTGTTGATGATTAGCTGATTGCACGTGATAGGTCTTACTTTCAATAAAATGTTTGCAGTGGGTTTGTAAAAGGTGTTTTTATGCATGTTTGGCCTGGGTTTGTGCTGCATTTACACTGTGGTGACCAGCAGGGGCCACCAGCGTGTGGCGCTTCAAAGCAGTGAAACATTTTGCGAAGCGTTTGGTTCTATTGACTCAAACCTTTAAAAAGCTTCAACACTCTCTGTTTTTGAACAAATGCATGTGGCTCTGCTGTGAGCAGAGCATCCAAAAATACCAAAAACTCGCAAATGTTCCCCTCCACGGAAATCTTTAGTAAAAGGCGAAAGATTTATGCGTGAATGAAGAGAAACTCGAGCTGTACCCCTGAGATGTTGGGCCAATGTGCTCCCACCAACATGCCACAATGCTCAGCAAGGGTAATGTCTGGTGCAGGCTCCTCCCACCCTGCTTTTTTCTTTTTCAAATCATCGAGCCATTTCCATTGGAAGGAGCAAATGTAATAAGAATCCGCCCCATCACCAGATGACCGCAAACCCTGCCTAAGAGGATGTCGCTGAGGCCGATAGTATGTTGAAGATCATTGGTAGTGGTATTCGCACAAGATTTTTTATGAACTTCCTGGAAGCGAAATGAACAAACCCTTCATCTCCTTCCATTGCGGGTTGATTCCTCCATAGGACAGGGTAAGCTCCTCTCCTGCCCCATTGGCCAAAATAAAAGAGTTAAATAATAACTCCCACAATGGAAAGCATATCCAGTATTATGTGACGGTTGCCCATGCAAAACAGTGTCTGCAAGGGCAAGTCCTCGTTAGTATAGTGGACAGTATCTCCGCCTGTCACGCGGAAGACCGGGGTTCGATTCCCTGACGGGGAGGCTTCTTCTTTATGGCGGCCAAATAACACCTTGCATAAGCTCAGGCCTTACCGTCAAACTGCTGATAAAGCCAACCCGCAGTTCAAGACTCACCTGTTGATGATTAGCTGATTGCACGTGATAGGTCTTACTTTCAATAAAATGTTTGCAGTGGGTTTGTAAAAGGTGTTTTTATGCATGTTTGGCCTGGGTTTGTGTTGCAAACCCTGCCTAAGAGGATGTCGCTGAGGCCGATAGTATGTTGAAGATCATTGGTAGTGGTATTCGCACAAGATTTTTTATGAACTTCCTGGAAGCAAAATTAACAAACCCTTCATCTCCTTCCATTGCGGGTTGATTCCTCCATAGGACAGGGTAAGCTCCTCTCCTGCC
Source organism: Romanogobio albipinnatus (assembly GCA_023566225.1). Classification (NCBI taxonomy): domain Eukaryota; kingdom Metazoa; phylum Chordata; class Actinopteri; order Cypriniformes; family Gobionidae; genus Romanogobio; species Romanogobio albipinnatus. The sequence continues at coordinate 15,817,779 of CM042248.1, read as the reverse complement.
CCATTGGCCAAAATAAAAGAGTTAAATAATAACTCCCACAATGGAAAGCATATCCAGTATTATGTGACGGTTGCCCATGCAAAACAGTGTCTGCAAGGGCAAGTCCTCGTTAGTATAGTGGACAGTATCTCCGCCTGTCACGCGGAAGACCGGGGTTCGATTCCCCGACGGGGAGGCTTCTTCTTTATGACGGCCAAATAACACCTTGCATAAGCTCAGGCCTTACCGTCAAACTGCTGATAAAGCCAACCCGCCGTTCAAGACTCACCTGTTGATGATTAGCTGATTGCACGTGATAGGTCTTACTTTCAATAAAATGTTTGCAGTGGGTTTGTAAAAGGTTATTTTATGCATGTTTGGCCTGGGTTTGTGTTGCAAACCCTGCCTAAGAGGATGTCGCTGAGGCCGATAGTATGTTGAAGATCATTGGTAGTGGTATTCGCACAAGATTTTTTATGAACTTCCTGGAAGCGAAATGAACAAACCCTTCATCTCCTTCCATTGCGGGTTGATTCCTCCATAGGACAGGGTAAGCTCCTCTCCTGCCCCATTGGCTAAAATAAAAGTGTTAAATAATAACTCCCACAATGGAAAGCATATCCAGTATTATGTGACAGTTGCCCATGCAAAACAGTGTCTGCAAGAGCAAGTCCTCGTTAGTATAGTGGACAGTATCTCCGCCTGTCACGCGGAAGACCGGGGTTCGATTCCCCGACGGGGAGGCTTCTTCTTTATGACGGCCAAATAACACCTTGCATAAGCTCAGGCCTTACCGTCAAACTGCTGATAAAGCCAACCCGCCGTTCAAGACTCACCTGTTGATGATTAGCTGATTGCACGTGATAGGTCTTACTTTCAATAAAATGTTTGCAGTGGGTTTGTAAAAGGTGTTTTTATGCATGTTTGGCCTGGGTTTGTGTTGCATTTACACTGTGGTGACCAGCAGGGGCCACCAGCGTGTGGCGCTTCAAAGCAGTGAAACATTTTGCCAAGCGTTTGGTTCTATTGACTCAAAGCTTTAAAAAGCTTCAACACTCTCTGTTTTGAACAAATGCATGTGGCTCTGCTGTGAGCAGAGCATCCAAAAATACCAAAAACTCGCAAATGTTCCCCTCCACGGAAATCTTTAGTAAAAGGCGAAAGATTTATGCGTGAATGAAGAGAAACTCGAGCTGTACCCCTGAGATGTTGGGCCAATGTGCTCCCACCAACATGCCACAATGCTCAGCAAGGGTAATGTCTGGTGCAGGCTCCTCCCACCCTGCTTTTTTCTTTTTCAAATCATCGAGCCATTTCCATTGGAAGGAGCAAATGTAATAAGAATCCGCCCCATCACCAGATGACCGCAAACCCTGCCTAAGAGGATGTCGCTGAGGCCGATAGTATGTTGAAGATCATTGGTAGTGGTATTCGCACAAGATTTTTTATGAACTTCCTGGAAGCGAAATGAACAAACCCTTCATCTCCTTCCATTGCGGGTTTATTCATCCATAGGACAGGGTAAGCTCCTCTCCTGCCCCATTGGCCAAAATAAAAGAGTTAAATAATAACTCCCACAATGGAAAGCATATCCAGTATTATGTGACGGTTGCCCATGCAAAACAGTGTCTACAAGGGCAAGTCCTCGTTAGTATAGTGGACAGTATCTCCGCCTGTCACGCGGAAGACCGGGGTTCGATTCCCCGACGGGGAGGCTTCTTCTTTATGGCGGCCAAATAACACCTTGCATAAGCTCAGGCCTTACCATCAAACTGCTAATAAAGCCAACCCGCCGTTCAAGACTCACCTGTTGATGATTAGCTGATTGCACGTGATAGGTCTTACTTTCGATAAAATGTTTGCAGTGGGTTTGTAAAAGGTGTTTTTATGCATGTTTGGCCTGGGTTTGTGTTGCAAACCCTGCCTAAGAGGATGTCGCTGAGGCCGATAGTATGTTGAAGATCATTGGTAGTGGTATTCGCACAAGATTTTTTATGAACTTCCTGGAAGCGAAATGAACAAACCCTTCATCTCCTTCCATTGCGGGTTGATTCCTCCATAGGACAGGGTAAGCTCCTCTCCTGCCCCATTGGCCAAAATAAAAGAGTTAAATAATAACTCCCACAATGGAAAGCATATCCAGTATTATGTGACGGTTGCCCATGCAAAACAGTTTCTACAAGGGCAAGTCCTCGTTAGTATAGTGGACAGTATCTCCGCCTGTCACGCGGAAGACCGGGGTTCGATTCCCCGACGTGGAGGCTTCTTCTTTATGGTGGCCAAATAACACCTTGCATAAGCTCAGGCCTTACCATCAAACTGCTAATAAAGCCAACCCGCCGTTCAAGACTCACCTGTTGATGATTAGCTGATTGCACGTGATAGGTCTTACTTTCAATAAAATGTTTGCAGTGGGTTTGTAAAAGGTGTTTTTATGCATGTTTGGCCTGGGTTTGTGTTGCAAACCCTGCCTAAGAGGATGTCGCTGAGGCCGATAGTATGTTGAAGATCATTGGTAGTGGTATTCGCACAAGATTTTTTATGAACTTCCTGGAAGCGAAATGAACAAACCCTTCATCTCCTTCCATTGCGGGTTGATTCCTCCATAGGACAGGGTAAGCTCCTCTCCTGCCCCATTGGCTAAAATAAAAGTGTTAAATAATAACTCCCACAATGGAAAGCATATCCAGTATTATGTGACAGTTGCCCATGCAAAACAGTGTCTGCAAGAGCAAGTCCTCGTTAGTATAGTGGACAGTATCTCCGCCTGTCACGCGGAAGACCGGGGTTCGATTCCCCGACGGGGAGGCTTCTTCTTTATGACGGCCAAATAACACCTTGCATAAGCTCAGGCCTTACCGTCAAACTGCTGATAAAGCCAACCCGCCGTTCAAGACTCACCTGTTGATGATTAGCTGATTGCACGTGATAGGTCTTACTTTCAATAAAATGTTTGCAGTGGGTTTGTAAAAGGTGTTTTTATGCATGTTTGGCCTGGGTTTGTGTTGCATTTACACTGTGGTGACCAGCAGGGGCCACCAGCGTGTGGCGCTTCAAAGCAGTGAAACATTTTGCCAAGCGTTTGGTTCTATTGACTCAAAGCTTTAAAAAGCTTCAACACTCTCTGTTTTTGAACAAATGCATGTGGCTCTGCTGTGAGCTGAGCATCCAAAAATACCAAAAATTCGCAAATGTTCCCCTCCACGGAAATCTTTAGTAAAAGGCGAAAGATTTATGCGTGAATGAAGAGAAACTCGAGCTGTACCCCTGAGATGTTGGGCCAATGTGCTCCCACCAACATGCCACAATGCTCAGCAAGGGTAATGTCTGGTGCAGGCTCCTCCCACCCTGCTTTTTTCTTTTTCAAATCATCGAGCCATTTCCATTGGAAGGAGCAAATGTAATAAGAATCCGCCCCATCACCAGATGACCGCAAACCCTGCCTAAGAGGATGTCGCTGAGGCCGATAGTATGTTGAAGATCATTGGTAGTGGTATTCGCACAAGATTTTTTATGAACTTCCTGGAAGCGAAATGAACAAACCCTTCATCTCCTTCCATTGCGGGTTGATTCATCCATAGGACAGGGTAAGCTCCTCTCCTGCCCCATTGGCCAAAATAAAAGAGTTAAATAATAACTCCCACAATGGAAAGCATATCCAGTATTATGTGACGGTTGCCCATGCAAAACAGTGACTACAAGGGCAAGTCCTCGTTAGTATAGTGGACAGTATATCCGCCTGTCACGCGGAAGACCGGGGTTCGATTCCCCGACGGGGAGGCTTCTTCTTTATGGCGGCCAAATAACACCTTGCATAAGCTCAGGCCTTACCATCAAACTGCTAATAAAGCCAACCCGCCGTTCAAGACTCACCTGTTGATGATTAGCTGATTGCACGTTATAGGTCTTACTTTCAATAAAATGTTTGCAGTGGGTTTGTAAAAGGTGTTTTTATGCATGTTTGGCCTGGGTTTGTGTTGCAAACCCTGCCTAAGAGGATGTCGCTGAGGCCGATAGTATGTTGAAGATCATTGGTAGTGGTATTCGCACAAGATTTTTTATGAACTTCCTGGAAGCGAAATTAACAAACCCTTCATCTCCTTCCATTGCGGGTTGATTCCTCCATAGGACAGGGTAAGCTCCTCTCCTGCCCCATTGGCCAAAATAAAAGAGTTAAATAATAACTCCCACAATGGAAAGCATATCCAGTATTATGTGACGGTTGCCCATGCAAAACAGTGTCTGCAAGGGCAAGTCCTCGTTAGTATAGTGGACAGTATCTCCGCCTGTCACGCGGAAGACCGGGGTTCGATTCCCTGACGGGGAGGCTTCTTCTTTATGGCGGCCAAATAACACCTTGCATAAGCTCAGGCCTTACCGTCAAACTGCTGATAAAGCCAACCCGCCGTTCAAGACTCACCTGTTGATGATTAGCTGATTGCACGTGATAGGTCTTACTTTCAATAAAATGTTTGCAGTGGGTTTGTAAAAGGTGTTTTTATGCATGTTTGGCCTGGGTTTGTGTTGCAAACCCTGCCTAAGAGGATGTCGCTGAGGCCGATAGTATGTTGAAGATCATTGGTAGTGGTATTCGCACAAGATTTTTTATGAACTTCCTGGAAGCGAAATGAACAAACCCTTCATCTCCTTCCATTGCGGGTTGATTCCTCCATAGGACAGGGTAAGCTCCTCTCCTGCCCCATTGGCCAAAATAAAAGAGTTAAATAATAACTCCCACAATGGAAAGCATATCCAGTATTATGTGACGGTTGCCCATGCAAAACAGTGTCTGCAAGAGCAAGTCCTCGTTAGTATAGTGGACAGTATCTCCGCCTGTCACGCGGAAGACCGGGGTTCGATTCCCCGACGGGGAGGCTTCTTCTTTATGACGGCCAAATAACACCTTGCATAAGCTCAGGCCTTACCGTCAAACTGCTGATAAAGCCAACCCGCCGTTCAAGACTCACCTGTTGATGATTAGCTGATTGCACGTGATAGGTCTTACTTTCAATAAAATGTTTGCAGTGGGTTTGTAAAAGGTGTTTTTATGCATGTTTGGCCTGGGTTTGTGTTGCAAACCCTGCCTAAGAGGATGTCGCTGAGGCCGATAGTATGTTGAAGATCATTGGTAGTGGTATTCGCACAAGATTTTTTATGAACTTCCTGGAAGCGAAATGAACAAACCCTTCATCTCCTTCCATTGCGGGTTGATTCCTCCATAGGACAGGGTAAGCTCCTCTCCTGCCCCATTGGCCAAAATAAAAGAGTTAAATAATAACTCCCACAATGGAAAGCATATCCAGTATTATGTGACGGTTGCCCATGCAAAACAGTGTCTGCAAGAGCAAGTCCTCGTTAGTATAGTGGACAGTATCTCCGCCTGTCACGCGGAAGACCGGGGTTCGATTCCCCGACGGGGAGGCTTCTTCTTTATGACGGCCAAATAACACCTTGCATAAGCTCAGGCCTTACCGTCAAACTGCTGATAAAGCCAACCCGTCGTTCAAGACTCACCTGTTGATGATTAGCTGATTGCACGTGATAGGTCTTACTTTCAATAAAATGTTTGCAGTGGGTTTGTAAAAGGTGTTTTTATGCATGTTTGGCCTGGGTTTGTGCTGCATTTACACTGTGGTGACCAGCAGGGGCCACCAGCGTGTGGTGCTTCAAAGCAGTGAAACATTTTGCCAAGCGTTTGGTTCTATTGACTCAAACCTTTAAAAAGCTTCAACACTCTCTGTTTTTGAACAAATGCATGTGGCTCTGCTGTGAGCAGAGCATCCAAAAATACCAAAAACTCGCAAATGTTCCCCTCCACGGAAATCTTTAGTAAAAGGCGAAAGATTTATGCGTGAATGAAGAGAAACTCGAGCTGTACCCCTGAGATGTTGGGCCAATGTGCTCCCACCAACATGCCACAATGCTCAGCAAGGGTAATGTCTGGTGCAGGCTCCTCCCACCCTGCTTTTTTCTTTTTCAAATCATCGAGCCATTTCCATTGGAAGGAGCAAATGTAATAAGAATCCGCCCCATCACCAGATGACCGCAAACCCTGCCTAAGAGGATGTCGCTGAGGCCGATAGTATGTTGAAGATCATTGGTAGTGGTATTCGCACAAGATTTTTTATGAACTTCCTGGAAGCGAAATGAACAAACCCTTCATCTCCTTCCATTGCGGGTTGATTCCTCCATAGGACAGGGTAAGCTCCTCTCCTGCCCCATTGGCCAAAATAAAAGAGTTAAATAATAACTCCCACAATGGAAAGCATATCCAGTATTATGTGACGGTTGCCCATGCAAAACAGTGTCTGCAAGGGCAAGTCCTCGTTAGTATAGTGGACAGTATCTCCGCCTGTCACGCGGAAGACCGGGGTTCGATTCCCTGACGGGGAGGCTTCTTCTTTATGGCGGCCAAATAACACCTTGCATAAGCTCAGGCCTTACCGTCAAACTGCTGATAAAGCCAACCCGCAGTTCAAGACTCACCTGTTGATGATTAGCTGATTGCACGTGATAGGTCTTACTTTCAATAAAATGTTTGCAGTGGGTTTGTAAAAGGTGTTTTTATGCATGTTTGGCCTGGGTTTGTGTTGCAAACCCTGCCTAAGAGGATGTCGCTGAGGCCGATAGTATGTTGAAGATCATTGGTAGTGGTATTCGCACAAGATTTTTTATGAACTTCCTGGAAGCGAAATGAACAAACCCTTCATCTCCTTCCATTGCGGGTTGATTCCTCCATAGGACAGGGTAAGCTCCTCTCCTGCCCCATTGGCCAAAATAAAAGAGTTAAATAATAACTCCCACAATGGAAAGCATATCCAGTATTATGTGACGGTTGCACATGCAAAACAGTGTCTGCAAGAGCAAGTCCTTGTTAGTATAGTGGACAGTATCTCCGCCTGTCACGCGGAAGACCGGGGTTCGATTCCCCGACGGGGAGGCTTCTTCTTTATGACGGCCAAATAACACCTTGCATAAGCTCAGGCCTTACCGTCAAACTGCTGATAAAGCCAACCCGCCGTTCAAGACTCACCTGTTGATGATTAGCTGATTGCACGTGATAGGTCTTACCTTCAATAAAATGTTTGCAGTGGGTTTGTAAAAGGTGTTTTTATGCATGTTTGGCCTGGGTTTGTGTTGCAAACCCTGCCTAAGAGGATGTCGCTGAGGCCGATAGTATGTTGAAGATCATTGGTAGTGGTATTCGCACAAGATTTTTTATGAACTTCCTGGAAGCAAAATTAACAAACCCTTCATCTCCTTCCATTGCGGGTTGATTCCTCCATAGGACAGGGTAAGCTCCTCTCCTGCCCCATTGGCCAAAATAAAAGAGTTAAATAATAACTCCCACAATGGAAAGCATATCCAGTATTATGTGACGGTTGCCCATGCAAAACAGTGTCTGCAAGGGCAAGTCCTCGTTAGTATAGTGGACAGTATCTCCGCCTGTCACGCGGAAGACCGGGGTTCGATTCCCCGACGGGGAGGCTTCTTCTTTATGACGGCCAAATAACACCTTGCATAAGCTCAGGCCTTACCGTCAAACTGCTGATAAAGCCAACCCGCCGTTCAAGACTCACCTGTTGATGATTAGCTGATTGCACGTGATAGGTCTTACTTTCAATAAAATGTTTGCAGTGGGTTTGTAAAAGGTTATTTTATGCATGTTTGGCCTGGGTTTGTGTTGCAAACCCTGCCTAAGAGGATGTCGCTGAGGCCGATAGTATGTTGAAGATCATTGGTAGTGGTATTCGCACAAGATTTTTTATGAACTTCCTGGAAGCGAAATGAACAAACCCTTCATCTCCTTCCATTGCGGGTTGATTCCTCCATAGGACAGGGTAAGCTCCTCTCCTGCCCCATTGGCTAAAATAAAAGTGTTAAATAATAACTCCCACAATGGAAAGCATATCCAGTATTATGTGACAGTTGCCCATGCAAAACAGTGTCTGCAAGAGCAAGTCCTCGTTAGTATAGTGGACAGTATCTCCGCCTGTCACGCGGAAGACCGGGGTTCGATTCCCCGACGGGGAGGCTTCTTCTTTATGACGGCCAAATAACACCTTGCATAAGCTCAGGCCTTACCGTCAAACTGCTGATAAAGCCAACCCGCCGTTCAAGACTCACCTGTTGATGATTAGCTGATTGCACGTGATAGGTCTTACTTTCAATAAAATGTTTGCAGTGGGTTTGTAAAAGGTGTTTTTATGCATGTTTGGCCTGGGTTTGTGTTGCATTTACACTGTGGTGACCAGCAGGGGCCACCAGCGTGTGGCGCTTCAAAGCAGTGAAACATTTTGCCAAGCGTTTGGTTCTATTGACTCAAAGCTTTAAAAAGCTTCAACACTCTCTGTTTTTGAACAAATGCATGTGGCTCTGCTGTGAGCAGAGCATCCAAAAATACCAAAAACTCGCAAATGTTCCCCTCCATGGAAATCTTTAGTAAAAGGCGAAAGATTAATGCGTGAATGAAGAGAAACTCGAGCTGTACCCCTGAGATGTTGGGCCAATGTGCTCCCACCAACATGCCACAATGCTCAGCAAGGGTAATGTCTGGTGCAGGCTCCTCCCACCCTGCTTTTTTCTTTTTCAAATCATCGAGCCATTTCCATTGGAAGGAGCAAATGTAATAAGAATCCGCCCCATCACCAGATGACCGCAAACCCTGCCTAAGAGGATGTCGCTGAGGCCGATAGTATGTTGAAGATCATTGGTAGTGGTATTCGCACAAGATTTTTTATGAACTTCCTGGAAGCGAAATGAACAAACCCTTCATCTCCTTCCATTGCGGGTTTATTCATCCATAGGACAGGGTAAGCTCCTCTCCTGCCCCATTGGCCAAAATAAAAGAGTTAAATAATAACTCCCACAATGGAAAGCATATCCAGTATTATGTGACGGTTGCCCATGCAAAACAGTGTCTACAAGGGCAAGTCCTCGTTAGTATAGTGGACAGTATCTCCGCCTGTCACGCGGAAGACCGGGGTTCGATTCCCCGACGGGGAGGCTTCTTCTTTATGGCGGCCAAATAACACCTTGCATAAGCTCAGGCCTTACCATCAAACTGCTAATAAAGCCAACCCGCCGTTCAAGACTCACCTGTTGATGATTAGCTGATTGCACGTGATAGGTCTTACTTTCGATAAAATGTTTGCAGTGGGTTTGTAAAAGGTGTTTTTATGCATGTTTGGCCTGGGTTTGTGTTGCAAACCCTGCCTAAGAGGATGTCGCTGAGGCCGATAGTATGTTGAAGATCATTGGTAGTGGTATTCGCACAAGATTTTTTATGAACTTCCTGGAAGCGAAATGAACAAACCCTTCATCTCCTTCCATTGCGGGTTGATTCCTCCATAGGACAGGGTAAGCTCCTCTCCTGCCCCATTGGCCAAAATAAAAGAGTTAAATAATAACTCCCACAATGGAAAGCATATCCAGTATTATGTGACGGTTGCCCATGCAAAACAGTTTCTACAAGGGCAAGTCCTCGTTAGTATAGTGGACAGTATCTCCGCCTGTCACGCGGAAGACCGGGGTTCGATTCCCCGACGGGGAGGCTTCTTCTTTATGGTGGCCAAATAACACCTTGCATAAGCTCAGGCCTTACCATCAAACTGCTAATAAAGCCAACCCGCCGTTCAAGACTCACCTGTTGATGATTAGCTGATTGCACGTGATAGGTCTTACTTTCAATAAAATGTTTGCAGTGGGTTTGTAAAAGGTGTTTTTATGCATGTTTGGCCTGGGTTTGTGTTGCAAACCCTGCCTAAGAGGATGTCGCTGAGGCCGATAGTATGTTGAAGATCATTGGTAGTGGTATTCGCACAAGATTTTTTATGAACTTCCTGGAAGCGAAATGAACAAACCCTTCATCTCCTTCCATTGCGGGTTGATTCCTCCATAGGACAGGGTAAGCTCCTCTCCTGCCCCATTGGCTAAAATAAAAGTGTTAAATAATAACTCCCACAATGGAAAGCATATCCAGTATTATGTGACAGTTGCCCATGCAAAACAGTGTCTGCAAGAGCAAGTCCTCGTTAGTATAGTGGACAGTATCTCCGCCTGTCACGCGGAAGACCGGGGTTCGATTCCCCGACGGGGAGGCTTCTTCTTTATGACGGCCAAATAACACCTTGCATAAGCTCAGGCCTTACCGTCAAACTGCTGATAAAGCCAACCCGCCGTTCAAGACTCACCTGTTGATGATTAGCTGATTGCACGTGATAGGTCTTACTTTCAATAAAATGTTTGCAGTGGGTTTGTAAAAGGTGTTTTTATGCATGTTTGGCCTGGGTTTGTGTTGCATTTACACTGTGGTGACCAGCAGGGGCCACCAGCGTGTGGCGCTTCAAAGCAGTGAAACATTTTGCCAAGCGTTTGGTTCTATTGACTCAAAGCTTTAAAAAGCTTCAACACTCTCTGTTTTTGAACAAATGCATGTGGCTCTGCTGTGAGCAGAGCATCCAAAAATACCAAAAACTCGCAAATGTTCCCCTCCACGGAAATCTTTAGTAAAAGGCGAAAGATTTATGCGTGAATGAAGAGAAACTCGAGCTGTACCCCTGAGATGTTGGGTCAATGTGCTCCCACCAACATGCCACAATGCTCAGCAAGGGTAATGTCTGGTGCAGGCTCCTCCCACCCTGCTTTTTTCTTTTTCAAATCATCGAGCCATTTCCATTGGAAGGAGCAAATGTAATAAGAATCCGCCCCATCACCAGATGACCGCAAACCCTGCCTAAGAGGATGTCGCTGAGGCCGATAGTATGTTGAAGATCATTGGTAGTGGTATTCGCACAAGATTTTTTATGAACTTCCTGGAAGCGAAATGAACAAACCCTTCATCTCCTTCCATTGCGGGTTTATTCATCCATAGGACAGGGTAAGCTCCTCTCCTGCCCCATTGGCCAAAATAAAAGAGTTAAATAATAACTCCCACAATGGAAAGCATATCCAGTATTATGTGACGGTTGCCCATGCAAAACAGTGTCTACAAGGGCAAGTCCTCGTTAGTATAGTGGACAGTATCTCCGCCTGTCACGCGGAAGACCGGGGTTCGATTCCCCGATGGGGAGGCTTCTTCTTTATGGCGGCCAAATAACACCTTGCATAAGCTCAGGCCTTACCATCAAACTGCTAATAAAGCCAACCCGCCGTTCAAGACTCACCTGTTGATGATTAGCTGATTGCACGTGATAGGTCTTACTTTCAATAAAATGTTTGCAGTGGGTTTGTAAAAGGTGTTTTTATGCATGTTTGGCCTGGGTTTGTGTTGCAAACCCTGCCTAAGAGGATGTCGCTGAGGCCGATAGTATGTTGAAGATCATTGGTAGTGGTATTCGCACAAGATTTTTTATGAACTTCCTGGAAGCGAAATGAACAAACCCTTCATCTCCTTCCATTGCGGGTTGATTCCTCCATAGGACAGGGTAAGCTCCTCTCCTGCCCCATTGGCCAAAATAAAAGAGTTAAATAATAACTCCCACAATGGAAAGCATATCCAGTATTATGTGACGGTTGCCCATGCAAAACAGTTTCTACAAGGGCAAGTCCTCGTTAGTATAGTGGACAGTATCTCCGCCTGTCACGCGGAAGACCGGGGTTCGATTCCCCGACGGGGAGGCTTCTTCTTTATGGTGGCCAAATAACACCTTGCATAAGCTCAGGCCTTACCATCAAACTGCTAATAAAGCCAACCCGCCGTTCAAGACTCACCTGTTGATGATTAGCTGATTGCACGTGATAGGTCTTACTTTCAATAAAATGTTTGCAGTGGGTTTGTAAAAGGTGTTTTTATGCATGTTTGGCCTGGGTTTGTGTTGCAAACCCTGCCTAAGAGGATGTCGCTGAGGCCGATAGTATGTTGAAGATCATTGGTAGTGGTATTCGCACAAGATTTTTTATGAACTTCCTGGAAGCGAAATGAACAAACCCTTCATCTCCTTCCATTGCGGGTTGATTCCTCCATAGGACAGGGTAAGCTCCTCTCCTGCCCCATTGGCCAAAATAAAAGAGTTAAATAATAACTCCCATAATGGAAAGCATATCCAGTATTATGTGACGGTTGCCCATGCAAAACAGTGTCTGCAAGAGCAAGTCCTCGTTAGTATAGTGGACAGTATCTCCGCCTGTCACGCGGAAGACCGGGGTTCGATTCCCCGACGGGGAGGCTTCTTCTTTATGACGGCCAAATAACACCTTGCATAAGCTCAGGCCTTACCGTCAAACTGCTGATAAAGCCAACCCGTCGTTCAAGACTCACCTGTTGATGATTAGCTGATTGCACGTGATAGGTCTTACTTTCAATAAAATGTTTGCAGTGGGTTTGTAAAAGGTGTTTTTATGCATGTTTGGCCTGGGTTTGTGCTGCATTTACACTGTGGTGACCAGCAGGGGCCACCAGCGTGTGGCGCTTCAAAGCAGTGAAACATTTTGCCAAGCGTTTGGTTCTATTGACTCAAACCTTTAAAAAGCTTCAACACTCTCTGTTTTTGAACAAATGCATGTGGCTCTGCTGTGAGCAGAGCATCCAAAAATACCAAAAACTCGCAAATGTTCCCCTCCACGGAAATCTTTAGTAAAAGGCGAAAGATTTATGCGTGAATGAAGAGAAACTCGAGCTGTACCCCTGAGATGTTGGGCCAATGTGCTCCCACCAACATGCCACAATGCTCAGCAAGGGTAATGTCTGGTGCAGGCTCCTCCCACCCTGCTTTTTTCTTTTTCAAATCATCGAGCCATTTCCATTGGAAGGAGCAAATGTAATAAGAATCCGCCCCATCACCAGATGACCGCAAACCCTGCCTAAGAGGATGTCGCTGAGGCCGATAGTATGTTGAAGATCATTGGTAGTGGTATTCGCACAAGATTTTTTATGAACTTCCTGGAAGCGAAATGAACAAACCCTTCATCTCCTTCCATTGCGGGTTGATTCCTCCATAGGACAGGGTAAGCTCCTCTCCTGCCCCATTGGCCAAAATAAAAGAGTTAAATAATAACTCCCACAATGGAAAGCATATCCAGTATTATGTGACGGTTGCCCATGCAAAACAGTGTCTGCAAGGGCAAGTCCTCGTTAGTATAGTGGACAGTATCTCCGCCTGTCACGCGGAAGACCGGGGTTCGATTCCCCGACGGGGAGGCTTCTTCTTTATGACGGCCAAATAACACCTTGCATAAGCTCAGGCCTTACCGTCAAACTGCTGATAAAGCCAACCCGCCGTTCAAGACTCACCTGTTGATGATTAGCTGATTGCACGTGATAGGTCTTACTTTCAATAAAATGTTTGCAGTGGGTTTGTAAAAGGTTATTTTATGCATGTTTGGCCTGGGTTTGTGTTGCAAACCCTGCCTAAGAGGATGTCGCTGAGGCCGATAGTATGTTGAAGATCATTGGTAGTGGTATTCGCACAAGATTTTTTATGAACTTCCTGGAAGCGAAATGAACAAACCCTTCATCTCCTTCCATTGCGGGTTGATTCCTCCATAGGACAGGGTAAGCTCCTCTCCTGCCCCATTGGCTAAAATAAAAGTGTTAAATAATAACTCCCACAATGGAAAGCATATCCAGTATTATGTGACAGTTGCCCATGCAAAACAGTGTCTGCAAGAGCAAGTCCTCGTTAGTATAGTGGACAGTATCTCCGCCTGTCACGCGGAAGACCGGGGTTCGATTCCCCGACGGGGAGGCTTCTTCTTTATGACGGCCAAATAACACCTTGCATAAGCTCAGGCCTTACCGTCAAACTGCTGATAAAGCCAACCCGCCGTTCAAGACTCACCTGTTGATGATTAGCTGATTGCACGTGATAGGTCTTACTTTCAATAAAATGTTTGCAGTGGGTTTGTAAAAGGTGTTTTTATGCATGTTTGGCCTGGGTTTGTGTTGCATTTACACTGTGGTGACCAGCAGGGGCCACCAGCGTGTGGCGCTTCAAAGCAGTGAAACATTTTGCCAAGCGTTTGGTTCTATTGACTCAAAGCTTTAAAAAGCTTCAACACTCTCTGTTTTTGAACAAATGCATGTGGCTCTGCTGTGAGCAGAGCATCCAAAAATACCAAAAACTCGCAAATGTTCCCCTCCACGGAAATCTTTAGTAAAAGGCGAAAGATTTATGCGTGAATGAAGAGAAACTCGAGCTGTACCCCTGAGATGTTGGGCCAATGTGCTCCCACCAACATGCCACAATGCTCAGCAAGGGTAATGTCTGGTGCAGGCTCCTCCCACCCTGCTTTTTTCTTTTTCAAATCATCGAGCCATTTCCATTGGAAGGAGCAAATGTAATAAGAATCCGCCCCATCACCAGATGACCGCAAACCCTGCCTAAGAGGATGTCGCTGAGGCCGATAGTATGTTGAAGATCATTGGTAGTGGTATTCGCACAAGATTTTTTATGAACTTCCTGGAAGCGAAATGAACAAACCCTTCATCTCCTTCCATTGCGGGTTTATTCATCCATAGGACAGGGTAAGCTCCTCTCCTGCCCCATTGGCCAAAATAAAAGAGTTAAATAATAACTCCCACAATGGAAAGCATATCCAGTATTATGTGACGGTTGCCCATGCAAAACAGTGTCTACAAGGGCAAGTCCTCGTTAGTATAGTGGACAGTATCTCCGCCTGTCACGCGGAAGACCGGGGTTCGATTCCCCGACGGGGAGGCTTCTTCTTTATGGCGGCCAAATAACACCTTGCATAAGCTCAGGCCTTACCATCAAACTGCTAATAAAGCCAACCCGCCGTTCAAGACTCACCTGTTGATGATTAGCTGTTTGCACGTGATAGGTCTTACTTTCAATAAAATGTTTGCAGTGGGTTTGTAAAAGGTGTTTTTATGCATGTTTGGCCTGGGTTTGTGTTGCAAACCCTGCCTAAGAGGATGTCGCTGAGGCCGATAGTATGTTGAAGATCATTGGTAGTGGTATTCGCACAAGATTTTTTATGAACTTCCTGGAAGCGAAATGAACAAACCCTTCATCTCCTTCCATTGCGGGTTGATTCCTCCATAGGACAGGGTAAGCTCCTCTCCTGCCCCATTGGCCAAAATAAAAGAGTTAAATAATAACTCCCACAATGGAAAGCATATCCAGTATTATGTGACGGTTGCCCATGCAAAACAGTTTCTACAAGGGCAAGTCCTCGTTAGTATAGTGGACAGTATCTCCGCCTGTCACGCGGAAGACCGGGGTTCGATTCCCCGACGGGGAGGCTTCTTCTTTATGGTGGCCAAATAACACCTTGCATAAGCTCAGGCCTTACCATCAAACTGCTAATAAAGCCAACCCGCCGTTCAAGACTCACCTGTTGATGATTAGCTGATTGCACGTGATAGGTCTTACTTTCAATAAAATGTTTGCAGTGGGTTTGTAAAAGGTGTTTTTATGCATGTTTGGCCTGGGTTTGTGTTGCAAACCCTGCCTAAGAGGATGTCGCTGAGGCCGATAGTATGTTGAAGATCATTGGTAGTGGTATTCGCACAAGATTTTTTATGAACTTCCTGGAAGCGAAATGAACAAACCCTTCATCTCCTTCCATTGCGGGTTGATTCCTCCATAGGACAGGGTAAGCTCCTCTCCTGCCCCATTGGCCAAAATAAAAGAGTTAAATAATAACTCCCACAATGGAAAGCATATCCAGTATTATGTGACGGTTGCCCATGCAAAACAGTGTCTGCAAGAGCAAGTCCTCGTTAGTATAGTGGACAGTATCTCCGCCTGTCACGCGGAAGACTGGGGTTCGATTCCCCGACGGGGAGGCTTCTTCTTTATGACGGCCAAATAACACCTTGCATAAGCTCAGGCCTTACCGTCAAACTGCTGATAAAGCCAACCCGCCGTTCAAGACTCACCTGTTGATGATTAGCTGATTGCACGTGATAGGTCTTACTTTCAATAAAATGTTTGCAGTGGGTTTGTAAAAGGTGTTTTTATGCATGTTTGGCCTGGGTTTGTGTTGCAAACCCTGCCTAAGAGGATGTCGCTGAGGCCGATAGTATGTTGAAGATCATTGGTAGTGGTATTCGCACAAGATTTTTTATGAACTTCCTGGAAGCGAAATGAACAAACCCTTCATCTCCTTCCATTGCGGGTTGATTCCTCCATAGGACAGGGTAAGCTCCTCTCCTGCCCCATTGGCCAAAATAAAAGAGTTAAATAATAACTCCCACAATGGAAAGCATATCCAGTATTATGTGACGGTTGCCCATGCAAAACAGTGTCTGCAAGAGCAAGTCCTCGTTAGTATAGTGGACAGTATCTCCGCCTGTCACGCGGAAGACCGGGGTTCGATTCCCCGACGGGGAGGCTTCTTCTTTATGACGGCCAAATAACACCTTGCATAAGCTCAGGCCTTACCGTCAAACTGCTGATAAAGCCAACCCGTCGTTCAAGACTCACCTGTTGATGATTAGCTGATTGCACGTGATAGGTCTTACTTTCAATAAAATGTTTGCAGTGGGTTTGTAAAAGGTGTTTTTATGCATGTTTGGCCTGGGTTTGTGCTGCATTTACACTGTGGTGACCAGCAGGGGCCACCAGCGTGTGGCGCTTCAAAGCAGTGAAACATTTTGACAAGCGTTTGGTTCTATTGACTCAAACCTTTAAAAAGCTTCAACACTCTCTGTTTTTGAACAAATGCATGTGGCTCTGCTGTGAGCAGAGCATCCAAAAATACCAAAAACTCGCAAATGTTCCCCTCCACGGAAATCTTTAGTAAAAGGCGAAAGATTTATGCGTGAATGAAGAGAAACTCGAGCTGTACCCCTGAGATGTTGGGCCAATGTGCTCCCACCAACATGCCACAATGCTCAGCAAGGGTAATGTCTGGTGCAGGCTCCTCCCACCCTGCTTTTTTCTTTTTCAAATCATCGAGCCATTTCCATTGGAAGGAGCAAATGTAATAAGAATCCGCCCCATCACCAGATGACCGCAAACCCTGCCTAAGAGGATGTCGCTGAGGCCGATAGTATGTTGAAGATCATTGGTAGTGGTATTCGCACAAGATTTTTTATGAACTTCCTGGAAGCGAAATGAACAAACCCTTCATCTCCTTCCATTGCGGGTTGATTCCTCCATAGGACAGGGTAAGCTCCTATCCTGCCCCATTGGCCAAAATAAAAGAGTTAAATAATAACTCCCACAATGGAAAGCATATCCAGTATTATGTGACGGTTGCCCATGCAAAACAGTGTCTGCAAGGGCAAGTCCTCGTTAGTATAGTGGACAGTATCTCCGCCTGTCACGCGGAAGACCGGGGTTCGATTCCCCGACGGGGAGGCTTCTTCTTTATGACGGCCAAATAACACCTTGCATAAGCTCAGGCCTTACCGTCAAACTGCTGATAAAGCCAACCCGCCGTTCAAGACTCACCTGTTGATGATTAGCTGATTGCACGTGATAGGTCTTACTTTCAATAAAATGTTTGCAGTGGGTTTGTAAAAGGTTATTTTATGCATGTTTGGCCTGGGTTTGTGTTGCAAACCCTGCCTAAGAGGATGTCGCTGAGGCCGATAGTATGTTGAAGATCATTGGTAGTGGTATTCGCACAAGATTTTTTATGAACTTCCTGGAAGCGAAATGAACAAACCCTTCATCTCCTTCCATTGCGGGTTGATTCCTCCATAGGACAGGGTAAGCTCCTCTCCTGCCCCATTGGCTAAAATAAAAGTGTTAAATAATAACTCCCACAATGGAAAGCATATCCAGTATTATGTGACAGTTGCCCATGCAAAACAGTGTCTGCAAGAGCAAGTCCTCGTTAGTATAGTGGACAGTATCTCCGCCTGTCACGCGGAAGACCGGGGTTCGATTCCCCGACGGGGAGGCTTCTTCTTTATGACGGCCAAATAACACCTTGCATAAGCTCAGGCCTTACCGTCAAACTGCTGATAAAGCCAACCCGCCGTTCAAGACTCACCTGTTGATGATTAGCTGATTGCACGTGATAGGTCTTACTTTCAATAAAATGTTTGCAGTGGGTTTGTAAAAGGTGTTTTTATGCATGTTTGGCCTGGGTTTGTGTTGCATTTACACTGTGGTGACCAGCAGGGGCCACCAGCGTGTGGCGCTTCAAAGCAGTGAAACATTTTGCCAAGCGTTTGGTTCTATTGACTCAAAGCTTTAAAAAGCTTCAACACTCTCTGTTTTTGAACAAATGCATGTGGCTCTGCTGTGAGCAGAGCATCCAAAAATACCAAAAACTCGCAAATGTTCCCCTCCACGGAAATCTTTAGTAAAAGGCGAAAGATTTATGCGTGAATGAAGAGAAACTCGAGCTGTACCCCTGAGATGTTGGGCCAATGTGCTCCCACCAACATGCCACAATGCTCAGCAAGGGTAATGTCTGGTGCAGGCTCCTCCCACCCTGCTTTTTTCTTTTTCAAATCATCGAGCCATTTCCATTGGAAGGAGCAAATGTAATAAGAATCCGCCCCATCACCAGATGACCGCAAACCCTGCCTAAGAGGATGTCGCTGAGGCCGATATTATGTTGAAGATCATTGGTAGTGGTATTCGCACAAGATTTTTTATGAACTTCCTGGAAGCGAAATGAACAAACCCTTCATCTCCTTCCATTGCGGGTTTATTCATCCATAGGACAGGGTAAGCTCCTCTCCTGCCCCATTGGCCAAAATAAAAGAGTTAAATAATAACTCCCACAATGGAAAGCATATCCAGTATTATGTGACGGTTGCCCATGCAAAACAGTGTCTACAAGGGCAAGTCCTCGTTAGTATAGTGGACAGTATCTCCGCCTGTCACGCGGAAGACCGGGGTTCGATTCCCCGACGGGGAGGCTTCTTCTTTATGGCGGCCAAATAACACCTTGCATAAGCTCAGGCCTTACCATCAAACTGCTAATAAAGCCAACCCGCCGTTCAAGACTCACCTGTTGATGATTAGCTGATTGCACGTGATAGGTCTTACTTTCAATAAAATGTTTGCAGTGGGTTTGTAAAAGGTGTTTTTATGCATGTTTGGCCTGGGTTTGTGTTGCAAACCCTGCCTAAGAGGATGTCGCTGAGGCCGATAGTATGTTGAAGATCATTGGTAGTGGTATTCGCACAAGATTTTTTATGAACTTCCTGGAAGCGAAATGAACAAACCCTTCATCTCCTTCCATTGCGGGTTGATTCCTCCATAGGACAGGGTAAGCTCCTCTCCTGCCCCATTGGCCAAAATAAAAGAGTTAAATAATAACTCCCACAATGGAAAGCATATCCAGTATTATGTGACGGTTGCCCATGCAAAACAGTGTCTGCAAGAGCAAGTCCTCGTTAGTATAGTGGACAGTATCTCCGCCTGTCACGCGGAAGACCGGGGTTCGATTCCCCGACGGGGAGGCTTCTTCTTTATGACGGCCAAATAACACCTTGCATAAGCTCAGGCCTTACCGTCAAACTGCTGATAAAGCCAACCCGCCGTTCAAGACTCACCTGTTGATGATTAGCTGATTGCACGTGATAGGTCTTACTTTCAATAAAATGTTTGCAGTGGGTTTGTAAAAGGTGTTTTTATGCATGTTTGGCCTGGGTTTGTGTTGCAAACCCTGCCTAAGAGGATGTCGCTGAGGCCGATAGTATGTTGAAGATCATTGGTAGTGGTATTCGCACAAGATTTTTTATGAACTTCCTGGAAGCGAAATGAACAAACCCTTCATCTCCTTCCATTGCGGGTTGATTCCTCCATAGGACAGGGTAAGCTCCTCTCCTGCCCCATTGGCCAAAATAAAAGAGTTAAATAATAACTCCCACAATGGAAAGCATATCCAGTATTATGTGACGGTTGCCCATGCAAAACAGTGTCTGCAAGAGCAAGTCCTCGTTAGTATAGTGGACAGTATCTCCGCCTGTCACGCGGAAGACCGGGGTTCGATTCCCCGACGGGGAGGCTTCTTCTTTATGACGGCCAAATAACACCTTGCATAAGCTCAGGCCTTACCGTCAAACTGCTGATAAAGCCAACCCGTCGTTCAAGACTCACCTGTTGATGATTAGCTGATTGCACGTGATAGGTCTTACTTTCAATAAAATGTTTGCAGTGGGTTTGTAAAAGGTGTTTTTATGCATGTTTGGCCTGGGTTTGTGCTGCATTTACACTGTGGTGACCAGCAGGGGCCACCAGCGTGTGGCGCTTCAAAGCAGTGAAACATTTTGACAAGCGTTTGGTTCTATTGACTCAAACCTTTAAAAAGCTTCAACACTCTCTGTTTTTGAACAAATGCATGTGGCTCTGCTGTGAGCAGAGCATCCAAAAATACCAAAAACTCGCAAATGTTCCCCTCCACGGAAATCTTTAGTAAAAGGCGAAAGATTTATGCGTGAATGAAGAGAAACTCGAGCTGTACCCCTGAGATGTTGGGCCAATGTGCTCCCACCAACATGCCACAATGCTCAGCAAGGGTAATGTCTGGTGCAGGCTCCTCCCACCCTGCTTTTTTCTTTTTCAAATCATCGAGCCATTTCCATTGGAAGGAGCAAATGTAATAAGAATCCGCCCCATCACCAGATGACCGCAAACCCTGCCTAAGAGGATGTCGCTGAGGCCGATAGTATGTTGAAGATCATTGGTAGTGGTATTCGCACAAGATTTTTTATGAACTTCCTGGAAGCGAAATGAACAAACCCTTCATCTCCTTCCATTGCGGGTTGATTCCTCCATAGGACAGGGTAAGCTCCTCTCCTGCCCCATTGGCCAAAATAAAAGAGTTAAATAATAACTCCCACAATGGAAAGCATATCCAGTATTATGTGACGGTTGCCCATGCAAAACAGTGTCTGCAAGGGCAAGTCCTCGTTAGTATAGTGGACAGTATCTCCGCCTGTCACGCGGAAGACCGGGGTTCGATTCCCCGACGGGGAGGCTTCTTCTTTATGACGGCCAAATAACACCTTGCATAAGCTCAGGCCTTACCGTCAAACTGCTGATAAAGCCAACCCGCCGTTCAAGACTCACCTGTTGATGATTAGCTGATTGCACGTGATAGGTCTTACTTTCAATAAAATGTTTGCAGTGGGTTTGTAAAAGGTTATTTTATGCATGTTTGGCCTGGGTTTGTGTTGCAAACCCTGCCTAAGAGGATGTCGCTGAGGCCGATAGTATGTTGAAGATCATTGGTAGTGGTATTCGCACAAGATTTTTTATGAACTTCCTGGAAGCGAAATGAACAAACCCTTCATCTCCTTCCATTGCGGGTTGATTCCTCCATAGGACAGGGTAAGCTCCTCTCCTGCCCCATTGGCTAAAATAAAAGTGTTAAATAATAACTCCCACAATGGAAAGCATATCCAGTATTATGTGACAGTTGCCCATGCAAAACAGTGTCTGCAAGAGCAAGTCCTCGTTAGTATAGTGGACAGTATCTCCGCCTGTCACGCGGAAGACCGGGGTTCGATTCCCCGACGGGGAGGCTTCTTCTTTATGACGGCCAAATAACACCTTGCATAAGCTCAGGCCTTACCGTCAAACTGCTGATAAAGCCAACCCGCCGTTCAAGACTCACCTGTTGATGATTAGCTGATTGCACGTGATAGGTCTTACTTTCAATAAAATGTTTGCAGTGGGTTTGTAAAAGGTGTTTTTATGCATGTTTGGCCTGGGTTTGTGTTGCATTTACACTGTGGTGACCAGCAGGGGCCACCAGCGTGTGGCGCTTCAAAGCAGTGAAACATTTTGCCAAGCGTTTGGTTCTATTGACTCAAAGCTTTAAAAAGCTTCAACACTCTCTGTTTTTGAACAAATGCATGTGGCTCTGCTGTGAGCAGAGCATCCAAAAATACCAAAAACTCGCAAATGTTCCCCTCCACGGAAATCTTTAGTAAAAGGCGAAAGATTTATGCGTGAATGAAGAGAAACTCGAGCTGTACCCCTGAGATGTTGGGCCAATGTGCTCCCACCAACATGCCACAATGCTCAGCAAGGGTAATGTCTGGTGCAGGCTCCTCCCACCCTGCTTTTTTCTTTTTCAAATCATCGAGCCATTTCCATTGGAAGGAGCAAATGTAATAAGAATCCGCCCCATCACCAGATGACCGCAAACCCTGCCTAAGAGGATGTCGCTGAGGCCGATAGTATGTTGAAGATCATTGGTAGTGGTATTCGCACAAGATTTTTTATGAACTTCCTGGAAGCGAAATGAACAAACCCTTCATCTCCTTCCATTGCGGGTTGATTCATCCATAGGACAGGGTAAGCTCCTCTCCTGCCCCATTGGCCAAAATAAAAGAGTTAAATAATAACTCCCACAATGGAAAGCATATCCAGTATTATGTGACGGTTGCCCATGCAAAACAGTGTCTACAAGGGCAAGTCCTCGTTAGTATAGTGGACAGTAGCTCCGCCTGTCACGCGGAAGACCGGGGTTCGATTCCCCGACGGGGAGGCTTCTTCTTTATGGCGGCCAAATAACACCTTGCATAAGCTCAGGCCTTACCATCAAACTGCTAATAAAGCCAACCCGCCGTTCAAGACTCACCTGTTGATGATTAGCTGATTGCACGTGATAGGTCTTACTTTCAATAAAATGTTTGCAGTGGGTTTGTAAAAGGTGTTTTTATGCATGTTTGGCCTGGGTTTGTGTTGCAAACCCTGCCTAAGAGGATGTCGCTGAGGCCGATAGTATGTTGAAGATCATTGGTAGTGGTATTCGCACAAGATTTTTTATGAACTTCCTGGAAGCGAAATGAACAAACCCTTCATCTCCTTCCATTGCGGGTTGATTCCTCCATAGGACAGGGTAAGCTCCTCTCCTGCCCCATTGGCCAAAATAAAAGAGTTAAATAATAACTCCCACAATGGAAAGCATATCCAGTATTATGTGACGGTTGCCCATGCAAAACAGTTTCTACAAGGGCAAGTCCTCGTTAGTATAGTGGACAGTATCTCCGCCTGTCACGCGGAAGACCGGGGTTCGATTCCCCGACGGGGAGGCTTCTTCTTTATGGTGGCCAAATAACACCTTGCATAAGCTCAGGCCTTACCATCAAACTGCTAATAAAGCCAACCCGCCGTTCAAGACTCACCTGTTGATGATTAGCTGATTGCACGTGATAGGTCTTACTTTCAATAAAATGTTTGCAGTGGGTTTGTAAAAGGTGTTTTTATGCATGTTTGGCCTGGGTTTGTGTTGCAAACCCTGCCTAAGAGGATGTCGCTGAGGCCGATAGTATGTTGAAGATCATTGGTAGTGGTATTCGCACAAGATTTTTTATGAACTTCCTGGAAGCGAAATGAACAAACCCTTCATCTCCTTCCATTGCGGGTTGATTCCTCCATAGGACAGGGTAAGCTCCTCTCCTGCCCCATTGGCCAAAATAAAAGAGTTAAATAATAACTCCCACAATGGAAAGCATATCCAGTATTATGTGACGGTTGCCCATGCAAAACAGTGTCTGCAAGGGCAAGTCCTCGTTAGTATAGTGGACAGTATCTCCGCCTGTCACGCGGAAGACCGGGGTTCGATTCCCCGACGGGGAGGCTTCTTCTTTATGACGGCCAAATAACACCTTGCATAAGCTCAGGCCTTACCGTCAAACTGCTGATAAAGCCAACCCGCCGTTCAAGACTCACCTGTTGATGATTAGCTGATTGCACGTGATAGGTCTTACTTTCAATAAAATGTTTGCAGTGGGTTTGTAAAAGGTTATTTTATGCATGTTTGGCCTGGGTTTGTGTTGCAAACCCTGCCTAAGAGGATGTCGCTGAGGCCGATAGTATGTTGAAGATCATTGGTAGTGGTATTCGCACAAGATTTTTTATGAACTTCCTGGAAGCGAAATGAACAAACCCTTCATCTCCTTCCATTGCGGGTTGATTCCTCCATAGGACAGGGTAAGCTCCTCTCCTGCCCCATTGGCTAAAATAAAAGTGTTAAATAATAACTCCCACAATGGAAAGCATATCCAGTATTATGTGACAGTTGCCCATGCAAAACAGTGTCTGCAAGAGCAAGTCCTCGTTAGTATAGTGGACAGTATCTCCGCCTGTCACGCGGAAGACCGGGGTTCGATTCCCCGACGGGGAGGCTTCTTCTTTATGACGGCCAAATAACACCTTGCATAAGCTCAGGCCTTACCGTCAAACTGCTGATAAAGCCAACCCGCCGTTCAAGACTCACCTGTTGATGATTAGCTGATTGCACGTGATAGGTCTTACTTTCAATAAAATGTTTGCAGTGGGTTTGTAAAAGGTGTTTTTATGCATGTTTGGCCTGGGTTTGTGTTGCATTTACACTGTGGTGACCAGCAGGGGCCACCAGCGTGTGGCGCTTCAAAGCAGTGAAACATTTTGCCAAGCGTTTGGTTCTATTGACTCAAAGCTTTAAAAAGCTTCAACACTCTCTGTTTTTGAACAAATGCATGTGGCTCTGCTGTGAGCAGAGCATCCAAAAATACCAAAAACTTGCAAATGTTCCCCTCCACGGAAATCTTTAGTAAAAGGCGAAAGATTTATGCGTGAATGAAGAAAAACTCGAGCTGTACCCCTGAGATGTTGGGCCAATGTGCTCCCACCAACATGCCACAATGCTCAGCAAGGGTAATGTCTGGTGCAGGCTCCTCCCACCCTGCTTTTTTCTTTTTCAAATCATCGAGCCATTTCCATTGGAAGGAGCAAATGTAATAAGAATCCGCCCCATCACCAGATGACCGCAAACCCTGCCTAAGAGGATGTCGCTGAGGCCGATAGTATGTTGAAGATCATTGGTAGTGGTATTCGCACAAGATTTTTTATGAACTTCCTGGAAGCGAAATGAACAAACCCTTCATCTCCTTCCATTGCGGGTTTATTCATCCATAGGACAGGGTAAGCTCCTCTCCTGCCCCATTGGCCAAAATAAAAGAGTTAAATAATAACTCCCACAATGGAAAGCATATCCAGTATTATGTGACGGTTGCCCATGCAAAACAGTGTCTACAAGGGCAAGTCCTCGTTAGTATAGTGGACAGTAGCTCCGCCTGTCACGCGGAAGACCGGGGTTCGATTCCCCGACGGGGAGGCTTCTTCTTTATGGCGGCCAAATAACACCTTGCATAAGCTCAGGCCTTACCATCAAACTGCTAATAAAGCCAACCCGCCGTTCAAGACTCACCTGTTGATGATTAGCTGATTGCACGTGATAGGTCTTACTTTCAATAAAATGTTTGCAGTGGGTTTGTAAAAGGTGTTTTTATGCATGTTTGGCCTGGGTTTGTGTTGCAAACCCTGCCTAAGAGGATGTCGCTGAGGCCGATAGTATGTTGAAGATCATTGGTAGTGGTATTCGCACAAGATTTTTTATGAACTTCCTGGAAGCGAAATGAACAAACCCTTCATCTCCTTCCATTGCGGGTTGATTCCTCCATAGGACAGGGTAAGCTCCTCTCCTGCCCCATTGGCCAAAATAAAAGAGTTAAATAATAACTCCCACAATGGAAAGCATATCCAGTATTATGTGACGGTTGCCCATGCAAAACAGTTTCTACAAGGGCAAGTCCTCGTTAGTATAGTGGACAGTATCTCCGCCTGTCACGCGGAAGACCGGGGTTCGATTCCCCGACGGGGAGGCTTCTTCTTTATGGTGGCCAAATAACACCTTGCATAAGCTCAGGCCTTACCATCAAACTGCTAATAAAGCCAACCCGCCGTTCAAGACTCACCTGTTGATGATTAGCTGATTGCACGTGATAGGTCTTACTTTCAATAAAATGTTTGCAGTGGGTTTGTAAAAGGTGTTTTTATGCATGTTTGGCCTGGGTTTGGTTGCAAACCCTGCCTAAGAGGATGTCGCTGAGGCCGATAGTATGTTGAAGATCATTGGTAGTGGTATTCGCACAAGATTTTTTATGAACTTCCTGGAAGCGAAATGAACAAACCCTTCATCTCCTTCCATTGCGGGTTGATTCCTCCATAGGACAGGGTAAGCTCCTCTCCTGCCCCATTGGCCAAAATAAAAGAGTTAAATAATAACTCCCACAATGGAAAGCATATCCAGTATTATGTGACGGTTGCCCATGCAAAACAGTGTCTGCAAGAGCAAGTCCTCGTTAGTATAGTGGACAGTATCTCCGCCTGTCACGCGGAAGACCGGGGTTCGATTCCCCGACGGGGAGGCTTCTTCTTTATGACGGCCAAATAACACCTTGCATAAGCTCAGGCCTTACCGTCAAACTGCTGATAAAGCCAACCCGCCGTTCAAGACTCACCTGTTGATGATTAGCTGATTGCACGTGATAGGTCTTACTTTCAATAAAATGTTTGCAGTGGGTTTGTAAAAGGTGTTTTTATGCATGTTTGGCCTGGGTTTGTGTTGCAAACCCTGCCTAAGAGGATGTCGCTGAGGCCGATAGTATGTTGAAGATCATTGGTAGTGGTATTCGCACAAGATTTTTTATGAACTTCCTGGAAGCGAAATGAACAAACCCTTCATCTCCTTCCATTGCGGGTTGATTCCTCCATAGGACAGGGTAAGCTCCTCTCCTGCCCCATTGGCCAAAATAAAAGAGTTAAATAATAACTCCCACAATGGAAAGCATATCCAGTATTATGTGACGGTTGCCCATGCAAAACAGTGTCTGCAAGAGCAAGTCCTCGTTAGTATAGTGGACAGTATCTCCGCCTGTCACGCGGAAGACCGGGGTTCGATTCCCCGACGGGGAGGCTTCTTCTTTATGACGGCCAAATAACACCTTGCATAAGCTCAGGCCTTACCGTCAAACTGCTGATAAAGCCAACCCGCCGTTCAAGACTCACCTGTTGATGATTAGCTGATTGCACGTGATAGGTCTTACTTTCAATAAAATGTTTGCAGTGGGTTTGTAAAAGGTGTTTTTATGCATGTTTGGCCTGGGTTTGTGTTGCAAACCCTGCCTAAGAGGATGTCGCTGAGGCCGATAGTATGTTGAAGATCATTGGTAGTGGTATTCGCACAAGATTTTTTATGAACTTCCTGGAAGCGAAATGAACAAACCCTTCATCTCCTTCCATTGCGGGTTGATTCCTCCATAGGACAGGGTAAGCTCCTCTCCTGCCCCATTGGCCAAAATAAAAGAGTTAAATAATAACTCCCACAATGGAAAGCATATCCAGTATTATGTGACGGTTGCCCATGCAAAACAGTGTCTGCAAGAGCAAGTCCTCGTTAGTATAGTGGACAGTATCTCCGCCTGTCACGCGGAAGACCGGGGTTCGATTCCCCGACGGGGAGGCTTCTTCTTTATGACGGCCAAATAACACCTTGCATAAGCTCAGGCCTTACCGTCAAACTGCTGATAAAGCCAACCCGTCGTTCAAGACTCACCTGTTGATGATTAGCTGATTGCACGTGATAGGTCTTACTTTCAATAAAATGTTTGCAGTGGGTTTGTAAAAGGTGTTTTTATGCATGTTTGGCCTGGGTTTGTGCTGCATTTACACTGTGGTGACCAGCAGGGGCCACCAGCGTGTGGCGCTTCAAAGCAGTGAAACATTTTGACAAGCGTTTGGTTCTATTGACTCAAACCTTTAAAAAGCTTCAACACTCTCTGTTTTTGAACAAATGCATGTGGCTCTGCTGTGAGCAGAGCATCCAAAAATACCAAAAACTCGCAAATGTTCCCCTCCACGGAAATCTTTAGTAAAAGGCGAAAGATTTATGCGTGAATGAAGAGAAACTCGAGCTGTACCCCTGAGATGTTGGGCCAATGTGCTCCCACCAACATGCCACAATGCTCAGCAAGGGTAATGTCTGGTGCAGGCTCCTCCCACCCTGCTTTTTTCTTTTTCAAATCATCGAGCCATTTCCATTGGAAGGAGCAAATGTAATAAGAATCCGCCCCATCACCAGATGACCGCAAACCCTGCCTAAGAGGATGTCGCTGAGGCCGATAGTATGTTGAAGATCATTGGTAGTGGTATTCGCACAAGATTTTTTATGAACTTCCTGGAAGCGAAATGAACAAACCCTTCATCTCCTTCCATTGCGGGTTGATTCCTCCATAGGACAGGGTAAGCTCCTCTCCTGCCCCATTGGCTAAAATAAAAGTGTTAAATAATAACTCCCACAATGGAAAGCATATCCAGTATTATGTGACAGTTGCCCATGCAAAACAGTGTCTGCAAGAGCAAGTCCTCGTTAGTATAGTGGACAGTATCTCCGCCTGTCACGCGGAAGACTGGGGTTCGATTCCCCGACGGGGAGGCTTCTTCTTTATGACGGCCAAATAACACCTTGCATAAGCTCAGGCCTTACCGTCAAACTGCTGATAAAGCCAACCCGCCGTTCAAGACTCACCTGTTGATGATTAGCTGATTGCACGTGATAGGTCTTACTTTCAATAAAATGTTTGCAGTGGGTTTGTAAAAGGTGTTTTTATGCATGTTTGGCCTGGGTTTGTGTTGCATTTACACTGTGGTGACCAGCAGGGGCCACCAGCGTGTGGCGCTTCAAAGCAGTGAAACATTTTGCCAAGCGTTTGGTTCTATTGACTCAAAGCTTTAAAAAGCTTCAACACTCTCTGTTTTTGAACAAATGCATGTGGCTCTGCTGTGAGCAGAGCATCCAAAAATACCAAAAACTCGCAAATGTTCCCCTCCACGGAAATCTTTAGTAAAAGGCGAAAGATTTATGCGTGAATGAAGAGAAACTCGAGCTGTACCCCTGAGATGTTGGGCCAATGTGCTCCCACCAACATGCCACAATGCTCAGCAAGGGTAATGTCTGGTGCAGGCTCCTCCCACCCTGCTTTTTTCTTTTTCAAATCATCGAGCCATTTCCATTGGAAGGAGCAAATGTAATAAGAATCCGCCCCATCACCAGATGACCGCAAACCCTGCCTAAGAGGATGTCGCTGAGGCCGATAGTATGTTGAAGATCATTGGTAGTGGTATTCGCACAAGATTTTTTATGAACTTCCTGGAAGCGAAATGAACAAACCCTTCATCTCCTTCCATTGCGGGTTGATTCATCCATAGGACAGGGTAAGCTCCTCTCCTGCCCCATTGGCCAAAATAAAAGAGTTAAATAATAACTCCCACAATGGAAAGCATATCCAGTATTATGTGACGGTTGCCCATGCAAAACAGTGTCTACAAGGGCAAGTCCTCGTTAGTATAGTGGACAGTATCTCCGCCTGTCACGCGGAAGACCGGGGTTCGATTCCCCGACGGGGAGGCTTCTTCTTTATGGCGGCCAAATAACACCTTGCATAAGCTCAGGCCTTACCATCAAACTGCTAATAAAGCCAACCCGCCGTTCAAGACTCACCTGTTGATGATTAGCTGATTGCACGTGATAGGTCTTACTTTCAATAAAATGTTTGCAGTGGGTTTGTAAAAGGTGTTTTTATGCATGTTTGGCCTGGGTTTGTGTTGCAAACCCTGCCTAAGAGGATGTCGCTGAGGCCGATAGTATGTTGAAGATCATTGGTAGTGGTATTCGCACAAGATTTTTTATGAACTTCCTGGAAGCGAAATGAACAAACCCTTCATCTCCTTCCATTGCGGGTTGATTCCTCCATAGGACAGGGTAAGCTCCTCTCCTGCCCCATTGGCCAAAATAAAAGAGTTAAATAATAACTCCCACAATGGAAAACATATCCAGTATTATGTGACGGTTGCCCATGCAAAACAGTGTCTGCAAGAGCAAGTCCTCGTTAGTATAGTGGACAGTATCTCCGCCTGTCACGCGGAAGACCGGGGTTCGATTCCCCGACGGGGAGGCTTCTTCTTTATGACGGCCAAATAACACCTTGCATAAGCTCAGGCCTTACCGTCAAACTGCTGATAAAGCCAACCCGCCGTTCAAGACTCACCTGTTGATGATTAGCTGATTGCACGTGATAGGTCTTACTTTCAATAAAATGTTTGCAGTGGGTTTGTAAAAGGTGTTTTTATGCATGTTTGGCCTGGGTTTGTGTTGCAAACCCTGCCTAAGAGGATGTCGCTGAGGCCGATAGTATGTTGAAGATCATTGGTAGTGGTATTCGCACAAGATTTTTTATGAACTTCCTGGAAGCGAAATTAACAAACCCTTCATCTCCTTCCATTGCGGGTTGATTCCTCCATAGGACAGGGTAAGCTCCTCTCCTGCCCCATTGGCCAAAATAAAAGAGTTAAATAATAACTCCCACAATGGAAAGCATATCCAGTATTATGTGACGGTTGCCCATGCAAAACAGTGTCTGCAAGAGCAAGTCCTCGTTAGTATAGTGGACAGTATCTCCGCCTGTCACGCGGAAGACCGGGGTTCGATTCCCCGACGGGGAGGCTTCTTCTTTATGACGGCCAAATAACACCTTGCATAAGCTCAGGCCTTACCGTCAAACTGCTGATAAAGCCAACCCGTCGTTCAAGACTCACCTGTTGATGATTAGCTGATTGCACGTGATAGGTCTTACTTTCAATAAAATGTTTGCAGTGGGTTTGTAAAAGGTGTTTTTATGCATGTTTGGCCTGGGTTTGTGCTGCATTTACACTGTGGTGACCAGCAGGGGCCACCAGCGTGTGGCGCTTCAAAGCAGTGAAACATTTTGCCAAGCGTTTGGTTCTATTGACTCAAACCTTTAAAAAGCTTCAACACTCTCTGTTTTTGAACAAATGCATGTGGCTCTGCTGTGAGCAGAGCATCCAAAAATACCAAAAACTCGCAAATGTTCCCCTCCACGGAAATCTTTAGTAAAAGGCGAAAGATTTATGCGTGAATGAAGAGAAACTCGAGCTGTACCACTGAGATGTTGGGCCAATGTGCTCCCACCAACATGCCACAATGCTCAGCAAGGGTAATGTCTGGTGCAGGCTCCTCCCACCCTGCTTTTTTCTTTTTCAAATCATCGAGCCATTTCCATTGGAAGGAGCAAATGTAATAAGAATCCGCCCCATCACCAGATGACCGCAAACCCTGCCTAAGAGGATGTCGCTGAGGCCGATAGTATGTTGAAGATCATTGGTAGTGGTATTCGCACAAGATTTTTTATGAACTTCCTGGAAGCGAAATGAACAAACCCTTCATCTCCTTCCATTGCGGGTTGATTCCTCCATAGGACAGGGTAAGCTCCTCTCCTGCCCCATTGGCCAAAATAAAAGAGTTAAATAATAACTCCCACAATGGAAAGCATATCCAGTATTATGTGACGGTTGCCCATGCAAAACAGTGTCTGCAAGGGCAAGTCCTCGTTAGTATAGTGGACAGTATCTCCGCCTGTCACGCGGAAGACCGGGGTTCGATTCCCTGACGGGGAGGCTTCTTCTTTATGGCGGCCAAATAACACCTTGCATAAGCTCAGGCCTTACCGTCAAACTGCTGATAAAGCCAACCCGCCGTTCAAGACTCACCTGTTGATGATTAGCTGATTGCACGTGATAGGTCTTACTTTCAATAAAATGTTTGCAGTGGGTTTGTAAAAGGTGTTTTTATGCATGTTTGGCCTGGGTTTGTGTTGCAAACCCTGCCTAAGAGGATGTCGCTGAGGCCGATAGTATGTTGAAGATCATTGGTAGTGGTATTCGCACAAGATTTTTTATGAACTTCCTGGAAGCGAAATGAACAAACCTTTCATCTCCTTCCATTGCGGGTTGATTCCTCCATAGGACAGGGTAAGCTCCTCTCCTGCCCCATTGGCCAAAATAAAAGAGTTAAATAATAACTCCCACAATGGAAAGCATATCCAGTATTATGTGACGGTTGCCCATGCAAAACAGTGTCTGCAAGAGCAAGTCCTCGTTAGTATAGTGGACAGTATCTCCGCCTGTCACGCGGAAGACCGGGGTTCGATTCCCCGACGGGGAGGCTTCTTCCTTATGACGGCCAAATAACACCTTGCATAAGCCCAGGCCTTACCGTCAAACTGCTGATAAAGCCAACCCGCCGTTCAAGACTCACCTGTTGATGATTAGCTGATTGCACGTGATAGGTCTTACTTTCAATAAAATGTTTGCAGTGGGTTTGTAAAAGGTGTTTTTATGCATGTTTGGCCTGGGTTTGTGTTGCATTTACACTGTGGTGACCAGCAGGGGCCACCAGCGTGTGGCGCTTCAAAGCAGTGAAACATTTTGCCAAGCGTTTGGTTCTATTGACTCAAAGCTTTAAAAAGCTTCAACACTCTCTGTTTTTGAACAAATGCATGTGGCTCTGCTGTGAGCAGAGCATCCAAAAAAACCAAAAACTCGCAAATGTTCCCCTCCACGGAAATCTTTAGTAAAAGGCGAAAGATTTATGCGTGAATGAAGAGAAACTCGAGCAGTACCCCTGAGATGTTGGGCCAATGTGCTCCCACCAACATGCCACAATGCTCAGCAAGGGTAATGTCTGGTGCAGGCTCCTCCCACCCTGCTTTTTTCTTTTTCAAATCATCGAGCCATTTCCATTGGAAGGAGCAAATGTAATAAGAATCCGCCCCATCACCAGATGACCGCAAACCCTGCCTAAGAGGATGTCGCTGAGGCCGATAGTATGTTGAAGATCATTGGTAGTGGTATTCGCACAAGATTTTTTATGAACTTCCTGGAAGCGAAATGAACAAACCCTTCATCTCCTTCCATTGCGGGTTGATTCATCCATAGGACAGGGTAAGCTCCTCTCCTGCCCCATTGGCCAAAATAAAAGAGTTAAATAATAACTCCCACAATGGAAAGCATATCCAGTATTATGTGACGGTTGCCCATGCAAAACAGTGTCTACAAGGGCAAGTCCTCGTTAGTATAGTGGACAGTATCTCCGCCTGTCACGCGGAAGACCGGGGTTCGATTCCCCGACGGGGAGGCTTCTTCTTTATGGCGGCCAAATAACACCTTGCATAAGCTCAGGCCTTACCATCAAACTGCTAATAAAGCCAACCCGCCGTTCAAGACTCACCTGTTGATGATTAGCTGATTGCACGTGATAGGTCTTACTTTCAATAAAATGTTTGCAGTGGGTTTGTAAAAGGTGTTTTTATGCATGTTTGGCCTGGGTTTGTGTTGCAAACCCTGCCTAAGAGGATGTCGCTGAGGCCGATAGTATGTTGAAGATCATTGGTAGTGGTATTCGCACAAGATTTTTTATGAACTTCCTGGAAGCGAAATGAACAAACCCTTCATCTCCTTCCATTGCGGGTTGATTCCTCCATAGGACAGGGTAAGCTCCTCTCCTGCCCCATTGGCCAAAATAAAAGAGTTAAATAATAACTCCCACAATGGAAAGCATATCCAGTATTATGTGACGGTTGCCCATGCAAAACAGTGTCTGCAAGAGCAAGTCCTCGTTAGTATAGTGGACAGTATCTCCGCCTGTCACGCGGAAGACCGGGGTTCGATTCCCCGACGGGGAGGCTTGTTCTTTATGACGGCCAAATAACACCTTGCATAAGCTCAGGCCTTACCGTCAAACTGCTGATAAAGCCAACCCGCCGTTCAAGACTCACCTGTTGATGATTAGCTGATTGCACGTGATAGGTCTTACTTTCAATAAAATGTTTGCAGTGGGTTTGTAAAAGGTGTTTTTATGCATGTTTGGCCTGGGTTTGTGTTGCAAACCCTGCCTAAGAGGATGTCGCTGAGGCCGATAGTATGTTGAAGATCATTGGTAGTGGTATTCGCACAAGATTTTTTATGAACTTCCTGGAAGCGAAATTAACAAACCCTTCATCTCCTTCCATTGCGGGTTGATTCCTCCATAGGACAGGGTAAGCTCCTCTCCTGCCCCATTGGCCAAAATAAAAGAGTTAAATAATAACTCCCACAATGGAAAGCATATCCAGTATTATGTGACGGTTGCCCATGCAAAACAGTGTCTGCAAGAGCAAGTCCTCGTTAGTATAGTGGACAGTATCTCCGCCTGTCACGCGGAAGACCGGGGTTCGATTCCCCGACGGGGAGGCTTCTTCTTTATGACGGCCAAATAACACCTTGCATAAGCTCAGGCCTTACCGTCAAACTGCTGATAAAGCCAACCCGTCGTTCAAGACTCACCTGTTGATGATTAGCTGATTGCACGTGATAGGTCTTACTTTCAATAAAATGTTTGCAGTGGGTTTGTAAAAGGTGTTTTTATGCATGTTTGGCCTGGGTTTGTGCTGCATTTACACTGTGGTGACCAGCAGGGGCCACCAGCGTGTGGCGCTTCAAAGCAGTGAAACATTTTGCCAAGCGTTTGGTTCTATTGACTCAAAGCTTTAAAAAGCTTCAACACTCTCTGTTTTTGAACAAATGCATGTGGCTCTGCTGTGAGCAGAGCATCCAAAAATACCAAAAACTCGCAAATGTTCCCCTCCACGGAAATCTTTAGTAAAAGGCGAAAGATTTATGCGTGAATGAAGAGAAACTCGAGCTGTACCCCTGAGATGTTGGGCCAATGTGCTCCCACCAACATGCCACAATGCTCAGCAAGGGTAATGTCTGGTGCAGGCTCCTCCCACCCTGCTTTTTTCTTTTTCAAATCATCGAGCCATTTCCATTGGAAGGAGCAAATGTAATAAGAATCCGCCCCATCACCAGATGACCGCAAACCCTGCCTTAGAGGATGTCGCTGAGGCCGATAGTATGTTGAAGATCATTGGTAGTGGTATTCGCACAAGATTTTTTATGAACTTCCTGGAAGCGAAATGAACAAACCCTTCATCTCCTTCCATTGCGGGTTGATTCCTCCATAGGACAGGGTAAGCTCCTCTCCTGCCCCATTGGCCAAAATAAAAGAGTTAAATAATAACTCCCACAATGGAAAGCATATCCAGTATTATGTGACGGTTGCCTATGCAAAACAGTGTCTGCAAGAGCAAGTCCTCGTTAGTATAGTGGGCAGTATCTCCGCCTGTCACGCGGAAGACCGGGGTTCGATTCCCCGACGGGGAGGCTTCTTCTTTATGACGGCCAAATAACACCTTGCATAAGCTCAGGCCTTACCGTCAAACTGCTGATAAAACCAACCCGCCGTTCAAGACTCACCTGTTGATGATTAGCTGATTGCACGTGATAGGTCTTACTTTCAATAAAATGTTTGCAGTGGGTTTGTAAAAGGTGTTTTTATGCATGTTTGGCCTGGGTTTGTGTTGCAAACCCTGCCTAAGAGGATGTCGCTGAGGCCGATAGTATGTTGAAGATCATTGGTAGTGGTATTCGCACAAGATTTTTTATGAACTTCCTGGAAGCGAAATGAACAAACCTTTCATCTCCTTCCATTGCGGGTTGATTCCTCCATAGGACAGGGTAAGCTCCTCTCCTGCCCCATTGGCCAAAATAAAAGAGTTAAATAATAACTCCCACAATGGAAAGCATATCCAGTATTATGTGACGGTTGCCCATGCAAAACAGTGTCTGCAAGAGCATGTCCTCGTTAGTATAGTGGACAGTATCTCCGCCTGTCACGCGGAAGACCGGGGTTCGATTCCCCGACGGGGAGGCTTCTTCTTTATGACGGCCAAATAACACCTTGCATAAGCTCAGGCCTTACCGTCAAACTGCTGATAAAGCCAACCCGCCGTTCAAGACTCACCTGTTGATGATTAGCTGATTGCACGTGATAGGTCTTACTTTCAATAAAATGTTTGCAGTGGGTTTGTAAAAGGTGTTTTTATGCATGTTTGGCCTGGGTTTGTGTTGCATTTACACTGTGGTGACCAGCAGGGGCCACCAGCGTGTGGCGCTTCAAAGCAGTGAAACATTTTGCCAAGCGTTTGGTTCTATTGACTCAAAGCTTTAAAACGCTTCAACACTCTCTGTTTTTGAACAAATGCATGTGGCTCTGCTGTGAGCAGAGCATCCAAAAATACCAAAAACTCGCAAATGTTCCCCTCCACGGAAATCTTTAGTAAAAGGCGAAAGATTTATGCGTGAATGAAGAGAAACTCGAGCTGTACCCCTGAGATGTTGGGCCAATGTGCTCCCACCAACATGCCACAATGCTCAGCAAGGGTAATGTCTGGTGCAGGCTCCTCCCACCCTGCTTTTTTCTTTTTCAAATCATCGAGCCATTTCCATTGGAAGGAGCAAATGTAATAAGAATCCGCCCCATCACCAGATGACCGCAAACCCTGCCTAAGAGGATGTCGCTGAGGCCGATAGTATGTTGAAGATCATTGGTAGTGGTATTCGCACAAGATTTTTTATGAACTTCCTGGAAGCGAAATGAACAAACCCTTCATCTCCTTCCATTGCGGGTTGATTCCTCCATAGGACAGGGTAAGCTCCTCTCCTGCCCCATTGGCCAAAATAAAAGAGTTAAATAATAACTCCCACAATGGAAAGCATATCCAGTATTATGTGACGGTTGCCCATGCAAAACAGTGTCTGCAAGGGCAAGTCCTCGTTAGTATAGTGGACAGTATCTCCGCCTGTCACGCGGAAGACCGGGGTTCGATTCCCTGACGGGGAGGCTTCTTCTTTATGGCGGCCAAATAACACCTTGCATAAGCTCAGGCCTTACCGTCAAACTGCTGATAAAGCCAACCAGCCGTTCAAGACTCACCTGTTGATGATTAGCTGATTGCACGTGATAGGTCTTACTTTCAATAAAATGTTTGCAGTGGGTTTGTAAAAGGTGTTTTTATGCATGTTTGGCCTGGGTTTGTGTTGCAAACCCTGCCTAAGAGGATGTCGCTGAGGCCGATAGTATGTTGAAGATCATTGGTAGTGGTATTCGCACAAGATTTTTTATGAACTTCCTGGAAGCGAAATGAACAAACCCTTCATCTCCTTCCATTGCGGGTTGATTCCTCCATAGGACAGGGTAAGCTCCTCTCCTGCCCCATTGGCCAAAATAAAAGAGTTAAATAATAACTCCCACAATGGAAAGCATATCCAGTATTATGTGACGGTTGCCCATGCAAAACAGTGTCTACAAGGGCAAGTCCTCGTTAGTATAGTGGACAGTATCTCCGCCTGTCATGCGGAAGACCGGGGTTCGATTCCCCGACGGGGAGGCTTCTTCTTTATGGCGGCCAAATAACACCTTGCATAAGCTCAGGCCTTACCATCAAACTGCTAATAAAGCCAACCCGCCGTTCAAGACTCACCTGTTGATGATTAGCTGATTGCACGTGATAGGTCTTACTTTCAATAAAATGTTTGCAGTGGGTTTGTAAAAGGTGTTTTTATGCATGTTTGGCCTGGGTTTGTGTTGCAAACCCTGCCTAAGAGGATGTCGCTGAGGCCGATAGTATGTTGAAGATCATTGGTAGTGGTATTCGCACAAGATTTTTTATGAACTTCCTGGAAGCGAAATGAACAAACCCTTCATCTCCTTCCATTGCGGGTTGATTCCTCCATAGGACAGGGTAAGCTCCTCTCCTGCCCCATTGGCCAAAATAAAAGAGTTAAATAATAACTCCCACAATGGAAAGCATATCCAGTATTGTGACGGTTGCCCATGCAAAACAGTGTCTGCAAGAGCAAGTCCTCGTTAGTATAGTGGACAGTATCTCCGCCTGTCACGCGGAAGACCGGGGTTCGATTCCCCGACGGGGAGGCTTCTTCTTTATGACGGCCAAATAACACCTTGCATAAGCTCAGGCCTTACCGTCAAACTGCTGATAAAGCCAACCCGCCGTTCAAGACTCACCTGTTGATGATTAGCTGATTGCACGTGATAGGTCTTACTTTCAATATAATGTTTGCAGTGGGTTTGTAAAAGGTGTTTTTATGCATGTTTGGCCTGGGTTTGTGTTGCATTTACACTGTGGTGACCAGCAGGGGCCACCAGCGTGTGGCGCTTCAAAGCAGTGAAACATTTTGCCAAGCGTTTGGTTCTATTGACTCAAAGCTTTAAAACGCTTCAACACTCTCTGTTTTTGAACAAATGCATGTGGCTCTGCTGTGAGCAGAGCATCCAAAAATACCAAAAACTCGCAAATGTTCCCCTCCACGGAAATCTTTAGTAAAAGGCGAAAGATTTATGCGTGAATGAAGAGAAACTCGAGCTGTACCCCTGAGATGTTGGGCCAATGTGCTCCCACCAACATGCCACAATGCTCAGCAAGGGTAATGTCTGGTGCAGGCTCC
The DNA here is from genome assembly GCA_023566225.1 of Romanogobio albipinnatus. Lineage (NCBI taxonomy): Eukaryota > Metazoa > Chordata > Actinopteri > Cypriniformes > Gobionidae > Romanogobio > Romanogobio albipinnatus. The sequence continues at coordinate 15,779,887 of CM042248.1, read as the reverse complement.
TCCCACCCTGCTTTTTTCTTTTTCAAATCATCGAGCCATTTCCATTGGAAGGAGCAAATGTAATAAGAATCCGCCCCATCACCAGATGACCGCAAACCCTGCCTAAGAGGATGTCGCTGAGGCCGATAGTATGTTGAAGATCATTGGTAGTGGTATTCGCACAAGATTTTTTATGAACTTCCTGGAAGCGAAATGAACAAACCCTTCATCTCCTTCCATTGCGGGTTGATTCCTCCATAGGACAGGGTAAGCTCCTCTCCTGCCCCATTGGCCAAAATAAAAGAGTTAAATAATAACTCCCACAATGGAAAGCATATCCAGTATTATGTGACGGTTGCCCATGCAAAACAGTGTCTGCAAGGGCAAGTCCTCGTTAGTATAGTGGACAGTATCTCCGCCTGTCACGCGGAAGACCGGGGTTCGATTCCCTGACTGGGAGGCTTCTTCTTTATGGCGGCCAAATAACACCTTGCATAAGCTCAGGCCTTACCGTCAAACTGCTGATAAAGCCAACCAGCCGTTCAAGACTCACCTGTTGATGATTAGCTGATTGCACGTGATAGGTCTTACTTTCAATAAAATGTTTGCAGTGGGTTTGTAAAAGGTGTTTTTATGCATGTTTGGCCTGGGTTTGTGTTGCAAACCCTGCCTAAGAGGATGTCGCTGAGGCCGATAGTATGTTGAAGATCATTGGTAGTGGTATTCGCACAAGATTTTTTATGAACTTCCTGGAAGCGAAATGAACAAACCCTTCATCTCCTTCCATTGCGGGTTGATTCCTCCATAGGACAGGGTAAGCTCCTCTCCTGCCCCATTGGCCAAAATAAAAGAGTTAAATAATAACTCCCACAATGGAAAGCATATCCAGTATTATGTGACGGTTGCCCATGCAAAACAGTGTCTGCAAGAGCAAGTCCTCGTTAGTATAGTGGACAGTATCTCCGCCTGTCACGCGGAAGACCGGGGTTCGATTCCCCGACGGGGAGGCTTCTTCTTTATGACGGCCAAATAACACCTTGCATAAGCTCAGGCCTTACCGTCAAACTGCTGATAAAACCAACCCGCCGTTCAAGACTCACCTGTTGATGATTAGCTGATTGCACGTGATAGGTCTTACTTTCAATAAAATGTTTGCAGTGGGTTTGTAAAAGGTGTTTTTATGCATGTTTGGCCTGGGTTTGTGTTGCAAACCCTGCCTAAGAGGATGTCGCTGAGGCCGATAGTATGTTGAAGATCATTGGTAGTGGTATTCGCACAAGATTTTTTATGAACTTCCTGGAAGCGAAATGAACAAACCTTTCATCTCCTTCCATTGCGGGTTGATTCCTCCATAGGACAGGGTAAGCTCCTCTCCTGCCCCATTGGCCAAAATAAAAGAGTTAAATAATAACTCCCACAATGGAAAGCATATCCAGTATTATGTGACGGTTGCCCATGCAAAACAGTGTCTGCAATAGCATGTCCTCGTTAGTATAGTGGACAGTATCTCCGCCTGTCACGCGGAAGACCGGGGTTCGATTCCCCGACGGGGAGGCTTCTTCTTTATGACGGCCAAATAACACCTTGCATAAGCTCAGGCCTTACCGTCAAACTGCTGATAAAGCCAACCCGCCGTTCAAGACTCACCTGTTGATGATTAGCTGATTGCACGTGATAGGTCTTACTTTCAATAAAATGTTTGCAGTGGGTTTGTAAAAGGTGTTTTTATGCATGTTTGGCCTGGGTTTTTTTTGCATTTACACTGTGGTGACCAGCAGGGGCCACCAGCGTGTGGCGCTTCAAAGCAGTGAAACATTTTGCCAAGCGTTTGGTTCTATTGACTCAAAGCTTTAAAACGCTTCAACACTCTCTGTTTTTGAACAAATGCATGTGGCTCTGCTGTGAGCAGAGCATCCAAAAATACCAAAAACTCGCAAATGTTCCCCTCCACGGAAATCTTTAGTAAAAGGCGAAAGATTTATGCGTGAATGAAGAGAAACTCGAGCTGTACCCCTGAGATGTTGGGCCAATGTGCTCCCACCAACATGCCACAATGCTCAGCAAGGGTAATGTCTGGTGCAGGCTCCTCCCACCCTGCTTTTTTCTTTTTCAAATCATCGAGCCATTTCCATTGGAAGGAGCAAATGTAATAAGAATCCGCCCCATCACCAGATGACCGCAAACCCTGCCTAAGAGGATGTCGCTGAGGCCGATAGTATGTTGAAGATCATTGGTAGTGGTATTCGCACAAGATTTTTTATGAACTTCCTGGAAGCGAAATGAACAAACCCTTCATCTCCTTCCATTGCGGGTTGATTCCTCCATAGGACAGGGTAAGCTCCTCTCCTGCCCCATTGGCCAAAATAAAAGAGTTAAATAATAACTCCCACAATGGAAAGCATATCCAGTATTATGTGACGGTTGCCCATGCAAAACCGTGTCTGCAAAAGCAAGTCCTAGTTAGTATAGTGGACAGTATCTCCGCCTGTCACGCGGAAGACCGGGGTTCGATTCCCCGACGGGGAGGCTTCTTCTTTATGGCGGCCAAATAACACCTTGCATAAGCTCAGGCCTTACCATCAAACTGCTAATAAAGCCAACCCGCCGTTCAAGACTCACCTGTTGATGATTAGCTGATTGCACGTGATAGGTCTTACTTTCAATAAAATGCTTGCAGTGGGTTTGTAAAAGGTGTTTTTATGCATGTTTGGCCTGGGTTTGTGTTGCAAACCCTGCCTAAGAGGATGTCGCTGAGGCCGATAGTATGTTGAAGATCATTGGTAGTGGTATTCGCACAAGATTTTTTATGAACTTCCTGGAAGCGAAATGAACAAACCCTTCATCTCCTTCCATTGCGGGTTGATTCCTCCATAGGACAGGGTAAGCTCCTCTCCTGCCCCATTGGCCAAAATAAAAGAGTTAAATAATAACTCCCACAATGGAAAGCATATCCAGTATTATGTGACGGTTGCCCATGCAAAACAGTGTCTGCAAGAGCAAGTCCTCGTTAGTATAGTGGACAGTATCTCCGCCTGTCACGCGGAAGACCGGGGTTCGATTCCCCGACGGGGAGGCTTGTTCTTTATGACGGCCAAATAACACCTTGCATAAGCTCAGGCCTTACCGTCAAACTGCTGATAAAGCCAACCCGCCGTTCAAGACTCACCTGTTGATGATTAGCTGATTGCACGTGATAGGTCTTACTTTCAATAAAATGTTTGCAGTGGGTTTGTAAAAGGTGTTTTTATGCATGTTTGGCCTGGGTTTGTGTTGCAAACCCTGCCTAAGAGGATGTCGCTGAGGCCGATAGTATGTTGAAGATCATTGGTAGTGGTATTCGCACAAGATTTTTTATGAACTTCCTGGAAGCGAAATTAACAAACCCTTCATCTCCTTCCATTGCGGGTTGATTCCTCCATAGGACAGGGTAAGCTCCTCTCCTGCCCCATTGGCCAAAATAAAAGAGTTAAATAATAACTCCCACAATGGAAAGCATATCCAGTATTATGTGACGGTTGCCCATGCAAAACAGTGTCTGCAAGAGCAAGTCCTCGTTAGTATAGTGGACAGTATCTCCGCCTGTCACGCGGAAGACCGGGGTTCGATTCCCCGACGGGGAGGCTTCTTCTTTATGACGGCCAAATAACACCTTGCATAAGCTCAGGCCTTACCGTCAAACTGCTGATAAAGCCAACCCGTCGTTCAAGACTCACCTGTTGATGATTAGCTGATTGCACGTGATAGGTCTTACTTTCAATAAAATGTTTGCAGTGGGTTTGTAAAAGGTGTTTTTATGCATGTTTGGCCTGGGTTTGTGCTGCATTTACACTGTGGTGACCAGCAGGGGCCACCAGCGTGTGGCGCTTCAAAGCAGTGAAACATTTTGCCAAGCGTTTGGTTCTATTGACTCAAATTTTTAAAAAGCTTCAACACTCTCTGTTTTTGAACAAATGCATGTGGCTCTGCTGTGAGCAGAGCATCCAAAAATACCAAAAACTCGCAAATGTTCCCCTCCACGGAAATCTTTAGTAAAAGGCGAAAGATTTATGCGTGAATGAAGAGAAACTCGAGCTGTACCCCTGAGATGTTGGGCCAATGTGCTCCCACCAACATGCCACAATGCTCAGCAAGGGTAATGTCTGGTGCAGGCTCCTCCCACCCTGCTTTTTTCTTTTTCAAATCATCGAGCCATTTCCATTGGAAGGAGCAAATGTAATAAGAATCCGCCCCATCACCAGATGACCGCAAACCCTGCCTTAGAGGATGTCGCTGAGGCCGATAGTATGTTGAAGATCATTGGTAGTGGTATTCGCACAAGATTTTTTATGAACTTCCTGGAAGCGAAATGAACAAACCCTTCATCTCCTTCCATTGCGGGTTGATTCCTCCATAGGACAGGGTAAGCTCCTCTCCTGCCCCATTGGCCAAAATAAAAGAGTTAAATAATAACTCCCACAATGGAAAGCATATCCAGTATTATGTGACGGTTGCCTATGCAAAACAGTGTCTGCAAGAGCAAGTCCTCGTTAGTGTAGTGGGCAGTATCTCCGCCTGTCACGCGGAAGACCGGGGTTCGATTCCCCGACGGGGAGGCTTCTTCTTTATGACGGCCAAATAACACCTTGCATAAGCTCAGGCCTTACCGTCAAACTGCTGATAAAACCAACCCGCCGTTCAAGACTCACCTGTTGATGATTAGCTGATTGCACGTGATAGGTCTTACTTTCAATAAAATGTTTGCAGTGGGTTTGTAAAAGGTGTTTTTATGCATGTTTGGCCTGGGTTTGTGTTGCAAACCCTGCCTAAGAGGATGTCGCTGAGGCCGATAGTATGTTGAAGATCATTGGTAGTGGTATTCGCACAAGATTTTTTATGAACTTCCTGGAAGCGAAATGAACAAACCTTTCATCTCCTTCCATTGCGGGTTGATTCCTCCATAGGACAGGGTAAGCTCCTCTCCTGCCCCATTGGCCAAAATAAAAGAGTTAAATAATAACTCCCACAATGGAAAGCATATCCAGTATTATGTGACGGTTGCCCATGCAAAACAGTGTCTGCAAGAGCATGTCCTCGTTAGTATAGTGGACAGTATCTCCGCCTGTCACGCGGAAGACCGGGGTTCGATTCCCCGACGGGGAGGCTTCTTCTTTATGACGGCCAAATAACACCTTGCATAAGCTCAGGCCTTACCGTCAAACTGCTGATAAAGCCAACCCGCCGTTCAAGACTCACCTGTTGATGATTAGCTGATTGCACGTGATAGGTCTTACTTTCAATAAAATGTTTGCAGTGGGTTTGTAAAAGGTGTTTTTATGCATGTTTGGCCTGGGTTTGTGTTGCAAACCCTGCCTAAGAGGATGTCGCTGAGGCCGATAGTATGTTGAAGATCATTGGTAGTGGTATTCGCACAAGATTTTTTATGAACTTCCTGGAAGCAAAATGAACAAACCCTTCATCTCCTTCCATTGCGGGTTGATTCCTCCATAGGACAGGGTAAGCTCCTCTCCTGCCCCATTGGCCAAAATAAAAGAGTTAAATAATAACTCCCACAATGGAAAGCATATCCAGTATTATGTGACGGTTGCCCATGCAAAACAGTGTCTACAAGGGCAAGTCCTCGTTAGTATAGTGGACAGTATCTCCGCCTGTCACGCGGAAGACCGGGGTTCGATTCCCCGACGGGGAGGCTTCTTCTTTATGGCGGCCAAATAACACCTTGCATAAGCTCAGGCCTTACCATCAAACTGCTAATAAAGCCAACCCGCCGTTCAAGACTCACCTGTTGATGATTAGCTGATTGCACGTGATAGGTCTTACTTTCAATAAAATGTTTGCAGTGGGTTTGTAAAAGGTGTTTTTATGCATGTTTGGCCTGGGTTTGTGCTGCATTTACACTGTGGTGACCAGCAGGGGCCACCAGCGTGTGGCGCTTCAAAGCAGTGAAACATTTTGCCAAGCGTTTGGTTCTATTGACTCAAAGCTTTAAAAAGCTTCAACACTCTCTGTTTTTGAACAAATGCATGTGGCTCTGCTGTGAGCAGAGCATCCAAAAATACCAAAAACTCGCAAATGTTCCCCTCCACGGAAATCTTTAGTAAAAGGCGAAAGATTTATGCGTGAATGAAGAGAAACTCGAGCTGTACCCCTGAGATGTTGGGCCAATGTGCTCCCACCAACATGCCACAATGCTCAGCAAGGGTAATGTCTGGTGCAGGCTCCTCCCACCCTGCTTTTTTCTTTTTCAAATCATCGAGCCATTTCCATTGGAAGGAGCAAATGTAATAAGAATCCGCCCCATCACCAGATGACCGCAAACCCTGCCTAAGAGGATGTCGCTGAGGCCGATAGTATGTTGAAGATCATTGGTAGTGGTATTCGCACAAGATTTTTTATGAACTTCCTGGAAGCGAAATGAACAAACCCTTCATCTCCTTCCATTGCGGGTTGATTCCTCCATAGGACAGGGTAAGCTCCTCTCCTGCCCCATTGGCCAAAATAAAAGAGTTAAATAATAACTCCCACAATGGAAAGCATATCCAGTATTATGTGACGGTTGCCCATGCAAAACAGTGTCTGCAAGGGCAAGTCCTCGTTAGTATAGTGGACAGTATCTCCGCCTGTCACGCGGAAGACCGGGGTTCGATTCCCTGACGGGGAGGCTTCTTCTTTATGGCGGCCAAATAACACCTTGCATAAGCTCAGGCCTTACCGTCAAACTGCTGATAAAGCCAACCAGCCGTTCAAGACTCACCTGTTGATGATTAGCTGATTGCACGTGATAGGTCTTACTTTCAATAAAATGTTTGCAGTGGGTTTGTAAAAGGTGTTTTTATGCATGTTTGGCCTGGGTTTGTGTTGCAAACCCTGCCTAAGAGGATGTCGCTGAGGCCGATAGTATGTTGAAGATCATTGGTAGTGGTATTCGCACAAGATTTTTTATGAACTTCCTGGAAGCGAAATGAACAAACCCTTCATCTCCTTCCATTGCGGGTTGATTCCTCCATAGGACAGGGTAAGCTCCTCTCCTGCCCCATTGGCCAAAATAAAAGAGTTAAATAATAACTCCCACAATGGAAAGCATATCCAGTATTATGTGACGGTTGCCCATGCAAAACAGTGTCTGCAAGAGCAAGTCCTCGTTAGTATAGTGGACAGTATCTCCGCCTGTCACGCGGAAGACCGGGGTTCAATTCCCCGACGGGGAGGCTTCTTCTTTATGACGGCCAAATAACACCTTGCATAAGCTCAGGCCTTACCGTCAAACTGCTGATAAAACCAACCCGCCGTTCAAGACTCACCTGTTGATGATTAGCTGATTGCACGTGATAGGTCTTACTTTCAATAAAATGTTTGCAGTGGGTTTGTAAAAGGTGTTTTTATGCATGTTTGGCCTGGGTTTGTGTTGCAAACCCTGCCTAAGAGGATGTCGCTGAGGCCGATAGTATGTTGAAGATCATTGGTAGTGGTATTCGCACAAGATTTTTTATGAACTTCCTGGAAGCGAAATGAACAAACCTTTCATCTCCTTCCATTGCGGGTTGATTCCTCCATAGGACAGGGTAAGCTCCTCTCCTGCCCCATTGGCCAAAATAAAAGAGTTAAATAATAACTCCCACAATGGAAAGCATATCCAGTATTATGTGACGGTTGCCCATGCAAAACAGTGTCTGCAAGAGCATGTCCTCGTTAGTATAGTGGACAGTATCTCCGCCTGTCACGCGGAAGACCGGGGTTCGATTCCCCGACGGGGAGGCTTCTTCTTTATGACGGCCAAATAACACCTTGCATAAGCTCAGGCCTTACCGTCAAACTGCTGATAAAGCCAACCCGCCGTTCAAGACTCACCTGTTGATGATTAGCTGATTGCACGTGATAGGTCTTACTTTCAATAAAATGTTTGCAGTGGGTTTGTAAAAGGTGTTTTTATGCATGTTTGGCCTGGGTTTGTGTTGCATTTACACTGTGGTGACCAGCAGGGGCCACCAGCGTGTGGCGCTTCAAAGCAGTGAAACATTTTGCCAAGCGTTTGGTTCTATTGACTCAAAGCTTTAAAACGCTTCAACACTCTCTGTTTTTGAACAAATGCATGTGGCTCTGCTGTGAGCAGAGCATCCAAAAATACCAAAAACTCGCAAATGTTCCCCTCCACGGAAATCTTTAGTAAAAGGCGAAAGATTTATGCGTGAATGAAGAGAAACTCGAGCTGTACCCCTGAGATGTTGGGCCAATGTGCTCCCACCAACATGCCACAATGCTCAGCAAGGGTAATGTCTGGTGCAGGCTCCTCCCACCCTGCTTTTTTCTTTTTCAAATCATCGAGCCATTTCCATTGGAAGGAGCAAATGTAATAAGAATCCGCCCCATCACCAGATGACCGCAAACCCTGCCTAAGAGGATGTCGCTGAGGCCGATAGTATGTTGAAGATCATTGGTAGTGGTATTCGCACAAGATTTTTTATGAACTTCCTGGAAGCGAAATGAACAAACCCTTCATCTCCTTCCATTGCGGGTTGATTCCTCCATAGGACAGGGTAAGCTCCTCTCCTGCCCCATTGGCCAAAATAAAAGAGTTAAATAATAACTCCCACAATGGAAAGCATATCCAGTATTATGTGACGGTTGCCCATGCAAAACAGTGTCTGCAAGGGCAAGTCCTCGTTAGTATAGTGGACAGTATCTCCGCCTGTCACGCGGAAGACCGGGGTTCGATTCCCTGACGGGGAGGCTTCTTCTTTATGGCGGCCAAATAACACCTTGCATAAGCTCAGGCCTTACCGTCAAACTGCTGATAAAGCCAACCAGCCGTTCAAGACTCACCTGTTGATGATTAGCTGATTGCACGTGATAGGTCTTACTTTCAATAAAATGTTTGCAGTGGGTTTGTAAAAGGTGTTTTTATGCATGTTTGGCCTGGGTTTGTGTTGCAAACCCTGCCTAAGAGGATGTCGCTGAGGCCGATAGTATGTTGAAGATCATTGGTAGTGGTATTCGCACAAGATTTTTTATGAACTTCCTGGAAGCGAAATGAACAAACCCTTCATCTCCTTCCATTGCGGGTTGATTCCTCCATAGGACAGGGTAAGCTCCTCTCCTGCCCCATTGGCCAAAATAAAAGAGTTAAATAATAACTCCCACAATGGAAAGCATATCCAGTATTATGTGACGGTTGCCCATGCAAAACAGTGTCTACAAGGGCAAGTCCTCGTTAGTATAGTGGACAGTATCTCCGCCTGTCACGCGGAAGACCGGGGTTCGATTCCCCGACGGGGAGGCTTCTTCTTTATGGCGGCCAAATAACACCTTGCATAAGCTCAGGCCTTACCATCAAACTGCTAATAAAGCCAACCCGCCGTTCAAGACTCACCTGTTGATGATTAGCTGATTGCACGTGATAGGTCTTACTTTCAATAAAATGTTTGCAGTGGGTTTGTAAAAGGTGTTTTTATGCATGTTTGGCCTGGGTTTGTGTTGCAAACCCTGCCTAAGAGGATGTCGCTGAGGCCGATAGTATGTTGAAGATCATTGGTAGTGGTATTCGCACAAGATTTTTTATGAACTTCCTGGAAGCGAAATGAACAAACCCTTCATCTCCTTCCATTGCGGGTTGATTCCTCCATAGGACAGGGTAAGCTCCTCTCCTGCCCCATTGGCCAAAATAAAAGAGTTAAATAATAACTCCCACAATGGAAAGCATATCCAGTATTGTGACGGTTGCCCATGCAAAACAGTGTCTGCAAGAGCAAGTCCTCGTTAGTATAGTGGACAGTATCTCCGCCTGTCACGCGGAAGACCGGGGTTCGATTCCCCGACGGGGAGGCTTCTTCTTTATGACGGCCAAATAACACCTTGCATAAGCTCAGGCCTTACCGTCAAACTGCTGATAAAGCCAACCCGCCGTTCAAGACTCACCTGTTGATGATTAGCTGATTGCACGTGATAGGTCTTACTTTCAATAAAATGTTTGCAGTGGGTTTGTAAAAGGTGTTTTTATGCATGTTTGGCCTGGGTTTGTGTTGCATTTACACTGTGGTGACCAGCAGGGGCCACCAGCGTGTGGCGCTTCAAAGCAGTGAAACATTTTGCCAAGCGTTTGGTTCTATTGACTCAAAGCTTTAAAACGCTTCAACACTCTCTGTTTTTGAACAAATGCATGTGGCTCTGCTGTGAGCAGAGCATCCAAAAATACCAAAAACTCGCAAATGTTCCCCTCCACGGAAATCTTTAGTAAAAGGCGAAAGATTTATGCGTGAATGAAGAGAAACTCGAGCTGTACCCCTGAGATGTTGGGCCAATGTGCTCCCACCAACATGCCACAATGCTCAGCAAGGGTAATGTCTGGTGCAGGCTCCTCCCACCCTGCTTTTTTCTTTTTCAAATCATCGAGCCATTTCCATTGGAAGGAGCAAATGTAATAAGAATCCGCCCCATCACCAGATGACCGCAAACCCTGCCTAAGAGGATGTCAGTGAGGCCGATAGTATGTTGAAGATCATTGGTAGTGGTATTCGCACAATATTTTTTATGAACTTCCTGGAAGCGAAATGAACAAACCCTTCATCTCCTTCCATTGCGGGTTGATTCCTCCATAGGACAGGGTAAGCTCCTCTCCTGCCCCATTGGCCAAAATAAAAGAGTTAAATAATAACTCCCACAATGGAAAGCATATCCAGTATTATGTGACGGTTGCCCATGCAAAACAGTGTCTGCAAGGGCAAGTCCTCGTTAGTATAGTGGACAGTATCTCCGCCTGTCACGCGGAAGACCGGGGTTCGATTCCCTGACGGGGAGGCTTCTTCTTTATGGCGGCCAAATAACACCTTGCATAAGCTCAGGCCTTACCGTCAAACTGCTGATAAAGCCAACCAGCCGTTCAAGACTCACCTGTTGATGATTAGCTGATTGCACGTGATAGGTCTTACTTTCAATAAAATGTTTGCAGTGGGTTTGTAAAAGGTGTTTTTATGCATGTTTGGCCTGGGTTTGTGTTGCAAACCCTGCCTAAGAGGATGTCGCTGAGGCCGATAGTATGTTGAAGATCATTGGTAGTGGTATTCGCACAAGATTTTTTATGAACTTCCTGGAAGCGAAATGAACAAACCCTTCATCTCCTTCCATTGCGGGTTGATTCCTCCATAGGACAGGGTAAGCTCCTCTCCTGCCCCATTGGCCAAAATAAAAGAGTTAAATAATAACTCCCACAATGGAAAGCATATCCAGTATTATGTGACGGTTGCCCATGCAAAACAGTGTCTACAAGGGCAAGTCCTCGTTAGTATAGTGGACAGTATCTCTGCCTGTCACGCGGAAGACCGGGGTTCGATTCCCCGACGGGGAGGCTTCTTCTTTATGGCGGCCAAATAACACCTTGCATAAGCTCAGGCCTTACCATCAAACTGCTAATAAAGCCAACCCGCCGTTCAAGACTCACCTGTTGATGATTAGCTGATTGCACGTGATAGGTCTTACTTTCAATAAAATGTTTGCAGTGGGTTTGTAAAAGGTGTTTTTATGCATGTTTGGCCTGGGTTTGTGTTGCAAACCCTGCCTAAGAGGATGTCGCTGAGGCCGATAGTATGTTGAAGATCATTGGTAGTGGTATTCGCACAAGATTTTTTATGAACTTCCTGGAAGCGAAATGAACAAACCCTTCATCTCCTTCCATTGCGGGTTGATTCCTCCATAGGACAGGGTAAGCTCCTCTCCTGCCCCATTGGCCAAAATAAAAGAGTTAAATAATAACTCCCACAATGGAAAGCATATCCAGTATTGTGACGGTTGCCCATGCAAAACAGTGTCTGCAAGAGCAAGTCCTCGTTAGTATAGTGGACAGTATCTCCGCCTGTCACGCGGAAGACCGGGGTTCGATTCCCCGACGGGGAGGCTTCTTCTTTATGACGGCCAAATAACACCTTGCATAAGCTCAGGCCTTACCGTCAAACTGCTGATAAAGCCAACCCGCCGTTCAAGACTCACCTGTTGATGATTAGCTGATTGCACGTGATAGGTCTTACTTTCAATAAAATGTTTGCAGTGGGTTTGTAAAAGGTGTTTTTATGCATGTTTGGCCTGGGTTTGTGTTGCATTTACACTGTGGTGACCAGCAGGGGCCACCAGCGTGTGGCGCTTCAAAGCAGTGAAACATTTTGCCAAGCGTTTGGTTCTATTGACTCAAAGCTTTAAAACGCTTCAACACTCTCTGTTTTTGAACAAATGCATGTGGCTCTGCTGTGAGCAGAGCATCCAAAAATACCAAAAACTCGCAAATGTTCCCCTCCACGGAAATCTTTAGTAAAAGGCGAAAGATTTATGCGTGAATGAAGAGAAACTCGAGCTGTACCCCTGAGATGTTGGGCCAATGTGCTCCCACCAACATGCCACAATGCTCAGCAAGGGTAATGTCTGGTGCAGGCTCCTCCCACCCTGCTTTTTTCTTTTTCAAATCATCGAGCCATTTCCATTGGAAGGAGCAAATGTAATAAGAATCCGCCCCATCACCAGATGACCGCAAACCCTGCCTAAGAGGATGTCAGTGAGGCCGATAGTATGTTGAAGATCATTGGTAGTGGTATTCGCACAAGATTTTTTATGAACTTCCTGGAAGCGAAATGAACAAACCCTTCATCTCCTTCCATTGCGGGTTGATTCCTCCATAGGACAGGGTAAGCTCCTCTCCTGCCCCATTGGCCAAAATAAAAGAGTTAAATAATAACTCCCACAATGGAAAGCATATCCAGTATTATGTGACGGTTGCCCATGCAAAACAGTGTCTGCAAGGGCAAGTCCTCGTTAGTATAGTGGACAGTATCTCCGCCTGTCACGCGGAAGACCGGGGTTCGATTCCCTGACGGGGAGGCTTCTTCTTTATGGCGGCCAAATAACACCTTGCATAAGCTCAGGCCTTACCGTCAAACTGCTGATAAAGCCAACCAGCCGTTCAAGACTCACCTGTTGATGATTAGCTGATTGCACGTGATAGGTCTTACTTTCAATAAAATGTTTGCAGTGGGTTTGTAAAAGGTGTTTTTATGCATGTTTGGCCTGGGTTTGTGTTGCAAACCCTGCCTAAGAGGATGTCGCTGAGGCCGATAGTATGTTGAAGATCATTGGTAGTGGTATTCGCACAAGATTTTTTATGAACTTCCTGGAAGCGAAATGAACAAACCCTTCATCTCCTTCCATTGCGGGTTGATTCCTCCATAGGACAGGGTAAGCTCCTCTCCTGCCCCATTGGCCAAAATAAAAGAGTTAAATAATAACTCCCACAATGGAAAGCATATCCAGTATTATGTGACGGTTGCCCATGCAAAACAGTGTCTGCAAGAGCAAGTCCTCGTTAGTATAGTGGACAGTATCTCCGCCTGTCACGCGGAAGACCGGGGTTCGATTCCCCGACGGGGAGGCTTCTTCTTTATGACGGCCAAATAACACCTTGCATAAGCTCAGGCCTTACCGTCAAACTGCTGATAAAACCAACCCGCCGTTCAAGACTCACCTGTTGATGATTAGCTGATTGCACGTGATAGGTCTTACTTTCAATAAACTGTGTGCAGTGGGTTTGTAAAAGGTGTTTTTATGCATGTTTGGCCTGGGTTTTTTTTGCATTTACACTGTGGTGACCAGCAGGGGCCACCAGCGTGTGGCGCTTCAAAGCAGTGAAACATTTTGCCAAGCGTTTGGTTCTATTGACTCAAAGCTTTAAAACGCTTCAACACTCTCTGTTTTTGAACAAATGCATGTGGCTCTGCTGTGAGCAGAGCATCCAAAAATACCAAAAACTCGCAAATGTTCCCCTCCACGGAAATCTTTAGTAAAAGGCGAAAGATTTATGCGTGAATGAAGAGAAACTCGAGCTGTACCCCTGAGATGTTGGGCCAATGTGCTCCCACCAACATGCCACAATGCTCAGCAAGGGTAATGTCTGGTGCAGGCTCCTCCCACCCTGCTTTTTTCTTTTTCAAATCATCGAGCCATTTCCATTGGAAGGAGCAAATGTAATAAGAATCCGCCCCATCACCAGATGACCGCAAACCCTGCCTAAGAGGATGTCGCTGAGGCCGATAGTATGTTGAAGATCATTGGTAGTGGTATTCGCACAAGATTTTTTATGAACTTCCTGGAAGCGAAATGAACAAACCCTTCATCTCCTTCCATTGCGGGTTGATTCCTCCATAGGACAGGGTAAGCTCCTCTCCTGCCCCATTGGCCAAAATAAAAGAGTTAAATAATAACTCCCACAATGGAAAGCATATCCAGTATTATGTGACGGTTGCCCATGCAAAACAGTGTCTACAAGGGCAAGTCCTCGTTAGTATAGTGGATAGTATCTCCGCCTGTCACGCGGAAGACCGGGGTTCGATTCCCCGACGGGGAGGCTTCTTCTTTATGGCGGCCAAATAACACCTTGCATAAGCTCAGGCCTTACCATCAAACTGCTAATAAAGCCAACCCGCCGTTCAAGACTCACCTGTTGATGATTAGCTGATTGCACGTGATAGGTCTTACTTTCAATAAAATGTTTGCAGTGGGTTTGTAAAAGGTGTTTTTATGCATGTTTGGCCTGGGTTTGTGTTGCAAACCCTGCCTAAGAGGATGTCGCTGAGGCCGATAGTATGTTGAAGATCATTGGTAGTGGTATTCGCACAAGATTTTTTATGAACTTCCTGGAAGCGAAATGAACAAACCCTTCATCTCCTTCCATTGCGGGTTGATTCCTCCATAGGACAGGGTAAGCTCCTCTCCTGCCCCATTGGCCAAAATAAAAGAGTTAAATAATAACTCCCACAATGGAAAGCATATCCAGTATTATGTGACGGTTGCCCATGCAAAACCGTGTCTGCAAGAGCAAGTCCTCGTTAGTATAGTGGACAGTATCTCCGCCTGTCACGCGGAAGACCGGGGTTCGATTCCCCGACGGGGAGGCTTCTTCTTTATGGCGGCCAAATAACACCTTGCATAAGCTCAGGCCTTACCATCAAACTGCTAATAAAGCCAACCCGCCGTTCAAGACTCACCTGTTGATGATTAGCTGATTGCACGTGATAGGTCTTACTTTCAATAAAATGTTTGCAGTGGGTTTGTAAAAGGTGTTTTTATGCATGTTTGGCCTGGGTTTGTGTTGCAAACCCTGCCTAAGAGGATGTCGCTGAGGCCGATAGTATGTTGAAGATCATTGGTAGTGGTATTCGCACAAGATTTTTTATGAACTTCCTGGAAGCGAAATGAACAAACCCTTCATCTCCTTCCATTGCGGGTTGATTCCTCCATAGGACAGGGTAAGCTCCGCTCCTGCCCCATTGGCCAAAATAAAAGAGTTAAATAATAACTCCCACAATGGAAAGCATATCCAGTATTATGTGACGGTTGCCCATGCAAAACAGTGTCTGCAAGAGCAAGTCCTCGTTAGTATAGTGGACAGTATCTCCGCCTGTCACGCGGAAGACCGGGGTTCGATTCCCCGACGGGGAGGCTTCTTCTTTATGACGGCCAAATAACACCTTGCATAAGCTCAGGCCTTACCGTCAAACTGCTGATAAAACCAACCCGCCGTTCAAGACTCACCTGTTGATGATTAGCTGATTGCACGTGATAGGTCTTACTTTCAATAAAATGTTTGCAGTGGGTTTGTAAAAGGTGTTTTTATGCATGTTTGGCCTGGGTTTGTGTTGCAAACCCTGCCTAAGAGGATGTCGCTGAGGCCGATAGTATGTTGAAGATCATTGGTAGTGGTATTCGCACAAGATTTTTATGAACTTCCTGGAAGCGAAATGAACAAACCTTTCATCTCCTTCCATTGCGGGTTGATTCCTCCATAGGACAGGGTAAGCTCCTCTCCTGCCCCATTGGCCAAAATAAAAGAGTTAAATAATAACTCCCACAATGGAAAGCATATCCAGTATTATGTGCCGGTTGCCCATGCAAAACAGTGTCTGCAAGAGCATGTCCTCGTTAGTATAGTGGACAGTATCTCCGCCTGTCACGCGGAAGACCGGGGTTCGATTCCCCGACGGGGAGGCTTCTTCTTTATGACGGCCAAATAACACCTTGCATAAGCTCAGGCCTTACCGTCAAACTGCTGATAAAGCCAACCCGCCGTTCAAGACTCACCTGTTGATGATTAGCTGATTGCACGTGATAGGTCTTACTTTCAATAAAATGTTTGCAGTGGGTTTGTAAAAGGTGTTTTTATGCATGTTTGGCCTGGGTTTGTGTTGCATTTACACTGTGGTGACCAGCAGGGGCCACCAGCGTGTGGCGCTTCAAAGCAGTGAAACATTTTGCCAAGCGTTTGGTTCTATTGACTCAAAGCTTTAAAACGCTTCAACACTCTCTGTTTTTGAACAAATGCATGTGGCTCTGCTGTGAGCAGAGCATCCAAAAATACCAAAAACTCGCAAATGTTCCCCTCCACGGAAATCTTTAGTAAAAGGCGAAAGATTTATGCGTGAATGAAGAGAAACTTGAGCTGTACCCCTGAGATGTTGGGCCAATGTGCTCCCACCAACATGCCACAATGCTCAGCAAGGGTAATGTCTGGTGCAGGCTCCTCCCACCCTGCTTTTTTCTTTTTCAAATCATCGAGCCATTTCCATTGGAAGGAGCAAATGTAATAAGAATCCGCCCCATCACCAGATGACCGCAAACCCTGCCTAAGAGGATGTCAGTGAGGCCGATAGTATGTTGAAGATCATTGGTAGTGGTATTCGCACAAGATTTTTTATGAACTTCCTGGAAGCGAAATGAACAAACCCTTCATCTCCTTCCATTGCGGGTTGATTCCTCCATAGGACAGGGTAAGCTCCTCTCCTGCCCCATTGGCCAAAATAAAAGAGTTAAATAATAACTCCCACAATGGAAAGCATATCCAGTATTATGTGACGGTTGCCTATGCAAAACAGTGTCTGCAAGAGCAAGTCCTCGTTAGTATAGTGGACAGTATCTCCGCCTGTCACGCGGAAGACCGGGGTTTGATTCCCCGACGGGGAGGCTTCTTCTTTATGGCGGCCAAATAACACCTTGCATAAGCTCAGGCCTTACCATCAAACTGCTAATAAAGCCAACCCGCCGTTCAAGACTCACCTGTTGATGATTAGCTGATTGCACGTGATAGGTCTTACTTTCAATAAAATGTTTGCAGTGGGTTTGTAAAAGGTGTTTTTATGCATGTTTGGCCTGGGTTTGTGTTGCAAACCCTGCCTAAGAGGATGTCGCTGAGGCCGATAGTATGTTGAAGATCATTGGTAGTGGTATTCGCACAAGATTTTTTATGAACTTCCTGGAAGCAAAATGAACAAACCCTTCATCTCCTTCCATTGCGGGTTGATTCCTCCATAGGACAGGGTAAGCTCCTCTCCTGCCCCATTGGCCAAAATAAAAGAGTTAAATAATAACTCCCACAATGGAAAGCATATCCAGTATTATGTGACGGTTGCCCATGCAAAACAGTGTCTACAAGGGCAAGTCCTCGTTAGTATAGTGGACAGTATCTCCGCCTGTCACGCGAAAGACCGGGGTTCGATTCCCCGACGGGGAGGCTTCTTCTTTATGGCGGCCAAATAACACCTTGCATAAGCTCAGGCCTTACCATCAAACTGCTAATAAAGCCAACCCGCCGTTCAAGACTCACCTGTTGATGATTAGCTGATTGCACGTGATAGGTCTTACTTTCAATAAAATGTTTGCAGTGGGTTTGTAAAAGGTGTTTTTATGCATGTTTGGCCTGGGTTTGTGCTGCATTTACACTGTGGTGACCAGCAGGGGCCACCAGCGTGTGGCGCTTCAAAGCAGTGAAACATTTTGCCAAGCGTTTGGCTCTATTGACTCAAAGCTTTAAAAAGCTTAAACACTCTCTGTTTTTGAACAAATGCATGTGGCTCTGCTGTGAGCAGAGCATCCAAAAATACCAAAAACTCGCAAATGTTCCCCTCCACGGAAATCTTTAGTTTAAGGCGAAAGATTTATGCGTGAATGAAGAGAAACTCGAGCTGTACCCCTGAGATGTTGGGCCAATGTGCTCCCACCAACATGCCACAATGCTCAGCAAGGGTAATGTCTGGTGCAGGCTCCTCCCACCCTGCTTTTTTCTTTTTCAAATCATCGAGCCATTTCCATTGGAAGGAGCAAATGTAATAAGCATCCGCCCCATCACCAGATGACCGCAAACCCTGCTTAAGAGGATGTCGCTGAGGCCGATAGTATGTTGAAGATCATTGGTAGTGGTATTCGCACAAGATTTTTTATGAACTTCCTGGAAGCGAAATGAACAAACCCTTCATCTCCTTCCATTGCGGGTTGATTCCTCCATAGGACAGGGTAAGCTCCTCTCCTGCCCCATTGGCCAAAATAAAAGAGTTAAATAATAACTCCCACAATGGAAAGCATATCCAGTATTATGTGACGGTTGCCCATGCAAAACAGTGTCTGCAAGGGCAAGTCCTCGTTAGTATAGTGGACAGTATCTCCGCCTGTCACGCGGAAGACCGGGGTTCGATTCCCCGACGGGGAGGCTTCTTTATGGCGGCCAAATAACACCTTGCATAAGCTCAGGCCTTACCGTCAAACTGCTGATAAAGCCAACCCGCCGTTCAAGACTCACCTGTTGATGATTAGCTGATTGCACGTGATAGGTCTTACTTTCAATAAAATGTTTGCAGTGGGTTTGTAAAAGGTGTTTTTATGCATGTTTGGCCTGGGTTTGTGTTGCAAACCCTGCCTAAGAGGATGTCGCTGAGGCCGATAGTATGTTGAAGATCATTGGTAGTGGTATTCGCACAAGATTTTTTATGAACTTCCTGGAAGCGAAATGAACAAACCCTTCATCTCCTTCCATTGCGGGTTGATTCCTCCATAGGACAGGGTAAGCTCCTCTCCTGCCCCATTGGCCAAAATAAAATAGTTAAATAATAACTCCCACAATGGAAAGCATATCCAGTATTATGTGACGGTTGCCCATGCAAAACAGTGTCTGCAAGAGCAAGTCCTCGTTAGTATAGTGGACAGTATCTCCGCCTGTCACGCGGAAGACCGGGGTTCGATTCCCCGACGGGGAGGCTTCTTCTTTATGACGGCCAAATAACACCTTGCATAAGCTCAGGCCTTACCGTCAAACTGCTGATAAAGCCAACCCGCCGTTCAAGACTCACCTGTTGATGATTAGCTGATTGCACGTGATAGGTCTTACTTTCAATAAAATGTTTGCAGTGGGTTTGTAAAAGGTGTTTTTATGCATGTTTGGCCTGGGTTTGTGTTGCAAACCCTGCCTAAGAGGATGTCGCTGAGGCCGATAGTATGTTGAAGATCATTGGTAGTGGTATTCGCACAAGATTTTTTATGAACTTCCTGGAAGCAAAATGAACAAACCCTTCATCTCCTTCCATTGCGGGTTGATTCCTCCATAGGACAGGGTAAGCTCCTCTCCTGCCCCATTGGCCAAAATAAAAGAGTTAAATAATAACTCCCACAATGGAAAGCATATCCAGTATTATGTGACGGTTGCCCATGCAAAACAGTGTCTGCAAGAGCAAGTCCTCGTTAGTATAGTGGACAGTATCTCCGCCTGTCACGTGGAAGACCGGGGTTCGATTCCCCGACGGGGAGGCTTCTTCTTTATGACGGCCAAATAACACCTTGCATAAGCTCAGGCCTTACCGTCAAACTGCTGATAAAGCCAACCCGCCGTTCAAGACTCACCTGTTGATGATTAGCTGATTGCACGTGATAGGTCTTACTTTCAATAAAATGTTTGCAGTGGGTTTGTAAAAGGTGTTTTTATGCATGTTTGGCCTGGGTTTGTGTTGCATTTACACTGTGGTGACCAGCAGGGGCCACCAGCGTGTGGCGCTTCAAAGCAGTGAAACATTTTGCCAAGCGTTTGGTTCTATTGACTCAAAGCTTTAAAAAGCTTCAACACTCTCTGTTTTTGAACAAATGCATGTGGCTCTGCTGTGAGCAGAGCATCCAAAAATACCAAAAATTCGCAAATGTTCCCCTCCACGGAAATCTTTAGTAAAAGGCGAAAGATTTATGCGTGAATGAAGAGAAACTCGAGCTGTACCCCTGAGATGTTGGGCCAATGTGCTCCCACCAACATGCCACAATGCTCAGCAAGGGTAATGTCTGGTGCAGGCTCCTCCCACCCTGCTTTTTTCTTTTTCAAATCATCGAGCCATTTCCATTGGAAGGAGCAAATGTAATAAGAATCCGCCCCATCACCAGATGACCGCAAACCCTGCCTAAGAGGATGTCGCTGAGGCCGATAGTATGTTGAAGATCATTGGTAGTGGTATTCGCACAAGATTTTTTATGAACTTCCTGGAAGCGAAATGAACAAACCCTTCATCTCCTTCCATTGCGGGTTGATTCATCCATAGGACAGGGTAAGCTCCTCTCCTGCCCCATTGGCCAAAATAAAAGAGTTAAATAATAACTCCCACAATGGAAAGCATATCCAGTATTATGTGACGGTTGCCCATGCAAAACAGTGTCTACAAGGGCAAGTACTCGTTAGTATAGTGGACAGTATCTCCGCCTGTCACGCGGAAGACCGGGGTTCGATTCCCCGACGGGGAGGCTTCTTCTTTATGGCGGCCAAATAACACCTTGCATAAGCTCAGGCCTTACCATCAAACTGCTAATAAAGCCAACTCGCCGTTCAAGACTCACCTGTTGATGATTAGCTGATTGCACGTGATAGGTCTTACTTTCAATAAAATGTTTGCAGTGGGTTTGTAAAAGGTGTTTTTATGCATGTTTGGCCTGGGTTTGTGTTGCAAACCCTGCCTAAGAGGATGTCGCTGAGGCCGATAGTATGTTGAAGATCATTGGTAGTGGTATTCGCACAAGATTTTTTATGAACTTCCTGGAAGCGAAATGAACAAACCCTTCATCTCCTTCCATTGCGGGTTGATTCCTCCATAGGACAGGGTAAGCTCCTCTCCTGCCCCATTGGCCAAAATAAAAGAGTTAAATAATAACTCCCACAATGGAAAGCATATCCAGTATTATGTGACGGTTGCCCATGCAAAACAGTGTCTGCAAGAGCAAGTCCTCGTTAGTATAGTGGACAGTATCTCCGCCTGTCACGCGGAAGACCGGGGTTCGATTCCCCGACGGGGAGGCTTCTTCTTTATGACGGCCAAATAACACCTTGCATAAGCTCAGGCCTTACCGTCAAACTGCTGATAAAGCCAACCCGCCGTTCAAGACTCACCTGTTGATGATTAGCTGATTGCACGTGATAGGTCTTACTTTCAATAAAATGTTTGCAGTGGGTTTGTAAAAGGTGTTTTTATGCATGTTTGGCCTGGGTTTGTGTTGCAAACCCTGCCTAAGAGGATGTCGCTGAGGCCGATAGTATGTTGAAGATCATTGGTAGTGGTATTCGCACAAGATTTTTTATGAACTTCCTGGAAGCGAAATTAACAAACCCTTCATCTCCTTCCATTGCGGGTTGATTCCTCCATAGGACAGGGTAAGCTCCTCTCCTGCCCCATTGGCCAAAATAAAAGAGTTAAATAATAACTCCCACAATGGAAAGCATATCCAGTATTATGTGACGGTTGCCCATGCAAAACAGTGTCTGCAAGAGCAAGTCCTCGTTAGTATAGTGGACAGTATCTCCGCCTGTCACGCGGAAGACCGGGGTTCGATTCCCCGACGGGGAGGCTTCTTCTTTATGACGGCCAAATAACACCTTGCATAAGCTCAGGCCTTACCGTCAAACTGCTGATAAAGCCAACCCGTCGTTCAAGACTCACCTGTTGATGATTAGCTGATTGCACGTGATAGGTCTTACTTTCAATAAAATGTTTGCAGTGGGTTTGTAAAAGGTGTTTTTATGCATGTTTGGCCTGGGTTTGTGCTGCATTTACACTGTGGTGACCAGCAGGGGCCACCAGCGTGTGGCGCTTCAAAGCAGTGAAACATTTTGCCAAGCGTTTGGTTCTATTGACTCAAAGCTTTAAAAAGCTTCAACACTCTCTGTTTTTGAACAAATGCATGTGGCTCTGCTGTGAGCAGAGCATCCAAAAATACCAAAAACTCGCAAATGTTCCCCTCCACGGAAATCTTTAGTAAAAGGCGAAAGATTTATGCGTGAATGAAGAGAAACTCGAGCTGTACCCCTGAGATGTTGGGCCAATGTGCTCCCACCAACATGCCACAATGCTCAGCAAGGGTAATGTCTGGTGCAGGCTCCTCCCACCCTGCTTTTTTCTTTTTCAAATCATCGAGCCATTTCCATTGGAAGGAGCAAATGTAATAAGAATCCGCCCCATCACCAGATGACCGCAAACCCTGCCTAAGAGGATGTCGCTGAGGCCGATAGTATGTTGAAGATCATTGGTAGTGGTATTTGCACAAGATTTTTTATGAACTTCCTGGAAGCGAAATGAACAAACCCTTCATCTCCTTCCATTGCGGGTTGATTCCTCCATAGGACAGGGTAAGCTCCTCTCCTGCCCCATTGGCCAAAATAAAAGAGTTAAATAATAACTCCCACAATGGAAAGCATATCCAGTATTATGTGACGGTTGCCCATGCAAAACAGTGTCTGCAAGGGCAAGTCCTCGTTAGTATAGTGGACAGTATCTCCGCCTGTCACGCGGAAGACCGGGGTTCGATTCGCTGACGGGGAGGCTTCTTCTTTATGGCGGCCAAATAACACCTTGCTTAAGCTCAGGCCTTACCGTCAAACTGCTGATAAAGCCAACCAGCCGTTCAAGACTCACCTGTTGATGATTAGCTGATTGCACGTGATAGGTCTTACTTTCAATAAAATGTTTGCAGTGGGTTTGTAAAAGTTGTTTTTATGCATGTTTGGCCTGGGTTTGTGTTGCAAACCCTGCCTAAGAGGATGTCGCTGAGGCCGATAGTATGTTGAAGATCATTGGTAGTGGTATTCGCACAAGATTTTTTATGAACTTCCTGGAAGCGAAATGAACAAACCCTTCATCTCCTTCCATTGCGGGTTGATTCCTCCATAGGACAGGGTAAGCTCCTCTCCTGCCCCATTGGCCAAAATAAAAGAGTTAAATAATAACTCCCACAATGGAAAGCATATCCAGTATTATGTGACGGTTGCCCATGCAAAACCGTGTCTGCAAGAGCAAGTCCTCGTTAGTATAGTGGACAGTATCTCCGCCTGTCACGCGGAAGACCGGGGTTCGATTCCCCGACGGGGAGGCTTCTTCTTTATGGCGGCCAAATAACACCTTGCATAAGCTCAGGCCTTACCATCAAACTGCTAATAAAGCCAACCCGCCGTTCAAGACTCACCTGTTGATGATTAGCTGATTGCACGTGATAGGTCTTACTTTCAATAAAATGTTTGCAGTGGGTTTGTAAAAGGTGTTTTTATGCATGTTTGGCCTGGGTTTGTGTTGCAAACCCTGCCTAAGAGGATGTCGCTGAGGCCGATAGTATGTTGAAGATCATTGGTAGTGGTATTCGCACAAGATTTTTTATGAACTTCCTGGAAGCGAAATGAACAAACCCTTCATCTCCTTCCATTGCGGGTTGATTCCTCCATAGGACAGGGTAAGCTCCGCTCCTGCCCCATTGGCCAAAATAAAAGAGTTAAATAATAACTCCCACAATGGAAAGCATATCCAGTATTATGTGACGGTTGCCCATGCAAAACAGTGTCTGCAAGAGCAAGTCCTCGTTAGTATAGTGGACAGTATCTCCGCCTGTCACGCGGAAGACCGGGGTTCGATTCCCCGACGGGGAGGCTTCTTCTTTATGACGGCCAAATAACACCTTGCATAAGCTCAGGCCTTACCGTCAAACTGCTGATAAAACCAACCCGCCGTTCAAGACTCACCTGTTGATGATTAGCTGATTGCACGTGATAGGTCTTACTTTCAATAAAATGTTTGCAGTGGGTTTGTAAAAGGTGTTTTTATGCATGTTTGGCCTGGGTTTGTGTTGCAAACCCTGCCTAAGAGGATGTCGCTGAGGCCGATAGTATGTTGAAGATCATTGGTAGTGGTATTCGCACAAGATTTTTATGAACTTCCTGGAAGCGAAATGAACAAACCTTTCATCTCCTTCCATTGCGGGTTGATTCCTCCATAGGACAGGGTAAGCTCCTATCCTGCCCCATTGGCCAAAATAAAAGAGTTAAATAATAACTCCCACAATGGAAAGCATATCCAGTATTATGTGCCGGTTGCCCATGCAAAACAGTGTCTGCAAGAGCATGTCCTCGTTAGTATAGTGGACAGTATCTCCGCCTGTCACGCGGAAGACCGGGGTTCGATTCCCCGACGGGGAGGCTTCTTCTTTATGACGGCCAAATAACACCTTGCATAAGCTCAGGCCTTACCGTCAAACTGCTGATAAAGCCAACCCGCCGTTCAAGACTCACCTGTTGATGATTAGCTGATTGCACGTGATAGGTCTTACTTTCAATAAAATGTTTGCAGTGGGTTTGTAAAAGGTGTTTTTATGCATGTTTGGCCTGGGTTTGTGTTGCATTTACACTGTGGTGACCAGCAGGGGCCACCAGCGTGTGGCGCTTCAAAGCAGTGAAACATTTTGCCAAGCGTTTGGTTCTATTGACTCAAAGCTTTAAAACGCTTCAACACTCTCTGTTTTTGAACAAATGCATGTGGCTCTGCTGTGAGCAGAGCATCCAAAAATACCAAAAACTCGCAAATGTTCCCCTCCACGGAAATCTTTAGTAAAAGGCGAAAGATTTATGCGTGAATGAAGAGAAACTTGAGCTGTACCCCTGAGATGTTGGGCCAATGTGCTCCCACCAACATGCCACAATGCTCAGCAAGGGTAATGTCTGGTGCAGGCTCCTCCCACCCTGCTTTTTTCTTTTTCAAATCATCGAGCCATTTCCATTGGAAGGAGCAAATGTAATAAGAATCCGCCCCATCACCAGATGACCGCAAACCCTGCCTAAGAGGATGTCAGTGAGGCCGATAGTATGTTGAAGATCATTGGTAGTGGTATTCGCACAAGATTTTTTATGAACTTCCTGGAAGCGAAATGAACAAACCCTTCATCTCCTTCCATTGCGGGTTGATTCCTCCATAGGACAGGGTAAGCTCCTCTCCTGCCCCATTGGCCAAAATAAAAGAGTTAAATAATAACTCCCACAATGGAAAGCATATCCAGTATTATGTGACGGTTGCCTATGCAAAACAGTGTCTGCAAGAGCAAGTCCTCGTTAGTATAGTGGACAGTATCTCCGCCTGTCACGCGGAAGACCGGGGTTTGATTCCCCGACGGGGAGGCTTCTTCTTTATGGCGGCCAAATAACACCTTGCATAAGCTCAGGCCTTACCATCAAACTGCTAATAAAGCCAACCCGCCGTTCAAGACTCACCTGTTGATGATTAGCTGATTGCACGTGATAGGTCTTACTTTCAATAAAATGTTTGCAGTGGGTTTGTAAAAGGTGTTTTTATGCATGTTTGGCCTGGGTTTGTGTTGCAAACCCTGCCTAAGAGGATGTCGCTGAGGCCGATAGTATGTTGAAGATCATTGGTAGTGGTATTCGCACAAGATTTTTTATGAACTTCCTGGAAGCAAAATGAACAAACCCTTCATCTCCTTCCATTGCGGGTTGATTCCTCCATAGGACAGGGTAAGCTCCTCTCCTGCCCCATTGGCCAAAATAAAAGAGTTAAATAATAACTCCCACAATGGAAAGCATATCCAGTATTATGTGACGGTTGCCCATGCAAAACAGTGTCTACAAGGGCAAGTCCTCGTTAGTATAGTGGACAGTATCTCCGCCTGTCACGCGAAAGACCGGGGTTCGATTCCCCGACGGGGAGGCTTCTTCTTTATGGCGGCCAAATAACACCTTGCATAAGCTCAGGCCTTACCATCAAACTGCTAATAAAGCCAACCCGCCGTTCAAGACTCACCTGTTGATGATTAGCTGATTGCACGTGATAGGTCTTACTTTCAATAAAATGTTTGCAGTGGGTTTGTAAAAGGTGTTTTTATGCATGTTTGGCCTGGGTTTGTGCTGCATTTACACTGTGGTGACCAGCAGGGGCCACCAGCGTGTGGCGCTTCAAAGCAGTGAAACATTTTGCCAAGCGTTTGGCTCTATTGACTCAAAGCTTTAAAAAGCTTAAACACTCTCTGTTTTTGAACAAATGCATGTGGCTCTGCTGTGAGCAGAGCATCCAAAAATACCAAAAACTCGCAAATGTTCCCCTCCACGGAAATCTTTAGTTTAAGGCGAAAGATTTATGCGTGAATGAAGAGAAACTCGAGCTGTACCCCTGAGATGTTGGGCCAATGTGCTCCCACCAACATGCCACAATGCTCAGCAAGGGTAATGTCTGGTGCAGGCTCCTCCCACCCTGCTTTTTTCTTTTTCAAATCATCGAGCCATTTCCATTGGAAGGAGCAAATGTAATAAGCATCCGCCCCATCACCAGATGACCGCAAACCCTGCTTAAGAGGATGTCGCTGAGGCCGATAGTATGTTGAAGATCATTGGTAGTGGTATTCGCACAAGATTTTTTATGAACTTCCTGGAAGCGAAATGAACAAACCCTTCATCTCCTTCCATTGCGGGTTGATTCCTCCATAGGACAGGGTAAGCTCCTCTCCTGCCCCATTGGCCAAAATAAAAGAGTTAAATAATAACTCCCACAATGGAAAGCATATCCAGTATTATGTGACGGTTGCCCATGCAAAACAGTGTCTGCAAGGGCAAGTCCTCGTTAGTATAGTGGACAGTATCTCCGCCTGTCACGCGGAAGACCGGGGTTCGATTCCCCGACGGGGAGGCTTTTTTATGGCGGCCAAATAACACCTTGCATAAGCTCAGGCCTTACCGTCAAACTGCTGATAAAGCCAACCCGCCGTTCAAGACTCACCTGTTGATGATTAGCTGATTGCACGTGATAGGTCTTACTTTCAATAAAATGTTTGCAGTGGGTTTGTAAAAGGTGTTTTTATGCATGTTTGGCCTGGGTTTGTGTTGCAAACCCTGCCTAAGAGGATGTCGCTGAGGCCGATAGTATGTTGAAGATCATTGGTAGTGGTATTCGCACAAGATTTTTTATGAACTTCCTGGAAGCGAAATGAACAAACCCTTCATCTCCTTCCATTGCGGGTTGATTCCTCCATAGGACAGGGTAAGCTCCTCTCCTGCCCCATTGGCCAAAATAAAATAGTTAAATAATAACTCCCACAATGGAAAGCATATCCAGTATTATGTGACGGTTGCCCATGCAAAACAGTGTCTGCAAGAGCAAGTCCTCGTTAGTATAGTGGACAGTATCTCCGCCTGTCACGCGGAAGACCGGGGTTCGATTCCCCGACGGGGAGGCTTCTTCTTTATGACGGCCAAATAACACCTTGCATAAGCTCAGGCCTTACCGTCAAACTGCTGATAAAGCCAACCCGCCGTTCAAGACTCACCTGTTGATGATTAGCTGATTGCACGTGATAGGTCTTACTTTCAATAAAATGTTTGCAGTGGGTTTGTAAAAGGTGTTTTTATGCATGTTTGGCCTGGGTTTGTGTTGCAAACCCTGCCTAAGAGGATGTCGCTGAGGCCGATAGTATGTTGAAGATCATTGGTAGTGGTATTCGCACAAGATTTTTTATGAACTTCCTGGAAGCAAAATGAACAAACCCTTCATCTCCTTCCATTGCGGGTTGATTCCTCCATAGGACAGGGTAAGCTCCTCTCCTGCCCCATTGGCCAAAATAAAAGAGTTAAATAATAACTCCCACAATGGAAAGCATATCCAGTATTATGTGACGGTTGCCCATGCAAAACAGTGTCTGCAAGAGCAAGTCCTCGTTAGTATAGTGGACAGTATCTCCGCCTGTCACGTGGAAGACCGGGGTTCGATTCCCCGACGGGGAGGCTTCTTCTTTATGACGGCCAAATAACACCTTGCATAAGCTCAGGCCTTACCGTCAAACTGCTGATAAAGCCAACCCGCCGTTCAAGACTCACCTGTTGATGATTAGCTGATTGCACGTGATAGGTCTTACTTTCAATAAAATGTTTGCAGTGGGTTTGTAAAAGGTGTTTTTATGCATGTTTGGCCTGGGTTTGTGTTGCATTTACACTGTGGTGACCAGCAGGGGCCACCAGCGTGTGGCGCTTCAAAGCAGTGAAACATTTTGCCAAGCGTTTGGTTCTATTGACTCAAAGCTTTAAAAAGCTTCAACACTCTCTGTTTTTGAACAAATGCATGTGGCTCTGCTGTGAGCAGAGCATCCAAAAATACCAAAAATTCGCAAATGTTCCCCTCCACGGAAATCTTTAGTAAAAGGCGAAAGATTTATGCGTGAATGAAGAGAAACTCGAGCTGTACCCCTGAGATGTTGGGCCAATGTGCTCCCACCAACATGCCACAATGCTCAGCAAGGGTAATGTCTGGTGCAGGCTCCTCCCACCCTGCTTTTTTCTTTTTCAAATCATCGAGCCATTTCCATTGGAAGGAGCAAATGTAATAAGAATCCGCCCCATCACCAGATGACCGCAAACCCTGCCTAAGAGGATGTCGCTGAGGCCGATAGTATGTTGAAGATCATTGGTAGTGGTATTCGCACAAGATTTTTTATGAACTTCCTGGAAGCGAAATGAACAAACCCTTCATCTCCTTCCATTGCGGGTTGATTCATCCATAGGACAGGGTAAGCTCCTCTCCTGCCCCATTGGCCAAAATAAAAGAGTTAAATAATAACTCCCACAATGGAAAGCATATCCAGTATTATGTGACGGTTGCCCATGCAAAACAGTGTCTACAAGGGCAAGTACTCGTTAGTATAGTGGACAGTATCTCCGCCTGTCACGCGGAAGACCGGGGTTCGATTCCCCGACGGGGAGGCTTCTTCTTTATGGCGGCCAAATAACACCTTGCATAAGCTCAGGCCTTACCATCAAACTGCTAATAAAGCCAACTCGCCGTTCAAGACTCACCTGTTGATGATTAGCTGATTGCACGTGATAGGTCTTACTTTCAATAAAATGTTTGCAGTGGGTTTGTAAAAGGTGTTTTTATGCATGTTTGGCCTGGGTTTGTGTTGCAAACCCTGCCTAAGAGGATGTCGCTGAGGCCGATAGTATGTTGAAGATCATTGGTAGTGGTATTCGCACAAGATTTTTTATGAACTTCCTGGAAGCGAAATGAACAAACCCTTCATCTCCTTCCATTGCGGGTTGATTCCTCCATAGGACAGGGTAAGCTCCTCTCCTGCCCCATTGGCCAAAATAAAAGAGTTAAATAATAACTCCCACAATGGAAAGCATATCCAGTATTATGTGACGGTTGCCCATGCAAAACAGTGTCTGCAAGAGCAAGTCCTCGTTAGTATAGTGGACAGTATCTCCGCCTGTCACGCGGAAGACCGGGGTTCGATTCCCCGACGGGGAGGCTTCTTCTTTATGACGGCCAAATAACACCTTGCATAAGCTCAGGCCTTACCGTCAAACTGCTGATAAAGCCAACCCGCCGTTCAAGACTCACCTGTTGATGATTAGCTGATTGCACGTGATAGGTCTTACTTTCAATAAAATGTTTGCAGTGGGTTTGTAAAAGGTGTTTTTATGCATGTTTGGCCTGGGTTTGTGTTGCAAACCCTGCCTAAGAGGATGTCGCTGAGGCCGATAGTATGTTGAAGATCATTGGTAGTGGTATTCGCACAAGATTTTTTATGAACTTCCTGGAAGCGAAATTAACAAACCCTTCATCTCCTTCCATTGCGGGTTGATTCCTCCATAGGACAGGGTAAGCTCCTCTCCTGCCCCATTGGCCAAAATAAAAGAGTTAAATAATAACTCCCACAATGGAAAGCATATCCAGTATTATGTGACGGTTGCCCATGCAAAACAGTGTCTGCAAGAGCAAGTCCTCGTTAGTATAGTGGACAGTATCTCCGCCTGTCACGCGGAAGACCGGGGTTCGATTCCCCGACGGGGAGGCTTCTTCTTTATGACGGCCAAATAACACCTTGCATAAGCTCAGGCCTTACCGTCAAACTGCTGATAAAGCCAACCCGTCGTTCAAGACTCACCTGTTGATGATTAGCTGATTGCACGTGATAGGTCTTACTTTCAATAAAATGTTTGCAGTGGGTTTGTAAAAGGTGTTTTTATGCATGTTTGGCCTGGGTTTGTGCTGCATTTACACTGTGGTGACCAGCAGGGGCCACCAGCGTGTGGCGCTTCAAAGCAGTGAAACATTTTGCCAAGCGTTTGGTTCTATTGACTCAAAGCTTTAAAAAGCTTCAACACTCTCTGTTTTTGAACAAATGCATGTGGCTCTGCTGTGAGCAGAGCATCCAAAAATACCAAAAACTCGCAAATGTTCCCCTCCACGGAAATCTTTAGTAAAAGGCGAAAGATTTATGCGTGAATGAAGAGAAACTCGAGCTGTACCCCTGAGATGTTGGGCCAATGTGCTCCCACCAACATGCCACAATGCTCAGCAAGGGTAATGTCTGGTGCAGGCTCCTCCCACCCTGCTTTTTTCTTTTTCAAATCATCGAGCCATTTCCATTGGAAGGAGCAAATGTAATAAGAATCCGCCCCATCACCAGATGACCGCAAACCCTGCCTAAGAGGATGTCGCTGAGGCCGATAGTATGTTGAAGATCATTGGTAGTGGTATTTGCACAAGATTTTTTATGAACTTCCTGGAAGCGAAATGAACAAACCCTTCATCTCCTTCCATTGCGGGTTGATTCCTCCATAGGACAGGGTAAGCTCCTCTCCTGCCCCATTGGCCAAAATAAAAGAGTTAAATAATAACTCCCACAATGGAAAGCATATCCAGTATTATGTGACGGTTGCCCATGCAAAACAGTGTCTGCAAGGGCAAGTCCTCGTTAGTATAGTGGACAGTATCTCCGCCTGTCACGCGGAAGACCGGGGTTCGATTCGCTGACGGGGAGGCTTCTTCTTTATGGCGGCCAAATAACACCTTGCTTAAGCTCAGGCCTTACCGTCAAACTGCTGATAAAGCCAACCAGCCGTTCAAGACTCACCTGTTGATGATTAGCTGATTGCACGTGATAGGTCTTACTTTCAATAAAATGTTTGCAGTGGGTTTGTAAAAGTTGTTTTTATGCATGTTTGGCCTGGGTTTGTGTTGCAAACCCTGCCTAAGAGGATGTCGCTGAGGCCGATAGTATGTTGAAGATCATTGGTAGTGGTATTCGCACAAGATTTTTTATGAACTTCCTGGAAGCGAAATGAACAAACCCTTCATCTCCTTCCATTGCGGGTTGATTCCTCCATAGGACAGGGTAAGCTCCTCTCCTGCCCCATTGGCCAAAATAAAAGAGTTAAATAATAACTCCCACAATGGAAAGCATATCCAGTATTATGTGACGGTTGCCCATGCAAAACAGTGTCTGCAAGAGCAAGTCCTCGTTAGTATAGTGGATAGTATCTCCGCCTGTCACGCGGAAGACCGGGGTTCGATTCCCCGACGGGGAGGCTTCTTCTTTATGACGGCCAAATAACACCTTGCATAAGCTCAGGCCTTACCGTCAAACTGCTGATAAAACCAACCCGCCGTTCAAGACTCACCTGTTGATGATTAGCTGATTGCACGTTATAGGTCTTACTTTCAATAAAATGTTTGCAGTGGGTTTGTAAAAGGTGTTTTTATGCATGTTTGTCCTGGGTTTGTGTTGCAAACCCTGCCTAAGAGGATGTCGCTGAGGCCGATAGTATGTTGAAGATCATTGGTAGTGGTATTCGCACAAGATTTTTTATGAACTTCCTGGAAGCGAAATGAACAAACCTTTCATCTCCTTCCATTGCGGGTTGATTCCTCCATAGGACAGGGTAAGCTCCTCTCCTGCCCCATTGGCCAAAATAAAAGAGTTAAATAATAACTCCCACAATGGAAAGCATATCCAGTATTATGTGACGGTTGCCCATGCAAAACAGTGTCTGCAAGAGCAAGTCCTCGTTAGTATAGTGGATAGTATCTCCGCCTGTCACGCGGAAGACCGGGGTTCGATTCCCCGACGGGGAGGCTTCTTCTTTATGACGGCCAAATAACACCTTGCATAAGCTCAGGCCTTACCGTCAAACTGCTGATAAAACCAACCCGCCGTTCAAGACTCACCTGTTGATGATTAGCTGATTGCACGTTATAGGTCTTACTTTCAATAAAATGTTTGCAGTGGGTTTGTAAAAGGTGTTTTTATGCATGTTTGTCCTGGGTTTGTGTTGCAAACCCTGCCTAAGAGGATGTCGCTGAGGCCGATAGTATGTTGAAGATCATTGGTAGTGGTATTCGCACAAGATTTTTTATGAACTTCCTGGAAGCGAAATGAACAAACCTTTCATCTCCTTCCATTGCGGGTTGATTCCTCCATAGGACAGGGTAAGCTCCTCTCCTGCCCCATTGGCCAAAATAAAAGAGTTAAATAATAACTCCCACAATGGAAAGCATATCCAGTATTATGTGACGGTTGCCCATGCAAAACAGTGTCTGCAAGAGCATGTCCTCGTTAGTATAGTGGACAGTATCTCCGCCTGTCACGCGGAAGACCGGGGTTCGATTCCCGACGGGGAGGCTTCTTCTTTATGACGGCCAAATAACACCTTGCATAAGCTCAGGCCTTACCGTCAAACTGCTGATAAAGCCAACCCGCCGTTCAAGACTCACCTGTTGATGATTAGCTGATTGCACGTGATAGGTCTTACTTTCAATAAAATGTTTGCAGTGGGTTTGTAAAAGGTGTTTTTATGCATGTTTGGCCTGGGTTTGTGTTGCATTTACACTGTGGTGACCAGCAGGGGCCACCAGCGTGTGGCGCTTCAAAGCAGTGAAACATTTTGCCAAGCGTTTGGTTCTATTGACTCAAAGCTTTAAAACGCTTCAACACTCTCTGTTTTTGAACAAATGCATGTGGCTCTGCTGTGAGCAGAGCATCCAAAAATACCAAAAACTCGCAAATGTTCCCCTCCACGGAAATCTTTAGTAAAAGGCGAAAGATTTATGCGTGAATGAAGAGAAACTCGAGCTGTACCCCTGAGATGTTGGGCCAATGTGCTCCCACCAACATGCCACAATGCTCAGCAAGGGTAATGTCTGGTGCAGGCTCCTCCCACCCTGCTTTTTTCTTTTTCAAATCATCGAGCCATTTCCATTGGAAGGAGCAAATGTAATAAGAATCCGCCCCATCACCAGATGACCGCAAACCCTGCCTAAGAGGATGTCGCTGAGGCCGATAGTATGTTGAAGATCATTGGTAGTGGTATTCGCACAAGATTTTTTATGAACTTCCTGGAAGCGAAATGAACAAACCCTTCATCTCCTTCCATTGCGGGTTGATTCCTCCATAGGACAGGGTAAGCTCCGCTCCTGCCCCATTGGCCAAAATAAAAGAGTTAAATAATAACTCCCACAATGGAAAGCATTTCCAGTATTATGTGACGGTTGCCCATGCAAAACAGTGTCTGCAAGAGCAAGTCCTCGTTAGTATAGTGGACAGTATCTCCGCCTGTCACGCGGAAGACCGGGGTTCGATTCCCCGACGGGGAGGCTTCTTCTTTATGACGGCCAAATAACACCTTGCATAAGCTCAGGCCTTACCGTCAAACTGCTGATAAAACCAACCCGCCGTTCAAGACTCACCTGTTGATGATTAGCTGATTGCACGTGATAGGTCTTACTTTCAATAAAATGTTTGCAGTGGGTTTGTAAAAGGTGTTTTTATGCATGTTTGGCCTGGGTTTGTGTTGCAAACCCTGCCTAAGAGGATGTCGCTGAGGCCGATAGTATGTTGAAGATCATTGGTAGTGGTATTCGCACAAGATTTTTTATGAACTTCCTGGAAGCGAAATGAACAAACCTTTCATCTCCTTCCATTGCGGGTTGATTCCTCCATAGGACAGGGTAAGCTCCTCTCCTGCCCCATTGGCCAAAATAAAAGAGTTAAATAATAACTCCCACAAAGGAAAGCATATCCAGTATTATGTGACGGTTGCCCATGCAAAACAGTGTCTGCAAGAGCATGTCCTCGTTAGTATAGTGGACAGTATCTCCGCCTGTCACGCGGAAGACCGGGGTTCGATTCCTCGACGGGGAGGCTTCTTCTTTATGACGGCCAAATAACACCTTGCATAAGCTCAGGCCTTACCGTCAAACTGCTGATAAAGCCAACCCGCCGTTCAAGACTCACCTGTTGATGATTAGCTGATTGCACGTGATAGGTCTTACTTTCAATAAAATGTTTGCAGTGGGTTTGTAAAAGGTGTTTTTATGCATGTTTGGCCTGGGTTTGTGTTGCATTTACACTGTGGTGACCAGCAGGGGCCACCAGCGTGTGGCGCTTCAAAGCAGTGAAACATTTTGCCAAGCGTTTGGTTCTATTGACTCAAAGCTTTAAAACGCTTCAACACTCTCTGTTTTTGAACAAATGCATGTGGCTCTGCTGTGAGCAGAGCATCCAAAAATACCAAAAACTCGCAAATGTTCCCCTCCACGGAAATCTTTAGTAAAAGGCGAAAGATTTATGCGTGAATGAAGAGAAACTCGAGCTGTACCCCTGAGATGTTGGGCCAATGTGCTCCCACCAACATGCCACAATGCTCAGCAAGGGTAATGTCTGGTGCAGGCTCCTCCCACCCTGCTTTTTTCTTTTTCAAATCATCGAGCCATTTCCATTGGAAGGAGCAAATGTAATAAGAATCCGCCCCATCACCAGATGACCGCAAACCCTGCCTAAGAGGATGTCGCTGAGGCCGATAGTATGTTGAAGATCATTGGTAGTGGTATTCGCACAAGATTTTTAATGAACTTCCTGGAAGCGAAATGAACAAACCCTTCATCTCCTTCCATTGCGGTTTGATTCCTCCATAGGACAGGGTAAGCTCCTCTCCTGCCCCATTGGCCAAAATAAAAGAGTTAAATAATAACTCCCACAATGGAAAGCATATCCAGTTTTATGTGACGGTTGCCCATGCAAAACCGTGTCTGCAAGAGCAAGTCCTCGTTAGTATAGTGGACAGTATCTCCGCCTGTCACGCGGAAGACCGGGGTTTGATTCCCCGACGGGGAGGCTTCTTCTTTATGGCGGCCAAATAACACCTTGCATAAGCTCAGGCCTTACCATCAAACTGCTAATAAAGCCAACCCGCCGTTCAAGACTCACCTGTTGATGATTAGCTGATTGCACGTGATAGGTCTTACTTTCAATAAAATGTTTGCAGTGGGTTTGTAAAAGGTGTTTTTATGCATGTTTGGCCTGGGTTTGTGTTGCAAACCCTGCCTAAGAGGATGTCGCTGAGGCCGATAGTATGTTGAAGATCATTGGTAGTGGTATTCGCACAAGATTTTTTATGAACTTCCTGGAAGCGAAATGAACAAACCCTTCATCTCCTTCCATTGCAGGTTGATTCCTCCATAGGACAGGGTAAGCTCCTCTCCTGCCCCATTGGCCAAAATAAAAGAGTTAAATAATAACTCCCACAATGGAAAGCATATCCAGTATTATGTGACGGCTGCCCATGCAAAACAGTGTCTACAAGGGCAAGTCCTCGTTAGTATAGTGGACAGTATCTCCGCCTGTCACGCGGAAGACCGGGGTTCGATTCCCCGACGGGGAGGCTTCTTCTTTATGGCGGCCAAATAACACCTTGCATAAGCTCAGGCCTTACCATCAAACTGCTAATAAAGCCAACCCGCCGTTCAAGACTCACCTGTTGATGATTAGCTGATTGCACGTGATAGGTCTTAGGCCCTGTCCACACGAACACGGGTATTTTCAAAACCGCAGCTTTTTCTATGCGGTTTGGCTGTTCATCCACACGCAAACGCAGTATCCGGTTACTGAAACCGGACTTTTTTGAAAACTCCGGCCAGGGTGAAGTTTTTTAGAAACTCCGGTTACAGCGTTGTCGTGTAGACAGTGAAACCGGAGATTTAGGCTTGTTAAGTCAAAATGTGCGCCGTTGTCTCCTTTGTTTGATGTCAGTTTGTGCGCCGTTATCGATTTTGTTTAACGTTACATGAGTCGAGTCTATGCAAGCGCGGACGTAGCTTTTAATAACTCTGCTAATAGCGCTTATCACATGTAGCCTATACAGATACATGCACAGTTATCTCATTGTATTGCAGAACAGAGGTGCCAGAATTCAATAATACAACATAGTAAGGCAAGTGTGTGAAGCTTCAGTCCACTTGAGCCCTGCCCCTGTATATACAGTTACCCACTGAGTCCAAAGTAAACTTGTAGAAGGGTTTCACTGAGCCCATAGCATCCCTCCGTGGATGGGACCCATGTGGAAATCAGGCAGCCAATCATAGCGCGGTTTTGCGTTTTCATGTGGACAGAGATTTTTTTTAAACCGTGCTTGTGTGGACGCGATTGTTTTTTTAAACGGAGAAGGAAAAACTCCGGTTATAAAAATACCCGTGTACGTGTGGACTAGGCCTTACTTTCAATAAAATGTTTGCAGTGGGTTTGTAAAAGGTGTTTTTATGCATGTTTGGCCTGGGTTTGTGTTGCAAACCCTGCCTAAGAGGATGTCGCTGAGGCCGATAGTATGTTGAAGATCATTGGTAGTGGTATTCGCACAAGATTTTTTATGAACTTCCTGGAAGCGAAATGAACAAACCCTTCATCTCCTTCCATTGCGGGTTGATTCCTCCATAGGACAGGGTAAGCTCCTCTCCTGCCCCATTGGCCAAAATAAAAGAGTTAAATAATAACTCCCACAATGGAAAGCATATCCAGTATTATGTGACGGTTGCCCATGCAAAACAGTGTCTGCAAGAGCAAGTCCTCGTTAGTATAGTGGACAGTATCTCCGCCTGTCACGCGGAAGACCGGGGTTCGATTCCCCGACGGGGAGGCTTCTTCTTTATGACGGCCAAATAACACCTTGCATAAGCTCAGGCCTTACCGTCAAACTGCTGATAAAGCCAACCCGCCGTTCAAGACTCACCTGTTGATGATTAGCTGATTGCACGTGATAGGTCTTACTTTCAATAAAATGTTTGCAGTGGGTTTGTAAAAGGTGTTTTTATGCATGTTTGGCCTGGGTTTGTGTTGCAAACCCTGCCTAAGAGGATGTCGCTGAGGCCGATAGTATGTTGAAGATCATTGGTAGTGGTATTCGCACAAGATTTTTTATGAACTTCCTGGAAGCGAAATGAACAAACCTTTCATCTCCTTCCATTGCGGGTTGATTCCTCCATAGGACAGGGTAAGCTCCTCTCCTGCCCCATTGGCCAAAATAAAAGAGTTAAATAATAACTCCCACAATGGAAAGCATATCCAGTATTATGTGACGGTTGCCCATGCAAAACAGTGTCTGCAAGAGCATGTCCTTGTTAGTATAGTGGACAGTATCTCCGCCTGTCACGCGGAAGACCGGGGTTCGATTCCTCGACGGGGAGTCTTCTTCTTTATGACGGCCAAATAACACCTTGCATAAGCTCAGGCCTTACCGTCAAACTGCTGATAAAGCCAACCCGCCGTTCAAGACTCACCTGTTGATGATTAGCTGATTGCACGTGATAGGTCTTACTTTCAATAAAATGTTTGCAGTGGGTTTGTAAAAGGTGTTTTTATGCATGTTTGGCCTGGGTTTGTGTTGCATTTACACTGTGGTGACCAGCGTGTGGCGCTTCAAAGCAGTGAAACATTTTGCCAAGCGTTTGGTTCTATTGACTCAAAGCTTTAAAACGCTTCAACACTCTCTGTTTTTGAACAAATGCATGTGGCTCTGCTGTGAGCAGAGCATCCAAAAATACCAAAAACTCGCAAATGTTCCCCTCCACGGAAATCTTTAGTAAAAGGCGAAAGATTTATGCGTGAATGAAGAGAAACTTGAGCTGTACCCCTGAGATGTTGGGCCAATGTGCTCCCACCAACATGCCACAATGCTCAGCAAGGGTAATGTCTGGTGCAGGCTCCTCCCACCCTGCTTTTTTCTTTTTCAAATCATCGAGCCATTTCCATTGGAAGGAGCAAATGTAATAAGAATCCGCCCCATCACCAGATGACCGCAAACCCTGCCTAAGAGGATGTCGCTGAGGCCCATAGTATGTTGAAGATCATTGGTAGTGGTATTCGCACAAGATTTTTTATGAACTTCCTGGAAGCGAAATGAACAAACCCTTCATCTCCTTCCATTGCGGGTTGATTCCTCCATAGGACAGGGTAAGCTCCTCTCCTGCCCCATTGGCCAAAATAAAAGAGTTAAATAATAACTCCCACAATGGAAAGCATATCCAGTATTATGTGACGGTTGCCCATGCAAAACAG
Organism: Romanogobio albipinnatus; assembly: GCA_023566225.1. NCBI lineage: Eukaryota > Metazoa > Chordata > Actinopteri > Cypriniformes > Gobionidae > Romanogobio > Romanogobio albipinnatus. The sequence continues at coordinate 15,741,673 of CM042248.1, read as the reverse complement.
TGTCTGCAAGAGCAAGTCCTCGTTAGTATAGTGGACAGTATCTCCGCCTGTCACGCGGAAGACCGGGGTGTGATTCCCCGACGGGGAGGCTTCTTCTTTATGGCGGCCAAATAACACCTTGCATAAGCTCAGGCCTTACCATCAAACTGTTAATAAAGCCAACCCGCCGTTCAAGACTCACCTGTTGATGATTAGCTGATTGCACGTGATAGGTCTTACTTTCAATAAAATGTTTGCAGTGGGTTTGTAAAAGGTGTTTTTATGCATGTTTGGCCTGGGTTTGTGTTGCAAACCCTGCCTAAGAGGATGTCGCTGAGGCCGATAGTATGTTGAAGATCATTGGTAGTGGTATTCGCACAAGATTTTTTATGAACTTCCTGGAAGCAAAATGAACAAACCCTTCATCTCCTTCCATTGCGGGTTGATTCCTCCATAGGACAGGGTAAGCTCCTCTCCTGCCCCATTGGCCAAAATAAAAGAGTTAAATAATAACTCCCACAATGGAAAGCATATCCAGTATTATGTGACGGTTGCCCATGCAAAACAGTGTCTGCAAGAGCAAGTCCTCGTTAGTATAGTGGACAGTATCTCCGCCTGTCACGCGGAAGACCGGGGTTCGATTCCCCGACGGGGAGGCTTCTTCTTTATGACGGCCAAATAACACCTTGCATAAGCTCAGGCCTTACCGTCAAACTGCTGATAAAGCCAACCCACCGTTCAAGACTCACCTGTTGATGATTAGCTGATTGCACGTGATAGGTCTTACTTTCAATAAAATGTTTGCAGTGGGTTTGTAAAAGGTGTTTTTATGCATGTTTGGCCTGGGTTTGTGTTGCATTTACACTGTGGTGACCAGCAGGGGCCACCAGCGTGTGGCGCTTCAAAGCAGTGAAACATTTTGCCAAGCGTTTGGTTCTATTGACTCAAAGCTTTAAAACGCTTCAACACTCTCTGTTTTTGAACAAATGCATGTGGCTCTGCTGTGAGCAGAGCATCCAAAAATACCAAAAACTCGCAAATGTTCCCCTCCACGGAAATCTTTAATAAAAGGCGAAAGATTTATGCGTGAATGAAGAGAAACTCGAGCTGTACCCCTGAGATGTTGGGCCAATGTGCTCCCACCAACATGCCACAATGCTCAGCAAGGGTAATGTCTGGTGCAGGCTCCTCCCACCCTGCTTTTTTCTTTTTCAAATCATCGAGCCATTTCCATTGGAAGGAGCAAATGTAATAAGAATCCGCCCCATCACCAGATGACCGCAAACCCTGCCTAAGAGGATGTCGCTGAGGCCGATAGTATGTTGAAGATCATTGGTAGTGGTATTCGCACAAGATTTTTTATGAACTTCCTGGAAGCGAAATGAACAAACCCTTCATCTCCTTCCATTGCAGGTTGATTCCTCCATAGGACAGGGTAAGCTCCTCTCCTGCCCCATTGGCCAAAATAAAAGAGTTAAATAATAACTCCCACAATGGAAAGCATATCCAGTATTATGTGACGGCTGCCCATGCAAAACAGTGTCTACAAGGGCAAGTCCTCGTTAGTATAGTGGACAGTATCTCCGCCTGTCACGCGGAAGACCGGGGTTCGATTCCCCGACGGGGAGGCTTCTTCTTTATGGCGGCCAAATAACACCTTGCATAAGCTCAGGCCTTACCATCAAACTGCTAATAAAGCCAACCCGCCGTTCAAGACTCACCTGTTGATGATTAGCTGATTGCACGTGATAGGTCTTAGGCCCTGTCCACACGAACACGGGTATTTTCAAAACCGCAGCTTTTTCTATGCAGTTTGGCTGTTCATCCACACGCAAACGCAGTATCCGGTTACTGAAACCGGACTTTTTTGAAAACTCCGGCCAGGGTGAAGTTTTTTAGAAACTCCGGTTACAGCGTTGTCGTGTAGACAGTGAAACCGGAGATTTAGGCTTGTTAAGTCAAAATGTGCGCCGTTGTCTCCTTTGTTTGACGTCAGTTTGTGCGCCGTTATCGATTTTGTTTAACGTTACATGAGTCGAGTCTATGCAAGCGCGGACGTAGCTTTTAATAACTCTGCTAATAGCGCTTATCACATGTAGCCTATACAGATACATGCACAGTTATCTCATTGTATTGCAGAACAGAGGTGCCAGAATTCAATAATACAACATAGTAAGGCAAGTGTGTGAAGCTTCAGTCCACTTGAGCCCTGCCCCTGTATATACAGTTACCCACTGAGTCCAAAGTAAACTTGTAGAAGGGTTTCACTGAGCCCATAGCATCCCTCCGTGGATGGGACCCATGTGGAAATCAGGCAGCCAATCATAGCGCGGTTTTGCGTTTTCATGTGGACGGAGATTTTTTTTAAACCGTGCTTGTGTGGACGCGATTGTTTTTTTAAACGGAGAAGGAAAAACTCCGGTTATAAAAATACACGTGTACGTGTGGACTAGGCCTTACTTTCAATAAAATGTTTGCAGTGGGTTTGTAAAAGGTGTTTTTATGCATGTTTGGCCTGGGTTTGTGTTGCAAACCCTGCCTAAGAGGATGTCGCTGAGGCCGATAGTATGTTGAAGATCATTGGTAGTGGTATTCGCACAAGATTTTTTATGAACTTCCTGGAAGCGAAATGAACAAACCCTTCATCTCCTTCCATTGCGGGTTGATTCCTCCATAGGACAGGGTAAGCTCCTCTCCTGCCCCATTGGCCAAAATAAAAGAGTTAAATAATAACTCCCACAATGGAAAGCATATCCAGTATTATGTGACGGTTGCCCATGCAAAACAGTGTCTGCAAGAGCAAGTCCTCGTTAGTATAGTGGACAGTATCTCCGCCTGTCACGCGGAAGACCGGGGTTCGATTCCCCGACGGGGAGGCTTCTTCTTTATGACGGCCAAATAACACCTTGCATAAGCTCAGGCCTTACCGTCAAACTGCTGATAAAGCCAACCCGCCGTTCAAGACTCACCTGTTGATGATTAGCTGATTGCACGTGATAGGTCTTACTTTCAATAAAATGTTTGCAGTGGGTTTGTAAAAGGTGTTTTTATGCATGTTTGGCCTGGGTTTGTGTTGCAAACCCTGCCTAAGAGGATGTCGCTGAGGCCGATAGTATGTTGAAGATCATTGGTAGTGGTATTCGCACAAGATTTTTTATGAACTTCCTGGAAGCAAAATGAACAAACCCTTCATCTCCTTCCATTGCGGGTTGATTCTTCCATAGGACAGGGTAAGCTCCTCTCCTGTCCCATTGGCCAAAATAAAAGAGTTAAATAATAACTCCCACAATGGAAAGCATATCCAGTATTATGTGACGGTTGCCCATGCAAAACAGTGTCTGCAAGAGCAAGTCCTCGTTAGTATAGTGGACAGTATCTCCGCCTGTCACGCGGAAGACCGGGGTTCGATTCCCCAACGGGGAGGCTTCTTCTTTATGACGGCCAAATAACACCTTGCATAAGCTCAGGCCTTACCGTCAAACTGCTGATAAAGCCAACCCGCCGTTCAAGACTCACCTGTTGATGATTAGCTGATTGCACGTGATAGGTCTTACTTTCAATAAAATGTTTGCAGTGGGTTTGTAAAAGGTTATTTTATGCATGTTTGGCCTGGGTTTGTGTTGCAAACCCTGCCTAAGAGGATGTCGCTGAGGCCGATAGTATGTTGAAGATCATTGGTAGTGGTATTCGCACAAGATTTTTTATGAACTTCCTGGAAGCGAAATTAACAAACCCTTCATCTCCTTCCATTGCGGGTTGATTCCTCCATAGGACAGGGTAAGCTCCTCTCCTGCCCCATTGGCCAAAATAAAAGAGTTAAATAATAACTCCCACAATGGAAAGCATATCCAGTATTATGTGACGGTTGCCCATACAAAACAGTGCATGCAAGGGCAAGTCCTCGTTAGTATAGTGGACAGTATCTCCGCCTGTCACGCGGAAGACCGGGGTTCGATTCCCCGACGAGGAGGCTTCTTCTTTATGACGGCCAAATAACACCTTGCATAAGCTCAGGCCTTACCGTCAAACTGCTGATAAAACCAACCCGCCGTTCAAGACTCACCTGTTGATGATTAGCTGATTGCACGTGATAGGTCTTACTTTCAATAAAATGTTTGCAGTGGGTTTGTAAAAGGTGTTTTTATGCATGTTTGGCCTGGGTTTGTGTTGCATTTACACTGTGGTGACCAGCAGGGGCCACCAGCGTGTGGCGCTTCAAAGCAGTGAAACATTTTGCCAAGCGTTTGGTTCTATTGACTCAAAGCTTTAAAAAGCTTCAACACTCTCTGTTTTTTAACAAATGCATGTGGCTCTGCTGTGAGCAGAGCATCCAAAAATACCAAAAACTCGCAAATGTTCCCCTCCACGGAAATCTTTAGTAAAAGGCGAAAGATTTATGCGTGAATGAAGAGAAACTCGAGCTGTACCCCTGAGATGTTGGGCCAATGTGCTCCCACCAACATGCCACAATGCTCAGCAAGGGTAATGTCTGGTGCAGGCTCCTCCCACCCTGCTTTTTTCTTTTTCAAATCATCGAGCCATTTCCATTGGAAGGAGCAAATGTAATAAGAATCCGCCCCATCACCAGATGACCGCAAACCCTGCCTAAGAGGATGTCGCTGAGGCCGATAGTATGTTGAAGATCATTGGTAGTGGTATTCGCACAAGATTTTTTATGAACTTCCTGGAAGCGAAATGAACAAACCCTTCATCTCCTTCCATTGCGGGTTGATTCATCCATAGGACAGGGTAAGCTCCTCTCCTGCCCCATTGGCCATAATAAAAGAGTTAAATAATAACTCCCACAATGGAAAGCATATCCAGTATTATGTGACGGTTGCCCATGCAAAACAGTGTCTACAAGGGCAAGTCCTCGTTAGTATAGTGGACAGTATCTCCGCCTGTCACGCGGAAGACCGGGGTTCGATTCCCCGACGGGGAGGCTTCTTCTTTATGGCGGCCAAATAACACCTTGCATAAGCTCAGGCCTTACCGTCAAACTGCTAATAAAGCCAACCCGCCGTTCAAGACTCACCTGTTGATGATTAGCTGATTGCACGTGATAGGTCTTACTTTCAATAAAATGTTTGCAGTGGGTTTGTAAAAGGTGTTTTTATGCATGTTTGGCCTGGGTTTGTGTTGCAAACCCTGCCTAAGAGGATGTCGCTGAGGCCGATAGTATGTTGAAGATCATTGGTAGTGGTATTCGCACAAGATTTTTTATGAACTTCCTGGAAGCGAAATGAACAAACCCTTCATCTCCTTCCATTGCAGGTTGATTCCTCCATAGGACAGGGTAAGCTCCTCTCCTGCCCCATTGGCCAAAATAAAAGAGTTAAATAATAACTCCCACAATGGAAAGCATATCCAGTATTATGTGACGGTTGCCCATGCAAAACAGTGTCTGCAAGGGCAAGTCCTCGTTAGTATAGTAGACAGTATCTCCGCCTGTCACGCGGAAGACCGGGGTTCGATTCCCCGACGGGGAGGCTTCTTCTTTATGGCGGCTAAATAACACCTTGCATAAGCTCAGGCCTTACCGTCAAACTGCTGATAAAGCCAACCCGCCGTTCAAGACTCACCTGTTGATGATTAGCTGATTGCACGTGATAGGTCTTACTTTCAATAAAATGTTTGCAGTGGGTTTGTAAAAGGTGTTTTTATGCATGTTTGGCCTGGGTTTGTGTTGCAAACCCTGCCTAAGAGGATGTCGCTGAGGCCGATAGTATGTTGAAGATCATTGGTAGTGGTATTCGCACAAGATTTTTTATGAACTTCCTGGAAGCGAAATGAACAAACCCTTCATCTCCTTCCATTGCGGGTTGATTCCTCCATAGGACAGGGTAAGCTCCTCTCCTGCCCCATTGGCCAAAATAAAAGAGTTAAATAATAACTCCCACAATGGAAAGCATATCCAGTATTATGTGACGGTTGCCCATGCAAAGCAGTGTCTGCAAGAGCAAGTCCTCGTTAGTATAGTGGACAGTATCTCCGCCTGTCACGCGGAAGACCGGGGTTCGATTCCCCGACGGGGAGGCTTCTTCTTTATGACGGCCAAATAACACCTTGCATTAGCTCAGGCCTTACCGTCAAACTGCTGATAAAGCCAACCCGCCGTTCAAGACTCACCTGTTGATGATTAGCTGATTGCACGTGATAGGTCTTACTTTCAATAAAATGTTTGCAGTGGGTTTGTAAAAGGTGTTTTTATGCATGTCTGGCCTGGGTTTGTGTTGCATTTACACTGTGGTGACCAGCATGGGCCACCAGCGTGTGGCGCTTCAAAGCATCGAAACATTTTGCCAAGCGTTTGGTTCTATTGACTCAAAGCTTTAACACTCTCTGTTTTTGAATAAATGCATGTAGCTCTGCTGTGAGCAGAGCATCCAAAAATACCAAAAACTCGCAAATGTTCCCCTCCACGGAAATCTTTAGTAAAAGGCGAAAGATTTATGCGTGAATTAAGAGAAACTCGAGCTGTACCCCTGAGATGTTGGGCCAATGTGCTCCCACCAACATGCCACAATGCTCAGCAAGGGTAATGTCTGGTGCAGGCTCCTCCCACCCTGCTTTTTCATTTTTCAAATCATCGAGCCATTTCCATTGGAAGGAGCAAATGTAATAAGAATCCGCCCCATCACCAGATGACCGCAAACCCTGCCTAAGAGGATGTCGCTGAGGCCCATAGTATGTTGAAGATCATTGGTAGTGGTATTCGCACAAGATTTTTTATGAACTTCCTGGAAGCGAAATGAACAAACCCTTCATCTCCTTCCATTGCGGGTTGATTCCTCCATAGGACAGGGTAAGCTCCTCTCCTGCCCCATTGGCCAAAATAAAAGAGTTAAATAATAACTCCCACAATGGAAAGCATATCCAGTATTATGTGACGGTTGCCCATGCAAAACAGTGTCTGCAAGAGCAAGTCCTCGTTAGTATAATGGACAGTATCTCCGCCTGTCACGCGTAAGACCGGGGTTCGATTCCCCGATGGGGAGGCTTCTTCTTTATGACGGCCAAATAACACCTTGCACAAGCTCAGGCCTTACCGTCAAACTGCTGATAAAGCCAACCCGCCGTTCAAGACTCACCTGTTGATGATTAGCTGATTGCACGTGATAGGTCTTACCTTCAATAAAATGTTTGCAGTGGGTTTGTAAAAGGTGCTTTTATGCATGTTTGGCCTGGGTTTGTGTTGCATTTACACTGTGGTGACCAGCAGGGGCCACCAGCGTATGGCGCTTCAAAGCAGTGAAACATTTTGCCAAGCGTTTGGTTCTATTGACTCAATGCTTTAAAAAGCTTCAACACTCTCTGTTTTTGAACAAATGCATGTGGCTCTGCTGTGAGCAGAGCATCCAAAAATACCAAAAACTCGCAAATGTTCCCCGCCACGGAAATCTTTAGTAAAAGGCGAAAGATTTATGCGTGAATTAAGAGAAACTCGAGCTGTACCCCTGAGATGTTGGGCCAATGTGCTCCCACCAACATGCCACAATGCTCAGCAAGGGTAATGTCTGGTGCAGGCTCCTCCCACCCTGCTTTTTTCTTTTTCAAATCATCGAGCCATTTCCATTGGAAGGAGCAAATGTAATAAGAATCCGCCCCATCACCAGATGACCGCAAACCCTGCCTAAGAGGATGTCGCTGAGGCCGATAGTATGTTGAAGATCATTGGTAGTGGTATTCGCACAAGATTTTTTATGAACTTCCTGGAAGCGAAATGAACAAACCCTTCATCTCCTTCCATTGCGGGTTGATTCATCCATAGGACAGGGTAAGCTCCTCTCCTGCCCCATTGGCCATAATAAAAGAGTTAAATAATAACTCCCACAATGGAAAGCATATCCAGTATTATGTGACGGTTGCCCATGCAAAACAGTGTCTACAAGGGCAAGTCCTCGTTAGTATAGTGGACAGTATCTCCGCCTGTCACGCGGAAGACCGGGGTTCGATTCCCCGACGGGGAGGCTTCTTCTTTATGGCGGCCAAATAACACCTTGCATAAGCTCAGGCCTTACCGTCAAACTGCTAATAAAGCCAACCCGCCGTTCAAGACTCACCTGTTGATGATTAGCTGATTGCACGTGATAGGTCTTACTTTCAATAAAATGTTTGCAGTGGGTTTGTAAAAGGTGTTTTTATGCATGTTTGGCCTGGGTTTGTGTTGCAAACCCTGCCTAAGAGGATGTCGCTGAGGCCGATAGTATGTTGAAGATCATTGGTAGTGGTATTCGCACAAGATTTTTTATGAACTTCCTGGAAGCGAAATGAACAAACCCTTCATCTCCTTCCATTGCAGGTTGATTCCTCCATAGGACAGGGTAAGCTCCTCTCCTGCCCCATTGGCCAAAATAAAAGAGTTAAATAATAACTCCCACAATGGAAAGCATATCCAGTATTATGTGACGGTTGCCCATGCAAAACAGTGTCTGCAAGGGCAAGTCCTCGTTAGTATAGTAGACAGTATCTCCGCCTGTCACGCGGAAGACCGGGGTTCGATTCCCCGACGGGGAGGCTTCTTCTTTATGGCGGCTAAATAACACCTTGCATAAGCTCAGGCCTTACCGTCAAACTGCTGATAAAGCCAACCCGCCGTTCAAGACTCACCTGTTGATGATTAGCTGATTGCACGTGATAGGTCTTACTTTCAATAAAATGTTTGCAGTGGGTTTGTAAAAGGTGTTTTTATGCATGTTTGGCCTGGGTTTGTGTTGCAAACCCTGCCTAAGAGGATGTCGCTGAGGCCGATAGTATGTTGAAGATCATTGGTAGTGGTATTCGCACAAGATTTTTTATGAACTTCCTGGAAGCGAAATGAACAAACCCTTCATCTCCTTCCATTGCGGGTTGATTCCTCCATAGGACAGGGTAAGCTCCTCTCCTGCCCCATTGGCCAAAATAAAAGAGTTAAATAATAACTCCCACAATGGAAAGCATATCCAGTATTATGTGACGGTTGCCCATGCAAAGCAGTGTCTGCAAGAGCAAGTCCTCGTTAGTATAGTGGACAGTATCTCCGCCTGTCACGCGGAAGACCGGGGTTCGATTCCCCGACGGAGAGGCTTCTTCTTTATGACGGCCAAATAACACCTTGCATTAGCTCAGGCCTTACCGTCAAACTGCTGATAAAGCCAACCCGCCGTTCAAGACTCACCTGTTGATGATTAGCTGATTGCACGTGATAGGTCTTACTTTCAATAAAATGTTTGCAGTGGGTTTGTAAAAGGTGTTTTTATGCATGTTTGGCCTGGGTTTGTGTTGCATTTACACTGTGGTGACCAGCATGGGCCACCAGCGTGTGGCGCTTCAAAGCATCGAAACATTTTGCCAAGCGTTTGGTTCTATTGACTCAAAGCTTTAACACTCTCTGTTTTTGAATAAATGCATGTAGCTCTGCTGTGAGCAGAGCATCCAAAAATACCAAAAACTCGCAAATGTTCCCCTCCACGGAAATCTTTATTAAAAGGCGAAAGATTTATGCATGAATTAAGAGAAACTCGAGCTGTACCCCTGAGATGTTGGGCCAATGTGCTCCCACCAACATGCCACAATGCTCAGCAAGGGTAATGTCTGGTGCAGGCTCCTCCCACCCTGCTTTTTCATTTTTCAAATCATCGAGCCATTTCCATTGGAAGGAGCAAATGTAATAAGAATCCGCCCCATCACCAGATGACCGCAAACCCTGCCTAAGAGGATGTCGCTGAGGCCCATAGTATGTTGAAGATCATTGGTAGTGGTATTCGCACAAGATTTTTTATGAACTTCCTGGAAGCGAAATGAACAAACCCTTCATCTCCTTCCATTGCGGGTTGATTCCTCCATAGGACAGGGTAAGCTCCTCTCCTGCCCCATTGGCCAAAATAAAAGAGTTAAATAATAACTCCCACAATGGAAAGCATATCCAGTATTATGTGACGGTTGCCCATGCAAAACAGTGTCTGCAAGAGCAAGTCCTCGTTAGTATAATGGACAGTATCTCCGCCTGTCACGCGTAAGACCGGGGTTCGATTCCCCGATGGGGAGGCTTCTTCTTTATGACGGCCAAATAACACCTTGCACAAGCTTAGGCCTTACCGTCAAACTGCTGATAAAGCCAACCCGCCGTTCAAGACTCACCTGTTGATGATTAGCTGATTGCACGTGATAGGTCTTACCTTCAATAAAATGTTTGCAGTGGGTTTGTAAAAGGTGCTTTTATGCATGTTTGGCCTGGGTTTGTGTTGCATTTACACTGTGGTGACCAGCAGGGGCCACCAGCGTATGGCGCTTCAAAGCAGTGAAACATTTTGCCAAGCGTTTGGTTCTATTGACTCAATGCTTTAAAAAGCTTCAACACTCTCTGTTTTTGAACAAATGCATGTGGCTCTGCTGTGAGCAGAGCATCCAAAAATACCAAAAACTCGCAAATGTTCCCCGCCACGGAAATCTTTAGTAAAAGGCGAAAGATTTATGCGTGAATGAAGAGAAACTCGAGCTGTACCCCTGAGATGTTGGGCCAATGTGCTCCCACCAACATGCCACAATGCTCAGCAAGGGTAATGTCTGGTGCAGGCTCCTCCCACCCTGCTTTTTCCTTTTTCAAATCATCGAGCCATTTCCATTGGAAGGAGCAAATGTAATAAGAATCCGCCCCATCACCAGATGACCGCAAACCCTGCCTAAGAGGATGTCGCTGAGGCCGATAGTATGTTGAAGATCATTGGTAGTGGTATTCGCACAAGATTTTTTATGAACTTCCTGGAAGCGAAATGAACAAACCCTTCATCTCCTTCTATTGCGGGTTGATTCCTCCATAGGACAGGGTAAGCTCCTCTCCTGCCCCATTGGCCAAAATAAAAGAGTTAAATAATAACTCCCACAATGGAAAGCATATCCAGTATTATGTGACGGTTGCCCATGCAAAACAGTGTCTGCAAGAGCAAGTCCTCGTTAGTATAGTGGACAGTATCTCCGCCTGTCACGCGGAAGACCGGGGTTCGATTCCCTGACAGGGAGGCTTCTTCTTTATGACGGCCAAATAACACCTTGCATAAGCTCAGGCCTTACCGTCAAACTGCTGATAAAGCCAACCCGCCGTTCAAGACTCACCTGTTGATGATTAGCTGATTGCACGTGATAGGTCTTACTTTCAATAAAATGTTTGCAGTGGGTTTGTAAAAGGTGTTTTTATGCATGTTTGGCCTGGGTTTGTGTTGCATTTACACTGTGGTGACCAGCAGGGGCCACCAGCGTGTGGCGCTTCAAAGCATCGAAACATTTTGCCAAGCGTTTGGTTCTATTGACTCAAAGTTTTAACACTCTCTGTTTTTGAACAAATGCATGTAGCTCTGCTGTGAGCAGAGCATCCAAAAATACCAAAAACTCGCAAATGTTCCCCTCCACGAAAATCTTTAGTAAAAGGCGAAAGATTTATGCGTGAATGAAGAGAAACTCGAGCTGTACCCCTGAGATGTTGGGCCAATGTGCTCCCACCAACATGCCACAATGCTCAGCAAGGGTAATGTCTGGTGCAGGCTCCTCCCACCCTGCTTTTTCCTTTTTCAAATCATCGAGCCATTTCCATTGGAAGGAGCAAATGTAATAAGAATCCGCCCCATCACCAGATGACCGCAAACCCTGCCTAAGAGGATGTCGCTGAGGCCGATAGTATGTTGAAGATCATTGGTAGTGGTATTCGCACAAGATTTTTTATGAACTTCCTGGAAGCGAAATGAACAAACCCTTCATCTCCTTCCATTGCGGGTTGATTCCTCCATAGGACAGGGTAAGCTCCTCTCCTGCCCCATTGGCCAAAATAAAAGAGTTAAATAATAACTCCCACAATGGAAAGCATATCCAGTATTATGTGACGGTTGCCCATACAAAACAGTGCCTGCAAGGGCAAGTCCTCGTTAGTATAGTGGACAGTATCTCCGCCTGTCACGCGGAAGACCGGGGTTCGATTCCCCGACGAGGAGGCTTCTTCTTTATGACGGCCAAATAACACCTTGCATAAGCTCAGGCCTTACCGTCAAACTGCTGATAAAACCAACCCGCCGTTCAAGACTCACCTGTTGATGATTAGCTGATTGCACGTGATAGGTCTTACTTTCAATAAAATGTTTGCAGTGGGTTTGTAAAAGGTGTTTTTATGCATGTTTGGCCTGGGTTTGTGTTGCATTTACACTGTGGTGACCAGCAGGGGCCAACAGCGTGTGGCGCTTCAAAGCAGTGAAACATTTTGCCAAGCGTTTGGTTCTATTGACTCAAAGCTTTAAAAAGCTTCAACACTCTCTGTTTTTTAACAAATGCATGTGGCTCTGCTGTGAGCAGAGCATCCAAAAATACCAAAAACTCGCAAATTTTCCCCTCCACGGAAATCTTTAGTAAAAGGCGAAAGATTTATGCGTGAATGAAGAGAAACTCGAGCTGTACCCCTGAGATGTTGGGCCAATGTGCTCCCACCAACATGCCACAATGCTCAGCAAGGGTAATGTCTGGTGCAGGCTCCTCCCACCCTGCTTTTTTCTTTTTCAAATCATCGAGCCATTTCCATTGGAAGGAGCAAATGTAATAAGAATCCGCCCCATCACCAGATGACCGCAAACCCTGCCTAAGAGGATGTCGCTGAGGCCGATAGTATGTTGAAGATCATTGGTAGTGGTATTCGCACAAGATTTTTTATGAACTTCCTGGAAGCGAAATGAACAAACCCTTCATCTCCTTCCATTGCGGGTTGATTCATCCATAGGACAGGGTAAGCTCCTCTCCTGCCCCATTGGCCATAATAAAAGAGTTAAATAATAACTCCCACAATGGAAAGCATATCCAGTATTATGTGACGGTTGCCCATGCAAAACAGTGTCTGCAAGGGCAAGTCCTCGTTAGTATAGTAGACAGTATCTCCGCCTGTCACGCGGAAGACCGGGGTTCGATTCCCCGACGGGGAGGCTTCTTCTTTATGGCGGCCAAATAACACCTTGCATAAGCTCAGGCCTTACCGTCAAACTGCTGATAAAGCCAACCCGCCGTTCAAGACTCACCTGTTGATGATTAGCTGATTGCACGTGATAGGTCTTACTTTCAATAAAATGTTTGCAGTGGGTTTGTAAAAGGTGTTTTTATGCATGTTTGGCCTGGGTTTGTGTTGCAAACCCTGCCTAAGAGGATGTCTCTGAGGCCGATAGTATGTTGAAGATCATTGGTAGTGGTATTCGCACAAGATTTTTTATGAACTTCCTGGAAGCGAAATGAACAAACCCTTCATCTCCTTCCATTGCGGGTTGATTCCTCCATAGGACAGGGTAAGCTCCTCTCCTGCCCCATTGGCCAAAATAAAAGAGTTAAATAATAACTCCCACAATGGAAAGCATATCCAGTATTATGTGACGGTTGCCCATGCAAAGCAGTGTCTGCAAGAGCAAGTCCTCGTTAGTATAGTGGACAGTATCTCCGCCTGTCACGCGGAAGACGGGGGTTCGATTCCCCGACGGGGAGGCTTCTTCTTTATGACGGCCAAATAACACCTTGCATTAGCTCAGGCCTTACCGTCAAACTGCTGATAAAGCCAACCCGCCGTTCAAGACTCACCTGTTGATGATTAGCTGATTGCACGTGATAGGTCTTACTTTCAATAAAATGTTTGCAGTGGGTTTGTAAAAGGTGTTTTTATGCATGTTTGGCCTGGGTTTGTGTTGCATTTACACTGTGGTGACCAGCATGGGCCACCAGCGTGTGGCGCTTCAAAGCATCGAAACATTTTGCCAAGCGTTTGGTTCTATTGACTCAAAGCTTTAACACTCTCTGTTTTTGAATAAATGCATGTAGCTCTGCTGTGAGCAGAGCATCCAAAAATACCAAAAACTCGCAAATGTTCCCCTCCACGGAAATCTTTAGTAAAAGGCGAAAGATTTATGCGTGAATTAAGAGAAACTCGAGCTGTACCCCTGAGATGTTGGGCCAATGTGCTCCCACCAACATGCCACAATGCTCAGCAAGGGTAATGTCTGGTGCAGGCTCCTCCCACCCTGCTTTTTCATTTTTCAAATCATCGAGCCATTTCCATTGGAAGGAGCAAATGTAATAAGAATCCGCCCCATCACCAGATGACCGCAAACCCTGCCTAAGAGGATGTCGCTGAGGCCCATAGTATGTTGAAGATCATTGGTAGTGGTATTCGCACAAGATTTTTTATGAACTTCCTGGAAGCGAAATGAACAAACCCTTCATCTCCTTCCATTGCGGGTTGATTCCTCCATAGGACAGGGTAAGCTCCTCTCCTGCCCCATTGGCCAAAATAAAAGAGTTAAATAATAACTCCCACAATGGAAAGCATATCCAGTATTATGTGACGGTTGCCCATGCAAAACAGTGTCTGCAAGCGCAAGTCCTCGATAGTATAATGGACAGTATCTCCGCCTGTCACGCGTAAGACCGGGGTTCGATTCCCCGATGGGGAGGCTTCTTCTTTATGACGGCCAAATAACACCTTGCACAAGCTCAGGCCTTACCGTCAAACTGCTGATAAAGCCAACCCGCCGTTCAAGACTCACCTGTTGATGATTAGCTGATTGCACGTGATAGGTCTTACCTTCAATAAAATGTTTGCAGTGGGTTTGTAAAAGGTGCTTTTATGCATGTTTGGCCTGGGTTTGTGTTGCATTTACACTGTGGTGACCAGCAGGGGCCACCAGCGTATGGCGCTTCAAAGCAGTGAAACATTTTGCCAAGCGTTTGGTTCTATTGACTCAATGCTTTAAAAAGCTTCAACACTCTCTGTTTTTGAACAAATGCATGTGGCTCTGCTGTGAGCAGAGCATCCAAAAATACCAAAAACTCGCAAATGTTCCCCGCCACGGAAATCTTTAGTAAAAGGCGAAAGATTTATGCGTGAATGAAGAGAAACTCGAGCTGTACCCCTGAGATGTTGGGCCAATGTGCTCCCACCAACATGCCACAATGCTCAGCAAGGGTAATGTCTGGTGCAGGCTCCTCCCACCCTGCTTTTCCTTTTTCAAATCATCGAGCCATTTCCATTGGAAGGAGCAAATGTAATAAGAATCCGCCCCATCACCAGATGACCGCAAACCCTGCCTAAGAGGATGTCGCTGAGGCCGATAGTATGTTGAAGATCATTGGTAGTGGTATTCGCACAAGATTTTTTATGAACTTCCTGGAAGCGAAATGAACAAACCCTTCATCTCCTTCTATTGCGGGTTGATTCCTCCATAGGACAGGGTAAACTCCTCTCCTGCCCCATTGGCCAAAATAAAAGAGTTAAATAATAACTCCCACAATGGAAAGCATATCCAGTATTATGTGACGGTTGCCCATGCAAAACAGTGTCTGCAAGAGCAAGTCCTCGTTAGTATAGTGGACAGTATCTCCGCCTGTCACGCGGAAGACCGGGGTTCGATTCCCTGACAGGGAGGCTTCTTCTTTATGACGGCCAAATAACACCTTGCATAAGCTCAGGCCTTACCGTCAAACTGCTGATAAAGCCAACCCGCCGTTCAAGACTCACCTGTTGATGATTAGCTGATTGCACGTGATAGGTCTTACTTTCAATAAAATGTTTGCAGTGGGTTTGTAAAAGGTGTTTTTATGCATGTTTGGCCTGGGTTTGTGTTGCATTTACACTGTGGTGACCAGCAGGGGCCACCAGCGTGTGGCGCTTCAAAGCATCGAAACATTTTGCCAAGCGTTTGGTTCTATTGACTCAAAGTTTTAACACTCTCTGTTTTTGAACAAATGCATGTAGCTCTGCTGTGAGCAGAGCATCCAAAAATACCAAAAACTCGCAAATGTTCCCCTCCACGAAAATCTTTAGTAAAAGGCGAAAGATTTATGCGTGAATGAAGAGAAACTCGAGCTGTACCCCTGAGATGTTGGGCCAATGTGCTCCCACCAACATGCCACAATGCTCAGCAAGGGTAATGTCTGGTGCAGGCTCCTCCCACCCTGCTTTTTCCTTTTTCAAATCATCGATCCATTTCCATTGGAAGGAGCAAATGTAATAAGAATCCGCCCCATCACCAGATGACCGCAAACCCTGCCTAAGAGGATGTCGCTGAGGCCGATAGTATGTTGAAGATCATTGGTAGTGGTATTCGCACATTATTTTTTATGAACTTCCTGGAAGCGAAATGAACAAACCCTTCATCTCCTTCCATTGCGGGTTGATTCCTCCATAGGACAGGGTAAGCTCCTCTCCTGCCCCATTGGCCAAAATAAAAGAGTTAAATAATAACTCCCACAATGGAAAGCATATCCAGTATTATGTGACGGTTGCCCATACAAAACAGTGCCTGCAAGGGCAAGTCCTCGTTAGTATAGTGGACAGTATCTCCGCCTGTCACGCGGAAGACCGGGGTTCGATTCCCCGACGAGGAGGCTTCTTCTTTATGACGGCCAAATAACACCTTGCATAAGCTCAGGCCTTACCGTCAAACTGCTGATAAAACCAACCCGCCGTTCAAGACTCACCTGTTGATGATTAGCTGATTGCACGTGATAGGTCTTACTTTCAATAAAATGTTTGCAGTGGGTTTGTAAAAGGTGTTTTTATGCATGTTTGGCCTGGGTTTGTGTTGCAAACCCTGCCTAAGAGGATGTCGCTGAGGCCGATAGTATGTTGAAGATCATTGGTAGTGGTATTCGCACAAGATTTTTTATGAACTTCCTGGAAGCGAAATGAACAAACCCTTCATCTCCTTCCATTGCAGGTTGATTCCTCCATAGGACAGGGTAAGCTCCTCTCCTGCCCCATTGGCCGAAATAAAAGAGTTAAATAATAACTCCCACAATGGAAAGCATATCCAGTATTATGTGACGGTTGCCCATGCAAAACAGTGTCTGCAAGGGCAAGTCCTCGTTAGTATAGTGGACAGTATCTCCGCCTGTCACGCGCAAGACCGGGGTTCGATTCCCCGACGGGGAGGCTTCTTCTTTATGGCGGCCAAATAACACCTTGCATAAGCTCAGGCCTTACCGTCAAACTGCTGATAAAGCCAACCCGCCGTTCAAGACTCACCTGTTGATGATTAGCTGATTGCACGTGATAGGTCTTACTTTCAATAAAATGTTTGCAGTGGGTTTGTAAAAGGTGTTTTTATGCATGTTTGGCCTGGGTTTGTGTTGCAAACCCTGCCTAAGAGGATGTCGCTGAGGCCGATAGTATGTTGAAGATCATTGGTAGTGGTATTCGCACAAGATTTTTTATGAACTTCCTGGAAGCGAAATGAACAAACCCTTCATCTCCTTCCATTGCGGGTTGATTCCTCCATAGGACAGGGTAAGCTCCTCTCCTGCCCCATTGGCCAAAATAAAAGAGTTAAATAATAACTCCCACAATGGAAAGCATATCCAGTATTATGTGACGGTTGCCCATGCAAAGCAGTGTCTGCAAGAGCAAGTCCTCGTTAGTATAGTGGACAGTATCTCCGCCTGTCACGCGGAAGACCGGGGTTCGATTCCACGACGGGGAGGCTTCTTCTTTATGACGGCCAAATAACACCTTGCATAAGCTCAGGCCTTACCGTCAAACTGCTGATAAAGCCAACCCGCCGTTCAAGACTCACCTGTTGATGATTAGCTGATTGCACGTGATAGGTCTTACTTTCAATAAAATGTTTGCAGTGGGTTTGTAAAAGGTGTTTTTATGCATGTTTGGCCTGGGTTTGTGTTGCAAACCCTGCCTAAGAGGATGTCGCTGAGGCCGATAGTATGTTGAAGATCATTGGTAGTGGTATTCGCACAAGATTTTTTATGAACTTCCTGGAAGCGAAATGAACAAACAAACCCTTCATCTCCTTCCATTGCGGGTTGATTCCTCCATAGGACAGGGTAAGCTCCTCTCCTGCCCCATTGGCCAAAATAAAAGAGTTAAATAATAACTCCCACAATGGAAAGCATATCCAGTATTATGTGACAGTTGCCCATGCAAAACAGTGTCTGCAAGAGCAAGTCCTCGTTAGTATAGTGGACAGTATCTCCGCCTGTCACGCGGAAGACCGGGGTTCGATTCCCCAACGGGGAGGCTTCTTCTTTATGACGGCCAAATAACACCTTGCATAAGCTCAGGCCTTACCGTCAAACTGCTGATAAAGCCAACCCGTCGTTCAAGACTCACCTGTTGATGATTAGCTGATTGCACGTGATAGGTCTTACTTTCAATAAAATGTTTGCAGTGGGTTTGTAAAAGGTGTTTTTATGCATGTTTGGCCTGGGTTTGTGTTGCAAACCCTGCCTAAGAGGATGTCGCTGAGGCCGATAGTATGTTGAAGATCATTGGTAGTGGTATTCGCACAAGATTTTTTATGAACTTCCTGGAAGCGAAATGAACAAACCCTTCATCTCCTTCCATTGCGGGTTGATTCCTCCATAGGACAGGGTAAGCTCCTCTCCTGCCCCATTGGCCAAAATAAAAGAGTTAAATAATAACTCCCACAATGGAAAGCATATCCAGTATTATGTGACGGTTGCCCATGCAAAGCAGTGTCTGCAAGAGCAAGTCCTCGTTAGTATAGTGGACAGTATCTCCGCCTGTCACGCGGAAGACCGGGGTTCGATTCCCCGACGGGGAGGCTTCTTCTTTATGACGGCCAAATAACACCTTGCATAAGCTCAGGCCTTACCGTCAAACTGCTGATAAAGCCAACCCGCCGTTCAAGACTCACCTGTTGATGATTAGCTGATTGCACGTGATAGGTCTTACTTTCAATAAAATGTTTGCAGTGGGTTTGTAAAAGGTGTTTTTATGCATGTTTGGCCTGGGTTTGTGTTGCAAACCCTGCCTAAGAGGATGTCGCTGAGGCCGATAGTATGTTGAAGATCATTGGTAGTGGTATTCGCACAAGATTTTTTATGAACTTCCTGGAAGCGAAATGAACAAACAAACCCTTCATCTCCTTCCATTGCGGGTTGATTCCTCCATAGGACAGGGTAAGCTCCTCTCCTGCCCCATTGGCCAAAATAAAAGAGTTAAATAATAACTCCCACAATGGAAAGCATATCCAGTATTATGTGACAGTTGCCCATGCAAAACAGTGTCTGCAAGAGCAAGTCCTCGTTAGTATAGTGGACAGTATCTCCGCCTGTCACGCGGAAGACCGGGGTTCGATTCCCCAACGGGGAGGCTTCTTCTTTATGACGGCCAAATAACACCTTGCATAAGCTCAGGCCTTACCGTCAAACTGCTGATAAAGCCAACCCGTCGTTCAAGACTCACCTGTTGATGATTAGCTGATTGCACGTGATAGGTCTTACTTTCAATAAAATGTTTGCAGTGGGTTTGTAAAAGGTGTTTTTATGCATGTTTGGCCTGGGTTTGTGTTGCATTTACACTGTGGTGACCAGCAGGGGCCACCAGCGTGTGGCGCTTCAAAGCAGTGAAACATTTTGCCAAGCGTTTGGTTCTATTGACTCAAAGCTTTAACACTCTCTGTTTTTGAACAAATGCATGTAGCTCTGCTGTGAGCAGAGCATCCAAAAATACCAAAAACTCGCAAATGTTCCCCTCCACGGAAATCTTTAGTAAAAGGCAAAAGATTTATGCGTGAATGAAGAGAAACTCGAGCTGTACCCCTGAGATGTTGGGCCAATGTGCTCCCACCAACATGCCACAATGCTCAGCAAGGGTAATGTCTGGTGCAGGCTCCTCCCACCCTGCTTTTTCCTTTTTCAAATCATCGAGCCATTTCCATTGGAAGGAGCAAATGTAATAAGAATCCGCCCCATCACCAGATGACCGCAAACCCTGCCTAAGAGGATGTCGCTGAGGCCCATAGTATGTTGAAGATCATTGGTAGTGGTATTCGCACAAGATTTTTTATGAACTTCCTGGAAGTGAAATGAACAAACCCTTCATCTCCTTCCATTGTGGGTTGATTCCTCCATAGGACAGGGTAAGCTCCTCTCCTGCCCCATTGGCCAAAATAAAAGAGTTAAATAATAACTCCCACAATGGAAAGCATATCCAGTATTATGTGACGGTTGCCCATGCAAAACAGTGTCTGCAAGAGCAAGTCCTCGTTAGTATAATGGACAGTATCTCCGCCTGTCACGCGTAAGACCGGGGTTCGATTCCCCGATGGGGAGGCTTCTTCTTTATGACGGCCAAATAACACCTTGCACAAGCTCAGGCCTTACCGTCAAACTGCTGATAAAGCCAACCCGCCGTTCAAGACTCACCTGTTGATGATTAGCTGATTGCACGTGATAGGTCTTACCTTCAATAAAATGTTTGCAGTGGGTTTGTAAAAGGTGCTTTTATGCATGTTTGGCCTGGGTTTGTGTTGCATTTACACTGTGGTGACCAGCAGGGGCCACCAGCGTATGGCGCTTCAAAGCAGTGAAACATTTTGCCAAGCGTTTGGTTCTATTGACTCAATGCTTTAAAAAGCTTCAACACTCTCTGTTTTTGAACAAATGCATGTGGCTCTGCTGTGAGCAGAGCATCCAAAAATACCAAAAACTCACAAATGTTCCCCGCCACGGAAATCTTTAGTAAAAGGCGAAAGATTTATGCGTGAATGAAGAGAAACTCGAGCTGTACCCCTGAGATGTTGGGCCAATGTGCTCCCACCAACATGCCACAATGCTCAGCAAGGGTAATGTCTGGTGCAGGCTCCTCCCACCCTGCTTTTTCCTTTTTCAAATCATCGAGCCATTTCCAATGGAAGGAGCAAATGTAATAAAAATCCGCCCCATCACCAGATGACCGCAAACCCTGCCTAAGAGGATGTCGCTGAGGCCGATAGTATGTTGAAGATCATTGGTAGTGGTATTCGCACAAGATTTTTTATGAACTTCCTGGAAGCGAAATGAACAAACCCTTCATCTCCTTCCATTGCGGGTTGATTCATCCATAGGACAGGGTAAGCTCCTCTCCTGCCCCATTGGCCATAATAAAAGAGTTAAATAATAACTCCCACAATGGAAAGCATATCCAGTATTATGTGACGGTTGCCCATGCAAAACAGTGTCTACAAGGGCAAGTCCTCGTTAGTATAGTGGACAGTATCTCCGCCTGTCACGCGGAAGACCGGGGATCGATTCCCCGACGGGGAGGCTTCTTCTTTATGGCGGCCAAATAACACCTTGCATAAGCTCAGGCCTTACCGTCAAACTGCTAATAAAGCCAACCCGCCGTTCAAGACTCACCTGTTGATGATTAGCTGATTGCACGTGATAGGTCTTACTTTCAATAAAATGTTTGCAGTGGGTTTGTAAAAGGTGTTTTTATGCATGTTTGGCCTGGGTTTGTGTTGCAAACCCTGCCTAAGAGGATGTCGCTGAGGCCGATAGTATGTTGAAGATCATTGGTAGTGGTATTCGCACAAGATTTTTTATGAACTTCCTGGAAGCGAAATGAACAAACCCTTCATCTCCTTCCATTGCAGGTTGATTCCTCCATAGGACAGGGTAAGCTCCTCTCCTGCCCCATTGGCCAAAATAAAAGAGTTAAATAATAACTCCCACAATGGAAAGCATATCCAGTATTATGTGACGGTTGCCCATGCAAAACAGTGTCTGCAAGGGCAAGTCCTCGTTAGTATAGTGGACAGTATCTCCGCCTGTCACGCGCAAGACCGGGGTTCGATTCCCCGACGGGGAGGCTTCTTCTTTATGGCGGCCAAATAACACCTTGCATAAGCTCAGGCCTTACCGTCAAACTGCTGATAAAGCCAACCCGCCGTTCAAGACTCACCTGTTGATGATTAGCTGATTGCACGTGATAGGTCTTACTTTCAATAAAATGTTTGCAGTGGGTTTGTAAAAGGTGTTTTTATGCATGTTTGGCCTGGGTTTGTGTTGCAAACCCTGCCTAAGAGGATGTCGCTGAGGCCGATAGTATGTTGAAGATCATTGGTAGTGGTATTCGCACAAGATTTTTTATGAACTTCCTGGAAGCGAAATGAACAAACCCTTCATCTCCTTCCATTGCGGGTTGATTCCTCCATAGGACAGGGTAAGCTCCTCTCCTGCCCCATTGGCCAAAATAAAAGAGTTAAATAATAACTCCCACAATGGAAAGCATATCCAGTATTATGTGATGGTTGCCCATGCAAAGCAGTGTCTGCAAGAGCAAGTCCTCGTTAGTATAGTGGACAGTATCTCCGCCTGTCACGCGGAAGACCGGGGTTCGATTCCCCGACGGGGAGGCTTCTTCTTTATGACGGCCAAATAACACCTTGCATAAGCTCAGGCCTTACCGTCAAACTGCTGATAAAGCCAACCCGCCGTTCAAGACTCACCTGTTGATGATTAGCTGATTGCACGTGATAGGTCTTACTTTCAATAAAATGTTTGCAGTGGGTTTGTAAAAGGTGTTTTTATGCATGTTTGGCCTGGGTTTGTGTTGCAAACCCTGCCTAAGAGGATGTCGCTGAGGCCGATAGTATGTTGAAGATCATTGGTAGTGGTATTCGCACAAGATTTTTTATGAACTTCCTGGAAGCGAAATGAACAAACCCTTCATCTCCTTCTATTGCGGGTTGATTCCTCCATAGGACATGGTAAGCTCCTCTCCTGCCCCATTGGCCAAAATAAAAGAGTTAAATAATAACTCCCACAATGGAAAGCATATCCAGTATTATGTGACGGTTGCCCATGCAAAACAGTGTCTGCAAGAGCAAGTCCTCGTTAGTATAGTGGACAGTATCTCCGCCTGTCACGCGGAAGACCGGGGTTCGATTCCCTGACAGGGAGGCTTCTTCTTTATGACGGCCAAATAACACCTTGCATAAGCTCAGGCCTTACCGTCAAACTGCTGATAAAGCCAACCCGCCGTTCAAGACTCACCTGTTGATGATTAGCTGATTGCACGTGATAGGTCTTACTTTCAATAAAATGTTTGCAGTGGGTTTGTAAAAGGTGTTTTTATGCATGTTTGGCCTGGGTTTGTGTTGCATTTACACTGTGGTGACCAGCAGGGGCCACCAGCGTGTGGCGCTTCAAAGCATCGAAACATTTTGCCAAGCGTTTGGTTCTATTGACTCAAAGTTTTAACACTCTCTGTTTTTGAATAAATGCATGTAGCTCTGCTGTGAGCAGAGCATCCAAAAATACCAAAAACTCGCAAATGTTCCCCTCCATGGAAATCTTTAGTAAAAGGCGAAAGATTTATGCGTGAATGAAGAGAAACTCGAGCTGTACCCCTGAGATGTTGGGCCAATGTGCTCCCACCAACATGCCACAATGCTCAGCAAGGGTAATGTCTGGTGCAGGCTCCTCCCACCCTGCTTTTTCCTTTTTCAAATCATCGAGCCATTTCCATTGGAAGGAGCAAATGTAATAAGAATCCGCCCCATCACCAGATGACCGCAAACCCTGCCTAAGAGGATGTCGCTGAGGCCCATAGTATGTTGAAGATCATTGGTAGTGGTATTCGCACAAGATTTTTTATGAACTTCCTGGAAGCGAAATGAACAAACCCTTCATCTCCTTCCATTGCGGGTTGATTCCTCCATAGGACAGGGTAAGCTCCTCTCCTGCCCCATTGGCCAAAATAAAAGAGTTAAATAATAACTCCCACAATGGAAAGCATATCCAGTATTATGTGACGGTTGCCCATGCAAAACAGTGTCTGCAAGAGCAAGTCCTCGTTAGTATAATGGACAGTATCTCCGCCTGTCACGCGTAAGACCGGGGTTCGATTCCCCGATGGGGAGGCTTCTTCTTTATGACGGCCAAATAACACCTTGCACAAGCTCAGGCCTTACCGTCAAACTGCTGATAAAGCCAACCCGCCGTTCAAGACTCACCTGTTGATGATTAGCTGATTGCACGTGATAGGTCTTACCTTCAATAAAATGTTTGCAGTGGGTTTGTAAAAGGTGCTTTTATGCATGTTTGGCCTGGGTTTGTGTTGCATTTACACTGTGGTGACCAGCAGGGGCCACCAGCGTATGGCGCTTCAAAGCAGTGAAACATTTTGCCAAGCGTTTGGTTCTATTGACTCAATGCTTTAAAAAGCTTCAACACTCTCTGTTTTTGAACAAATGCATGTGGCTCTGCTGTGAGCAGAGCATCCAAAAATACCAAAAACTCGCAAATGTTCCCCGCCACGGAAATCTTTAGTAAAAGGCGAAAGATTTATGCGTGAATGAAGAGAAACTCGAGCTGTACCCCTGAGATGTTGGGCCAATGTGCTCCCACCAACATGCCACAATGCTCAGCAAGGGTAATGTCTGGTGCAGGCTCCTCCCACCCTGCTTTTTCCTTTTTCAAATCATCGAGCCATTTCCATTGGAAGGAGCAAATGTAATAAGAATCCGCCCCATCACCAGATGACCGCAAACCCTGCCTAAGAGGATGTCGCTGAGGCCCATAGTATGTTGAAGATCATTGGTAGTGGTATTCGCACAAGATTTTTTATGAACTTCCTGGAAGCGAAATGAACAAACCCTTCATCTCCTTCCATTGCGGGTTGATTCATCCATAGGACAGGGTAAGCTCCTCTCCTGCCCCATTGGCCAAAATAAAAGAGTTAAATAATAACTCCCACAATGGAAAGCATATCCAGTATTATGTGACGGTTGCCCATGCAAAACAGTGTCTACAAGGGCAAGTCCTCGTTAGTATAGTGGACAGTATCTCCGCCTGTCACGCGGAAGACCGGGGTTCGATTCCCCGACGGGGAGGCTTCTTCTTTATGGCGGCCAAATAACACCTTGCATAAGCTCAGGCCTTACCGTCAAACTGCTAATAAAGCCAACCCGCCGTTCAAGACTCACCTGTTGATGATTAGCTGATTGCACGTGATAGGTCTTACTTTCAATAAAATGTTTGCAGTGGGTTTGTAAAAGGTGTTTGTATGCATGTTTGGCCTGGGTTTGTGTTGCAAACCCTGCCTAAGAGGATGTCGCTGAGGCCGATAGTATGTTGAAGATCATTGGTAGTGGTATTCGCACAAGATTTTTTATGAACTTCCTGGAAGCGAAATGAACAAACCCTTCATCTCCTTCCATTGCGGGTTGATTCCTCCATAGGACAGGGTAAGCTCCTCTCCTGCCCCATTGGCCAAAATAAAAGAGTTAAATAATAACTCCCACAATGGAAAGCATATCCAGTATTATGTGACGGTTGCCCATACAAAACAGTGCCTGCAAGGGCAAGTCCTCGTTAGTATAGTGGACAGTATCTCCGCCTGTCACGCGGAAGACCGGGGTTCGATTCCCCGACGAGGAGGCTTCTTCTTTATGACGGCCAAATAACACCTTGCATAAGCTCAGGCCTTACCGTCAAACTGCTGATAAAACCAACCCGCCGTTCAAGACTCACCTGTTGATGATTAGCTGATTGCACGTGATAGGTCTTACTTTCAATAAAATGTTTGCAGTGGGTTTGTAAAAGGTGTTTTTATGCATGTTTGGCCTGGGTTTGTGTTGCATTTACACTGTGGTGACCAGCAGGGGCCACCAGCGTGTGGCGCTTCAAAGCAGTGAAACATTTTGCCAAGCGTTTGGTTCTATTGACTCAAAGCTTTAAAAAGCTTCAACACTCTCTGTTTTTGAACAAATGCATGTGGCTCTGCTGTGAGCAGAGCATCCAAAAATACCAAAAACTCGCAAATGTTCCCCTCCACGGAAATCTTTAGTAAAAGGCGAAAGATTTATGCGTGAATGAAGAGAAACTCGAGCTGTACCCCTGAGATGTTGGGCCAATGTGCTCCCACCAACATGCCACAATGCTCAGCAAGGGTAATGTCTGGTGCAGGCTCCTCCCACCCTGCTTTTTTCTTTTTCAAATCATCGAGCCATTTCCATTGGAAGGAGCAAATGTAATAAGAATCCGCCCCATCACCAGATGACCGCAAACCCTGCCTAAGAGGATGTCGCTGAGGCCCATAGTATGTTGAAGATCATTGGTAGTGGTATTCGCACAAGATTTTTTATGAACTTCCTGGAAGCGAAATGAACAAACCCTTCATCTCCTTCCATTGCGGGTTGATTCATCCATAGGACAGGGTAAGCTCCTCTCCTGCCCCATTGGCCATAATAAAAGAGTTAAATAATAACTCCCACAATGGAAAGCATATCCAGTATTATGTGACGGTTGCCCATGCAAAACAGTGTCTACAAGGGCAAGTCCTCGTTAGTATAGTGGACAGTATCTCCGCCTGTCACGCGGAAGACCGGGGTTCGATTCCCCGACGGGGAGGCTTCTTCTTTATGGCGGCCAAATAACACCTTGCATAAGCTCAGGCCTTACCGTCAAACTGCTAATAAAGCCAACCCGCCGTTCAAGACTCACCTGTTGATGATTAGCTGATTGCACGTGATAGGTCTTACTTTCAATAAAATGTTTGCAGTGGGTTTGTAAAAGGTGTTTTTATGCATGTTTGGCCTGGGTTTGTGTTGCAAACCCTGCCTAAGAGGATGTCGCTGAGGCCGATAGTATGTTGAAGATCATTGGTAGTGGTATTCGCACAAGATTTTTTATGAACTTCCTGGAAGCGAAATGAACAAACCCTTCATCTCCTTCCATTGCGGGTTGATTCATCCATAGGACAGGGTAAGCTCCTCTCCTGCCCCATTGGCCATAATAAAAGAGTTAAATAATAACTCCCACAATGGAAAGCATATCCAGTATTATGTGACGGTTGCCCATGCAAAACAGTGTCTACAAGGGCAAGTCCTCGTTAGTATAGTGGACAGTATCTCCGCCTGTCACGCGGAAGACCGGGGTTCGATTCCCCGACGGGGAGGCTTCTTCTTTATGGCGGCCAAATAACACCTTGCATAAGCTCAGGCCTTACCGTCAAACTGCTAATAAAGCCAACCCGCCGTTCAAGACTCACCTGTTGATGATTAGCTGATTGCACGTGATAGGTCTTACTTTCAATAAAATGTTTGCAGTGGGTTTGTAAAAGGTGTTTTTATGCATGTTTGGCCTGGGTTTGTGTTGCAAACCCTGCCTAAGAGGATGTCGCTGAGGCCGATAGTATGTTGAAGATCATTGGTAGTGGTATTCGCACAAGATTTTTTATGAACTTCCTGGAAGCGAAATGAACAAACCCTTCATCTCCTTCCATTGCGGGTTGATTCCTCCATAGGACAGGGTAAGCTCCTCTCCTGCCCCATTGGCCAAAATAAAAGAGTTAAATAATAACTCCCACAATGGAAAGCATATCCAGTATTATGTGACGGTTGCCCATGCAAAGCAGTGTCTGCAAGAGCAAGTCCTCGTTAGTGTAGTGGACAGTATCTCCGCCTGTCACGCGGAAGACCGGGGTTCGATTCCCCGACGGGGAGGCTTCTTCTTTATGACGGCCAAATAACACCTTGCATAAGCTCAGGCCTTACCGTCAAACTGCTGATAAAGCCAACCCGCCGTTCAAGACTCACCTGTTGATGATTAGCTGATTGCACGTGATAGGTCTTACTTTCAATAAAATGTTTGCAGTGGGTTTGTAAAAGGTGTTTTTATGCATGTCTGGCCTGGGTTTGTGTTGCATTTACACTGTGGTGACCAGCATGGGCCACCAGCGTGTGGCGCTTCAAAGCATCGAAACATTTTGCCAAGCGTTTGGTTCTATTGACTCAAAGCTTTAACACTCTCTGTTTTTGAATAAATGCATGTAGCTCTGCTGTGAGCAGAGCATCCAAAAATACCAAAAACTCGCAAATGTTCCCCTCCACGGAAATCTTTAGTAAAAGGCGAAAGATTTATGCGTGAATTAAGAGAAACTCGAGCTGTACCCCTGAGATGTTGGGCCAATGTGCTCCCACCAACATGCCACAATGCTCAGCAAGGGTAATGTCTGGTGCAGGCTCCTCCCACCCTGCTTTTTCATTTTTCAAATCATCGAGCCATTTCCATTGGAAGGAGCAAATGTAATAAGAATCCGCCCCATCACCAGATGACCGCAAACCCTGCCTAAGAGGATGTCGCTGAGGCCCATAGTATGTTGAAGATCATTGGTAGTGGTATTCGCACAAGATTTTTTATGAACTTCCTGGAAGCGAAATGAACAAACCCTTCATCTCCTTCCATTGCGGGTTGATTCCTCCATAGGACAGGGTAAGCTCCTCTCCTGCCCCATTGGCCAAAATAAAAGAGTTAAATAATAACTCCCACAATGGAAAGCATATCCAGTATTATGTGACGGTTGCCCATGCAAAACAGTGTCTGCAAGAGCAAGTCCTCGTTAGTATAATGGACAGTATCTCCGCCTGTCACGCGTAAGACCGGGGTTCGATTCCCCGATGGGGAGGCTTCTTCTTTATGACGGCCAAATAACACCTTGCACAAGCTCAGGCCTTACCGTCAAACTGCTGATAAAGCCAACCCGCCGTTCAAGACTCACCTGTTGATGATTAGCTGATTGCACGTGATAGGTCTTACCTTCAATAAAATGTTTGCAGTGGGTTTGTAAAAGGTGCTTTTATGCATGTTTGGCCTGGGTTTGTGTTGCATTTACACTGTGGTGACCAGCAGGGGCCACCAGCGTATGGCGCTTCAAAGCAGTGAAACATTTTGCCAAGCGTTTGGTTCTATTGACTCAATGCTTTAAAAAGCTTCAACACTCTCTGTTTTTGAACAAATGCATGTGGCTCTGCTGTGAGCAGAGCATCCAAAAATACCAAAAACTCGCAAATGTTCCCCGCCACGGAAATCTTTAGTAAAAGGCGAAAGATTTATGCGTGAATTAAGAGAAACTCGAGCTGTACCCCTGAGATGTTGGGCCAATGTGCTCCCACCAACATGCCACAATGCTCAGCAAGGGTAATGTCTGGTGCAGGCTCCTCCCACCCTGCTTTTTTCTTTTTCAAATCATCGAGCCATTTCCATTGGAAGGAGCAAATGTAATAAGAATCCGCCCCATCACCAGATGACCGCAAACCCTGCCTAAGAGGATGTCGCTGAGGCCGATAGTATGTTGAAGATCATTGGTAGTGGTATTCGCACAAGATTTTTTATGAACTTCCTGGAAGCGAAATGAACAAACCCTTCATCTCCTTCCATTGCGGGTTGATTCATCCATAGGACAGGGTAAGCTCCTCTCCTGCCCCATTGGCCATAATAAAAGAGTTAAATAATAACTCCCACAATGGAAAGCATATCCAGTATTATGTGACGGTTGCCCATGCATAACAGTGTCTACAAGGGCAAGTCCTCGTTAGTATAGTGGACAGTATCTCCGCCTGTCACGCGGAAGACCGGGGTTCGATTCCCCGACGGGGAGGCTTCTTCTTTATGGCGGCCAAATAACACCTTGCATAAGCTCAGGCCTTACCGTCAAACTGCTAATAAAGCCAACCCGCCGTTCAAGACTCACCTGTTGATGATTAGCTGATTGCACGTGATAGGTCTTACTTTCAATAAAATGTTTGCAGTGGGTTTGTAAAAGGTGTTTTTATGCATGTTTGGCCTGGGTTTGTGTTGCAAACCCTGCCTAAGAGGATGTCGCTGAGGCCGATAGTATGTTGAAGATCATTGGTAGTGGTATTCGCACAAGATTTTTTATGAACTTCCTGGAAGCGAAATGAACAAACCCTTCATCTCCTTCCATTGCAGGTTGATTCCTCCATAGGACAGGGTAAGCTCCTCTCCTGCCCCATTGGCCAAAATAAAAGAGTTAAATAATAACTCCCACAATGGAAAGCATATCCAGTATTATGTGACGGTTGCCCATGCAAAACAGTGTCTGCAAGGGCAAGTCCTCGTTAGTATAGTAGACAGTATCTCCGCCTGTCACGCGGAAGACCGGGGTTCGATTCCCCGACGGGGAGGCTTCTTCTTTATGGCGGCTAAATAACACCTTGCATAAGCTCAGGCCTTACCGTCAAACTGCTGATAAAGCCAACCCGCCGTTCAAGACTCACCTGTTGATGATTAGCTGATTGCACGTGATAGGTCTTACTTTCAATAAAATGTTTGCAGTGGGTTTGTAAAAGGTGTTTTTATGCATGTTTGGCCTGGGTTTGTGTTGCAAACCCTGCCTAAGAGGATGTCGCTGAGGCCGATAGTATGTTGAAGATCATTGGTAGTGGTATTCGCACAAGATTTTTTATGAACTTCCTGGAAGCGAAATGAACAAACCCTTCATCTCCTTCCATTGCGGGTTGATTCCTCCATAGGACAGGGTAAGCTCCTCTCCTGCCCCATTGGCCAAAATAAAAGAGTTAAATAATAACTCCCACAATGGAAAGCATATCCAGTATTATGTGACGGTTGCCCATGCAAAGCAGTGTCTGCAAGAGCAAGTCCTCGTTAGTATAGTGGACAGTATCTCCGCCTGTCACGCGGAAGACCGGGGTTCGATTCCCCGACGGAGAGGCTTCTTCTTTATGACGGCCAAATAACACCTTGCATTAGCTCAGGCCTTACCGTCAAACTGCTGATAAAGCCAACCCGCCGTTCAAGACTCACCTGTTGATGATTAGCTGATTGCACGTGATAGGTCTTACTTTCAATAAAATGTTTGCAGTGGGTTTGTAAAAGGTGTTTTTATGCATGTTTGGCCTGGGTTTGTGTTGCATTTACACTGTGGTGACCAGCATGGGCCACCAGCGTGTGGCGCTTCAAAGCATCGAAACATTTTGCCAAGCGTTTGGTTCTATTGACTCAAAGCTTTAACACTCTCTGTTTTTGAATAAATGCATGTAGCTCTGCTGTGAGCAGAGCATCCAAAAATACCAAAAACTCGCAAATGTTCCCCTCCACGGAAATCTTTATTAAAAGGCGAAAGATTTATGCATGAATTAAGAGAAACTCGAGCTGTACCCCTGAGATGTTGGGCCAATGTGCTCCCACCAACATGCCACAATGCTCAGCAAGGGTAATGTCTGGTGCAGGCTCCTCCCACCCTGCTTTTTCATTTTTCAAATCATCGAGCCATTTCCATTGGAAGGAGCAAATGTAATAAGAATCCGCCCCATCACCAGATGACCGCAAACCCTGCCTAAGAGGATGTCGCTGAGGCCCATAGTATGTTGAAGATCATTGGTAGTGGTATTCGCACAAGATTTTTTATGAACTTCCTGGAAGCGAAATGAACAAACCCTTCATCTCCTTCCATTGCGGGTTGATTCCTCCATAGGACAGGGTAAGCTCCTCTCCTGCCCCATTGGCCAAAATAAAAGAGTTAAATAATAACTCCCACAATGGAAAGCATATCCAGTATTATGTGACGGTTGCCCATGCAAAACAGTGTCTGCAAGAGCAAGTCCTCGTTAGTATAATGGACAGTATCTCCGCCTGTCACGCGTAAGACCGGGGTTCGATTCCCCGATGGGGAGGCTTCTTCTTTATGACGGCCAAATAACACCTTGCACAAGCTCAGGCCTTACCGTCAAACTGCTGATAAAGCCAACCCGCCGTTCAAGACTCACCTGTTGATGATTAGCTGATTGCACGTGATAGGTCTTACCTTCAATAAAATGTTTGCAGTGGGTTTGTAAAAGGTGCTTTTATGCATGTTTGGCCTGGGTTTGTGTTGCATTTACACTGTGGTGACCAGCAGGGGCCACCAGCGTATGGCGCTTCAAAGCAGTGAAACATTTTGCCAAGCGTTTGGTTCTATTGACTCAATGCTTTAAAAAGCTTCAACACTCTCTGTTTTTGAACAAATGCATGTGGCTCTGCTGTGAGCAGAGCATCCAAAAATACCAAAAACTCGCAAATGTTCCCCGCCACGGAAATCTTTAGTAAAAGGCGAAAGATTTATGCGTGAATGAAGAGAAACTCGAGCTGTACCCCTGAGATGTTGGGCCAATGTGCTCCCACCAACATGCCACAATGCTCAGCAAGGGTAATGTCTGGTGCAGGCTCCTCCCACCCTGCTTTTTCCTTTTTCAAATCATCGAGCCATTTCCATTGGAAGGAGCAAATGTAATAAGAATCCGCCCCATCACCAGATGACCGCAAACCCTGCCTAAGAGGATGTCGCTGAGGCCGATAGTATGTTGAAGATCATTGGTAGTGGTATTCGCACAAGATTTTTTATGAACTTCCTGGAAGCGAAATGAACAAACCCTTCATCTCCTTCTATTGCGGGTTGATTCCTCCATAGGACAGGGTAAGCTCCTCTCCTGCCCCATTGGCCAAAATAAAAGAGTTAAATAATAACTCCCACAATGGAAAGCATATCCAGTATTATGTGACGGTTGCCCATGCAAAACAGTGTCTGCAAGAGCAAGTCCTCGTTAGTATAGTGGACAGTATCTCCGCCTGTCACGCGGAAGACCGGGGTTCGATTCCCTGACAGGGAGGCTTCTTCTTTATGACGGCCAAATAACACCTTGCATAAGCTCAGGCCTTACCGTCAAACTGCTGATAAAGCCAACCCGCCGTTCAAGACTCACCTGTTGATGATTAGCTGATTGCACGTGATAGGTCTTACTTTCAATAAAATGTTTGCAGTGGGTTTGTAAAAGGTGTTTTTATGCATGTTTGGCCTGGGTTTGTGTTGCATTTACACTGTGGTGACCAGCAGGGGCCACCAGCGTGTGGCGCTTCAAAGCATCGAAACATTTTGCCAAGCGTTTGGTTCTATTGACTCAAAGTTTTAACACTCTCTGTTTTTGAACAAATGCATGTAGCTCTGCTGTGAGCAGAGCATCCAAAAATACCAAAAACTCGCAAATGTTCCCCTCCACGAAAATCTTTAGTAAAAGGTGAAAGATTTATGCGTGAATGAAGAGAAACTCGAGCTGTACCCCTGAGATGTTGGGCCAATGTGCTCCCACCAACATGCCACAATGCTCAGCAAGGGTAATGTCTGGTGCAGGCTCCTCCCACCCTGCTTTTTCCTTTTTCAAATCATCGAGCCATTTCCATTGGAAGGAGCAAATGTAATAAGAATCCGCCCCATCACCAGATGACCGCAAACCCTGCCTAAGAGGATGTCGCTGAGGCCGATAGTATGTTGAAGATCATTGGTAGTGGTATTCGCACAAGATTTTTTATGAACTTCCTGGAAGCGAAATGAACAAACCCTTCATCTCCTTCCATTGCGGGTTGATTCCTCCATAGGACAGGGTAAGCTCCTCTCCTGCCCCATTGGCCAAAATAAAAGAGTTAAATAATAACTCCCACAATGGAAAGCATATCCAGTATTATGTGACGGTTGCCCATACAAAACAGTGCCTGCAAGGGCAAGTCCTCGTTAGTATAGTGGACAGTATCTCCGCCTGTCACGCGGAAGACCGGGGTTCGATTCCCCGACGAGGAGGCTTCTTCTTTATGACGGCCAAATAACACCTTGCATAAGCTCAGGCCTTACCGTCAAACTGCTGATAAAACCAACCCGCCGTTCAAGACTCACCTGTTGATGATTAGCTGATTGCACGTGATAGGTCTTACTTTCAATAAAATGTTTGCAGTGGGTTTGTAAAAGGTGTTTTTATGCATGTTTGGCCTGGGTTTGTGTTGCATTTACACTGTGGTGACCAGCAGGGGCCACCAGCGTGTGGCGCTTCAAAGCAGTGAAACATTTTGCCAAGCGTTTGGTTCTATTGACTCAAAGCTTTAAAAAGCTTCAACACTCTCTGTTTTTTAACAAATGCATGTGGCTCTGCTGTGAGCAGAGCATCCAAAAATACCAAAAACTCGCAAATTTTCCCCTCCACGGAAATCTTTAGTAAAAGGCGAAAGATTTATGCGTGAATGAAGAGAAACTCGAGCTGTACCCCTGAGATGTTGGGCCAATGTGCTCCCACCAACATGCCACAATGCTCAGCAAGGGTAATGTCTGGTGCAGGCTCCTCCCACCCTGCTTTTTTCTTTTTCAAATCATCGAGCCATTTCCATTGGAAGGAGCAAATGTAATAAGAATCCGCCCCATCACCAGATGACCGCAAACCCTGCCTAAGAGGATGTCGCTGAGGCCGATAGTATGTTGAAGATCATTGGTAGTGGTATTCGCACAAGATTTTTTATGAACTTCCTGGAAGCGAAATGAACAAACCCTTCATCTCCTTCCATTGCGGGTTGATTCATCCATAGGACAGGGTAAGCTCCTCTCCTGCCCCATTGGCCATAATAAAAGAGTTAAATAATAACTCCCACAATGGAAAGCATATCCAGTATTATGTGACGGTTGCCCATGCAAAACAGTGTCTGCAAGGGCAAGTCCTCGTTAGTATAGTAGACAGTATCTCCGCCTGTCACGCGGAAGACCGGGGTTCGATTCCCCGACGGGGAGGCTTCTTCTTTATGGCGGCCAAATAACACCTTGCATAAGCTCAGGCCTTACCGTCAAACTGCTGATAAAGCCAACCCGCCGTTCAAGACTCACCTGTTGATGATTAGCTGATTGCACGTGATAGGTCTTACTTTCAATAAAATGTTTGCAGTGGGTTTGTAAAAGGTGTTTTTATGCATGTTTGGCCTGGGTTTGTGTTGCAAACCCTGCCTAAGAGGATGTCTCTGAGGCCGATAGTATGTTGAAGATCATTGGTAGTGGTATTCGCACAAGATTTTTTATGAACTTCCTGGAAGCGAAATGAACAAACCCTTCATCTCCTTCCATTGCGGGTTGATTCCTCCATAGGACAGGGTAAGCTCCTCTCCTGCCCCATTGGCCAAAATAAAAGAGTTAAATAATAACTCCCACAATGGAAAGCATATCCAGTATTATGTGACGGTTGCCCATGCAAAGCAGTGTCTGCAAGAGCAAGTCCTCGTTAGTATAGTGGACAGTATCTCCGCCTGTCACGCGGAAGACGGGGGTTCGATTCCCCGACGGGGAGGCTTCTTCTTTATGACGGCCAAATAACACCTTGCATTAGCTCAGGCCTTACCGTCAAACTGCTGATAAAGCCAACCCGCTGTTCAAGACTCACCTGTTGATGATTAGCTGATTGCACGTGATAGGTCTTACTTTCAATAAAATGTTTGCAGTGGGTTTGTAAAAGGTGTTTTTATGCATGTTTGGCCTGGGTTTGTGTTGCATTTACACTGTGGTGACCAGCATGGGCCACCAGCGTGTGGCGCTTCAAAGCATCGAAACATTTTGCCAAGCGTTTGGTTCTATTGACTCAAAGCTTTAACACTCTCTGTTTTTGAATAAATGCATGTAGCTCTGCTGTGAGCAGAGCATCCAAAAATACCAAAAACTCGCAAATGTTCCCCTCCACGGAAATCTTTAGTAAAAGGCGAAAGATTTATGCGTGAATTAAGAGAAACTCGAGCTGTACCCCTGAGATGTTGGGCCAATGTGCTCCCACCAACATGCCACAATGCTCAGCAAGGGTAATGTCTGGTGCAGGCTCCTCCCACCCTGCTTTTTCCTTTTTCAAATCATCGAGCCATTTCCATTGGAAGGAGCAAATGTAATAAGAATCCGCCCCATCACCAGATGACCGCAAACCCTGCCTAAGAGGATGTCGCTGAGGCCCATAGTATGTTGAAGATCATTGGTAGTGGTATTCGCACAAGATTTTTTATGAACTTCCTGGAAGCGAAATGAACAAACCCTTCATCTCCTTCCATTGCGGGTTGATTCCTCCATAGGACAGGGTAAGCTCCTCTCCTGCCCCATTGGCCAAAATAAAAGAGTTAAATAATAACTCCCACAATGGAAAGCATATCCAGTATTATGTGACGGTTGCCCATGCAAAACAGTGTCTGCAAGAGCAAGTCCTCGTTAGTATAATGGACAGTATCTCCGCCTGTCACGCGTAAGACCGGGGTTCGATTCCCCGATGGGGAGGCTTCTTCTTTATGACGGCCAAATAACACCTTGCACAAGCTCAGGCCTTACCGTCAAACTGCTGATAAAGCCAACCCGCCGTTCAAGACTCACCTGTTGATGATTAGCTGATTGCACGTGATAGGTCTTACCTTCAATAAAATGTTTGCAGTGGGTTTGTAAAAGGTGCTTTTATGCATGTTTGGACTGGGTTTGTGTTGCATTCACACTGTGGTGACCAGCAGGGGCCACCAGCGTATGGCGCTTCAAAGCAGTGAAACATTTTGCCAAGCGTTTGGTTCTATTGACTCAATGCTTTAAAAAGCTTCAACACTCTCTGTTTTTGAACAAATGCATGTGGCTCTGCTGTGAGCAGAGCATCCAAAAATACCAAAAACTCACAAATGTTCCCCGCCACGGAAATCTTTAGTAAAAGGCGAAAGATTTATGCGTGAATGAAGAGAAACTCGAGCTGTACCCCTGAGATGTTGGGCCAATGTGCTCCCACCAACATGCCACAATGCTCAGCAAGGGTAATGTCTGGTGCAGGCTCATCCCACCCTGCTTTTTCCTTTTTCAAATCATCGAGCCATTTCCATTGGAAGGAGCAAATGTAATAAAAATCCGCCCCATCACCAGATGACCGCAAACCCTGCCTAAGAGGATGTCGCTGAGGCCGATAGTATGTTGAAGATCATTGGTAGTGGTATTCGCACAAGATTTTTTATGAACTTCCTGGAAGCGAAATGAACAAACCCTTCATCTCCTTCCATTGCGGGTTGATTCATCCATAGGACAGGGTAAGCTCCTCTCCTGCCCCATTGGCCATAATAAAAGAGTTAAATAATAACTCCCACAATGGAAAGCATATCCAGTATTATGTGACGGTTGCCCATGCAAAACAGTGTCTACAAGGGCAAGTCCTCGTTAGTATAGTGGACAGTATCTCCGCCTGTCACGCGGAAGACCGGGGTTCGATTCCCCGACGGGGAGGCTTCTTCTTTATGGCGGCCAAATAACACCTTGCATAAGCTCAGGCCTTACCGTCAAACTGCTAATAAAGCCAACCCGCCGTTCAAGACTCACCGGTTGATGATTAGCTGATTGCACGTGATAGGTCTTACTTTCAATAAAATGTTTGCAGTGGGTTTGTAAAAGGTGTTTTTATGCATGTTTGGCCTGGGTTTGTGTTGCAAACCCTGCCTAAGAGGATGTCGCTGAGGCCGATAGTATGTTGAAGATCATTGGTAGTGGTATTCGCACAAGATTTTTTATGAACTTCCTGGAAGCGAAATGAACAAACCCTTCATCTCCTTCCATTGCAGGTTGATTCCTCCATAGGACAGGGTAAGCTCCTCTCCTGCCCCATTGGCCAAAATAAAAGAGTTAAATAATAACTCCCACAATGGAAAGCATATCCAGTATTATGTGACGGTTGCCCATGCAAAACAGTGTCTGCAAGGGCAAGTCCTCGTTAGTATAGTGGACAGTATCTCCGCCTGTCACGCGCAAGACCGGGGTTCGATTCCCCGACGGGGAGGCTTCTTCTTTATGGCGGCCAAATAACACCTTGCATAAGCTCAGGCCTTACCGTTAAACTGCTGATAAAGCCAACCCGCCGTTCAAGACTCACCTGTTGATGATTAGCTGATTGCACGTGATAGGTCTTACTTTCAATAAAATGTTTGCAGTGGGTTTGTAAAAGGTGTTTTTATGCATGTTTGGCCTGGGTTTGTGTTGCAAACCCTGCCTAAGAGGATGTCGCTGAGGCCGATAGTATGTTGAAGATCATTGGTAGTGGTATTCGCACAAGATTTTTTATGAACTTCCTGGAAGCGAAATGAACAAACCCTTCATCTCCTTCCATTGCGGGTTGATTCCTCCATAGGACAGGGTAAGCTCCTCTCCTGCCCCATTGGCCAAAATAAAAGAGTTAAATAATAACTCCCACAATGGAAAGCATATCCAGTATTATGTGATGGTTGCCCATGCAAAGCAGTATCTGCAAGAGCAAGTCCTCGTTAGTATAGTGGACAGTATCTCCGCCTGTCACGCGGAAGACCGGGGTTCGATTCCCCGACGGGGAGGCTTCTTCTTTATGACGGCCAAATAACACCTTGCACAAGCTCAGGCCTTACCGTCAAACTGCTGATAAAGCCAACCCGCCGTTCAAGACTCACCTGTTGATGATTAGCTGATTGCACGTGATAGGTCTTACCTTCAATAAAATGTTTGCAGTGGGTTTGTAAAAGGTGCTTTTATGCATGTTTGGCCTGGGTTTGTGTTGCATTTACACTGTGGTGACCAGCAGGGGCCACCAGCGTATGGCGCTTCAAAGCAGTGAAACATTTTGCTAAGCGTTTGGTTCTATTGACTCAATGCTTTAAAAAGCTTCAACACTCTCTGTTTTTGAACAAATGCATGTGGCTCTGCTGTGAGCAGAGCATCCAAAAATACCAAAAACTCACAAATTTTCCCCGCCACGGAAATCTTTAGTAAAAGGCGAAAGATTTATGCGTGAATGAAGAGAAACTCGAGCTGTACCCCTGAGATGTTGGGCCAATGTGCTCCCACCAACATGCCACAATGCTCAGCAAGGGTAATGTCTGGTGCAGGCTCCTCCCACCCTGCTTTTTCCTTTTTCAAATCATCGAGCCATTTCCATTGGAAGGAGCAAATGTAATAAAAATCCGCCCCATCACCAGATGACCGCAAACCCTGCCTAAGAGGATGTCGCTGAGGCCGATAGTATGTTGAAGATCATTGGTAGTGGTATTCGCACAAGATTTTTTATGAACTTCCTGGAAGCGAAATGAACAAACCCTTCATCTCCTTCCATTGCGGGTTGATTCATCCATAGGACAGGGTAAGCTCCTCTCCTGCCCCATTGGCCATAATAAAAGAGTTAAATAATAACTCCCACAATGGAAAGCATATCCAGTATTATGTGACGGTTGCCCATGCAAAACAGTGTCTACAAGGGCAAGTCCTCGTTAGTATAGTGGACAGTATCTCCGCCTGTCACGCGGAAGACCGGGGATCGATTCCCCGACGGGGAGGCTTCTTCTTTATGGCGGCCAAATAACACCTTGCATAAGCTCAGGCCTTACCGTCAAACTGCTAATAAAGCCAACCCGCCGTTCAAGACTCACCTGTTGATGATTAGCTGATTGCACGTGATAGGTCTTACTTTCAATAAAATGTTTGCAGTGGGTTTGTAAAAGGTGTTTTTATGCATGTTTGGCCTGGGTTTGTGTTGCAAACCCTGCCTAAGAGGATGTCGCTGAGGCCGATAGTATGTTGAAGATCATTGGTAGTGGTATTCGCACAAGATTTTTTATGAACTTCCTGGAAGCGAAATGAACAAACCCTTCATCTCCTTCCATTGCAGGTTGATTCCTCCATAGGACAGGGTAAGCTCCTCTCCTGCCCCATTGGCCAAAATAAAAGAGTTAAATAATAACTCCCACAATGGAAAGCATATCCAGTATTATGTGACGGTTGCCCATGCAAAACAGTGTCTGCAAGGGCAAGTCCTCGTTAGTATAGTGGACAGTATCTCCGCCTGTCACGCGCAAGACCGGGGTTCGATTCCCCGACGGGGAGGCTTCTTCTTTATGGCGGCCAAATAACACCTTGCATAAGCTCAGGCCTTACCGTTAAACTGCTGATAAAGCCAACCCGCCGTTCAAGACTCACCTGTTGATGATTAGCTGATTGCACGTGATAGGTCTTACTTTCAATAAAATGTTTGCAGTGGGTTTGTAAAAGGTGTTTTTATGCATGTTTGGCCTGGGTTTGTGTTGCAAACCCTGCCTAAGAGGATGTCGCTGAGGCCGATAGTATGTTGAAGATCATTGGTAGTGGTATTCGCACAAGATTTTTTATGAACTTCCTGGAAGCGAAATGAACAAACCCTTCATCTCCTTCCATTGCGGGTTGATTCCTCCATAGGACAGGGTAAGCTCCTCTCCTGCCCCATTGGCCAAAATAAAAGAGTTAAATAATAACTCCCACAATGGAAAGCATATCCAGTATTATGTGACGGTTGCCCATGCAAAGCAGTGTCTGCAAGAGCAAGTCCTCGTTAGTATAGTGGACAGTATCTCCGCCTGTCACGCGGAAGACCGGGGTTCGATTCCCCGACGGGGAGGCTTCTTCTTTATGACGGCCAAATAACACCTTGCATAAGCTCAGGCCTTACCGTCAAACTGCTGATAAAGCCAACCCGCCGTTCAAGACTCACCTGTTGATGATTAGCTGATTGCACGTGATAGGTCTTACTTTCAATAAAATGTTTGCAGTGGGTTTGTAAAAGGTGTTTTTATGCATGTTTGGCCTGGGTTTGTGTTGCAAACCCTGCCTAAGAGGATGTCGCTGAGGCCGATAGTATGTTGAAGATCATTGGTAGTGGTATTCGCACAAGATTTTTTATGAACTTCCTGGAAGCGAAATGAACAAACAAACCCTTCATCTCCTTCCATTGCGGGTTGATTCCTCCATAGGACAGGGTAAGCTCCTCTCCTGCCCCATTGGCCAAAATAAAAGAGTTAAATAATAACTCCCACAATGGAAAGCATATCCAGTATTATGTGACAGTTGCCCATGCAAAACAGTGTCTGCAAGAGCAAGTCCTCGTTAGTATAGTGGACAGTATCTCCGCCTGTCACGCGGAAGACCGGGGTTCGATTCCCCAACGGGGAGGCTTCTTCTTTATGACGGCCAAATAACACCTTGCATAAGCTCAGGCCTTACCGTCAAACTGCTGATAAAGCCAACCCGTCGTTCAAGACTCACCTGTTGATGATTAGCTGATTGCACGTGATAGGTCTTACTTTCAATAAAATGTTTGCAGTGGGTTTGTAAAAGGTGTTTTTATGCATGTTTGGCCTGGGTTTGTGTTGCAAACCCTGCCTAAGAGGATGTCGCTGAGGCCGATAGTATGTTGAAGATCATTGGTAGTGGTATTCGCACAAGATTTTTTATGAACTTCCTGGAAGCGAAATGAACAAACCCTTCATCTCCTTCCATTGCGGGTTGATTCCTCCATAGGACAGGGTAAGCTCCTCTCCTGCCCCATTGGCCAAAATAAAAGAGTTAAATAATAACTCCCACAATGGAAAGCATATCTAGTATTATGTGACGGTTGCCCATGCAAAGCAGTGTCTGCAAGAGCAAGTCCTCGTTAGTATAGTGGACAGTATCGCCGCCTGTCACGCGGAAGACCGGGGTTCGATTCCCCGACGGGGAGGCTTCTTCTTTATGACGGCCAAATAACACCTTGCATAAGCTCAGGCCTTACCGTCAAACTGCTGATAAAGCCAACCCGCCGTTCAAGACTCACCTGTTGATGATTAGCTGATTGCACGTGATAGGTCTTACTTTCAATAAAATGTTTGCAGTGGGTTTGTAAAAGGTGTTTTTATGCATGTTTGGCCTGGGTTTGTGTTGCAAACCCTGCCTAAGAGGATGTCGCTGAGGCCGATAGTATGTTGAAGATCATTGGTAGTGGTATTCGCACAAGATTTTTTATGAACTTCCTGGAAGCGAAATGAACAAACAAACCCTTCATCTCCTTCCATTGCGGGTTGATTCCTCCATAGGACAGGGTAAGCTCCTCTCCTGCCCCATTGGCCAAAATAAAAGAGTTAAATAATAACTCCCACAATGGAAAGCATATCCAGTATTATGTGACAGTTGCCCATGCAAAACAGTGTCTGCAAGAGCAAGTCCTCGTTAGTATAGTGGACAGTATCTCCGCCTGTCACGCGGAAGACCGGGGTTCGATTCCCCAACGGGGAGGCTTCTTCTTTATGACGGCCAAATAACACCTTGCATAAGCTCAGGCCTTACCGTCAAACTGCTGATAAAGCCAACCCGTCGTTCAAGACTCACCTGTTGATGATTAGCTGATTGCACGTGATAGGTCTTACTTTCAATAAAATGTTTGCAGTGGGTTTGTAAAAGGTGTTTTTATGCATGTTTGGCCTGGGTTTGTGTTGCATTTACACTGTGGTGACCAGCAGGGGCCACCAGCGTGTGGCGCTTCAAAGCAGTGAAACATTTTGCCAAGCGTTTGGTTCTATTGACTCAAAGCTTTAAAAAGCTTCAACACTCTCTGTTTTTGAACAAATGCATGTGGCTCTGCTGTGAGCAGAGCATCCAAAAATACCAAAAACTCGCAAATGTTCCCCTCCACGGAAATCTTTAGTAAAAGGCGAAAGATTTATGCGTGAATGAAGAGAAACTCGAGCTGTACCCCTGAGATGTTGGGCCAATGTGCTCCCACCAACATGCCACAATGCTCAGCAAGGGTAATGTCTGGTGCAGGCTCCTCCCACCCTGCTTTTTTCTTTTTCAAATCATCGAGCCATTTCCATTGGAAGGAGCAAATGTAATAAGAATCCGCCCCATCACCAGATGACTGCAAACCCTGCCTAAGAGGATGTCGCTGAGTCCGATAGTATGTTGAAGATCATTGGTAGTGGTATTCGCACAAGATTTTTTATGAACTTCCTGGAAGCGAAATGAACAAACCCTTCATCTCCTTCCATTGCGGGTTGATTCCTCCATAGGACAGGGTAAGCTCCTCTCCTGCCCCATTGGCCAAAATAAAAGAGTTAAATAATAACTCCCACAATGGAAAGCATATCCAGTATTATGTGACGGTTGCCCATGCAAAGCAGTGTCTGCAAGAGCAAGTCCTCGTTAGTATAGTGGACAGTATCTCCGCCTGTCACGCGGAAGACCGGGGTTCGATTCCCCG
Source organism: Romanogobio albipinnatus (assembly GCA_023566225.1). Lineage (NCBI taxonomy): Eukaryota > Metazoa > Chordata > Actinopteri > Cypriniformes > Gobionidae > Romanogobio > Romanogobio albipinnatus. The sequence continues at coordinate 15,699,305 of CM042248.1, read as the reverse complement.
ACGGGGAGGCTTCTTCTTTATGACGGCCAAATAACACCTTGCATAAGCTCAGGCCTTACCGTCAAACTGCTGATAAAGCCAACCCGCCGTTCAAGACTCACCTGTTGATGATTAGCTGATTGCACGTGATAGGTCTTACTTTCAATAAAATGTTTGCAGTGGGTTTGTAAAAGGTGTTTTTATGCATGTTTGGCCTGGGTTTGTGTTGCAAACCCTGCCTAAGAGGATGTCGCTGAGGCCGATAGTATGTTGAAGATCATTGGTAGTGGTATTCGCACAAGATTTTTTATGAACTTCCTGGAAGCGAAATTAACAAACAAACCCTTCATCTCCTTCCATTGCGGGTTGATTCCTCCATAGGACAGGGTAAGCTCCTCTCCTGCCCCATTGGCCAAAATAAAAGAGTTAAATAATAACTCCCACAATGGAAAGCATATCCAGTATTATGTGACAGTTGCCCATGCAAAACAGTGTCTGCAAGAGCAAGTCCTCGTTAGTATAGTGGACAGTATCTCCGCCTGTCACGCGGAAGACCGGGGTTCGATTCCCCAACGGGGAGGCTTCTTCTTTATGACGGCCAAATAACACCTTGCATAAGCTCAGGCCTTACCGTCAAACTGCTGATAAAGCCAACCCGTCGTTCAAGACTCACCTGTTGATGATTAGCTGATTGCACGTGATAGGTCTTACTTTCAATAAAATGTTTGCAGTGGGTTTGTAAAAGGTGTTTTTATGCATGTTTGGCCTGGGTTTGTGTTGCATTTACACTGTGGTGACCAGCAGGGGCCACCAGCGTGTGGCGCTTCAAAGCAGTGAAACATTTTGCCAAGCGTTTGGTTCTATTGACTCAAAGCTTTAAAAAGCTTCAACACTCTCTGTTTTTGAACAAATGCATGTGGCTCTGCTGTGAGCAGAGCATCCAAAAATACCAAAAACTCGCAAATGTTCCCCTCCACGGAAATCTTTAGTAAAAGGCGAAAGATTTATGCGTGAATGAAGAGAAACTCGAGCTGTACCCCTGAGATGTTGGGCCAATGTGCTCCCACCAACATGCCACAATGCTCAGCAAGGGTAATGTCTGGTGCAGGCTCCTCCCACCCTGCTTTTTTCTTTTTCAAATCATCGAGCCATTTCCATTGGAAGGAGCAAATGTAATAAGAATCCGCCCCATCACCAGATGACTGCAAACCCTGCCTAAGAGGATGTCGCTGAGGCCGATAGTATGTTGAAGATCATTGGTAGTGGTATTCGCACAAGATTTTTTATGAACTTCCTGGAAGCGAAATGAACAAACCCTTCATCTCCTTCCATTGCGGGTTGATTCCTCCATAGGACAGGGTAAGCTCCTCTCCTGCCCCATTGGCCAAAATAAAAGAGTTAAATAATAACTCCCACAATGGAAAGCATATCCAGTATTATGTGACGGTTGCCCATGCAAAGCAGTGTCTGCAAGAGCAAGTCCTCGTTAGTATAGTGGACAGTATCTCCGCCTGTCACGCGGAAGACCGGGGTTCGATTCCCCGACGGGGAGGCTTCTTCTTTATGACGGCCAAATAACACCTTGCATAAGCTCAGGCCTTACCGTCAAACTGCTGATAAAGCCAACCCGCCGTTCAAGACTCACCTGTTGATGATTAGCTGATTGCACGTGATAGGTCTTACTTTCAATAAAATGTTTGCAGTGGGTTTGTAAAAGGTGTTTTTATGCATGTTTGGCCTGGGTTTGTGTTGCATTTACACTGTGGTGACCAGCAGGGGCCACCAGCGTGTGGCGCTTCAAAGCATCGAAACATTTTGCCAAGCGTTTGGTTCTATTGACTCAAAGCTTTAACACTCTCTGTTTTTGAACAAATGCATGTAGCTCTGCTGTGAGCAGAGCATCCAAAAATACCAAAAACTCGCAAATGTTCCCCTCCACAGAAATCTTTAGTAAAAGGCGAAAGATTTATGCGTGAATGAAGAGAAACTCGAGCTGTACCCCTGAGATGTTGGGCCAATGTGCTCCCACCAACATGCCACAATGCTCAGCAAGGGTAATGTCTGGTGCAGGCTCCTCCCACCCTGCTTTTTCCTTTTTCAAATCATCGAGCCATTTCCATTGGAAGGAGCAAATGTAATAAGAATCCGCCCCATCACCAGATGACCGCAAACCCTGCCTAAGAGGATGTCGCTGAGGCCCATAGTATGTTGAAGATCATTGGTAGTGGTATTCGCACAAGATTTTTTATGAACTTCCTGGAAGCGAAATGAACAAACCCTTCATCTCCTTCCATTGCGGGTTGATTCCTCCATAGGACAGGGTAAGCTCCTCTCCTGCCCCATTGGCCAAAATAAAAGAGTTAAATAATAACTCCCACAATGGAAAGCATATCCAGTATTATGTGACGGTTGCCCATGCAAAACAGTGTCTGCAAGAGCAAGTCCTCGTTAGTATAATGGACAGTATCTCCGCCTGTCACGCGTAAGACCGGGGTTCGATTCCCCGATGGGGAGGCTTCTTCTTTATGACGGCCAAATAACACCTTGCACAAGCTCAGGCCTTACCGTCAAACTGCTGATAAAGCCAACCCGCCGTTCAAGACTCACCTGTTGATGATTAGCTGATTGCACGTGATAGGTCTTACCTTCAATAAAATGTTTGCAGTGGGTTTGTAAAAGGTGCTTTTATGCATGTTTGGCCTGGGTTTGTGTTGCATTTACACTGTGGTGACCAGCAGGGGCCACCAGCGTATGGCGCTTCAAAGCAGTGAAACATTTTGCCAAGCGTTTGGTTCTATTGACTCAATGCTTTAAAAAGCTTCAACACTCTCTGTTTTTGAACAAATGCATGTGGCTCTGCTGTGAGCAGAGCATCCAAAAATACCAAAAACTCACAAATGTTCCCCGCCACGGAAATCTTTAGTAAAAGGCGAAAGATTTATGCGTGAATGAAGAGAAACTCGAGCTGTACCCCTGAGATGTTGGGCCAATGTGCTCCCACCAACATGCCACAATGCTCAGCAAGGGTAATGTCTGGTGCAGGCTCCTCCCACCCTGCTTTTTCCTTTTTCAAATCATCGAGCCATTTCCATTGGAAGGAGCAAATGTAATAAAAATCCGCCCCATCACCAGATGACCGCAAACCCTGCCTAAGAGGATGTCGCTGAGGCCGATAGTATGTTGAAGATCATTGGTAGTGGTATTCGCACAAGATTTTTTATGAACTTCCTGGAAGCGAAATGAACAAACCCTTCATCTCCTTCCATTGCGGGTTGATTCATCCATAGGACAGGGTAAGCTCCTCTCCTGCCCCATTGGCCATAATAAAAGAGTTAAATAATAACTCCCACAATGGAAAGCATATCCAGTATTATGTGACGGTTGCCCATGCAAAACAGTGTCTACAAGGGCAAGTCCTCGTTAGTATAGTGGACAGTATCTCCGCCTGTCACGCGGAAGACCGGGGTTCGATTCCCCGACGGGGAGGCTTCTTCTTTATGGCGGCCAAATAACACCTTGCATAAGCTCAGGCCTTACCGTCAAACTGCTAATAAAGCCAACCCGCCGTTCAAGACTCACCTGTTGATGATTAGCTGATTGCACGTGATAGGTCTTACTTTCAATAAAATGTTTGCAGTGGGTTTGTAAAAGGTGTTTTTATGCATGTTTGGCCTGGGTTTGTGTTGCAAACCCTGCCTAAGAGGATGTCGCTGAGGCCGATAGTATGTTGAAGATCATTGGTAGTGGTATTCGCACAAGATTTTTTATGAACTTCCTGGAAGCGAAATGAACAAACCCTTCATCTCCTTCCATTGCAGGTTGATTCCTCCATAGGACAGGGTAAGCTCCTCTCCTGCCCCATTGGCCAAAATAAAAGAGTTAAATAATAACTCCCACAATGGAAAGCATATCCAGTATTATGTGACGGTTGCCCATGCAAAACAGTGTCTGCAAGGGCAAGTCCTCGTTAGTATAGTGGACAGTATCTCCGCCTGTCACGCGCAAGACCGGGGTTCGATTCCCCGACGGGAAGGCTTCTTCTTTATGGCGGCCAAATAACACCTTGCATAAGCTCAGGCCTTACCGTCAAACTGCTGATAAAGCCAACCCGCCGTTCAAGACTCACCTGTTGATGATTAGCTGATTGCACGTGATAGGTCTTACTTTCAATAAAATGTTTGCAGTGGGTTTGTAAAAGGTGTTTTTATGCATGTTTGGCCTGGGTTTGTGTTGCAAACCCTGCCTAAGAGGATGTCGCTGAGGCCGATAGTATGTTGAAGATCATTGGTAGTGGTATTCGCACAAGATTTTTTATGAACTTCCTGGAAGCGAAATGAACAAACCCTTCATCTCCTTCCATTGCGGGTTGATTCCTCCATAGGACAGGGTAAGCTCCTCTCCTGCCCCATTGGCCAAAATAAAAGAGTTAAATAATAACTCCCACAATGGAAAGCATATCCAGTATTATGTGACGGTTGCCCATGCAAAGCAGTGTCTGCAAGAGCAAGTCCTCGTTAGTATAGTGGACAGTATCTCCGCCTGTCACGCGGAAGACCGGGGTTCGATTCCCCAACGGGGAGGCTTCTTCTTTATGACGGCCAAATAACACCTTGCATAAGCTCAGGCCTTACCGTCAAACTGCTGATAAAGCCAACCCGCCGTTCAAGACTCACCTGTTGATGATTAGCTGATTGCACGTGATAGGTCTTACTTTCAATAAAATGTTTGCAGTGGGTTTGTAAAAGGTGTTTTTATGCATGTTTGGCCTGGGTTTGTGTTGCAAACCCTGCCTAAGAGGATGTCGCTGAGGCCGATAGTATGTTGAAGATCATTGGTAGTGGTATTCGCACAAGATTTTTTATGAACTTCCTGGAAGCGAAATGAACAAACAAACCCTTCATCTCCTTCCATTGCGGGTTGATTCCTCCATAGGACAGGGTAAGCTCCTCTCCTGCCCCATTGGCCAAAATAAAAGAGTTAAATAATAACTCCCACAATGGAAAGCATATCCAGTATTATGTGACAGTTGCCCATGCAAAACAGTGTCTGCAAGAGCAAGTCCTCGTTAGTATAGTGGACAGTATCTCCGCCTGTCACGCGGAAGACCGGGGTTCGATTCCCCAACGGGGAGGCTTCTTCTTTATGACGGCCAAATAACACCTTGCATAAGCTCAGGCCTTACCGTCAAACTGCTGATAAAGCCAACCCGTCGTTCAAGACTCACCTGTTGATGATTAGCTGATTGCACGTGATAGGTCTTACTTTCAATAAAATGTTTGCAGTGGGTTTGTAAAAGGTGTTTTTATGCATGTTTGGCCTGGGTTTGTGTTGCAAACCCTGCCTAAGAGGATGTCGCTGAGGCCGATAGTATGTTGAAGATCATTGGTAGTGGTATTCGCACAAGATTTTTTATGAACTTCCTGGAAGCGAAATGAACAAACAAACCCTTCATCTCCTTCCATTGCGGGTTGATTCCTCCATAGGACAGGGTAAGCTCCTCTCCTGCCCCATTGGCCAAAATAAAAGAGTTAAATAATAACTCCCACAATGGAAAGCATATCCAGTATTATGTGACAGTTGCCCATGCAAAACAGTGTCTGCAAGAGCAAGTCCTCGTTAGTATAGTGGACAGTATCTCCGCCTGTCACGCGGAAGACCGGGGTTCGATTCCCCAACGGGGAGGCTTCTTCTTTATGACGGCCAAATAACACCTTGCATAAGCTCAGGCCTTACCGTCAAACTGCTGATAAAGCCAACCCGTCGTTCAAGACTCACCTGTTGATGATTAGCTGATTGCACGTGATAGGTCTTACTTTCAATAAAATGTTTGCAGTGGGTTTGTAAAAGGTGTTTTTATGCATGTTTGGCCTGGGTTTGTGTTGCAAACCCTGCCTAAGAGGATGTCGCTGAGGCCGATAGTATGTTGAAGATCATTGGTAGTGGTATTCGCACAAGATTTTTTATGAACTTCCTGGAAGCGAAATGAACAAACCCTTCATCTCCTTCCATTGCGGGTTGATTCCTCCATAGGACAGGGTAAGCTCCTCTCCTGCCCCATTGGCCAAAATAAAAGAGTTAAATAATAACTCCCACAATGGAAAGCATATCCAGTATTATGTGACGGTTGCCCATGCAAAGCAGTGTCTGCAAGAGCAAGTCCTCGTTAGTATAGTGGACAGTATCTCCGCCTGTCACGCGGAAGACCGGGGTTCGATTCCCCGACGGGGAGGCTTCTTCTTTATGACGGCCAAATAACACCTTGCATAAGCTCAGGCCTTACCGTCAAACTGCTGATAAAGCCAACCCGCCGTTCAAGACTCACCTGTTGATGATTAGCTGATTGCACGTGATAGGTCTTACTTTCAATAAAATGTTTGCAGTGGGTTTGTAAAAGGTGTTATTATGCATGTTTGGCCTGGGTTTGTGTTGCAAACCCTGCCTAAGAGGATGTCGCTGAGGCCGATAGTATGTTGAAGATCATTGGTAGTGGTATTCGCACAAGATTTTTTATGAACTTCCTGGAAGCGAAATGAACAAACAAACCCTTCATCTCCTTCCATTGCGGGTTGATTCCTCCATAGGACAGGGTAAGCTCCTCTCCTGCCCCATTGGCCAAAATAAAAGAGTTAAATAATAACTCCCACAATGGAAAGCATATCCAGTATTATGTGACAGTTGCCCATGCAAAACAGTGTCTGCAAGAGCAAGTCCTCGTTAGTATAGTGGACAGTATCTCCGCCTGTCACGCGGAAGACCGGGGTTCGATTCCCCAACGGGGAGGCTTCTTCTTTATGACGGCCAAATAACACCTTGCATAAGCTCAGGCCTTACCGTCAAACTGCTGATAAAGCCAACCCGTCGTTCAAGACTCACCTGTTGATGATTAGCTGATTGCACGTGATAGGTCTTACTTTCAATAAAATGTTTGCAGTGGGTTTGTAAAAGGTGTTTTTATGCATGTTTGGCCTGGGTTTGTGTTGCATTTACACTGTGGTGACCAGCAGGGGCCACCAGCGTGTGGCGCTTCAAAGCAGTGAAACATTTTGCCAAGCGTTTGGTTCTATTGACTCAAAGCTTTAAAAAGCTTCAACACTCTCTGTTTTTGAACAAATGCATGTGGCTCTGCTGTGAGCAGAGCATCCAAAAATACCAAAAACTCGCAAATGTTCCCCTCCACGGAAATCTTTAGTAAAAGGCGAAAGATTTATGCGTGAATGAAGAGAAACTCGAGCTGTACCCCTGGGATGTTGGGCCAATGTGCTCCCACCAACATGCCACAATGCTCAGCAAGGGTAATGTCTGGTGCAGGCTCCTCCCACCCTGCTTTTTTCTTTTTCAAATCATCGAGCCATTTCCATTGGAAGGAGCAAATGTAATAAGAATCCGCCCCATCACCAGATGACCGCAAACCCTGCCTAAGAGGATGTCGCTGAGGCCGATAGTATGTTGAAGATCATTGGTAGTGGTATTCGCACAAGATTTTTTATGAACTTCCTGGAAGCGAAATGAACAAACCCTTCATCTCCTTCCATTGCGGGTTGATTCATCCATAGGACAGGGTAAGCTCCTCTCCTGCCCCATTGGCCAAAATAAAAGAGTTAAATAATAACTCCCACAATGGAAAGCATATCCAGTATTATGTGACGGTTGCCCATGCAAAACAGTGTCTACAAGGGCAAGTCCTCGTTAGTATAGTGGACAGTATCTCCGCCTGTCACGCGGAAGACCGGGGTTCGATTCCCCGACGGGGAGGCTTCTTCTTTATGGTGGCCAAATAACACCTTGCATAAGCTCAGGCCTTACCATCAAACTGCTAATAAAGCCAACCCGCCGTTCAAGACTCACCTGTTGATGATTAGCTGATTGCACGTGATAGGTCTTACTTTCAATAAAATGTTTGCAGTGGGTTTGTAAAAGGTGTTTTTATGCATGTTTGGCTTGGGTTTGTGTTGCAAACCCTGCCTAAGAGGATGTCGCTGAGGCCGATAGTATGTTGAAGATCATTGGTAGTGGTATTCGCACAAGATTTTTTATGAACTTCCTGGAAGCGAAATGAACAAACCCTTCATCTCCTTCCATTGCGGGTTGATTCCTCCATAGGACAGGGTAAGCTCCTCTCCTGCCCCATTGGCCAAAATAAAAGAGTTAAATAATAACTCCCACAATGGAAAGCATATCCAGTATTATGTGACGGTTGCCCATGCAAAACAGTGTCTGCAAGAGCAAGTCCTCGTTAGTATAGTGGACAGTATCTCCGCCTGTCACGCGGAAGACCGGGGTTCGATTCCCCGACGGGGAGGCTTCTTCTTTATGACGGCCAAATAACACCTTGCATAAGCTCAGGCCTTACCGTCAAACTGCTGATAAAGCCAACCCGCCGTTCAAGACTCACCTGTTGATGATTAGCTGATTGCACGTGATAGGTCTTACTTTCAATAAAATGTTTGCAGTGGGTTTGTAAAAGGTGTTTTTATGCATGTTTGGCCTGGGTTTGTGTTGCAAACCCTGCCTAAGAGGATGTCGCTGAGGCCGATAGTATGTTGAAGATCATTGGTAGTGGTATTCGCACAAGATTTTTTATGAACTTCCTGGAAGCGAAATTAACAAACCCTTCATCTCCTTCCATTGCGGGTTGATTCCTCCATAGGACAGGGTAAGCTCCTCTCCTGCCCCATTGGCCAAAATAAAAGAGTTAAATAATAACTCCCACAATGGAAAGCATATCCAGTATTATGTGACGGTTGCCCATGCAAAACAGTGTCTGCAAGAGCAAGTCCTCGTTAGTATAGTGGACAGTATCTCCGCCTGTCACGCGGAAGACCGGGGTTCGATTCCCCGACGGGGAGGCTTCTTCTTTATGACGGCCAAATAACACCTTGCATAAGCTCAGGCCTTACCGTCAAACTGCTGATAAAGCCAACCCGTCGTTCAAGACTCACCTGTTGATGATTAGCTGATTGCACGTGATAGGTCTTACTTTCAATAAAATGTTTGCAGTGGGTTTGTAAAAGGTGTTTTTATGCATGTTTGGCCTGGGTTTGCGCTGCATTTACACTGTGGTGACCAGCAGGGGCCACCAGCGTGTGGCGCTTCAAAGCAGTGAAACATTTTGCCAAGCGTTTGGTTCTATTGACTCAAACCTTTAAAAAGCTTCAACACTCTCTGTTTTTGAACAAATGCATGTGGCTCTGCTGTGAGCAGAGCATCCAAAAATACCAAAAACTCGCAAATGTTCCCCTCCACGGAAATCTTTAGTAAAAGGCGAAAGATTTATGCGTGAATGAAGAGAAACTCGAGCTGTACCCCTGAGATGTTGGGCCAATGTGCTCCCACCAACATGCCACAATGCTCAGCAAGGGTAATGTCTGGTGCAGGCTCCTCCCACCCTGCTTTTTTCTTTTTCAAATCATCGAGCCATTTCCATTGGAAGGAGCAAATGTAATAAGAATCCGCCCCATCACCAGATGACCGCAAACCCTGCCTAAGAGGATGTCGCTGAGGCCGATAGTATGTTGAAGATCATTGGTAGTGGTATTCGCACAAGATTTTTTATGAACTTCCTGGAAGCGAAATGAACAAACCCTTCATCTCCTTCCATTGCGGGTTGATTCCTCCATAGGACAGGGTAAGCTCCTCTCCTGCCCCATTGGCCAAAATAAAAGAGTTAAATAATAACTCCCACAATGGAAAGCATATCCAGTATTATGTGACGGTTGCCCATGCAAAACAGTGTCTGCAAGAGCAAGTCCTCGTTAGTATAGTGGACAGTATCTCCGCCTGTCACGCGGAAGACTGGGGTTCGATTCCCTGACGGGGAGGCTTCTTCTTTATGGCGGCCAAATAACACCTTGCATAAGCTCAGGCCTTACCGTCAAACTGCTGATAAAGCCAACCCGCCGTTCAAGACTCACCTGTTGATGATTAGCTGATTGCACGTGATAGGTCTTACTTTCAATAAAATGTTTGCAGTGGGTTTGTAAAAGGTGTTTTTATGCATGTTTGGCCTGGGTTTGTGTTGCAAACCCTGCCTAAGAGGATGTCGCTGAGGCCGATAGTATGTTGAAGATCATTGGTAGTGGTATTCGCACAAGATTTTTTATGAACTTCCTGGAAGCGAAATGAACAAACCCTTCATCTCCTTCCATTGCGGGTTGATTCCTCCATAGGACAGAGTAAGCTCCTCTCCTGCCCCATTGGCCAAAATAAAAGAGTTAAATAATAACTCCCACAATGGAAAGCATATCCAGTATTATGTGACGGTTGCCCATGCAAAGCAGTGTCTGCAAGAGCAAGTCCTCGTTAGTATAGTGGACAGTATCTCCGCCTGTCACGCGGAAGACCGGGGTTCGATTCCCCGACGGGGAGGCTTCTTCTTTATGACGGCCAAATAACACCTTGCATAAGCTCAGGCCTTACCGTCAAACTGCTGATAAAGCCAACCCGCCGTTCAAGACTCACCTGTTGATGATTAGCTGATTGCACGTGATAGGTCTTACTTTCAATAAAATGTTTGCAGTGGGTTTGTAAAAGGTGTTTTTATGCATGTTTGGCCTGGGTTTGTGTTGCAAACCCTGCCTATGAGGATGTCGCTGAGGCCGATAGTATGTTGAAGATCATTGGTAGTGGTATTCGCACAAGATTTTTTATGAACTTCCTGGAAGCGAAATGAACAAACAAACCCTTCATCTCCTTCCATTGCGGGTTGATTCCTCCATAGGACAGGGTAAGCTCCTCTCCTGCCCCATTGGCCAAAATAAAAGAGTTAAATAATAACTCCCACAATGGAAAGCATATCCAGTATTATGTGACAGTTGCCCATGCAAAACAGTGTCTGCAAGAGCAAGTCCTCGTTAGTATAGTGGACAGTATCTCCGCCTGTCACGCGGAAGACCGGGGTTCGATTCCCCAACGGGGAGGCTTCTTCTTTATGACGGCCAAATAACACCTTGCATAAGCTCAGGCCTTACCGTCAAACTGCTGATAAAGCCAACCCGTCGTTCAAGACTCACCTTTTGATGATTAGCTGATTGCACGTGATAGGTCTTACTTTCAATAAAATGTTTGCAGTGGGTTTGTAAAAGGTGTTTTTATGCATGTTTGGCCTGGGTTTGTGTTGCAAACCCTGCCTAAGAGGATGTCGCTGAGGCCGATAGTATGTTGAAGATCATTGGTAGTGGTATTCGCACAAGATTTTTTATGAACTTCCTGGAAGCGAAATGAACAAACCCTTCATCTCCTTCCATTGCGGGTTGATTCCTCCATAGGACAGGGTAAGCTCCTCTCCTGCCCCATTGGCCAAAATAAAAGAGTTAAATAATAACTCCCACAATGGAAAGCATATCCAGTATTATGTGACGGTTGCCCATGCAAAGCAGTGTCTGCAAGAGCAAGTCCTCGTTAGTATAGTGGACAGTATCTCCGCCTGTCACGCGGAAGACCGGGGTTCGATTCCCCGACGGGGAGGCTTCTTCTTTATGACGGCCAAATAACACCTTGCATAAGCTCAGGCCTTACCGTCAAACTGCTGATAAAGCCAACCCGTCGTTCAAGACTCACCTGTTGATGATTAGCTGATTGCACGTGATAGGTCTTACTTTCAATAAAATGTTTGCAGTGGGTTTGTAAAAGGTGTTTTTATGCATGTTTGGCCTGGGTTTGTGTTGCAAACCCTGCCTAAGAGGATGTCGCTGAGGCCGATAGTATGTTGAAGATCATTGGTAGTGGTATTCGCACAAGATTTTTTATGAACTTCCTGGAAGCGAAATGAACAAACCCTTCATCTCCTTCCATTGCGGGTTGATTCCTCCATAGGACAGTGTAAGCTCCTCTCCTGCCCCATTGGCCAAAATAAAAGAGTTAAATAATAACTCCCACAATGGAAAGCATATCCAGTATTATGTGACGGTTGCCCATGCAAAGCAGTGTCTGCAAGAGCAAGTCCTCGTTAGTATAGTGGACAGTATCTCCGCCTGTCACGCGGAAGACCGGGGTTCGATTCCCCGACGGGGAGGCTTCTTCTTTATGACGGCCAAATAACACCTTGCATAAGCTCAGGCCTTACCGTCAAACTGCTGATAAAGCCAACCCGCCGTTCAAGACTCACCTGTTGATGATTAGCTGATTGCACGTGATAGGTCTTACTTTCAATAAAATGTTTGCAGTGGGTTTGTAAAAGGTGTTATTATGCATGTTTGGCCTGGGTTTGTGTTGCAAACCCTGCCTAAGAGGATGTCGCTGAGGCCGATAGTATGTTGAAGATCATTGGTAGTGGTATTCGCACAAGATTTTTTATGAACTTCCTGGAAGCGAAATGAACAAACCCTTCATCTCCTTCCATTGCGGGTTGATTCCTCCATAGGACAGGGTAAGCTCCTCTCCTGCCCCATTGGCCAAAATAAAAGAGTTAAATAATAACTCCCACAATGGAAAGCATATCCAGTATTATGTGACGGTTGCCCATGCAAAACAGTGTCTACAAGGGCAAGTCCTCGTTAGTATAGTGGACAGTATCTCCGCCTGTCACGCGGAAGACCGGGGTTCGATTCCCCGACGGGGAGGCTTCTTCTTTATGGTGGCCAAATAACACCTTGCATAAGCTCAGGCCTTACCATCAAACTGCTAATAAAGCCAACCCGCCGTTCAAGACTCACCTGTTGATGATTAGCTGATTGCACGTGATAGGTCTTACTTTCAATAAAATGTTTGCAGTGGGTTTGTAAAAGGTGTTTTTATGCATGTTTGGCCTGGGTTTGTGTTGCAAACCCTGCCTAAGAGGATGTCGCTGAGGCCGATAGTATGTTGAAGATCATTGGTAGTGGTATTCGCACAAGATTTTTTATGAACTTCCTGGAAGCGAAATGAACAAACCCTTCATCTCCTTCCATTGCGGGTTGATTCCTCCATAGGACAGGGTAAGCTCCTCTCCTGCCCCATTGGCCAAAATAAAAGAGTTAAATAATAACTCCCACAATGGAAAGCATATCCAGTATTATGTGACGGTTGCCCATGCAAAACAGTGTCTGCAAGAGCAAGTCCTCGTTAGTATAGTGGACAGTATCTCCGCCTGTCACGCGGAAGACCGGGGTTCGATTCCCCGACGGGGAGGCTTCTTCTTTATGACGGCCAAATAACACCTTGCATAAGCTCAGGCCTTACCGTCAAACTGCTGATAAAGCCAACCCGTCGTTCAAGACTCACCTGTTGATGATTAGCTGATTGCACGTGATAGGTCTTACTTTCAATAAAATGTTTGCAGTGGGTTTGTAAAAGGTGTTTTTATGCATGTTTGGCCTGGGTTTGCGCTGCATTTACACTGTGGTGACCAGCAGGGGCCACCAGCGTGTGGCGCTTCAAAGCAGTGAAACATTTTGCCAAGCGTTTGGTTCTATTGACTCAAACCTTTAAAAAGCTTCAACACTCTCTGTTTTTGAACAAATGCATGTGGCTCTGCTGTGAGCAGAGCATCCAAAAATACCAAAAACTCGCAAATGTTCCCCTCCACGGAAATCTTTAGTAAAAGGCGAAAGATTTATGCGTGAATGAAGAGAAACTCGAGCTGTACCCCTGAGATGTTGGGCCAATGTGCTCCCACCAACATGCCACAATGCTCAGCAAGGGTAATGTCTGGTGCAGGCTCCTCCCACCCTGCTTTTTTCTTTTTCAAATCATCGAGCCATTTCCATTGGAAGGAGCAAATGTAATAAGAATCCGCCCCATCACCAGATGACCGCAAACCCTGCCTAAGAGGATGTCGCTGAGGCCGATAGTATGTTGAAGATCATTGGTAGTGGTATTCGCACAAGATTTTTTATGAACTTCCTGGAAGCGAAATGAACAAACCCTTCATCTCCTTCCATTGCGGGTTGATTCCTCCATAGGACAGGGTAAGCTCCTCTCCTGCCCCATTGGCCAAAATAAAAGAGTTAAATAATAACTCCCACAATGGAAAGCATATCCAGTATTATGTGACGGTTGCCCATGCAAAACAGTGTCTGCAAGAGCAAGTCCTCGTTAGTATAGTGGACAGTATCTCCGCCTGTCACGCGGAAGACTGGGGTTCGATTCCCTGACGGGGAGGCTTCTTCTTTATGGCGGCCAAATAACACCTTGCATAAGCTCAGGCCTTACCGTCAAACTGCTGATAAAGCCAACCCGCCGTTCAAGACTCACCTGTTGATGATTAGCTGATTGCACGTGATAGGTCTTACTTTCAATAAAATGTTTGCAGTGGGTTTGTAAAAGGTGTTTTTATGCATGTTTGGCCTGGGTTTGTGTTGCAAACCCTGCCTAAGAGGATGTCGCTGAGGCCGATAGTATGTTGAAGATCATTGGTAGTGGTATTCGCACAAGATTTTTTATGAACTTCCTGGAAGCGAAATGAACAAACCCTTCATCTCCTTCCATTGCGGGTTGATTCCTCCATAGGACAGAGTAAGCTCCTCTCCTGCCCCATTGGCCAAAATAAAAGAGTTAAATAATAACTCCCACAATGGAAAGCATATCCAGTATTATGTGACGGTTGCCCATGCAAAGCAGTGTCTGCAAGAGCAAGTCCTCGTTAGTATAGTGGACAGTATCTCCGCCTGTCACGCGGAAGACCGGGGTTCGATTCCCCGACGGGGAGGCTTCTTCTTTATGACGGCCAAATAACACCTTGCATAAGCTCAGGCCTTACCGTCAAACTGCTGATAAAGCCAACCCGCCGTTCAAGACTCACCTGTTGATGATTAGCTGATTGCACGTGATAGGTCTTACTTTCAATAAAATGTTTGCAGTGGGTTTGTAAAAGGTGTTTTTATGCATGTTTGGCCTGGGTTTGTGTTGCAAACCCTGCCTAAGAGGATGTCGCTGAGGCCGATAGTATGTTGAAGATCATTGGTAGTGGTATTCGCACAAGATTTTTTATGAACTTCCTGGAAGCGAAATGAACAAACAAACCCTTCATCTCCTTCCATTGCGGGTTGATTCCTCCATAGGACAGGGTAAGCTCCTCTCCTGCCCCATTGGCCAAAATAAAAGAGTTAAATAATAACTCCCACAATGGAAAGCATATCCAGTATTATGTGACAGTTGCCCATGCAAAACAGTGTCTGCAAGAGCAAGTCCTCGTTAGTATAGTGGACAGTATCTCCGCCTGTCACGCGGAAGACCGGGGTTCGATTCCCCAACGGGGAGGCTTCTTCTTTATGACGGCCAAATAACACCTTGCATAAGCTCAGGCCTTACCGTCAAACTGCTGATAAAGCCAACCCGTCGTTCAAGACTCACCTGTTGATGATTAGCTGATTGCACGTGATAGGTCTTACTTTCAATAAAATGTTTGCAGTGGGTTTGTAAAAGGTGTTTTTATGCATGTTTGGCCTGGGTTTGTGTTGCAAACCCTGCCTAAGAGGATGTCGCTGAGGCCGATAGTATGTTGAAGATCATTGGTAGTGGTATTCGCACAAGATTTTTTATGAACTTCCTGGAAGCGAAATGAACAAACCCTTCATCTCCTTCCATTGCGGGTTGATTCCTCCATAGGACAGGGTAAGCTCCTCTCCTGCCCCATTGGCCAAAATAAAAGAGTTAAATAATAACTCCCACAATGGAAAGCATATCCAGTATTATGTGACGGTTGCCCATGCAAAGCAGTGTCTGCAAGAGCAAGTCCTCGTTAGTATAGTGGACAGTATCTCCGCCTGTCACGCGGAAGACCGGGGTTCGATTCCCCGACGGGGAGGCTTCTTCTTTATGACGGCCAAATAACACCTTGCATAAGCTCAGGCCTTACCGTCAAACTGCTGATAAAGCCAACCCGTCGTTCAAGACTCACCTGTTGATGATTAGCTGATTGCACGTGATAGGTCTTACTTTCAATAAAATGTTTGCAGTGGGTTTGTAAAAGGTGTTTTTATGCATGTTTGGCCTGGGTTTGTGTTGCAAACCCTGCCTAAGAGGATGTCGCTGAGGCCGATAGTATGTTGAAGATCATTGGTAGTGGTATTCGCACAAGATTTTTTATGAACTTCCTGGAAGCGAAATGAACAAACCCTTCATCTCCTTCCATTGCGGGTTGATTCCTCCATAGGACAGTGTAAGCTCCTCTCCTGCCCCATTGGCCAAAATAAAAGAGTTAAATAATAACTCCCACAATGGAAAGCATATCCAGTATTATGTGACGGTTGCCCATGCAAAGCAGTGTCTGCAAGAGCAAGTCCTCGTTAGTATAGTGGACAGTATCTCCGCCTGTCACGCGGAAGACCGGGGTTCGATTCCCCGACGGGGAGGCTTCTTCTTTATGACGGCCAAATAACACCTTGCATAAGCTCAGGCCTTACCGTCAAACTGCTGATAAAGCCAACCCGCCGTTCAAGACTCACCTGTTGATGATTAGCTGATTGCACGTGATAGGTCTTACTTTCAATAAAATGTTTGCAGTGGGTTTGTAAAAGGTGTTATTATGCATGTTTGGCCTGGGTTTGTGTTGCAAACCCTGCCTAAGAGGATGTCGCTGAGGCCGATAGTATGTTGAAGATCATTGGTAGTGGTATTCGCACAAGATTTTTTATGAACTTCCTGGAAGCGAAATGAACAAACAAACCCTTCATCTCCTTCCATTGCGGGTTGATTCCTCCATAGGACAGGGTAAGCTCCTCTCCTGCCCCATTGGCCAAAATAAAAGAGTTAAATAATAACTCCCACAATGGAAAGCATATCCAGTATTATGTGACAGTTGCCCATGCAAAACAGTGTCTGCAAGAGCAAGTCCTCGTTAGTATAGTGGACAGTATCTCCGCCTGTCACGCGGAAGACCGGGGTTCGATTCCCCAACGGGGAGGCTTCTTCTTTATGACGGCCAAATAACACCTTGCATAAGCTCAGGCCTTACCGTCAAACTGCTGATAAAGCCAACCCGTCGTTCAAGACTCACCTGTTGATGATTAGCTGATTGCACGTGATAGGTCTTACTTTCAATAAAATGTTTGCAGTGGGTTTGTAAAAGGTGTTTTTATGCATGTTTGGCCTGGGTTTGTGTTGCATTTACACTGTGGTGACCAGCAGGGGCCACCAGCGTGTGGCGCTTCAAAGCAGTGAAACATTTTGCCAAGCGTTTGGTTCTATTGACTCAAAGCTTTAAAAAGCTTCAACACTCTCTGTTTTTGAACAAATGCATGTGGCTCTGCTGTGAGCAGAGCATCCAAAAATACCAAAAACTCGCAAATGTTCCCCTCCACGGAAATCTTTAGTAAAAGGCGAAAGATTTATGCGTGAATGAAGAGAAACTCGAGCTGTACCCCTGGGATGTTGGGCCAATGTGCTCCCACCAACATGCCACAATGCTCAGCAAGGGTAATGTCTGGTGCAGGCTCCTCCCACCCTGCTTTTTTCTTTTTCAAATCATCGAGCCATTTCCATTGGAAGGAGCAAATGTAATAAGAATCCGCCCCATCACCAGATGACCGCAAACCCTGCCTAAGAGGATGTCGCTGAGGCCGATAGTATGTTGAAGATCATTGGTAGTGGTATTCGCACAAGATTTTTTATGAACTTCCTGGAAGCGAAATGAACAAACCCTTCATCTCCTTCCATTGCGGGTTGATTCATCCATAGGACAGGGTAAGCTCCTCTCCTGCCCCATTGGCCAAAATAAAAGAGTTAAATAATAACTCCCACAATGGAAAGCATATCCAGTATTATGTGACGGTTGCCCATGCAAAACAGTGTCTACAAGGGCAAGTCCTCGTTAGTATAGTGGACAGTATCTCCGCCTGTCACGCGGAAGACCGGGGTTCGATTCCCCGACGGGGAGGCTTCTTCTTTATGGTGGCCAAATAACACCTTGCATAAGCTCAGGCCTTACCATCAAACTGCTAATAAAGCCAACCCGCCGTTCAAGACTCACCTGTTGATGATTAGCTGATTGCACGTGATAGGTCTTACTTTCAATAAAATGTTTGCAGTGGGTTTGTAAAAGGTGTTTTTATGCATGTTTGGCCTGGGTTTGTGTTGCAAACCCTGCCTAAGAGGATGTCGCTGAGGCCGATAGTATGTTGAAGATCATTGGTAGTGGTATTCGCACAAGATTTTTTATGAACTTCCTGGAAGCGAAATGAACAAACCCTTCATCTCCTTCCATTGCGGGTTGATTCCTCCATAGGACAGGGTAAGCTCCTCTCCTGCCCCATTGGCCAAAATAAAAGAGTTAAATAATAACTCCCACAATGGAAAGCATATCCAGTATTATGTGACGGTTGCCCATGCAAAACAGTGTCTGCAAGAGCAAGTCCTCGTTAGTATAGTGGACAGTATCTCCGCCTGTCACGCGGAAGACCGGGGTTCGATTCCCCGACGGGGAGGCTTCTTCTTTATGACGGCCAAATAACACCTTGCATAAGCTCAGGCCTTACCGTCAAACTGCTGATAAAGCCAACCCGCCGTTCAAGACTCACCTGTTGATGATTAGCTGATTGCACGTGATAGGTCTTACTTTCAATAAAATGTTTGCAGTGGGTTTGTAAAAGGTGTTTTTATGCATGTTTGGCCTGGGTTTGTGTTGCAAACCCTGCCTAAGAGGATGTCGCTGAGGCCGATAGTATGTTGAAGATCATTGGTAGTGGTATTCGCACAAGATTTTTTATGAACTTCCTGGAAGCGAAATTAACAAACCCTTCATCTCCTTCCATTGCGGGTTGATTCCTCCATAGGACAGGGTAAGCTCCTCTCCTGCCCCATTGGCCAAAATAAAAGAGTTAAATAATAACTCCCACAATGGAAAGCATATCCAGTATTATGTGACGGTTGCCCATGCAAAACAGTGTCTGCAAGAGCAAGTCCTCGTTAGTATAGTGGACAGTATCTCCGCCTGTCACGCGGAAGACCGGGGTTCGATTCCCCGACGGGGAGGCTTCTTCTTTATGACGGCCAAATAACACCTTGCATAAGCTCAGGCCTTACCGTCAAACTGCTGATAAAGCCAACCCGTCGTTCAAGACTCACCTGTTGATGATTAGCTGATTGCACGTGATAGGTCTTACTTTCAATAAAATGTTTGCAGTGGGTTTGTAAAAGGTGTTTTTATGCATGTTTGGCCTGGGTTTGCGCTGCATTTACACTGTGGTGACCAGCAGGGGCCACCAGCGTGTGGCGCTTCAAAGCAGTGAAACATTTTGCCAAGCGTTTGGTTCTATTGACTCAAACCTTTAAAAAGCTTCAACACTCTCTGTTTTTGAACAAATGCATGTGGCTCTGCTGTGAGCAGAGCATCCAAAAATACCAAAAACTCGCAAATGTTCCCCTCCACGGAAATCTTTAGTAAAAGGCGAAAGATTTATGCGTGAATGAAGAGAAACTCGAGCTGTACCCCTGAGATGTTGGGCCAATGTGCTCCCACCAACATGCCACAATGCTCAGCAAGGGTAATGTCTGGTGCAGGCTCCTCCCACCCTGCTTTTTTCTTTTTCAAATCATCGAGCCATTTCCATTGGAAGGAGCAAATGTAATAAGAATCCGCCCCATCACCAGATGACCGCAAACCCTGCCTAAGAGGATGTCGCTGAGGCCGATAGTATGTTGAAGATCATTGGTAGTGGTATTCGCACAAGATTTTTTATGAACTTCCTGGAAGCGAAATGAACAAACCCTTCATCTCCTTCCATTGCGGGTTGATTCCTCCATAGGACAGGGTAAGCTCCTCTCCTGCCCCATTGGCCAAAATAAAAGAGTTAAATAATAACTCCCACAATGGAAAGCATATCCAGTATTATGTGACGGTTGCCCATGCAAAACAGTGTCTGCAAGAGCATGTCCTCGTTAGTATAGTGGACAGTATCTCCGCCTGTCACGCGGAAAACCGGGGTTCGATTCCCTGACGGGGAGGCTTCTTCTTTATGGCGGCCAAATAACACCTTGCATAAGCTCAGGCCTTACCGTCAAACTGCTGATAAAGCCAACCCGTCGTTCAAGACTCACCTGTTGATGATTAGCTGATTGCACGTGATAGGTCTTACTTTCAATAAAATGTTTGCAGTGGGTTTGTAAAAGGTGTTTTTATGCATGTTTGGCCTGGGTTTGCGCTGCATTTACACTGTGGTGACCAGCAGGGGCCACCAGCGTGTGGCGCTTCAAAGCAGTGAAACATTTTGCCAAGCGTTTGGTTCTATTGACTCAAACCTTTAAAAAGCTTCAACACTCTCTGTTTTTGAACAAATGCATGTGGCTCTGCTGTGAGCAGAGCATCCAAAAATACCAAAAACTCGCAAATGTTCCCCTCCACGGAAATCTTTAGTAAAAGGCGAAAGATTTATGCGTGAATGAAGAGAAACTCGAGCTGTACCCCTGAGATGTTGGGCCAATGTGCTCCCACCAACATGCCACAATGCTCAGCAAGGGTAATGTCTGGTGCAGGCTCCTCCCACCCTGCTTTTTTCTTTTTCAAATCATCGAGCCATTTCCATTGGAAGGAGCAAATGTAATAAGAATCCGCCCCATCACCAGTTGACCGCAAACCCTGCCTAAGAGGATGTCGCTGAGGCCGATAGTATGTTGAAGATCATTGGTAGTGGTATTCGCACAAGATTTTTTATGAACTTCCTGGAAGCGAAATGAACAAACCCTTCATCTCCTTCCATTGCGGGTTGATTCCTCCATAGGACAGGGTAAGCTCCTCTCCTGCCCCATTGGCCAAAATAAAAGAGTTAAATAATAACTCCCACAATGGAAAGCATATCCAGTATTATGTGACGGTTGCCCATGCAAAACAGTGTCTGCAAGAGCAAGTCCTCGTTAGTATAGTGGACAGTATCTCCGCCTGTCACGCGGAAGACCGGGGTTCGATTCCCTGACGGGGAGGCTTCTTCTTTATGGCGGCCAAATAACACCTTGCATAAGCTCAGGCCTTACCGTCAAACTGCTGATAAAGCCAACCCGCCGTTCAAGACTCACCTGTTGATGATTAGCTGATTGCACGTGATAGGTCTTACTTTCAATAAAATGTTTGCAGTGGGTTTGTAAAAGGTGTTTTTATGCATGTTTGGCCTGGGTTTGTGTTGCAAACCCTGCCTAAGAGGATGTCGCTGAGGCCGATAGTATGTTGAAGATCATTGGTAGTGGTATTCGCACAAGATTTTTTATGAACTTCCTGGAAGCGAAATGAACAAACCCTTCATCTCCTTCCATTGCGGGTTGATTCCTCCATAGGACAGGGTAAGCTCCTCTCCTGCCCCATTGGCCAAAATAAAAGTGTTAAATAATAACTCCCACAATGGAAAGCATATCCAGTATTATGTGACGGTTGCCCATGCAAAACAGTGTCTGCAAGAGCAAGTCCTCGTTAGTATAGTGGACAGTATCTCCGCCTGTCACGCGGAAGACCGGGGTTCGATTCCCCGACGGGGAGGCTTCTTCCTTATGACGGCCAAATAACACCTTGCATAAGCTCAGGCCTTACCGTCAAACTGCTGATAAAGCCAACCCGCCGTTCAAGACTCACCTGTTGATGATTAGCTGATTGCACGTGATAGGTCTTACTTTCAATAAAATGTTTGCAGTGGGTTTGTAAAAGGTGTTTTTATGCATGTTTGGCCTGGGTTTGTGTTGCATTTACACTGTGGTGACCAGCAGGGGCCACCAGCGTGTGGCGCTTCAAAGCAGTGAAACATTTTGCCAAGCGTTTGGTTCTATTGACTCAAAGCTTTAAAAAGCTTCAACACTCTCTGTTTTTGAACAAATGCATGTGGCTCTGCTGTGAGCAGAGCATCCAAAAAAACCAAAAACTCGCAAATGTTCCCCTCCACGGAAATCTTTAGTAAAAGGCGAAAGATTTATGCGTGAATGAAGAGAAACTCGAGCTGTACCCCTGAGATGTTGGGCCAATGTGCTCCCACCAACATGCCACAATGCTCAGCAAGGGTAATGTCTGGTGCAGGCTCCTCCCACCCTGCTTTTTTCTTTTTCAAATCATCGAGCCATTTCCATTGGAAGGAGCAAATGTAATAAGAATCCACCCCATCACCAGATGACCGCAAACCCTGCCTTAGAGGATGTCGCTGAGGCCGATAGTATGTTGAAGATCATTGGTAGTGGTATTCGCACAAGATTTTTTATGAACTTCCTGGAAGCGAAATGAACAAACCCTTCATCTCCTTCCATTGCGGGTTGATTCCTCCATAGGACAGGGTAAGCTCCTCTCCTGCCCCATTGGCCAAAATAAAAGAGTTAAATAATAACTCCCACAATGGAAAGCATATCCAGTATTATGTGACGGTTGCCCATGCAAAACAGTGTCTGCAAGAGCAAGTCCTCGTTAGTATAGTGGACAGTATCTCCGCCTGTCACGCGGAAGACCGGGGTTCGATTCCCCGACGGGGAGGCTTCTTCTTTATGACGGCCAAATAACACCTTGCATAAGCTCAGGCCTTACCGTCAAACTGCTGATAAAACCAACCCGCCGTTCAAGACTCACCTGTTGATGATTAGCTGATTGCACGTGATAGGTCTTACTTTCAATAAAATGTTTGCAGTGGGTTTGTAAAAGGTGTTTTTATGCATGTTTGGCCTGGGTTTGTGTTGCAAACCCTGCCTAAGAGGATGTCGCTGAGGCCGATAGTATGTTGAAGATCATTGGTAGTGGTATTCGCACAAGATTTTTTATGAACTTCCTGGAAGCGAAATGAACAAACCTTTCATCTCCTTCCATTGCGGGTTGATTCCTCCATAGGACAGGGTAAGCTCCTCTCCTGCCCCATTGGCCAAAATAAAAGAGTTAAATAATAACTCCCACAATGGAAAGCATATCCAGTATTATGTGACGGTTGCCCATGCAAAACAGTGTCTGCAAGAGCATGTCCTCGTTAGTATAGTGGACAGTATCTCCGCCTGTCACGCGGAAGACCGGGGTTCGATTCCCCGACGGGGAGGCTTCTTCTTTATGACGGCCAAATAACACCTTGCATAAGCTCAGGCCTTACCGTCAAACTGCTGATAAAGCCAACCCGCCGTTCAAGACTCACCTGTTGATGATTAGCTGATTGCACGTGATAGGTCTTACTTTCAATAAAATGTTTGCAGTGGGTTTGTAAAAGGTGTTTTTATGCATGTTTGGCCTGGGTTTGTGTTGCATTTACACTGTGGTGACCAGCAGGGGCCACCAGCGTGTGGCGCTTCAAAGCAGTGAAACATTTTGCCAAGCGTTTGGTTCTATTGACTCAAAGCTTTAAAACGCTTCAACACTCTCTGTTTTTGAACAAATGCATGTGGCTCTGCTGTGAGCAGAGCATCCAAAAATACCAAAAACTCGCAAATGTTCCCCTCCACGGAAATCTTTAGTAAAAGGCGAAAGATTTATGCGTGAATGAAGAGAAACTCGAGCTGTACCCCTGAGATGTTGGGCCAATGTGCTCCCACCAACATGCCACAATGCTCAGCAAGGGTAATGTCTGGTGCAGGCTCCTCCCACCCTGCTTTTTTCTTTTTCAAATCATCGAGCCATTTCCATTGGAAGGAGCAAATGTAATAAGAATCCGCCCCATCACCAGATGACCGCAAACCCTGCTTAAGAGGATGTCGCTGAGGCCGATAGTATGTTGAAGATCATTGGTAGTGGTATTCGCACAAGATTTTTTATGAACTTCCTGGAAGCGAAATGAACAAACCCTTCATCTCCTTCCATTGCGGGTTGATTCCTCCATAGGACAGGGTAAGCTCCTCTCCTGCCCCATTGGCCAAAATAAAAGAGTTAAATAATAACTCCCACAATGGAAAGCATATCCAGTATTATGTGACGGTTGCCCATGCAAAACAGTGTCTGCAAGGGAAAGTCCTCGTTAGTATAGTGGACAGTATCTCCGCCTGTCACGCGGAAGACCGGGGTTCGATTCCCTGACGGGGAGGCTTCTTCTTTATGGCGGCCAAATAACACCTTGCATAAGCTCAGGCCTTACCGTCAAACTGCTGATAAAGCCAACCAGCCGTTCAAGACTCACCTGTTGATGATTAGCTGATTGCACGTGATAGGTCTTACTTTCAATAAAATGTTTGCAGTGGGTTTGTAAAAGGTGTTTTTATGCATGTTTGGCCTGGGTTTGTGTTGCAAACCCTGCCTAAGAGGATGTCGCTGAGGCCGATAGTATGTTGAAGATCATTGGTAGTGGTATTCGCACAAGATTTTTTATGAACTTCCTGGAAGCGAAATGAACAAACCCTTCATCTCCTTCCATTGCGGGTTGATTCCTCCATAGGACAGGGTAAGCTCCTCTCCTGCCCCATTGGCCAAAATAAAAGAGTTAAATAATAACTCCCACAATGGAAAGCATATCCAGTATTATGTGACCGTTGCCCATGCAAAACAGTGTCTGCAAGAGCAAGTCCTCGTTAGTATAGTGGACAGTATCTCCGCCTGTCACGCGGAAGACCGGGGCTCGATTCCCCGACGGGGAGGCTTCTTCTTTATGACGGCCAAATAACACCTTGCATAAGCTCAGGCCTTACCGTCAAACTGCTGATAAAACCAACCCGCCGTTCAAGACTCACCTGTTGATGATTAGCTGATTGCACGTGATAGGTCTTACTTTCAATAAAATGTTTGCAGTGGGTTTGTAAAAGGTGTTTTTATGCATGTTTGGCCTGGGTTTGTGTTGCAAACCCTGCCTAAGAGGATGTCGCTGAGGCCGATAGTATGTTGAAGATCATTGGTAGTGGTATTCGCACAAGATTTTTTATGAACTTCCTGGAAGCGAAATGAACAAACCTTTCATCTCCTTCCATTGCGGGTTGATTCCTCCATAGGACAGGGTAAGCTCCTCTCCTGCCCCATTGGCCAAAATAAAAGAGTTAAATAATAACTCCCACAATGGAAAGCATATCCAGTATTATGTGACGGTTGCCCATGCAAAACAGTGTCTGCAAGAGCATGTCCTCGTTAGTATAGTGGACAGTATCTCCGCCTGTCACGCGGAAGACCGGGGTTCGATTCCCCGACGGGGAGGCTTCTTCTTTATGACGGCCAAATAACACCTTGCATAAGCTCAGGCCTTACCGTCAAACTGCTGATAAAGCCAACCCGCCGTTCAAGACTCACCTGTTGATGATTAGCTGATTGCACGTGATAGGTCTTACTTTCAATAAAATGTTTGCAGTGGGTTTGTAAAAGGTGTTTTTATGCATGTTTGGCCTGGGTTTGTGTTGCATTTACACTGTGGTGACCAGCAGGGGCCACCAGCGTGTGGCGCTTCAAAGCAGTGAAACATTTTGCCAAGCGTTTGGTTCTATTGACTCAAAGCTTTAAAACGCTTCAACACTCTCTGTTTTTGAACAAATGCATGTGGCTCTGCTGTGAGCAGAGCATCCAAAAATACCAAAAACTCGCAAATGTTCCCCTCCACGGAAATCTTTAGTAAAAGGCGAAAGATTTATGCGTGAATGAAGAGAAACTCGAGCTGTACCCCTGAGATGTTGGGCCAATGTGCTCCCACCAACATGCCACAATGCTCAGCAAGGGTAATGTCTGGTGCAGGCTCCTCCCACCCTGCTTTTTTCTTTTTCAAATCATCGAGCCATTTCCATTGGAAGGAGCAAATGTAATAAGAATCCGCCCCATCACCAGATGACCGCAAACCCTGCTTAAGAGGATGTCGCTGAGGCCGATAGTATGTTGAAGATCATTGGTAGTGGTATTCGCACAAGATTTTTTATGAACTTCCTGGAAGCGAAATGAACAAACCCTTCATCTCCTTCCATTGCGGGTTGATTCCTCCATAGGACAGGGTAAGCTCCTCTCCTGCCCCATTGGCCAAAATAAAAGAGTTAAATAATAACTCCCACAATGGAAAGCATATCCAGTATTATGTGACGGTTGCCCATGCAAAACAGTGTCTGCAAGGGCAAGTCCTCGTTAGTATAGTGGACAGTATCTCCGCCTGTCACGCGGAAGACCGGGGTTCGATTCCCTGACGGGGAGGCTTCTTCTTTATGGCGGCCAAATAACACCTTGCATAAGCTCAGGCCTTACCGTCAAACTGCTGATAAAGCCAACCAGCCGTTCAAGACTCACCTGTTGATGATTAGCTGATTGCACGTGATAGGTCTTACTTTCAATAAAATGTTTGCAGTGGGTTTGTAAAAGGTGTTTTTATGCATGTTTGGCCTGGGTTTGTGTTGCAAACCCTGCCTAAGAGGATGTCGCTGAGGCCGATAGTATGTTGAAGATCATTGGTAGTGGTATTCGCACAAGATTTTTTATGAACTTCCTGGAAGCGAAATGAACAAACCCTTCATCTCCTTCCATTGCGGGTTGATTCCTCCATAGGACAGGGTAAGCTCCTCTCCTGCCCCATTGGCCAAAATAAAAGAGTTAAATAATAACTCCCACAATGGAAAGCATATCCAGTATTATGTGACCGTTGCCCATGCAAAACAGTGTCTGCAAGAGCAAGTCCTCGTTAGTATAGTGGACAGTATCTCCGCCTGTCACGCGGAAGACCGGGGTTCGATTCCCCGACGGGGAGGCTTCTTCTTTATGACGGCCAAATAACACCTTGCATAAGCTCAGGCCTTACCGTCAAACTGCTGATAAAACCAACCCGCCGTTCAAGACTCACCTGTTGATGATTAGCTGATTGCACGTGATAGGTCTTACTTTCAATAAAATGTTTGCAGTGGGTTTGTAAAAGGTGTTTTTATGCATGTTTGGCCTGGGTTTGTGTTGCAAACCCTGCCTAAGAGGATGTCGCTGAGGCCGATAGTATGTTGAAGATCATTGGTAGTGGTATTCGCACAAGATTTTTTATGAACTTCCTGGAAGCGAAATGAACAAACCTTTCATCTCCTTCCATTGCGGGTTGATTCCTCCATAGGACAGGGTAAGCTCCTCTCCTGCCCCATTGGCCAAAATAAAAGAGTTAAATAATAACTCCCACAATGGAAAGCATATCCAGTATTATGTGACGGTTGCCCATGCAAAACAGTGTCTGCAAGAGCATGTCCTCGTTAGTATAGTGGACAGTATCTCCGCCTGTCACGCGGAAGACCGGGGTTCGATTCCCCGACGGGGAGGCTTCTTCTTTATGACGGCCAAATAACACCTTGCATAAGCTCAGGCCTTACCGTCAAACTGCTGATAAAGCCAACCCGCCGTTCAAGACTCACCTGTTGATGATTAGCTGATTGCACGTGATAGGTCTTACTTTCAATAAAATGTTTGCAGTGGGTTTGTAAAAGGTGTTTTTATGCATGTTTGGCCTGGGTTTGTGTTGCATTTACACTGTGGTGACCAGCAGGGGCCACCAGCGTGTGGCGCTTCAAAGCAGTGAAACATTTTGCCAAGCGTTTGGTTCTATTGACTCAAAGCTTTAAAACGCTTCAACACTCTCTGTTTTTGAACAAATGCATGTGGCTCTGCTGTGAGCAGAGCATCCAAAAATACCAAAAACTCGCAAATGTTCCCCTCCACGGGATCTTTAGTAAAAGGCGAAAGATTTATGCGTGAATGAAGAGAAACTCGAGCTGTACCCCTGAGATGTTGGGCCAATGTGCTCCCACCAACATGCCACAATGCTCAGCAAGGGTAATGTCTGGTGCAGGCTCCTCCCACCCTGCTTTTTTCTTTTTCAAATCATCGAGCCATTTCCATTGGAAGGAGCAAATGTAATAAGAATCCGCCCCATCACCAGATGACCGCAAACCCTGCCTAAGAGGATGTCGCTGAGGCCGATAGTATGTTGAAGATCATTGGTAGTGGTATTCGCACAAGATTTTTTATGAACTTCCTGGAAGCGAAATGAACAAACCCTTCATCTCCTTCCATTGCGGGTTGATTCCTCCATAGGACAGGGTAAGCTCCTCTCCTGCCCCATTGGCCAAAATAAAAGAGTTAAATAATAACTCCCACAATGGAAAGCATATCCAGTATTATGTGACGGTTGCCCATGCAAAACCGTGTCTGCAAGAGCAAGTCCTCGTTAGTATAGTGGACAGTATCTCCGCCTGTCACGCGGAAGACCGGGGTTCGATTCCCCGACGGGGAGGCTTCTTCTTTATGGCGGCCAAATAACACCTTGCATAAGCTCAGGCCTTACCATCAAACTGCTAATAAAGCCAACCCGCCGTTCAAGACTCACCTGTTGATGATTAGCTGATTGCACGTGATAGGTCTTACTTTCAATAAAATGTTTGCAGTGGGTTTGTAAAAGGTGTTTTTATGCATGTTTGGCCTGGGTTTGTGTTGCAAACCCTGCCTAAGAGGATGTCGCTGAGGCCGATAGTATGTTGAAGATCATTGGTAGTGGTATTCGCACAAGATTTTTTATGAACTTCCTGGAAGCGAAATGAACAAACCCTTCATCTCCTTCCATTGCGGGTTGATTCCTCCATAGGACAGGGTAAGCTCCTCTCCTGCCCCATTGGCCAAAATAAAAGAGTTAAATAATAACTCCCACAATGGAAAGCATATCCAGTATTATGTGACGGTTGCCCATGCAAAACAGTGTCTACAAGGGCAAGTCCTCGTTAGTATAGTGGACAGTATCTCCGCCTGTCACGCGGAAGACCGGGGTTCGATTCCCCGACGGGGAGGCTTCTTCTTTATGGCGGCCAAATAACACCTTGCATAAGCTCAGGCCTTACCGTCAAACTGCTGATAAAGCCAACCAGCCGTTCAAGACTCACCTGTTGATGATTAGCTGATTGCACGTGATAGGTCTTACTTTCAATAAAATGTTTGCAGTGGGTTTGTAAAAGGTGTTTTTATGCATGTTTGGCCTGGGTTTGTGTTGCAAACCCTGCCTAAGAGGATGTCGCTGAGGCCGATAGTATGTTGAAGATCATTGGTAGTGGTATTCGCACAAGATTTTTTATGAACTTCCTGGAAGCGAAATGAACAAACCCTTCATCTCCTTCCATTGCGGGTTGATTCCTCCATAGGACAGGGTAAGCTCCGCTCCTGCCCCATTGGCCAAAATAAAAGAGTTAAATAATAACTCCCACAATGGAAAGCATATCCAGTATTATGTGACGGTTGCCCATGCAAAACAGTGTCTGCAAGAGCAAGTCCTCGTTAGTATAGTGGACAGTATCTCCGCCTGTCACGCGGAAGACCGGGGTTCGATGCCCCGACGGGGAGGCTTCTGCTTTATGACGGCCAAATAACACCTTGCATAAGCTCAGGCCTTACCGTCAAACTGCTGATAAAACCAACCCGCCGTTCAAGACTCACCTGTTGATGATTAGCTGATTGCACGTGATAGGTCTTACTTTCAATAAAATGTTTGCAGTGGGTTTGTAAAAGGTGTTTTTATGCATGTTTGGCCTGGGTTTGTGTTGCAAACCCTGCCTAAGAGGATGTCGCTGAGGCCGATAGTATGTTGAAGATCATTGGTAGTGGTATTCGCACAAGATTTTTATGAACTTCCTGGAAGCGAAATGAACAAACCTTTCATCTCCTTCCATTGCGGGTTGATTCCTCCATAGGACAGGGTAAGCTCCTCTCCTGCCCCATTGGCCAAAATAAAAGAGTTAAATAATAACTCCCACAATGGAAAGCATATCCAGTATTATGTGACGGTTGCCCATGCAAAACAGTGTCTGCAAGAGCATGTCCTCGTTAGTATAGTGGACAGTATCTCCGCCTGTCACGCGGAAGACCGGGGTTCGATTCCCCGACGGGGAGGCTTCTTCTTTATGACGGCCAAATAACACCTTGCATAAGCTCAGGCCTTACCGTCAAACTGCTGATAAAGCCAACCCGCCGTTCAAGACTCACCTGTTGATGATTAGCTGATTGCACGTGATAGGTCTTACTTTCAATAAAATGTTTGCAGTGGGTTTGTAAAAGGTGTTTTTATGCATGTTTGGCCTGGGTTTGTGTTGCATTTACACTGTGGTGACCAGCAGGGGCCACCAGCGTGTGGCGCTTCAAAGCAGTGAAACATTTTGCCAAGCGTTTGGTTCTATTGACTCAAAGCTTTAAAACGCTTCAACACTCTCTGTTTTTGAACAAATGCATGTGGCTCTGCTGTGAGCAGAGCATCCAAAAATACCAAAAACTCGCAAATGTTCCCCTCCACGAAAATCTTTAGTAAAAGGCGAAAGATTTATGCGTGAATGAAGAGAAACTTGAGCTGTACCCCTGAGATGTTGGGCCAATGTGCTCCCACCAACATGCCACAATGCTCAGCAAGGGTAATGTCTGGTGCAGGCTCCTCCCACCCTGCTTTTTTCTTTTTCAAATCATCGAGCCATTTCCATTGGAAGGAGCAAATGTAATAAGAATCCGCCCCATCACCAGATGACCGCAAACCCTGCTTAAGAGGATGTCGCTGAGGCCGATAGTATGTTGAAGATCATTGGTAGTGGTATTCGCACAAGATTTTTTATGAACTTCCTGGAAGCGAAATGAACAAACCCTTCATCTCCTTCCATTGCGGGTTGATTCCTCCATAGGACAGGGTAAGCTCCTCTCCTGCCCCATTGGCCAAAATAAAAGAGTTAAATAATAACTCCCACAATGGAAAGCATATCCAGTATTATGTGACGGTTGCCCATGCAAAACAGTGTCTGCAAGGGCAAGTCCTCGTTAGTATAGTGGACAGTATCTCCGCCTGTCACGCGGAAGACCGGGGTTCGATTCCCCGACGGGGAGGCTTCTTCTTTATGGCGGCCAAATAACACCTTGCATAAGCTCAGGCCTTACCATCAAACTGCTAATAAAGCCAACCCGCCGTTCAAGACTCACCTGTTGATGATTAGCTGATTGCACGTGATAGGTCTTACTTTCAATAAAATGTTTGCAGTGGGTTTGTAAAAGGTGTTTTTATGCATGTTTGGCCTGGGTTTGTGTTGCAAACCCTGCCTAAGAGGATGTCGCTGAGGCCGATAGTATGTTGAAGATCATTGGTAGTGGTATTCGCACAAGATTTTTTATGAACTTCCTGGAAGCGAAATGAACAAACCCTTCATCTCCTTCCATTGCAGGTTGATTCCTCCATAGGACAGGGTAAGCTCCTCTCCTGCCCCATTGGCCAAAATAAAAGAGTTAAATAATAACTCCCACAATGGAAAGCATATCCAGTATTATGTGAGGGTTGCCCATGCAAAACCGTGTCTGCAAGAGCAAGTCCTCGTTAGTATAGTGGACAGTATCTCCGCCTGTCACGCGGAAGACCGGGGTTCGATTCCCCGACGGGGAGGCTTCTTCTTTATGGCGGCCAAATAACACCTTGCATAAGCTCAGGCCTTACCATCAAACTGCTAATAAAGCCAACCCGCCGTTCAAGACTCACCTGTTGATGATTAGCTGATTGCACGTGATAGGTCTTACTTTCAATAAAATGTTTGCAGTGGGTTTGTAAAAGGTGTTTTTATGCATGTTTGGCCTGGGTTTGTGTTGCAAACCCTGCCTAAGAGGATGTCGCTGAGGCCGATAGTATGTTGAAGATCATTGGTAGTGGTATTCGCACAAGATTTTTATGAACTTCCTGGAAGCGAAATGAACAAACCTTTCATCTCCTTCCATTGCGGGTTGATTCCTCCATAGGACAGGGTAAGCTCCTCTCCTGCCCCATTGGCCAAAATAAAAGAGTTAAATAATAACTCCCACAATGGAAAGCATATCCAGTATTATGTGACGGTTGCCCATGCAAAACAGTGTCTGCAAGAGCATGTCCTCGTTAGTATAGTGGACAGTATCTCCGCCTGTCACGCGGAAGACCGGGGTTCGATTCCCCGACGGGGAGGCTTCTTCTTTATGACGGCCAAATAACACCTTGCATAAGCTCAGGCCTTACCGTCAAACTGCTGATAAAGCCAACCCGCCGTTCAAGACTCACCTGTTGATGATTAGCTGATTGCACGTGATAGGTCTTACTTTCAATAAAATGTTTGCAGTGGGTTTGTAAAAGGTGTTTTTATGCATGTTTGGCCTGGGTTTGTGTTGCATTTACACTGTGGTGACCAGCAGGGGCCACCAGCGTGTGGCGCTTCAAAGCAGTGAAACATTTTGCCAAGTGTTTGGTTCTATTGACTCAAAGCTTTAAAACGCTTCAACACTCTCTGTTTTTGAACAAATGCATGTGGCTCTGCTGTGAGCAGAGCATCCAAAAATACCAAAAACTCGCAAATGTTCCCTTCCACGGAAATCTTTAGTAAAAGGCGAAAGATTTATGCGTGAATGAAGAGAAACTTGAGCTGTACCCCTGAGATGTTGGGCCAATGTGCTCCCACCAACATGCCACAATGCTCAGCAAGGGTAATGTCTGGTGCAGGCTCCTCCCACCCTGCTTTTTTCTTTTTCAAATCATCGAGCCATTTCCATTGGAAGGAGCAAATGTAATAAGAATCCGCCCCATCACCAGATGACCGCAAACCCTGCTTAAGAGGATGTCGCTGAGGCCGATAGTATGTTGAAGATCATTGGTAGTGGTATTCGCACAAGATTTTTTATGAACTTCCTGGAAGCGAAATGAACAAACCCTTCATCTCCTTCCATTGCGGGTTGATTCCTCCATAGGACAGGGTAAGCTCCTCTCCTGCCCCATTGGCCAAAATAAAAGAGTTAAATAATAACTCCCACAATGGAAAGCATATCCAGTATTATGTGACGGTTGCCCATGCAAAACAGTGTCTGCAAGGGCAAGTCCTCGTTAGTATAGTGGACAGTATCTCCGCCTGTCACGCGGAAGACCGGGGTTCGATTCCCCGACGGGGAGGCTTCTTCTTTATGGCGGCCAAATAACACCTTGCATAAGCTCAGGCCTTACCATCAAACTGCTAATAAAGCCAACCCGCCGTTCAAGACTCACCTGTTGATGATTAGCTGATTGCACGTGATAGGTCTTACTTTCAATAAAATGTTTGCAGTGGGTTTGTAAAAGGTGTTTTTATGCATGTTTGGCCTGGGTTTGTGTTGCAAACCCTGCCTAAGAGGATGTCGCTGAGGCCGATAGTATGTTGAAGATCATTGGTAGTGGTATTCGCACAAGATTTTTTATGAACTTCCTGGAAGCGAAATGAACAAACCCTTCATCTCCTTCCATTGCAGGTTGATTCCTCCATAGGACAGGGTAAGCTCCTCTCCTGCCCCATTGGCCAAAATAAAAGAGTTAAATAATAACTCCCACAATGGAAAGCATATCCAGTATTATATGACGGTTGCCCATGCAAAACAGTGTCTGCAAGAGCAAGTCCTCGTTAGTATAGTGGACAGTATCTCCGCCTGTCACGCGGAGGACCGGGGTTCGATTCCCCGACGGGGAGGCTTCTTCTTTATGACGGCCAAATAACACCTTGCATAAGCTCAGGCCTTACCGTCAAACTGCTGATAAAACCAACCCGCCGTTCAAGACTCACCTGTTGATGATTAGCTGATTGCACGTGATAGGTCTTACTTTCAATAAAATGTTTGCAGTGGGTTTGTAAAAGGTGTTTTTATGCATGTTTGGCCTGGGTTTGTGTTGCAAACCCTGCCTAAGAGGATGTCGCTGAGGCCGATAGTATGTTGAAGATCATTGGTAGTGGTATTCGCACAAGATTTTTATGAACTTCCTGGAAGCGAAATGAACAAACCTTTCATCTCCTTCCATTGCGGGTTGATTCCTCCATAGGACAGGGTAAGCTCCTCTCCTGCCCCATTGGCCAAAATAAAAGAGTTAAATAATAACTCCCACAATGGAAAGCATATCCAGTATTATGTGACGGTTGCCCATGCAAAACAGTGTCTGCAAGAGCATGTCCTCGTTAGTATAGTGGACAGTATCTCCGCCTGTCACGCGGAAGACCGGGGTTCGATTCCCCGACGGGGAGGCTTCTTCTTTATGACGGCCAAATAACACCTTGCATAAGCTCAGGCCTTACCGTCAAACTGCTGATAAAGCCAACCCGCCGTTCAAGACTCACCTGTTGATGATTAGCTGATTGCACGTGATAGGTCTTACTTTCAATAAAATGTTTGCAGTGGGTTTGTAAAAGGTGTTTTTATGCATGTTTGGCCTGGGTTTGTGTTGCATTTACACTGTGGTGACCAGCAGGGGCCACCAGCGTGTGGCGCTTCAAAGCAGTGAAACATTTTGCCAAGCGTTTGGTTCTATTGACTCAAAGCTTTAAAACGCTTCAACACTCTCTGTTTTTGAACAAATGCATGTGGCTCTGCTGTGAGCAGAGCATCCAAAAATACCAAAAACTCGCAAATGTTCCCCTCCACGGAAATCTTTAGTAAAAGGCGAAAGATTTATGCGTGAATGAAGAGAAACTTGAGCTGTACCCCTGAGATGTTGGGCCAATGTGCTCCCACCAACATGCCACAATGCTCAGCAAGGGTAATGTCTGGTGCAGGCTCCTCCCACCCTGCTTTTTTCTTTTTCAAATCATCGAGCCATTTCCATTGGAAGGAGCAAATGTAATAAGAATCCGCCCCATCACCAGATGACCGCAAACCCTGCCTAAGAGGATGTCGCTGAGGCCGATAGTATGTTGAAGATCATTGGTAGTGGTATTCGCACAAGATTTTTTATGAACTTCCTGGAAGCAAAATGAACAAACCCTTCATCTCCTTCCATTGCGGGTTGATTCCTCCATAGGACAGGGTAAGCTCCTCTCCTGCCCCATTGGCCAAAATAAAAGAGTTAAATAATAACTCCCACAATGGAAAGCATATCCAGTATTATGTGACGGTTGCCCATGCAAAACAGTGTCTGCAAGAGCAAGTCCTCGTTAGTATAGTGGACAGTATCTCCGCCTGTCACGCGGAAGACCGGGGTTTGATTCCCCGACGGGGAGGCTTCTTCTTTATGGCGGCCAAATAACACCTTGCATAAGCTCAGGCCTTACCATCAAACTGCTAATAAAGCCAACCCGCCGTTCAAGACTCACCTGTTGATGATTAGCTGATTGCACGTGATAGGTCTTACTTTCAATAAAATGTTTGCAGTGGGTTTGTAAAAGGTGTTTTTATGCATGTTTGGCCTGGGTTTGTGTTGCAAACCCTGCCTAAGAGGATGTCGCTGAGGCCGATAGTATGTTGAAGATCATTGGTAGTGGTATTCGCACAAGATTTTTTATGAACTTCCTGGAAGCAAAATGAACAAACCCTTCATCTCCTTCCATTGCGGGTTGATTCCTCCATAGGACAGGGTAAGCTCCTCTCCTGCCCCATTGGCCAAAATAAAAGAGTTAAATAATAACTCCCACAATGGAAAGCATATCCAGTATTATGTGACGGTTGCCCATGCAAAACAGTGTCTGCAAGAGCAAGTCCTCGTTAGTATAGTGGACAGTATCTCCGCCTGTCACGCGGAAGACCGGGGTTTGATTCCCCGACGGGGAGGCTTCTTCTTTATGGCGGCCAAATAACACCTTGCATAAGCTCAGGCCTTACCATCAAACTGCTAATAAAGCCAACCCGCCGTTCAAGACTCACCTGTTGATGATTAGCTGATTGCACGTGATAGGTCTTACTTTCAATAAAATGTTTGCAGTGGGTTTGTAAAAGGTGTTTTTATGCATGTTTGGCCTGGGTTTGTGTTGCATTTACACTGTGGTGACCAGCAGGGGCCACCAGCGTGTGGCGCTTCAAAGCAGTGAAACATTTTGCCAAGCGTTTGGTTCTATTGACTCAAAGCTTTAAAACGCTTCAACACTCTCTGTTTTTGAACAAATGCATGTGGCTCTGCTGTGAGCAGAGCATCCAAAAATACCAAAAACTCGCAAATGTTCCCCTCCACGGAAATCTTTAGTAAAAGGCGAAAGATTTATGCGTGAATGAAGAGAAACTTGAGCTGTACCCCTGAGATGTTGGGCCAATGTGCTCCCACCAACATGCCACAATGCTCAGCAAGGGTAATGTCTGGTGCAGGCTCCTCCCACCCTGCTTTTTTCTTTTTCAAATCATCGAGCCATTTCCATTGGAAGGAGCAAATGTAATAAGAATCCGCCCCATCACCAGATGACCGCAAACCCTGCTTAAGAGGATGTCGCTGAGGCCGATAGTATGTTGAAGATCATTGGTAGTGGTATTCGCACAAGATTTTTTATGAACTTCCTGGAAGCGAAATGAACAAACCCTTCATCTCCTTCCATTGCGGGTTGATTCCTCCATAGGACAGGGTAAGCTCCTCTCCTGCCCCATTGGCCAAAATAAAAGAGTTAAATAATAACTCCCACAATGGAAAGCATATCCAGTATTATGTGACGGTTGCCCATGCAAAACAGTGTCTGCAAGGGCAAGTCCTCGTTAGTATAGTGGACAGTATCTCCGCCTGTCACGCGGAAGACCGGGGTTCGATTCCCCGACGGGGAGGCTTCTTCTTTATGGCGGCCAAATAACACCTTGCATAAGCTCAGGCCTTACCATCAAACTGCTAATAAAGCCAACCCGCCGTTCAAGACTCACCTGTTGATGATTAGCTGATTGCACGTGATAGGTCTTACTTTCAATAAAATGTTTGCAGTGGGTTTGTAAAAGGTGTTTTTATGCATGTTTGGCCTGGGTTTGTGTTGCAAACCCTGCCTAAGAGGATGTCGCTGAGGCCGATAGTATGTTGAAGATCATTGGTAGTGGTATTCGCACAAGATTTTTTATGAACTTCCTGGAAGCAAAATGAACAAACCCTTCATCTCCTTCCATTGCGGGTTGATTCCTCCATAGGACAGGGTAAGCTCCTCTCCTGCCCCATTGGCCAAAATAAAAGAGTTAAATAATAACTCCCACAATGGAAAGCATATCCAGTATTATGTGACGGTTGCCCATGCAAAACAGTGTCTGCAAGAGCAAGTCCTCGTTAGTATAGTGGACAGTATCTCCGCCTGTCACGCGGAAGACCGGGGTTTGATTCCCCGACGGGGAGGCTTCTTCTTTATGGCGGCCAAATAACACCTTGCATAAGCTCAGGCCTTACCATCAAACTGCTAATAAAGCCAACCCGCCGTTCAAGACTCACCTGTTGATGATTAGCTGATTGCACGTGATAGGTCTTACTTTCAATAAAATGTTTGCAGTGGGTTTGTAAAAGGTGTTTTTATGCATGTTTGGCCTGGGTTTGTGTTGCATTTACACTGTGGTGACCAGCAGGGGCCACCAGCGTGTGGCGCTTCAAAGCAGTGAAACATTTTGCCAAGCGTTTGGTTCTATTGACTCAAAGCTTTAAAACGCTTCAACACTCTCTGTTTTTGAACAAATGCATGTGGCTCTGCTGTGAGCAGAGCATCCAAAAATACCAAAAACTCGCAAATGTTCCCCTCCACGGAAATCTTTAGTAAAAGGCGAAAGATTTATGCGTGAATGAAGAGAAACTTGAGCTGTACCCCTGAGATGTTGGGCCAATGTGCTCCCACCAACATGCCACAATGCTCAGCAAGGGTAATGTCTGGTGCAGGCTCCTCCCACCCTGCTTTTTTCTTTTTCAAATCATCGAGCCATTTCCATTGGAAGGAGCAAATGTAATAAGAATCCGCCCCATCACCAGATGACCGCAAACCCTGCTTAAGAGGATGTCGCTGAGGCCGATAGTATGTTGAAGATCATTGGTAGTGGTATTCGCACAAGATTTTTTATGAACTTCCTGGAAGCGAAATGAACAAACCCTTCATCTCCTTCCATTGCGGGTTGATTCCTCCATAGGACAGGGTAAGCTCCTCTCCTGCCCCATTGGCCAAAATAAAAGAGTTAAATAATAACTCCCACAATGGAAAGCATATCCAGTATTATGTGACGGTTGCCCATGCAAAACAGTGTCTGCAAGGGCAAGTCCTCGTTAGTATAGTGGACAGTATCTCCGCCTGTCACGCGGAAGACCGGGGTTCGATTCCCCGACGGGGAGGCTTCTTCTTTATGGCGGCCAAATAACACCTTGCATAAGCTCAGGCCTTACCATCAAACTGCTAATAAAGCCAACCCGCCGTTCAAGACTCACCTGTTGATGATTAGCTGATTGCACGTGATAGGTCTTACTTTCAATAAAATGTTTGCAGTGGGTTTGTAAAAGGTGTTTTTATGCATGTTTGGCCTGGGTTTGTGTTGCAAACCCTGCCTAAGAGGATGTCGCTGAGGCCGATAGTATGTTGAAGATCATTGGTAGTGGTATTCGCACAAGATTTTTTATGAACTTCCTGGAAGCGAAATGAACAAACCCTTCATCTCCTTCCATTGCAGGTTGATTCCTCCATAGGACAGGGTAAGCTCCTCTCCTGCCCCATTGGCCAAAATAAAAGAGTTAAATAATAACTCCCACAATGGAAAGCATATCCAGTATTATGTGACGGTTGCCCATGCAAAACCGTGTCTGCAAGAGCAAGTCCTCGTTAGTATAGTGGACAGTATCTCCGCCTGTCACGCGGAAGACCGGGGTTCGATTCCCCGACGGGGAGGCTTCTTCTTTATGGCGGCCAAATAACACCTTGCATAAGCTCAGGCCTTACCATCAAACTGCTAATAAAGCCAACCCGCCGTTCAAGACTCACCTGTTGATGATTAGCTGATTGCACGTGATAGGTCTTACTTTCAATAAAATGTTTGCAGTGGGTTTGTAAAAGGTGTTTTTATGCATGTTTGGCCTGGGTTTGTGTTGCAAACCCTGCCTAAGAGGATGTCGCTGAGGCCGATAGTATGTTGAAGATCATTGGTAGTGGTATTCGCACAAGATTTTTTATGAACTTCCTGGAAGCGAAATGAACAAACCCTTCATCTCCTTCCATTGCGGGTTGATTCCTCCATAGGACAGGGTAAGCTCCTCTCCTGCCCCATTGGCCAAAATAAAAGAGTTAAATAATAACTCCCACAATGGAAAGCATATCCAGTATTATGTGACGGTTGCCCATGCAAAACAGTGTCTACAAGGGCAAGTCCTCGTTAGTATAGTGGACAGTATCTCCGCCTGTCACGCGGAAGACCGGGGTTCGATTCCCCGACGGGGAGGCTTCTTCTTTATGGCGGCCAAATAACACCTTGCATAAGCTCAGGCCTTACCATCAAACTGCTAATAAAGCCAACCCGCCGTTCAAGACTCACCTGTTGATGATTAGCTAATTGCACGTGATAGGTCTTACTTTCAATAAAATGTTTGCAGTGGGTTTGTAAAAGGTGTTTTTATGCATGTTTGGCCTGGGTTTGTGCTGCATTTACACTGTGGTGACCAGCAGGGGCCACCAGCGTGTGGCGCTTCAAAGCAGTGAAACATTTTGCCAAGCGTTTGGCTCTATTGACTCAAAGCTTTAAAAAGCTTCAACACTCTCTGTTTTTGAACAAATGCATGTGGCTCTGCTGTGAGCAGAGCATCCAAAAACACCAAAAACTCGCAAATGTTCCCCTCCACGGAAATCTTTAGTAAAAGGCGAAAGATTTATGCGTGAATGAAGAGAAACTCGAGCTGTACCCCTGAGATGTTGGGCCAATGTGCTCCCACCAACATGCCACAATGCTCAGCAAGGGTAATGTCTGGTGCAGGCTCCTCCCACCCTGCTTTTTTCTTTTTCAAATCATCGAGCCATTTCCATTGGAAGGAGCAAATGTAATAAGAATCCGCCCCATCACCAGATGACCGCAAACCCTGCTTAAGAGGATGTCGCTGAGGCCGATAGTATGTTGAAGATCATTGGTAGTGGTATTCGCACAAGATTTTTTATGAACTTCCTGGAAGCGAAATGAACAAACCCTTCATCTCCTTCCATTGCGGGTTGATTCCTCCATAGGACAGGGTAAGCTCCTCTCCTGCCCCATTGGCCAAAATAAAAGAGTTAAATAATAACTCCCACAATGGAAAGCATATCCAGTATTATGTGACGGTTGCCCATGCAAAACAGTGTCTGCAAGGGCAAGTCCTCGTTAGTATAGTGGACAGTATCTCCCCCTGTCACGCGGAAGACCGGGGTTCGATTCCCCGACGGGGAGGCTTCTTCTTTATGACGGCCAAATAACACCTTGCATAAGCTCAGGCCTTACCGTCAAACTGCTGATAAAGCCAACCCGCCGTTCAAGACTCACCTGTTGATGATTAGCTGATTGCACGTGATAGGTCTTACTTTCAATAAAATGTTTGCAGTGGGTTTGTAAAAGGTGTTTTTATGCATGTTTGGCCTGGGTTTGTGTTGCATTTACACTGTGGTGACCAGCAGGGGCCACCAGCGTGTGGCGCTTCAAAGCAGTGAAACATTTTGCCAAGCGTTTGGTTCTATTGACTCAAAGCTTTAAAAAGCTTCAACACTCTCTGTTTTTGAACAAATGCATGTGGCTCTGCTGTGAGCAGAGCATCCAAAAACACCAAAAACTCGCAAATGTTCCCCTCCACGGAAATCTTTAGTAAAAGGCGAAAGATTTATGCGTGAATGAAGAGAAACTCGAGCTGTACCCCGAGATGTTGGGCCAATGTGCTCCCACCAACATGCCACAATGCTCAGCAAGGGTAATGTCTGGTGCAGGCTCCTCCCACCCTGCTTTTTTCTTTTTCAAATCATCGAGCCATTTCCATTGGAAGGAGCAAATGTAATAAGAATCCGCCCCATCACCAGATGACCGCAAACCCTGCTTAAGAGGATGTCGCTGAGGCCGATAGTATGTTGAAGATCATTGGTAGTGGTATTCGCACAAGATTTTTTATGAACTTCCTGGAAGCGAAATGAACAAACCCTTCATCTCCTTCCATTGCGGGTTGATTCCTCCATAGGACAGGGTAAGCTCCTCTCCTGCCCCATTGGCCAAAATAAAAGAGTTATATAATAACTCCCACAATGGAAAGCATATCCAGTATTATGTGACGGTTGCCCATGCAAAACAGTGTCTGCAAGGGCAAGTCCTCGTTAGTATAGTGGACAGTATCTCCGCCTGTCACGCGGAAGACCGGGGTTCGATTCCCCGACGGGGAGGCTTCTTCTTTATGACGGCCAAATAACACCTTGCATAAGCTCAGGCCTTACCGTCAAACTGCTGATAAAGCCAACCCGCCGTTCAAGACTCACCTGTTGATGATTAGCTGATTGCACGTGATAGGTCTTACTTTCAATAAAATGTTTGCAGTGGGTTTGTAAAAGGTGTTTTTATGCATGTTTGGCCTGGGTTTGTGTTGCAAACCCTGCCTAAGAGGATGTCGCTGAGGCCGATAGTATGTTGAAGATCATTGGTAGTGGTATTCGCACAAGATTTTTTATGAACTTCCTGGAAGCGAAATGAACAAACCCTTCATCTCCTTCCATTGCGGGTTGATTCCTCCATAGGACAGGGTAAGCTCCTCTCCTGCCCCATTGGCCAAAATAAAAGAGTTAAATAATAACTCCCACAATGGAAAGCATATCCAGTATTATGTGACGGTTGCCCATGCAAAACAGTGTCTGCAAGGGCAAGTCCTCATTAGTATAGTGGACAGTATCTCCGCCTGTCACGCGGAAGACCGGGGTTCGATTCCCCGACGGGGAGGCTTCTTCTTTATGACGGCCAAATAACACCTTGCATAAGCTCAGGCCTTACCGTCAAACTGCTGATAAAGCCAACCCGCCGTTCAAGACTCACCTGTTGATGATTAGCTGATTGCACGTGATAGGTCTTACTTTCAATAAAATGTTTGCAGTGGGTTTGTAAAAGGTGTTTTTATGCATGTTTGGCCTGGGTTTGTGTTGCAAACCCTGCCTAAGAGGATGTCGCTGAGGCCGATAGTATGTTGAAGATCATTGGTAGTGGTATTCGCACAAGATTTTTTATGAACTTCCTGGAAGCAAAATGAACAAACCCTTCATCTCCTTCCATTGCGGGTTGATTCCTCCATAGGACAGGGTAAGCTCCTCTCCTGCCCCATTGGCCAAAATAAAAGAGTTAAATAATAACTCCCACAATGGAAAGCATATCCAGTATTATGTGACGGTTGCCCATGCAAAACAGTGTCTGCAAGAGCAAGTCCTCGTTAGTATAGTGGACAGTATCTCCGCCTGTCACGCGGAAGACCGGGGTTCGATTCCCCGACGGGGAGGCTTCTTCTTTATGACGGCCAAATAACACCTTGCATAAGCTCAGGCCTTACCGTCAAACTGCTGATAAAGCCAACCCGCCGTTCAAGACTCACCTGTTGATGATTAGCTGATTGCACGTGATAGGTCTTACTTTCAATAAAATGTTTGCAGTGGGTTTGTAAAAGGTGTTTTTATGCATGTTTGGCCTGGGTTTGTGTTGCAAACCCTGCCTAAGAGGATGTCGCTGAGGCCGATAGTATGTTGAAGATCATTGGTAGTGGTATTCGCACAAGATTTTTTATGAACTTCCTGGAAGCAAAATGAACAAACCCTTCATCTCCTTCCATTGCGGGTTGATTCCTCCATAGGACAGGGTAAGCTCCTCTCCTGCCCCATTGGCCAAAATAAAAGAGTTAAATAATAACTCCCACAATGGAAAGCATATCCAGTATTATGTGACGGTTGCCCATGCAAAACAGTGTCTGCAAGAGCAAGTCCTCGTTAGTATAGTGGACAGTATCTCCGCCTGTCACGCGGAAGACCGGGGTTCGATTCCCGACGGGGAGGCTTCTTCTTTATGACGGCCAAATAACACCTTGCATAAGCTCAGGCCTTACCGTCAAACTGCTGATAAAGCCAACCCGCCGTTCAAGACTCACCTGTTGATGATTAGCTGATTGCACGTGATAGGTCTTACTTTCAATAAAATGTTTGCAGTGGGTTTGTAAAAGGTGTTTTTATGCATGTTTGGCCTGGGTTTGTGTTGCATTTACACTGTGGTGACCAGCAGGGGCCACCAGCGTGCGGCGCTTCAAAGCAGTGAAACATTTTGCCAAGCGTTTGGTTCTATTGACTCAAAGCTTTAAAAAGCTTCAACACTCTCTGTTTTTGAACAAATGCATGTGGCTCTGCTGTGAGCAGAGCATCCAAAAATACCAAAAATTCGCAAATGTTCCCCTCCACGGAAATCTTTAGTAAAAGGCGAAAGATTTAAGCGTGAATGAAGAGAAACTCGAGCTGTACCCCTGAGATGTTGGGCCAATGTGCTCCCACCAACATGCCACAATGCTCAGCAAGGGTAATGTCTGGTGCAGGCTCCTCCCACCCTGCTTTTTTCTTTTTCAAATCATCGAGCCATTTCCATTGGAAGGAGCAAATGTAATAAGAATCCGCCCCATCACCAGATGACCGCAAACCGGGCCTAAGAGGATGTCGCTGAGGCCGATAGTATGTTGAAGATCATTGGTAGTGGTATTCGCACAAGATTTTTTATGAACTTCCTGGAAGCGAAATGAACAAACCCTTCATCTCCTTCCATTGCGGGTTGATTCATCCATAGGACAGGGTAAGCTCCTCTCCTGCCCCATTGGCCATAATAAAAGAGTTAAATAATAACTCCCACAATGGAAAGCATATCCAGTATTATGTGACGGTTGCCCATGCAAAACAGTGTCTACAAGGGCAAGTCCTCTTTAGTATAGTGGACAGTATCTCCGCCTGTCACGCGGAAGACCGGGGTTCGATTCCCCGACGGGGAGGCTTCTTCTTTATGGCGGCCAAATAACACCTTGCATAAGCTCAGGCCTTACCGTCAAACTGCTAATAAAGCCAACCCGCCGTTCAAGACTCACCTGTTGATGATTAGCTGATTGCACGTGATAGGTCTTACTTTCAATAAAATGTTTGCAGTGGGTTTGTAAAAGGTGTTTTTATGCATGTTTGGCCTGGGTTTGTGTTGCAAACCCTGCCTAAGAGGATGTCGCTGAGGCCGATAGTATGTTGAAGATCATTGGTAGTGGTATTCGCACAAGATTTTTTATGAACTTCCTGGAAGCGAAATGAACAAACCCTTCTTCTCCTTCCATTGCAGGTTGATTCCTCCATAGGACAGGGTAAGCTCCTCTCCTGCCCCATTGGCCAAAATAAAAGAGTTAAATAATAACTCCCACAATGGAAAGCATATCCAGTATTATGTGACGGTTGCCCATGCAAAACAGTGTCTGCAAGGGCAAGTCCTCGTTAGTATAGTGGACAGTATCTCCGCCTGTCACGCGGAAGACCGGGGTTCGATTCCCCGACGGGGAGGCTTCTTCTTTATGGCGGCCAAATAACACCTTGCATAAGCTCAGGCCTTACCGTCAAACTGCTGATAAAGCCAACCCGCCGTTCAAGACTCACCTGTTGATGATTAGCTGATTGCACGTGATAGGTCTTACTTTCAATAAAATGTTTGCAGTGGGTTTGTAAAAGGTGTTTTTATGCATGTTTGGCCTGGGTTTGTGTTGCGTTTACACTGTGGTGACCAGCAGGGGCCACCAGCGTGTGGCGCTTCAAAGCAGTGAAACATTTTGCCAA
Source organism: Romanogobio albipinnatus (assembly GCA_023566225.1). NCBI lineage: Eukaryota > Metazoa > Chordata > Actinopteri > Cypriniformes > Gobionidae > Romanogobio > Romanogobio albipinnatus. The sequence continues at coordinate 15,655,082 of CM042248.1, read as the reverse complement.
GCGTTTGGTTCTATTGACTCAAAGCTTTAAAACGCTTCAACACTCTCTGTTTTTGAACAAATGCATGTGGCTCTGCTGTGAGCAGAGCATCCAAAAATACCAAAAACTCGCAAATGTTCCCCTCCACGGAAATCTTTAGTAAAAGGCGAAAGATTTATGCGTGAATGAAGAGAAACTTGAGCTGTACCCCTGAGATGTTGGGCCAATGTGCTCCCACCAACATGCCACAATGCTCAGCAAGGGTAATGTCTGGTGCAGGCTCCTCCCACCCTGCTTTTTTCTTTTTCAAATCATCGAGCCATTTCCATTGGAAGGAGCAAATGTAATAAGAATCCGCCCCATCACCAGATGACCGCAAACCCTGCTTAAGAGGATGTCGCTGAGGCCGATAGTATGTTGAAGATCATTGGTAGTGGTATTCGCACAAGATTTTTTATGAACTTCCTGGAAGCGAAATGAACAAACCCTTCATCTCCTTCCATTGCGGGTTGATTCCTCCATAGGACAGGGTAAGCTCCTCTCCTGCCCCATTGGCCAAAATAAAAGAGTTAAATAATAACTCCCACAATGGAAAGCATATCCAGTATTATGTGACGGTTGCCCATGCAAAACAGTGTCTGCAAGGGCAAGTCCTCGTTAGTATAGTGGACAGTATCTCTGCCTGTCACGCGGAAGACCGGGGTTCGATTCCCCGACGGGGAGGCTTCTTCTTTATGGCGGCCAAATAACACCTTGCATAAGCTCAGGCCTTACCATCAAACTGCTAATAAAGCCAACCCGCCGTTCAAGACTCACCTGTTGATGATTAGCTGATTGCACGTGATAGGTCTTACTTTCAATAAAATGTTTGCAGTGGGTTTGTAAAAGGTGTTTTTATGCATGTTTGGCCTGGGTTTGTGTTGCAAACCCTGCCTAAGAGGATGTCGCTGAGGCCGATAGTATGTTGAAGATCATTGGTAGTGGTATTCGCACAAGATTTTTTATGAACTTCCTGGAAGCGAAATGAACAAACCCTTCATCTCCTTCCATTGCAGGTTGATTCCTCCATAGGACAGGGTAAGCTCCTCTCCTGCCCCATTGGCCAAAATAAAAGAGTTAAATAATAACTCCCACAATGGAAAGCATATCCAGTATTATGTGACGGTTGCCCATGCAAAACAGTGTCTGCAAGAGCAAGTCCTCGTTAGTATAGTGGACAGTATCTCCGCCTGTCACGCGGAAGACCGGGGTTCGATTCCCCGACGGGGAGGCTTCTTCTTTATGACGGCCAAATAACACCTTGCATAAGCTCAGGCCTTACCGTCAAACTGCTGATAAAACCAACCCGCCGTTCAAGACTCACCTGTTGATGATTAGCTGATTGCACGTGATAGGTCTTACTTTCAATAAAATGTTTGCAGTGGGTTTGTAAAAGGTGTTTTTATGCATGTTTGGCCTGGGTTTGTGTTGCAAACCCTGCCTAAGAGGATGTCGCTGAGGCCGATAGTATGTTGAAGATCATTGGTAGTGGTATTCGCACAAGATTTTTATGAACTTCCTGGAAGCGAAATGAACAAACCTTTCATCTCCTTCCATTGCGGGTTGATTCCTCCATAGGACAGGGTAAGCTCCTCTCCTGCCCCATTGGCCAAAATAAAAGAGTTAAATAATAACTCCCACAATGGAAAGCATATCCAGTATTATGTGACGGTTGCCCATGCAAAACAGTGTCTGCAAGAGCATGTCCTCGTTAGTATAGTGGACAGTATCTCCGCCTGTCACGCGGAAGACCGGGGTTCGATTCCCCGACGGGGAGGCTTCTTCTTTATGACGGCCAAATAACACCTTGCATAAGCTCAGGCCTTACCGTCAAACTGCTGATAAAGCCAAACCGCCGTTCAAGACTCACCTGTTGATGATTAGCTGATTGCACGTGATAGGTCTTACTTTCAATAAAATGTTTGCAGTGGGTTTGTAAAAGGTGTTTTTATGCATGTTTGGCCTGGGTTTGTGTTGCATTTACACTGTGGTGACCAGCAGGGGCCACCAGCGTGTGGCGCTTCAAAGCAGTGAAACATTTTGCCAAGCGTTTGGTTCTATTGACTCAAAGCTTTAAAACGCTTCAACACTCTCTGTTTTTGAACAAATGCATGTGGCTCTGCTGTGAGAAGAGCATCCAAAAATACCAAAAACTCGCAAATGTTCCCCTCCACGGAAATCTTTAGTAAAAGGCGAAAGATTTATGCGTGAATGAAGAGAAACTTGAGCTGTACCCCTGAGATGTTGGGCCAATGTGCTGCCACCAACATGCCACAATGCTCAGCAAGGGTAATGTCTGGTGCAGGCTCCTCCCACCCTGCTTTTTTCTTTTTCAAATCATCGAGCCATTTCCATTGGAAGGAGCAAATGTAATAAGAATCCGCCCCATCACCAGATGACCGCAAACCCTGCCTAAGAGGATGTCGCTGAGGCCGATAGTATGTTGAAGATCATTGGTAGTGGTATTCGCACAAGATTTTTTATGAACTTCCTGGAAGCGAAATGAACAAACCCTTCATCTCCTTCCATTGCGGGTTGATTCCTCCATAGGACAGGGTAAGCTCCTCTCCTGCCCCATTGGCCAAAATAAAAGAGTTAAATAATAACTCCCACAATGGAAAGCATATCCAGTATTATGTGACGGTTGCCCATGCAAAACAGTGTCTGCAAGAGCAAGTCCTCGTTAGTATAGTGGACAGTATCTCCGCCTGTCACGCGGAAGACCGGGGTTTGATTCCCCGACGGGGAGGCTTCTTCTTTATGGCGGCCAAATAACACCTTGCATAAGCTCAGGCCTTACCATCAAACTGCTAATAAAGCCAACCCGCCGTTCAAGACTCACCTGTTGATGATTAGCTGATTGCACGTGATAGGTCTTACTTTCAATAAAATGTTTGCAGTGGGTTTGTAAAAGGTGTTTTTATGCATGTTTGGCCTGGGTTTGTGTTGCAAACCCTGCCTAAGAGGATGTCGCTGAGGCCGATAGTATGTTGAAGATCATTGGTAGTGGTATTCGCACAAGATTTTTTATGAACTTCCTGGAAGCAAAATGAACAAACCCTTCATCTCCTTCCATTGCGGGTTGATTCCTCCATAGGACAGGGTAAGCTCCTCTCCTGCCCCATTGGCCAAAATAAAAGAGTTAAATAATAACTCCCACAATGGAAAGCATATCCAGTATTATGTGACGGTTGCCCATGCAAAACAGTGTCTGCAAGAGCAAGTCCTCGTTAGTATAGTGGACAGTATCTCCGCCTGTCACGCGGAAGACCGGGGTTTGATTCCCCGACGGGGAGGCTTCTTCTTTATGGCGGCCAAATAACACCTTGCATAAGCTCAGGCCTTACCATCAAACTGCTAATAAAGCCAACCCGCCGTTCAAGACTCACCTGTTGATGATTAGCTGATTGCACGTGATAGGTCTTACTTTCAATAAAATGTTTGCAGTGGGTTTGTAAAAGGTGTTTTTATGCATGTTTGGCCTGGGTTTGTGTTGCATTTACACTGTGGTGACCAGCAGGGGCCACCAGCGTGTGGCGCTTCAAAGCAGTGAAACATTTTGCCAAGCGTTTGGTTCTATTGACTCAAAGCTTTAAAACGCTTCAACACTCTCTGTTTTTGAACAAATGCATGTGGCTCTGCTGTGAGCAGAGCATCCAAAAATACCAAAAACTCGCAAATGTTCCCCTCCACGGAAATCTTTAGTAAAAGGCGAAAGATTTATGCGTGAATGAAGAGAAACTTGAGCTGTACCCCTGAGATGTTGGGCCAATGTGCTCCCACCAACATGCCACAATGCTCAGCAAGGGTAATGTCTGGTGCAGGCTCCTCCCACCCTGCTTTTTTCTTTTTCAAATCATCGAGCCATTTCCATTGGAAGGAGCAAATGTAATAAGAATCCGCCCCATCACCAGATGACCGCAAACCCTGCTTAAGAGGATGTCGCTGAGGCCGATAGTATGTTGAAGATCATTGGTAGTGGTATTCGCACAAGATTTTTTATGAACTTCCTGGAAGCGAAATGAACAAACCCTTCATCTCCTTCCATTGCGGGTTGATTCCTCCATAGGACAGGGTAAGCTCCTCTCCTGCCCCATTGGCCAAAATAAAAGAGTTAAATAATAACTCCCACAATGGAAAGCATATCCAGTATTATGTGACGGTTGCCCATGCAAAACAGTGTCTGCAAGGGCAAGTCCTCGTTAGTATAGTGGACAGTATCTCCGCCTGTCACGCGGAAGACCGGGGTTCGATTCCCCGACGGGGAGGCTTCTTCTTTATGGCGGCCAAATAACACCTTGCATAAGCTCAGGCCTTACCATCAAACTGCTAATAAAGCCAACCCGCCGTTCAAGACTCACCTGTTGATGATTAGCTGATTGCACGTGATAGGTCTTACTTTCAATAAAATGTTTGCAGTGGGTTTGTAAAAGGTGTTTTTATGCATGTTTGGCCTGGGTTTGTGTTGCAAACCCTGCCTAAGAGGATGTCGCTGAGGCCGATAGTATGTTGAAGATCATTGGTAGTGGTATTCGCACAAGATTTTTTATGAACTTCCTGGAAGCGAAATGAACAAACCCTTCATCTCCTTCCATTGCAGGTTGATTCCTCCATAGGACAGGGTAAGCTCCTCTCCTGCCCCATTGGCCAAAATAAAAGAGTTAAATAATAACTCCCACAATGGAAAGCATATCCAGTATTATGTGACGGTTGCCCATGCAAAACCGTGTCTGCAAGAGCAAGTCCTCGTTAGTATAGTGGACAGTATCTCCGCCTGTCACGCGGAAGACCGGGGTTCGATTCCCCGACGGGGAGGCTTCTTCTTTATGGCGGCCAAATAACACCTTGCATAAGCTCAGGCCTTACCATCAAACTGCTAATAAAGCCAACCCGCCGTTCAAGACTCACCTGTTGATGATTAGCTGATTGCACGTGATAGGTCTTACTTTCAATAAAATGTTTGCAGTGGGTTTGTAAAAGGTGTTTTTATGCATGTTTGGCCTGGGTTTGTGTTGCAAACCCTGCCTAAGAGGATGTCGCTGAGGCCGATAGTATGTTGAAGATCATTGGTAGTGGTATTCGCACAAGATTTTTTATGAACTTCCTGGAAGCGAAATGAACAAACCCTTCATCTCCTTCCATTGCGGGTTGATTCCTCCATAGGACAGGGTAAGCTCCTCTCCTGCCCCATTGGCCAAAATAAAAGAGTTAAATAATAACTCCCACAATGGAAAGCATATCCAGTATTATGTGACGGTTGCCCATGCAAAACAGTGTCTGCAAGAGCAAGTCCTCGTTAGTATAGTGGACAGTATCTCCGCCTGTCACGCGGAAGACCGGGGTTCGATTCCCCGACGGGGAGGCTTCTTCTTTATGACGGCCAAATAACACCTTGCATAAGCTCAGGCCTTACCGTCAAACTGCTGATAAAACCAACCCGCCGTTCAAGACTCACCTGTTGATGATTAGCTGATTGCACGTGATAGGTCTTACTTTCAATAAAATGTTTGCAGTGGGTTTGTAAAAGGTGTTTTTATGCATGTTTGGCCTGGGTTTGTGTTGCAAACCCTGCCTAAGAGGATGTCGCTGAGGCCGATAGTATGTTGAAGATCATTGGTAGTGGTATTCGCACAAGATTTTTATGAACTTCCTGGAAGCGAAATGAACAAACCTTTCATCTCCTTCCATTGCGGGTTGATTCCTCCATAGGACAGGGTAAGCTCCTCTCCTGCCCCATTGGCCAAAATAAAAGAGTTAAATAATAACTCCCACAATGGAAAGCATATCCAGTATTATGTGACGGTTGCCCATGCAAAACAGTGTCTGCAAGAGCATGTCCTCGTTAGTATAGTGGACAGTATCTCCGCCTGTCACGCGGAAGACCGGGGTTCGATTCCCCGACGGGGAGGCTTCTTCTTTATGGCGGCCAAATAACACCTTGCATAAGCTCAGGCCTTACCATCAAACTGCTGATAAAGCCAACCCGCCGTTCAAGACTCACCTGTTGATGATTAGCTGATTGCACGTGATAGGTCTTACTTTCAATAAAATGTTTGCAGTGGGTTTGTAAAAGGTGTTTTTATGCATGTTTGGCCTGGGTTTGTGTTGCAAACCCTGCCTAAGAGGATGTCGCTGAGGCCGATAGTATGTTGAAGATCATTGGTAGTGGTATTCGCACAAGATTTTTTATGAACTTCCTGGAAGCAAAATGAACAAACCCTTCATCTCCTTCCATTGCGGGTTGATTCCTCCATAGGACAGGGTAAGCCCCTCTCCTGCCCCATTGGCCAAAATAAAAGAGTTAAATAATAACTCCCACAATGGAAAGCATATCCAGTATTATGTGACGGTTGCCCATGCAAAACAGTGTCTGCAAGCGCAAGTCCTCGTTAGTATAGTGGACAGTATCTCCGCCTGTCACGCGGAAGACCGGGGTTTGATTCCCCGACGGGGAGGCTTCTTCTTTATGGCGGCCAAATAACACCTTGCATAAGCTCAGGCCTTAACATCAAACTGCTAATAAAGCCAACCCGCCGTTCAAGACTCACCTGTTGATGATTAGCTGATTGCACGTGATAGGTCTTACTTTCAATAAAATGTTTGCAGTGGGTTTGTAAAAGGTGTTTTTATGCATGTTTGGCCTGGGTTTGTGTTGCAAACCCTGCCTAAGAGGATGTCGCTGAGGCCGATAGTATGTTGAAGATCATTGGTAGTGGTATTCGCACAAGATTTTTTATGAACTTCCTGGAAGCGAAATGAACAAACCCTTCATCTCCTTCCATTGCGGGTTGATTCCTCCATAGGACAGGGTAAGCTCCTCTCCTGCCCCATTGGCCAAAATAAAAGAGTTAAATAATAACTCCCACAATGGAAAGCATATCCAGTATTATGTGACGGTTGCCCATGCAAAACAGTGTCTACAAGGGCAAGTCCTCGTTAGTATAGTGGACAGTATCTCCGCCTGTCACGCGGAAGACCGGGGTTCGATTCCCCGACGGGGAGGCTTCTTCTTTATGGCGGCCAAATAACACCTTGCATAAGCTCAGGCCTTACCATCAAACTGCTAATAAAGCCAACCCGCCGTTCAAGACTCACCTGTTGATGATTAGCTAATTGCACGTGATAGGTCTTACTTTCAATAAAATGTTTGCAGTGGGTTTGTAAAAGGTGTTTTTATGCATGTTTGGCCTGGGTTTGTGCTGCATTTACACTGTGGTGACCAGCAGGGGCCACCAGCGTGTGGCGCTTCAAAGCAGTGAAACATTTTGCCAAGCGTTTGGCTCTATTGACTCAAAGCTTTAAAAAGCTTCAACACTCTCTGTTTTTGAACAAATGCATGTGGCTCTGCTGTGAGCAGAGCATCCAAAAATACCAAAAACTCGCAAATGTTCCCCTCCACGGAAATCTTTAGTAAAAGGCGAAAGATTTATGCGTGAATGAAGAGAAACTCGAGCTGTACCCCTGAGATGTTGGGCCAATGTGCTCCCACCAACATGCCACAATGCTCAGCAAGGGTAATGTCTGGTGCAGGCTCCTCCCACCCTGCTTTTTTCTTTTTCAAATCATCGAGCCATTTCCATTGGAAGGAGCAAATGTAATAAGAATCCGCCCCATCACCAGATGACCGCAAACCCTGCTTAAGAGGATGTCGCTGAGGCCGATAGTATGTTGAAGATCATTGGTAGTGGTATTCGCACAAGATTTTTTATGAACTTCCTGGAAGCGAAATGAACAAACCCTTCATCTCCTTCCATTGCGGGTTGATTCCTCCATAGGACAGGGTAAGCTCCTCTCCTGCCCCATTGGCCAAAATAAAAGAGTTAAATAATAACTCCCACAATGGAAAGCATATCCAGTATTATGTGACGGTTGCCCATGCAAAACAGTGTCTGCAAGGGCAAGTCCTCGTTAGTATAGTGGACAGTATCTCCGCCTGTCACGCGGAAGACCGGGGTTCGATTCCCCGACGGGGAGGCTTCTTCTTTATGACGGCCAAATAACACCTTGCATAAGCTCAGGCCTTACCGTCAAACTGCTGATAAAGCCAACCCGTCGTTCAAGACTCACCTGTTGATGATTAGCTGATTGCACGTGATAGGTCTTACTTTCAATAAAATGTTTGCAGTGGGTTTGTAAAAGGTGTTTTTATGCATGTTTGGCCTGGGTTTGTGTTGCATTTACACTGTGGTGACCAGCAGGGGCCACCAGCGTGTGGCGCTTCAAAGCAGTGAAACATTTTGCCAAGCGTTTGGTTCTATTGACTCAAAGCTTTAAAAAGCTTCAACACTCTCTGTTTTTGAACAAATGCATGTGGCTCTGCTGTGAGCAGAGCATCCAAAAATACCAAAAACTCGCAAATGTTCCCCGCCACGGAAATCTTTAGTAAAAGGCGAAAGATTTATGCGTGAATGAAGAGAAACTCGAGCTGTACCCCTGAGATGTTGGGCCAATGTGCTCCCACCAACATGCCACAATGCTCAGCAAGGGTAATGTCTGGTGCAGGCTCCTCCCACCCTGCTTTTTTCTTTTTCAAATCATCGAGCCATTTCCATTGGAAGGAGCAAATGTAATAAGAATCCGCCCCATCACCAGATGACCGCAAACCCTGCCTAAGAGGATGTCGCTGAGGCCGATAGTATGTTGAAGATCATTGGTAGTGGTATTCGCACAAGATTTTTTATGAACTTCCTGGAAGCGAAATGAACAAACCCTTCATCTCCTTCCATTGCGGGTTGATTCATCCATAGGACAGGGTAAGCTCCTCTCCTGCCCCATTGGCCAAAATAAAAGAGTTAAATAATAACTCCCACAATGGAAAGCATATCCAGTATTATGTGACGGTTGCCCATGCAAAACAGTGCCTGCAAGGGCAAGTCCTCGTTAGTATAGTGGACAGTATCTCCGCCTGTCACGCGGAAGACCGGGGTTCGATTCCCCAACGGGGAGGCTTCTTCTTTATGGCGGCCAAATAACACCTTGCATAAGCTCAGGCCTTACCGTCAAACTGCTGATAAAGCCAACCCGCCGTTCAAGACTCACCTGTTGATGATTAGCTGATTGCACGTGATAGGTCTTACTTTCAATAAAATGTTTGCAGTGGGTTTGTAAAAGGTGTTTTTATGCATGTTTGGCCTGGGTTTGTGTTGCATTTACACTGTGGTGACCAGCATGGGCCACCAGCGTGTGGCGCTTCAAAGCATCGAAACATTTTGCCAAGCGATTGGTTCTATTGACTCAAAGCTTTAACACTCTCTGTTTTTGAACAAATGCATGTAGCTCTGCTTTGAGCAGAGCATCCAAAAATACCAAAAACTCGCAAATGTTCCCCTCCACTGAAATCTTTAGTAAAAGGCGAAAGATTTATGCGTGAATTAAGAGAAACTCGAGCTGTACCCCTGAGATGTTGGGCCAATGTGCTCCCACCACCATGCCACAATGCTCAGCAAGGGTAATGTCTGGTGCAGGCTCCTCCCACCCTGCTTTTTCCTTTTTCAAATCATCGAGCCATTTCCATTGGAAGGAGCAAATGTAATAAGAATCCGCCCCATCACCAGATGACCGCAAACCCTGCCTAAGAGGATGTCGCTGAGGCCCATAGTATGTTGAAGATCATTGGTAGTGGTATTCGCACAAGATTTTTTATGAACTTCCTGGAAGCGAAATGAACAAACCCTTCATCTCCTTCCATTGCGGGTTGATTCCTCCATAGGACAGGGTAAGCTCCTCTCCTGCCCCATTGGCCAAAATAAAAGAGTTAAATAATAACTCCCACAATGGAAAGCATATCCAGTATTATGTGACGGTTGCCCATGCAAAACAGTGTCTGCAAGAGCAAGTCCTCGTTAGTATAGTGGACAGTATCTCCGCCTGTCACGCGCAAGACCGGGGTTTGATTCCCCGACGGGGAGGCTTCTTCTTTATGACGGCCAAATAACACCTTGCATAAGCTCAGGCCTTACCGTCAAACTGCTGATAAAGCCAACCCGCCGTTCAAGACTCACCTGTTGATGATTAGCTGATTGCACGTGATAGGTCTTACTTTCAATAAAATGTTTGCAGTGGGTTTGTAAAAGGTGTTTTTATGCATGTTTGGCCTGGGTTTGTGTTGCAAACCCTGCCTAAGAGGATGTCGCTGAGGCCGATAGTATGTTGAAGATCATTGGTAGTGGTATTCGCACAAGATTTTTTATGAACTTCCTGGAAGCGAAATGAACAAACAAACCCTTCATCTCCTTCCATTGCGGGTTGATTCCTCCATAGGACAGGGTAAGCTCCTCTCCTGCCCCATTGGCCAAAATAAAAGAGTTAAATAATAACTCCCACAATGGAAAGCATATCCAGTATTATGTGACAGTTGCCCATGCAAAACAGTGTCTGCAAGAGCAAGTCCTCGTTAGTATAGTGGACAGTATCTCCGCCTGTCACGCGGAAGACCGGGGTTCGATTCCCCAACGGGGAGGCTTCTTCTTTATGACGGCCAAATAACACCTTGCATAAGCTCAGGCCTTACCGTCAAACTGCTGATAAAGCCAACCCGTCGTTCAAGACTCACCTGTTGATGATTAGCTGATTGCACGTGATAGGTCTTACTTTCAATAAAATGTTTGCAGTGGGTTTGTAAAAGGTGTTTTTATGCATGTTTGGCCTGGGTTTGTGTTGCATTTACACTGTGGTGACCAGCAGGGGCCACCAGCGTGTGGCGCTTCAAAGCAGTGAAACATTTTGCCAAGCGTTTGGTTCTATTGACTCAAAGCTTTAAAAAGCTTCAACACTCTCTGTTTTTGAACAAATGCATGTGGCTCTGCTGTGAGCAGAGCATCCAAAAATACCAAAAACTCGCAAATGTTCCCCGCCACGGAAATCTTTAGTAAAAGGCGAAAGATTTATGCGTGAATGAAGAGAAACTCGAGCTGTACCCCTGAGATGTTGGGCCAATGTGCTCCCACCAACATGCCACAATGCTCAGCAAGGGTAATGTCTGGTGCAGGCTCCTCCCACCCTGCTTTTTTCTTTTTCAAATCATCGAGCCATTTCCATTGGAAGGAGCAAATGTAATAAGAATCCGCCCCATCACCAGATGACCGCAAACCCTGCCTAAGAGGATGTCGCTGAGGCCGATAGTATGTTGAAGATCATTGGTAGTGGTATTCGCACAAGATTTTTTATGAACTTCCTGGAAGCGAAATGAACAAACCCTTCATCTCCTTCCATTGCGGGTTGATTCATCCATAGGACAGGGTAAGCTCCTCTCCTGCCCCATTGGCCAAAATAAAAGAGTTAAATAATAACTCCCACAATGGAAAGCATATCCAGTATTATGTGACGGTTGCCCATGCAAAACAGTGCCTGCAAGGGCAAGTCCTCGTTAGTATAGTGGACAGTATCTCCGCCTGTCACGCGGAAGACCGGGGTTCGATTCCCCAACGGGGAGGCTTCTTCTTTATGGCGGCCAAATAACACCTTGCATAAGCTCAGGCCTTACCGTCAAACTGCTGATAAAGCCAACCCGCCGTTCAAGACTCACCTGTTGATGATTAGCTGATTGCACGTGATAGGTCTTACTTTCAATAAAATGTTTGCAGTGGGTTTGTAAAAGGTGTTTTTATGCATGTTTGGCCTGGGTTTGTGTTGCATTTACACTGTGGTGACCAGCATGGGCCACCAGCGTGTGGCGCTTCAAAGCATCGAAACATTTTGCCAAGCGTTTGGTTCTATTGACTCAAAGCTTTAACACTCTCTGTTTTTGAACAAATGCATGTAGCTCTGCTGTGAGCAGAGCATCCAAAAATACCAAAAACTCGCAAATGTTCCCCTCCACGGAAATCTTTAGTAAAAGGCGAAAGATTTATGCGTGAATTAAGAGAAACTCGAGCTGTACCCCTGAGATGTTGGGCCAATGTGCTCCCACCACCATGCCACAATGCTCAGCAAGGGTAATGTCTGGTGCAGGCTCCTCCCACCCTGCTTTTTCCTTTTTCAAATCATCGAGCCATTTCCATTGGAAGGAGCAAATGTAATAAGAATCCGCCCCATCACCAGATGACCGCAAACCCTGCCTAAGAGGATGTCGCTGAGGCCCATAGTATGTTGAAGATCATTGGTAGTGGTATTCGCACAAGATTTTTTATGAACTTCCTGGAAGCGAAATGAACAAACCCTTCATCTCCTTCCATTGCGGGTTGATTCCTCCATAGGACAGGGTAAGCTCCTCTCCTGCCCCATTGGCCAAAATAAAAGAGTTAAATAATAACTCCCACAATGGAAAGCATATCCAGTATTATGTGACGGTTGCCCATGCAAAACAGTGTCTGCAAGAGCAAGTCCTCGTTAGTATAATGGACAGTATCTCCGCCTGTCACGCGTAAGACCGGGGTTCGATTCCCCGATGGGGAGGCTTCTTCTTTATGACGGCCAAATAACACCTTGCACAAGCTCAGGCCTTACCGTCAAACTGCTGATAAAGCCAACCCGCCGTTCAAGACTCACCTGTTGATGATTAGCTGATTGCACGTGATAGGTCTTACCTTCAATAAAATGTTTGCAGTGGGTTTGTAAAAGGTGCTTTTATGCATGTTTGACCTGGGTTTGTGTTGCATTTACACTGTGGTGACCAGCAGGGGCCACCAGCGTATGGCGCTTCAAAGCAGTGAAACATTTTGCCAAGCGTTTGGTTCTATTGACTCAATGCTTTAAAAAGCTTCAACACTCTCTGTTTTTGAACAAATGCATGTTGCTCTGCTGTGAGCAGAGCATCCAAAAATACCAAAAACTCGCAAATGTTCCCCGCCACGGAAATCTTTAGTAAAAGGCGAAAGATTTATGCGTGAATGAAGAGAAACTCGAGCTGTACCCCTGAGATGTTGGGCCAATGTGCTCCCACCAACATGCCACAATGCTCAGCAAGGGTAATGTCTGGTGCAGGCTCCTCCCACCCTGCTTTTTCCTTTTTCAAATCATCGAGCCATTTCCATTGGAAGGAGCAAATGTAATAAGAATCCGCCCCATCACCAGATGACCGCAAACCCTGCCTAAGAGGATGTCGCTGAGGCCGATAGTATGTTGAAGATCATTGTTAGTGGTATTCGCACAAGATTTTTTATGAACTTCCTGGAAGCGAAATGAACAAACCCTTCATCTCCTTCCATTGCGGGTTGATTCATCCATAGGACAGGGTAAGCTCCTCTCCTGCCCCATTGGCCGAAATAAAAGAGTTAAATAATAACTCCCACAATGGAAAGCATATCCAGTATTATGTGACGGTTGCCCATGCAAAACAGTGTCTACAAGGGCAAGTCCTCGTTAGTATAGTGGACAGTATCTCCGCCTGTCACGCGGAAGACCGGGGTTCGATTCCCCGACGGGGAGGCTTCTTCTTTATGGCGGCCAAATAACACCTTGCATAAGCTCAGGCCTTACCGTCAAACTGCTAATAAAGCCAACCCGCCGTTCAAGACTCACCTGTTGATGATTAGCTGATTGCACGTGATAGGTCTTACTTTCAATAAAATGTTTGCAGTGGGTTTGTAAAAGGTTATTTTATGCATGTTTGGCCTGGGTTTGTGTTGCAAACCCTGCCTAAGAGGATGTCGCTGAGGCCGATAGTATGTTGAAGATCATTGGTAGTGGTATTCGCACAAGATTTTTTATGAACTTCCTGGAAGCGAAATGAACAAACCCTTCATCTCCTTCCATTGCAGGTTGATTCCTCCATAGGACAGGGTAAGCTCCTCTCCTGCCCCATTGGCCAAAATAAAAGAGTTAAATAATAACTCCCACAATGGAAAGCATATCCAGTATTATGTGACGGTTGCCCATGCAAAACAGTGTCTGCAAGGGCAAGTCCTCGTTAGTATAGTGGACAGTATCTCCGCCTGTCACGCGCAAGACCGGGGTTTGATTCCCCGACGGGGAGGCTTCTTCTTTATGACGGCCAAATAACACCTTGCATAAGCTCAGGCCTTACCGTCAAACTGCTGATAAAGCCAACCCGCCGTTCAAGACTCACCTGTTGATGATTAGCTGATTGCACGTGATAGGTCTTACTTTCAATAAAATGTTTGCAGTGGGTTTGTAAAAGGTGTTTTTATGCATGTTTGGCCTGGGTTTGTGTTGCAAACCCTGCCTAAGAGGATGTCGCTGAGGCCGATAGTATGTTGAAGATCATTGGTAGTGGTATTCGCACAAGATTTTTTATGAACTTCCTGGAAGCGAAATGAACAAACAAACCCTTCATCTCCTTCCATTGCGGGTTGATTCCTCCATAGGACAGGGTAAGCTCCTCTCCTGCCCCATTGGCCAAAATAAAAGAGTTAAATAATAACTCCCACAATGGAAAGCATATCCAGTATTATGTGACAGTTGCCCATGCAAAACAGTGTCTGCAAGAGCAAGTCCTCGTTAGTATAGTGGACAGTATCTCCGCCTGTCACGCGGAAGACCGGGGTTCGATTCCCCAACGGGGAGGCTTCTTCTTTATGACGGCCAAATAACACCTTGCATAAGCTCAGGCCTTACCGTCAAACTGCTGATAAAGCCAACCCGTCGTTCAAGACTCACCTGTTGATGATTAGCTGATTGCACGTGATAGGTCTTACTTTCAATAAAATGTTTGCAGTGGGTTTGTAAAAGGTGTTTTTATGCATGTTTGGCCTGGGTTTGTGTTGCATTTACACTGTGGTGACCAGCAGGGGCCACCAGCGTGTGGCGCTTCAAAGCAGTGAAACATTTTGCCAAGCGTTTGGTTCTATTGACTCAAAGCTTTAAAAAGCTTCAACACTCTCTGTTTTTGAACAAATGCATGTGGCTCTGCTGTGAGCAGAGCATCCAAAAATACCAAAAACTCGCAAATGTTCCCCGCCACGGAAATCTTTAGTAAAAGGCGAAAGATTTATGCGTGAATGAAGAGAAACTCGAGCTGTACCCCTGAGATGTTGGGCCAATGTGCTCCCACCAACATGCCACAATGCTCAGCAAGGGTAATGTCTGGTGCAGGCTCCTCCCACCCTGCTTTTTTCTTTTTCAAATCATCGAGCCATTTCCATTGGAAGGAGCAAATGTAATAAGAATCCGCCCCATCACCAGATGACCGCAAACCCTGCCTAAGAGGATGTCGCTGAGGCCGATAGTATGTTGAAGATCATTGGTAGTGGTATTCGCACAAGATTTTTTATGAACTTCCTGGAAGCGAAATGAACAAACCCTTCATCTCCTTCCATTGCGGGTTGATTCATCCATAGGACAGGGTAAGCTCCTCTCCTGCCCCATTGGCCAAAATAAAAGAGTTAAATAATAACTCCCACAATGGAAAGCATATCCAGTATTATGTGACGGTTGCCCATGCAAAACAGTGCCTGCAAGGGCAAGTCCTCGTTAGTATAGTGGACAGTATCTCCGCCTGTCACGCGGAAGACCGGGGTTCGATTCCCCAACGGGGAGGCTTCTTCTTTATGGCGGCCAAATAACACCTTGCATAAGCTCAGGCCTTACCGTCAAACTGCTGATAAAGCCAACCCGCCGTTCAAGACTCACCTGTTGATGATTAGCTGATTGCACGTGATAGGTCTTACTTTCAATAAAATGTTTGCAGTGGGTTTGTAAAAGGTGTTTTTATGCATGTTTGGCCTGGGTTTGTGTTGCATTTACACTGTGGTGACCAGCATGGGCCACCAGCGTGTGGCGCTTCAAAGCATCGAAACATTTTGCCAAGCGTTTGGTTCTATTGACTCAAAGCTTTAACACTCTCTGTTTTTGAACAAATGCATGTAGCTCTGCTGTGAGCAGAGCATCCAAAAACACCAAAAACTCGCAAATGTTCCCCTCCACGGAAATCTTTAGTAAAAGGCGAAAGATTTATGCGTGAATGAAGAGAAACTCGAGCTGTACCCCGAGATGTTGGGCCAATGTGCTCCCACCAACATGCCACAATGCTCAGCAAGGGTAATGTCTGGTGCAGGCTCCTCCCACCCTGCTTTTTTCTTTTTCAAATCATCGAGCCATTTCCATTGGAAGGAGCAAATGTAATAAGAATCCGCCCCATCACCAGATGACCGCAAACCCTGCTTAAGAGGATGTCGCTGAGGCCGATAGTATGTTGAAGATCATTGGTAGTGGTATTCGCACAAGATTTTTTATGAACTTCCTGGAAGCGAAATGAACAAACCCTTCATCTCCTTCCATTGCGGGTTGATTCCTCCATAGGACAGGGTAAGCTCCTCTCCTGCCCCATTGGCCAAAATAAAAGAGTTATATAATAACTCCCACAATGGAAAGCATATCCAGTATTATGTGACGGTTGCCCATGCAAAACAGTGTCTGCAAGGGCAAGTCCTCGTTAGTATAGTGGACAGTATCTCCGCCTGTCACGCGGAAGACCGGGGTTCGATTCCCCGACGGGGAGGCTTCTTCTTTATGACGGCCAAATAACACCTTGCATAAGCTCAGGCCTTACCGTCAAACTGCTGATAAAGCCAACCCGCCGTTCAAGACTCACCTGTTGATGATTAGCTGATTGCACGTGATAGGTCTTACTTTCAATAAAATGTTTGCAGTGGGTTTGTAAAAGGTGTTTTTATGCATGTTTGGCCTGGGTTTGTGTTGCAAACCCTGCCTAAGAGGATGTCGCTGAGGCCGATAGTATGTTGAAGATCATTGGTAGTGGTATTCGCACAAGATTTTTTATGAACTTCCTGGAAGCGAAATGAACAAACCCTTCATCTCCTTCCATTGCGGGTTGATTCCTCCATAGGACAGGGTAAGCTCCTCTCCTGCCCCATTGGCCAAAATAAAAGAGTTAAATAATAACTCCCACAATGGAAAGCATATCCAGTATTATGTGACGGTTGCCCATGCAAAACAGTGTCTGCAAGAGCAAGTCCTCATTAGTATAGTGGACAGTATCTCCGCCTGTCACGCGGAAGACCGGGGTTCGATTCCCCGACGGGGAGGCTTCTTCTTTATGACGGCCAAATAACACCTTGCATAAGCTCAGGCCTTACCGTCAAACTGCTGATAAAGCCAACCCGCCGTTCAAGACTCACCTGTTGATGATTAGCTGATTGCACGTGATAGGTCTTACTTTCAATAAAATGTTTGCAGTGGGTTTGTAAAAGGTGTTTTTATGCATGTTTGGCCTGGGTTTGTGTTGCAAACCCTGCCTAAGAGGATGTCGCTGAGGCCGATAGTATGTTGAAGATCATTGGTAGTGGTATTCGCACAAGATTTTTTATGAACTTCCTGGAAGCAAAATGAACAAACCCTTCATCTCCTTCCATTGCGGGTTGATTCCTCCATAGGACAGGGTAAGCTCCTCTCCTGCCCCATTGGCCAAAATAAAAGAGTTAAATAATAACTCCCACAATGGAAAGCATATCCAGTATTATGTGACGGTTGCCCATGCAAAACAGTGTCTGCAAGAGCAAGTCCTCGTTAGTATAGTGGACAGTATCTCCGCCTGTCACGCGGAAGACTGGGGTTCGATTCCCCGACGGGGAGGCTTCTTCTTTATGACGGCCAAATAACACCTTGCATAAGCTCAGGCCTTACCGTCAAACTGCTGATAAAGCCAACCCGCCGTTCAAGACTCACCTGTTGATGATTAGCTGATTGCACGTGATAGGTCTTACTTTCAATAAAATGTTTGCAGTGGGTTTGTAAAAGGTGTTTTTATGCATGTTTGGCCTGGGTTTGTGTTGCAAACCCTGCCTAAGAGGATGTCGCTGAGGCCGATAGTATGTTGAAGATCATTGGTAGTGGTATTCGCACAAGATTTTTTATGAACTTCCTGGAAGCAAAATGAACAAACCCTTCATCTCCTTCCATTGCGGGTTGATTCCTCCATAGGACAGGGTAAGCTCCTCTCCTGCCCCATTGGCCAAAATAAAAGAGTTAAATAATAACTCCCACAATGGAAAGCATATCCAGTATTATGTGACGGTTGCCCATGCAAAACAGTGTCTGCAAGAGCAAGTCCTCGTTAGTATAGTGGACAGTATCTCCGCCTGTCACGCGGAAGACCGGGGTTCGATTCCCGACGGGGAGGCTTCTTCTTTATGACGGCCAAATAACACCTTGCATAAGCTCAGGCCTTACCGTCAAACTGCTGATAAAGCCAACCCGCCGTTCAAGACTCACCTGTTGATGATTAGCTGATTGCACGTGATAGGTCTTACTTTCAATAAAATGTTTGCAGTGGGTTTGTAAAAGGTGTTTTTATGCATGTTTGGCCTGGGTTTGTGTTGCATTTACACTGTGGTGACCAGCAGGGGCCACCAGCGTGCGGCGCTTCAAAGCAGTGAAACATTTTGCCAAGCGTTTGGTTCTATTGACTCAAAGCTTTAAAAAGCTTCAACACTCTCTGTTTTTGAACAAATGCATGTGGCTCTGCTGTGAGCAGAGCATCCAAAAATACCAAAAATTCGCAAATGTTCCCCTCCACGGAAATCTTTAGTAAAAGGCGAAAGATTTAAGCGTGAATGAAGAGAAACTCGAGCTGTACCCCTGAGATGTTGGGCCAATGTGCTCCCACCAACATGCCACAATGCTCAGCAAGGGTAATGTCTGGTGCAGGCTCCTCCCACCCTGCTTTTTTCTTTTTCAAATCATCGAGCCATTTCCATTGGAAGGAGCAAATGTAATAAGAATCCGCCCCATCACCAGATGACCGCAAACCCTGCCTAAGAGGATGTCGCTGAGGCCGATAGTATGTTGAAGATCATTGGTAGTGGTATTCGCACAAGATTTTTTATGAACTTCCTGGAAGCGAAATGAACAAACCCTTCATCTCCTTCCATTGCGGGTTGATTCATCCATAGGACAGGGTAAGCTCCTCTCCTGCCCCATTGGCCATAATAAAAGAGTTAAATAATAACTCCCACAATGGAAAGCATATCCAGTATTATGTGACGGTTGCCCATGCAAAACAGTGTCTACAAGTGCAAGTCCTCTTTAGTATAGTGGACAGTATCTCCGCCTGTCACGCGGAAGACCGGGGTTCGATTCCCCGACGGGGAGGCTTCTTCTTTATGGCGGCCAAATAACACCTTGCATAAGCTCAGGCCTTACCGTCAAACTGCTAATAAAGCCAACCCGCCGTTCAAGACTCACCTGTTGATGATTAGCTGATTGCACGTGATAGGTCTTACTTTCAATAAAATGTTTGCAGTGGGTTTGTAAAAGGTGTTTTTATGCATGTTTGGCCTGGGTTTGTGTTGCAAACCCTGCCTAAGAGGATGTCGCTGAGGCCGATAGTATGTTGAAGATCATTGGTAGTGGTATTCGCACAAGATTTTTTATGAACTTCCTGGAAGCGAAATGAACAAACCCTTCTTCTCCTTCCATTGCAGGTTGATTCCTCCATAGGACAGGGTAAGCTCCTCTCCTGCCCCATTGGCCAAAATAAAAGAGTTAAATAATAACTCCCACAATGGAAAGCATATCCAGTATTATGTGACGGTTGCCCATGCAAAACAGTGTCTGCAAGGGCAAGTCCTCGTTAGTATAGTGGACAGTATCTCCGCCTGTCACGCGGAAGACCGGGGTTCGATTCCCCGACGGGGAGGCTTCTTCTTTATGGCGGCCAAATAACACCTTGCATAAGCTCAGGCCTTACCGTCAAACTGCTGATAAAGCCAACCCGCCGTTCAAGACTCACCTGTTGATGATTAGCTGATTGCACGTGATAGGTCTTACTTTCAATAAAATGTTTGCAGTGGGTTTGTAAAAGGTGTTTTTATGCATGTTTGGCCTGGGTTTGTGTTGCAAACCCTGCCTAAGAGGATGTCGCTGAGGCCGATAGTATGTTGAAGATCATTGGTAGTGGTATTCGCACAAGATTTTTTATGAACTTCCTGGAAGCGAAATGAACAAACAAACCCTTCATCTCCTTCCATTGCGGGTTGATTCCTCCATAGGACAGGGTAAGCTCCTCTCCTGCCCCATTGGCCAAAATAAAAGAGTTAAATAATAACTCCCACAATGGAAAGCATATCCAGTATTATGTGACAGTTGCCCATGCAAAACAGTGTCTGCAAGAGCAAGTCCTCGTTAGTATAGTGGACAGTATCTCCGCCTGTCACGCGGAAGACCGGGGTTCGATTCCCCAACGGGGAGGCTTCTTCTTTATGACGGCCAAATAACACCTTGCATAAGCTCAGGCCTTACCGTCAAACTGCTGATAAAGCCAACCCGTCGTTCAAGACTCACCTGTTGATGATTAGCTGATTGCACGTGATAGGTCTTACTTTCAATAAAATGTTTGCAGTGGGTTTGTAAAAGGTGTTTTTATGCATGTTTGGCCTGGGTTTGTGTTGCATTTACACTGTGGTGACCAGCAGGGGCCACCAGCGTGTGGCGCTTCAAAGCAGTGAAACATTTTGCCAAGCGTTTGGTTCTATTGACTCAAAGCTTTAAAAAGCTTCAACACTCTCTGTTTTTGAACAAATGCATGTGGCTCTGCTGTGAGCAGAGCATCCAAAAATACCAAAAACTCGCAAATGTTCCCCGCCACGGAAATCTTTAGTAAAAGGCGAAAGATTTATGCGTGAATGAAGAGAAACTCGAGCTGTACCCCTGAGATGTTGGGCCAATGTGCTCCCACCAACATGCCACAATGCTCAGCAAGGGTAATGTCTGGTGCAGGCTCCTCCCACCCTGCTTTTTTCTTTTTCAAATCATCGAGCCATTTCCATTGGAAGGAGCAAATGTAATAAGAATCCGCCCCATCACCAGATGACCGCAAACCCTGCCTAAGAGGATGTCGCTGAGGCCGATAGTATGTTGAAGATCATTGGTAGTGGTATTCGCACAAGATTTTTTATGAACTTCCTGGAAGCGAAATGAACAAACCCTTCATCTCCTTCCATTGCGGGTTGATTCATCCATAGGACAGGGTAAGCTCCTCTCCTGCCCCATTGGCCAAAATAAAAGAGTTAAATAATAACTCCCACAATGGAAAGCATATCCAGTATTATGTGACGGTTGCCCATGCAAAACAGTGCCTGCAAGGGCAAGTCCTCGTTAGTATAGTGGACAGTATCTCCGCCTGTCACGCGGAAGACCGGGGTTCGATTCCCCAACGGGGAGGCTTCTTCTTTATGGCGGCCAAATAACACCTTGCATAAGCTCAGGCCTTACCGTCAAACTGCTGATAAAGCCAACCCGCCGTTCAAGACTCACCTGTTGATGATTAGCTGATTGCACGTGATAGGTCTTACTTTCAATAAAATGTTTGCAGTGGGTTTGTAAAAGGTGTTTTTATGCATGTTTGGCCTGGGTTTGTGTTGCATTTACACTGTGGTGACCAGCATGGGCCACCAGCGTGTGGCGCTTCAAAGCATCGAAACATTTTGCCAAGCGTTTGGTTCTATTGACTCAAAGCTTTAACACTCTCTGTTTTTGAACAAATGCATGTAGCTCTGCTGTGAGCAGAGCATCCAAAAACACCAAAAACTCGCAAATGTTCCCCTCCACGGAAATCTTTAGTAAAAGGCGAAAGATTTATGCGTGAATGAAGAGAAACTCGAGCTGTACCCCGAGATGTTGGGCCAATGTGCTCCCACCAACATGCCACAATGCTCAGCAAGGGTAATGTCTGGTGCAGGCTCCTCCCACCCTGCTTTTTTCTTTTTCAAATCATCGAGCCATTTCCATTGGAAGGAGCAAATGTAATAAGAATCCGCCCCATCACCAGATGACCGCAAACCCTGCTTAAGAGGATGTCGCTGAGGCCGATAGTATGTTGAAGATCATTGGTAGTGGTATTCGCACAAGATTTTTTATGAACTTCCTGGAAGCGAAATGAACAAACCCTTCATCTCCTTCCATTGCGGGTTGATTCCTCCATAGGACAGGGTAAGCTCCTCTCCTGCCCCATTGGCCAAAATAAAAGAGTTATATAATAACTCCCACAATGGAAAGCATATCCAGTATTATGTGACGGTTGCCCATGCAAAACAGTGTCTGCAAGGGCAAGTCCTCGTTAGTATAGTGGACAGTATCTCCGCCTGTCACGCGGAAGACCGGGGTTCGATTCCCCGACGGGGAGGCTTCTTCTTTATGACGGCCAAATAACACCTTGCATAAGCTCAGGCCTTACCGTCAAACTGCTGATAAAGCCAACCCGCCGTTCAAGACTCACCTGTTGATGATTAGCTGATTGCACGTGATAGGTCTTACTTTCAATAAAATGTTTGCAGTGGGTTTGTAAAAGGTGTTTTTATGCATGTTTGGCCTGGGTTTGTGTTGCAAACCCTGCCTAAGAGGATGTCGCTGAGGCCGATAGTATGTTGAAGATCATTGGTAGTGGTATTCGCACAAGATTTTTTATGAACTTCCTGGAAGCGAAATGAACAAACCCTTCATCTCCTTCCATTGCGGGTTGATTCCTCCATAGGACAGGGTAAGCTCCTCTCCTGCCCCATTGGCCAAAATAAAAGAGTTAAATAATAACTCCCACAATGGAAAGCATATCCAGTATTATGTGACGGTTGCCCATGCAAAACAGTGTCTGCAAGAGCAAGTCCTCATTAGTATAGTGGACAGTATCTCCGCCTGTCACGCGGAAGACCGGGGTTCGATTCCCCGACGGGGAGGCTTCTTCTTTATGACGGCCAAATAACACCTTGCATAAGCTCAGGCCTTACCGTCAAACTGCTGATAAAGCCAACCCGCCGTTCAAGACTCACCTGTTGATGATTAGCTGATTGCACGTGATAGGTCTTACTTTCAATAAAATGTTTGCAGTGGGTTTGTAAAAGGTGTTTTTATGCATGTTTGGCCTGGGTTTGTGTTGCAAACCCTGCCTAAGAGGATGTCGCTGAGGCCGATAGTATGTTGAAGATCATTGGTAGTGGTATTCGCACAAGATTTTTTATGAACTTCCTGGAAGCAAAATGAACAAACCCTTCATCTCCTTCCATTGCGGGTTGATTCCTCCATAGGACAGGGTAAGCTCCTCTCCTGCCCCATTGGCCAAAATAAAAGAGTTAAATAATAACTCCCACAATGGAAAGCATATCCAGTATTATGTGACGGTTGCCCATGCAAAACAGTGTCTGCAAGAGCAAGTCCTCGTTAGTATAGTGGACAGTATCTCCGCCTGTCACGCGGAAGACTGGGGTTCGATTCCCCGACGGGGAGGCTTCTTCTTTATGACGGCCAAATAACACCTTGCATAAGCTCAGGCCTTACCGTCAAACTGCTGATAAAGCCAACCCGCCGTTCAAGACTCACCTGTTGATGATTAGCTGATTGCACGTGATAGGTCTTACTTTCAATAAAATGTTTGCAGTGGGTTTGTAAAAGGTGTTTTTATGCATGTTTGGCCTGGGTTTGTGTTGCAAACCCTGCCTAAGAGGATGTCGCTGAGGCCGATAGTATGTTGAAGATCATTGGTAGTGGTATTCGCACAAGATTTTTTATGAACTTCCTGGAAGCAAAATGAACAAACCCTTCATCTCCTTCCATTGCGGGTTGATTCCTCCATAGGACAGGGTAAGCTCCTCTCCTGCCCCATTGGCCAAAATAAAAGAGTTAAATAATAACTCCCACAATGGAAAGCATATCCAGTATTATGTGACGGTTGCCCATGCAAAACAGTGTCTGCAAGAGCAAGTCCTCGTTAGTATAGTGGACAGTATCTCCGCCTGTCACGCGGAAGACCGGGGTTCGATTCCCGACGGGGAGGCTTCTTCTTTATGACGGCCAAATAACACCTTGCATAAGCTCAGGCCTTACCGTCAAACTGCTGATAAAGCCAACCCGCCGTTCAAGACTCACCTGTTGATGATTAGCTGATTGCACGTGATAGGTCTTACTTTCAATAAAATGTTTGCAGTGGGTTTGTAAAAGGTGTTTTTATGCATGTTTGGCCTGGGTTTGTGTTGCATTTACACTGTGGTGACCAGCAGGGGCCACCAGCGTGCGGCGCTTCAAAGCAGTGAAACATTTTGCCAAGCGTTTGGTTCTATTGACTCAAAGCTTTAAAAAGCTTCAACACTCTCTGTTTTTGAACAAATGCATGTGGCTCTGCTGTGAGCAGAGCATCCAAAAATACCAAAAATTCGCAAATGTTCCCCTCCACGGAAATCTTTAGTAAAAGGCGAAAGATTTAAGCGTGAATGAAGAGAAACTCGAGCTGTACCCCTGAGATGTTGGGCCAATGTGCTCCCACCAACATGCCACAATGCTCAGCAAGGGTAATGTCTGGTGCAGGCTCCTCCCACCCTGCTTTTTTCTTTTTCAAATCATCGAGCCATTTCCATTGGAAGGAGCAAATGTAATAAGAATCCGCCCCATCACCAGATGACCGCAAACCCTGCCTAAGAGGATGTCGCTGAGGCCGATAGTATGTTGAAGATCATTGGTAGTGGTATTCGCACAAGATTTTTTATGAACTTCCTGGAAGCGAAATGAACAAACCCTTCATCTCCTTCCATTGCGGGTTGATTCATCCATAGGACAGGGTAAGCTCCTCTCCTGCCCCATTGGCCATAATAAAAGAGTTAAATAATAACTCCCACAATGGAAAGCATATCCAGTATTATGTGACGGTTGCCCATGCAAAACAGTGTCTACAAGTGCAAGTCCTCTTTAGTATAGTGGACAGTATCTCCGCCTGTCACGCGGAAGACCGGGGTTCGATTCCCCGACGGGGAGGCTTCTTCTTTATGGCGGCCAAATAACACCTTGCATAAGCTCAGGCCTTACCGTCAAACTGCTAATAAAGCCAACCCGCCGTTCAAGACTCACCTGTTGATGATTAGCTGATTGCACGTGATAGGTCTTACTTTCAATAAAATGTTTGCAGTGGGTTTGTAAAAGGTGTTTTTATGCATGTTTGGCCTGGGTTTGTGTTGCAAACCCTGCCTAAGAGGATGTCGCTGAGGCCGATAGTATGTTGAAGATCATTGGTAGTGGTATTCGCACAAGATTTTTTATGAACTTCCTGGAAGCGAAATGAACAAACCCTTCTTCTCCTTCCATTGCAGGTTGATTCCTCCATAGGACAGGGTAAGCTCCTCTCCTGCCCCATTGGCCAAAATAAAAGAGTTAAATAATAACTCCCACAATGGAAAGCATATCCAGTATTATGTGACGGTTGCCCATGCAAAACAGTGTCTGCAAGGGCAAGTCCTCGTTAGTATAGTGGACAGTATCTCCGCCTGTCACGCGGAAGACCGGGGTTCGATTCCCCGACGGGGAGGCTTCTTCTTTATGGCGGCCAAATAACACCTTGCATAAGCTCAGGCCTTACCGTCAAACTGCTGATAAAGCCAACCCGCCGTTCAAGACTCACCTGTTGATGATTAGCTGATTGCACGTGATAGGTCTTACTTTCAATAAAATGTTTGCAGTGGGTTTGTAAAAGGTGTTTTTATGCATGTTTGGCCTGGGTTTGTGTTGCGTTTACACTGTGGTGACCAGCAGGGGCCACCAGCGTGTGGCGCTTCAAAGCAGTGAAACATTTTGCCAAGCGTTTGGTTCTATTGACTCAAAGCTTTAAAACGCTTCAACACTCTCTGTTTTTGAACAAATGCATGTGGCTCTGCTGTGAGCAGAGCATCCAAAAATACCAAAAACTCGCAAATGTTCCCCTCCACGGAAATCTTTAGTAAAAGGCGAAAGATTTATGCGTGAATGAAGAGAAACTTGAGCTGTACCCCTGAGATGTTGGGCCAATGTGCTCCCACCAACATGCCACAATGCTCAGCAAGGGTAATGTCTGGTGCAGGCTCCTCCCACCCTGCTTTTTTCTTTTTCAAATCATCGAGCCATTTCCATTGGAAGGAGCAAATGTAATAAGAATCCGCCCCATCACCAGATGACCGCAAACCCTGCTTAAGAGGATGTCGCTGAGGCCGATAGTATGTTGAAGATCATTGGTAGTGGTATTCGCACAAGATTTTTTATGAACTTCCTGGAAGCGAAATGAACAAACCCTTCATCTCCTTCCATTGCGGGTTGATTCCTCCATAGGACAGGGTAAGCTCCTCTCCTGCCCCATTGGCCAAAATAAAAGAGTTAAATAATAACTCCCACAATGGAAAGCATATCCAGTATTATGTGACGGTTGCCCATGCAAAACAGTGTCTGCAAGGGCAAGTCCTCGTTAGTATAGTGGACAGTATCTCCGCCTGTCACGCGGAAGACCGGGGTTCGATTCCCCGACGGGGAGGCTTCTTCTTTATGGCGGCCAAATAACACCTTGCATAAGCTCAGGCCTTACCATCAAACTGCTAATAAAGCCAACCCGCCGTTCAAGACTCACCTGTTGATGATTAGCTGATTGCACGTGATAGGTCTTACTTTCAATAAAATGTTTGCAGTGGGTTTGTAAAAGGTGTTTTTATGCATGTTTGGCCTGGGTTTGTGTTGCAAACCCTGCCTAAGAGGATGTCGCTGAGGCCGATAGTATGTTGAAGATCATTGGTAGTGGTATTCGCACAAGATTTTTTATGAACTTCCTGGAAGCGAAATGAACAAACCCTTCATCTCCTTCCATTGCAGGTTGATTCCTCCATAGGACAGGGTAAGCTCCTCTCCTGCCCCATTGGCCAAAATAAAAGAGTTAAATAATAACTCCCACAATGGAAAGCATATCCAGTATTATGTGACGGTTGCCCATGCAAAACAGTGTCTGCAAGAGCAAGTCCTCGTTAGTATAGTGGACAGTATCTCCGCCTGTCACGCGGAAGACCGGGGTTCGATTCCCCGACGGGGAGGCTTCTTCTTTATGACGGCCAAATAACACCTTGCATAAGCTCAGGCCTTACCGTCAAACTGCTGATAAAACCAACCCGCCGTTCAAGACTCACCTGTTGATGATTAGCTGATTGCACGTGATAGGTCTTACTTTCAATAAAATGTTTGCAGTGGGTTTGTAAAAGGTGTTTTTATGCATGTTTGGCCTGGGTTTGTGTTGCAAACCCTGCCTAAGAGGATGTCGCTGAGGCCGATAGTATGTTGAAGATCATTGGTAGTGGTATTCGCACAAGATTTTTATGAACTTCCTGGAAGCGAAATGAACAAACCTTTCATCTCCTTCCATTGCGGGTTGATTCCTCCATAGGACAGGGTAAGCTCCTCTCCTGCCCCATTGGCCAAAATAAAAGAGTTAAATAATAACTCCCACAATGGAAAGCATATCCAGTATTATGTGACGGTTGCCCATGCAAAACAGTGTCTGCAAGAGCATGTCCTCGTTAGTATAGTGGACAGTATCTCCGCCTGTCACGCGGAAGACCGGGGTTCGATTCCCCGACGGGGAGGCTTCTTCTTTATGACGGCCAAATAACACCTTGCATAAGCTCAGGCCTTACCGTCAAACTGCTGATAAAGCCAACCCGCCGTTCAAGACTCACCTGTTGATGATTAGCTGATTGCACGTGATAGGTCTTACTTTCAATAAAATGTTTGCAGTGGGTTTGTAAAAGGTGTTTTTATGCATGTTTGGCCTGGGTTTGTGTTGCATTTACACTGTGGTGACCAGCAGGGGCCACCAGCGTGTGGCGCTTCAAAGCAGTGAAACATTTTGCCAAGCGTTTGGTTCTATTGACTCAAAGCTTTAAAACGCTTCAACACTCTCTGTTTTTGAACAAATGCATTTGGCTCTGCTGTGAGCAGAGCATCCAAAAATACCAAAAACTCGCAAATGTTCCCCTCCACGGAAATCTTTAGTAAAAGGCGAAAGATTTATGCGTGAATGAAGAGAAACTTGAGCTGTACCCCTGAGATGTTGGGCCAATGTGCTCCCACCAACATGCCACAATGCTCAGCAAGGGTAATGTCTGGTGCAGGCTCCTCCCACCCTGCTTTTTTCTTTTTCAAATCATCGAGCCATTTCCATTGGAAGGAGCAAATGTAATAAGAATCCGCCCCATCACCAGATGACCGCAAACCCTGCCTAAGAGGATGTCGCTGAGGCCGATAGTATGTTGAAGATCATTGGTAGTGGTATTCGCACAAGATTTTTTATGAACTTCCTGGAAGCGAAATGAACAAACCCTTCATCTCCTTCCATTGCGGGTTGATTCCTCCATAGGACAGGGTAAGCTCCTCTCCTGCCCCATTGGCCAAAATAAAAGAGTTAAATAATAACTCCCACAATGGAAAGCATATCCAGTATTATGTGACGGTTGCCCATGCAAAACAGTGTCTGCAAGAGCAAGTCCTCGTTAGTATAGTGGACAGTATCTCCGCCTGTCACGCGGAAGACCGGGGTTTGATTCCCCGACGGGGAGGCTTCTTCTTTATGGCGGCCAAATAACACCTTGCATAAGCTCAGGCCTTACCATCAAACTGCTAATAAAGCCAACCCGCCGTTCAAGACTCACCTGTTGATGATTAGCTGATTGCACGTGATAGGTCTTACTTTCAATAAAATGTTTGCAGTGGGTTTGTAAAAGGTGTTTTTATGCATGTTTGGCCTGGGTTTGTGTTGCAAACCCTGCCTAAGAGGATGTCGCTGAGGCCGATAGTATGTTGAAGATCATTGGTAGTGGTATTCGCACAAGATTTTTTATGAACTTCCTGGAAGCAAAATGAACAAACCCTTCATCTCCTTCCATTGCGGGTTGATTCCTCCATAGGACAGGGTAAGCTCCTCTCCTGCCCCATTGGCCAAAATAAAAGAGTTAAATAATAACTCCCACAATGGAAAGCATATCCAGTATTATGTGACGGTTGCCCATGCAAAACAGTGTCTGCAAGAGCAAGTCCTCGTTAGTATAGTGGACAGTATCTCCGCCTGTCACGCGGAAGACCGGGGTTTGATTCCCCGATGGGGAGGCTTCTTCTTTATGGCGGCCAAATAACACCTTGCATAAGCTCAGGCCTTACCATCAAACTGCTAATAAAGCCAACCCGCCGTTCAAGACTCACCTGTTGATGATTAGCTGATTGCACGTGATAGGTCTTACTGTCAATAAAATGTTTGCAGTGGGTTTGTAAAAGGTGTTTTTATGCATGTTTGGCCTGGGTTTGTGTTGCATTTACACTGTGGTGACCAGCAGGGGCCACCAGCGTGTGGCGCTTCAAAGCAGTGAAACATTTTGCCAAGCGTTTGGTTCTATTGACTCAAAGCTTTAAAACGCTTCAACACTCTCTGTTTTTGAACAAATGCATGTGGCTCTGCTGTGAGCAGAGCATCCAAAAATACCAAAAACTCGCAAATGTTCCCCTCCACGGAAATCTTTAGTAAAAGGCGAAAGATTTATGCGTGAATGAAGAGAAACTTGAGCTGTACCCCTGAGATGTTGGGCCAATGTGCTCCCACCAACATGCCACAATGCTCAGCAAGGGTAATGTCTGGTGCAGGCTCCTCCCACCCTGCTTTTTTCTTTTTCAAATCATCGAGCCATTTCCATTGGAAGGAGCAAATGTAATAAGAATCCGCCCCATCACCAGATGACCGCAAACCCTGCTTAAGAGGATGTCGCTGAGGCCGATAGTATGTTGAAGATCATTGGTAGTGGTATTCGCACAAGATTTTTTATGAACTTCCTGGAAGCGAAATGAACAAACCCTTCATCTCCTTCCATTGCGGGTTGATTCCTCCATAGGACAGGGTAAGCTCCTCTCCTGCCCCATTGGCCAAAATAAAAGAGTTAAATAATAACTCCCACAATGGAAAGCATATCCAGTATTATGTGACGGTTGCCCATGCAAAACAGTGTCTGCAAGGGCAAGTCCTCGTTAGTATAGTGGACAGTATCTCCGCCTGTCACGCGGAAGACCGGGGTTCGATTCCCCGACGGGGAGGCTTCTTCTTTATGGCGGCCAAATAACACCTTGCATAAGCTCAGGCCTTACCGTCAAACTGCTGATAAAACCAACCCGCCGTTCAAGACTCACCTGTTGATGATTAGCTGATTGCACGTGATAGGTCTTACTTTCAATAAAATGTTTGCAGTGGGTTTGTAAAAGGTGTTTTTATGCATGTTTGGCCTGGGTTTGTGTTGCAAACCCTGCCTAAGAGGATGTCGCTGAGGCCGATAGTATGTTGAAGATCATTGGTAGTGGTATTCGCACAAGATTTTTTATGAACTTCCTGGAAGCGAAATGAACAAACCCTTCATCTCCTTCCATTGCAGGTTGATTCCTCCATAGGACAGGGTAAGCTCCTCTCCTGCCCCATTGGCCAAAATAAAAGAGTTAAATAATAACTCCCACAATGGAAAGCATATCCAGTATTATATGACGGTTGCCCATGCAAAACAGTGTCTGCAAGAGCAAGTCCTCGTTAGTATAGTGGACAGTATCTCCGCCTGTCACGCGGAGGACCGGGGTTCGATTCCCCGACGGGGAGGCTTCTTCTTTATGACGGCCAAATAACACCTTGCATAAGCTCAGGCCTTACCGTCAAACTGCTGATAAAACCAACCCGCCGTTCAAGACTCACCTGTTGATGATTAGCTGATTGCACGTGATAGGTCTTACTTTCAATAAAATGTTTGCAGTGGGTTTGTAAAAGGTGTTTTTATGCATGTTTGGCCTGGGTTTGTGTTGCAAACCCTGCCTAAGAGGATGTCGCTGAGGCCGATAGTATGTTGAAGATCATTGGTAGTGGTATTCGCACAAGATTTTTATGAACTTCCTGGAAGCGAAATGAACAAACCTTTCATCTCCTTCCATTGCGGGTTGATTCCTCCATAGGACAGGGTAAGCTCCTCTCCTGCCCCATTGGCCAAAATAAAAGAGTTAAATAATAACTCCCACAATGGAAAGCATATCCAGTATTATGTGACGGTTGCCCATGCAAAACAGTGTCTGCAAGAGCATGTCCTCGTTAGTATAGTGGACAGTATCTCCGCCTGTCACGCGGAAGACCGGGGTTCGATTCCCCGACGGGGAGGCTTCTTCTTTATGACGGCCAAATAACACCTTGCATAAGCTCAGGCCTTACCGTCAAACTGCTGATAAAGCCAACCCGCCGTTCAAGACTCACCTGTTGATGATTAGCTGATTGCACGTGATAGGTCTTACTTTCAATAAAATGTTTGCAGTGGGTTTGTAAAAGGTGTTTTTATGCATGTTTGGCCTGGGTTTGTGTTGCATTTACACTGTGGTGACCAGCAGGGGCCACCAGCGTGTGGCGCTTCAAAGCAGTGAAACATTTTGCCAAGCGTTTGGTTCTATTGACTCAAAGCTTTAAAACGCTTCAACACTCTCTGTTTTTGAACAAATGCATGTGGCTCTGCTGTGAGCAGAGCATCCAAAAATACCAAAAACTCGCAAATGTTCCCCTCCACGGAAATCTTTAGTAAAAGGCGAAAGATTTATGCGTGAATGAAGAGAAACTTGAGCTGTACCCCTGAGATGTTGGGCCAATGTGCTGCCACCAACATGCCACAATGCTCAGCAAGGGTAATGTCTGGTGCAGGCTCCTCCCACCCTGCTTTTTTCTTTTTCAAATCATCGAGCCATTTCCATTGGAAGGAGCAAATGTAATAAGAATCCGCCCCATCACCAGATGACCGCAAACCCTGCCTAAGAGGATGTCGCTGAGGCCGATAGTATGTTGAAGATCATTGGTAGTGGTATTCGCACAAGATTTTTTATGAACTTCCTGGAAGCGAAATGAACAAACCCTTCATCTCCTTCCATTGCGGGTTGATTCCTCCATAGGACAGGGTAAGCTCCTCTCCTGCCCCATTGGCCAAAATAAAAGAGTTAAATAATAACTCCCACAATGGAAAGCATATCCAGTATTATGTGACGGTTGCCCATGCAAAACAGTGTCTGCAAGAGCAAGTCCTCGTTAGTATAGTGGACAGTATCTCCGCCTGTCACGCGGAAGACCGGGGTTTGATTCCCCGACGGGGAGGCTTCTTCTTTATGGCGGCCAAATAACACCTTGCATAAGCTCAGGCCTTACCATCAAACTGCTAATAAAGCCAACCCGCCGTTCAAGACTCACCTGTTGATGATTAGCTGATTGCACGTGATAGGTCTTACTTTCAATAAAATGTTTGCAGTGGGTTTGTAAAAGGTGTTTTTATGCATGTTTGGCCTGGGTTTGTGTTGCAAACCCTGCCTAAGAGGATGTCGCTGAGGCCGATAGTATGTTGAAGATCATTGGTAGTGGTATTCGCACAAGATTTTTTATGAACTTCCTGGAAGCAAAATGAACAAACCCTTCATCTCCTTCCATTGCGGGTTGATTCCTCCATAGGACAGGGTAAGCTCCTCTCCTGCCCCATTGGCCAAAATAAAAGAGTTAAATAATAACTCCCACAATGGAAAGCATATCCAGTATTATGTGACGGTTGCCCATGCAAAACAGTGTCTGCAAGAGCAAGTCCTCGTTAGTATAGTGGACAGTATCTCCGCCTGTCACGCGGAAGACCGGGGTTTGATTCCCCGACGGGGAGGCTTCTTCTTTATGGCGGCCAAATAACACCTTGCATAAGCTCAGGCCTTACCATCAAACTGCTAATAAAGCCAACCCGCCGTTCAAGACTCACCTGTTGATGATTAGCTGATTGCACGTGATAGGTCTTACTTTCAATAAAATGTTTGCAGTGGGTTTGTAAAAGGTGTTTTTATGCATGTTTGGCCTGGGTTTGTGTTGCATTTACACTGTGGTGACCAGCAGGGGCCACCAGCGTGTGGCGCTTCAAAGCAGTGAAACATTTTGCCAAGCGTTTGGTTCTATTGACTCAAAGCTTTAAAACGCTTCAACACTCTCTGTTTTTGAACAAATGCATGTGGCTCTGCTGTGAGCAGAGCATCCAAAAATACCAAAAACTCGCAAATGTTCCCCTCCACGGAAATCTTTAGTAAAAGGCGAAAGATTTATGCGTGAATGAAGAGAAACTTGAGCTGTACCCCTGAGATGTTGGGCCAATGTGCTCCCACCAACATGCCACAATGCTCAGCAAGGGTAATGTCTGGTGCAGGCTCCTCCCACCCTGCTTTTTTCTTTTTCAAATCATCGAGCCATTTCCATTGGAAGGAGCAAATGTAATAAGAATCCGCCCCATCACCAGATGACCGCAAACCCTGCTTAAGAGGATGTCGCTGAGGCCGATAGTATGTTGAAGATCATTGGTAGTGGTATTCGCACAAGATTTTTTATGAACTTCCTGGAAGCGAAATGAACAAACCCTTCATCTCCTTCCATTGCGGGTTGATTCCTCCATAGGACAGGGTAAGCTCCTCTCCTGCCCCATTGGCCAAAATAAAAGAGTTAAATAATAACTCCCACAATGGAAAGCATATCCAGTATTATGTGACGGTTGCCCATGCAAAACAGTGTCTGCAAGGGCAAGTCCTCGTTAGTATAGTGGACAGTATCTCCGCCTGTCACGCGGAAGACCGGGGTTCGATTCCCCGACGGGGAGGCTTCTTCTTTATGGCGGCCAAATAACACCTTGCATAAGCTCAGGCCTTACCATCAAACTGCTAATAAAGCCAACCCGCCGTTCAAGACTCACCTGTTGATGATTAGCTGATTGCACGTGATAGGTCTTACTTTCAATAAAATGTTTGCAGTGGGTTTGTAAAAGGTGTTTTTATGCATGTTTGGCCTGGGTTTGTGTTGCAAACCCTGCCTAAGAGGATGTCGCTGAGGCCGATAGTATGTTGAAGATCATTGGTAGTGGTATTCGCACAAGATTTTTTATGAACTTCCTGGAAGCGAAATGAACAAACCCTTCATCTCCTTCCATTGCAGGTTGATTCCTCCATAGGACAGGGTAAGCTCCTCTCCTGCCCCATTGGCCAAAATAAAAGAGTTAAATAATAACTCCCACAATGGAAAGCATATCCAGTATTATGTGACGGTTGCCCATGCAAAACCGTGTCTGCAAGAGCAAGTCCTCGTTAGTATAGTGGACAGTATCTCCGCCTGTCACGCGGAAGACCGGGGTTCGATTCCCCGACGGGGAGGCTTCTTCTTTATGGCGGCCAAATAACACCTTGCATAAGCTCAGGCCTTACCATCAAACTGCTAATAAAGCCAACCCGCCGTTCAAGACTCACCTGTTGATGATTAGCTGATTGCACGTGATAGGTCTTACTTTCAATAAAATGTTTGCAGTGGGTTTGTAAAAGGTGTTTTTATGCATGTTTGGCCTGGGTTTGTGTTGCAAACCCTGCCTAAGAGGATGTCGCTGAGGCCGATAGTATGTTGAAGATCATTGGTAGTGGTATTCGCACAAGATTTTTTATGAACTTCCTGGAAGCGAAATGAACAAACCCTTCATCTCCTTCCATTGCGGGTTGATTCCTCCA
This sequence comes from Romanogobio albipinnatus, assembly GCA_023566225.1. Classification (NCBI taxonomy): domain Eukaryota; kingdom Metazoa; phylum Chordata; class Actinopteri; order Cypriniformes; family Gobionidae; genus Romanogobio; species Romanogobio albipinnatus. The sequence goes on along the minus strand of CM042248.1, from coordinate 15,620,834 downwards.
TAGGACAGGGTAAGCTCCTCTCCTGCCCCATTGGCCAAAATAAAAGAGTTAAATAATAACTCCCACAATGGAAAGCATATCCAGTATTATGTGACGGTTGCCCATGCAAAACAGTGTCTGCAAGAGCAAGTCCTCGTTAGTATAGTGGACAGTATCTCCGCCTGTCACGCGGAAGACCGGGGTTCGATTCCCCGACGGGGAGGCTTCTTCTTTATGACGGCCAAATAACACCTTGCATAAGCTCAGGCCTTACCGTCAAACTGCTGATAAAACCAACCCGCCGTTCAAGACTCACCTGTTGATGATTAGCTGATTGCACGTGATAGGTCTTACTTTCAATAAAATGTTTGCAGTGGGTTTGTAAAAGGTGTTTTTATGCATGTTTGGCCTGGGTTTGTGTTGCAAACCCTGCCTAAGAGGATGTCGCTGAGGCCGATAGTATGTTGAAGATCATTGGTAGTGGTATTCGCACAAGATTTTTATGAACTTCCTGGAAGCGAAATGAACAAACCTTTCATCTCCTTCCATTGCGGGTTGATTCCTCCATAGGACAGGGTAAGCTCCTCTCCTGCCCCATTGGCCAAAATAAAAGAGTTAAATAATAACTCCCACAATGGAAAGCATATCCAGTATTATGTGACGGTTGCCCATGCAAAACAGTGTCTGCAAGAGCATGTCCTCGTTAGTATAGTGGACAGTATCTCCGCCTGTCACGCGGAAGACCGGGGTTCGATTCCCCGACGGGGAGGCTTCTTCTTTATGGCGGCCAAATAACACCTTGCATAAGCTCAGGCCTTACCATCAAACTGCTGATAAAGCCAACCCGCCGTTCAAGACTCACCTGTTGATGATTAGCTGATTGCACGTGATAGGTCTTACTTTCAATAAAATGTTTGCAGTGGGTTTGTAAAAGGTGTTTTTATGCATGTTTGGCCTGGGTTTGTGTTGCAAACCCTGCCTAAGAGGATGTCGCTGAGGCCGATAGTATGTTGAAGATCATTGGTAGTGGTATTCGCACAAGATTTTTTATGAACTTCCTGCAAGCAAAATGAACAAACCCTTCATCTCCTTCCATTGCGGGTTGATTCCTCCATAGGACAGGGTAAGCCCCTCTCCTGCCCCATTGGCCAAAATAAAAGAGTTAAATAATAACTCCCACAATGGAAAGCATATCCAGTATTATGTGACGGTTGCCCATGCAAAACAGTGTCTGCAAGCGCAAGTCCTCGTTAGTATAGTGGACAGTATCTCCGCCTGTCACGCGGAAGACCGGGGTTTGATTCCCCGACGGGGAGGCTTCTTCTTTATGGCGGCCAAATAACACCTTGCATAAGCTCAGGCCTTAACATCAAACTGCTAATAAAGCCAACCCGCCGTTCAAGACTCACCTGTTGATGATTAGCTGATTGCACGTGATAGGTCTTACTTTCAATAAAATGTTTGCAGTGGGTTTGTAAAAGGTGTTTTTATGCATGTTTGGCCTGGGTTTGTGTTGCAAACCCTGCCTAAGAGGATGTCGCTGAGGCCGATAGTATGTTGAAGATCATTGGTAGTGGTATTCGCACAAGATTTTTTATGAACTTCCTGGAAGCGAAATGAACAAACCCTTCATCTCCTTCCATTGCGGGTTGATTCCTCCATAGGACAGGGTAAGCTCCTCTCCTGCCCCATTGGCCAAAATAAAAGAGTTAAATAATAACTCCCACAATGGAAAGCATATCCAGTATTATGTGACGGTTGCCCATGCAAAACAGTGTCTACAAGGGCAAGTCCTCGTTAGTATAGTGGACAGTATCTCCGCCTGTCACGCGGAAGACCGGGGTTCGATTCCCCGACGGGGAGGCTTCTTCTTTATGGCGGCCAAATAACACCTTGCATAAGCTCAGGCCTTACCATCAAACTGCTAATAAAGCCAACCCGCCGTTCAAGACTCACCTGTTGATGATTAGCTAATTGCACGTGATAGGTCTTACTTTCAATAAAATGTTTGCAGTGGGTTTGTAAAAGGTGTTTTTATGCATGTTTGGCCTGGGTTTGTGCTGCATTTACACTGTGGTGACCAGCAGGGGCCACCAGCGTGTGGCGCTTCAAAGCAGTGAAACATTTTGCCAAGCGTTTGGCTCTATTGACTCAAAGCTTTAAAAAGCTTCAACACTCTCTGTTTTTGAACAAATGCATGTGGCTCTGCTGTGAGCAGAGCATCCAAAAATACCAAAAACTCGCAAATGTTCCCCTCCACGGAAATCTTTAGTAAAAGGCGAAAGATTTATGCGTGAATGAAGAGAAACTCGAGCTGTACCCCTGAGATGTTGGGCCAATGTGCTCCCACCAACATGCCACAATGCTCAGCAAGGGTAATGTCTGGTGCAGGCTCCTCCCACCCTGCTTTTTTCTTTTTCAAATCATCGAGCCATTTCCATTGGAAGGAGCAAATGTAATAAGAATCCGCCCCATCACCAGATGACCGCAAACCCTGCTTAAGAGGATGTCGCTGAGGCCGATAGTATGTTGAAGATCATTGGTAGTGGTATTCGCACAAGATTTTTTATGAACTTCCTGGAAGCGAAATGAACAAACCCTTCATCTCCTTCCATTGCGGGTTGATTCCTCCATAGGACAGGGTAAGCTCCTCTCCTGCCCCATTGGCCAAAATAAAAGAGTTAAATAATAACTCCCACAATGGAAAGCATATCCAGTATTATGTGACGGTTGCCCATGCAAAACAGTGTCTGCAAGGGCAAGTCCTCGTTAGTATAGTGGACAGTATCTCCGCCTGTCACGCGGAAGACCGGGGTTCGATTCCCCGACGGGGAGGCTTCTTCTTTATGACGGCCAAATAACACCTTGCATAAGCTCAGGCCTTACCGTCAAACTGCTGATAAAGCCAACCCGTCGTTCAAGACTCACCTGTTGATGATTAGCTGATTGCACGTGATAGGTCTTACTTTCAATAAAATGTTTGCAGTGGGTTTGTAAAAGGTGTTTTTATGCATGTTTGGCCTGGGTTTGTGTTGCATTTACACTGTGGTGACCAGCAGGGGCCACCAGCGTGTGGCGCTTCAAAGCAGTGAAACATTTTGCCAAGCGTTTGGTTCTATTGACTCAAAGCTTTAAAAAGCTTCAACACTCTCTGTTTTTGAACAAATGCATGTGGCTCTGCTGTGAGCAGAGCATCCAAAAATACCAAAAACTCGCAAATGTTCCCCGCCACGGAAATCTTTAGTAAAAGGCGAAAGATTTATGCGTGAATGAAGAGAAACTCGAGCTGTACCCCTGAGATGTTGGGCCAATGTGCTCCCACCAACATGCCACAATGCTCAGCAAGGGTAATGTCTGGTGCAGGCTCCTCCCACCCTGCTTTTTTCTTTTTCAAATCATCGAGCCATTTCCATTGGAAGGAGCAAATGTAATAAGAATCCGCCCCATCACCAGATGACCGCAAACCCTGCCTAAGAGGATGTCGCTGAGGCCGATAGTATGTTGAAGATCATTGGTAGTGGTATTCGCACAAGATTTTTTATGAACTTCCTGGAAGCGAAATGAACAAACCCTTCATCTCCTTCCATTGCGGGTTGATTCATCCATAGGACAGGGTAAGCTCCTCTCCTGCCCCATTGGCCAAAATAAAAGAGTTAAATAATAACTCCCACAATGGAAAGCATATCCAGTATTATGTGACGGTTGCCCATGCAAAACAGTGCCTGCAAGGGCAAGTCCTCGTTAGTATAGTGGACAGTATCTCCGCCTGTCACGCGGAAGACCGGGGTTCGATTCCCCAACGGGGAGGCTTCTTCTTTATGGCGGCCAAATAACACCTTGCATAAGCTCAGGCCTTACCGTCAAACTGCTGATAAAGCCAACCCGCCGTTCAAGACTCACCTGTTGATGATTAGCTGATTGCACGTGATAGGTCTTACTTTCAATAAAATGTTTGCAGTGGGTTTGTAAAAGGTGTTTTTATGCATGTTTGGCCTGGGTTTGTGTTGCATTTACACTGTGGTGACCAGCATGGGCCACCAGCGTGTGGCGCTTCAAAGCATCGAAACATTTTGCCAAGCGTTTGGTTCTATTGACTCAAAGCTTTAACACTCTCTGTTTTTGAACAAATGCATGTAGCTCTGCTGTGAGCAGAGCATCCAAAAATACCAAAAACTCGCAAATGTTCCCCTCCACGGAAATCTTTAGTAAAAGGCGAAAGATTTATGCGTGAATTAAGAGAAACTCGAGCTGTACCCCTGAGATGTTGGGCCAATGTGCTCCCACCACCATGCCACAATGCTCAGCAAGGGTAATGTCTGGTGCAGGCTCCTCCCACCCTGCTTTTTCCTTTTTCAAATCATCGAGCCATTTCCATTGGAAGGAGCAAATGTAATAAGAATCCGCCCCATCACCAGATGACCGCAAACCCTGCCTAAGAGGATGTCGCTGAGGCCCATAGTATGTTGAAGATCATTGGTAGTGGTATTCGCACAAGATTTTTTATGAACTTCCTGGAAGCGAAATGAACAAACCCTTCATCTCCTTCCATTGCGGGTTGATTCCTCCATAGGACAGGGTAAGCTCCTCTCCTGCCCCATTGGCCAAAATAAAAGAGTTAAATAATAACTCCCACAATGGAAAGCATATCCAGTATTATGTGACGGTTGCCCATGCAAAACAGTGTCTGCAAGAGCAAGTCCTCGTTAGTATAGTGGACAGTATCTCCGCCTGTCACGCGCAAGACCGGGGTTTGATTCCCCGACGGGGAGGCTTCTTCTTTATGACGGCCAAATAACACCTTGCATAAGCTCAGGCCTTACCGTCAAACTGCTGATAAAGCCAACCCGCCGTTCAAGACTCACCTGTTGATGATTAGCTGATTGCACGTGATAGGTCTTACTTTCAATAAAATGTTTGCAGTGGGTTTGTAAAAGGTGTTTTTATGCATGTTTGGCCTGGGTTTGTGTTGCAAACCCTGCCTAAGAGGATGTCGCTGAGGCCGATAGTATGTTGAAGATCATTGGTAGTGGTATTCGCACAAGATTTTTTATGAACTTCCTGGAAGCGAAATGAACAAACAAACCCTTCATCTCCTTCCATTGCGGGTTGATTCCTCCATAGGACAGGGTAAGCTCCTCTCCTGCCCCATTGGCCAAAATAAAAGAGTTAAATAATAACTCCCACAATGGAAAGCATATCCAGTATTATGTGACAGTTGCCCATGCAAAACAGTGTCTGCAAGAGCAAGTCCTCGTTAGTATAGTGGACAGTATCTCCGCCTGTCACGCGGAAGACCGGGGTTCGATTCCCCAACGGGGAGGCTTCTTCTTTATGACGGCCAAATAACACCTTGCATAAGCTCAGGCCTTACCGTCAAACTGCTGATAAAGCCAACCCGTCGTTCAAGACTCACCTGTTGATGATTAGCTGATTGCACGTGATAGGTCTTACTTTCAATAAAATGTTTGCAGTGGGTTTGTAAAAGGTGTTTTTATGCATGTTTGGCCTGGGTTTGTGTTGCATTTACACTGTGGTGACCAGCAGGGGCCACCAGCGTGTGGCGCTTCAAAGCAGTGAAACATTTTGCCAAGCGTTTGGTTCTATTGACTCAAAGCTTTAAAAAGCTTCAACACTCTCTGTTTTTGAACAAATGCATGTGGCTCTGCTGTGAGCAGAGCATCCAAAAATACCAAAAACTCGCAAATGTTCCCCGCCACGGAAATCTTTAGTAAAAGGCGAAAGATTTATGCGTGAATTAAGAGAAACTCGAGCTGTACCCCTGAGATGTTGGGCCAATGTGCTCCCACCACCATGCCACAATGCTCAGCAAGGGTAATGTCTGGTGCAGGCTCCTCCCACCCTGCTTTTTCCTTTTTCAAATCATCGAGCCATTTCCATTGGAAGGAGCAAATGTAATAAGAATCCGCCCCATCACCAGATGACCGCAAACCCTGCCTAAGAGGATGTCGCTGAGGCCCATAGTATGTTGAAGATCATTGGTAGTGGTATTCGCACAAGATTTTTTATGAACTTCCTGGAAGCGAAATGAACAAACCCTTCATCTCCTTCCATTGCGGGTTGATTCCTCCATAGGACAGGGTAAGCTCCTCTCCTGCCCCATTGGCCAAAATAAAAGAGTTAAATAATAACTCCCACAATGGAAAGCATATCCAGTATTATGTGACGGTTGCCCATGCAAAACAGTGTCTGCAAGAGCAAGTCCTCGTTAGTATAATGGACAGTATCTCCGCCTGTCACGCGTAAGACCGGGGTTCGATTCCCCGATGGGGAGGCTTCTTCTTTATGACGGCCAAATAACACCTTGCACAAGCTCAGGCCTTACCGTCAAACTGCTGATAAAGCCAACCCGCCGTTCAAGACTCACCTGTTGATGATTAGCTGATTGCACGTGATAGGTCTTACCTTCAATAAAATGTTTGCAGTGGGTTTGTAAAAGGTGCTTTTATGCATGTTTGACCTGGGTTTGTGTTGCATTTACACTGTGGTGACCAGCAGGGGCCACCAGCGTATGGCGCTTCAAAGCAGTGAAACATTTTGCCAAGCGTTTGGTTCTATTGACTCAATGCTTTAAAAAGCTTCAACACTCTCTGTTTTTGAACAAATGCATGTTGCTCTGCTGTGAGCAGAGCATCCAAAAATACCAAAAACTCGCAAATGTTCCCCGCCACGGAAATCTTTAGTAAAAGGCGAAAGATTTATGCGTGAATGAAGAGAAACTCGAGCTGTACCCCTGAGATGTTGGGCCAATGTGCTCCCACCAACATGCCACAATGCTCAGCAAGGGTAATGTCTGGTGCAGGCTCCTCCCACCCTGCTTTTTCCTTTTTCAAATCATCGAGCCATTTCCATTGGAAGGAGCAAATGTAATAAGAATCCGCCCCATCACCAGATGACCGCAAACCCTGCCTAAGAGGATGTCGCTGAGGCCGATAGTATGTTGAAGATCATTGTTAGTGGTATTCGCACAAGATTTTTTATGAACTTCCTGGAAGCGAAATGAACAAACCCTTCATCTCCTTCCATTGCGGGTTGATTCATCCATAGGACAGGGTAAGCTCCTCTCCTGCCCCATTGGCCGAAATAAAAGAGTTAAATAATAACTCCCACAATGGAAAGCATATCCAGTATTATGTGACGGTTGCCCATGCAAAACAGTGTCTACAAGGGCAAGTCCTCGTTAGTATAGTGGACAGTATCTCCGCCTGTCACGCGGAAGACCGGGGTTCGATTCCCCGACGGGGAGGCTTCTTCTTTATGGCGGCCAAATAACACCTTGCATAAGCTCAGGCCTTACCGTCAAACTGCTAATAAAGCCAACCCGCCGTTCAAGACTCACCTGTTGATGATTAGCTGATTGCACGTGATAGGTCTTACTTTCAATAAAATGTTTGCAGTGGGTTTGTAAAAGGTTATTTTATGCATGTTTGGCCTGGGTTTGTGTTGCAAACCCTGCCTAAGAGGATGTCGCTGAGGCCGATAGTATGTTGAAGATCATTGGTAGTGGTATTCGCACAAGATTTTTTATGAACTTCCTGGAAGCGAAATGAACAAACCCTTCATCTCCTTCCATTGCAGGTTGATTCCTCCATAGGACAGGGTAAGCTCCTCTCCTGCCCCATTGGCCAAAATAAAAGAGTTAAATAATAACTCCCACAATGGAAAGCATATCCAGTATTATGTGACGGTTGCCCATGCAAAACAGTGTCTGCAAGGGCAAGTCCTCGTTAGTATAGTGGACAGTATCTCCGCCTGTCACGCGCAAGACCGGGGTTTGATTCCCCGACGGGGAGGCTTCTTCTTTATGACGGCCAAATAACACCTTGCATAAGCTCAGGCCTTACCGTCAAACTGCTGATAAAGCCAACCCGCCGTTCAAGACTCACCTGTTGATGATTAGCTGATTGCACGTGATAGGTCTTACTTTCAATAAAATGTTTGCAGTGGGTTTGTAAAAGGTGTTTTTATGCATGTTTGGCCTGGGTTTGTGTTGCAAACCCTGCCTAAGAGGATGTCGCTGAGGCCGATAGTATGTTGAAGATCATTGGTAGTGGTATTCGCACAAGATTTTTTATGAACTTCCTGGAAGCGAAATGAACAAACAAACCCTTCATCTCCTTCCATTGCGGGTTGATTCCTCCATAGGACAGGGTAAGCTCCTCTCCTGCCCCATTGGCCAAAATAAAAGAGTTAAATAATAACTCCCACAATGGAAAGCATATCCAGTATTATGTGACAGTTGCCCATGCAAAACAGTGTCTGCAAGAGCAAGTCCTCGTTAGTATAGTGGACAGTATCTCCGCCTGTCACGCGGAAGACCGGGGTTCGATTCCCCAACGGGGAGGCTTCTTCTTTATGACGGCCAAATAACACCTTGCATAAGCTCAGGCCTTACCGTCAAACTGCTGATAAAGCCAACCCGTCGTTCAAGACTCACCTGTTGATGATTAGCTGATTGCACGTGATAGGTCTTACTTTCAATAAAATGTTTGCAGTGGGTTTGTAAAAGGTGTTTTTATGCATGTTTGGCCTGGGTTTGTGTTGCATTTACACTGTGGTGACCAGCAGGGGCCACCAGCGTGTGGCGCTTCAAAGCAGTGAAACATTTTGCCAAGCGTTTGGTTCTATTGACTCAAAGCTTTAAAAAGCTTCAACACTCTCTGTTTTTGAACAAATGCATGTGGCTCTGCTGTGAGCAGAGCATCCAAAAATACCAAAAACTCGCAAATGTTCCCCGCCACGGAAATCTTTAGTAAAAGGCGAAAGATTTATGCGTGAATGAAGAGAAACTCGAGCTGTACCCCTGAGATGTTGGGCCAATGTGCTCCCACCAACATGCCACAATGCTCAGCAAGGGTAATGTCTGGTGCAGGCTCCTCCCACCCTGCTTTTTTCTTTTTCAAATCATCGAGCCATTTCCATTGGAAGGAGCAAATGTAATAAGAATCCGCCCCATCACCAGATGACCGCAAACCCTGCCTAAGAGGATGTCGCTGAGGCCGATAGTATGTTGAAGATCATTGGTAGTGGTATTCGCACAAGATTTTTTATGAACTTCCTGGAAGCGAAATGAACAAACCCTTCATCTCCTTCCATTGCGGGTTGATTCATCCATAGGACAGGGTAAGCTCCTCTCCTGCCCCATTGGCCAAAATAAAAGAGTTAAATAATAACTCCCACAATGGAAAGCATATCCAGTATTATGTGACGGTTGCCCATGCAAAACAGTGCCTGCAAGGGCAAGTCCTCGTTAGTATAGTGGACAGTATCTCCGCCTGTCACGCGGAAGACCGGGGTTCGATTCCCCAACGGGGAGGCTTCTTCTTTATGGCGGCCAAATAACACCTTGCATAAGCTCAGGCCTTACCGTCAAACTGCTGATAAAGCCAACCCGCCGTTCAAGACTCACCTGTTGATGATTAGCTGATTGCACGTGATAGGTCTTACTTTCAATAAAATGTTTGCAGTGGGTTTGTAAAAGGTGTTTTTATGCATGTTTGGCCTGGGTTTGTGTTGCATTTACACTGTGGTGACCAGCATGGGCCACCAGCGTGTGGCGCTTCAAAGCATCGAAACATTTTGCCAAGCGTTTGGTTCTATTGACTCAAAGCTTTAACACTCTCTGTTTTTGAACAAATGCATGTAGCTCTGCTGTGAGCAGAGCATCCAAAAATACCAAAAACTCGCAAATGTTCCCCTCCACGGAAATCTTTAGTAAAAGGCGAAAGATTTATGCGTGAATGAAGAGAAACTCGAGCTGTACCCCTGAGATGTTGGGCCAATGTGCTCCCACCAACATGCCACAATGCTCAGCAAGGGTAATGTCTGGTGCAGGCTCCTCCCACCCTGCTTTTTCCTTTTTCAAATCATCGAGCCATTTCCATTGGAAGGAGCAAATGTAATAAGAATCCGCCCCATCACCAGATGACCGCAAACCCTGCCTAAGAGGATGTCGCTGAGGCCCATAGTATGTTGAAGATCATTGGTAGTGGTATTCGCACAAGATTTTTTATGAACTTCCTGGAAGCGAAATGAACAAACCCTTCATCTCCTTCCATTGCGGGTTGATTCCTCCATAGGACAGGGTAAGCTCCTCTCCTGCCCCATTGGCCAAAATAAAAGAGTTAAATAATAACTCCCACAATGGAAAGCATATCCAGTATTATGTGACGGTTGCCCATGCAAAACAGTGTCTGCAAGAGCAAGTCCTCGTTAGTATAATGGACAGTATCTCCGCCTGTCACGCGTAAGACCGGGGTTCGATTCCCCGATGGGGAGGCTTCTTCTTTATGACGGCCAAATAACACCTTGCACAAGCTCAGGCCTTACCGTCAAACTGCTGATAAAGCCAACCCGCCGTTCAAGACTCACCTGTTGATGATTAGCTGATTGCACGTGATAGGTCTTACCTTCAATAAAATGTTTGCAGTGGGTTTGTAAAAGGTGCTTTTATGCATGTTTGGCCTGGGTTTGTGTTGCATTTACACTGTGGTGACCAGCAGGGGCCACCAGCGTATGGCGCTTCAAAGCAGTGAAACATTTTGCCAAGCGTTTGGTTCTATTGACTCAATGCTTTAAAAAGCTTCAACACTCTCTGTTTTTGAACAAATGCATGTGGCTCTGCTGTGAGCAGAGCATCCAAAAATACCAAAAACTCACAAATGTTCCCCGCCACGGAAATCTTTAGTAAAAGGCGAAAGATTTATGCGTGAATGAAGAGAAACTCGAGCTGTACCCCCGAGATGTTGGGCCAATGTGCTCCCACCAACATGCCACAATGCTCAGCAAGGGTAATGTCTGGTGCAGGCTCCTCCCACCCTGCTTTTTCCTTTTTCAAATCATCGAGCCATTTCCATTGGAAGGAGCAAATGTAATAAGAATCCGCCCCATCACCAGATGACCGCAAACCCTGCCTAAGAGGATGTCGCTGAGGCCGATAGTATGTTGAAGATCATTGGTAGTGGTATTCGCACAAGATTTTATATGAACTTCCTGGAAGCGAAATGAACAAACCCTTCATCTCCTTCTATTGCGGGTTGATTCCTCCATAGGACAGGGTAAGCTCCTCTCCTGCCCCATTGGCCAAAATAAAAGAGTTAAATAATAACTCCCACAATGGAAAGCATATCCAGTATTATGTGACGGTTGCCCATGCAAAACAGTGTCTGCAAGAGCAAGTCCTCGTTAGTATAGTGGACAGTATCTCCGCCTGTCACGCGGAAGACCGGGGTTCGATTCCCTGACAGGGAGGCTTCTTCTTTATGACGGCCAAATAACACCTTGCATAAGCTCAAGCCTTACCGTCAAACTGCTGATAAAGCCAACCCGCCGTTCAAGACTCACCTGTTGATGATTAGCTGATTGCACGTGATAGGTCTTACTTTCAATAAAATGTTTGCAGTGGGTTTGTAAAAGGTGTTTTTATGCATGTTTGGCCTGGGTTTGTGTTGCAAACCCTGCCTAAGAGGATGTCGCTGAGGCCGATAGTATGTTGAAGATCATTGGTAGTGGTATTCGCACAAGATTTTTTATGAACTTCCTGGAAGCAAAATGAACAAACCCTTCATCTCCTTCCATTGCGGGTTGATTCCTCCATAGGACAGGGTAAGCTCCTCTCCTGCCCCATTGGCCAAAATAAAAGAGTTAAATAATAACTCCCACAATGGAAAGCATATCCAGTATTATGTGACGGTTGCCCATGCAAAACAGTGTCTACAAGGGCAAGTCCTCGTTAGTATAGTGGACAGTATCTCCGCCTGTCACGCGGAAGACCGGGGTTCGATTCCCCGACGGGGAGGCTTCTTCTTTATGGCGGCCAAATAACACCTTGCATAAGCTCAGGCCTTACCATCAAACTGCTAATAAAGCCAACCCGCCGTTCAAGACTCACCTGTTGATGATTAGCTGATTGCACGTGATAGGTCTTACTTTCAATAAAATGTTTGCAGTGGGTTTGTAAAAGGTGTTTTTATGCATGTTTGGCCTGGGTTTGTGCTGCATTTACACTGTGGTGACCAGCAGGGGCCACCAGCGTGTGGCGCTTCAAAGCAGTGAAACATTTTGCCAAGCGTTTGGTTCTATTGACTCAAAGCTTTAAAAAGCTTCAACACTCTCTGTTTTTGAACAAATGCATGTGGCTCTGCTGTGAGCAGAGCATCCAAAAATACCAAAAACTCGCAAATGTTCCCCTCCACGGAAATCTTTAGTAAAAGGCGAAAGATTTATGCGTGAATGAAGAGAAACTCGAGCTGTACCCCTGAGATGTTGGGCCAATGTGCTCCCACCAACATGCCACAATGCTCAGCAAGGGTAATGTCTGGTGCAGGCTCCTCCCACCCTGCTTTTTTCTTTTTCAAATCATCGAGCCATTTCCATTGGAAGGAGCAAATGTAATAAGAATCCGCCCCATCACCAGATGACCGCAAACCCTGCCTAAGAGGATGTCGCTGAGGCCGATAGTATGTTGAAGATCATTGGTAGTGGTATTCGCACAAGATTTTTTATGAACTTCCTGGAAGCGAAATGAACAAACCCTTCATCTCCTTCCATTGCGGGTTGATTCCTCCATAGGACAGGGTAAGCTCCTCTCCTGCCCCATTGGCCAAAATAAAAGAGTTAAATAATAACTCCCACAATGGAAAGCATATCCAGTATTATGTGACGGTTGCCCATGCAAAACAGTGTCTGCAAGAGCAAGTCCTCGATAGTATAATGGACAGTATCTCCGCCTGTCACGCGTATGACCGGGGTTCGATTCCCCGATGGGGAGGCTTCTTCTTTATGACGGCCAAATAACACCTTGCACAAGCTCAGGCCTTACCGTCAAACTGCTGATAAAGCCAACCCGCCGTTCAAGACTCACCTGTTGATGATTAGCTGATTGCACGTGATAGGTCTTACCTTCAATAAAATGTTTGCAGTGGGTTTGTAAAAGGTGCTTTTATGCATGTTTGGCCTGGGTTTGTGTTGCATTTACACTGTGGTGACCAGCAGGGGCCACCAGCGTATGGCGCTTCAAAGCAGTGAAACATTTTGCCAAGCGTTTGGTTCTATTGACTCAATGCTTTAAAAAGCTTCAACACTCTCTGTTTTTGAACAAATGCATGTGGCTCTGCTGTGAGCAGAGCATCCAAAAATACCAAAAACTCGCAAATGTTCCCCGCCACGGAAATCTTTAGTAAAAGGCGAAAGATTTATGCGTGAATGAAGAGAAACTCGAGCTGTACCCCTGAGATGTTGGGCCAATGTGCTCCCACCAACATGCCACAATGCTCAGCAAGGGTAATGTCTGGTGCAGGCTCCTCCCACCCTGCTTTTTCCTTTTTCAAATCATCGAGCCATTTCCATTGGAAGGAGCAAATGTAATAAGAATCCGCCCCATCACCAGATGACCGCAAACCCTGCCTAAGAGGATGTCGCTGAGGCCGATAGTATGTTGAAGATCATTGGTAGTGGTATTCGCACAAGATTTTTTATGAACTTCCTGGAAGCGAAATGAACAAACCCTTCATCTCCTTCCATTGCAGGTTGATTCCTCCATAGGACAGGGTAAGCTCCTCTCCTGCCCCATTGGCCAAAATAAAAGAGTTAAATAATAACTCCCACAATGGAAAGCATATCCAGTATTATGTGACGGTTGCCCATGCAAAACAGTGTCTGCAAGGGCAAGTCCTCGTTAGTATAGTGGACAGTATCTCTGCCTGTCACGCGCAAGACCGGGGTTCGATTCCCCGACGGGGAGGCTTCTTCTTTATGGCGGCCAAATAACACCTTGCATAAGCTCAGGCCTTACCGTCAAACTGCTGATAAAGCCAACCCGCCGTTCAAGACTCACCTGTTGATGATTAGCTGATTGCACGTGATAGGTCTTACTTTCAATAAAATGTTTGCAGTGGGTTTGTAAAAGGTGTTTTTATGCATGTTTGGCCTGGGTTTGTGTTGCAAACCCTGCCTAAGAGGATGTCGCTGAGGCCGATAGTATGTTGAAGATCATTGGTAGTGGTATTCGCACAAGATTTTTTATGAACTTCCTGGAAGCGAAATGAACAAACCCTTCATCTCCTTCCATTGCGGGTTGATTCCTCCATAGGACAGGGTAAGCTCCTCTCCTGCCCCATTGGCCAAAATAAAAGAGTTAAATAATAACTCCCACAATGGAAAGCATATCCAGTATTATGTGACGGTTGCCCATGCAAAGCAGTGTCTGCAAGAGCAAGTCCTTGTTAGTATAGTGGACAGTATCTCCGCCTGTCACGCGGAAGACCGGGGTTCGATTCCCCGACGGGGAGGCTTCTTCTTTATGACGGCCAAATAACACCTTGCATAAGCTCAGGCCTTACCGTCAAACTGCTGATAAAGCCAACCCGCCGTTCAAGACTCACCTGTTGATGATTAGCTGATTGCACGTGATAGGTCTTACTTTCAATAAAATGTTTGCAGTGGGTTTGTAAAAGGTGTTTTTATGCATGTTTGGCCTGGGTTTGTGTTGCAAACCCTGCCTAAGAGGATGTCGCTGAGGCCGATAGTATGTTGAAGATCATTGGTAGTGGTATTCGCACAAGATTTTTTATGAACTTCCTGGAAGCGAAATGAACAAACAAACCCTTCATCTCCTTCCATTGCGGGTTGATTCCTCCATAGGACAGGGTAAGCTCCTCTCCTGCCCCATTGGCCAAAATAAAAGAGTTAAATAATAACTCCCACAATGGAAAGCATATCCAGTATTATGTGACAGTTGCCCATGCAAAACAGTGTCTGCAAGAGCAAGTCCTCGTTAGTATAGTGGACAGTATCTCCGCCTGTCACGCGGAAGACCGGGGTTCGATTCCCCAACGGGGAGGCTTCTTCTTTATGACGGCCAAATAACACCTTGCATAAGCTCAGGCCTTACCGTCAAACTGCTGATAAAGCCAACCCGTCGTTCAAGACTCACCTGTTGATGATTAGCTGATTGCACGTGATAGGTCTTACTTTCAATAAAATGTTTGCAGTGGGTTTGTAAAAGGTGTTTTTATGCATGTTTGGCCTGGGTTTGTGTTGCATTTACACTGTGGTGACCAGCAGGGGCCACCAGCGTGTGGCGCTTCAAAGCAGTGAAACATTTTGCCAAGCGTTTGGTTCTATTGACTCAAAGCTTTAACACTCTCTGTTTTTGAACAAATGCATGTAGCTCTGCTGTGAGCAGAGCATCCAAAAATACCAAAAACTCGCAAATGTTCCCCTCCACGGAAATCTTTAGTAAAAGGCGAAAGATTTATGCGTGAATGAAGAGAAACTCGAGCTGTACCCCTGAGATGTTGGGCCAATGTGCTCCCACCAACATGCCACAATGCTCAGCAAGGGTAATGTCTGGTGCAGGCTCCTCCCACCCTTCTTTTTCCTTTTTCAAATCATCGAGCCATTTCCATTGGAAGGAGCAAATGTAATAAGAATCCGCCCCATCACCAGATGACCGCAAACCCTGCCTAAGAGGATGTCGCTGAGGCCCATAGTATGTTGAAGATCATTGGTAGTGGTATTCGCACAAGATTTTTTATGAACTTCCTGGAAGCGAAATGAACAAACCCTTCATCTCCTTCCATTGCGGGTTGATTCCTCCATAGGACAGGGTAAGCTTCTCTCCTGCCCCATTGGCCAAAATAAAAGAGTTAAATAATAACTCCCACAATGGAAAGCATATCCAGTATTATGTGACGGTTGCCCATGCAAAACAGTGTCTGCAAGAGCAAGTCCTCGTTAGTATAATGGACAGTATCTCCGCCTGTCACGCGTAAGACCGGGGTTCGATTCCCCGATGGGGAGGCTTCTTCTTTATGACGGCCAAATAACACCTTGCACAAGCTCAGGCCTTACCGTCAAACTGCTGATAAAGCCAACCCGCCGTTCAAGACTCACCTGTTGATGATTAGCTGATTGCACGTGATAGGTCTTACCTTCAATAAAATGTTTGCAGTGGGTTTGTAAAAGGTGCTTTTATGCATGTTTGGCCTGGGTTTGTGTTGCATTTACACTGTGGTGACCAGCAGGGGCCACCAGCGTATGGCGCTTCAAAGCAGTGAAACATTTTGCCAAGCGTTTGGTTCTATTGACTCAATGCTTTAAAAAGCTTCAACACTCTCTGTTTTTGAACAAATGCATGTGGCTCTGCTGTGAGCAGAGCATCCAAAAATACCAAAAACTCACAAATGTTCCCCGCCACGGAAATCTTTAGTAAAAGGCGAAAGATTTATGCGTGAATGAAGAGAAACTCGAGCTGTACCCCTGAGATGTTGGGCCAATGTGCTCCCACCAACATGCCACAATGCTCAGCAAGGGTAATGTCTGGTGCAGGCTCCTCCCACCCTGCTTTTTCCTTTTTCAAATCATCGAGCCATTTCCATTGGAAGGAGCAAATGTAATAAGAATCCGCCCCATCACCAGATGACCGAAAACCCTGCCTAAGAGGATGTCGCTGAGGCCGATAGTATGTTGAAGATCATTGGTAGTGGTATTCGCACAAGATTTTATATGAACTTCCTGGAAGCGAAATGAACAAACCCTTCATCTCCTTCTATTGCGGGTTGATTCCTCCATAGGACAGGGTAAGCTCCTCTCCTGCCCCATTGGCCAAAATAAAAGAGTTAAATAATAACTCCCACAATGGAAAGCATATCCAGTATTATGTGACGGTTGCCCATGCAAAACAGTGTCTGCAAGAGCAAGTCCTCGTTAGTATAGTGGACAGTATCTCCGCCTGTCACGCGGAAGACCGGGGTTCGATTCCCTGACAGGGAGGCTTCTTCTTTATGACGGCCAAATAACACCTTGCATAAGCTCAGGCCTTACCGTCAAACTGCTGATAAAGCCAACCCGCCGTTCAAGACTCACCTGTTGATGATTAGCTGATTGCACGTGATAGGTCTTACTTTCAATAAAATGTTTGCAGTGGGTTTGTAAAAGGTGTTTTTATGCATGTTTGGCCTGGGTTTGTGTTGCATTTACACTGTGGTGACCAGCAGGGGCCACCAGCGTGTGGCGCTTCAAAGCAGTGAAACATTTTGCCAAGCGTTTGGTTCTATTGACTCAAAGCTTTAAAAAGCTTCAACACTCTCTGTTTTTGAACAAATGCATGTGGCTCTGCTGTGAGCAGAGCATCCAAAAATACCAAAAACTCGCAAATATTCCCCTCCACGGAAATCTTTAGTAAAAGGCGAAAGATTTATGCGTGAATGAAGAGAAACTCGAGCTGTACCCCTGAGATGTTGGGCCAATGTGCTCCCACCAACATGCCACAATGCTCAGCAAGGGTAATGTCTGGTGCAGGCTCCTCCCACCCTGCTTTTTTCTTTTTCAAATCATCGAGCCATTTCCATTGGAAGGAGCAAATGTAATAAGAATCCGCCCCATCACCAGATGACCGCAAACCCTGCCTAAGAGGATGTCGCTGAGGCCGATAGTATGTTGAAGATCATTGGTAGTGGTATTCGCACAAGATTTTTTATGAACTTCCTGGAAGCGAAATGAACAAACCCTTCATCTCCTTCCATTGCGGGTTGATTCCTCCATAGGACAGGGTAAGCGCCTCTCCTGCCCCATTGGCCAAAATAAAAGAGTTAAATAATAACTCCCACAATGGAAAGCATATCCAGTATTATGTGACGGTTGCCCATGCAAAACAGTGTCTGCAAGAGCAAGTCCTCGTTAGTATAGTGGACAGTATCTCCGCCTGTCACGCGGAAGACCGGGGATCGATTCCCCGACGGGGAGGCTTCTTCTTTATGACGGCCAAATAACACCTTGCATAAGCTCAGGCCTTACCGTCAAACTGCTGATAAAGCCAACCCGCCGTTCAAGACTCACCTGTTGATGATTAGCTGATTGCACGTGATAGGTCTTACTTTCAATAAAATGTTTGCAGTGGGTTTGTAAAAGGTGTTTTTATGCATGTTTGGCCTGGGTTTGTGTTGCAAACCCTGCCAAAGAGGATGTCGCTGAGGCCGATAGTATGTTGAAGATCATTGGTAGTGGTATTCGCACAAGATTTTTTATGAACTTCCTGGAAGCGAAATGAACAAACCCTTCATCTCCTTCCATTGCGGGTTGATTCCTCCATAGGACAGGGTAAGCTCCTCTCCTGCCCCATTGGCCAAAATAAAAGAGTTAAATAATAACTCCCACAATGGAAAGCATATCCAGTATTATGTGACGGTTGCCCATGCAAAACAGTGTCTGCAAGAGCAAGTCCTCGTTAGTATAGTGGACAGTATCTCCGCCTGTCACGTGGAAGACCGGGGTTCGATTCCCCGACAGGGAGGCTTCTTCTTTATGACGGCCAAATAACACCTTGCATAAGCTCAGGCCTTACCGTCAAACTGCTGATAAAGCCAACCCGCCGTTCAAGACTCACCTGTTGATGATTAGCTGATTGCACGTGATAGGTCTTACTTTCAATAAAATGTTTGCAGTGGGTTTGTAAAAGGTGTTTTTATGCATGTTTGGCCTGGGTTTGTGTTGCATTTACACTGTGGTGACCAGCAGGGGCCACCAGCGTGTGGCGCTTCAAAGCATCGAAACATTTTGCCAAGCGTTTGGTTCTATTGACTCAAAGCTTTAACACTCTCTGTTTTTGAACAAATGCATATGGCTCTGCTGTGAGCAGAGCATCCAAAAATACCAAAAACTCGCAAATGTTCCGCTCCACGGAAATCTTTAGTAAAAGGCGAAAGATTTATGCGTGAATGAAGAGAAACTCGAGCTGTACCCCTGAGAAGTTGGGCCAATGTGCTCCCACCAACATACCACAATGCTCAGCAAGGGTAATGTCTGGTGCAGGCTCCTCCCACCCTGCTTTTTCCTTTTTCAAATCATCGAGCCATTTCCATTGGAAGGAGCAAATGTAATAAGAATCCGCCCCATCACCAGATGACCGCAAACCCTGCCTAAGAGGATGTCGCTGAGGCCCATAGTATGTTGAAGATCATTGGTAGTGGTATTCGCGCAAGATTTTTTATGAACTTCCTGGAAGCGAAATGAACAAACCCTTCATCTCCTTCCATTGCGGGTTGATTCCTCCATAGGACAGGGTAAGCTCCTCTCCTGCCCCATTGGCCAAAATAAAAGAGTTAAATAATAACTCCCACAATGGAAAGCATATCCAGTATTATGTGACGGTTGCCCATGCAAAACAGTGTCTGCAAGAGCAAGTCCTCGTTAGTATAGTGGACAGTATCTCCGCCTGTCACGCGCAAGACCGGGGTTCGATTCCCCGATGGGGAGGCTTCTTCTTTATGGCGGCCAAATAACACCTTGCATAAGCTCAGGCCTTACCATCAAACTGCTAATAAAGCCAACCCGCCATTCAAGACTCACCTGTTGATGATTAGCTGATTGCACGTGATAGGTCTTACTTTCAATAAAATGTTTGCAGTGGGTTTGTAAAAGGTGTTTTTATGCATGTTTGGCCTGGGTTTGTGTTGCATTTACACTGTGGTGACCAGCAGGGGCCACCAGCGTGTGGCGCTTCAAAGCATCGAAACATTTTGCCAAGCGTTTGGTTCTATTGACTCAAAGCTTTAACACTCTCTGTTTTTGAACAAATGCATGTGGCTCTGCTGTGAGCAGAGCATCCAAAAATACCAAAAACTCGCAAATGTTCCCCTCCACGGAAATCTTTTGTAAAAGGCGAAAGATTTATGCGTGAATGAAGAGAAACTCGAGCTGTACCCCTGAGATGTTGGGCCAATGTGCTCCCACCAACATGCCACAATGCTCAGCAAGGGTAATGTCTGTTGCATGCTCCTCCCACCCTGCTTTTTCCTTTTTCAAATCATCGAGCCATTTCCATTGGAAGGAGCAAATGTAATAAGAATCCGCCCCATCACCAGATGACCGCAAACCCTGCCTAAGAGGATGTCGCTGAGGCCCATAGTATGTTGAAGATCATTGGTAGTGGTATTCGCACAAGATTTGTTATGAACTTCCTGGAAGCGAAATTAACAAACCCTTCATCTCCTTCCATTGCGGGTTGATTCCTCCATAGGACAGGGTAAGCTTCTCTCCTGCCCCATTGGCCAAAATAAAAGAGTTAAATAATAACTCCCACAATGGAAAGCATATCCAGTATTATGTGACGGTTGCCCATGCAAAACAGTGTCTGCAAGAGAAAGTCCTCGTTAGTATAGTGGACAGTATCTCCGCCTATCACGCGCAAGACCGGGGTTCGATTCCCCGATGGGGAGGCTTCTTCTTTATGACGGCCAAATAACACCTTGCACAAGCTCAGGCCTTACCGTCAAACTGCTGATAAAGCCAACCCGCCGTTCAAGACTCACCTGTTGATGATTAGCTGATTGCACGTGATAGGTCTTACCTTCAATAAAATGTTTGCAGTGGGTTTGTAAAAGGTGCTTTTATGCATGTTTGGCCTGGGTTTGTGTTGCATTTACACTGTGGTGACCAGCAGGGGCCACCAGCGTATGGCGCTTCAAAGCAGTGAAACATTTTGCCAAGCGTTTGGTTCTATTGACTCAAAGCTTTAAAAAGCTTCAACACTCTCTGTTTTTGAACAAATGCATGTGGCTCTGCTGTGAGCAGAGCATCCAAAAATACCAAAAACTCGCAAATGTTCCCCTCCACGGAAATCTTTAGTAAAAGGCGAAAGATTTATGCGTGAATGAAGAGAAACTCGAGCTGTACCCCTGAGATGTTGGGCCAATGTGCTCCCACCAACATGCCACAATGCTCAGCAAGGGTAATGTCTGGTGCAGGCTCCTCCCACCCTGCTTTTTTCTTTTTCAAATCATCGAGCCATTTCCATTGGAAGGAGCAAATGTAATAAGAATCCGCCCCATCACCAGATGACCGCAAACCCTGCCTAAGAGGATGTCGCTGAGGCCGATAGTATGTTGAAGATCATTGGTAGTGGTATTCGCACAAGATTTTTTATGAACTTCCTGGAAGCGAAATGAACAAACCCTTCATCTCCTTCCATTGCGGGTTGATTCCTCCATAGGACAGGGTAAGCGCCTCTCCTGCCCCATTGGCCAAAATAAAAGAGTTAAATAATAACTCCCACAATGGAAAGCATATCCAGTATTATGTGACGGTTGCCCATGCAAAACAGTGTCTGCAAGAGCAAGTTCTCGTTAGTATAGTGGACAGTATCTCCGCCTGTCACGCGGAAGACCGTGGTTCGATTCCCCGACGGGGAGGCTTCTTCTTTATGACGGCCAAATAACACCTTGCATAAGCTCAGGCCTTACCGTCAAACTGCTGATAAAGCCAACCCGCCGTTCAAGACTCACCTGTTGATGATTAGCTGATTGCACGTGATAGGTCTTACTTTCAATAAAATGTTTGCAGTGGGTTTGTAAAAGGTGTTTTTATGCATGTTTGGCCTGGGTTTGTGTTGCAAACCCTGCCTAAGAGGATGTCGCTGAGGCCGATAGTATGTTGAAGATCATTGGTAGTGGTATTCGCACAAGATTTTTTATGAACTTCCTGGAAGCGAAATGAACAAACCCTTCATCTCCTTCCATTGCGGGTTGATTCCTCCATAGGACAGGGTAAGCTCCTCTCCTGCCCCATTGGCCAAAATAAAAGAGTTAAATAATAACTCCCACAATGGAAAGCATATCCAGTATTATGTGACGGTTGCCCATGCAAAACAGTGTCTGCAAGAGCAAGTCCTCGTTAGTATAGTGGACAGTATCTCCGCCTGTCACGCGGAAGACCGGGGTTCGATTCCCCGACAGGGAGGCTTCTTCTTTATGACGGCCAAATAACACCTTGCATAAGCTCAGGCCTTACCGTCAAACTGCTGATAAAGCCAACCCGCCGTTCAAGACTCACCTGTTGATGATTAGCTGATTGCACGTGATAGGTCTTACTTTCAATAAAATGTTTGCAGTGGGTTTGTAAAAGGTGTTTTTATGCATGTTTGGCCTGGGTTTGTGTTGCATTTACACTGTGGTGACCAGCAGGGGCCACCAACGTGTGGCGCTTCAAAGCATCGAAACATTTTGCCAAGCGTTTGGTTCTATTGACTCAAAGCTTTAACACTCTCTGTTTTTGAACAAATGCATATGGCTCTGCTGTGAGCAGAGCATCCAAAAATACCAAAAACTCGCAAATGTCCCGCTCCACGGAAATCTTTGGTAAAAGGCGAAAGATTTATGCGTGAATGAAGAGAAACTCGAGCTGTACCCCTGAGATGTTGGGCCAATGTGCTCCCACCAACATGCCACAATGCTCAGCAAGGGTAATGTCTGGTGCAGGCTCCTCCCACCCTGCTTTTTCCTTTTTCAAATCATCGAGCCATTTCCATTGGAAGGAGCAAATGTAATAAGAATCCGCCCCATCACCAGATGACCGCAAACCCTGCCTAAGAGGATGTCGCTGAGGCCCATAGTATGTTGAAGATCATTGGTAGTGGTATTCGCCAAAGATTTTTTATGAACTTCCTGGAAGCGAAATGAACAAACCCTTCATCTCCTTCCATTGCGGGTTGATTCCTCCATAGGACAGGGTAAGCTCCTCTCCTGCCCCATTGGCCAAAATAAAAGAGTTAAATAATAACTCCCACAATGGAAAGCATATCCAGTATTATGTGACGGTTGCCCATGCAAAACAGTGTCTGCAAGAGCAAGTCCTCGTTAGTATAGTGGACAGTATCTCCGCCTGTCACGCGCAAGACCGGGGTTCGATTCCCCGATGGGGAGGCTTCTTCTTTATGACGGCCAAATAACACCTTGCACAAGCTCAGGCCTTACCGTCAAACTGCTGATAAAGCCAACCCGCTGTTCAAGACTCACCTGTTGATGATTAGCTGATTGCACGTGATAGGTCTTACCTTCAATAAAATGTTTGCAGTGGGTTTGTAAAAGGTGTTTTATGCATGTTTGGCCTGGGTTTGTGTTGCATTTACACTGTGGTGACCAGCAGGGGCCACCAGCGTGTGGCGCTTCAAAGCAGTGAAACATTTTGCCAAGCGTTTGGTTCTATTGACTCAAAGCTTTAAAAAGCTTCAACACTCTCTGTTTTTGAACAAATGCATGTGGCTCTGCTGTGAGCAGAGCATCCAAAAATACCAAAAACTCGCAAATATTCCCCTCCACGGAAATCTTTAGTAAAAGGCGAAAGATTTATGCGTGAATGAAGAGAAACTCGAGCTGTACCCCTGAGATGTTGGGCCAATGTGCTCCCACCAACATGCCACAATGCTCAGCAAGGGTAATGTCTGGTGCAGGCTCCTCCCACCCTGCTTTTTTCTTTTTCAAATCATCGAGCCATTTCCATTGGAAGGAGCAAATGTAATAAGAATCCGCCCCATCACCAGATGACCGCAAACCCTGCCTAAGAGGATGTCGCTGACGCCGATAGTATGTTGAAGATCATTGGTAGTGGTATTCGCACAAGATTTTTTATGAACTTCCTGGAAGCGAAATGAACAAACCCTTCATCTCCTTCCATTGCGGGTTGATTCCTCCATAGGACAGGGTAAGCGCCTCTCCTGCCCCATTGGCCAAAATAAAAGAGTTAAATAATAACTCCCACAATGGAAAGCATATCCAGTATTATGTGACGGTTGCCCATGCAAAACAGTGTCTGCAAGAGCAAGTCCTCGTTAGTATAGTGGACAGTATCTCCGCCTGTCACGCGGAAGACCGGGGATCGATTCCCCGACGGGGAGGCTTCTTCTTTATGACGGCCAAATAACACCTTGCATAAGCTCAGGCCTTACCGTCAAACTGCTGATAAAGCCAACCCGCCGTTCAAGACTCACCTGTTGATGATTAGCTGATTGCACGTGATAGGTCTTACTTTCAATAAAATGTTTGCAGTGGGTTTGTAAAAGGTGTTTTTATGCATGTTTGGCCTGGGTTTGTGTTGCAAACCCTGCCTAAGAGGATGTCGCTGAGGCCGATAGTATGTTGAAGATCATTGGTAGTGGTATTCGCACAAGATTTTTTATGAACTTCCTGGAAGCGAAATGAACAAACCCTTCATCTCTTTCCATTGCGGGTTGATTCCTCCATAGGACAGGGTAAGCTCCTCTCCTGCCCCATTGGCCAAAATAAAAGAGTTAAATAATAACTCCCACAATGGAAAGCATATCCAGTATTATGTGACGGTTGCCCATGCAAAACAGTGTCTGCAAGAGCAAGTCCTCGTTAGTATAGTGGACAGTATCTCCGCCTGTCACGCGGAAGACCGGGGTTCGATTCCCCGACGGGGAGGCTTCTTCTTTATGACGGCCAAATAACACCTTGCATAAGCTCAGGCCTTACCGTCAAACTGCTGATAAAGCCAACCCGCCGTTCAAGACTCACCCGTTGATGATTAGCTGATTGCACGTGATAGGTCTTACTTTCAATAAAATGTTTGCAGTGGGTTTGTAAAAGGTGTTTTTATGCATGTTTGGCCTGGGTTTGTGTTGCAAACCCTGCCTAAGAGGATGTCGCTGAGGCCGATAGTATGTTGAAGATCATTGGTAGTGGTATTCGCACAATATTTTTTATGAACTTCCTGGAAGCGAAATGAACAAACCCTTCATCTCCTTCCATTGCGGGTTGATTCCTCCATAGGACAGGGTAAGCTCCTCTCCTGCCCCATTGGCCAAAATAAAAGAGTTAAATAATAACTCCCACAATGGAAAGCATATCCAGTTTTATGTGACGGTTGCCCATGCAAAACAGTGTCTGCAAGAGCAAGTCCTCGTTAGTATAGTGGACAGTATCTCCGCCTGTCACGCGGAAGACCGGGGTTCGATTCCCCGATGGGGAGGCTTCTTCTTTATGACGGCCAAATAACACCTTGCATAAGCTCAGGCCTTACCGTCAAACTGCTGATAAAGCCAACCCGCCGTTCAAGACTCACCTGTTGATGATTAGCTGATTGCAGGTGATAGGTCTTACTTTCAATAAAATGTTTGCAGTGGGTTTGTAAAAGGTGTTTTTATGCATGTTTGGCCTGGGTTTGTGTTGCATTTACACTGTGGTGACCAGCAGGGGCCACCAGCGCGTGGCGCTTCAAAGCATCGAAACATTTTGCCAAGCGTTTGGTTCTATTGACTCAAAGCTTTAACACTCTCTGTTTTTGAACAAATGCATGTGGCTCTGCTGTGAGCAGAGCATCCAAAAATACCAAAAACTCGCAAATGTTCCCCTCCACGGAAATCTTTAGTAAAAGGCGAAAGATTTATGCGTGAATGAAGAGAAACTCGAGCTGTACCCCTGAGATGTTGGGCCAATGTGCTCCCACCAACATGCCACAATGCTCAGCAAGGGTAATGTCTGGTGCAGGCTCCTCCCACCCTGCTTTTTCCTTTTTCAAATCATCGAGCCATTTCCATTGGAAGGAGCAAATGTAATAAGAATCCGCCCCATCACCAGATGACCGCAAACCCTGCCTAAGAGGATGTCGCTGAGGCCCATAGTATGTTGAAGACCATTGGTAGTGGTATTCGCACAAGATTTTTTATGAACTTCCTGGAAGCGAAATGAACAAACCCTTCATCTCCTTCCATTGCGGGTTGATTCCTCCATAGGACAGGGTAAGCTCCTCTCCTGCCCCATTGGCCAAAATAAAAGAGTTAAATAATAACTCCCACAATGGAAAGCATATCCAGTATTATGTGACGGTTGCCCATGCAAAACAGTGTCTGCAAGAGCAAGTCCTCGTTAGTATAGTGGACAGTATCTCCGCCTGTCACGCGCAAGACCGGGGTTCGATTCCCCGATGTGGAGGCTTCTTCTTTATGACGGCCAAATAACACCTTGCACAAGCTCAGGCCTTACCGTCAAACTGCTGATAAAGCCAACCCGCCGTTCAAGACTCACCTGTTGATGATTAGCTGATTGCACGTGATAGGTCTTACCTTCAATAAAATGTTTGCAGTGGGTTTGTAAAAGGTGCTTTTATGCATGTTTGGCCTGGGTTTGTGTTGCATTTACACTGTGGTGACCAGCAGGGGCCACCAGCGTATGGCGCTTCAAAGCAGTGAAACATTTTGCCAAGCGTTTGGTTCTATTGACTCAATGCTTTAAAAAGCTTCAACACTCTCTGTTTTTGAACAAATGCATGTGGCTCTGCTGTGAGCAGAGCATCCAAAAATACCAAAAACTCGCAAATGTTCCCCGCCACGGAAATCTTTAGTAAAAGGCGAAAGATTTATGCGTGAATGAAGAGAAACTCGAGCTGTACCCCTGAGATGTTGGGCCAATGTGCTCCCACCAACATGCCACAATGCTCAGCAAGGGTAATGTCTGGTGCAGGCTCCTCCCACCCTGCTTTTTCCTTTTTCAAATCATCGAGCCATTTCCATTGGAAGGAGCAAATGTAATAAGAATCCGCCCCATCACCAGATGACCGCAAACCCTGCCTAAGAGGATGTCGCTGAGGCCGATAGTATGTTGAAGATCATTGGTAGTGGTATTCGCACAAGATTTTTTATGAACTTCCTGGAAGCGAAATGAACAAACCCTTCATCTCCTTCTATTGCGGGTTGATTCCTCCATAGGACAGGGTAAGCTCCTCTCCTGCCCCATTGGCCAAAATAAAAGAGTTAAATAATAACTCCCACAATGGAAAGCATATCCAGTATTATGTGACGGTTGCCCATGCAAAACAGTGTCTGCAAGAGCAAGTCCTCGTTAGTATAGTGGACAGTATCTCCGCCTGTCACGCGGAGGCCAGCCGCACGTAGGTGTAGAGCGCTGCCAGCCAATAGAAAGCGAGGAAAATCCAGGTAGGCGGGCCAAAAATAATGCACAAAATCATGGGTTCGAATCCCGCCTCGACCACAAACGCTATCACGTATTTAAAGTCATTGTTCATATAGATTTGCGTAACGTATGATAAACAAGCATTGAACAGAAATTATGTTTGTTTAAGATCTGCAAAAGTATTAATTAATTACAATTATAATAGTTCAGTTGTGGTCATTAATATTTTAATAATTAAAATAGTAAAATATGATGAATTAAAATGAAGATTATATAATGCATATATATATATATATATATATATATATATATATATATATATATATATATATATATATATATATATATATATATATATATATAAATCAAAATGTTATATTTTGATACATACTTTAAAATAACTTTTCTAAAGAATGTACAAATTATACAGTTTAAATTGACTTTACTATGTGCATTACTTTAATTGATACTACAGTGTTCAATGTTATAAATAATGTTATAGTAACATTATTTATAATCGTTTTTCATATAGATACATTTGACAAAAAAAATTAAACAAATACAGTGCACAAAAATAAGAATCTGTTAGAGCTGTATAGGATGTGTATAATTATTGGAAATTATAAAACTATTTAAAATTATTAATAAACAAATATGGAGTTTTGTTACAGTAAGATATTTTATTATTATTTATTGTGATTTTTTACATCTTTTTAAAGTCCCTAAAATATTATAATCATATTAAAATAAGATTTACATATACGAGTCATTTCCTAAGAGTTTTCTTTGTCTAATGTGTCCAAAATGACACTGTCAATGTTTTACTTATTTATATTTAAAATGAAAACACCATACAACATTCCGATGTTATAATCCTGTTTTTGTATATTTTTATTGTATTCTATTTTAATCCTCCATTAGGATAATGGAGAATTAATATATATTGCAACTTTTTAATCAGACATTGTCAACATTTAGTGTTAAAGGAGAATGTGAAATGAACAGTTTTTCTACATGAGGATAATAATAAAAATTGTAAATAAGTACCAAAAGTTTTAGAACATACAAGCAAGATCAAACACATATTTACAAATACACAAGATATATTTTTTAAAGATGTCTTTACAGAATACCAAAATTGAGAGAGATAGAGATAGAGAGAGCATGCAACAAACAACGTTATTAATGCACAACAGTGTTTTACTATTTAAAACTTATTATATAAACTATTACACAATGACTCATTATATGAACTACTATTGAACAACCAATCAGAAATGTGCAGGGGCACATAGACACACCTTAACCCTAATTATTTTTTCTTTTCAGCAATCCATCTCTGTCTCTCAGCCTCGTAGAATGGGGACTGCTGAAACTCAGTCCATGTCATCTGTGCATTCATTCCCTGCACCTGATACAGGGAGAGCACTTTAGCAGGACAGTATATGTATTTTCCTTCCACTCCAGGGAAACCAGTGTGGATGTGAGGGCTAGTGGGTCCTTGTTTTAGTGGCTGGTGGCAGAACCTGCACAGACGCCCAGAAGGATGCTCCTCTAAGGATTTCCGTTTGCCTCTTTCCTCAATCACCCTCTTCCTTTCTGCCCCCCTCTGCTTAGAGGCCTCCAGTTCCCGCTGAAAGAAGGGAGTCTCTGCAAAATCTTCAAATGGCATCCTGGGGTTGGTCAGGCCCTCTGCAGAGTATGCCTCAAAGACCTTCTTGGAGCAGTAAAAGTATTTCACATCACCAGCCTGATGAAAGAAATGCACAGAGGAGCCATCACCCAGGTAGCGAGACTTTGGCTGACCACATGCTAAACAGGACCTAATTAGTTTTTTGTGTGTCTGCTGTTGTTGTTGCAGGGCTGCCTGTTGTTTCTCTAGGATGTCTTTAACCATCTTCTCAACAGCCACCTTGGTCAGAGGGACATCTTCAGTAACACTCTTTGTCGGTGGATTGTATGGGGCAGGTGGCAGTACTGACACCGGGACACTGATGGTTTCACTGCCAGAGTTAAGATGTTGCCATAACTGTTGTGTCTCCAGGAGCTTTTCTGGGCTGGTGTTGAGAGAGGCATTTGCATTCTTTTTTTTAGCGAGGTGTTTAATGTACCTGCTAATATGTTGTTTTGTCGTTGAGTGCAGAAGGCTGTTGGGGTCAGTGCAGGCACTCTGTACCATAGCAGCGTACTCAGCATCCACCTGTTTGAGAAGATCCTTGCTCCCATGGTGCTTTGCCAAGAGATGATCAATGGCATTTCTCATCGGATCTGTCCATCTACTATGGTCCAGCACAAAGACTCGACCACCCGTTTTGATGGGTCCAGTGCGAGCTGCACGGGGGGAGGCAGCGATGGGCAATGGCGGTGTGCTCAGCAGTTCTACAAAAGATTAACAAAATTACTTAAATTATTTGTCTTTGTGTGCAAATACATGACAGGCAGTTAACACACATTAGTGCCTTTTTAAATAATGTATTTACCTGCATCCAGTAGAAACTCCTCCGACCTTTGATCCTTCACTGTCACAGTGCCTGGTGTGATGCTATGGTGGAATAAGACAGACTTTGGAGTGACCTGCTCTGTGGGAGGATGGGTCTTGGCAAAGCTTGAATATTCTAAACATTCCTGAAATATATATTGAAATAAAATGTATTGAATGTTCACAATATTATATATACATCTTATATATCATATTTCACAATATAACTGCTGTATTTTTTTAATTCAAATAAATCCAGCTATAGTGAGGCTTCTTTTAATTAATAAAAAATAGTTTGACCCCCAGTTAAAATATAATGATGTAGCATATTCCCTTCAAGTAAAGCAACAGAGTAATGACATACCTCAGGTGTAAGTGAGGGTGTTGGGGTAACAGTTTTGGACCCAGGACCAGTAGTGAGAAATGAAGACCAAGAGTCAGGAGTTAGATTAATTAAAGAAAAATTTACTGAAGAATAGTTTGCAGTTTCATCAGCAGAAGCCAGCTTCAAGTCTCTCAAGGAGTTCGTAGGCTGCGCTCCCTCTAACAGTCTCCCCACCTCCGCCTAACATACATACAATTTCTGAACAGTTATACTGTTTTCAAGGTCCAACCACGTCATTACTGTCATGTGGAATGATTCTGATTGGTTCTAACAACATTCACGTAAGCAACTTTCCACACGTCAACAGATAGGAGCACATATCACTAAAAATGCGTAGATGCGTAGACGAGTTGGCACCCAGCCCCAGATTTGGACTAGAATGACCTCGGAGGTCACAGAATGGCGTCTCCACGTCTCGTATCATCTGCAGAAAAGTCCATCTCCAATAATGATTCTGCAAAGATCATGCAACGCACATACACACAAAAGCTCCAAAGAGTAACAGTTTGCTCAAGGTTGAGAACATCTTAACTAACTATCAACAATTTCTTCTCCAAAACATCCTGATATCACGTTTTAGTACTGAAGTGAAATTATTCTTTTAATAAGAAAGGCACATAAGAGAGGTACAGTTTCTCTGGGTCCCTAAGAAGTCACGTAGACCTGACATCCCATGACCCTAAGGTCACTTTAGGAAGACATATAGCTCAACACATGCAGAGAGAGGTTCTCCCGGGGTGTTGATACGCACACACCAAGGACATTTGCCTGTCAGCTCGTCTTGACACAGACATCAGAGCTGGCACCTAAAAAAATGTGGATTCAAAAGCACACAGCAAATAATACTAAAATCTCCAAAATATAGAGAGGTTATAGATTAACTGATTTATCCAATGTAGAAAATAGTTATAACTTGATTATCATTGATTCTTATTTTAATATTGAACATAAAATCATTCTTGAAGGATATGTGTCTGATGAAGAGACAAGTGATGTTTGGCTTGACCCTTGACCCTTCATTCCCCCCTTTTAGACCATATGTGGGGGTCCCATACCGCCACGTCTGGTCTACCAGTGAGGTCGCTACGGAAGGTCAAGTCATGACGCATGCAACCCTGGCGGGTATACACTTGTCTCTTCGCCTCATCACGGACAAGCTGGCCACTAAAAAGACCAGTCCCCGTTTTGAGGCTCTTTTACCCCTTCCACTCACAAACAGGGCCCCAATGTTCTTCTTTTCTCAAAACTCCTGATCAACATACTGATAACGTGCTTTCTCTCATTGAGAGGGGAACAGACAATATAGTACAATAGTATTCATACAATTCTTTAGGGTTTCAGTAAAAGGAAATATAAAATAAAATAAAACAAAATGAAATAAAATAAAATAAAACAAAATGAAATAAAATAAAATAAAATAAAACAAAATGAAATAAAAGACAAATCCATATTTAATCTCTGGAAGCCGGTCTAAACGAGCACTCACTGGCGCTGCATTTCCATCAAGTTAGAGGCGTGTGATGCCTCCAAAATCTGAACACATGACTGAAATTTGCAAGGTTAAAGTGACCAGAATGATCTCAGCTGACCCTTGAATGCCAATCTTTAAGGTGTTTCTTGGCTCTCAATTATGCGGTATTTGGTGAGCGGTATAGAGGGGCCAATATTAGGGCAGGGCTGCCGTGTCCAGTCTTGACCTTGGCCCCTACGAAACACAGCTTCCCCTCCCACAGTGATGCTGCTGGCCTCACAGACATCTGCCTTACCTCTCATACACACCTCACATAAAAACACCCCCCTTCTTGGAGGTGCCCCAATGGCGGTGACCCCCATTGGCGTGGGTTGCCCTCTGCTGGCCACAAGAAGGTCTTACCCCTCATCGGGAAATCACCTCATTCTCATTGGTCATCGCAACAGGATCCGATATTTTTCTGGAACCTTTTGGAAAGTGCATTCAAGAGCCACCAGAGCCATCCGGTCTGCTTTCAAATTAGTAAAAACATGGAGACAGGTTAATTATAGCTCCGGATCACAGTTTTCCTGATACAAGTGTTCTCGTGAAACATCACACCCGTCTAGGACGGACCCTCAGTCACCACTCAGAGACCAAATACAAACTTAGGAAAATATAAAGGAAGAAACAAAATCATACCTGGACAGGCTCATTAAATTCGTGACAATAATATAGAAAGATAAATATTGATTAAGTCTTTGATTATAAATTTAATTTTAGAACCCACCCTTCAAGCTTCAACCAATTTAGGCTTCTTCCTAATTTACAATGTCCCACCAAAAGCACATATGCATCCTTACATATTCACTTAACCCCCATTTTCATCATTATCCAAGATATATCACCCAAAGATAGGGATTGTAATTAAAAGTTTTTCTTTTTTTTTTTTTTTTTTTAAAAACAAATCTTTTTCAGGTATAAAACTCAATAGTGGCCTGAAATAGACATAAAAATTAAATAAATAATAAAGAAAGATAAACCAACAATAAAAGGTAAATAAAAAAAAATAAACAATGGAATAATCCATTCAATTTCATTCAGTCTCATATAGCATGTACCCCCTTAATTGCATAACACATTATACATTTCTTTCTCAAAGAATAGAAAATAAAAGAAAACATTCATATCATCCATAACATTCTTTCCACTTAAAACATAAACTTGTTCCTAATTTTTACTCAAGAAACCTTTGGTTAAATGTACTATTTCCAACAGACCCATTCTTCACCCCTCATAGCCCACATGACCGTTGATGAACATATCCATAAAAATAAAAATAAAAGTTAATGTTAAAACCTTTTCATCAAAAATGACTTAATTATCAATTCTTATTACACCCAATCAGCTTGTTGTTAGTAAAACATTCAAAATCATTCATCAGGGTTTTCTTTAAAGTACCCTTCTTTAAATTTTCTTGTATTTCTGTTCTCAATGTGTTGTCCATTAAAACTCTTCAGGTGTAAGCTCCAAATGACCAAAATCTTAAACCTCATAATTCATGTCACTTGGCAGTGATACTTCATCAAATCCTCACTAGCCTTATCTTGCCACTTACACCCAAAAGTGTCACAACTTTACCAAGAACACATTTTCATAATCTCCCATATTACTTTAAATTTGGACTATAAGACTATAAGTCATCATCAATTTCTTTAAAGCCGTTTTAAAATAATGTGTTCAGCCATATCTATATTGACTCCATTTAACTTTACAAGTGTTCCTAAATTCTGTCAGAAAATCAATTTTTCACAAAAAATCTATCTTTTGGGGCTATTTCTCATTATTCCTCTTATCAAAAATATGGTCTGCAGATGCACCATATGATCCTTATTGTTTCTTATCTCTACTGCTCTGCAGAAACCAAAATATTATATTCCTCTTATCTCAATCCCAGTCACACAGAAAGACTTAAAGTCACTTGCTTCTTTAACATTAATTGTGGTTCTGTATAAATCAAAATATCATGAAAAATGAAAATAAAGTAAAAATAAAACTTTTCTTTTTAGAAGTTATCTCTTTGGTCGCCCTCCGGCCTTTCAGAATTTTGAGGGAGTCTCTGGATAATTTAGATAGTGACTTCAGCCAATTTGTCACTTTGTCTCTGCCATCAAGTCTATAACCTTCACGTTTACCATTTTTAATCAATTGGCATGATTTAAATTTAGGCCCTCAGTTGAATTTAGACAAGGATTTTAACCCATGATGGACGGCAATCTTTAACTTTACAATTCCACTTTAACTAATCCAGAGAGTAATTCAAATCAACATCATAAATGACAAGTCGTCACAACAGACAGAGCTGGATAAGAATCCATTTAAAGCTCGTCCTGTGTTCTGGATCATCTTTTCACCAGATTTCTTCAAAATGATCAGTTTCTCTAAAGGTTGTCGTTTACCTTAACCCAACTGTAATGGTCAAACACTCATTCCAGAGGTTAATGACACCCAATCAGGACAGAACAGTTCTAGGAACAGACACATACAAAACATAAAGTGCAGTCACACCCACACACACATTAAACATGAATTGCTCATTCACAAATTTTACTTTTAGTGTTAACTCAAATTATTATTTAAATTCAGCTTTTACGTCTGCTCATTATTAATTTGTCTCTACAAAAGTCAGCTGGATTGTTTTGGTTCTGATATCATTCCTTTGTTTTGTTTCAGCTTTCGCAGGGCGATAACAAATTGTACCATCCCTGCTTCCACAAGCAGTCTCTCTCTCTCTCTCTCTCTCTCTCTCTCTCTCTCTGATAACTTTTTCAACAGTCTTCTAAGACTTTAACTTGAATGTTAAATTCATTCTCATTTAAAGTCTGTGTGTAAAAACATCTTATACCTTTTTACACACCATGTTTACCTAAAACATGTCTTATTATTCTCAAGTGATGCCCTGTGCTTTTATTCAGCAATATCTTCGATCATCTGTGGCACAGTCTCAGATATCAGATAGCTGGTTTCCAAAATAGAGAGAGACTCTGAGGCATTCAGGACTGGTACTGCATTTTCATAAACTTTTAACTTGTCACTCTAGAAAAGCATAAGACTTGGCTAGAGATTACATTTGTTTTGCAATAAACATCAGACATTATCCCTTTAACTCTATCGTTTGCCAGAAATTACGTTTTCAAATGATCATAATTTCATATTTGTCTTTTGCCCATACAATCCATTTAAACTTCAAACATCCAAACTGAGTCTGAGTTACTCTTCTAATTTTAGCCACAGCACCAGAAATGACATGGTGGGCCAGATTCAGATAAGCGAATTGTTTTATTACAGCTCATCATGAGCTTATCTTTGGAACCAAAACATCAGCTTCTAGGGTTTTTAGCTTTTAACACCAATTATTGTCTTACGAGCAGTGTTTTTACCAACATCCAGTCCAATAAACTTTATCAGAACTTTTCACGAGTCAGAGGAACAGGAAAATGTATTATACATTTGTATCATTTAAACCCACTATGTTTCTAATTATATATCTTTTCTGCTCACTTTGTATCATCATTGTCTTTAATTTTGCCTCATAATTTTATATTAAAATTATCATTGAACTTTCCTTTTAACAGGGATTCCTTACGACTTAAATGAATTGAACTTATTACTTATTTCATTATTTTTCAATCTGTGCCCCTCTGTTTAAAATCCCTCCGTGTCCGTGACTATATCTGCAGCTGCTCTGAGAAGAGAGCGCAGGAGGGGAGGGGGCAGATAAGACTCGCTGCTCACACATCTCTGGGCCTTTTTGTTTTGTTTTTCCTGTTCTGTTTCAAAAACAACTTCCAGTCCTTTACTCAGACTACACAGACCAAATCTTACATAATTTCCAGTGATTTCTGCCAATTTATCTCACAAACAATTTAGAAATTAAAATTTTTCCAGTCTTTTAGCTTTTCGCCAGTCAAGTTTCTGATTAACTTTTTCCACTTAGAATTAAAACCTTTGCCCATTTCCTTAATAATTCCTTCAAATTTCTATGATGTCAGGGCTTCAGAGCAGAGCTGCTTACAGCGTTTGCTCTCTTTTGTCTCAAAATCTTTATCTGGACTGATCATGTCACAAATTGTTAGCCATCATTTTAGTCAAAGTTCATACTCACCTGAAATTATACCAGCGGAGATGGAGGCGGCGATCTTTAACCAACACAGCTGTGGCTTCTGCGTGATGAAACTGCAAAGTACACTTGTACGAAAAAGTCACTCATACTGGTCCATGCCAATTTGGGTCATACTTTACATTTTCTTCGGGATCGTTCCTGATGCATCCCTGGCAAACAACCCTGAATCTATTTTTATTTTGTTTAACTGATAACTTAATCCCTAACTGTCTATTTTCCTAAATTCGGGGGCCCCCTGTCTGAGTTGGAAGAGACGGAGAAGGTTTGCGGTGGTCACTGTTTACCCTTACCAGTGTGCCTGCCCCTGTAGGAGTGGTGTGGTCACCAAAGCCCCCTTTGAGCTCTCTCCTCTGTTTGGGCAGGACTCGCTTGCACCCACGGTACCACCTTATGGTTACCTGGGCGACTTCTTATACCCCTTTATGTTTCTCAAACGCTTTTACCTCTTTAACATGTAATGTTCAAGATCTCTAGCCGAAACATAACCCGTGGTATAATTATTCCTTATTCCCGTCGAAATAAAGCTCTGCCGTTCCCCTTACCCAGTCTCTTCCAGTCAGACAAGTCTAATAATAAAAATATACTACCTTATCTACTTGTTTGCCAGAGGTGTACCAAGAACTGATTGCTCGCGCATCCTCCACCAAAAACTGTTGGGGTAACAGTTTTGGACCCAGGACCAGTAGTGAGAAATGAAGACCAAGAGTCAGGAGTTAGATTAATTAAAGAAAAATTTACTGAAGAATAGTTTGCAGTTTCATCAGCAGAAGCCAGTTTCAAGTCTCTCAAGGAGTTCGTAGGCTGCGCTCCCTCTAACAGTCTCCCCACCTCCGCCTAACATACATACAATTTCTGAACAGTTATACTGTTTTCAAGGTCCAACCACGTCATTACTGTCATGTGGAATGATTCTGATTGGTTCTAACAACATTCACGTAAGCAACTTTCCACACGTCAACAGATAGGAGCACATATCACTAAAAATGCGTAGATGCGTAGACGAGTTGGCACCCAGCCCCAGATTTGGACTAGAATGACCTCGGAGGTCACAGAATGGCGTCTCCACGTCTCGTATCATCTGCAGAAAAGTCCATCTCCAATAATGATTCTGCAAAGATCATGCAACGCACATACACACAAAAGCTCCAAAGAGTAACAGTTTGCTCAAGGTTGAGAACATCTTAACTAACTATCAACAATTTCTTCTCCAAAACATCCTGATATCACGTTTTAGTACTGAAGTGAAATTATTCTTTTAATAAGAAAGGCACATAAGAGAGGTACAGTTTCTCTGGGTCCCTAAGAAGTCACGTAGACCTGACATCCCATGACCCTAAGGTCACTTTAGGAAGACATATAGCTCAACACATGCAGAGAGAGGTTCTCCCGGGGTGTTGATACGCACACACCAAGGACATTTGCCTGTCAGCTCGTCTTGACACAGACATCAGAGCTGGCACCTAAAAAAATGTGGATTCAAAAGCACACAGCAAATAATACTAAAATCTCCAAAATATAGAGAGGTTATAGATTAACTGATTTATCCAATGTAGAAAATAGTTATAACTTGATTATCATTGATTCTTATTTTAATATTGAACATAAAATCATTCTTGAAGGATATGTGTCTGATGAAGAGACAAGTGATGTTTGGCTTGACCCTTGACCCTTCAAGGGCAACAAGCCAGATGATAAGTCTTCCTGCATCTCCACATCTCCAGAGGCTGACTTCCTACACTTGTGCTTCTCAAAGTCAAGAGGCACTGGACGACAACCTGGCTCCACATACTGAAGGCCAAACCTCTCTCCTGTGTCCCTGCTGGAGATATGCAAGGCTGGATATTTGTGCTGCCCTGTGACTGTCATAGATGCCCTGTTTATCTCAATCATTAACACAGGGTCAAACACTTCAGGTAAGACAACCCCAGGCTGCTTCAGGTCCACCAGCCGCTGATAATTCCAGCGTGCCACCCCAGTTATTCCCTGTGCCTGGAACAGCTCAGGAGAGACGCGATTGCCTGTTACCCATTGAGCCTGGTGAAAATGAAACCCTTCGTGCTGTGAGGTGCCTCTGACAGGGATCCAGATGGGCACAGCAGCTCCTTCACCCTTGACATGATTCAGCTGCAAGGTCCCACCATGCCTGTAGAGAATTCCTTCCTCCACTTCAGGGTCACTCAGGCAGCCTCTAAGGATGTGAATACGCTGAATCCACCACAATTTTAACATTGATGGTTTAAAAAGGAAGATGTTGTTGGGATCCTTTGCTATATGGAAATGCTTAAGTACTTCTTCCACTCTTTGAACCAGCTCTCTGGGATGTGGCACTTTTGTCCTGCAGTGCTCTCTGATGTGCTGCTTGGTGGGATTAGGCTCAATACCACAGAATGTGTATACGTTTTTCAGTTTCTCCAAGTCACTCTGATCCACTACAGAGAAGGCAGAAGAGAGGAACTGGCAGAAGGAACTATACAGAGGATGGTGCTCCGAAACACACTCCCTGGTGAACCGCCGCATACAGTGAAACAAGTCCAGTTTCACAACAATGTCCTCATTGTACTTCATGCACGAGGCACATGAATTCTTGAGGTTTCCTGCTGTAACATCTGCCACAATAGCTTCAGTGGTCCTCCAGGATTCCCACTGCAGGTGCTCATGAGGTGCTGGGTCCATCACTCTGAAAGCGGCACAACAGTCCCTAAATACACAAAAGGAACAACAAGAAAAGATTTTCAGTTAAATGTATTCATTATCTTTTATTACACTACTTGATGAGATGTGGTGATTCATACCTGTCCACCCACTGATACTTGGCCTTGGGTATGCCAGCAGCACTGTAGCGATTGGCCAGCCCACAGTACATTGATGCTAAGGACTGCTCACTCTCAGATTGCACCATCACCCAGGACAGGATCATCCAGTTCTCGTTCATCACAGCGTAGGAGGACATTGTGCCAGTTGAGAGTGTTACTTTTCTAGCAACTTTGCGTGTGTGATCTGACCTGAACACCTGTCCAAATGTGCCTTGCAGGACCTGAGTGAGAGCTGCCTCTTGCCGCTGATATTCATTAAGAAGACACTCTACTAGATAGTGTGCACTCACAGACACCCCATGCCACCCATCAGTGTCCTCATAACCCCCAAAAGGTTCTGGTGTATTATCCTTCCTCAGTGCCCCAGTGATAGTCTTCTGGCCATACAGACCTGCTTCAGCATCCCTGATGTTTTGCATGCTGAGCAGGTAGGCTAGATGAGCTCTTTCATACTTTAGATGAAGCGCCTCAGACAGCTGGTTGGCCATATCATTTGGTGATTTTCCAGATCGCCGCAGTTCATCCATCACTGTTTTACCGATTGCTTTCTTATGGGTGAGGAAGGCTGGTAAGATGTTAGTGAAACGGTTTGGGAGCATGTCTAGCCACTGGGGTTTATCGGCGAACCAGTATTTTTTGCATGCTTTACAGCACAGGCGAGAGGAAAGGATGTAATATTGTCCACTCACACCAATAATCACTCTGGGTCTTCCCACACCAGAGGAAACAACCTGAGGATTTGAACAGCTGTAGAGACAAGGCAGGATGTAATTGTTTCTGACCCTTTCCATTATACTGTGCTCAGGTTTCCAGATGAAGAAGGGATGGAGCTGGAAATATTTTGGTGATGGCAGGCCTGTGTTGGTTTCTATAAGTTCAGGCTGAGGAGGATAACGCCACAAGGAAACCATGTTCATAAGGTGTCTCACCGGTCGTGATCCTGGCCAGAGCCCCATGTCTTCCATCTCTGTTTTCATTCAAATTTTTTGATGGAGGGAGCAGTTCCAGCGGCTAATATCTTGAAGGTACACAGGGGTTTCTGTCTGTGTGAAGGGCACTGGGACATGTTCAGCAAGTACTGACAGTGCAGCTGGTGGAGGTGCAGCGTGTGCTGACAGTGCAGATGGTGGAGGTGCAGTGGATGGTGGAGGTGCAGTGCGTGCTGACAGTGCAGCTGGTGGAGGTGCAGTGGATGGTGGAGGTGCAGTGCGTGCAGACAGTGCAGCTGGTGGAGGAGTGCGTGCTGACAGTGCAGCTGGTGGAGGTGCAGCGTGTGCTGACAGTGCAGATGGTGGAGCTGCAGCGTGTGCTGACAGTGCAGATGGTGGAGGTGCAGTGGATGGTGGAGGTGCAGTGCGTGCGACAGTGCAGCTGGTGGAGGTGCAGTGGATGGTGGAGGTGCAGTGCGTGCAGACAGTGCAGCTGGTGGAGGTGCAGTGGATGGTGGAGGTGCAGTGCGTGCTGTCAGTGCAGCTGGTGGAGGTGCAGTGCGTGCTGACAGTGCAGCTGGTGGAGGTGCAGTGGATGGTGGAGGTGCAGTGCGTGCTGTCAGTGCAGCTGGTGGAGGTGCAGTGCGTGCTGACAGTGCAGCTGGTGGAGGTGCAGTGCGTGCTGACAGTGCAGCTGGTGGAGGTGCAGTGGATGGTGGAGGTGCAGTGCGTGCAGACAGTGCAGCTGGTGGAGGTGCAGTGGATGGTGGAGGTGCAGTGCGTGCTGTCAGTGCAGCTGGTGGAGGTGCAGTGCGTGCTGACAGTGCAGCTGGTGGAGGTGCAGTGCGTGCTGACAGTGCAGCTGGTGGAGGTGCAGCGTGCGCTGACAGTGCAGCTGGTGGAGGTGCAGTGGATGATGCTGGTGGTACTCTGGACAGTGATGCAGGGGCTTTATACTGTGAAGAGGTGCTAGTCACAGGTGGTGGTGGTATGTGAGGATGGCAGACCGCATGTGGTGTTGGTGGTGGCTGTGGCAGAACTGCAGGGAACAAGAAGTTACAAAATTGATAAAACATTCATGTAAATGACTTTACCTGTCTGTTGTTACGTCAGTTAGGACTTGCATCAATAGAATATTTATTTAAAAATACTATTAATGCAAGTCCTAAATATGTTCACTTATATGATTGAGGTGTACAGACTTTTTAAACACTTACAATTATCACACATTGATCCTAATTTGAAGGTTTACACTTTAAAAAAACAGGTAAAGCACAACTTTGAGTCGACAATCCAAACAAATTAAATAGCATGAATACAATTCATGAAGTGTACTCACCCTCATCACTGGTATGTTCAACCTTTAGCAATAGTTAGTAGAACAAAAGAACAACATTTTTAGAACAGGCAAGAACACTGCCAAAACAACAAACAAATGTATTAAAAACAGTAATGGAGTATAAATCCTCCATTAGGATAACCTCTTGCTGCAGAGGAGACTGGACACCCAGTGGCTGCAGGTGACCCTGAAATAAACAATATAATTAAATTGGTATCACTCTGTTATGGACGGTTTAATATGCCATAAACAGGTTGAACTTGATAATTCTGTACATAACAGACTTTAATGCAGACTTTCGGTTCACTTACTTTGCAGTTTAGGACATTTGGGTGGAGACAGACTCAGCATCATCTTCTCCAGTTCTTCATCCTCCTCCATGACTTTGAAAAGAAAAATGCATCAGTAGACTGTAATAATCAATATAAATAAATATAAATGTTGTTTACTTACCTGGATGATCAGAAGTAAGGCGTGAAGTGGAAGCTTCAGAGGGAATTGTTGGTAAAGGTGTAGCAGAAGGGGATGTGGTCACCTGTCTTTGCTGTTTTAAAAGATATTGCTGCAAGCGATACATTTTACTTCCAGGAACACACCTCTTCCCCATTATGAACCCAGCATACCCATCAGCCTTAGTATCCCAGATCTTCCTCCAAGTGTCTTGTGCTCGTACCCCAAAGCCAACAACGTTGTCATCCTCTGACAAAACTGGTACTGGGTCTGGCCTCTCAGAAAGGTATCGCCGGAGATCCTGTATTTCCTTAAAGCATCTTGAGTACTCTAGAAAGGAAACAAGGCTATCCTTGCAAGGGCCCTCTGGATTGAACTGCCCAGCCTGTTCTTCTGCCTCAACCTTACTGAACAAGTACAAAGTGTAGCCAATATCATTCTCCAACAGCCACCGGAAGGACTTTCCTTTGTACTTCCCAAACTGAAGAATGTATTCTCCTAACACCTCTTGCTTGTCTGACACATCTCCCCCTCTCTGTGAGACAACAGAACGGGCATTGGTCCCGACAAGATCTTCTCTTTGAGGTGCTGACCTGTCCTGCAAAGAAGGGTTGTCTTTAAGTCTTTTTGCCTCTTCAGATGGGTCCCGCGTAAATGGCCTGAAGGGCCTTTCCTGAAGAACACTTTGACTCTCCCGGGAAAGAAGACAGTTTTCTTCATGTTGATGACCTGAAATCATGATGACCACATTAAAATACTTAATGAAATAACACAAATAGTACATCGTATATACAAATTAAAACATTAGTAAGGTTTTTTTCTTTCTTTTTAATAAAAAAAAAATAAAAAATTTATTCAGCAGGGATAAATGAAATTGATCAAAAGTAAAATACAAAAAAGATTTATAAGATATGTATGATGTTACAAACTTTACAGTACCTGTCAAGGCTGCATTTATTTGATCAAAAATACGGTCCCACTTTGTATTATGTGGCCTTAACTACTATGTACTTACATCAAAAAATAAGAACAATGTACTTATTTTGTTCCTTTTGTATTGCAAAACACATTTGCTGATATTGAGGTGGGATACGGTCAAGTTATGGAAGGTTATGACAAAACTGGTACGGTTAAGGTTAGGGTGGTATTAGCGAAGTGTCAACAGTGTAATTATAAATGTAATTATAGAAATTAATTACAGATGTACTTACTCACAGGTATTTTTTTTTAAATGTAAGTACAATGTAAAAACATGTATGTACACAATAAGTGCATTGTCTCAAATTATTAATTTAAATGTTAGTACATAGTAGTTAAGGCCACCTAATGTAAAGTGGGTCCAGAAATAGTTATACTATTACTAATATTACTAAAAATGAAAAGAAATGTGTATAAAGTGCTAAAATAAAAATTTATAAATAAGTGTCTGTGTGTGTGTGTATATATATATATATATATATATATATATATATATATATATATATATATATATATATATATATACACACACACATACAAATATTTAACATTTTATAAAGTTCAATGAATATATATATTCACACGCATACAAATATTTAACATTTTATAAAAGTTCAATGAATATATATAAATTCATGGAATTTTTACTATATATGCTGAAAAGGCTCTCAGGTAAGCGGATGTCCACACTACAAAGACCTCAATTTCAAGATAGTTGAAGGCAATCATACTAAGGATCACAAGCCAGACTACCAGGCTGAATGAGTTCTGTCCTGTTGTCTCTGGAATCTACACAGACTAACAATCTGCTTGCAGGGCATATTATGGGATTAACCTTGCTTGGAAAAAGGCCACAAAACCCACTGTGAGGTTTCTGTAGTGTAGTGGTTATCATTATCACTTTTGCTTTACACGCGAATGGTCCCCAGTTCGAAACTGGGTGGAAACAAGGGAAGGAATTTTTACTATATATGCTGAAAAGGCTCTCAGGTAAGCGGATGTCCACACTACAAAGACCTCAATTTCAAGATAGTTGAAGGCAATCATACTAAGGATCACAAGCCAGACTACCAGGCTGAATGAGTTCTGTCCTGTTGTCTCTGGAATCTACACAGACTAACAATCTGCTTGCAGGGCATATTATGGGATTAACCTTGCTTGGAAAAAGGCCACAAAACCCACTGTGAGGTTTCTGTAGTGTAGTGGTTATCATTATCACTTTTGCTTTACACGCGAATGGTCCTCAGTTCGAAACTGGGTGGAAACAAGTGAAGGAATTTTTACTATATATGCTGAAAAGGCTCTCAGGTAAGCGGATGTCCACACTACAAAGACCTCAATTTCAAGATAGTTGAAGGCAATCATACTAAGGATCACAAGCCAGACTACCAGGCTGAATGAGTTCTGTCCTGTTGTCTCTGGAATCTACACAGACTAACAATCTGCTTGCAGGGCATATTATGGGATTAACCTTGCTTGGAAAAAGGCCACAAAACCCATTGTGAGGTTTCTGTAGTGTAGTGGTTATCGCTTTCGCTTTACACGCGCATGGTCCTCAGTTTGAAACTGGGCAGAAACAAATGGAGGCTATTTTTAAACTAAACATGCTGAAATGGCTCTCCGGCAAGCGGATGTCCACACTACAAAGGCTTCACTTTCAGGCTAGTTGAGGGCAATCATACTAAGGATCTCAAGCCAGACTACCAAGTTGAATGAGCTCTGTCCTGTTGTTTGTGGAATTTACACAGACCTACACTCTGCTCCCAGGTAAGCAGATGTCCACACTTCAAAGACCTCACTTTCAAGCTAGTTGAAGGCAATCATACCAAGGATCTCAAGCCAGACTACCAAGACGAATGAGCTCTGTCCTGTTGTTTGTGGAATTTACACAGACCTACACTCTGCTCTCAGGTAAGCAGATGTCCAAGCTACAAAAGCCTTACTTGCAAGCTAGTTGAAGACAATTGTACCAAGGATCTCAAGCAAGACTGCCAAGCCGAATGAGCTCTGTGCTGTTGTCTGTAGAATTTACACAGACTAACAATCTGCTTGCAGTGCAGATTATGGGATGAACGTTGCTTGAAAAAAGGCCACAAAAGCCAATGTGAGGTTTCTGTAGTGTAGTGGTTATCACGTTCGCCTAACACGCGAAAGGTCCTCGATTCAAAACCGAGCAGAAACAGTGGTCTGCTTTTGACAGAAAGTATAAATTGCTTACTACACTAAGAGGATCTAGCTCTCTTTTACATATAAGCTTTTTAACATGCAAGAGTTTCAAGACAGGTTTCCATAGTGTAAGGGTTATCACGTTCGCCTCACACGCGAAAGGTCCCCAGTTCGAAACTGGGTGGAAACAAGTGAAGGAATTTTTACTATATTTGCTGAAAAGGCTCTCAGGTAAGCGGATGTCCACACTACAAAGACTTCAATTTCATGATAGTTGAAGGCAATCATACTAAGGATCACAAACCAGACTACCAGGCAGGGCAGATTATGGGATGAACCTTGCTTGAAAAAATGCCACAAAAGCCAATGTGAGGTTTCTGTAGTGTAGTGGTTATCACGTTCGCCTAACGCGAAGGCCAGTCGCACGTAGGTGTAGAGCACTGCCAGCCAATAGAAAGCGAGGAAACTCCAGGGAGGCGGGCCAAAAATAATGCACAAAATCATGGGTTCGAATCCCGCCTCGACCACAAACGCTATCACATGTATTTAAAGTCATTGTTCATATAGATTTGCGTAACGTATGATAAACATGCATAAACAAGCATTGAACAGAAATTATTTTTGTTTAAGGTCTGCAAAAGTATGAATTAATTACAATTATAATAGTTCAGTTGTGGTCATTAATATTTTAATAATTAAAATAGTAAAATATGATGAATTAAAATGAAGATGATATAATATATATATATATATAAAATCAAAATTTTATATTTTGATACATACTTTAAAATAACTTTGCTGAAGAATGTACAAATTATACAGTTTAAATTGACTTTACTATGTGCATTACTTTAATTGATACTACAGTGTTATATTAACAATGATAGTAGCATTATTTATAATCGTTTTTCATATAGATACATTTGACAAAAAAATTAAAACAAATACAGTGCACAAAAATAAGAATCTGTAAGAGCTGTATAGGATGTGTAT
Organism: Romanogobio albipinnatus; assembly: GCA_023566225.1. Classification (NCBI taxonomy): domain Eukaryota; kingdom Metazoa; phylum Chordata; class Actinopteri; order Cypriniformes; family Gobionidae; genus Romanogobio; species Romanogobio albipinnatus. Next base: position 15,575,970 of record CM042248.1, on the reverse strand, counting down.
AATTATTGGAAATTATAAAACTATTTAAAATGATTAATAAACAAATATGGAGTTTTGTTATAGTAATATATTTTATTATTATTTATTCTGATTTTTACATCTTTTTAAAGTCCCTAAAATATTATAATCATATTAAAATAAGATTTACATATACGAGTCATTTCCTAAGAGTTTTCTTTGTCTAAGGTGTCCAAAATGACACTGGCAATGTTTTACTTATTTATATTTAAAATGAAAACACCATACAACATTCCGATGTTATAATCCTGTTTTTGTATATTTTTATTGTATTCTATATTAATCCTCCATTAGGATAACTTTTTAATCAGACATTGTCAACATTTAGTGTTAAAGGAGAATGTGAAATGAACAGTTTTTCTACATGAGGATAATAATAAAAATTGTAAATAAGTACCAAAAGTTTTAGAACATACAAGCAAGATCAAACACATATTTACAAATACACAAGCTTTATTTTTAAAGATGTCTTTACAGAATGCCAAAATTAAGAGAGAGAGATAGAGATAGAGAGAGCATGCAACAAACAACGTTATTAATGCACAACAGTATTACAGTGTTTTACTATTTAAAACTTATTATATAAACTATTACACAATGACTCATTATATGAACTACTATTGAACAACCAATCAGAAATGTGCAGGGGCACATAGACACACCTTAACCCTAATTATTTTTTCTTTTCAGCAATCCACCTCTGTCTCTCAGCCTCGTAGAATGGGGACTGCTGAAACTCAGTCCATGTCATCTGTGCATTCATTCCCTGCACCTGATGCAGGGAGAGCACTTTAGCAGGACAGTATATGTATTTTCCTGCCACTCCAGGGAAACCAGTGTGGATGTGAGGGCTAGTGGGTCCTTGTTTTAGTGGCTGGTGGCAGAACCTGCACAGACGCCCAGAAGGATGCTCCTCTAAGGATTTCCGTTTGCCTCTTTCCTCAATCACCCTCTTCCTCTCTGCCCCCCTCTGCTTAGAGGCCTCCAATTCCCGCTGAAAGAAGGGAGTCTCTGCAAAATCTTCAAATGGCATCCTGGGGTTGGTCAGACCCTCTGCGGAGTATGCCTCAAAGACCTTCTTGGAGCAGTAAAAGTATTTCACATCACCAGCCTGATGAAAGAAATGCACAGAGGAGCCATCACCCAGGTAGCGAGACTTTGGCTGACCACATGCTAAACAGGACCTAATTCGTTTTTTGTGTGTCTGCTGTTGTTGTTGCAGGGCTGCCTGTTGTTTCTCTAGGATGTCTTTAACCATCTTCTCAACAGCCACCTTAGTCAGAGGGACATCTTCAGGAAAACTCTTTGCCGGTGGATTGTATGGGGCAGGTGGCAGTACTGACACCGGGACACTGATGGTTTCACTGCCAGAGTTAAGATGTTGCCATAACTGTTGTGTCTCCAGGAGCTTTTCTGGGCTGGTGTTGAGAGAGGCATTTGCATTCTTTTTTTTAGCGAGGTGTTTAATGTACCTGCTAATATGTTGTTTTGTCGTTGAGTGCAGAAGGCTGTTGGGGTCAGTGCAGGCACTCTGTACCATAGCAGCGTACTCAGCATCCACCTGTTTGAGAAGATCCTTGCTCCCATGGTGCTTTGCCAAGAGATGATCAATGGCATTTCTCATCGGATCTGTCCATCTACTATGGTCCAGCACAAAGACTCGACCACCCGTTTTGATGGGTCCAGTGCGAGCTGCACGGGGGGAGGCAGCGATGGGCAATGGCGGTGTGCTCAGCAGTTCTACAAAAGATTAACAAAATTACTTAAATTATTTGTCTTTGTGTGCAAATACATGACAGGCAGTTAACATACATTAGTGCCTGTTTAAATAATGTATTTACCTGCATCCAGTAGAAACTCCTCCGACCTTTGATCCTTCACTGTCACAGTGCCTGGTGTGATGTTATGGTGGAATAAGACAGACTTTGGAGTGACCTGCTCTGTGGGAGGATGGGTCTTGGCAAAGCTTGAATCATCTAAACATTCCTGCAATATATATTGAAATAAAATGTATTGAATGTTCACAATATTATATATACATATTATATATCATATTTCACAATATAACTGCTGTATTTTTTTATTCAAATAAATCCAGCTATAGTGAGGCTTCTTTTAATTAATAAAAAATAGTTTGACAACCAGTTAAAATATAATGATGTAGCATATTCAAGTAAAGCAACAGAGTAATGACATACCTCAGGTGTAAGTGAGGGCAACAAGCCAGATGATAAGTCTTCCTGCATCTCCACATCTCCAGAGGCTGACTTTCTACACTTGTGCTTCTCATAGTCAAGAGGCACTGGACGACAACCTGGCTCCACATACTGAAGGCCAAACCTCTCTCCTGTGTCCCTGCTGGAGATATGCAAGGCTGGATATTTGTGCTGCCCTGTGACTTTCACAGATGCCCTGTTTATCTCAATCATTAACACAGGGTCAAACACTTCAGGTAAGACAACCCCAGGCTGCTTCAGGTCCACCAGCCTCTGATAATTCCAGCGTGCCACCCCAGTTATTCCCTGTGCCTGGAACAGCTCAGGAGAGACGCGATTGCCTGTTACCCATTGAGCCTGGTGAAAATGAAACCCTTCCTGCTGTGAGGTGCCTCTGACAGGGATCCAGATGGGCACAGCAGCTCCTTCACCCTTGACATGATTCAGCTGCAAGGTCCCATCATGCCTGTAGAGAATTCCTTCCTCCACTTCAGGGTCACTCAGGCAGCCTCTAAGGATGTGAATACGCTGAATCCACCACAATTTTAACATTGATGGTTTAAAAAGGAAGATGTTGTTGGGATCCTTTGCTAGATGGGAATGCTTAAGTACTTCTTCCACTCTTTGAACCAGCTCTCTGGGATGTGGCACTTTTGTCCTGCAGTGCTCTCTGATGTGCTGCTTGGTGGGATTAGGCTCAATACCACAGAATGTTTATACGTTTTTCAGTTTCTCCAGGTCACTCTGATCCACTACAGAGAAGGCAGAAGAGAGGAACTGGTAGAAGGAACTATACAGAGGATGGTGCTCCGAAACACACTCCCTGGTGAACCGCCGCATACAGTGAAACGAGTCCAGTTTCACAACAATGTCCTCATTGTACTTCATGCACGATGCACATGAATTCTTGAGGTTTCCTGCTGTAACATCTGCCACAATAGCTTCAGTGGTCCTCCAGGATTCCCACTGCAGGTGCTCATGAGGTGCTGGGTCCATCACTCTGAAAGCGGCACAACAGTCCCTAAATACACAAAAGGAACAACAAGAAAAGATTTTCAGTTAAATGTATTCATTATCTTTTATTACACTACTTGATGTGATGTGTGATGAGATGTGGTGATTCATACCTGTCCACCCACTGATACTTGGCCTTGGGTATGCCAGCAGCAATGTAGCGATTGGCCAGCCCACAGTACATTGATGCTAAGGACTGCTCACTCTCAGATTGCACCATCACCCAGGACAGGATCATCCAGTTCTCGTTCATCACAGCGTAGGAGGACATTGTGCCAGTTGAGAGTGTTACTTTTCTAGCAACTTTGCGTGTGTGATCTGACCTGAACACCTGTCCAAATGTGCCTTGCAGGACCTGAGTGAGAGCTGCCTCTTGCCGCTGATATTCATTAAGAAGACACTCTACTACAGGGATGGGCAACTCCAGTCCTCGAGGGCCACTGTCCTGCAGAGTTTAGCTCCAACCCTAATCAAACACACCTGAACCAGCTAATCAATGTCTTCAGGATTACTAGAAGGCTACAGGCAGGTGAGTTTTATCAGGGTTGGAGCTAAACTTTTCAGGACAGTGGCCCTCGAGGACTGGAGTTGCCCATCCCTGCTCTACTAGATAGTGTGCACTCACAGACACCCCATGCCACCCATCAGTGTCCTCATAACCCCCAAAAGGTTCTGGTGTATCATCCTTCCTCAGTGCCCCAGTGATAGTCTTCTGGCCATACAGACCTGCTTCAGCATCCCTGATGTTTTGCATGCTGAGCAGGTAGGCTAGATGAGCTCTTTCATACTTTAGGTGAAGCGCCTCAGACAGCTGGTTGGCCATATCATTTGGTGATTTTCCAGATCGCCGCAGTTCATCCATCACTGTTTTACCGATTGCTTTCTTATGGGTGAGGAAGGCTGGTAAGATGTTAGTGAAACGGTTTGGGAGCATGTCTAGCCACTGGGGTTTATCGGCGAACCAGTATTTATTGCATGCTTTACAGCACAGGCGAGAGGAAAGGATGTAATATTGTCCACTCACACCAAGAATCACTCTGGGTCTTCCCACACCAGAGGAAACAACCTGAGGATTTGAACAGCTGTAGAGACAAGGCAGGATGTAATTGTTTCTGACCCTTTCCATTATACTGTGCTCAGGTTTCCAGATGAAGAAGGGATGGAGCTGGAAGTATTTTGGTGATGGCAGGCCTGTGTTGGTTTCTATAAGTTCAGGCTGAGGAGGATAACGCCACAAGGAAACCATGTTCATAAGGTGTCTCACCGATTCTGGCCAGAGCCCCATGTCTTCCATCTCTGTTTTCATCCAAATTTTTTGATGGAGGGAGCAGTTCCAGCGGCTAATATCTTGAAGGTACACAGGGGTTTCTGTCTGTGTGGAGGGCACTGGGGCATGTTCAGCAAGTACTGACAGTGCAGCTGGTGGAGGTGCAGTGGATGGTGGAGGTGCCGTGCGTGCTGACAGTGCAGCTGGTGGAGGTGCAGTGGATGGTGGAGGTGCAGTGCGTGCTGACAGTGCAGCTGGTGGAGGTGCAGTGGATGGTGGAGGTGCAGTGCGTGCTGACAGTGCAGCTGGTGGAGGTGCAGTGCGTGCTGACAGTGCAGCTGATGGAGGTGCAGTGGATGGTGGAGGTGCAGTGTGAGCTGACAGTGCAGCTGGTGGAGGTGCAGTGGATGGTGGAGGTGCAGTGCGTGCTGACAGTGCAGCTGGTGGAGGTGCAGTGCGTGCTGACAGTGCAGCTGGTGGAGGTGCAGTGGATGGTGGAGGTGCAGTGCGTGCTGACAGTGCAGCTGGTGGAGGTGCAGTGGATGGTGGAGGTGCACTGGTGCTGACAGTGCAGCTGGTGGAGGTGCAGTGGATGGTGGAGGTGCAGTGCGTGCTGACAGTGCAGCTGGTGGAAGTGCAGTGCGTGCTGACAGTGCAGCTGGTGGAGGTGCAGAGGATGGTGGAGGTGTAGTACGTGCTGACAGTGCAGCTGGTGGAGGTGCAGTGCGTGCTGACAGTGCAGCTGGTGGAGGTGCAGTGGATGATGCTGGTGGTACTCTGGACAGTGATGCAGGGGCTTTATACTGTGAAGAGGTGCTAGTCACAGGTGGTGGTGGTATGTGAGGATGGCAGACCGCATGTGGTGTTGGTGGTGGCTGTGGCAGAACTGCAGGGAACAAGAAGTTACAAAATTGATAAAACATTCATGTAAATGACATGTATGTGACATATTTACCTGTCTGTTGTTACGTCAGTTAGGACTTGCATTAATAGAATATTTATTTAAAAATACTATTAATGCAAGTCCTAAATATGTTCACTTATATGATTGAGGTGTACAGACTTTTTAAACACTTACAATTATCACACATTGATCCTAATTTGAAGGTTTACACTTTAAAAAAACAGGTAAAGCACAACAATCCAAACAAATTAAATAGCATGAATACAATTCATGAAGTGCACTCACCCTCATCACTGGTATGTTCAACCTTTAATAGTTAGTAGAACAAAAGAACAAAATTTTTAGAACAGGCAAGAACACTGCCAAAACAACAAACAAATGTATTAAAAACAGTAATGGAGTATAAATCCTCCATTAGGATAACCTCTTGCTGCAGAGGAGACTGGACACCCAGTGGCTGCAGGTGACCCTGAAATAAACAATATAATTAAATTGGTATCACTCTGTTATGGACGGTTTAATATGCCATAAACAGGTTGAACTTGATAATTCTGTACATAACAGACTTTAATGCAGACTTTCGGTTCACTTACTTTGCTGTGTAGGACATTTGGGTGGAGACAGACTCATCTTCTCCAGTTCTTCATCCTCCTCCATGACTTTGAAAAGAAAAATGCATCAGTAGACTGTAATAATCAATATAAATAAATATAAATGTTGTTTACTTACCTGGATGATCAGAAGTAAGGCGTGAAGTGGAAGCTTCAGAGGGAGTTGTTGGTAAAGGTGTAGCAGAAGGGGATGTGGTCACCTGTCTTTGCTGTTTGAAAAGATATTGCTGCAAGCGATACATTTTACTTCCAGGAACACACCTCTTCCCCATTATGAACCCAGCATACCCATCCGCCTTAGTATCCCAGATCTTCCTCCAAGTGTCTTGTGCTCGTACCCCAAAGCCAACAACGTTGTCATCCTCTGACAAAACTGGTACTGGGTCTGGCCTCTCAGAAAGGTATCGCCGGAGATCCTGTATTTCCTTAAAGCATCTTGAGTACTCTAGAAAGGAAACAAGGCTATCCTTGCAAGGGCCCTCTGGATTGAACTGCCCAGCATGTTCTTCTGCCTCAACCTTACTGAACAAGTACAAAGTGTAGCCAATATCATTCTCCAACAGCCACCGGAAGGACTTTCCTTTGTACTTCCCAAACTGAAGAATGTATTCTCCTAACACCTCTTGCTTGTCTGACACATCTCCCCCTCTCTGTGAGACAACAGAACGGGCATTGGTCCTGACAAGATCTTCTCTTTGAGGTGCTGACCTGTCCTGCAAGGAAGGGTTGTCTTTAAGTCTTTTTGCCTCTTCAGATGGGTCCCGGCGTAAATGGCCTGAAGGGCCTTTCCTGAAGAACACTTTGACTCTCCCGGGAAAGAAGACAGTTTTCTTCATGTTGATGACCTGAAATCATGATGACCACATTAAAATACTTAATGAAATAACACAAATAGTACATAGTATATCAAAATTAAAACATTAGCAAGGTTTTTTTCTTTCTTTTTTTTTTCTTTTTTTTTAAATAATTTTATTCAGCAGGGATAAATGAAATTGATCAAAAGTAAAATACAAAAAATATTTATGAGATATGTATGATGTAAAAAACTTTACAGTTCCTGTCAAGGCTGCATTTATTGTATCAAAAATACAGTCCCACTTTGTATTATGTGGCCTTAACTACTATGTACTTGCATCAAAAAAATAAGGACAATGTTCTTATTGTGTTCCTATTGTATTGCAAAACACATTTGCTGATATTGAGGTGGGATACGGTAAAGTTATGGAAGGTTATGAATTAATTACAGATGTACTTATATACAGGTATTTTTTTAAATGTAAGTACAATGTAAAAACATGTATGTACACAATAAGTGCATTGTATCAAATTATTAATTTAAATGTTAGTACATAGTAGTTAAGGCCACCTAATATAAAGTGGGTCCAGAAATACAGAAATACTGTGAAATATTACTACAAATGAAAATGTGTATAAATAAGTGCTAAAATAAAAATGTATAAATAAGTGTGTGTGTGTGTGTGTGTATATATATATATATATATATATATATATATATATATATATATATATATATATATATATATATATATATATATATATATATATATATATATATATATATATATACACACACACATACAAACATACATACAAATATTTAACATTTTATAAAGTTCAATGAATATATATATATATATATATATATATATATATATATATATATATGTGTGTGTGTGTGTGTGTGTATGTATGTATATATATATGTATATATATATATATATATATATATATACAATGAACAAGTATTTAGCTGTACCTAAAGATAATCCAATTAAATATAACTATTTCCTATCAAAAGTTTGGTTTAACGTTACTGTCATTTGTATTTATTTAATTTTTTTTGCTAACAGAATCACATTTGTTTTTATTTACATATTAAAATTCACAAACCATTCAACACAAATTAACACGATTGTATGATGATGAAGACAACAACAACTAGTTATTTTCCAAAATAATAAATAATTCATCTTACCTTCTTGGTTTGTCAGTTTACTGATCTGTTCTCTGAGGTAAACCAGATGTCACCTGAGGTAAAATCTGAGGTAAAATCTGAAGACTTCTCGCGGAAAAACAATAGGACAGTTACATGATGATTTATTTAAATACGTAAAATAAATCACAACGTAAGTTGTGTTGCATAAAACAAAACAGTGTGAACTTTTAAGTAAATGTAAACAATATGCGATCGAAATATGACTCCTCCTACAGCGAATGATTGACAGATGACACTTCGCTGTTCAAATGCCGCGCCACGGAAATGGCGAAACAGCGCCATGAAATAAACCTGTGGTCATAACTATATTGCATCGGTAGTGTTAAGCACTACCATAGAGAATGAATGGGAAAAGTTAAGGGAAGTTAAGCTTAACCATTTTCAGCTCCCGCGCGAAAGGTCTTAGGTTCGAAACCGAGCAGAAACAGCAGTCTGCTTTTGACAGAAAATTTATATTGCTTACTACACTAAGAGGATCTAGCTCTCTTTTACATATAATCTTTTTAACATGCAAGAGTTTCAAGACAGGTTTCCATAGTGTAGTGGTTATCACGTTCGCCTCACACGTGAAAGGTCCCCAGTTCGAAACTGGGTGGAAACAAGTGAAGGAATTTTTACTATATATGCTGAAAAGGCTCTCAGGTAAGCGGATGTCCACACTACAAAGACCTCAATTTCAAGATAGTTGAAGGCAATCATACTATGGATCACAAGCCAGACTGCCAGGCTGAATGAGTTCTGTCCTGTTGTCTCTGGAATCTACACAGACTAACAATCTGCTTGCAGGGCATATTATGGGATTAACCTTGCTTGGAAAAAGGCCACAAAACCCATTGTGAGGTTTCTGTAGTGTAGTGGTTATCACTTTCGCTTTACACGTGAATGGTCCTCAGATTGAAACTGGGCAGAAACGAATGGAGGCTTTTTTAAAACTAAACATGCTGAAATGGCTCTCCGGCAAGCGGATGTCCACACTACAAAGGCTTCACTTTCAGGCTAGTTGAAGGCAATCATACTAAGGATCTCAAGCCAGACTACCAAGTCGAATGAGCTCTGTCCTGTTGTTTGTGGAATTTACACAGACCTACATTCTGCTCTCAGGTAAGCAGATGTCCACACTACAAAGGCCTCACTTTCAAGCTAGTTGAAGGCAATTATACCAAGGATCTCAAGCCAGACTACCAAGACGAATGAGCTCTGTCCTGTTGTTTGTGGAATTTACACAGACCTACACTTTGCTCTCAGGTAAGCAGATGTCCAAGCTACAAAAGCCTTACTTGCAAGCTAGTTGAAGGCAATTGTACCAAGAATCTCAAGCCAGACTACCAAGACAAATGAGCTTTGTCCTGTTGTTTGTGGAATTTACACAGACCTACACTCTGCTTTCAGGTAAGCAGATGTCCAAGCTACAAAAGCCTTACTTGCAAGCTAGTTGAAGGCAATCATACTAAGGATCTCAAGCAAGACTGCCAAGCCGAATGAGCTCTGTGCTGTTGTCTGTGGAATCTACACAGACTAACAATCTGCTTGCAGGGCAGATTATGGGATGAACCTTGCTTGAAAAAAGGCCACAAAAGCCAATGTGAGGTTTCTGTAGTGTAGTGGTTATCACGTTCGCCTAACACGCGAAAGAATTTGGCTGCAGCTTTCGCTTATGGCCATACCACCCTGTGCACTTTGTACAATCCAGGAAGTGTGTTGGCTGCAGTTGGAGAGGAAGGCTCTCCGTGATTTTGTTTGTTTTATAGTTTTTTATTTAGATACACCTTATAAAGCTTTCTTTTTTGTTATTATTTATCACGGTTTAACCCCAAGCAGTTTTTATAACTGTTTGGGGTTGAGTTTTTGGACGTTTGAGTTTGGTGGAGAGGTGTAAAAATAAGGAAGGACAAAATGGAGACTGGAACAGGACTGGAAAAGGATCATGAGGAAAAGGATAATTATTTTGATGAAGATACTAATGAAAAAAATGAGAATCAAGAAGAAGAAACATGGGCAACTGTGGTCTCGAGAAAGAAGAGAAATGGAGCTGAAATGGTGAAAGGATGGACTGACAAACAGAAGATACAAGGTAAAGAAAAGGATGTTGAAAATGGTGAAAAGAGGAAAGAAGACAGTCAAAAAGCTGATATGATAAATAATTTGAGAGGAAAAATTAGATATCAGAGAGATTACAAAAAAGAAACTACCCTGACAATGAATGTGAGAAATCCAGGACAATTATCATTTATGATGATAATTAAAGCGGTAGAGGACAAAACTGGAATCGGCAAATTATATGGACTAAGGAAAAAAAACTGAATTTGAATATGAACTCACTTTGGAGAATGAAGAAGACTGTGAACAATTATTGGATGGGATTCAAATAAATGGACAATGTTGCGAAATAAGGAAATGATGTGCAACTGAAAGGATGGTATCTTTTTTACACTTGCCAAATTATATCAATGATGAGGAGGTTCTACAAAAACTGTCAAGCTGGGGGGTTACACCGATACTTCCTCTGAGAAGGAGGTATTACCCTGGGACAACCGTGGCGGATGGAACGAGATTCATAAGAGTCAAGTTTCCAAAAGATGTGGTGTCACTACCATACAACACAAGATTTGAAACGGAGGAAGGAACACAGTGTTTCAGGGTGATTCATGATCACCAGCTGAAGACCTGCAGAATATGTGCAAGTGCTGATCATGAAAAGAAGGACTGTCCTCAGCTGGTATGCAGAGAATGTCTGGAGCAGGGGCATTATGCGCGGGACTGCCAAGCCTTTTCTCAGGTGCAGATGTGAAACGTATGAAGAAGAGCATGAGGAAATGGAGACGGAGACAATCAACGACGTGGAGAATGTGGAAGAGGATGATGAAGGAAGTGTACAACAACAATCAAGTGGATTAACAATAGAAATACAGAGCAGAGAAGAAGAAGGAGGAAGTAAAAACGAACGGAATGGAAAAAAAGAAACAGAAACAATGACTGATATACAACTACTTGCAGATAGAACTGAGGATGGGATGGAAAACAAAGAAGAGGACAATGATGGAGTAAAGGACAGTACAAACATTGATGAGGTAAGAGGCACTAAGAATAAAACTATGGGTGGAAAGGAAAGTGTGAAGAAAAATGTTTTGAGCATTTTGAGCGGTGGGAGTAAAGTGAAAACACCAGGACAAATAAACATTGAGAAAGTGATGGAAAAACAAAGAATAAGAAGAGAATCTAAAGAAAGAAAGAAAAAAAAGTCTGAAATGGCTTGCTCAGGAGAGGCGGAAAGAGAATGAACAAAAGTGATGTAGTTTTTTGTTTGTTTTTATATTTATTTTATTTTGTTTATGAGTCAATTGAGCATAGTTTCAATCAATGCAAGGGGATTGTCAACTATGACCAAATTTGAAAATATTAATCACTTGACAAAGAAGAATGACATAATATGTATACAAGAGACAGGATGGAATGATGAAAGAATTAATGGTTTGAAGAAAATATGGGATGGGGAATTTATTTACAATAATGATCCTAATAGGAAAAAAGGAGTAGCAATTTTAATTAGAAGGGGTACAATACAAAAAGCAACAGTTATGTTCACGGATAATATTGGAAGGACATTGGTGGTTAAGGTTGAAGGAAAAGAAGAAGAAATAACAATATGGAATATTCATGCACCAAATGAAGACGTAAAAAGAGTTACTTTTTTTAAAGAAATGTATGTTCTAATAGAGGACTATGAAAATGTGATTGTAATTGGTGATTTTAATACTGTTTTGGAAAGAATTGATGTGGAGGATTATATGGCGTATAGAGCAGATGTTGGGAGAAAAGAATTAAAGAAAGTTATGGAAAAACATAGATTTATGGATTTATGGAGGGAAAGAAATACAGGGAGTGCAGAATTATTAGGCACGTTGATTTTCTGATCATATTTTTTTTCCAGGCACATTTGACCAATTCCAAACCACAGTAATCCTAATAACTACTATTGATTTAGTATTTAATAATGTATAAGTGATATATAATTGTTCATGAAGGCTGGAAATGAAAATCACCTTATATTCAGGTGTGCAGAATTATTAGGCATGTTTTCTTTTACAGATAAATTGAGCCAAAAAAGAGATTTAACTCAGACTGAAAAGTCAAAAAGTATTAAATGCCCATGAGAAGGATGCAATACTAATGCAATACTAGACATTGCAGTTAAGGCGTGACCATTGGACAGTGAAATGCTCGTTGGGTCAGCAGGATCTGACAAAAACAGGTGGTGAAGAAAAGACACCTGTTAACTGCAAAAGAATTAAGAATTAAGGTGAAGAATTAAGGGTGAAACCATCAGGAGCCCTTTAGTCTCCAGCGCCACCATTTTCCAAAGCTGCAACCTACCTGGAGTCTCCAGAAGTGCAAGGTGTCAGGATCTCAGAGACTTCAGTTAGGTAAAGAATCCTAAAAAATGACCCCCACTAAATAAGAATCACAAGCTGAAGTGTTGTAAAATACATGAAGAAGGTTTTTTTATAGGCTTTATGGACAGATAGGTTGAGAGTGACTCTTGAAGGACCAGCACCACATCCTCTTGCACCACTGTTTGAAGAATTCATCTTCCAGAATCTGGCAGTACGTTTTGGGAGTTCATTTTTAGTCCATCTCTGCAAAACGGACTTCAGGATGGACTAAAATGAACTCCCAAAACGTACTGCCAGATTCTGGAAGATGAATTCTTCAAACAGTGGTGCAAGAGGATGTGGTGCTGGTCCTTCAAGAGTCACTCTCAACCTATCTGTCCATAAAGCCTATAAAAAAACCTTCTTCATGTATTTTACAACACTTCAGCTTATGATTCTTATCTAGTGGGGGTCATTTTTTAGGATTCTTTACCTAACTGAAGTCTCTGAGATCCTGACACCTTGCACTTCTGGAGACTCCAGGTAGGTTGCAGCTCTGGAAAATGGTGGCGCTGGAGACTAAAGGGTTCCTGATGGTTTCACCCTTAATTCTTCACCTTAATTCTTAATTCTTTTGCAGTTAACAGGTGTCTTTTCTCCGCCACATGTTTTTGTCTGACCCTGCTGACCCAACGAGCATTTCACTGTCCAATGGTCACGCCTTAACTGCAATGTCTAGTATTGCATTAGTATTGCATCCTTCTCATGGGCATTTAATACTTTTTGACTTTTCAGTCTGAGTTAAATCTCTTTTTTGGCTCAATTTATCTGTAAAAGAAAACATGCCTAATAATTCTGCACACCTGAATATAAGGTGTTTTTCATTTCCAGCCTTCATGAACAATTATATATCACTTATACATTATTAAATACTAAATCAATAGTAGTTATTAGGATTACTGTGGTTTGGAATTGGTCAAATGTGCCTGGAAAAAAAATATGATCAGAAAATCAACGTGCCTAATAATTCTGCACTCCCTGTAGAGTAAAAAGTGAATATTCAAGATGACAAATGGTAAAAAATGTTTTAAAACAAAGTAGAATTGATTTTGTATTATGTAACGGACAGTTAGGAAGTTTCATTACAAAAGGATTTTACAAAATGTTTAGTGGAAGTGATCATGATTTTTTAAATGTAATTATTGATTTTTGTGGTGTTGAGAGAGGACTAAGGGTGTGAGTTTTTAATACAGAGCTTTTAAAAAATGACTTTTTAAAGAGAGAAAATTGCATAATACATAGAATTAATAATGTCTTATATGAAGAAGCAAAAAGTGTGTGGTGGGATAATTTAAAAATAGATATTATTAAAAAAGTACAGTTGTATTTGTATAAATAATGTGTGACTTTTGCCCCATGTAAAATGGGGTGCAAAAGGGCCACCTTACCACCTTATACATTTATGAGTTTTTTAAACAAACCACTTTTGATTTATTTATGATTTACAAAATGACTCGGTCCCCTGTTAGATAGTAAATCACAACACCAGTGTGTTTACTTTGCCATTTCTTGCCATAAACACACTGTGGAGATTTAGAGTTTTTATAGCAATAACTGAGTTTTAAGAGTTAAATCAAGCAGAAATAGTTCTCTAATGTATTAATTGCAGATCCTCTTTGAATAATGATTATGTTAAACACAATGGCCCTCATTTATCAATCTTGCGTAGAAACGGGCGTATATATTGGTGTAAGATTATGCTTACACTCCTCTCACCGCCTGATTTATGAAGCTGTGCGCACCTCTGAAATCCAGGCGTACGCAAAACCTGCCCTTGATAAATGCCGCGGCTGAAAACGATCGTCATTAGAATAACACGCCCCTATATATTCAAGTCTCTGCCTCCCCCACGCCCTGATTTTACGCCATGGACACTCGGAAGACGGCAAAGAAGCGAAACTTCTCTGACGTGGAGATCGAGACCATCACCAGGGAAGTGGAAAAAAAACTAAATTGTTTTATTTGGGAGTTTAAAGAGTGGGATTAAAGGCGCCCACAAAAAGGTGTACGGTGGAAATCCAGTTTAAATAGCTTTTTGGATGAGAAATTACCTATCACAATTAATTATTTTACAGCACGTGTTTTGAAATAATATGCATTTAATTTCGTATCACATCACATGTATTCGGGTGTACAATAGTGATGATGATGTGATGTGGAGTACCATTCATTCACATTAATATAATTGCATGACAATTTGTTAGATTCTTATTATTATTATGATTTGTATTATTAATGACGCTTATTGTTATTTAGAAGAAGAATTTCGTTATTATTATTATTTATTTTATTATTATTTAAAATAAGAAGAATGTCATTTTTATTATTTTGTCAGTCTGAATTATGTTCAGTCCCAGTCCGTGCGCTGCTGCCGGGCCTAACCAACGTCAGGTAAAGCGCACAGGCTCGCAACTGGAGGAATACATATCAAATGCTTTGGTAAAGTCACACAAATTAAACATTGAAGTCCATGTTGCACAAAAATAAACACTTAAGTTTATAATTACTTCCCTATTCGCACGGGATGTGGGGAGCTCTGGTGATTTGTAATAATTGCAGAGAATGTCTGTGATCTTAATCCCGTGCAAATCGGCCATGTCTGTAATATGTAAAGTAAAAATTCCCCCGCAAATGACCTACCATATTTCGCCGAACACAGAGGTCCTGTGATAATATTAGTCCTGTGCGAATCGGCATCTATTTGGCCGGGATTAGGCGGATCGTATATCATTTTTGCAAGGTTTTTGTGTCCTGTGCGCATTTCTATCTTTATCTTTCACGAAGAATGGAGCTAGGCTGCATATAATGCGCACCGTTATGACTTCCCGTGCGGCCGCGCGGATTATAGGCTACTACTTTCACTTTAGAATGAGCACAATTTGGGAGTAATTGCTTGAATGGTGTGTTTAATATTATTCTTAATGAAAAACACAAAAACAGAACAGTACAATGACAACTCGCTTAAATGGGCACTTTTACATTAGCTTTGAAACTGAATCTTCCGTCGTATATTATTATACAAAATTATTTGTATTACTAAAACAATCAAAAAGATATCGATACGACTGTTTATAATTTCATACAGCTATATAACGAAAAAACATTTTCAAGTAATATCATATCCGGGAGATAAGTCAGTAAATGCGAGTAAAAATCACAGTTTATCCCGTGCGAATGCGCCACGCAAAATTCAGATGTGGGGGTGTAATTTCTAAATCACACGAGGTCCCCAGATAATACTTATCCCGTGCGAATAGGGCTTTATTTGTTGTTGTTGTTGTTGTTGTTGTTGTTGTTGTTACAGTGGGTCATAATATAGCATATCTTTGTCAGTGCGTTTTGTGGTGTTAGGAATTGTTTTTCTGCGCATTTTCGCACTAACTCAAAACGTGCGTACACCACCTCCTGAGCTGGCGTAGGATTTGAGCGTGCCGTACGCCAACGTCCATATTGATAAATCTCAAAGTCACCGTGGTTTTGGGTGTACGCCAGGTGTACGCTGGAAAATTGGTGTACGCAAGATTGATAAATGAGGGCCAATGACTCGGTCCCCTGTTAGATAGTAAATCACGACACCAGTGTGTTTACTTTGCCATTTCTTGCCATAAACACACTGTAGAGATTTATAGTTTTTATAGCAATAACTGAGTTTTAAGAGTTAAATCAAGCAGAAATAGTTCTCTAATGTATTAATTGCAGATCATCATTGAATGATTATGTTAAACACAATGACTCGGTCCCCTGTTAGATAGTAAATCACGACACCAGTGTGTTTGCGTTGTCATTTCTTGCCATCTCAAACACACTGTAGAGATTTAGAGTTTTTATAGCAATAATTGAGTTTTAAGAGTTAAATCAAGCAGAAATAGTTCTCTAATGTATTAATTGCAGATCATCATTGAATGATTATGTTAAACACAATGACTCGGTCCCCTGTTAGATAGTAAATCACGACACCAGTGTGTTTACAATGCCATTTCTTGCCATAAACACACTGTAGAGATTTATAGTTTTTATAGCAATAATTGAGTTTTAAGAGTTAAATCAAGCAGAAATAGTTCTCTAATGTATTAATTGCAGATCATCATTGAAGAATGATTATGTTAAACACAATGACTCGGTCCCCTGTTAGATAGTAAATCACGACACCAGTGTGTTTAATTTGTCATTTCTTGCCATAAACACACTGTGGAGATTTAGAGTTTTTATAGCAATAACTGAGTTTTAAGAGTTAAATAAAGCAGAAATAGTTCTCTAATGTATTAATTGCAGATCATCATTGAATGATTATGTTAAACACAATGACTCGGTCCCCTGTTAGATAGTAAATCACGACACCAGTGTGTTTATGTGATCAACCGATCCTGGTGTGATCAGAGGAATGTACATTCTATCAAGTCTTTCTGTTCCCCTGATCTGGAACTTCTCATGGTTCTGTGCCGACCATTCTGGCTACCGAGGGAATTCACAGCGGTCATCATCACAGCTGTGTATATTCCCCCACAAGCCGACACAGACCGGGCACTAAAGGAACTGTATAGGACAGTAAATGGACTGCATTTATATATAGCGCTTTTAACAGACCAATGGCCATCCAAAGCGCTTTACACATTGCCTCACATTCACCCATTCACACACCGACGGCGGTGTCAGCCATGCAAGGCGCCATCCAGCCCGTCGGGAGCAGCTGGGGTTAGGTGTCTTGCTCATGGACACCTCGACACTTGGTCAGGTGGAACCGGGGATCAAACCACCAACCTTCCGGTTTGTAGACAACCTACATGAACCACTGAGCCACTGCCGCCCCTCTGAGTGAGTGAGCAGGAAACCGCGCATCCTGAGGCTGCGTTTATTGTGACCGGGGACTTTAACAAAGCCAACTTCAAGCGCATCGCACCCAAATACCACCAACATGTTAACTTCAACACGCGAGGGAACCGCGTTCTGGATCATTGTTACTCCCCCTTCAAGGATGGTTACAAGTCCCTCCCACGCCCACCATTCGGCAAATCGGATCACGCTTCCATCCTACTTTTGCCCGCTTATAGGCAGAGACTGAAACAGGAAGCACCCGCCCTCAGAACCATCCAGTGCTGGTCGGACCAATCAGACTCTATGCTACAAGACTGTTTTGATCACGCGGACTGGGAGATGTTCCGGTCGGCCTCTGATGACGACATCGAGGTCTACGCTGATAGCGTAACGTGTTTCATCAGGAAGTGCGTAGAAGACGTTGTTCCGACCAGAACAATACGGCTGTACCCAAACCAGAAGCTGTGGCTAAATGGGGATGTTCGCGCGGCACTCAATGCGCGGACCTTCACCTTTAACTCCGGTAACGCGGAGGAGCATAAACAAGCAAGTTATGCCCTCCGGAAAACCATCAGAGCAGCAAAACGGCAGTACAGGGACAAGATTGAAGGACAGTTCAACACCACCGACTCAAGAAGCATGTGGCGGGGAATTAACACCATCACAGACTATAAAGGGAACACAAACTCCACCGTGAACACCGCTGCCTCTCTCCCGGACGAGCTCAACACCTTTTATGCTCGCTTTGAGGGAACTAACACCGCCCTCGCAGAGAGAGAGCTCGCGGCTGAAGATACAGAGGTTAGTGCACTCTCCGTATCTTTAGCGGATGTAACCCGATCCTTCCAGCGGGTGAACGTCCGTAAAGCCGCGGGTCCAGACGGCATTCCGGGCCGCGTGATCAGAGCGTGCGCGCACCAACTGGCTGGAGTTTTTACGGACATCTTTAACCTGTCCCTCTCCCTGTCTGTGGTCCCCACATGCTTCAAAACGTCCACCATTGTTCCTGTTCCGAAGCAATCAAAAACACTCTGCTTAAACGACTGGCGTCCTGTTGCTCTGACCCCCATCATCAGCAAATGCTTTGAGAGACTAGTCAGAAACCACATCTGCTCTGTTCTCCCCCCCTCACTGGACCCACTACAGTTTGCATACCGCACAAACCGCTCCACTGATGATGCCATTTCATCAACAATTCACACTGCTCTCTCCCACCTGGAAAAGAGGAACACGTATGTGAGAATGCTGTTTGTAGACTACAGCTCAGCATTCAACACCATTGTGCCCTCCATACTTGACATTAAACTCCGGGCTCTAGGCTTAAACAGCTTGTTATGCAGCTGGATCCTGGACTTCCTGTCAAACAGACGCCAGGTGGTCAGAATGGGCAGTAACATCTCCTCACCACTGACTCTCAACACTGGAGCCCCTCAGGGCTGCGTTCTCAGCCCACTCCTGTACTCCCTGTACACACATGACTGTGTGGCAACCCACAGCTCCAACACCATCATCAAGTTTGCTGATGATACGACGGTGGTAGGTCTTATCACCGACAATGATGAAACGGCCTACAGAGAGGAGGTGCACACTCTGACACGGTGGTGTCAGGAGCACAACCTCTCCCTCAACGTCAGCAAGACCAAGGAGCTGGTGGTCGACTTCAGGAGGAATGAGAGAAAACACCGCCCCATCACCATCGATGGAGCACCGGTGGAGAGAGTCAGCAGATTCAAGTTCCTCGGTGTCCACATCACAGAGGAACTCTCATGGTCCGTCCACTCCGAGGCCGTTGTGAAGAAGGCTCATCAGCGCCTTTTCTTCCTGCGACGGCTGAGGAGGTTTGGAATGAACCGCCACATCCTCACACGTTTCTACACCTGCACCATAGAGAGCCTGCTGACTGGCTGCATCACCACCTGGTACGGCAACAGTACCGCCCGCAGCCGCAAAGCCCTGCAAAGGGTAGTGCGCACGGCCAGCTGCATCATCGGAGGTGAGCTTCCCTCCCTCCAGGACATTTACGCCAGGCGGTGTGTGAAGAGAGCTCAGAGGATCATCAGAGACTCTAGCCACCCGAACCATGGGCTGCTCTCACTGCTGCCATCAGGCAGACGGTACCGCAGCATCAGAACACGCACCAGCCGACTCCAGAACAGCTTCTTCCCACAAGCAATTAGACTACTTAACTCCTGATCCATCAGTATCATAACACACTCTGGACAGAATATCACTCAGCACAACCCACTGTAGATACACACACATTATATACACATTAATTTATCGTACAGCATCTATTGCACTTTGGATTTCAATTTTTCAATCTGTGAATAATATTTTATACTATACATTGTATATTATTATTATTATTATTATAGCGTAATGTATATTGTTTAGTGTATGTTTAGTGTATATTGTTTTAAGTATATGTATATTGTAAGTATGTGTATATTGTTTAAAGCTGTGAGAACTACACTCACATTGTGTAAATTATTTATTGTTTATTGTAGTGTATACTGTGCTGTGAGTAATTGTGTGCGCATCAGATGTATAATCTGTTGTTGCTTAAATGTTGTACATGTCATGTCATGACTACTATGTTGCTCGGAACTGCACCTAAGAATTTCACCTACTGTTGCACTTGTGCATATGGTAGAGTGACAAATAAAGTGATTTGATTTGATTTGATTTGATTACAGTCTTTTCTGTTGTAACGTTCCAAGGTAGGAGACAATCTGGTAGAAGCTTTTGGTCTTCCAACGTTGTGGTCTTCCAGGGCAAGTCAGAATGAAGAAGCCAGAATAGATGCTGCTATATACATTCATAGATAATATATGCAGCTATCTGGGAAGTGATTGGGCATTTGGATAAGCCACAATTAGCCACCATTACTGTTGGTACAGTTATGCAAATAATCTGTTTTTAGTGTATATCTGTGGAATAATTACAGTGCTACATACTGGCCTGGCATGTATACTATATCGTTTTGAGCCGTTTTCATGCTCTCGTGTGTACGCAGATATTTCTTGAAACGAGGAAAAAAAAAAAGGTCGGATAGGGAAAGTTCTGGCTTCGTGTGGACGGGGCCTAAGCCACTTATTTGTGCAAATTTCTCTGTGATTGAAAGCAAACAGACAGTTCAAAACAAGGGTAGTGGTTTGGTTTTACATTTTGGAGTTCCAGTTGTAAACATTTAAATTGGATCATATCTTTACCTCACTTAGTATTACATGACATTATAATTACTCACTTTTGTCTGAATGTATTTTAAATAGAGCACAGATTCCAAACCTATAACAATGGCAGACAAAACATGTTAATACCCCCATGTAAAAACCCCTTGCCTGTCAGCCCCCACTAAATGCTGCATTGTTACTTGGAGCAAAAAAAAACATTTAAAATTATTAAGGATTATTTATTCATTAACATGGGCATTTTTATTCAGGTTGGTTTGATTTAACCTTTATACCACATTTGAAAAAAGTTCAAATACAAGCACATACCACTTGTACCTCATAACACATAGTGTTTCATGTTAAATTACTCAAAAAGTTTAACATGTAAGTTAAGTAAATTAAGTTAAGTAGATAGGATGGCTTATAAATGTATGCAATTTTTTACAGTATAAGGTGAAAGTCTGATTATCTGTGGCTCTGAGACATCCTGTCCTAGGAAGCCGCTCTTCATTGAAATGCAAATTGCCTGCGAGTGTAGTGGGGGGCAGTGCAACATGGCTTAAGTCAAGTCAGGATTCTGTGAAACAGGGTCAACAATGGGTTTTATGAATATTTTTCATGTCATGTTTTAGAGAAGGATAAAAAAATCATAATTTAAAATACAATGAGCTCCTGTAACCCCGTTTCACCCTGTTGTCTAATGGATGATGCTGCAAAATGAATTTTATTTAGTCATTTTCCCCTGTATTGTTGCATTATAGTATTGCTGCCATTTTAGTGTCATTGTGAACATTATCATTACATGTCATTAAAGATTTTGGAGGTCAAAACTCAAACTGAACCAAATTAACATTTGAAATACGGAAAACAACATGTGAGAAATCAACTGTGAGTTTTGACCTCCTGTATTAGTGTCATAATGAACATTGTTATTACATTTAGAGATAGCTTGAATGTGAAGCAGTTAAACAGGTGTCATACATTATCATCTAACGGGACCCAAATAATTTTGATGCTCATGCTTATTGATGCTTAAACTGCTCATAGCATGTATAGTTTAACTTTAGCATGAACTTCATTGAACAAAATGACTTTGGTCCCCAGGAATACTATCAAAACATAGATGTAGCTGAATACCAATGACAATGTACTTGTGTCCTCAGTTTGTAAATATGCCATGAATATCTGAACTGTCAGAAAACCAGACAATACAATTAAAAGCCTGCTATTTGAAGGTCAAAACAAAAGTTTTAGAAATTAAACATTTTCAATAGTTAGTTGGTTAAAAAAGTTATAAAATTATAAAAAAATATTCAGTTCATATAATTTAATTTAGGCTACTGACAATTTTGCATCAATGCAGCAAATCAACATAAAATTTTGAAATTCACACTGGTGTCGTTATTTACTATGGGACCTCCTATTTACTAGGGGACCAGAGTCAGTGGCCCTCATTTATCAATCTTGCGTAGAAACGGACGTATATGTTGGTGTAAGATTATGCTTACACTCCTCTCACCACCTGATTTATGAAGCTGTGCGCACCTCTGAAATCCAGGCGTACGCAAAACCTGCCCTTGATAAATGCCACGGCTGAAAACGATCGTCATTAGAATAACACGCCCCTATATATTCAAGTCTTAATCTTAATCCCGTGCGAATCGGCCATGTCTGTAATTTGCAAAGTAAAAATTTCCCCGCAAATGACCTACCATATTTCGCCAAACACTGAGGTCCTGTGATAACATTAGTCCCGTGCGAATCGGCATCTCTGTGATTTGGCCGGGATTAGGCGGATCGTATATAATTGTTACAAGGTTTTGGTGTCCTATGCGCATTTCTATCTTTATCTTTCACGAAGAATGGAGCTGGGCTGCATATAATGCGCACCGTTATAAATTCCTGTGCGGCCGCGCAGATTATAGGCTACTACTTTCACTTTAGAATGAGCACCAATTTGGGAGTAAATTGCTTGAATGGTGTGTTTAATATTATTCTTAATGAAAAACACAAAAACAGAACAGTACAATGACAACTCGCTTAAATGGCCACTTTTACATTTAGCTTTGAAACTGAATCTTCCGTCGTATATTGTTATTATATTGCTCAGTTACGTTTTTAATTCCGTCTGTTCTCTCCCAGACAACAAATTAGCTCTTGCCGACATCGGGGCGCGTGTGCCTGCCGACATAAAGTGCCTCGGTGAGATGTCTTATGGAGATCGGTAGCTAATCGGCAAGATATCGGGAAGATGGTGGCATTAGAATGATCGCCGACCGTGAGCCAACGTAAACCCGAAATTATCGCCGACCGTGAGCCAACGTAAACCCGAAATAATTATGACCTATGCGGCGCGATCCCACTAGAGCGAGGAAAGCATTCAGACGCCTCGCTCTCATTGACTGAACTGG
Source organism: Romanogobio albipinnatus (assembly GCA_023566225.1). Lineage (NCBI taxonomy): Eukaryota > Metazoa > Chordata > Actinopteri > Cypriniformes > Gobionidae > Romanogobio > Romanogobio albipinnatus. The sequence continues at coordinate 15,553,097 of CM042248.1, read as the reverse complement.
AACAGCTGATTTTTGGCTGCATCGCTGGAAACGTCACAGCATGCTTGAAAATCAGCTGTTCAGTGTTAAGTCAAAGGGAGCGAGACGTCTCAATGCTTTTCGCAGCTCTAGTGGGATCCCACCGTTATATAGGTCTTATTGATTTGTTTAGGCTAACTGCTGTCAGATTGTGTGGACACAAGTTTCCTATTGTGTATCAACAACACTCAATAACAGTTTATGTGATGTGTTAATCATAAAATTTCTTCCCTAACAATTTGACAAGAGCTAGTTAAGTAGGCAACTAGCCCACTTACATGCGAGACTCCGTGGCTGCGCAGTCTGCAGCCGCTTCCGTTTGAGATGCCAGGTATTATGACAAACAAAAGTTTAAATTGAAAGTAAGTGATTGTTTATGTGTAGGGTGTATTTCATTCACAATCTGACAACCTGGGAAATGTCAGTCTAACAGAAAAATAATGGATAAGTGATTTTAAAATTAAGTTTGATGGTCATGCAAATTAGGCTACAGGAGTTTTCCAGGACAAATAAACAGGAGGGCACCGGGAGATGACCTTGAAAATTTATTTTTTTTTACTTTGTTTTTGCAAAATTAGTATAATTTATTTTAACACTCCACAAATCACACATAAAATTACAACAAAAATAAGAAATTCCCTCCAAATCAATTATTTCACTTATGCTTGCTCGCCCCGCCTTTGCCGCCCCCCATTCCTGTCCCTGCTCAGCCGCAGCCAGTTTCTCACGGTCATCTCTACCTCAGCCTCAGTGGAATTTGGTTGGGCAGGATTTCTTAACACAGCACCTAAAACAGAAAACAAAAAAAACCTATATCTTTTACTTGTACTTTTGTATTATTGATCATACATAAACTTGCATTTAACAAAAAGAGACTGGGTTGGGGTTTCATGTCATTTAATGTTATCACAGTGATAATCATATTGTCTGAACCAGATATTAATATACAGATTTTCTCCTCATTGTTGTCACTACTAGAACAAGCTCCTGATTGCTTAAATATCCGCCAAAGTTTAGATTTTTCAACTTGAGCGATTTGCGCGAATCACACGTTCAAAACGCTCAATTTGCGCCGCAGAATGCCATTTCGCATCTCTGCATTGACTTAAAGGGTTAGTTCACCCAAAATTGAAAATAAAGTCAGTAATTACTCACCCTCATGTTGTTCCAACCATGTAAGACCTTCGTTCATCTTCGGAACATAATTTAGAATATTTTTGATGAAATCTGAGAGCTGTCTCACTCCTCCATAGGCTTTCAGAGGGACTGAAACTTGATGGCCCAGAATAGTAAGTAAAAACGTCATTTAAGGAGTCCAAATGACTACAGTGGCTCTGTATTAAGTCATGCGACGAAAATACTTTTTGAGCGGAAAAACAACAAAAATAACGACTTTATCCCACTATTATTGTTGTTCAATTTGAGCCTCTGACGCCACGACGCATGCGCGAAAACTGAGATCAGTAGTAGTAGAAGAAGAACGCCGTTTTCGTGCATGCGTCGTGGCGTCACTTAGACAAAATCATTAAAAAAATGCCTTCAGAGTGTAAGGGGTTAATATTATAAAAGGACAGTTCATGAGTTTGTGTGCCCATATAATCTTGGTAAAAGTGGTAAACGGATTTGGCGTGCTGTCTGCTATAGAGGGGCTCGGAGAGGATATTCTACCCGAGCTCCGATTGCCCCCCTATAACAGGAAAAATTGTTCAAAAGGGAGGAGCCGGGGAGGAGGAGGGATGCTGCAAGAACTAACAATGGGAAGAGGTAAGCTGCTGGTTTTATACCTTGGAATTAATTGGAAGATTAGATGGGTGTACTTCCTCACGAAATTACGTTTAGTAACTTCACAAATTTTTGTGTGGACAAAAGACAGTCTGTTAATTTATGACCGTTTATTAGTTTAACCTGGCTGTTTACCAAACGATTCTCCTCAGGCTGAAAGAGAAAAACGAGTTCCCCTAAAAATACTGTCTAAACTCATTGAAAATATTTAACACGCGAATATAAACCAGTTAATACCAAGTCAACAGTTAACAACTAACCAAGTCTAAAAACACGTAAGTTACGTCTGGCGCCAATTTCTGTCACCCGTTTATCGAAAACATTTCTCAGGAAACTCGACGTTTTTCTAACAAAATAATATTTTTCAATAAAAAAAGAAGTACACAAAACAAAATAAACACATACTGGCCTGAAAATTGTGTGTTTGAAATGGATAAACATACCACAAGAGAGTCCAGTACTACCGAGGCGATATTTATTTATTTATTTATTATTATTTTTTTATTCAAAAATTGCACAGTTAACATGAGCATACACACATAAAAATAACATATTGTGCAGTTTCCAACATTGCAAGTTTTTTTTTTTTTTTTAACATAAACAAAAAATAAATAAAAGACTCACAACATATACAACCAGGGGAAGTACTACAGACTTACAAAAATATATCAAATTGCTTACACACCTTCACAGTTTTTGTTGCCTTTTGATTAAGAGAATACTTTATCGAGTTGATATATTGCTTGACCTCAATGTTAAAAGCAATAAAAGATGTTTTGGAATGCGCAAACTTACATTTATGAATGTAAAATTTTGCCAAGAGAATAATGAGATTAATAATGAAAGTTTCATTAGGCCTAGACTTAGTTCTGTTGAGGTCATACAAGCCGAAAAGAACATCCTTCCAATATAACTTGAAATCTTTCTCAATTTTTTTTTACAATAAAATTACAAATGTCAGACCAGAAACTCTGGACAAAAGGGCAGTGCCAAAACAAGTGGGTAACTGTTTCAATACTCATAGAGCAGAAAGTGCACCTTACATCAATGTCTTTTTTAAATTTTTTAACAATATGATCATTAGATGGGTAGAACTTATGTATTATTTTAAACGATATTTCTCTCATTTTGTTGGTCAGTAAATATCGGTTGGGTAAGAGCCAGACATTCTTTCAGTCAATGTTTTGCACAAATTTATTCCAGTATGGAACCACATATGGGACTGTGATAATATTTTTTTTAAACAGGGATCTAATTAGTTTATTGTTCTTACCAGCTGAAGTGTCAGTCAGCGATAACAAAGTTAGTTGTTGTGTGTCCAATCTTGGCTGCGCTCTATATAACATGCAGATACCAGAGGAAATTGCTCCAAAAACTTTAGCGTAATCTCCAGGAGACACAGGAATTTTGTATTCCTCTAGAAACTCATTATAAGAGTAAAGACAACCATCCCTGTTAAATAATTGTTCAACAAAAATAATGTTATTATACCAGTAATCAATAAATAAAGATTTGTGTTTAAACAGTATGTCTTTGTTGTTCCATATGTAATATTTGTTTGGTGAAAAGTTGTGTTTGAAAATAAGAGACCATGAAAGGAAGGCCTGGCGGTGAAAGGATGCCATTTTTATCGGGACTTTCTCAATATTATAATTACAAGTTAAGAAATAACTCAACCCACCTAGTTTTGACAGAATATAACACGGTATGACATTCCAAATAGAATTGGGATTTTTAAAGAAATGTTTCAACCAATATACTTTAAAGGTATTATTAAGAGTACAGAAATCTATACAGTGTAATCCACCCTTCTCATAGTCATTTGTTAGAACAGATTTCTTAACATGATGAGTTCTATTTTTCCATAAGAAATTAAAAAGTAGTTTGTCAATCTCAGCAATATGTTTTTTGTCCACATACAAAGATAGAGCTGGATATGTTAACCGTGATAAACCTTCTGTCTTAGACAGTAGGTGTCAGGGTTGGTGAAGGGAAAGGAGCGAGGACTCAAGGATGCAGAGGAAAGGGCTTTTTAATGATAATAAAACAAAAAAACAAGACAAAACAAAACTACCCCGAGGGGGAAAAACACACTTGACTTGACTTGGCATGACTTGACGGGAGCAGGGAAACAAGAGGTACATTCGACGACGATTCCGCACTGGACTGCAAATACAAGGAGATTAAATAGGGAACAAACAAAAGAGGGTAACGAGGGAAGACAGGTGGGGCAAATGAACCAATAATCAGGAAACAAGGTGGGCGGGGTTAGACAATGGACACGAGCACATGGCACAAAGAAACACTTAACAAGACATGTGCTCACACCAAACATGACATGAACATGCAGCTAATGAAAACTCATCAGCTGGCATGTTCACACAGAACATGACAACATGACGTAGCACGTAGCCAGTGAAAAACACCAACCACGTGCTACACAACATAAGACAAAAAACATGAAAGCACACGGCCGATGAAAACATGAACCGTGTGCTAAACAGACAGAAGAGCACACGCTCACGTGACAAGACAGAGTGACAAAACAAACAAGCGGAGCATGAATGTCCGAATCCCAACACAAAACTGAAACCCAAACTAGACCGAAGTGCTGGGATCCGAACACCATGCCCGCACACAAAACACAAGGACAGAAGAGCACGCAGCTTGAGCATGCTCAAAGCTGTGCGCTCACACAAGACAAGACAAACAATACAGGAGTGTCAGGGCTCTCTCACAAAACCATGAATAAACTAGACCGAAGTGACAGAACCCTGACAGTAGGGTTCTACCTCTGAGGGAGATATCTCTCAACAGCCACTGGTTCAGCTTTTTTCTGGTTCTTTGAATAATAGGGCTGAAGTTCAATAAAGTCCTTTCTTGTTGGTCCTTGGTAATTGTGATACCTAAGTGAACAAGTTCACTCTTGACTGGAATATTACAAATGGAAGATTTCAAGCAGTCCTTAATAGACATGATTTCACACTTATTGATATTCAGCCTTAAGCCAGAGGCCATGGAACATTTTTCTATGGTATTTATTGCCCCAGAGACTTGATTTTCATCTCTAAGAAAGAGAGTGGTATCGTCCGCCAGTTGAGATATAATAAGCTCTCTACCACAAATACTTTTTATAGACTTTTAATAGCTGAGGAAAAAAAGTCACCAAAACCGAATTTTTTAAGGGACTGTAAAATGAACGGATGCTCAACGGTGTCAAATGCTTTGTAGAAATCCACAAACAGCATGAGCCCACCTTCCTCAACCATTTCTGGGTAATCTAAAATATCTAAGATGAGCCTAATGTTATTTCCTATATGCCTTTTGTTCATGAAGCCTGACTGTGTTTTGTCTATGATGGAGTCCAGAACAGACCTTAATCTTCTAGCCAATAAGAGAGCTAAAATTGTATAATCATTGTTAAGTAAACAAATTAGGCGCCAATTATCTAAAAGTAATTTGTCCTTATTTGGTTTAGGAATTAGGACTGTTATTCCTTGGGTCAGAGAGGTGGGGAGGCATTCATTTTCAATGGATTCCAAGAAGACTTTCAATAAAAAAGGGGACAGTTCAGCGATAAATAATTTATAAAATTCGGAGGGTAGCCCGTCACACCCAGGCGATTTTTTTTTTTTTTGTTGGTTTACAGCTTGCTGTACTTCTTCAAGTGATTTAGGCATGTCACAGTGCTCTCTATCCACTTCGCTTATTATCTTCACTGAAAGGGCTTTTAAAAAATTATCAGAGGCAGTTGGGCTATAATGAGAGCTATATAAGTCTTTATAGAATTTTGAGCAAAACTCAGATACTTTACGATGATCTTCAGTGATAGCTCCATTAACATTTAATTTACTAATACAGTTGTTGGTGGAGCGATATTTCTCTAGACTAAAGAAATAACGAGAGTTTTGTTCACCTTCTTCTAACCACTTAGAGCGAGACCTGATAAAGGCACCCTTTGCTTTTTGCCGATACATTTCATCAAGTTTGATTTGTGAGTAAGATAACCCTTCTTTTTCCTCCTTTGTTAGGGAGTCAAAGTCTCTGCAGGATAAATTTGCTATATTAGAGACAATCTTTAACTCCTCCGCTTTCCTGGCTTTAACTGTTTCAGCACCAAACCTTCTCAAATATTTTCCTATCTCATATTTGAGCAGGTCCCAGTTGAGCCCGAAACAGTTTTCTTTGTTTGCTTTAGACCAATAAAGTGAAATCATGTCCTTAATCTTAATCTTAATCTTAAAACTATCTCATTTTGCAGTGCAGAACAGTTAAGTTTCCAATAGCTTGAGTGTGTGGTAGGTGTAGAACCAGCTGAGATATTAAGAGATATGCAGATAGCTTTATGATCAGTTAAGGGAGTAGGGCAGATGCTAACATCAACATAATCCTTGTTTAAACTGTCAGATACAAGCCAATAGTCCAGTCGAGATTGCCTAGAGCCTGATTTATTACTCCAGGTATACAATCTGCTATTAGGATTCTTCTCTCTCCATATATCTATCAATTTAAATCTTCTTATAAAGTCAGCCAAGAATGAGTCTGAATTGTTCCGCTGAGAGGGTGGACTTTTATCTATAGAGCCGTCTAGAATAATGTTAAAATCACCACCTAACAATATAAGCGCATTTGGGAATCTAACCAACCAACCTGTAAAAATATTTTCAATTGACAACAAAAGGTTCACATTTTCTTTCTTGGTATTGTACCCATAGACATTAGAAACTAAGTAGGTTGAGTCATTGTGTTCAACAATTTGGCAAATAAAGTGACCGTCTGGATCACATTGTGTGGTCAAGACATTTCCATTAAACCTGTTATTTAAAGAGGCTACCCCAGCTGATCGCTCTGTTCCGTGGGAGAGCCATATCGTATTTCCCCATTGAGACCTCCAAAAGTTAGAATCGTTCTCATTAGAGTGAGATTCTTGAAAATAAACAAAGTCTGACTTGAATTGTTTTGCGAACAAAAATAATGCTTTTCTCTTAACACTATTACGAAGACCCCTGGCATTTAGTGAGATAAATGACAACATTAATAAAGACAAAAATAAAAACTATAAAAAATAAAGAACTTAACCTTCGAAAGGTCTTGGTTAAATAGCCCACCACTAGTGTAGATAAGTAACAGTGGGCTGTCGAGATCGGCACCATATTTAGGATTAAAACTCAGCACCATAACATAACCTTAACATCAAATTATAACAATACCCCCATTTTTTTGAACCAGCAGGAACTTCACTGCTATCTAAGTAACACAACATTTTTTCTGAAATAAAACCATTCAGAGTCATTTTCCTAAAATGACCTGAACACGAGGCACTTCTTAGACAAACCTTCTGAACTAAGCTTGACAGATTACAGATGAATTTCCGAACCGTTCACGAATCCTTTTCCTCCCACGAAGTAAGCAGTTTTTCCTTCATCCCGAGCTTTCTTTATGTGCGGCCACAGTTTTTGTCTGCTCTCTCGGTCCTCTTGGGTTAAGTCCTCTGAGAAGCGCAGACCGTTGTTTTGGAGATAAGAGTTGTTTTTTGCTGCTTTCCAAATTGCATCCCTGTATCTTCGAGAGATAAATCTCATGACAACGCCTCTAGGTTTCGTCTGATCTTGCCGAAGTTTTCCCGACCGATGCGCGACATCTATAGCAGCAGGGAGGCTTTCCTTTTCCTCCGGTAGAATCGCCTGACAGACACTGGTTACTCTATCACGCACATCCTCCTCCCTGTCCTCTGTCAGCCCCTGGAGCCGCAGGTTCCACCGGCGGCTGTATCGCTCCAGCTCACTAACCCGGTTCATGGTTTTCAAAGCAGAATCCTCGTTCCTTTGCACCCTCTTCTCGATGTAAACCACCTTTGCATTTAAGACTTTAATGTCGCCGCGTACAGATTCCACCATTTTTTCGAGGGTGTCGCTCCTGTTGTTAATAAGATCAGCCAAGGAGCGCACTGCATCGTCTGAGCCGAACCCGGCTTCTTTAGTAAACGTTGGTTTCTTATGAAGCGGAGGCTTACTTGGCGTTATGGGCAAGGGCGGGAATTCTTCTTCGAAGCTTGTTTGCTGGTTGCAATCCATTCCGTCGTTGGTATACTCGTGGTCGCTAGCTAAGCAGCTAGCCCCCTCCTCGTTGGACATGGAGTCATTAGGACGCTTTTGTCCAGACTTTCTAGGCATTATAGTTGTGTTCGTTTGGTCTTTCACTGAGAGTTTGTGTTAATCTTTTCTTGTAATTTATTTCAGCTGCATTTGCAGAGGCTGGAGGTCAATAAGTGCTTTAAAACCGGTTTGATGCCGAGAGCTCGTTACGTTGCGACTATTCACTCCGCCATCTTGCCGGAAAACCACCGAGGCGATATGCTTCTGTGTAAGTTAAATCACGCGCATAAAAATGTGCACACGCCACCTGACCTAAACGCCCCCTTGGTTAAAAAAATGACAATATTTACATTTGCAAATTATACTCAAAAGAGATGCAGTAGATTTTGGTCCGCGCTTGAAAATTCATTTATAAAAAGATAACATAAACCTAAACAAAATGTCTCCAAAAAAAAAAAAAACGTGATGTTTACGTTTAGAACTCATTTTGTTGTTTAAATTGCATAATTTTTTTAAAATCTTTTTTTCTGAACCTGTTTGGGACGTATGTTTGTTGGGTATTATCATCATATATAAATTGTGGCATACGGACAAGCTCAACATACCTTCGCGCTTACACCGCCAGCTTGATGTGGACCTGTTGCTAGGCAGCAGCAGTTGTGGGGAAGATAAAAAAAGAAGCGAGATCGGCAAAATGGTTCTTCACGGTTCCTCCGCCGATCTCCGGAGTGTGCATGGATTGGAGTGGCTGTATACCATCGCGCCGATGGTTTACCCACCTAAGTTTTTTTGGTGTGCAGGGGAAAAACCCCTTCCGATACTTTGCCGCTGGTGCCCTCCAATTGCCAACGTTGGTAAGACTGAACGTGCTGTCTGGGCTAACTGAACAAAATTATTTTTATTACTATAAAACAATCAAAATGATATCGATACGAATGTTTATAATTTCATACAGCTATATCTATAACGAAAAAATATTTTCAAGTCTTTACATCATTTCCGGGAGATAAGTCAGTAAATTCTAGTAAAATCACAGCTTATCCTGTGCGAATGCGCCACGCAAAATTTAGATGTGGGGAGTAATTTCTAAATCACACGAGGTCCCCAGATTATCTCGAGCGAATAGGGCTTTAGTTGTTGTTGTTGTTGTTTTTTTCACAGTGGGTCATAATATAGCATATCTTTGTCAGTGCGTTTTGTGGTGTTAGGAATTGTTTTTCTGCGCATTTTCACACCTCCTGAGCTGGTGTAGGATTTGAGCGTGCCGTACGCCAACGTCCATATTGATAAATCTCAAAGTCACCGTGGTTTTCCACCTTCTGCAAAGAGTAGAGCAGAACGTATAATAATGGCCAAAGCAAATACAGATAATAAAACTGAACAGGTTATTTACAATGGTTTTTATAGACAGTTTAGATGAATAGCTTACAATGATTATTTGCTTTTCTGTCTTAATTCTGTATCTGATTGTTTTACTGCTGGTATATCTGCCAGGTGAATGTGTTAAATTCTGGTCTAGCTAGATAAACTCAATAGCAATCACCTGTGATTATCATATGTAAAGGCACATTCCAAAAAGAATAGTTTTAAGCACTAAGTCAATTAAAGGAAATGGCTGTTTTTGTAACTACAACAATTCACACTAGCGAGTTGTGACTACTTCACAGCTACTTCAAGTCTGGGTCCTGATCACTCTTAAGGTTTATGCTGTAATACCAAACAGCTGGATATACATTGTCCCCTAATTAACTAATGCAAACTAAAAATCATCAATATAATATTCACATTGTGTTATTTATCTTTGTACATGTCAGTTAAAAAAAAACGATTGTTGGGTTATTTTCATTAATTCAGACAATAACTAATGTTAATAAATGGAAACTTATTATAAATTGCTACCCACTTTACAATGAGGTTCAATTTAACCCTTTATGTTACAGCATTGCCATATGGCAATAATTAATTTCTACTTGTTTCACAGGAAAAACAATATATATCCTATATACGTGCATTTTATATGCAATAGTGGAATATAAAAAGGCAGGCCTTAAGGTAGCCAGTGCTGTTTTTAAGTCAAATGGCATTTGAATGTCCCTCCAAAACTCTCTTTACTGTCACTCTCACAGGGAAGACCTATTGAAGTGCTCCAGAAATTGCTCTATTAACCTAATTTCTTCACAAGGGGGAGTTTAAAAAAAAATGTATTCACAAATAGTAACATAGTTTTACAGTAAATTGAGAAAATAACAATGCTTCCATATGGCAACACTGTACCACAGTGGAATTGCAGTAATGTATTTCCTCATTGGGATTTTATTAAATAGATAGTAGCATCAATAATATGATTGCAGTTATTTATTTATATGAAGTGTTTATTCTAGTATAGTTGTATTTATGTATAAATAAAATTATTTCTTCTTTTCATAAAATGAATACAGCAATATTTTATGGAAAGGACAATAGGAGCTCTTCCATTTGGTGAGAGTGAGGTTGAGGTTTGGAGATGAGTTTTGCCATCAAGGTTAAATGATAGGGTTTTACTTATTTTTGGTTTACACAAGTTCCACGTATATAAATCTATCAATTTCTAAAATAAGTGTGCATTTAAAGAAAATAAAATCATAGTTTTATAGAAAAACTAATGTTTTGACTATGTCCCATTGAGGTAGTATGTGTATGCTTGAGGCTATTTCATGTAATACAAACTTATTTGAAAAAAAAAAAGTATATATTTCATGGTTAGAACATCACGTGTACTATAGAGGTTTAACAAAAACTAACACTAAACAGTTGTATTTTGATGAGCTCATATGAGCAAATTAATGTATTATGAACAATGGTTAGTGCAGGTTAGTTAATGTATTGATTAAATAATCCAAAGTGATGATGCATTTAAATTTAAGTTGTTCTGGAAGAGGAATGATATTAAGAAATTGCTAGACCAGGGGTGCGTTTCCCAAAACCATAGTTGCTAACCTGTTAGCAACTTAGTTGGTTGGCAATGGGAAATTGCATTGCAACCAACAAAGTTGCTAACTTAGTTAGCAACTATGGTTTTGGGAAACGCGCCAGGGATTGTTATTTGGAGTGCTGCATACACTTCTACACATCTACCCATACACATTCACTAAATACAGATGTAATAAGGGTCTAAAATATTGTGAGCTTGTCTACTTTCTTTCATGGTGGTTGCAAATGAGGATGAAATAAAAGCTGGATTTAACTGCAACAGTCCAGTTGATTTAAACACAAAAAGCTGTACATTGCCAAAACCACAGCCCCTTTTACAATAGAGATCGTTTCAAAGCAGCTTTACAGTAATAATCAACCCTGTATCAAATGAAATACGTTCTGAGGAAACTATTTTGCAAATCGCAATTACGTTATGCCAACATATAAGCAGTGCTATTACGTTGGTCCTTAATATAGCCAATTTATTGCAGTGCTATTACGTTTGTCCTGAACATAATACAAGCAGGTTTCTTTACACACGTAGCAGCTAATGCTGTTCATTTTGTTTTAATTATTTACTCCCTTTTTTCTCATCGGGCTACAAAATATTATCTATGCCAGGGGGAGTCAAATGGCGGCACCCAGATCATTTTTATCTGGCCCTCCAACTGGTTTTTGATGTTTAAAACCCCTCGCAATCTGATATCAAAGTCCCCGCAAAGGTTTAGCGCTTTCAGCGGTGAGTTTAACAACGCACGTGATCATTCAGCGTTTAACAACGCACGTGATCATTCAGCGGTGAGTTTAACAACGCAGCGGTGAATTTAACAACACTCAACTGCAGGTAAAACGGCATTCAGAGGTGAGTTTGACCAAAGCAACCCTCAACTGCAGGCAAAACGACATTAAAAGGTGAATGTAACAACGCTCTAAGACGCTTGAAAGTAAGCAGTTTAGCGTTTTCTATAAAAGTATAGCTTTCTGCACCAAATGTGCAGCTTACGTTATTAAATTCAAGTTTAAGTAGCCTATTAGGCTAACGTTACATTAGCTCACAACTATTATCCAACATTATAAATGTATAAATATATTTATTTATTTATTTATTTTAAGTTCTGCTGTGGCTTTGTTTGGGATTTTTTTTTATATTAAAATAAATGGGGAATTTATATATATATATATATATATATATATATATATATATATATATATATATATATATATATATATATATATATATATATATATATATATATATATAAAAATCCCTATACTTGCATTTATTAACTGATTGTCAAATTTTGTTATAAATTGTAATTAACAATATTAACTTGTTTTTTCACTGTATAAAACGAATATCACATTCAATCTAGCCCATTCTGGCAACACAGATTAAGAGAATACTGGTGTGAAATGTTCAATTCAGTTTTTTTCCTCTTTTTTTCTTTAGGTCCCTCAAATTTGGCAGCTTCAAAGCACCACAGACACACACAAAGGCACTTTTAAAAGCCACGCCCATCTTGTTACTCTGTACTAGTGATGGAAATTTCGATTCTTTCAAGAGTTTCGTTCATTTTCAGTTCGTTCATCAAAATGATTCGTTCACTGATATGTTCAGTGACCATTTTTTTATATATTCCATAAATATCCCAGCAGGTGGCAAAAAGAGTGTCTTATGCGTTATTTCTTAAGTCAACGAACGTATTTACTTACAAAAAAAATTATTTGGCTTTATTAAAATGTGTGCATAATCTATCATTAAATAAAATAAGTCTAAATAAGTGGTTTAGATGACCAAAGCACAAAGGTTTTCTTGCATGATTAACATTTAATTGTTTGGTCAGACATTTATACATTCATATATCTGGGATTATGGTAAACGAGTCTGTACTCATCAGTCAGTCTCTCTCTCTCTCTCTCTCTCTCTCTCTCTCTCTCTCTCTCTCTCTCTCTCTCTCTCTCTCTCTCTCTCTCTCTCTCTCTCTCTCTATAATATTTTCAAAACTCCGACAAGAATTGATGTCATGGCAACGCGTAATGATGCAGTTGTGGAAACGCGTGCATTTCCCCCTTGACGTACGTGAAGCAAATAGCATTGAATTTTAGGCTAACTACTTGCATTTTCATTCAACAGCTTGGATGTAAACCCAAAACTATATTAGACAATATGGAGAAAAACTGTTAATTCCGTTTTTAAAGTGATAATAAAGAATATGTTTCATTTCATGTTAGATGTGAGATTTTGAATAGGCTATTCTTTTAGATCTATTCATGGGACCTATATGCAACGTTTGATTACGTTCTTCAACTTTAGTATATAATTGCATCCAAATATATCATGTATTGGTTAAACCTAAAAATATGATTAGGCCTATTATTCATCATGGGACGACATGACTACAGTCAAACCTGTATATTTCATGATACAATTTATGTCATTTTTGATCAGCTAATATACAGTATTTAGGACGTGAATTTGCGGAGCACACATGTATCACTGATCCAACCTTTACTGTCATTGGATCCAACAAACGTGTGTGTCAATGAGTTATTAGTGTGTGCGCACTTACTCTTCTTCGTTTGTTGATTACAATAGTCCAGACAACCCTCCGACAAACAGCGCCCCGTGCTGTGTCTGCAACCACTGCGCACTTTTGTCACTACTAGAATGTTGTGCAGATACAGATTGTCCGAAATAAATACATGACTAAAGTAAACCCATTTAAACCCATTTAATTTAACTGTATTATATTACTCAAAATCTAGACTGCAATTTAAAAAAATAGAAACATTATGTAATGTGTTTGACCAATTACATCATTGAAAAACCTAGGTGATTTGATTCTACAAATAAATTAAAAAGTACACATAATAATGCTTCCAAATCTGACCTTTTGTTAGACATTTAGATTTGACTTAAGTCAAAACAAAGCATAATACAGTATACAGGCCTTTGTTCTTTTGATACTTATATTATGACCTCAACACTTATGCACAAAGATATATTTATTAATGGCTATACAGAGTAAATGTCCAGTATAATGAACCATATTACGCTCATTAAAAAATGGAAAATGAACAAATGAATTATATTCTTTTTTATTTACACTGATTAAAATGACAAAAATTACACTTTATTTAAAATGGGTTCCTTAATCAAAATAAATATACATTTAAAAGATAGAACATCCGAAAACAAATAAAATAAAATAGATTACCAGTTCCACAAAACCAGTTCCACAATATTTCATTGCTACCGTCTGGTCTGGTACATATTTAGACCTGGCTCACCAGGTGAGTGCAATTAAAGACATAGAACAGAAACTCAGCAGGCTTTATCTTTACAGTGTAGAAACAGACCACATTCCCAAAGTTGCTGGTACCAATCCCTAGAGCTGAACATAGAGACTACCATATTTCCCGGACTATATGTCGCACAAAAGTTTAAGTTGCACCCAGCAAAATAAATTAAAATAGTACCTGAGCAGCAACGAACACACCAGTAAGCTAAGAAACCCACAAACCATAATAACTCAACTGACTACAGTACACTGTATGACCCTGCTTCTCTGATGAACTCCAACATCTCAAAGGCAGGACAAAGGCTCCCAACTGTTCTTCCATTTGGTCCCACTGTTTCAAAAGAGAGTAAGAAATCATGAGAAAATTCAGCAACTGTTTTAATCTGTCTTATTCACTATCCTATTTAACTTAAGTACAGTAGGGGCTACTGTTTATGTAACGAAAGAGAAAATACTGTACTACCATTCAGCATGCACAGCTTTATATACACATGACTGAGTGTCCATATTTCAGTAATATTATTGACATAGACATTTTTTTTACTATAGATAGGACTGCAATAATAAGAAAATGTATATTATGTCATGTAAGTCTTGTTCTTATAGCTGTCCAAGTTAACAGGTATAATGTTTCACCTATAAAAGATATGGTTAGATTCATATCGTTGCATAGTTTTGTCTTTAATAATGATCATTGTTCCCTCTGTTTGTATTCCCACACAATTCTCATGTACAATTCCTCTCTAAGCTTTGTCTTATCAGGAACCTCACTTGGGTGCAAGATGGTCGAATCGCTTCCTCTGATTCACAATGCTTGTTCAACCCAGACGTCTCTACACCACCATTCAGAAATGTGTAATGACCCAGGAATGTTGAAGTGTTTTGATAAAAATCTATTTCTTCCTTCACCAAGGTGTTGTTAAATTGATCAGAAATGTTAGTAAAAACCTAATTATTTACGGATGAGCTAAAACACTTATTAGGACACAAGTGTCTTTTTTGTTGTATTTAAATAATTAATTATAAATCTGTCATTTCCAACAGTGATAGACATTTGCAACATAGGCACTGGTAAACAATACATATTTTCATTAATTTAATGTCACCTTGGTGAATGAAGGTATAATTTTCTCAAAGAAACACACACATTTCCTGGTGATTCCAAAGTTTTAAAGCAGAAGCTCGGTAGATCTGGGCTGAGTTTCCCGATAACGTTGTCTCTTAGCGCGCTACAAAGACTCTTAAGGTATAACTTAACTGAAGGTATACCATTTGTAGGTGTGTTCCCCGATCTATACCTTAGGAAGCTGCTTAAGATATACCTTCTTACGTGCGACGTTACCCGGTGCTGTCCGTGTTGATGCTGCTGAATCTGTTGATATCGATGGCTCGAGAATCAATTATTCTCTTGTGCAGGGGCTGTTTATGTGAGAAAGCGGTGTTCTTTATAAAATAAGCACTTCATAAATAGTTGAAAATTATAATAAATGCATTTATTAGGACTCATGGGATATTATAAAAAATAACCCAAACTATAATAGCCTATAATAGCCTTGCCGACATATTTTAATATTGTATCATATATTGCTGCCATAATAACCATTTCAATTATTTATGTGGTTTCTTTTCTTTCCTATTTTTGGTCGCTGAGATGGAGCTGTGATGAAATATTGTTTTTGTAAATACTTTACAGCATTTCAGTAATAAAAGTGTACATCATACGTACGGTGCTCGGCAGTGATCAAAAAGGATTTAAACAGTGGATTTTGAATCTCTTCTTGTAAACTCGGAATTATCGTACGACCTGTTTGTCAAAAAACAGTAGGTACTAATTTGCCCAGGGATTTTTACGCGGGTTGGGTGAGAAAAAAACACTGATATTATGGATTGGATGGCACTAAAATAACCGACTTACTGTACGAGCCTATGACCATGAGAAACAATATTAGCGTCCGAATAGGACTTAACTGACAGTAGCCTATGCTTTCACTGGCATTTAAAAGCGCTCGTTAATTAAAATACATTTATAAAATTGTATTATATATAATAATATAATTAAAATTCTAACAACAATCAGTGTAATGACAATTTTATTATTTGCATGAAAAAACACTTGAATTAGCCTAACTGAACACTGTCTGGGTGTATTAAAACTTCAGAATTATATTCATATAGACCTGCAACAGTGATAAGGTAAAGCTAAGAGTGGTCCAGACCAACCTTACGAAAGTATGACTTACAGAAGGTATACTTGACTAAGAACGTTTTGGGAAACACGTATTAACGATAAGGTACAGCTTAAGGTGGAACTTAAGAACGACGTAGCGTTAAGGTTAAGGTTTTGGGAAACCCAGCCCAGAACAGGTTGTTGAACCATCCAAATGATTTCTAGACAGTTTTATTAACTTAAAATTGTTACCAAGTTCTGCTTTAAAATCTAGGGGTTATTCGAGGTTCTACATATTCAACAGTATACAACCATTATGGAATTTACAGGTGGCAGACTTGCACATAAGAAATCCCACAAGACTGACAGCCTGATTGTGTCTGTCTACTTGTCTAGCCTGGGCAGTGTTGTACCAATTAATGCCACCCCAAGCAGACCTACCTGGCGTAATTGTAATGAGCTGACCAGGATTCAAAAACACTGGCCATATTGATGAGGTTGTGCTGCCAGGCAGCGACTTAAAGTGCTGCACCACATACGGGTGATCCACAGTACTGATCATACATGTTTAAATGTGTGCCAATATTATGGCAAGACAAGACACTAAACTAAAAACTACACTTTCTACCTACTCATTCTCTACTGATTTCATTCACTAATAAGTTAATTTGTACACTTTACTGTAGCCTTGGGTTAAAACTATACAGAGCAACCAAAAACTGGTCTTGAAAACATCAAAACCAATAGTTCTCAAAACCTCTCGAAGAAACCCCCAGCCATGCAATATATTAGACCAGGGGTGTCAAACCGGTCCTAGGAAGGCCAAGTGTATGCAGGTTTTCTCTTTTCCCTTGTACCAGACTGATGGAGAAGCTCACTAATTGGTTAGGATCTCCCCTCACCTGGCAGTCTAGGTCCTAATTATGCTCTAATTGAAGGGAAAGACCAAAAACCAGCATACACTAAGGCCCTCCATGGAACAGGTTGCCCCACCCCTGTATTAGATTATTCCAGAGCTACAGTAGCAAACCTGAATCTACTTGGAGAGCTTGTTCAGGGCTAGAACAAAACTGTGTGGTGATCAGGGGTCCCCTTGGATAGTTTTGAGAATCACTGTTCCAGGACATAGAGTGTGTTGTAATGTTGCCTAAAATTCATACATACCAGGTCGCACACGGACGCCATCGAATAAATACCTGAAAAAGATGCATATGTTTTTTTAATCATTCAACATTTACATTAGACTTGTTGCATTAAATCAACTGTGCAATGGATTGTCTTGTTTGTCTTCATCTTCCACACCAGGTTTCTATTCCCCTATTAGTAGTACCCCCTGTTTAATAATTCCCTTGTCCACCATTGTTTCCTGTCATTGTGACATCATGTGTCATGTTACATGCCTTCTTTGCTGCTGCTAGTGGATTCAGTATAAAGTTAAGTCTTCAGTTTAAGCCTTTGTTAACATTCCAGTGTCAGGTTGTTGGTCTCGCCCAAAATATGTTCTATTTTGTGCCTGTGTATTACATTTAATCAACATTACAATGTATTTTTATAGATTAATGCATCTCCCTCCTGCCTACCATTTACCAACATCATCAAAACGACCCTCATCAATTCTGGATCACAAAACCAGTTCCACAATATTTCATTGCTACCGTCTGGTCTGGTACATATTTAGACCTGGCTCACCAGGTGAGTGCAATTAAAGACATAGAACAGAAACTCAGCAGGCTTTATCTTTACAGTGTAGAAACAGACCACATTCCCAAAGTTGCTGGTACCAATCCCTAGAGCTGAACATAGAGACTACCATATTTCCCGGACTATATGTCGCACAAAAGTTTAAGTTGCACTCAGCAAAAAAACACATTGTTGCAAGGAAAAAACATATACTGTATAACTTGCTTTGGGTTATAAGTCACATTTATATTTCAAGGCCCATTTAATGAACAAATTTCTGGTAAACAAAGGCATGGTTATAAACTTGTGCTTGTCTACTTACAATTTAGACGTGTATAAGAAGATATCTCCAAAAAACACCCCAAAATAAGACAAGACAGTACCAACAGCAAAATGAAATGAGCTGAAACGAGACCCCTACAACTCTAAACATAGCAGCTTCTTGCCATTGTAACTAGCTATTTGAGTTATTTCCTGCACAAACATCCTATCACATGGACCATTATGTCCTCAGTAAAAATCTTTTAATACATGGATCTATTCTCAACTGTTTTAAATGGACAATATATTTGTCTGAGTGCTATATGAATCCAATGTCATCTACTGTACACAGACACAATGCTTTTCTTTGTTTTGAAAAGAGATTAAGTCAACATTTTAGCATGGTAAGCTGTAGGTGGGTGCCAATCTGATATTTCTGTAGTGTGTTGCAAATTGAGCGGTAGAGTAGTCTGTAAACAAGTTCTTAAATCCAAACCACTCTATTTTGAGGCTGGAGGCCAAGAAGTGTTCAACTGGAGTCTTTGGTATGACTTTGCACTTAAACCACAAGATATTTGAGGGTTTCAGTGTGACACCTTACTTATAAACACTTCAGCAAAGATGTTTACGTTGGAGCAACCATCCAATTACTGGCTGCCAAATTAACATTGAGGTTTTGGTTCCAAACCAAATGTAATGTGAATTGACACTGTTGTGTTATGATGAACGATTGGCTTGTAAAGTGACTTAGTTTCAAAGAAGACTTAAAACATGACAAAATATGCATAACAAGGTTGTACAAAAATAGTTGTGTTTTGTAATCAATATATGACAAAATCTTAAAGTGATGGTTCTGAGTCAGTTAACCCTAAGGTTTTTTGGCACCTTGACATCGAGCCAAACAACCCCTCATCAGCTTATATCCCTTGTTATAACATTGGTCGAGTTAGCGCTATCAGCTGATTGACTAAACGCATGCACTAATGGATCCAAACATGCTTCGTACATTTACCCCACTAATAATGCCCAGAATCATACCAAACTTTGACAGTAGTACAAATAGGTTCTGCACTTATAAAATGAGGCATTGCAAAGTTTGTAAGTACAGCAGAAGTATATTTAAATAACACTTACCTGATGGGTGGCTGCTAATCTCAGATGCTACCGCACCAGATCCCGTGACATCACACACAGAGCACATCTCCTCCATTAGTTATAGCTCCTCGTCCGTGTATTCAGGTTCGAATATGTACGGTCGACCTTTGAAATTGATCCACTCATTGTCGCATTCGATGCTCACCTCAAACTCAACTATGCTGCTATTCGCTCTATCTTGCTTGTTTGTGTCTTCCGGCAATTGATGTTGTGCTCTGTGCGTTTAGATTTATTTATATACTTCTGGTGTTCTTACAAACTTTGCTATGCCTCGTTTTATAAGTACAAAAACTATTTGTTCTACTGTCGAAGTTTGGTACGATTCTGGGCATTATTAGTGGGGTAATGTACGAAGCATGTTTGGATCCATTAGCGCATGCATTTAGTCCATCAGCTGATAGCGTTTTCTCGACCAATGTTTTAACAAGGGATATAAGCTGATGAGGGGTTGTTTGGAACGATGTCAAGTTGCAAAAAACCCTAGGGTTAACTAACTCCGAACCATCACTTTAAATGTCTTACTGACATTTATTATGCAAAATGTATATTTTATGAACCAAAAGCAGATTGGGCTTCCAGATTTGGGGATTTTATTTAAAAAAGAACATACTGTCATAAAGAAATACCACCCCCCACAAAAAAAATCTTTATGAAATAGAAGAATCAATAACTTACCAGATCCCCTCTTGTTTTTAGAATCTTTGAATAAAGAAAATTTCCGGACGATGTCCGCTCTGCACATTCCTCGCATGGCAGACCTATATTATTACAACTGACATAAGCATTACGGAAGCATTGATGTTTTGTAATCAACATTATTGGATCACTTCAGAATGCAGTATATCAATAAGATGATAAGGAAAAGGAAACAAGATATTATACAGATACCTCACTTTTACATGTACAGGCAATTAAAAGGGCCAAGACGTTCCAAATACTTACGTGTCTTTTGACAACTTTTTCTCCCTTTCTTTTTTGGGACAACTTCTGTGTTTTTGGTGTCCTTGACTGCAACAAGTTATGATGGACAACAGTATTTATAGGTTATTTTCTGCATTTGTTTTTCATGGTTCTAAAGTGGGCCTAAACCCAATGTGAATGAATGCCTACCGTGCTCTGCAGGCTGAACCAAATCACCACGGAATGTTGTTTGTGCCATGTCTTCACACTCAGCAACATCCATCGTGGAACATCCATCCATCTGCAGCATCTGGTCCAGCAGAATCCTCACACACAGTTTCATTTTCCTCCACACATGGGTTAAGGGTGAGCACCACAGTGTCAGATTCATTTTCCTCCGCACATGGGGTAAGGGTGAGCACCACAGTGTCAGATTCTAAAGGACCTTATAACAAAAGAAGAGTATCATATAATGTTCTACCCATTACATAATAACAACATTTTTTTCAAAGGTGGACATTACAAAGAGAGTTCACAGATACAGGCAATGTGATCATGTTTCATAAGAGCATAGTTGCAGAAAATGGATCTCCACATTAACTCTCAGAATAATTACCCTAGAGCTCAGGAAAATATTGAGACCTGCATTTTCTTTCAAGAGTAAATGGATGGTCACAAGCCATCAAACAATGCTGAGCTGGTTGAATATTTGCACCAGGAATGGCATAAAACCACCCAATATCAATGTCAAACACTGGTGGAGAGCATGCCAAGATGCATGATAGCCAATTATTTTGAGACAATTATTATTATACAATTATGATTATTGCACCAAATATTGATTTCTGAACTCTTCCTAAGTTAACATATTAGAATTGTGTGGTTTAATAACAAATATTAACTAATTTTCTTTGCATAGTTTGAGGTCTGACAAACACTTCATGTTTTTGTTATTTTGACCAGATGATATTTTCTGCAAATACGTGATTTGAATGACAATATAAATATATTTTTTTAATTTGAGATAAATGTTGTCAATAGTTTATGGAATAAAACCAAAATTGTTAATTTCAACCAAACTCATACCTATCAATAGTAAAACCAGGGATACTGATGATGTTGCAGTGTTCATGTCATGGTTTCCCCTGCATGTCTGTATCTTGTTTCTATGAAATTCCATTAATGGTTTTCCTAGTGTTTCCCTGTCTTGTGTCTAGTGTAATCCGGTTATGGATTTTCCTTTGTCTCTGTGTTTAGTTTAGTATATTGCATTTCTGGTTTTTAGTTTTTCCTGGACATGATTATCACAGCATTTATGGACTTCCTATGCTTCTTCAGTTCAGTTCCATTACTCACACCTGGTTTACATTATCGGTATTTATATTTAGTCTGCCCCTGTTCTTTGATTCTTTGTCAGTCATTGTTTCTGTCAAAGGCTGTTACTGTACATGTTGTGTGCTCCTCCAATTCAACTTCAAGATTTAGGATAATGTAAAGGGCCAGTTTTCATTTACCAGTATTATATTATTTTATTTCACTTTTAATGTTTGTTTTGTAAATCTCAAGAACTACTGTGACGCTTGTTGAGAAATGGAATTCAGTTCAAATGTTCAAACATTTTAGAATGGTATACTAGATGATTGTGTTATGCATTTAGGATCTTGAGGCCTATTTGATTTTCTGCAGGGTCATTTAAGACACTGAGGGCCAGATGTACGTACATTTGCGAGCGCAACGTTATTTGCGCCTTGAAGAAGACACAGAAAGCACTTTTATTGAGACCGCACCTTGCTTCATATTTACGTAGGTTGCAGGTGTTTGTGTAGTCTGCGCCTGTCTCCGCCCACTACATCGTACACTGCGCACTTTAAACAATTGAATGGGCCTCTTTCTCTCTCTATCGGTCAGGTCAAAACGGTGAAAAAAAGATTTAGCTATATGATCTGCTTGTTTATGAGTAGGCATCGAATTTAAATATTATACATGGCCGGAATTCCACACCGACACAAATGAATGCCATCTGGACCGAAATTACAAACGATGTTGTAATATCCTCGACCCACAAATAGGTGGAAAAGGTGAAAAAAGGTGTCAGGACCTTAAACTTTATGAAGAAAAAGTTGGCTTTAACAGACGATGCAGGTCCCGCAGTACACAAATTCAATGTACCACAATTTAAGAGGTTGTGCATTAACGCTGGTTGCTGTGGAATGCATGGAATGAATCGATAGCTGCTTAGATCACATTAGAAAATGAAAGTAAGTCTGAATAAGATAATTAGTCGTGATTGTAAATGGACTTTGTATAGGTCCCGTTTAGGCCTATTTATATTTTTTAATAATGATGTCTATATCCTACTGTACAAATAATATTCACCCACCCGGCCATTGCTGATATTAAAAAAAGTGACCGGGATTATTGCAACACTTAAAATGTTTATTTATACTCGTCCACAAATGGTTTTGTATTTTCCAATTAAAATGTCTAACATGCTAATGAAACGTAACTATAATATATGCCATCTTTAATTTGGACATTAAGGCTACATTTGGAGTTTTGGTTAGGCTATTGGCCATCTTTAAAGGGTTAGTTCACCCAAAAATGACAATTCTGTCATTAATTACTTACCATCATGTCGTTCGACACCCGTAAGACCTCATGATTCATGATTCGGATCGCGTGTCAAACCGCCAAACTGCTGAAATTTGGCGATCCAAACTGCTGATTCGACTCACTGATTCATAACGCTTCGAAGCTTCATGATGCCGTGTTTTGAAATCGTCATCACTATATAAGTCGTTATTTAGGGTTTTTTTGCGCACAAAAACTATTATCGCCGATTCATAAAGTTATTTTAGAACCACTGTAGTGAGATGGACTTTGTAACGACGTCTTTAGTACCTTTTAAGGGTCTTGAGAGTGTACCGTGCATTGTGCCAATGGAGGCCTTTCTGAGCCATCAGATTTCAACTAAAATATCTTCATTTGTGTTCCGAAGATGAACGGAGGTCTTACGGGTGCCGAACGACATGAGGGTAAGTAATTAATGACAGAATTTTCATTTTTGGGTGAACTAACCCTTTAAGTGTAAGCTTACTAAATCGATTTTGTGTTTGGTCATTTCATTTTGGTAATTTCTCCGCTAGCTAATAAGGATAATAGAAAATGTCATAAAGCATAATTGTGATTTGCATTTGGTATATTAGCCTATTAGAAATAGTACTACGTCTGGGCGCATATCCTTGTTTGCACCTGCTTTTCCGAGGCGGAGAATTTTCACCGCAAAATAGAGACGCACTGTCAGTGGCGGTTTTAGTAGGCTACATAACGTCGAATACATAATTAGGCGCAGTTAACGCTTCCCCTCCCATCTCTTTATGTGATCCTCCCATGAATGCATATGCATTACACGGAAGGCGCTATTAGCCAATTTCAGTTTCAGCGCCAGGCAGTTTGCGTTTCCACCTCGATGCGGCCTGTTAGTACATACCTCGCCATGCTTTCATGCGCAGTTTGCGAAACAAATACGCCTGAAGTGGGTGCAAAAGCGTTAGTACATCTGGCCCTGAGGCCTGTAGCTTATAAACTAGGTCATAGGGTAGTGTCAAGTGTGGACATCACACACACAAGCCTGTTGATCTTGTTATTGTAAAGAGGAGGGGCTTTCTCTTCTCAATTCAAGGCCACTCGATGACTGACAGGATGACTGTGCAGTGTGCAGGATTTACAGAAAGGGCATAGAGAGGCCATCAATGGCTAAACTTATTCTTAAAATCAGAATGAGGCGCAGATAGACAAACTTATAGCTTACAACTCTATTATATTCTATGACTATCTCTTTTATACTAACAGGATGGCTTACCAACAGGACAGGAGACACAAATGTGACCAAGATAAGGTTACTACAGATCATCTTGAATCTGTTGAAAAGCAATGGTCATCAAGATGAGGTAAAGGTCTTCTGTTAGACCTGGGATTGGCTAAGATGTTCAGTTCCAAATAGATAAATACTGAGAGAAGTCAAAGTAAAGAGCAGTTCCTGGGCCAGAGGCCCCGAGTCCTGACGTGGGAATCTTCAGGAATATTTTGAATTTGTACCTGACTGTTCCTGACCAGCTGTGATTGTCCTGTGTTGAGATGAGACAAATACTTTTTCACCGTGGCCTGCATTTTTGAACAAGACCTTTTTATGAAAAATCCACTGCATTACAGCTAAAATTACTGTTATGGTACCCATCAATGTCTATATTTTAGCTATGCTACAGCTGATTCTAAAGATGTGTGGCTGGGTAGCAGCAATTCTTTTTCAAATTGAAAATAATAATAGAATCATTGGTTTTACATGGTTACAATGTGAGATAATATTAATATGAAATACAGAATTTGGACAACTATTCCAAAGTTGCAAGCCCGTTGTACATTCTTTTGCCCCTATAGGATACACACACATCCCTTTCTACGTGAGTGTGGTGTTGACTGGAAAACAGTCTGTACCTTGCTGCATCATATCCTCTTCCTGACCAGCTGACTCCCTAGCAGGGATACTGTCTTCAACTTCAGCTACCTTCTCCTTCTCCAGATTTCGGGAGTGTAAAGAAACAGAAACAATTTTACAAACACTTTTGATAATAATTATGAACATTTAGAAATCACAAATATGAAATAATTCTAAATTAAATTATTAACCATAAATGTACAATAATTACCACCAAATACATGTTTCGATTTTGAACATTCACTCACACTTCAGGATTGACCCAAAGACCTCCTTCAGCTTTCCCAGAAGCTCCTCATGAAGATTCAGCCCAATGCTGCTGATGACATCTGCAGTAAATGTTGATTTTGTTTTCCTCCCCAAAAGTAATATGGGGTAGTATCCAACAGCTTCAAGGCGATCCAGCTAAAATGTGATCACACCAAGATATGTGTAAATTACATTGCAAGTACACTAGTAAACTAGTAACAAACTAGTAATTGTATTACTTATTTCTTTGTTGAATATGAAAAGCTGCAATATGATCTCCATAATGGACATATGGCTCTGCAACCCGATTTCACCCCTTGCTAACACGGGATTACACTGTACATTTTTGTGTTATTCATACAACAAATTACATTTTTGTGTGCTATAGAAATGACATAGTTTTATATTGTGAACGGTTAAGGTTAGGCAAGAACTTACAGAGGTTAGGGTTAAGATTAGGTAAAAGTTTACATAATGTATAATAGTGTACTGTAAGTACAGGGGTCTGCGTGGCATAGTGGGCTAAGTCGCTGCATTGCCGGACAGTCTGCGTCACGATGGTCGTAAGTTCGAGTCTAACATGTACTGTCTGACTTTCCTTGGGCCACCTGCACGAACCAGTGCAGAATTGGCATTGCGCTGCCCAGGGTTTTGTTTACTTAAATCAGATTCTCTATCCTGTCATGTCGCTCTCCACCGACTCCTTTATTGAAGTATATTCGGTTAACATTACCCATAGGTCTCAAACCAGTTCCACGGAGGGACTAGTGTATGCTGGTTTTACTCTTTTACCTTGTACAAAACTGATTGAGTAGGTCAGTAATTGGTTAGGATCTCCCATCATCTGGCAGTCTAGGTCTTAATTGGTCACTACTTGAAGATAAAGACTAAAAACCAGCATACACTAGGCCCTCCATGGAACCAGTTTGAGATCTCTGACGTAAACATTCTGTGCATGATCCGAATAAAGGTGAACAGTGAAAAAAAGTTGTTGATTCAAGCGACATATGGTTGGATGAACCATGTGCGTGCCCCTTGTCATCCCACAGACCTATATAAGCAGTAGCGAAACGGCAGACAAGGCAGGATTTGGAACATGGAATACAGAAGAGAGGAAATTCTATACAAAAATAAATAAATAAAAAGTTATGATTTTAGTTTATATCAAACACAAAACAGTTAGGCGTACCTATTACACGCCACCTTGGCACACTTAATTTTAATTTGGTGTCTCTATAGAAAAAAAAACACAACATTATGTTAGATGTACACCTTGGGGTGAGATCATTCTATGATACAGCTAGCCTATACAATGTAAACCCCAAGAGTTCATTATTTTGTTGAAAATTAATGCACCTAATAAAGTCGAGTAGAGTGATTTTAATATACATATCACAGGTTTAGAGTAGCTAAATGTTTAATAAAAAATTAACAGTAATACTTATATTTCACAACATGTGAGTTCACCTACTAAGAGTAAAAAATAATTTGGGTAAAAAATAAATGTGGGCACACTGAAAAAATGGACGATTGCGGTTGCAGATTAACATAAAAATATTATGTTTGATTAACATAACTATATTGTGTTTAACAGTTATTGTATTTTGGTGTTTAACACAATATAGTTATGTAAATCAAACATAATATTTTTATGTCAATCTCACAACCCAGCTTTCCTTTTTTTCAGTGTAAGTATACTTACATACAATGCAGATTAAAAATGTTCAGAATAATCTTAATTCAAAAAGTCAAACTTTACAGTAAATTGCATTCTTATTAGTATACTTACCACTTTGAAGCTTGACTCTAGCACATGGGTTTGGTTACAGTTCTTCTTTATGTTTTTGACATATTCAGACTTCTGAGCTGCAAACTTGGTTCTGGCCTCAATCAGTCTTTTCTTGTAAGGCTGCTGTGCTTTGCAGTGAGGGCATTTTTTGCATGCAACATATATTAAATGCTGGCAAGCAACACACTGACGTTGGAATGCACTCTGGTCCAGACGTGTGATGTCACAATAATCGATTCCCACCAAGGCCTTCCGCTAAAATCCTCGAATCAGTATTTATGCGCGTAGGCGTAGTTTAAGTAGCCTGGGTTCCCATTGACTGTATATCTGGAGTTTTCCTATATGCTGCCGCGCACGATGTCTGACGTTAGCAATGCTATTCTAAGCGTAGTTCTGAAATTGTCATCTTTAACGTCCGACTTGAGTGCGTTCACACTTCACAATAACTGAATCCAAGTCGTCTAAATCAGAATTTTTAATTCTAATGTGAACTGAATAAACAGAATTGCTGTATCCTAACGAAATCATAGAAGTATGTTGCACACTTTTAAAATAGATCCATTGGTTGTGTGTGTAATGCATGTTAAACTTTGTCATTTTTGCAGCAATTGCAAATTTGGACAAGTTATCAGTCGTCTTGTAAAATAAATCTGAAATACAGAATGAGGGGGGGGGGGGGGGCAAGCTTGTGAGACATACAATAGGTACACAATACAATCAGCAAGAATACATGCAGTGCTAAAATGTACAACAGTTGTGCATGTTGTTAGTTATAAAAATTAATAATAGTACATTCTCACCATCTGTTGTATCAGCAATGTCTTCTGATGAATGTGAGAACAAGCTTGGACCCCCTGTGGCCAGCCTAAACAATAATGTATATTGTAACTGGCCCCCCTAACAGTACAACTGGCCCTTCTAGAACTGCCACTGGGGCGTAGGACTAAATGAGATGTTGGAGGGGACACATTTCATATTTGTAAGTGTTCTTACTATTATACTATGCCAGGGATCTCAGTGCAAATTGTAGTTAGGGTCGCTGTGAATTCCATCACAGTTGTTAAGTGTGAATATATGTAATCATCCCATATATGTTCTGACTTAAGTCTTGCATGTTGAATGAGCTGTGAAAAGAATCAGACCATCTCGTACCTTGTTATCAACAAGATAACACTTAAAGTGTGAATTGAACATTATAATTTGATTATGCTGAAAAATTGGGTAACCCATTGTGTGTGTGTGTGTGTGTGTGTGTGTGTGTGTGTGTGTGTGTGTGTGTGTGTGTGTGTGTGTGTTATTGCAGCTTATAGAAATAAAAGATATGGTATCGCAAAAAAATTAGAATACAGATTTTCTAATACAGAAATGTCAACCTGAGAAGCATTTGCAGAGACTTTTTATCTCTCAATCTGGTTCAGTACAACCACAATCATGTGCTGACTTCAGATGCACCTGTATATATATTTTCAACCACTGTCGAAAATTTCTCTTTCTATAAAAAATTTCTTGACCAAGGATCATTGATTTCAGAAGAGGCTTTATTCACACCAAACACAGCAATGAAGCCGGAGGGCCGTCAGCCACCGGCCCTCCTGCTACTTGACTTTTCTGTCATATATATACCATAGTTGTCTTCCTATTTTGGTAACCACTGTTGTCTTCCTAACATGGTAACAACCCCTGGCTCACATATCACCACATTCTAAGTTCTAATTCTGTTCCTGTCCTTCTAAAGGGCATTCTCAAAGTCAGCACACATTTAAACACAGTCAGCAACCATTTGACCACCCTTGAAACATCATTACACATTTGAACATAATAGTGTCTTTTCATTAGCCATGAAATGCTAATATTTACATAATAAAATATTCTACATATTCCCCCCTCTGGGGCTTAACTAAGCCCCACCTTCACTAACCTTTTCCCAGATGTGTAGTTTCAGAATCCAGTTTTTTTTCAGTTATGCTCCCTAATGACTTAAAATAAGTCACTCCGTTTCACTACCAATGACTAGATTATGCAACCACACTCCGGAGGAATATTAGAACCAAACATCTCCTTCCAGATTTTGCTTTTGTTCTCTTTTTCAGGAATGGAGTAAAAGATTCTAATTTCCCTAATTCCTATGTCTTATCATCAGTACATTGTTATAAGCGTGAGTGTGCAATTTGTTCAGCCTTGCCTGTGGTTGTCACAGTTATGTAGTATAGTCAAACATCAAATCATACATTATACTAAAGTTCTTTTTATATTGTAGTCATCTTCTTCTTCGTCCTCATTGGAGGTACTTGAATCAACTTCCAATGCTTGCAAAATCCAGTTTGATTTATCAGGCCAGTCCTTATTGTCCATTGGTTCTCATGGTCCTGAATACCCTCAGATACACCTGGTCACCTGGGTCAACTGGTCAAGATGTTTCTGTCTCCTCACTGGGCTGCTTTCTTTTTTTCTGTAAATATATATCTTTACATATTGCAGTTAGTTTCCTCATATAAGATCTTAATTCCATTTGCAGTTGTTCTATAGGCATTCCTTTGTATCAATCAATTTTAATCAATCACCCTCTGCAATATGGTACAGGCATGGGTCGACCCGTAAGCATTCCATGCGGTGTTAAATGTATGATTCTGTTAGTTTGCATGCGACAACTCATTAGTGCAAGTGAGGCCTATAAATGCAACCAAGTCTTTGTTTTATCTTGTTTTACAGTTTTTTGAATAAACGCTGACCCGTTATCTGAACTTATTTCTGATGGTATTCCAAATCTAGGAATTTAACTCTTTTCCTGAACCCTCATCTGCAGATGGTACTACTTTTACCCATCTGCTAAATCAATCAATTATCACAAGCATAAGCATATATCGTTTACCTTGTACTCGCTTTATCATGTCCACATAATCCATTACCAGATGTCTAAAATTGTCTACCATCGCGTATAAATATGGAGACCAATATCCTTGTTGTTTAATTTTTCTTATTACTTCTTCCCCCCCTCGCGCAGTGATCAAATCCCTGCGCATCTGAAATGAGAATGTTCAAAAGCATTGTTGGTGCAACAATCTGTCCTTCATGTGAACGCCAAATATCTTTGTCTTTTCATCTGTTTTGGCCCCCCTCTGATGCCACATAGTGTTCATAAGGGCCTGCTTGCTGCTGTATTCGAACAATATTTTCCAGTTGTTGTTGTGGTTCTATCAAAACTACTGGAGTAAGTATTGCCACTAAACATCCTTAAATAGCTCACTCTCAACAGTCTCTATTGATTGGGATTTTGCTATCGTTTATGTTTGTCCTTTTTGATTTATAATTATTTCTTGAGTAATCCCCATTAATTTAGTTTCACACAAGACTTTTATGAAATTTTTTCAACAGAGAAAAATTTTTATGGATTTATTGTTGAATTCCACTGGCATTGTTCAGCTTTTTTCATCATTGGCTGTAAATCTTTTGGCTTCCTAATTCTTTCCTGTATAAAGATACGTGGAACAGACTATGGTACATTGAACCAATTTTTTTGTAAATTCATTTTCAGTTATTTTCATTGCTGCTCCCTGCTTACCTATTATGATGTATTTTGAGGTAATCTCAATTTTATTTTATTTTTATTTTTTTTTACTATCTGTTTCTTTTTGCCATTTATTTTTTATTTTTCCATCTCTCTCATTGTCATATATCATATATCAGTTAAATCCTGACTTTGGTAACTGAGCTTCAGAAATCTGCGCTTCAATAAACTTTCCCCATTTATTAATGATTTGTCTTACATCACGCTTTTGGCTCAGAAATCATCATTTGAGTTCCTATTCCTTGTAAGTCTATATACACTCCTTTTGGAGAACACCAAATTTGAAATCCTAATTTACATAATGCATCTCTTCCTAACAAGTTTACAGGAGTTTGATTTGATACAAGAACTGGTAAGGTCACACTTTTATTTTTAGTCTGTAAGCAAACTGGAGCTGTCAGAGGAATTAACTGTATTTGTCCCCTGTCTTTGCAAATTTTGAGCAGGTCGTTGCCAACCACCCCACCTTTCACCCCTGAGTGACTGTTTCCATGGATTGTTGGGGCAATTGGTTTTGATATGTCCCAGTTGTCCACTACCCCCTCTGTCCTCCATGCTGTGTATTTCTTTTCCATCCTGCCGGCCCTTGTTGCTGACTGTGGGTGCAGGAATCTGGTGTACATTTGGAGGAATTGCTGCAGTGGGTTATTTACAGAGGTATTCACAGAAGCATTCACAGGAGCACTGCCATTTGGTCTGACTCTTCTCTTCAATGGGTCTCCTTCTGGATTCCCAGTCTCTTGCTTCCATTTTTCGCAATGCCTGCCATATTGCCGGACGATATGCATCAAAAACAGTCTCATAGCAAGAGTTCACAGTTCAGAAGCTTGAAGAATTTCTTCCATTTTTGATCCACTTAGACTTTTCACCAGAAGTGTTTTAATGTCCCCCACAGATCACAATTTGCTCATTGTTTCTTCTTCAAACACTCTAATCCATTTCCCAGCTCTCTCATGGATGTCAGGAAGGCAGTTGACAAGCCCCTCAAAATCTTTTGTCACCCATAATTAAAATAGGAAGTTGTTTTACTAGAGTTCTTATCTTGTAACCACCTTTCTTCATCAAATGTTACCTCCTCTTCATTTTCTATATTTAAACTCTCTAATATATATATTTTTTTCATTCGCCTGTATTTCTGTGCATTGTATTAATTCTTCTATTTCTTTGATGCTTTTATTTAAATCTTCTATTTGTGTTTCTGTTTCACTTTTTTATTTATTTATTTTTCTTTTATTTAATTTTTTTCTTCTTCCTGTCTGTTAACCTCATACTTAGTTTTTAGTTGCTCTAATGCTGCTCGTGCTTGTTCATAACAATCTAACGGTGCATTTTTCTCAAATGTTTTACTTTTCTCCTTTTGTCTCACATCTTGTCTTGTTTGTTTTTCCTTTTCTAACTCCACCTGTCCTTCCATTTGCATTTAGGATTGGGAACTACCCTTCTGGAGTTACATTTGACATGAGTATTTGAAAACATGTTTTCTTTTCTCTTTGTTTCCTTGCCTGTTTTATATATATATATATATATATATATATATATATATATATATATATATATTTTTTTTTTTTTAATAATTCATCTCCTTCTTTTCTAAACAATGCCAGCACTGCTTTTTCCTTTTCTCTTTTAATTTATCTCTTCTTTTTCTTTAAACTGTAATTAATTTATTTGTATTTATTTATTATTATTATTATTATTATTATTATTATTTTTTAAATCAAGGTTTCCATTTCTTCTCATAATGTTACATCAAATGTCCCTTCCTTTGGCCATTTGGTTATCATATTCTTTCTTTGTTTGCCATTTATTTGACATCTTATCTATTAATTCTTTACACAATTGTATTTTGATCCTAGCATTTCCACTGGAGTGGCCATATTGTCCTTTAATCAATAATTATTTTAATATCCAATTTCTAGACTTGATTTACTCTTTAATTTAATGTTCTCAAATTTAATTTTCAAAAGAATAATCACTTTTTCACATTTATTTTTATTTTATTTTATTTAACTTTTACTTTTATCATATGCAAGCTTTATAATATTTTAATCACCAACTGATTTTTAACTTTCCAATTTTTCTTTTACTTTTTAACTTTACTTTGCATGAATAGTATAAAATTATTCACAACTTGTCATATGATTTATTACTTTATTCTAATTCTGCAATGTCACTTTTCCTAACTGAATGTAACATTCACAATCTCACATTCACAATATTCAAATCACTCATACAAGTCTTCTCTCATACTCTCTCTCAAATGAAGCACCCCTCCCCTACCTCTTTCAGAGTTCAGGGGGTCACTGCTCCACAACTTATTTTTAACTCCACACAGACACACTCACATACACTTAGCCACAGACAATCCAGCACTCTCAACACATCAAAATACAATTAAAATAAATTACTGTCCCTGTTAATACACTTCCTCAACATAACAAAATAGGACTATTTTTAAACTTGTGTTCATGGTATACTTCGCCATCAATCAAGGCCCACTTGGCGCCTGAACACATCTAATTTACCTGACTTTATTTTTAACTTTTGTTACTTTGCCATCCATCAAGGCCCACTTGGCGTCCGTAACCACATCTAATTTATCTGACTTTATTTTTAACTTTTGTTACTTTGCCATCCATCAAGGCCCACTTGGCGTCCGTAACCACATCTAATTTATCTGACTTTATTAAACTCCTGTGTCATGCAATATTTCTGCTATCCATCCAGGCCCTCTTAGCGAGAAATAAACACAGCTAATTTACCTGACCTTTACATATCTCTTAATATTCCCAAGGCCATAATTGTTAGAAATTATACTGCATGCATTTATTCTGAAATCAAAAATCCTTTTTAGTTCTTTAAATTTGGAGAAGCTGTCTTACCACAACAGGTACATTTCTGGCGAATAACACAAACTTAAGCAAAAACTGCTTACCTATTCAAATTTGTGGCCACTGTTTGTGCTGATTCGTCCAGGAACGTCCTGCCATGGTTTCTTTATCAGCTCCTGAGTTGTCCCATCTGGGGTGCCATTTATGTCGAAAATTTCTCTTTCTATAAAAAATTTCTTGACCAAGGATCATTGATTTCAGAAGAGGCTTTATTCACACCAAACACAGTAATGAAGCCGGAGGGCCATCAGCCACCGGCCCTCCTGCTACTTGACTTTTCTGTCATATATATACCATAGTTGTCTTCCTATTTTGGTAACCACTGTTGTCTTCCTAACATGGTAACAACCCCTGGCTCACATATCACCACATTCTAAGTTCTAATTCTGTTCCTGTCCTTCTAAAGGGCATTCTCAAAGTCAGCACACATTTAAACACAGTCAGCAACCATTTGACCACCCTTGAAACATCATTACACATTTGAACATAATAGTGTCTTTTCATTAGCCATAAAATGCTAATATTTACATAATAAAATCTTCTACACCACTATGTGTGGACACTCCGCATATGTATTCACATTGGTTGTGTTCTGTTTTGAATTTATATAATCCTGAACCTAGCAGCCAACAAATTCTTCTAGAAGTTGAGGAATGAGGAAAAACTCTACTCGGGACAATGTTCCTCTACCAGTGAGATATTTAGCATCTTGAAATACAATGGTGTGCATAAAACTCCACCAACCTGCTACAGAATACATCTGTTCTCTCCAACACAGAAGTTGATGCATTTCATTCAGTCTGAGTGACCAATACTGAAGATACACATTCATTTGTGTCTGAACATTTTAGCAAAGCAATAAAAATAGTGAAATTTGAGTAACTTCCAAAATACCTCACAAATATATTGTCCAGTTCCTTTACATTTAGGAAGCGATGTGCACATCATCTACAATAAACATGATTGTGCATGCACTTTATTGTTCAATGCTTAGGGTTAGCAGGCAGCACCCATGGTTTGGCTTTAGCAACAGACAGGTTTCCCAGGCAAGAGGCCTAAGGGCAAAACTTAAATTACGCCTATGATTCACATGTGTGTTCACATGTGATTCACATGATTTCACATGTTGAAATATAGCAATGTGTCACAATAAATTACATGTGGTTTTTATACACTTCATATGCATCCACATGTGATCACATGCGTTTACATGTGAAATTCATGTGTTTTTTTGTAAGGGTGTTGTCTTCTTTAAACAAAACACCAAGAACTACAGCAACAAAAACTAATGAGGATTTAACAGGCTGAAGACACACCACAGAGTTGTCAGGCCAGGATGTTACTCCATCAGTTTCGTTGACAGTTCGCAATTTAAATGATACCAATTGTATAAACAATTATAAAATATACCTATTCGCTTATCACAGGTAAATGTAAGATATACATTTTATTTTTTATATGTTTTGTACAATGTACATATGTTTTTTATATTTTTTTTAATTGTTTTTTATATGTTTTGTACAATACTGGAATAATAGAAATCTAGCTAATATATTCAATGAAACGGGAAATAAGTTTGCAATGGTGCCATTTGAACCTGAACCCTAAATTTCCGGAAGTGGGGTTTGCGCGGGCCATATCTATCTATGACGCGAGCGGCACCACTGCGAGTTTAATCCGAGAGGTAAAACAGTTGAACGATATATTGAATAGACAACATCTAAAAATAAGCAAACGTAAAATATTGCGTATTTCTGGAGTAGACGTGACATGGCAAGAAGGAAAAGACTACAGAAACAGATTCCTCTTGATGGGCCTAACGTTTCTACACTCAATGGAGACGTGGACGATTATGTTGATAGTCGGCTAATTGATATAATTAGTTCCGAATTAAGAGACAAAGTAAGTTACATGAAAAGGTAAGCAAAGAAGAATATACGTTATGTTAGCCCAAACGAGTGGTAGCCAAAATAACAATTTATAAGCATTTTAGATCAGTGTTTCACAAACAGCTGTAGGCCCATAATTCAAGACACGTAGGCATAGTAAAATTAATATTAGGGTACTAAAGAGGTACTTTGGCTACAGTCACTTAAAAATGTTGGGAACAACTGTTATAGGTTAATGTTATGTTGGACATTGCTGCATGAACATTTGCTGTGCCTTTCTAGTGAGATATAAATTTTTGTTATATTTAATAGACTCCAATGAATAACTTTTACAGATATATTCTTGAGAAATGCTTTTGAGCATAGATTTAAGTTCCCCATCTGAACCCAAATATGAACTTGATTTACTCAAATATAAATAAATGTAACTAGACACATTCTCAAAACGGATGCAATTATAAAAATGATAACTGTTGCCATTTATTTGCATAGTAGACTATACAATTCAATGAGTACAATTTCATTTAGCTGCAATTTATTAATCAATACATTTATTCCAGAAGGATCCATGTAAGGCCAAATGTAAGAGCAAGAACATTGACTCAGTGCGGTGGAGAAAGAGGGACCAGTTGGGACGATTGACTATTGAGAATCGAACTCCCTCAAGAGATGGTATGTGTTATGTCAATTATAAGCGGCATTCCTCTAAATTGTCATGAATTTTTAGACAATCTCTAAAGTTTTCATATGATTGTCCAGTCACATCTGAATGTCGAATGAGGTCGACACGACCTCAATATGAAGATTCATCAGAAGACATTGCTGATACAACAGATGGTGAGAATGTACTATTATTAATTTTTATAACTAACAACATGCACAACTGTTGTACATTTTAGCACTGCATGTATTCTTGCTGATTGTATTGTGTACCTATTGTATGTATTCCTACACAGGCACTTCACCTCGACGGTTTGAGGAGACACTTCAATTGATTGGTAAGAGACAATGTCAGATACAATATATGTACATAACTAATTTTGTATTTTACAGGATATGAAAATTCTATGGCTGACGCCATTTAGTACAGGGCTGGAAAAAACTGTGAAATACTTTAACTCCATTTATCCCTCTCCTCTAAAGACAAAAATATTCAAGAACTCAAGGAGAGCTTAGACAGCCCAGACATTTATCTATCAGAAACTTGCAACACACGGACC
The DNA here is from genome assembly GCA_023566225.1 of Romanogobio albipinnatus. Taxonomy (NCBI): domain Eukaryota; kingdom Metazoa; phylum Chordata; class Actinopteri; order Cypriniformes; family Gobionidae; genus Romanogobio; species Romanogobio albipinnatus. The sequence goes on along the minus strand of CM042248.1, from coordinate 15,516,687 downwards.
TGGGGTTTGCGGCATGAACTATGTGACGAAAAGTGGCAAAAATCAAGACCACATCTTTTACAAGCCATGTTAACAAGCGGAAGGATACCTCAACAAGCTTGCCAACAGTGTCATGTGGAAGAGGCTGTTATTCGATGCAGAGACTGCCTCCCCAAAGAACTGTATTGCAGTAACTGTGATGTGTCAGTGCATCACCAGTATGTTCTACACAACAGGGAGTCATTTGTGGGAGGCTTTTACAAAGCCATGTCACCGAAATGCATCGTTACAAAAGACAGCACTGGTGAACATGTAGTTAGTGAGCAAGGTATGTGACCGCTATATGGATTGGATTGCATTACATATCAAGTGTAAACTGTTACAATTAATATTGATGTCTGTTTTTCCAGATTGTCTCCTACCGATCGCTTTGCCCAACAAGATTTGCTGTTGTGGTGCTGAGGATGTTTCGGTGAATGCTGGTCGTGCCATTATCTTCATAAATATTAATGGTGCTTACCTTTGCAACATAAAATGTGTAAAGCAAGTACAAAGGCTTTGTATAGTTGAATGTATGGTTGTGATGAATATCTCTGTTTGACCCAACAGGTCGCTATGATCTCTCCCTTCCTTTGGTAACCTGTAAGTCTTGCCTAAAATCGTGGACACCTGAGGTCAAAGACCTTATATTAAATGGGTACTGGCCTGGAACCATTGAGTTTCAAACAGTTTACACTGTCGACCTGTTCAGTACCTTTGAAGACTTTAAAGTCACGGCACCTGGCCTATCCAGACAGGCCTTTGTGAGAATGCTGCAAAGCCGCTCAATGCGTTCTGGCAGAGTAAGTCAGATTTAAACAAAATGTAATAATGTTGAGGATAAATGGGTGAGGGGGGTTATAGCCATTGACATAAAGGTTTGTTTTATAAATAAGAAAGTTGTGGCTAGATGTACAAGGAAAGGAAATGTTGTGGAATCATGATTAGGAGAAGTCAGGTTGTACTGTGCAAAAATGTATCTGTTACTTCTTAAGCAACTCTCACCATAACTAGTTTATTTTATGTTTACTAGGTTGGTACAATATCAGTGGACTGTTTTCAGCGCAGTTTTCTGGAATGGACGTACTGTAGACATGAGATGGAAACACTTCTTGGAGATGACCATTTCTCCTGTCCAGCTTGCAGTCAGGATATGGTGGCAGTGTCTCTTGATGGGAACAGGAAAATGTACAGGTTTAATCGCAACGGGTAAGTTAACAAAGTAATTTATCTTTTAAAAGACAAAACCTAAACCTGTCAGTCCATTCTGTGTTTTTTGTATTTTTGTAGGATAAATGAAAATCCATATTTTGACGGAACCTTCTTTGCCAAAAATGAAGAGGTTGCAGAGTTTTTGCAAACTATTACAGACAAAATCAAAACTGTAAGTTATGGAAAAATATAATCAATTAATGCTTCAGTCATAAGAGACAATTTTATCATGTACAACTTACAGGTCATCTATGATGATGATTTAACAACAATAATAATTGTTTGTGAAAATATTCTCTTAGTCACCAGGCCGACCCATTTGTGGAAACTCACACTTTAAAGCTGGTAGTGAGTCTAACAAGAAGTCTCAATCCAAACTTGATGAAGAGGGTGTGATGATTTCAGTCTGTAGACACTGCATTCTTTTGAATGGTAGGTTCAGCACTCTGATGAACCCAAGCTATCCAAGACGTTCTTGTCTTTGATTATACTAGAATTCTGAACTAACTCTTTTGTAACAGGACTACAGATGTACCGTGGAGAAGTGTTTGCATACCCTCTTTATCTTCAAAAAGAGCTTGGCAAGACACAAAAGATTGAGTTTGTCTGCACTGATGTAATGTGCAAATATTACCCATACTTAAAAAGAGTGTGTGAGGCCTTTCCTGATCTAGAGTATCTTTTGCAAATGCGACCATTCTTATCAGTTATGCATGCAAAAGGTCATTCAACCAAATGTGAGGTAATTGTATTGATTATATATTTCTTTTTAATTCTAAATACATAATGATTATTATATGAGTAATTTTGATACAATGCTGCAATGATTATGCATAACAGGTGGAGTGGGGTGGCTGCAACCAAGAGGGAGCTGGTGAGTTTTAACTTTAGAGCAGTGGTCTCAAACCTGTTCCATTGAGGGCCTAGTGTATGCAGGTTTTCTCTTTTACCTTGTACCAGACTGAGTAGGTCACTAATTGGTTAGGATCTTAATTGGTCACTAATTGAAGGGAAAGACCAAAAACAAGCATACACTAGGCCCTCTGTGGAACCGGTTTGAGAACCCTGAGAACACTTTTGGACTGTCAACATAGAGGCGGCTGGAAAGAAAAAACGCTACGTTGAGTTGTTAAAAACATTTATTTTTAGTAAACTCTGTGTACACAAACAATGTTCTCAATGCTTTAGTTCATGTGTAGAGCCCCTGGTGATACTTAGAGAAAATTTTAATGTTATGTTGAGCCTTTTTAGTGTTTTAGGAATAGCAGTTTTGATGCCATCATAGAAATGCCCATATCACTTCAATTCAAACGGCCATTTGACCGAACATTGGGTCTCATTCATGAAACATTCGTAAATATACGAGTAAATATGTGAGTGATTTGCGCGTAAAGAGACATTCCCGAAAATTCTTCTCCTGATTCACAAATACTTTGTAAACGTCAGATGTGATAGGGAAATGTGTGTGTGGGTTAATGAATTCCAATCAGTCGTAAATGCGTGCACACTCGTTCTCTCAATTACCATAAATCCCGCCCATTAAAACCGACTGACAACTATATATGGGCATCAAATTATGACACGAAACGAAGGATTTCAACATGTCTTCTCAAAAGCGAATGAAGAAGAGAAATTTCTCAGATGCAGAAATGTTTTATTATCAGAAGTTCATTCAAAACGCCACATTTTATTTTCAAGCGTACGTGGTAGGCCTATCAGGTCCTAAAAAAAAGGATTTTTTAGGTAATAATGCTTTTACCTAAATGCTTTAGGTAAAAATGCTTGGCAGAATATTACAGATGCAGTTAATGGAGTTTCATCTGTTAATCGAACAGTCCCAGAACAGAAGTGAAAAGAAAATGGTTCGACATGAAGCTTGACTGCAACACTTGTGACTTGCGGACTTGTAAAAAAATAAATAAATAAATAAATAAACAGCTTGGATATATATATATATATATATATATATATATATATATATATATATATATATATATATATATATATATTTATATATCGTCGCTGTCCGATGAAAACCACGTATGTCCATTTTGCCGATTTTGAGATTTTTCGACGGATTGAATGTCCAGGTTCATTTCCGTATACAGTATGCGTCACATATCTAAATGGCCAATGAAAAGTTGTGAAATCATGTCATCTGATTTTCATGTATATCCATTTGGTGTCAAAGCTGTCAATCACGCCGCGTATCTCCCGCCCTGTGGAAGCATCTCGCTGGTCTCGCCGGTCTCGTGAAATTGTTTCATCGAAGCTCAGCACTGGATAGCCGATAGTACGACATTGAAGCTCTCCGCAGTTTAGTTCTAATCTAGTTCTTCACAGATTAGTTTGCTTGCTAGTATGTAAATAAACTCGGTCTCTTTGATAAGATTCAGCCTTTTTTTTCTCAGTCAAACTGATCAAATTATAGCCTGTAATGCTACTGTCATGATTGTCACTAGAACATGCCTCACTCATACTGCGATCACCGCTTGCCAGAGGCTGAGAATATCCAGCATGTATTCCTCTGTATTCCTCACGTATTCCTCTGCTGAAACGCGACTTTGCCATTCTAATTAATGATCGGAAGAACGCGTATCGACCACCGTTACTGTAAAATATGCACGTATGTCCATTTAAACTCAATTTTGGTCAAATGTGGATTATATTATTACACTGTCAAGAATATGGTTACATGTAAAGATGCCGTACCAAGTATGACAACGCTACATTCAACTGCTTTTGAAATACAGTGTTTTTTTCACTTCCTGAAAAGTAAGCGTTTTGGACATACGTGAGTTTCATCGGACAGCGACGATATATATATATATATATATATTACATAAAAAAAATTAAAAAAAATACTTGCGGACTTGTGTTCCGTTTGCAGATGCTATTACTGGCTCGTAATAAAAGTAAAAAGAAAAAACGTATGTAATTACTATATATAATATTTTTTCAAAATGCTGTGTACATATTTACCCGATTAAGGTGAATTAAAATGCAGCTTATTAATGAGCAAAACGTTCGGATGTAAACGCACTATTTACGCGTGGCTGGGAGCAGGTGTAGATTTTGTTCGTACCAACTAACATTTGGAAAATACGAACATTTTAATGAATCCGAAAATTTACGCCAGAACCTCTTCACACACGATTTACACAAATTTGTTCTGCTCGTGTTTCATGAATGAGACCCACTGAGACTACAATAAATCTTAAACGTGGCTTTTACATCCTAATTATGCTATTAATGAAACGGTTGACTCGAATACATTTAAAAAAAACATTATAGGTTAAATTTTGGCGAGAGTTTCTGCTCTAATGTGGCATGGATTTAAAATGCCCTAAAGGAACCAAAGTATCAATCTTGAGTTCTCTCTGTAAATCATTCCTAGAGTGAGGGGCATGGTAGACAATAGTTTTCCTTAAATAACTCGTTTTATTTGCTTTTTTTATTATTGAGAATATAGTGATCCTAGTTTTTTTTTAATTCAAATGTGCTGACAAAGTTTGTAACAGAACTAGAACCACAAACAATTACATAGTAACCTAAAGATAATTAAGCAACTTCACAAAATAACTTCAAATGCTTTTTAGAGTGATACATCACTTTTGTGACATAAGCATTTAAAATGCTAAATGGCTTGGGACAAATGACTTGTAGTGCATCTGTTTACCACTATTACCATATTTTACGGTCACAGTTTTTTTTCTCGTCTGGCTGGTCTATTCTATATTGGCACTCGGGAAAACACTCATTTTAACTACTAAATATCAATGAACATATTTAAACATCTAAGTTGTAAGTAGACAAGCATAAAATTATAACCATGCCTTTGGTGACCAGTAAAGTGTTTATTTAAAGGGCCTTGAAATATAAGTGCGACTTATACTCCGGTGCGACTTATAGTCCGGAAAATACGGTATGTAGTTTTATATCACATTGCAAGGCCTTTTACTGTCGTCAATCTTTTTTGTCTTTTTTGCTATAACCAGTATTTATCTTTACAGAATCCACTGTGCCCTTGAGACAAAAGAAGATTGTGTTTGACAAGATAATGCTGTTGTCTCGTTTAAAAGAAGAAAAGACTATTCTCATTAAAGAGATGAAACAACACTGGCAGTTCCTGGCTGGTGTCTCCAAGACATTAGGTGAAGATATAAAGTTGGTCAGAGGTGACTTAAAAGAAGGGAGTAAGTATTCATTACTGTCTCTGAGATACTGTATAATTTGACAGGTTTGTGGAGTAAACACTAACAGGTCTTTCTTTTTCATGCCATTTGGTCTAAAAAAAATACATGCATATACATGCAATATATGCATATAATTACTTAAAGGAGCTGTATGTAGTTTTTCAGATTGCAATCAATAAGTTTACAAGCGCGTGCTCACGCGTGCTCAAATTTATGAGCGAGCACTGTGTGTACCGGCCAGACTGAGACGCAACACATAAAGCATCCCACACAACATGCTGGAAACTCAGGTAAACTCCAACTGCAACGTTACAATAATAGGCTACTTTTATCAGCTTGACGTTGAACTAATGCTCCATGTAATGTTACCATGATAAGTATGGAACCCTATCAACCGTGCCGAATTTTGCCACTGCAAGCACCACTTCACACTTTCTTCAGGAAATGTACATTCTAGGTTTGTAGATAAGGTTTCTCCATGATTCAAATGCCCTGCTAATGTTGATCCGTGTTTTTCACCCGAAGTTCATCTGATTCACGTCTGGCCTTACGAGCTTCAGCAGAAAAAAAGTTTTTTTGTTTTTTTTTATCAATATGTGGAGTTTGTGTTGGAGTCCAACCCTGTATCACATGAAATACGTTCTGAGGAAACTATTTTGCAAATCGCAATTACGTTACATGCCAACATATAAGCAGTGCTATTACGTTGGTCCTTAACCTAATATAGCCAATTTATTGCAGTGCTATTACGTTTGTCCTGAACATAATACATCCAAAGCAGGTTTCTTTACACACGTAGCAGCTAATGCTGTTCATTTTGTTTTAATTATTTACTCCCTTTTTTCTCATCGGGCTACAAAATATTATCTATGCCAGGGGGAGTCAAATGGCGGCACCCAGATAATTTTTATCTGGCCCTCCAACTGGTTTTTGATGTTTAAAACCCCTCGCAATCTGATATCAAAGTCCCCGCAAAGGTTTAGCGCTTTCAGCGGTGAGTTTAACAACGCACGTGATCATTCAGCATTTAACAACGCACGTGATCATTCAGCGGTGAGTTTAACAACGCAGCGGTGAATTTAACAACACTCAACTGCAGGTAAAACGGCATTCAGAGGTGAGTTTGACCAAAGCAACCCTCAACTGCAGGCAAAACGACATTAAAAGGTGAATGTAACAACGCTCTAAGACGCTTGAAAGTAAGCAGTTTAGTGTTTTCTATAAAAGTATAGCTTTCTGCACCAAATGTGCAGCTTACGTTATTAAATTCAAGTTTAAGTAGCCTATTAGGCTAACGTTACATTAGCTCACAACTATTATCCAACATTATAAATGTATAAATATATTTATATATTTATTTATTTTAAGTTCTGCTGTGGCTTTGTTTGGGAATTCTTTTTATATTAAAATAAATGGGGAATTTATATATATATATATATATATATATATATATATATATATATATATATATATAATATAAAAATCCCTATACTTGCATTTATTAACTGATTGTCAAATTTTGTTATAAATTGTAATTAACAATATTAACTTGTTTTTTCACTGTATAAAACGAATATCACATTCAATCTAGCCCATTCTGGCAACACAGATTAAGAGAATACTGGTGTGAAATGTTCAATTCAGTTTTTTTTCCTCTTTTTTTCTTTAGGTCCCTCAAATTTGGCAGCTTCAAAGCACCACAGACACACACAAAGGCACTTTTAAAAGCCACGCCCATCTTGTTACTCTGTACTAGTGATGGAAATTTCGATTCTTTCAAGAGATTCGTTCATTTTCAGTTCGTTCATCAAAATGATTTGTTCACTGATATGTTCAGTGACCATTTTTTTATATATTCCATAAATATCCCAGCAGGTGGCAAAAAGAGTGTCTTATGCGTTATTTCTTAAGTCAACGAACGTATTTACTTACAAAAAAAATTATTTGGCTTTATTAAAATGTGTGCATAATCTATCATTAAATAAAATAAGTCTAAATAAGTGGTTTAGATGACCAAAGCACAAAGGTTTTCTTGCATGATTAACATTTAATTGTTTGGTCAGACATTTACACATTCATATATCTGGGATTATGGTAAACGAGTCTGTACTCATCAGTCAGTCAGTCTCTCTCTCTCTCTCTCTCTCTCTCTCTATAATATTTTCAAAACTCCGACAAGAATTGATGTCATGGCAACGCGTAATGATGCAGTTGTGGAAACGCGTGCATTTCCCCCTTGACGTTTTAACTCACTTGCCTAAAGACTAAACATGTAATTTTTTTTTTTACAAAAGAAATTAATCAATCAAAAACTTACTTTGGCTGGGCAATAACTTAGAGCTGCTGTACAGCCAAAACAAATCTCTGTTCAATTAATTTCCTATTATTACCAACCTTCTTTTGTAAAAAAAAAATTACATGTTTAGTCTTTAGGCAAGTGAGTTAAAACTCAGTTATTGCTATAAAAACTCTAAATCTCTACAGTGTGTTTATGGCAAGAAATGACAACGCAAACACACTGGTGTCGTGATTTACTATCTAACAGGGGACCGAGTCATTGTGTTTAACATAATCATTCAATGATGATCTGCAATTAATACATTAGAGAACTATTTCTGCTTGATTTAACTCTTAAAACTCAGTTATTGCTATAAAAACTATAAATCTCCACAGTGTGTTTATGGTAAGAAATGACAAAGTAAACACACTGGTGTCGTGATTTACTATCTAACAGGGGACCGAGTCATTGTGTTTAACATAATCATTCAATGATGATCTGCAATTAATACATTAGAGAACTATTTCTGCTTGATTTAACTCTTAAAACTCAGTTATTGCTATAAAAACTATAAATCTCTACAGTGTGTTTGAGATGGCAAGAAATGGCAAAGTAAACACACTGGTGTCGTGATTTACTATCTAACAGGGGACCGAGTCATTGTGTTTAACATAATCATTATTTACTATATAAAGAGATGACCTGTGATTATTACCTTAAAGAACAATTTCTGCTTGTCCAGTCCTGTATTTATTTATTTATTTTTTGTTGGTGGTGCAAGAAATCAAATCTCACTCTAAAAATCTAAAAAACAAAGGACATTTTTGGGGATTTTAGAGAGCAGAAACTATGTTTTAATTAAAAATAAGTCACACATTGAAATACCTTTACTGTAAAAAAAAATCATGTCTCCAATTAAAACTTTTCTAGTGACCAATCACATCTACATTTTTCAGTTGGCCAAATTGAATTTCTGTAAATTGATGCACTTTAATTAAATTAAAATTCCAGCAATTCAATTTGGCCAACTGAAAAATTTAGATGTGATCGGTAACTAGAAAATGTTCAATTGGAGACCTGATTTTTTTTTTACAGTGTTGGTGTTCTTGAAAATAAGCTTAAATGAGAGATGTGGACGGATCATATACTGTAAGTATGAAGACACAACAGAGACTTAATTTCTTAAAGATAATTCTTAATTTTAAGAATTTTTTAATTTCTTAAAATCTTTTCTGTAATGTCCACAACATGGCTTTTTCTCCGTTGTATGAAAAACAGATTCAAGTATTTTTTCCTCTAGCTATTCAAATGTAAACAATTTTTATAACTTATGGTTTGGACTAATATATATATATATATATATATATATATATATATATATATATATATATATATATATATATATATATATATATATATATATATATAAAATATGGTATATTGTGTATGTTTATGTGTGCTCATTGTGTTCCCTGATGCCTGTGTGAACATTATATAATTATATATATATATATTAAATAATGAAGACAGACTTGACTGCCAGCTCTCTTCCCTTTCACACACACAGCTCCATTGCAGGCTATGGAGGTCCCCTGTTGGATAGGTAGACATCGTTCAGGTCCCCTCTTGGCATGTTTAAAAAAAAAAAAGAAAAATGCTTATTTGAAGTTATATTATGAAAAAAAAACTTAGATACAAAATTTTGTTTTAAGGTCTGTTTCTTCAAAATGACTAGAAACACAGGTCCCCTCTTGGTCAGTGTGGAGTGATGGTCCCCTGTTGGTAATATAGACGTGTATGTGTGCGCTCGTGCAGTAATGTTTGTTTATGTGGGCTCAAGCTCAGGCGTGTGTGTGTTTGTGCGCTCCTGCGCTCGTGTGGGAATGTTTATGTGGGCTCAAGCACAGGTGTGTGTGTGTGTTACAACCGGTATGTATTATATAATCAACCATTTTTTATGCTATTTGAAATGAAATAAAGTATCTCAATGTTGTTGTTTTTATGTCCAAACAGGTGCATGGGTGGAGTGGACCTATCAGATGCCCTGATAAGTTATTATAAAGTCATCCACAAGACCCAGAAGTGGTATAAGACTTTTTTTTTATCACTTCATGGACATTGCAGTTGTGAATGCCTTCCTTCTCTATAAGGACATCACTAAAGGAAAAGGACAGGTACCCATGCACCAGAAGGCCTTTAGGGAGACACTAGTTGAGGAGCTAGCAGCAGCAGCTGGCAGACCCGCTCCATCACACACACCACGCACTGCACATCACAAGCCTGTGCATATCACTGGACACAGCACTGCAGGTCGTCTGAGGTGCAGACATTGCCAGGCAAAGACACCAGTAAAATGCTCCTCCTGCGATGTGCCTTTGTGCTTTATTCCAAGCAGGGATTGTTATAATGATTGGCATGTTGCTAATAACATTTTATAGGTGTTAGGTGTTATGTTAGGTGGGATCTGTATACAAATATGATTTGTAAATAGTTTGAAATGCATATAAATACGTGTGTGTGTGTGTGTATATATATATATATATTTATTTTATAGTGAGTTCTAAAATTAAAGTGTTTTAATGCATAGCAGTTTTGTCTCTTTATTTGTAGAAAGTTTGGTTTCAAGAATTGGAAAAAAAAACACTATAATGTGTTTATACTTCAGTAACTATGTATCAGCAATTACTGACAGTGAATCTGTATAAGGTATATAATAGCTCTACGTGTAACCTTTCATTAGAGCCCAAAATTATGACTGTAGAGTAAAGCATTCAAGAATAGCAGCATGTTATGTGTCTGTGGTTGCAAAGGGTCATTTGGAGTCTCCAAGTGGCCTTTTTTGGGGAGCGCCTAGACATAAACTTAGATAAACATGTGTAAAATACTCATTATCCAAGGTATTGTTATCAAATTTTAAACTGGGTTTGGTAAGGCTTCATGCTGTGATCCCATTGTGTTTTCCAGCTAATACCTCCCAGCTGGAGTTATCTGCAGTCATGTTGTTACAAATAAAAATGTAGGCGGAAATTTTTTCCCACTTTTTTAGTGTGTTCAAAGTTCTATTACTCAATACCAGTAAGACTTAGAGTGATTCTGAAGTTCAGTTCAGGAAGAAACCTCAAAGTGTTCCCTTTCAAAAGAGACCAAAACCATGCATATACTCCAAATGGTTCAAGAACAGCAAGCAATTTAATTTGGGGAGGCCTTTTTTTAGGCGTTGTTGGCAAAATTTGCACGAACACTAACAGGTTAAAAAATTATCTATTGAATATTCAAATAAAATGCAAAGAAAAAAGAAAAGTAAAGAAAGATTATTAAACAAGGAATGGGAAGAAGAAATGAAAAATGTGTCAGAAGGAAGGATGGATGGGGGTAAAATAGTGATATTAGAAGAGAAATTGAAAAAAATAGAAGAGGAAAAGTGCATGGGAGCTAAAATAAGAAGTAGAGCGAAAAACGCAGTAGAAGGAGAAAATTGTACAACTTTTTTATGATTTGGAGAAAACAAGCAGAAATGATAAAAGTAATGGAAGGGTTGTGAAAGGAAAAGAAGGTATTTTAAATGAAGTGAAGGATTTTTATGCTATTTTATTCAAAAAAGATGTTATTAATGAGGAAGATGAAGTGTTTTTATTGAATCAAATAGAAGTAAAAGTAAATGAAGATGATAAGAAAATGTGTGATAAGGAAATAAAAGAAGAAGAAATAGATGAAGCTATAGATCAGTTGAGTAATGGGAAAAGTCCAGGCCTGGATGGTTTACCATCTGAATTTTATAAGGTTTTTAAGAATGTTTTAACACCAATTATGCATGATCTATTTATTGATATTTTCAAACAGAAAAAATTAAGTGAAAGTATGAAGAAAGGAATGATCAAGATTATATATAAAAATAAAGGAGAAAGAGAAGAGCTTAAAAATTATAGACCATTGAGCATGTTAAATACTGATTACAAGATACTGGCCAAGATTCTGGCAAACAGACTGAAAAAAGTGATTCAGAATATTATAAAAACAAATCAAGCTTATGGTGTTTTAAATCGAGATATATTGGATATAGTAACAAGTATTAGAGATTTAATATGGTATATGAAAGAAAAAGGGGAAGAAGGATATTTGTTAAGTATAGATCTGGAAAAGGCTTTCGATAGAGTAGAGCACAAATATTTATTTGATATACTGGGGAAATTTGGTTTTGGGGAAAATTTTATTGCATGGATGAAATGCTTATATAAATGACATTTTAAGTTGTATAAAAGTAAATAGGTTTTTAACAGATTTTATTAAGATATCAAGGTCTATAAGGAAGGGATGTCCTTTGTCAGCACTACTTTACACTTTAGTTGCTGAGCCTTTAGGACTTGCAGTAAATAAAGAAAAGCAAATAAAGGGGATAGTTTTGGAAAAGGAGGATGTGCAGTCTAAAATTTTTCAATATGAAGATGACACTACCTTGTTTTTGGGGGATGATTTTATATGGATGTATTTTAAAGACATTATGATAGAGGGGATACCAGAATTTTATAAAGAAGTTTTAAAAGCATGGAAGGGTTTTAAAGAAAATTTATATATTGAGTTTAAAGGGAGAGAACAATTATTGAAGCAGCCGCTTTTTTAAAATCAATATATCAGAAACAATAGAAACACCTTTTTTTAATATAAGAATTGGTTTGATGCGGGATTAAAACAAGTTAAAGACATTTTATATGAGGTAAAACCTGGATATTTACCTTTACAGGCAATCATAGATACGTTAGAAGAAAATGAAGAAATAGAAAATAAGCAATTGATTAAGGAGCAATATTTGAAAATAAAAGAAGCCATACCAGTAGAATGGATAAAAAGTATTGAAGATAAGGGAAAAGCAAATGAAAAAAACTGAAGTATTTTTAAAAAGAAAAGATGAAAAAATTTATTTTAATGATTGTATTTTAAAAATGTTTTATGGGTGTTTATGCAAGTCTGTATTTGTAAGACCAAAAGCAATTGAGTACTGGGAAAAACTGTTTGATAATTTTGATGCATCAAACATATGGAAAAATGTGAGAATGAATTTTAAGAGTCCTATATTGGAAAATTTTGATTATTTATTAAGACACAATTGTATAAAGACAGACATGATATTGTATAAAATTGGAATGATCCAAGATGAAAAATGTAAAGTATGCATGCAAAAAAAAGAAGGAGTGTTGCATTTGTTTTTAAATTGTAAAAAGTTAAATGTTTTTATGGAAATGTTAAAAAAAGATGATAGGCGATTTTTTATTTGATAAAATAATAATTATAGAAAAATGGGAAACAATGTTTTTATTTGGTTTTAATGGTAAAGCTAAAAATATGTTTGCTCTTAATTTTATGCTAACAGTAGTTGGCATCAGGAGGGAGAGAAAGCTCTCCCAAACTTTTCTTTGATTTAAGATTTAGTGGAATATTATCCAGTTTTATTTTTTGGGGATTAATTAAATTTTTGGTTGTGCTGCCCTGAGTAGAAACAGCTGCTCAGGGGAGGGCAAAATTAGCATTTTGCTCTCTACGGACGGATCGACGGGTAAAGACAAGGACATGGCAAAAGACAAAGAACAAGCTCAAGGAATTGAGGAGGAGCAGGGGCGAGTGCAAAGAGGAAGAGTGGAGAGAAGAGGAAGAGGAAGAGTGGAGTGAACAAAAGGAGTATGCAAAGGAGGCAACAATGATTATAAATGTGGCGGAGGTGGATGGAGGAAAAGCGGAGGATGTGATCGTTGCTCTGATAGCAAAGGTGGGAGTAACAAAGGTGTTGGCGGTGAGACTAAGATTGAATAAAGAGTTTGAAATCACGTTGGGAAATGAAGACATCTGTGAAAGTTTAGAAGATGGGCTATTAATCAAAGGGATCCATTGTGAGGTGAGGAAGTTAAGCACAAGGGAGTGTATTGTTTCTTTTATGCACCTGCCGTCCTACATAACAGATGAAGAGATCAAGAGTAAGCTGAATGCATGGGGAGTCTCGATAACATCGGAGATCAGAAGGAGGTACTATCCGGGCATGAGCATCACAGATGGGACTCGGTATGTGAGTTAAATTCCCAAGGGACGTTGTCTCTCTTCCATACAGCACACGTTTTGAAACTGCAGAAGGGACACAGTATTTTAGAGTGATACATGACAGACAGGTCAAGATTTGCCGTCTGTGTATGGGTCCCGGGCATATAATGAAGGACTGTCCCGAATTCAGGTGCCATGACTGTGACGAGATGGGGGACTTCGCAAGGGAATGTGATGCGGCAAGATGTCTTGACTGTAAGAAGGTGCTCGGAAAATGTGAATGCCAGATGGAGGCGGAGAATGTGGAGAATTTGGGAGGAAACAACGCAGCAGCGGGGGAAACACAAAATGAAGAGGAGGACGATCAGGAGCTAATGGAAGAAATGGAGCAAGAGGAAGGGGAACAAGTTGGAGAGACAGTGGAGAACATTGGGGGAAAATGACAAGAAGGGGAGAGTGCGGAGAGTAAAGAAGGAGAGCAGGGCTCATTGGAGAGCCAGGAGGAGGAGGAGGAGGAGTTGGAGGAAGAAAGAATGAAGGACAGTAAAAAAGGCTGGGAAAAGGTGAAACCAACAAGACGACGTCTGTTAAAGATAAGCAAAAGCATGAAAAAGCCAAAAGAAGACATTTGATGGAAAGGGGAATGGAGGGTGAAGGGATAAAGAAAGGGGGAGGTGATCAAAATAGATTTGGGGTATTATTGGGGAGGAGTGATGAAATGAAATGAGGAAGGAAATGTGGACTCTTTTTTTGTACAATGGTTCTGAGTATTGCAACCATTAATAATCGTGGGATAGTAGATATGGGAAAATTTGAAAGGCTGAAAGATGGTTGTAAAATGGCAAAAGTTTTAATGATTCAAGAAACGAATTGGAGAGATGATGTAATGGGTGAGGTTAAAAAGAAATGGAGAGGGGATGTTTTGTGCAACCATGGGGATGGGAGGAGAGGGTGAGGAGTAGCAATCTTAATCAAAAAAGGGGTGTGTGAGGATGTAAGGGAGGTGTATAATGACGAGGAGGGAAAGTGTATAGCTGTGGAAATAGAAGAGGGTGGAGAAAAAATTATTTTATGCAATGTACATGCACCGGTTATAGAAAAGGAAAAAGTGGATTTCTTTAAAAAGCTAAAGGTGTGTATGGGAAAATGGAAAAGATTTTTAATAATTGGGGATTTTAATACAGCGTTTAGTAAGATGGATTTAGCGGAGGGAATGGTCTTTAGATCAGACGGAGGGAGAAAAGAACTGAAGTGTATAATGGAAGAAAATGATTTTGTGGATATATGGAGAAAAAGAAATGAAGGGGTTAGAGAATTTTCAAGACAACAGGTGGTTAATAACTGTATGTGTGCTAGCAGAATAGACTTTGCAGTGTGTAATTTATGAATATGGTTGATAATATTTATTATAAAAAAACATCACTAAGTGATCATAAAGTTGTATGGGTGCAGATTGACTCAAGTGGGACGAACAGAGGGACGGGATTATGGATTCTGAATACAGAATTTTATAAAGGAAATTAGTTTTAAGGAAGGAGTAGAAGAGCTGATAAAAGAAGAACAGAAGGATCAATTGTACAAAGATAAAATAATTTGGTAGGAGAATGTTAAATACAGAATTGGGGCATACGCAAAAAACTTTAGTAAAATGATGAAGTGGATAAGGAATTGTGAAGAATTTTTTTTTTTTTTTATTATTAAAAAAAGATATTCTGAGTGAGGGAGGTGGAAATGTGGAAAGATTTTTAATATTGGAAAAAAACTTAAAGAAATAGAATAAAGGAAATTTAGGGGGGAGGTGATAAGAAGCAGGGCAAAATATGAAGTAGAAGGGGAAAAATGCACAAAGTTTTTCTTTAATTTGGAGAAAAGTAGGCAGAGAGAAGGGAAAATCAAAGAGATAAAGAAAGCGGTAAGATAGTGAAAGAAACAGAGGAGATTTTAAAAGAAATAACAGAATTTTATAAGAAGTTGTTTAGCAAAGGACAAATCGAAAAGACAGAAAAATAATTTTTAATGGGGAAAATAAGGAAAAAATTGGATTTAGATGATAAAAAAATTAGTGATGAGGAGATAAGAAGGGAAGAAACCAAAAAGGCAATAATGCAATTAAAAAATGGGAAAAGTCCTGGAAGAGATGGGCTGTCAGGTGAGTTTTATAAACATTTTAAGGATGTGTTGACACCAATTTTAAAAGAAGTGTATGATGAGATCTTTAAAAAGGAAGAAACAAGTCATTTTATGGGGATTGGGGTTATTAAGCTAATTTTCAAGAAAGAGGAGATAAGAATGACTTGAAAAATTATAGACCAATAACCATGCTAAATACAGACTATAAAATCTTAGCGAAGATATTAGCAAACAGACTGAAGAAAATTATGCCAAATATTATTGAAACAAATCAGGCGTACGCTATCGAAGGAAGGGATATTACAGACACAGTGTGTAGCATAAGGGATGTGGTGAGTCATATGGTGGAGGGAAAGAAAAAGGGATATGTAATAAGCCTAGATCTAGAAAAGGCCTTTGACAGAGTAGAGCATGGATTTTTGTTTGAAATTTTAGAAAAGTTTGATTTTGGACAGAATTTTATAAAATGGTTGAAGATCTTATACAAAGGGGCGAAAAGCCAAATTAAATGCAATGGGTTTTTAACTGGAGCTTTTAGTGTTTCAAGGTCAATAAGACAAGGGTGTCCTTTGTCAGCCCAGCTATATAGTTTGGTAGCAGAATCCCTGGGGTTAGCAATAATGGATGAAAAGGAAATCAAAGGAGTAGATCTAAGACAAAATGAAGAATTACAAAAAGTTTATCAATACGCAGATGACAACGCTATTAGTGAGGGATGTCAAAAGTGTTAAAAAAGCAATGGAAATTTTAGAAAAGTACTGTAAAGGATCGGGGGCCAAAATAAACATACAGAAAACGTTGAACATAGGTGATGGGGAGAACATTCAAAGCTTATTTCCTTTTAAAGAAGAAGGCTTAAAGGTGTTAGGAGTCAGAATAGGGAAAAATGAAAGAGTAATGAGGGACATGATGTGGGATGATGTGATTGGAAGGATGGAAAGGGTTTTGAAATTTTGGAGACTGAGGGATCTAACTTTGAGAGGGAAGGTGTTAGTACTGAATGCCTTAATGTTAGCGAAAATGTGGTATGTGTTAGGAGTTACACCGATGCCAAGGTGGATAGGTAAAAGAATAAAAGCAGTTGTGTTGAAGTTTCTATGGGACTCAAAGCCATCTAAGATTGCATATGAAACAATAATAGGGGATGTGAAAGATGGAGGGTTGGAATTGCAGGACCCAGAATTAAAGAAAAAGTTTTAGAGTCAAAATAGTGAGAAAGTTTTTGAGTGAAGGAAATCAGGCACAATGGCCAGAGATAATGAAGTTGTTTTTAAACAAATGTGGAAATATGAACATTGGGGCAGATATTTTATGGATGAAGTTGAAGCAAAATTTGATGTTTAGAATCCCAGAGTTTTATATTGAAGTTTTAGAAGCACTTTTCCATTCCAAGCAATTGTGGATGAGGTGAAAGAGGTTGATGATGACATAAATGTAAAGATCTTGGAAAAACAATATGAACAGGTGAAAGAAGCTATTCCTGGGCAATGGATTAAGACGATTGAGAAAGAAAATGGAAATGAAAGGGGGAAAATTAAGGTATTTATAAAAGAGAAGGGAGAGGATGTTCCTTTTAATCAAAGTTCAGTGAAGGAATTGTATGTGTTATTTAGGAATTCAGTGTTTAAAGAGCCAGCGGCAGTACAATTTTGGGAAAAAGTGTTTAACGATTTTAATAAGAAGGTGTTATGGAAAAATCTGAGGAAATGGTATATGGATGCAGGATTGGATAATTTGGACTTTTGTATAAGGCATAATATCATATTCTCAGAATTAAAACTGTACAAAATGGGTGTAACTGAAAATGCTATGTGTAAAGTTTGTTTGGTAAAGAATGAGGGAATTCTACATATATTCCTGTTGTAAGATTACAAATTTCAGAAAGTACATTGTATTTAGCATTTAAGTTAAAATAATTATGATATCAGATGATTATTGGAGTCTCCAGCAAGAGTCTCTTTTCCTGCCAGACCTGTTTTAATCAGATCACTGAGATTCTCACCTTTCGGAGCCCAGACGTTGAATCGTTAGGTTGATTGACTTTCACCTTTTGTCTTTAATGGCTCTGGGATGGCTCTTGGAAATGGAGTTCCTGGCCAGTATCAGCATGTGAATAGGTATGCTGATTCAATGGGACTGGTAGTGCTCTCAGAGTAGGGTGTGTTCCCACTTCATTTGCATGCTTTATTCAGATTTCCCGCCTCTATGTAATCCCTCCCTCTTGGAATGTATATAACTACAATGTATAATGTTTTAGTTAGACTTGATGACCTCTGCCGAAATACGTTTTCTCAATAAAGAATCCTGCTGAAGAACCTATCCAAGTCTCCTGGTCTCTGCTTCAAGGAACAAAAGAAGTTCACAACAGTTTTGGTGCCGTGACCCGGATAGAGCTCCTCTCCTGAATCCAGATTGAAACTTCAAGATCTGACTACATTCCAGACTGAATTCTTTCTGTACAACCAAGGGTTGGTGAGTGTCACTCTATCCAAAATAACCTTAAAGACCAGTACAAATTTGTTTTCCTCTGTGCTGCCAGGGAAGTGTTATCAAACAGCTGTAGGGTTTGGTTAACTAAGTTACCCTCTAAAAAGTTTGTTTTAGAGATGATAGTTACCCTCTGTTTTCAGGCAGGGAAGATTGGCATCAAGCTAATAATTGTTTAAGCCTCTGTTCAGGCAGAGAATAATTGTTTAAGCCTCTGTTTCGGCAGGGAAGTATTGTTAAGCCTCTGTATTTCAAGCAGGGAAGATTTAGCATCACAAGCTAAGAAATTTTGTAAGCCTCTGTTTTCAGACAGGGAAGATTAGCATAGTGTGCTAATATTTGTGTTGTCCTCTGTTTTGCCAAAGAAAGTTAACAATAGTTGAGCTGTGTTAACAAGTCTGTTGATCAGAGAAGTTTTAGTGTTCTTATTGTGTGGTAACAAAGAAACTCACAAAAATGTTTAGGAAAAGTGCTAGACTAATCCCCACAACTGAAAAAGGTGGTCTCGCAGCTCGTTTGTGGACAGACAGTGATTTCAATTCACAGTTAGGAGTGCAAATGGATTTAATTGTCACAGAGAAAGTTAGACAAGAACTTACGCAGAAATATGAGATCCATCCAGACAAGACTTGGTCGATTGATGAATGTAAAAAAGTTTTATGAGCATGTATTCGCAAGAACAATGTGAAAGGCATTATTTGTTGTCACAGAGAATTTGGTTTAGCGCTAGCTAGACTAGCTAGTCTGAGCGCATCTCAGAGCTAGAGAAACAGAACAAAGAGCTCTGTGCTAGAGTAACATCTTTGACTAAAAAATATTGAACCGCAACTAAGCTGCAGAGAAAACTGATGTGAATGAAGCTAGTCAGCCTGATAACGTTTATCCTGACTTGCAAGCTTTCTTTGAAAAAGATGTAGCCATTCAATCAGTATCTGATGTGCCTGTTGATTCAGTGAAAGTATGTGGCGCTAGGAGACGGTCTCAGGGAATTGAAGGAACTGAAAGTGTTCCTACCAACTCTTCTGTTGTCCAAATACAAGCTGTTGCCAAAGCGCTAGGACCCAAAGATATCGAGAGACTATCCCAGAGTTTACCCTCAGCATGCACAGAATTTTCTGAATTTAGAAGGGCATTGATCAGTAAAATGCGTCTTTACGACATGTCGTTGCCAGAAGTTACACAGCTGATGTCACAAAACTGTTGAATTCAGATTCAGTTAGAATCTGAGTCTGCTGTTACTTCCGAACTGCAAAATGCCAGTAAGGGCAATTTGAGAGAAGGTGTTGTAAAAATCCAAAAAAATCTCTTAGGACCCAAAATAGATGGTCGAAAGTTACTAGATGTGTACAAAAGAAAGGAGAGACTATAAGTGATTTTGTCAGGCAGCTGCAACTATAAAGATTTTGTCAGGCAGCTGCAACTTACAGTGGAATAGTGGAGGATTCTGAAAGTGTACTAGATGATAGAGAAGCTCTAATCCGTATTTGGGCAGATGGTCTTATAGCTGAGTACAGATCAGCCTTGCCATTCCTAGATGTTACGTGGGCTAACGGAACTCTCAGAAGTAACCTAGACAGGTTAGCTACATGGGAAAGAGATGCTGATGTTAAAACCCAAGTGAGAATAGCAGCAGCTATGTTTAACCCAACGAAACAAGACAATAGATGCACTAAAAAAGAAAGTACATGCCACTACTGTGGAAAATTAGGGCATTGGGAGAAAGAATGTAGGAAGAAGTTGCAAGTTAATAAAAGAAATAGAATGCATAATTCTGCTCCTTCTTAGCCGGCTTACAACCCTGATGTAGTTCCGCAAGTGTCTACTGAAACTTTAGGACAGCTTGTTCAGGCTCTTCTAAGAGCACAACAAGACCAGAAAAAAACTAATTGTTGGGGCTGTGAGTAGCTACCTTTCCCCAGTAATCCAACACAATGACAAAATCATTTTTGTGAAAGGTAGCATACAAGAGAGAGCTATGGTTTTTTGCTTGATACAGGTGCAGAAATTACAGTAATTCCTACAAAATTGGCTGAAGTTTTAAACATTCCGTACAAGAAAACTAAACTTTGTTTAACTGGTGTAATTGGTGAAGATTCCGCTTTGTATGAAACTCCGTCCATAGAGGTACAGTTAGGCCCAAAGACTCTGACTACAAAATTGCTTTGCGCTCCATTAAACACAGGTGCAATTCTAGGCATGGATCTACTCAGACAAGTACTTCTAACTTTAGACATGTCCTCAGAATCTACTAGCATAAAAGTCTCCTCAGCACAAGTTTCTACCAATAATGAAGCCACTCCTGAGTATACTTTCTTACAGAATCATCCAATTTGGGCTAAAGACAAAGATGATTGTGGGTTTTTGACAGGCGTGGAACCAGTCAAATTGACAGGAACTCCACAGTTGACTATGAGCAGTACAAGTGGACACGGTTGCCACAGGGATTTCAAAATTCCCCAACAATATACCATCAGGCTGTCAGACGTGATTTGTGTGACCCAAAATGTCCAGTCAAACAGTCCACAATGATACAATATGTCGATGATATTTTGATTGCCTCTACAGATCACGAGGTACATCAAACTGAATTGAAAGCATTGTTGGACTATTTGCAGGAAAAAGGAGACAAATGCAGCTTTCACAAAGCTCAAATTGCTAAAAACCAAGTCACATTTCTGGGTCAGACAATTGGTGCAGGAAATAGATCTATTACACAGGATCGAGCAGCTTCTGTCAAAGCTATACCTCCGCCTAATACAAATAAAACTCTCAGATCAATTTTAGGAACAGTCAGGTTACTGTAGACCTTGGATTGAAGAATATGCCTCAATTGCACAGCCTCTCTATAACTTGTTGAAAGGCCAAGTTAAAGATTCTGATACTGTTTGTATGGAAGAAAATCAGCTCAAAGCTTTCAATGATTTGAAGAGAGCACTATGTCAAGCACCAGCATTAGGAATTGCTCAATCTGATAGGCCCTTTGTGCTTTATGTACATGAACACTTAGGATTCATGACTGCATGTCTAATGCAAGATCATGGGGGCAGTTTACGCCCAATTCATTACTATTCTGGTAAACTTGACATAGTCGCTCAAGGGATGGGCCCTTGTCTTAGAGCAGTGCAGGCAGTTCATCTAGCCCTTCAGGCTTCATCAGGAATGGTGTTAGGACAGACGATAAATGTAAGATGTCCGCACTAAGGAATCAAGCAAAAGTCACTTGTGTCACCTCCTCTCGTTGGGGTAATTGGTTAACGACCCTCACAGCCCCGAACATTATTTTACAGCGTGCACCAGTCACGAACCCATCCTCATGTATGATGTCGGCAATGACTGAAGTTCCCTTTCAGTCGGTCACTACGACGTACGTCGGTATTACCAACGAATTGGGATCACTTTAGAGAGCCCCTATCAGCTTCGAGATTTAGAGAACAGGCCAATGGGCCATTGGCGTGCGAGATTTGCATCTCGCGCTCCGCCCCGCACCGCGGGTATAAACAGGAAGCGAGAGCATCGCACTGACGTCATTCACTAAGGAGCCGAACGGCGTTGATGAAGCAAGCCTGCTTTTCTAAAAGAAAGCCTATCTGCAAGAGAGATGCTCCAGAGAACGAGAAGGACGCTCTGTGTTGGCGAAAAGGCACAATCAGTGCGACCGCATGTTCACCGCTGCTTCAGCATAACAAACTGCTGTTCTCACAGCAACTGTCGGTCTGGTGAGGGCGTTTGTTTCAGTGAGTGCACCACAGGACTGCACTTACCACCTGTGTGTTGCCGCGGTCTTCCCCTGGGTGCTTCAGCACTGTTTAAAGAGCGTTTCCTCACAAAAGAGCAACACGGGTGTGACACTGCGTCTTTTTCAAGACGTCATTCCACTCGTGCGTTTCTGGATGCGGTTGTTTCCTGTCCTGACGGCCACGATCCCTCTCGCATAAACATGTTGAGACTGTTCGTGGGTGATCCATGTTCTCTCAGGGGAATGGGATTACGTCGACGCGCTGGTCATCTCGCCTTCCGCGTGAGGGTTTGAGTGTTTGAGTGTTCAGCGCGCCGTGTGCCGTCTAGCTGCCGAGTGACAGCGCGGGTTGCCACGGCAGCTCAGCGCGCGTCACTCGGCGGCTACGCATGTTGAGACTGTGTTTGTGGGTGGTCTATGCTCTCTAATGAGAGCATAGCCACGTCGGCGCGCTGTTCGTCTTGCCTTTTTCATAAGGGCTTGAGTGTTCAGCGCGCCGTGTGCCGTCTCACGGCCACGCCCACTGTTTCACATGTCTGCTGGTAGCTTACAGATGGGATTGCTGGTCCTAAAAAATAAATAAATAAAAAAAATACATAAAAAAAAAAAAAGGACCTAGCGTTTCGTTTGGGGCTCTAGCAGAGGACAGATGTCAATCGCTGCATCGGAGAGAGGGCTGTTATGTGTTGAAAATGAAGATGATGCTGAGATTCCCACTATAATAGTGGGCGCTCGTGCTGAATCCGATTCATGCTCGACAGCCATGCTTTCCCGGGTGGCTGAGGCATAGTGCAACGCATAAACCGCCTTGCCTGCCCCTTGCCTTTCCCGGATGTGTGTTGGAAGGCTTTTGCATTATGGAACTATTGGTGCCAAAATATGGAACACCAATAGGGCCATAATCTGTATAAAGTTTTCCTCTCTCTCACTACCCTCATCGGTGGGGTGGCAGTGCCACTGGCAGGCCACCTCCGCCCTGCTTAGGGCATGAGGGTAGTTCTCAGCCGAGGTTGAGCTGCGCACAGCGCTGGCCCTTGGCTAGACGATGTCCAGAAACACAATTGACCCGGATTTGGTTCGGGACTGTTCTTCCCCCGGAGGAGGGCCGGGTAAAAAACATTAGTAATTCTGTTCCGCCACTGGGGTTAAAAACAGCCAGTGGTACCCAAATATATATATATATATATATATAAAAAAAAAAAAAAAAAAAAGAGAAGAACAGTTCCCATATCTCTGGGTCTCGGGAGTTCAGGAATGGCAGCGTGTGACGCTACAAGCCTCGCCGCCCTCATTCCCCTCCCCACAAGAGGGCGAGAATCGCAGTGTGTGACGCTACAAGCCTCGCCACTCTCATTCCCCTCTTCTCAGCGGTGTGTGGACGACAGTGCGCGACGCTATGCCTCGCCGCTCTTGTTCCCCGCTGAGGAAGGAGGTGAGGCAGACCGTGTGCAACGCCACAAAGCCTTGCCACGCTCAGCCCCTCCTTCATTTGGAGAGCGCGCTGGGCGGTGTACAACGCTCCCATGCCTTGTCAGCCTCTGGTGCCTCTCCAAATCGCCAGCAGGGGGTGCCGGCTGTGGGAACGCACTCAAGCGGCCTTCCCACACTCGCGCACCCCCTCAGCGGATGCAGGTCGTGTGTCAGACCCAGACCCCTACACGGACCACTCCCATGTTGTCCTGGGGTCCCTGCATTCCGCCTCGCTGCCCTGCTGCGGGTACGTCTGTGGTACCGATGGCCCCGCTTGTTCGGTCTGGGGGCCTGGCTAGCGCTCCCCAGCCCGTCTCGCTGGGTCATCTGTACCATCAGACTCGGCTTGCGATTCAGTTCGCCCGGCGTCCGCCCAAGTTTGGGGGCGTTCACGTCACGTCTATTGCGTGGGTGGATGCCCCCGTGCTTCAGGTGGAGATCGCTGTCCTACTGGCGAAGGACGCGATAAAGCCGGTCCCTCCAGCCGATATGAAGTCCGGGTTCTACAGCCCGTACTTCATTGTACCCAAGAAAGGCGGCGGGTTACGGCCAATCTTGGACCTGCCTTACTTGAACCGTTCCCTCCACAGGATGCCGTTCAGAATGTTAACGCAGAAACGCATCTTCAGGTGCGTCCGTCCCCAGGATTGGTTTGCAGCGATCGACCTGAAGGACGCGTACTTTCATGTCTCGATTCTCCCTCGACACAGGCAGTTTCTACACTTTGCTTTCGACGGACGGGCATGTCAGTACAAAGTCCTGCCCTTCGGGCTGTCCCTGTCGCCCCGTGACTTCACGAAAGTCGCGGAGGCGGCCATTGCTCCCATGAGAGAGCGTGGTGTTCGTCTTCTCAACTATCTCGACGACTGGCTGATTCTTGCCCAGTCGCGGGAACAGTTGTGCGAACACAGGGACATGGTGCTTCGGCACCTCAGCCGGTTGGGTCTTCGGGTCAACGGGGAGAAGAGCAAACTCTGTCCCGTACAGAGGATCTCTTTTCTCGGGATGGAGATCGACTCGGTCGCCATGACAGCGCGCCTCACCGAGGAGCGCGTCCAGTCGGTGTTGAGCTGCTTGAATACGTTCAAACGCAGTACAGCGGTTCCACTGAAATAATTTCAGAGGCTCCTGGGGCATATGGCAGCAGCAGCCGCAGTAACGCCGCTAGGGCTGCTCCATATGAGACCGCTTCAACACTGGCTACACGACCGAGTCCCGAGATGGGCGTGGCACAGTGGGTCCCTCCGTGTCCAAGTGACGCCGAGATGCCGCCAAACCTTCAGCCCGTGGTCGGACCCTTCATTTCTACGGGCAGGAGTGCCTCTAGAACAAGTGTCCAGGCATTCTGTTGTCTCCACGGATGCCTCCTCCACGGGCTGGGGTGCCACGTACAACGGGCTTGCAGTATCGGGTCTGTGGACGGGGCCCCAACTGCAATGGCATATCAATTGCCTGGAGTTGCTGGAGGTTCGTCTTGCTCTCAGCCACCTCAAAGGGTCGCTCAAAGACAAGCACGTTCTGATCCGGACGGACAGCACTGCGGCCGTTGCGTACATCATCAATCAGGGTGGTCTACGCTCCCGCCGCATGTCCCAACTCGCCCGCCATCTCCTTCTGTGGAGTCCGAAGCATCTGAGATCCCTTCGTGCCATCCACATTCCGGGCCCGCTCAATCGTGCGGCCGACGAGCTGTCATGGTTGCCCGTGCTGCCCGGGGAGTGGAGACTCCACCCCCAGGTGGTCCAGCTGATTTGGAGTCGCTTGGGGCCGCACAGATCGATCTGTTTGCCGCCCCGACACGACCCACTGCCAGTGGTACTATTCCCTGCCCAGGGGAACCCTCGGCACGGATGCCCTGGCACACAGCTGGCCCCGGGGCCTACGCAAATATGCGTTTCCCCCCCAGTGAGCCTTCTTGCACAGACACGGTGCAAGGTCAGGGAGGACGAGGAGCAGCTCCTCTTGGTAGCTCTGTACTGGCCCAACAGGACTTGGTTCCCGGAACTAGTGCTCCTCGCGACAGCACCTCCTTGGCCCATTCCTCTGAGGAAGGACCTCCTGACTCAGAGACGCGGCACCCTGTGGCACCCGCGTCCGGACCTCTGGAAACTCCATGTCTGGTCCCTGGACGGGATGCGGAGGTTCTAGGTGACCTACCACAAGCGGTAGTTGACACCATCACTTCCGCCAGAGCCCCCTCTACGAGACGGCTATATGCGCTGAAGTGGAACCTGTTCGTCGACTGGTGCTCTTCTCACCGAGAAGACCCCCGAAAGTGTTCGGTCAGATCTGTGCTCTCTTTTCTTCAAGACGGGTTGGAGCGAAAGCTGTCTCCCTCCACCCTCAAGGTGTATGTTGCCGCTATAGCGCAATCATGACCTGGTTAATGGTTAATTCATTAGGCAAGCACGATCTGATCGTCAGGTTCCTGGGGGGGCGAGGAGATTAAATC
Organism: Romanogobio albipinnatus; assembly: GCA_023566225.1. NCBI lineage: Eukaryota > Metazoa > Chordata > Actinopteri > Cypriniformes > Gobionidae > Romanogobio > Romanogobio albipinnatus. The sequence goes on along the minus strand of CM042248.1, from coordinate 15,490,684 downwards.
CGCCTCGTCCTCCCTTTATACCCTCTTGGGACTTGACTCTGGTGCTGACGCACTTCAGAGGGTGCCCTTTGAGCCTTTACAGTCAGCGGAGCTTAAGATCTTGTCTCTAAAGACAATACTCCTGATTGCATTGGCCTCAGTTAAGAGGGTAGGGGACCTGCAGGCATTTTCGGTCGATGAATCGTGCCTGGGATTCGGGCCAGGTGACTCTCAGGTAACCCTGAGACCCCGGCCTGGATATGTGCCAAGGTTCCCACTACTCCCTTCCGGGACCAAGTGGTGAGCCTGCAAGCGCTGCCTTCGGAGGAGGCAGACCCAGCCCTGGCTTTTCTCTGTCCAGTTCGCGCCCTGCGCGTCTATGTTGACAGAACGCAAAGCTTAGGACCTCAGAGCAGCTCTTCATCTGTTACGGAGGACAGCAGAAGGGAAAGGCTGTCTCCAAGCTGAGGATGGCCCACTGGATAGTGGACGCCATCGTCTTGGCTTATGAAGCCCAAGACGTGCCCTGCCCGCTCGGGTTAACAGCCCACTCCACTAGGGGTGTTGCTTCTTCCTGGGCGCTGGCTCGTGGCGCCTCGCTGACAGATATTTGTAGAGCTGCGGGCTGGGCGACACCTACACGTTCGCTAGGTTTTATAGCCTACGTGTAGAACCGGTGGCTTCTCGTTTGCTCGCTTCACATAGTCAGCAGCTGAAGTGCCCGTTCTAAGTGTCGGCTTGCTGCGCCATTCCCTTCTCCATGGAACGGATACGTGCGCTTATTTTCTCCAGTCGAGTTCCCCAGGATTGGCGAACCCTGTTGAGTCCTCCGCACCCCTCGGCAGTCGGATGTGGCGGAGCGTCTGACGCCAGGTCTGGCACTTGTATGCATTGGTGGAACTTGTGTCGGACTGGGGTCCGTATGTCGTGACCCCTACGGCGGTCCCATACGTGTATTCTCCACGGTACAGCTCCCTACGGTGAGCTCGTGTCTTTCCCTTGGCAGAGTTCCTCTGCCGTCTCAGTTCGGTGTCGTCCCCCGCCTGTATAGGCCGGGGCCACCTCTGGGACTTCCGTATGTTGTGCTGCCCACGGCCAGCCCATACGTGTTCTCTCCACATGGTAACTCCCTCCGGGTATGATGTGGCTCCCGCAGCGTCCTTCGGGCATGCTTTCCCAGCGTTATCCAATAAGTCTGCTGAATGGGTCTTGCGGAACAGCAGTATGACTCTCCCTGCGTGAATTTCCCCGCCCGCATCAGAACGGGGTCTGGGGGGCTCTCGCTGGGCGCTGGAAGTGGTAGTAACTGTGGCGTTTTCCATAGGGATACCAATTCGTCGGTAATACCGACGTACGTCGTAGTGACCGACTGAAAGGGAACGTCTCGGTTACGTATGGTAACCCTCGTTCCCTGAAGGAGGGAACGGAGACGTACGTCCCGTCGCCACAGCTCCTTACCATCACTGCATGGCCGAGTCACTAGTTCGGCTCCTCAGTGAAAAACGTCAGTGCGATGCTCTCGCTTCCTGTTTATACCCGCGGTGCGGGGCGGAGCGCGAGATGCAAATCTCGCACGCCAATGGCCCATTGGCCTGTTCTCTAAATCTCGAAGCTGATAGGGGCTCTCTAAAGTGATCCCAATTCGTCGGTAATACCGACGTACGTCTCCGTTCCCTCCTTCAGGGAACGAGGGTTACCATACGTAACCGAGACGTTTTGTTAGAGGATGACATGACTCATGATTGTGTTACGCTTACATACGCAGCTACGAGTGAAATAGCAGAAACTCCCATTGAGAATGCAGAATTGGAGTTGTTAGTTGATGATTCAGCTCAAGTGATTGAATGTAACATTACAGCAGCTGCAGTGTTGTGTCACGGAAGGAAAACCGGGACTCATGTGTCACACTGTAAAGTTGTTCCCCCACCAACAGGGATAGGATAGGACACGGACCAGTGAGAGCCCAGTCTGATCTCGGAAGCTAAGCATGGTCGGGCCTGGTAAGTACTTGGATGGGAGACTGCCTGGGAATACCAGGTGCTATAAGCATTTTTGTTTTAGAAAGAAAGAGTGTTTGAACCTGTTAAATAGCCAGAATTTGACTGCAGATTTCGCTTATGGCCATACCACCATGAGCGCTAGAGAGCAGTTTGGAAGTGTACATGTTTAGTTTAGACTTGGAAAAAGCCTTCGATAGGGTAGAACATGATTTTTTTTATTTGAACTTTTAGAGAACTTTTAGAGCATTTTGGCTTCGGGGATAAGTTTATAAAATGGATTAGAGCTTTATATACAGATGCAATTAGTTTTATAAAGTGCAATGGTTTTATGACAGATGTTTTTAGCTTAACAAGGTCTATAAGGCAGGGATGCCCATTATCAGCATTGTTATATAGTATTGTAGCTGAACCTTTAGGTTTAGCAGTTGCAGAAGACGAAAATATTAAAGGGGTTGGCTTTGGTGGATCAGAAAAAGAACAACAACAAAAAATTTACCAATATGCGGATGATACCACTTTAATTCTAAAGGACACTGAGAGCATTGAGGGAGCTATGGGAAAAATACTAAAATATTGTAATGGTTCAGGAGCAAAAATAAACATAGATAAAACTGTAATGATGAGAATAGGAACAGCAAAACAATTACTACCTAAACTTTAAAGAGGAGACAGAAAAAATGAAAATCCTGGGTTTTCGAATTGGGAAAGAGGAAAAGAAAACTAGAGATATAATATGGGAGGACATTTTAGGAGGAATTGAGAGAAGGTTGACATTTTGGAGACAAAGAGTTTTGAACTTAAGAGGGAAAATTTTGATTGTGAATGCTCTGATGCTGTCAAAAATATGGTATACTTTAGAAGTAACGCCTTTACCTATTTGGGTTTATAAGAGGCTGAAAACGTGTATTTTAACATTTATATGGGATGGGAAACCTGCAAAGATTGTATATGACACAATGATAGGACCTGTTGAGAAGGGAGGTTTAGGCTTGTTAGATCCTGTTTTAAGAATGAAGAGTTTAAGGGTTAAAATAATGAAAGAATTCTTGAATAAGGATAACAGACAAGAGTGGAAGGATGGAAGGAAGTATTTTTTAAATAAGTGCGGGGGTCTTAATATGGGTGATGAAATAATATGGATGAAATTGAAAGAACATATGATAAAGGGTATACCAGAAATCTATAGAGAAATTTTAGGGGCATGGAAAGAATTTTTACCGGCAGTTGTGTATAAGCCTGAAGGAATGAAAGAGTTTTTAAATCATCCATTGTTTTTAAACTCTAATATTTTATATGAAGAAAAGGAATTATATTTTAAACAATGGGTTGCAGCAGGAATGACTAAAGTTTTTGTATGAGGTAATAGAAGGTTTTATACCATTACAAGGTGTAATAGATGAAATTGAGGGGATTGGGGAAGATGTTGAAAGGGGTTCTGTAAAACAAAAATTTGACAAAATCAAAAAAGCAATTCCCACAGAATGGATAGAAGGAATAGAAAGGAAGGTTGAAGGAAAATGAAAGGTTGAAGTGCTTTTAAAAGAAAGCGGGAATACAATTTCAATTCAATTATGTTCTTTAAAGTTGTTTTACAATTTTTCTTGAATGAGGGTTTTGCTCAACCAATAGCAAATGTTTTTTGGACGAGGTTATTCCCAGAGACTGAAAGTGAAAATATTTGGCAAAATCTGAGAATAAGATACATGGATCCAATGATGGAGAATTTTAATTTTATTTTAAGGCACAATGTAATCTATACAAAAATGAGACTATGTAAAATGAGGATTGCACAGAATGAAAGATGTGATGTCTGTAAAAATGAAGATGAACGGCTTTTACATTTTTTTTTATTTTGTTCAAATCTTCAGGATTTTATGAGAGAAACTAAAAAATTTGTATAAGGAATTTTGGGAGAGAAAATTTAACCCCAAAGTCAATGGAATAAAGTGTTTTTACTTGGACTAAACGGAAGAGGAAAAAAGAAATATATAGTAAAGTTTATTCTAAACGTAGCCAGATATGCAATATGGTGCAGACAAAATGTCATGAAAGGAAAACAAGGTAATATCAATATGTGGGTTTATTTTAAAAGGAAATTGGAAGGGTATATACAGACCGTGTTTGATTATTTCAGTATGAATGAGCAAACTGAGAGGTTTCACAAAATAATTACTGGGAATGACACAAAAGTATTGGCATGCTTTAATGAATTTAAAATAAAAATGCCAGAGTAATAATGCCTGTAACTTGTCGAAGGATGGGGAGTTTATATGAATACATGTTAAGTGGAATTTATATGATTAAAAAAAAAAAAAAAAAAAAGCACGCCCGATCTCGTCTGATCTCGGAAGCTAAGCATGGTCGGGTCTGGTTAGTACTTGGATGGGAGACCGCCTGGGAATACCAGGTGCTATAAGCATTTTTGTTTTAGAAAGAAAGAGTGTTTGAACCTGTTAAATAGCCAGAATTTGGCTGCAGCTTTCGCTTATGGCCATACCACCCTGAGCACGCCCGAAACCAGGAAGTGTGTACAGCTAGCAGGAGAAACCAAACAAAGAGTGTTTAAAGAGTTAAAGAACTTAAAACTGAGGCCTTGTTTTAAAACAACCTTTTAAAAAAAAAGGGGGACTGGTATGCAGAAGGGTTATTTACTCCCCAAGCAGCTCTTGCTGTTTGGGGATAAATAGTTATTGGTGCTGAAAACAACACTGGGTGACAAAATGGAGAAGGAAAGGGGAATGGAGAAAAGCAACATGAGATAAAAGGATGGAGAATTGGAGCAAGGAGGAAGGAATTATGAAAAGAGGCTCACAGTGCTGGTGAAAATAGAAGGAGACGATAGAATCACGATGATGGAGTTACTGAAGAAAGTGAGAGAAGAGTGTGGAGTGGTGATTGGATGCAGATACAAAACACAGAGAGAGTATGAGCTGACAATGGAAGAGGAGAAAGAAAAGGAGATGTTCAGTCCAGTAATATTCCACAAGCAGCTTTAAACGACAGACTCCAATGGCAGTTCTTCACTCACACGAATTTCCAGGATTACAGCGTCCAATGTGAGCGCTCAAACAGGAGATCTTCTACCCCAAGACACAACGACAGAGACCCAGCCAATCGACTGATTACCTGGACACTGACTGGCTTTCACCAGCTCGACCTCAACTCTCAACCCTCCACTTTCCAACCTCCGAACCTGCTTCGCCCAACTTCTCTTCTGAATGGCTCTTTTATCCTCCTCTTGTGAAGCGGAAAGCCTGTGCAACCACCGCTCCTCTCTCTCTCACACCTGCCGTGCATCAGCAGTAATTCGGGTGGGACAATATCCCCGCTACACCCAGAACCGGAGTGAGGTGTTACACCAACACAGTTCCCCTCGGGGAACATGGAAAGAACGAAAGGTTCCGCTTTGCCCAGCATTTTGTCACCCGTGACATCCCCCCCTGCCAATCGGTTCTAGTCCCTAGAACCGGTCTTTCTAATGCCAGTCGCCATATCTCTCAGGTGGCTGTCCTTGGTTGTCCCGCTGGGACCGTCGGGGTGGCGTGGGTGGAGCCACTCGGGCCTCCACTTCGGGGTTCCCTGGGACTATTGCCCACCCTATCATGGGCACATTGGGGGCAGGCGGCGCACTCTGTGTTTCAGCTGCTGGCTGTGGATAGTTCGGACATGGACGGAGCAAATTTCGATGAAGTACTCGTATGGGTCCCGGTTTTCCCTCAGGCCGTACCGAGTAGACTGGAGCATCAGGCCCCTGTCGGTGTTCCACCACATATGGTGTCGATTCCCAACGATCATGGAGCTTTCCTTTCCCTGGACGTCGGTTGTCCCTTACCAGCACTCGCTCTCCAGGCAGTGAAGGGGCTTCTCTGGCAGTTCGATCATACAGTCGCTTGTTCTTAGCTGCTGCAGCACTCAAATGGCCTGAAACTCGCTTGTAGGCATTTAGTAATTGTTGGTGGTGTTGATTTACCCAGTCCGTGGTGTTGTACTCTCCTTCGGTGGCCTCGGTGCCCAGGAGCAAGTCTACAGGTAGGCGTAGATGACGCCCAAACATGAGATAAGAAGGGGCATACCCGGTGATGCTGTGCACACTATTGTTATAGGCTTGTAGTAACGTAGGGAGGCTCTCGGCCCATCGACACTGCTGCTCACTCTCCAACGTTCCCAATAGTCCCAACAGGGTCTGATTGAATCTCTCGCACCCTCCGTTACCTTGGGGGTGATACGAAGTCGTGTGTGTCTTTCGACAACCATAGAGATGGCTCAGCTCCTGTATGACTCGGGACTCAAAATTTGGACCTTGGTCCGAATGGAGGATCTCTGGACAGCCGAACGGCTGTATTACCGTTCTCCAAAGGGCATTGGCTGTAGTCGCTGCCGTCTGGTCTACAGTGGGGACGGCCCAGGCGTACTTGGTAAACAGATCGGTCATTACCAGGATATTTTGATATCGATCTGCGGGTCGCCCTAGGGTCAGGAAGTCAATCCCTATGATGTGCAGAGGAGCCTTCGGCCGAAAGGGAACCAGTGGGGCTCGAGGCTCCTTCCGGCGTTTAAACAGCATGCACCGTGGACAACTCTGAACAAACTCTTCAACTTTCTTCTCCATCTTTGACCAGTAGAAATACCTCCTCAGCAGTGACAAAGTCTTTTCTTGGCCCTGATGGCCAGCATGGGTGTGATAGGCAATCAACAGCTCTTGGACTTGGTCCTCTGGGACCACCACTTGATACCTGGTTTCCTGAGTTCTTGAATCTCGCAGCGAACGACAGATTACCCCTTCTCTGATCCGCAATCTCTTCCACTGCTTCAGGAGCTGTTGTACTCCCACTGTCTGAGCCTGCCTTTCCTCGGCTCGCAGCCTGAATCCTCGCCTGAGATACGAGGCGACCTGACACAGGTCTTCATCTCCCTGCTGTAATCTTCTCCACCGTCCGGGGTCCCATCCCCAACTGGACGGAACATCCCCCTGGGTCCCGGGAGCTTCCACGACTGCCACCAACAATTCATCCTCTTGACCAGGGGTATCGAGATGCGTTTGACCATCCCTCTGAATGGCTGGGAGTCTGGACAATGCATCAGCATTCGCGTTTTCTCTGCCAGGTCGATACTTAAGCCGATAGTCATAATTAGCAAGCTGAGCCACCCACCGCTGCTCCACTGCTCCCAACTTGGCAGTCTGCAAATGGACTAGAGGATTGTTGTCCGTGATCACAGTCACCGTAGCTCCCCACAGATAGTCTTTGAATTTCTCGGCCATGGCCCATTTCATGGCTAGCAACTCTATCTTGAAGGAACTGTAGTTTGCTGCGTTCCGCTCTGCAGGATGTAAACTTCGACTGGCATAAGCAATTACCTTCTCTACTCCTTGTTGCTCTTGGGCTAGTACCGCCCCCAATCCTGCATTGCTGGCATCGGTATACAGGAGAAACGGCTGAGTGAAGTCTGCATAGGCTAGGATAGGAGCCCCCAGAAGTTCCTGCTTCAGATTCTGAAAGGCTGTTTCACACGCTGAGTCCCATTGCACCGTCGATGAGCTTCTGCCACGGGAACGTCCAGTGCCAGCAAGAAGCTGGTTCAATGGCTTAGCAAGCCCAGAGAATCCTTTAATAAATTGTCGATAATATCCCACGAAGCCTAGGAAGGACCGCACTTGTCTCACTGTTCGTGGGGGTTCCCAGCCTTGGACTGCTGCAACTTTCTCTGGATCAGGGGATATACCGGCAGCGCTGACTCGATGTCCCAGGAATTGTACCTCTTTGCGAAACAACTGGCATTTTTCTGGTCTCAACTTTAGCCCATACCTCTCCATGGCCCGGAAGGCATTCTCCAAGTGATGCAGGTGAGTTTGAAAGTCAGGGGAAAAAACGATTACATCGTCTAAATAGACCAGCGTGGACTCGACTAGTTGCCCTCCCAGGCATCGCTGCATGAGTCGCTGGAAGGTTGCGGGGGCGTTGCACAAACCGAACGGCATCCGGTCCCACTCGAATAGCCCGAACGGTGTGGTGAAGGCAGTTTTCTCTCGGTCGCGGTCATCCATCTGTACTTGCCAGTATCCGCTGGCCAGATCCAAGGTTGAATACCATGCTGCTTGGGTCAAACTCGTGAGTGAGTCTTCGATCCGCGGCAATGGGAATGCATCTTTCTTAGTCACACTATTGAGCTTGCGGTAGTCGACACAGAATCTCCAGGCTCCCGTTTTCTTCTGTACTAGGACTATCGGGGCTGCCCATGGACTACTACTTTCTCAAACAATCCCTCCATCTAGCATCCCCTTTAGCAGAGCGCGGACTTCAGTGTAGAGAGTAGGGGGCACCGGACGGTACCGCTCCCGACTAGGTGTTGCTTCACCGGTGGGTATTTGGTGCTTAATCACTCCTGTACAGCCATAGTCTTCCTCATGGATTGCGAACACATGTTTCCACTTCTTCAGGAGCTCCTGGAGCTGTAACACTTGTCCTTCCTCCAGGTCCTCACCCTTCAAAGACTCCCCCATCAAATGGGTCGGCATTTCCCCTCTCACAGGGCCTGAACTGGCCTCCACTGGACGGACGGCAACTTCTACCACCGCAGGGCTCACTTGCCTGAAACAGACATCTTGTTGCTCTTGGACTTGGACAGGACGGACAGATGAAACTCGCACCAGACGTTGGTGTCGACGAAGGAGTACTAGGTAGGGATGGGCGTTTCGCACCTTCACTGAAACTCGCCCTCGTCGTATGACCGCTAGCCCATGGGCTACTTCGATGGGTTGACAATCTTCGTGGGGCTCTACCAGGACGCAGTTACCTGACTCACGGGGTCCAGCAGGCACTCGGACCCAGAGAACAGCCTCGCTCCGAGCTGGAACAGACAGAGCGTACCGGCAGGCGACTCGACCGATATCTTCCCGCTCTTGCACCTGACTTGCTGCAGGGACTCTTCGACAATCGGCCAGGATCCGGTCCCAGTCCTGCCTTGTTGCTAACGGGGACGTTCGGGCCGGTCGGCCTTTAAACAGCTCTTCCCAGCAATCCAGAATGACATTCATCCCTAGCAGTGCTCGATGGAGACCCAAGCAGTGGTCTCGAACAATAACGACACCCTTCTGGTGAACAGGGACCCCTCGAACCAGAAAGTCTACCATGATGTACCCAGTGTAAGGAATATCCAATCCATTCGCTCCACGTAATGTGAGTCTTGAAGTTTCCGTCCTGTGAAGCCGATGATCCGCGAATAACTCCAGAGCCAGACTCTCTGAAAACAAGGTGACCTGAGAACCTGTATCGACCAGACAATTAATCTTCATTCCATTAACTTGAACTTCCACGGTGGGGCAACGCCCAACCCAGTCGTCTCTCATCACTGGAACAGAACAAGGGTCTCTTGAAGGGGTCCCGGCCACTTGACCCACAGTGACCGGTGGGACTAAAAACCCCCTTGAGAACTTCGACGACGGTCGCACTGGCGACTGATGTGTCCCGGATTTCCACAATTGATACAGATGGGTCGACCCTGGTGGTCCCACTGAAACCGGGGGCCCGTCGGACGCGGAGGGCGGCGTACAGGTCCTTGCCCCTCATCTGAGTATGATCTTCCTCGCACCATCGGTCCACCCTCGACCTCGATGAAGCTCACTCAAAAGGCTCCGAGACAACTCTGCCATCTGTCCCTTGACATCCTCCAGTAATTCTGTCCTCAATTTCTGCTTCCACTCATTTGACTCAACAGGCGCGAGTACGGTGGCGCTGCTGGCTGCCACACGAACTGGTGTCCGAGCCGTCTCTCCCTGATCGGACTCCAACGCCAAGGCCTCTTGTCGAAGAGCCTCAAAAGACATAGTGGGGTCTCGTCGAAGCTGGAGCCGTATGCCCTGGCGCACCGGTCCTTCACGCAGCCCCAAAACAAACTGGTCTCTTAATAAGCCATCTCCTTCTCCCAATCCATGATCTTGTCGACCTTTCAGCCGGCCAAACTGCTCTCGCAGTTTCAGGGAGTATGCTCGCAGAGTCTGCTGAGGCCCCTGCTGGCAGTTAAAGAACTGGGCACGAAGAATGGCTACCGGGGTAGAATCTCCATATACTTCAAACAAGAAATCAAAGATGTTCTTCGCAGTGGCCCGCGTGGCCTCTGATGCGGCGAGAACTTCTCTTTTAGCTTCTCCTTCTAACGATCCTAGCACAAACTGTACCTTTTGTGATGCGCTCAGTCCTTGTAATCCAGCCAGATATTCTGTCTGCGCTTTCCAGTCCTGAAAACTCAGCTCCGATCCTGATCCTCCATAGCGTTGTGCCCAAGGGGCTCCCATCATGATGGGCACGACTTGCGAGCGAACTGGTGGGACCTCTTCGTCCGCCATCGCGTACCTGTGACCGCTCCAACTCACGGTGGCAACCCTGCCGACTTACGCCAAATTGTGTCACCGGTGCAGGCCGGGGCGGACTCGGATGACCAGCCTCCCCTGACTCCAGACACCACCGTGAGGAGCCGACACCACAGGCACGCAACAGACGGACAAATGAGGAGGCTAGTAATTGAGTTCAAAAATAACAATCTTTATTGAATAATGATCGGCTTGAGGAAAGAATGAGCAACTCCTGTCTTCTCGGGCTATTGGACCGGAGTAGCCGCTGGAACGATTCTCCACAACGTTGCGGCACATCTGCAGGACTCAAACAGTAAGTAACAGGGTATGTTCACTTCCTCAACAGCAGATTCTCGTATCAGGACGTGAGAGGGGGAATTATAACTTTAAAACTCACTTCACAGCGTTGCTGCACGTCTGCAGGACTCAGACGGTAGGTGACAGGTAAGGTTTCTTCTCTTAACAGCAGATTCTCTTGTCAGGACGTGAGCGGGGAATTATAACTTCAAACTCACTTCGCAGCGTTGCTACACATCTGCAGGACTCAAACAGTAAGTAACAGGTAATGTTCACTTTCTCAACAGCAGATTCTCTTATCAAGACATGAGAGGAGAATTATAACTTTAAACTCACTTCGCAGCATTGCTACACATTTCACAGCGTTACTGCACATCTGCAGGACTCAGGTGGTAGGTAACAGGTAAGGTTTCTTCTCTCAACAGCAGATTCTTTCATCAGAACATAAAAGGGAAATCGTGACTTTAAAACTCACTCCACAGCGTTGCTGCACATCTGCAGGACTCAGACGGTAGGTAACAGGTAAGGTTTCTTCTCTTAGCAGCCGATTCTCTTAACAGAACGTGAGAGGGAAATTGTGACTTTAAAACTCACTTCACAGCGTTGCTGCACGTCTGCAGGACTCAGACAGTAAGGAACAGGTAATGTTTCTTCTCTCAACGGCAGATTCTTTCATCAGAGCATAAAAGGGAAACCGTGACTTTAAAACTCACTCCACAGCGTTGCTGCACATCTGCAGGACTCAGACGGTAGGTAACAGGTAAGGTTTCTTCTCTTAGCAGCCGATTCTCTTAACAGAACGTGAGAGGGAAATTGTGACTTTAAAACTCACTTCACAGCGTGGCTGCACGTCTGCAGGACTCAGACAGTAAGGAACAGGTAATGTTTCTTCTCTCAACGGCAGATTCTTTCATCAGAGCATAAAAGGGAAATCGTGACTTTAAAACTCACTTCACAGCATTGCTGCACATCTGCAGGACTCAGACGGTAGGTGACAGGTAAGGTTTCTTCTCTTAACAGCCGATTCTCTTAACAGAACGTGAGAGGGAAACTGTGACTTTAAAACTTACTTCACAGCATTGTTGCAGTCTTCAGGATTCTTTCCTCGACATCAAACACTTTCATCAGACATTAGCGAGAGACTCAATAGGCAGCTTTACCAGCAATGTTGTACATCTTCAGAGCTCCATCAGCACGTATCACGGTTCAGACTTTTCCACAGCTATACAGTTCTTCCCGAGACTTATAATTTCAGAGGGAGAGAGAGAGGATTAACAGGAGCCTTCAATGAGGGATTACTTCACGACAACACTCAGTGGAAGAGAGGATAATACAAAGCATTACTTCACCAGTTCAGTTGTATCGTTCTGGAATTTAGATGGAGACAAGTAGATCATTTCACAAGAATGAAAGCAGGCGTTGGGAGACTCTTCTCAGCATAGCACACAGCACTCGTGTTCACTTCAAATCCACAGCATTAATTCGGCGTGCATCAGGTAAGGCAAACAACTGCAAATCACTCACACAGTAAGGCTGATCAGAAGCCTCGCTTCATTCATGCAATTCGATGGGAATATTCAACTCTAAATTCCTCCCCAGCGTATCTGAAACAGATGTCCTCCTCAATAGTAAATTTCACATGCACAGTCTTTTCTTCAAGCTTTATATTTGATTCAACGATGTAATTAATTCACTTATCTTTCTCTCTTCCTCTTCCAGCGCAGATCCAAGCAGCCGTTCAGTCCAGTAATATTCCACAAGCAGCTTTAAACGACAGACTCCAATGGCAGTTCTTCACTCACACGAATTTCCAGGATTACAGCGTCCAATGTGAGCGCTCAAACAGGAGATCTTCTACCCCAAGACACAACGACAGAGACCCAGCCAAACGACTGATTACCTGGACACTGACTGGCTTTCACCAGCTCGACCTCAACTCTCAACCCTCCACTTTCCAACCTCCGAACCTGCTTCGCCCAACTTCTCTTCTGAATGGCTCTTTTATCCTCCTCTTGTGAAGCGGAAAGCCTGTGCAACCACCGCTCCTCTCTCTCTCACACCTGCCGTGCATCAGCAGTAATTCGGGTGGGACAATATCCCCGCTACACCCAGAACCGGAGTGAGGTGTTACACCAACACAGTTCCCCTCGGGGAACATGGAAAGAACGAAAGGTTCCACTTTGCCCAGCATTTTGTCACCCGTGACACCTGGATTGATCAAAATGAGTGTGAATATTCTCAAAACTATGATATTTGCTATGTGGGGCATTATGAACATTGCCTGTTTGAACAGCAATGGATTAAGAGACGAAAATAAGTTTGAGAAGGTGAAGGGATTTCTAAAAGCTGATGTACTCTGTTTGCAAGAGACCCATTGGTCTGATGATATAATGGACAACATAAGAAAGAGGTGGGAAGGTGATATTTATGTCAATCATGGGAATGCAAAAGCCCAAGGAGTAGCAATCCTGATAAAAGGAGGAGGTCGAGTAAATAATGTGAAGCAATTATACAAGGATGGCAATGGGAGATTGTTAGTGACTGAATTTATGTTTCAAAATGTACTCTTCAGGCTGATAAACATTTATGCGCCTAACATTGAAAATGAAAGAATAGAAGTCTTTAAAGAAATGAAGCCGTGGTGTAAAGGCAACAGCATAGTTGCTGAGGACTTTAATGTATGGTGCACAAGACTGGACGCATCAAGTAGCGCAAACTTTAATGTATCCAGAAAATTAGTTGCTGAGGACTTTAATGTATGGTGCACAAGACTGGACGCATCAAGTAGCGCAAACTTTAATGTATCCAGAAAATGATTAACTGAATGGATGCAAAATGAGGACATGGTTGATGAATGGAGGGAGGAGAATCCTTACAGAAAAGAGTTCTCAAGAAGACAGTTGGTGATGGGAGTTTTGAAACAAAGTCGCATAGATTTATGTTTAACAAAAAGGGAAATGTTAAAATATGTTAACAATGTGAAATATAAGTTTGTGGGAATAAGCGACCATGCTATGATGATGATAAAGATGAATGTAATTGGGGAGGTGAAGGGGAGTGCGGGTCATAGAAAGTGTCATACAAGTGTCATACAAAGAAAATATCAGAAAATGTATAAATTATGAAATGCATAATGTATTATTTGATGAAAATGTATGTGAGTGGTGGGAAAGAATGAAAGGGAAAATTAAAAAAAGAAGCATTAGATATGCAAAACAAAGGAATTTTATGAGAAGGAGTAGAGTAGAGGCAATGGAAAATGAATTGAAGGTGGAAGCAGAGAAATTAGAGAATAATCCAGAGCAAGATAAAGAGTGTTTTGAGCAGATAAAGGCAGAAATAGAAGAATATGAAAAACAAAAAAATAAGGGCGCAATAATAAGGAGTAGAGCGCAGTATGCGTTAGAGGGAGAAAGAAGCACAAAGTTCTTTCTAAACTTATACAAGAAAAAGCAAAGGAAAAAACATATAATAGAGCTGGAAAATGGGAAAGGTGAGAAGATTACTGATTATGTGGAGATAATAAGAGAAGTAGAAAAATGTTATAAGGAGCTGTTTAAGAAAGAAGGAGTAAAACAGGAGAGAGTGGAGGAAGTGTTGAATACTGTGAGTGTGAGGCTTAGTGAAGATGAGAAAAATATATGTGAGACTGACATAGGCATTGAAGAAATAAAAGAAGCAATAAAACAGACAAAGAAGAATAAAAGCCCGGGCTCAGATGGCATAACACATGAGTTTTATAAGGCCTTTGAAGACATTTTAGCACCAATATTATGGAAGGTGTTTAGGAGAATGGAAAAGAGAAGGGAAATGCCGGAGTCTATGGGGTTAGGAGTAATTACAATACTTTATAAAAATAAAGGCAGTCCATTGAAACTAGAAAATTATAGACCGTTGAGTGCTAAACACAGACTATAAAATTTTGACAAAAGTACTGGCAAACCGGATAAAAGAGGTAGCAGGGGCAATAGTATCGCCAAGCCAGGCTTATAGCATAAAGGGAAGAGACATAACAGATACTATTTGCACAATAAGGGACATAGTAGAAGAGATGGGGAAAGATGGGGAGGGGATATTGATTTTATCTATAGACTTAAATAAGGCGTTTGACAGGGTGGAACATAGTTTTATAGAACAGACAATGGGGAGATTTGGGTTTGGGGATAGGAATGCGAAAGTTGATAAAAATTAATATATGGAAATGCTAAAAGTTGTGTAAAAGTCAATGGGATATTAACTGACCCTTTTCGTTTGGAGAGGTCAGTTAGACAAGGATGCCCGCTGTCAGCATTATTGTACTCCATAACAGCAGAGCCGCTGGCGACACTCATCAAAAAAGATAAAGAGATAAAAGGTATTCAATTACCAAGTGGGGGATTAAGTGTAATACAACAATATGCAGATGACACAACTTTTACAGTTAGGGATATAGAGAGCATAAATCAAATCAGAAAACAGATGGAGAAATATGGGGAAGCATCGGGGGCAAGAATAAACGTGGGAAAATCAGAAAATAATGAGTATAGGAGGAGTGAAGGTAGAAGGGTCAGGAGTTCCATTTAAAATAACGAAAGATTATATAAAGATTCTAGGGGTAAACGTAGGAGGGAATGCAAAAGAGGCAAGAGATGCTACATGGTCGGGAGTGCTAAATAAAATCAAGCAAGTGTTACAATTTTGGAAAATAAGGGATCTAAGATTAAGAGGCAAGGTGATAGTGGTAAATTCTTTATTGTTAACTAAATGTAATTATGTGATGGGAGTAATTGGTTTACCAGACTGGGTGTTAAATGGAATAAAGGAGACTGTAAATACTTTTATATGGGGAGGGAAAGGAGTGAAGATCTCAGCAAAAACACTAATAGCAGACTACAGTGAGGGGGGTTTGAAGTTGATAGATTTAGATGTTAAAAGGAAGGCAATAAGAGTGAAAACAATGAAAAAATATTTATGTGGCAAGGTAGAATATGGATGGAAGGGGTATATGAGGAAATATTTAAAGGAAGGTGGAGGGTGTGGTGAAGGTGTGTTCATGGCTTTAAAAAAGCCAATGATTGAAAAGCTGCCTTTGTTTTACCAAGAAGTGTTTACTGCATGGGCTGAATTTGTGGTGAATGTAAACTATGAGTGTGACAACATAAATCAAGTGCTTAACCAGCCAATATTTCTGAACCCAAAAATAAAGAGGGGAGGGAAAATGCTTTATAATAAATTGTTTATGAGAGCAGGAGTTAGAAAAGTAAAAGACTTGGCATACGAATATGTTAAAGGTTTTTTGCCAAATAGGGCTATATGAGATTCTGTGGTAGGATGGGATGATGAAATTGAAAATTTAAGGTGGATCGTGAATGTGAAAACATTAAAACAAGCCTACCAGAAGGATGGGCTCAAAGGATTGAGAGTGAAACTGTGAAAGTAGAAGATTGGGGATTTCCTGAAATGTATGTTATAGATAATAAGGAAAAAAAGTTTTTGTGTCAGCTAAATGTGAAAACAATTTACAAGATGATGGTGGAAAAGGAAATTAAAATGCCTGCATCAGAGGCGGTTTGGCCAAAAGTATTCCCTGAAATAAATGTAAAGATGATTTGGAGGAATTTAAATGTGAAATACAATGGGCTAGACTGTGAAAACCTGGATTTTAAACTAAGGCATAATAGAATATATACAAAAGGTGGTGATTCGTCAAATTAACAGAAATGTAAAACGTGAATGTGATGTGTGTGAGAAGGAGCCAGAAACATTGATGCACATATTTTTTGAATGCAAAGAGCTGGAGGCATTTCATGTAAGAGTAAAAGAGAAAAAAGGGACGAGGAAAGATGTGACAGGGATTGAATGGAGACAGCTAATCTTGTTTGGGGTAAACTTGAATCACAAGGATAGGAAAGTGAATTTATGGAACCTGGTATTAAGTAATGCAAGATATGCGATATGGGTGAGGAGGAATATGGCGTATTATGATAAGAAAAAAGTGGATGTAATGGCAAGGTTCAAGACAATCTTAAGGAAAAGTGTGTACTTGATGTGGAACTATTTACCTAAAGAGGAATTTGAAAAGGTGTTTGTGGAAGGGAGAGAGCTGGTTTGTATAGAAGGGGAAAAAGGGTTTTGTATAAAATTTTGGTAAATCATGGTTTATGTTGAGTTTTGGTTTTTGTTTTTGTTTTGTGGTTAGTCTTGGTTTTTCTTAAAGTGATGGACACCAATTATGCCAAAGCTCAAATTATTAATGCGTGATTGAAACGTTATAATTTTGAAGATGTAATGATGTGAAATTGAATTATTTCTGTTATGTAAATATTATTTTTGTACTTTTTGATATAAAAAAAAAGCACGCCCGATCTCCTCTGATCTCGGAAGCTAAGCATGGTCGGGCCTGGTTAGTACTTGGATGGGAGACCGCCTGGGAATACCAGGTGCTAGAAGCACTTTTGTTTTAGAAAGAAGAAGAATAAATAAAAAATAAAAAAGGAGTGCTTGAACCTGTTAAATAGCCAGAATTTGGCTGCAGCTTTCGCTTATGGCCATACCACCCTGAACAGCGCTATTGAGCTAAACAGGAAGTGAGTGAATTCAGTGCTGTAAACAGACAGAAAGTTTGTTTGAAGGAACATTTTGTTTATTTCTTTTGTTTCTTGTTTTAAATATTGGAGGTAAACCGAGAAGTTTATAAGTTGGTAGAAGTCCTCTCCCCAAACAGCGCTCAGCTGGGAGTGGGGTAACCCACGGTGAGCTGTGGACAGTATGGACTCTAACAAGGAGAAGGACAAGGGGTTGGTGAGAATGGGAGATGAAAATGCAGCAACAGAATGGAGTTATGAGAAGAAACTAACAGTGTTGGTAGAAATTGTTGGAAATGAAAGAATAACGATGATGGAATTATTGCAGAAAGTAAAAGAAGAGTGCGGTGAGGTCATTGGCTGTAGATACAAGAATTCAAGGGAATACTAACTGGTCATGCGTGAAGAGAAAGTGAAAAAGAAGATATTAGACGGAATAAATTTCAGAAACGGGAGTATAGTGGCGAAGGAGATCAATAACAGTGAGACTGTGGTCTCTTTCCTGAACCTGCCAACCTACATAACTGATGAGGAAATAATAAAGAAACTAACAGACTGGGGAGTGACAGCGGCTTCTACAGTGAAAAGGAGAATGTGGCCAGGGACTGGAATCGCTGACGGGACGAGGTTCCTAAAGGTCAAGTTTACTGAAAAATTTAAATCCCTCCCATACTCAACGAAGTTTGAGATTGTGGGAGGAACTGAGTACTTCCGGGTGTTACACGACAGACAGGTGAAGGTATGTCGCCTGTGCATACAGCCAGGACATATTGTTAAAGACTGCCCGAATTTCAAATGTTTTAAGTGTGGCGGGCAAGGGCATCATGCACGGGAGTGCAGCGAAGGGAGTTGCACCGTGTGTTGGAAGAGAAATGTATTGTGTGTATGCAACGCAGCAGAAAAGGATGAAGACAAAGAGGAGATGGGGGACTCCCTAGACCTGTATGGTGAGGTGGAAGAGTCCAAACTATCAAGTGGTGAAGAAGGAGGTGAGGAATGGAGCAAGCCTGAGAGCATAATGGAGGCAGGAGGGTCTGGGAAAAGCAGTGGGAGGCAGAAGAACGCGAGTGGAGGGATGGACAAGGAAATGACAACCAACGGTGATGGAAGAAATAAGAGGGATGATAACAGGAACCAACGAGAAATGGGAGTGGGAAAAGCAGAAGAACCGACAGGAATACAAGAAGGAAAATGAGAAGAAGAAGAGAGGATGATTGTACAAGAGACTAACGTTACCTTGATAAGCCTTATGGACGAAACTGTGGAAAATGAAGCTGTCTCAAAGCAGCTTAAGAGGAAAATGAAAAAGGGTGGAGAAGGCAGTGCCAAAAAGTAAGACGCAAAATCTACTAATGAGGTACATTAATGTTTGTTATTATTTTTTTAATTTTCATTATGGATGAAGTATTGAGCATTGCTTTTTTTGAATTGTAATGGCCTGAGGGACATGGACAAATTGAAACAGGTGATAAGTGGGCTTAATGCTCAAGTAATATGTCTGCAAGAGACAAATTGGACAGAGGACTTACAGTCCACTTATGGAAGGAATAAAAAAATGCTTGGGATGAAGAGATGTATGTAAACCACGGCACCCAAAAAGCCCGTGGAGTAGCAATTTTGATTAGAGGTGGGAAGATGTACAATATAGAACAAATACAAAATGATGGAAATAGATTTTACACTTCAAAAAGATAGTTATAGATTATTAATATGTATGCTCCAAACGTGGAAACTGAAAGAAAAGAGGTTTTTATGATGCTGAAATCTTTATGTATCGAGAATTGTATAGTGGTGGGAGATTTTAATGTGAAATGTACAAGACTAGACATAGCGAAAAATATGAGGTATAAAGAGGATTCTTCTAGAAAATGTTTAAAAATGTTAATGTAGAGTAAGGATATGGCAGATGCCTGGAGGGAGGAAAATCCTTATAAGAGAGAATTTTCAAGGATGCAAATAGTGATGGGTGAACTTAAACCTGTGAAGTTATAACTCACATTCTTTATATATTGTAAAATATCTCTTTTAACCAGACATAGATTTATTCTACTTTGTTTAAGCGATCATGCTGTAATGACAGTGAAATTAGGGGGAAACTCTAAAGAGAAAGGTGGTGGTACGTGGTGTCTAAATTCTGCTTTATTAAAGGAAGATGCGTATAGAAGTAGTATAGAGAAGTGTATTAAAGACGAAATGGAAAATTCGTTATACGAAGAAAATATATGTAAATGGTGGGGTATATTAAAAAAGAAATTAAAAGATTGAGTATTAGGTACTCGAAACAGAAAAATCATATGGAAAAATTAGATACTATGCACAGGTTATTGGAAGAAGAAGTCAGGGAAAATTGAAAATAATCCTAAATACACGAAAGAACCTTATTGTCAGATAAAAGCAGAAATAGAGGTGTGCGAAAAAGAAAAATGTGAAGGTGCAAAAATAAGAAGCAGGGCACAATATGTTTTAGAAGGGGAAAGATGTACAAAATATTTTTTTTAATTTGGAGAAGATAAAACAGGGAAAGAAATTAATTACGGAGTTGGAAAACGAAGACGGGGGGAAAGTTACAGACTATGTAGAAATAATGGAAAGGGTAGATATGTTCTATAGAAATTTATATAAGAAAGGGAATATAAAACAAGAAGATGTAGATAGTGTTTTAAACAATGTTAATATAAGCCTTAGCGAAGAAGATAGGGAGTTGTGTGATGGAGACATAACTCTAGGACAGTGGTCGGGAACCTATGGCTCGCGAGCCACACCTGGCTCTTTGACAAAAATAATGTGGCTCAGGTCTCTCACCCTTTACCAACAAATGATCGATAGAAAAAAAAATGAGACACATCAACAGAGATCCGCTCTCTGCAGAAAAAAGCAGCCAATTACAATCCCCTTGTTGTACAGCCTACCGAAGTTAATGAAACGTATGATAATAGCTAATATTCAAGTTGTACCGGCCGTGCGTGTTCAGTGCTGTTCGCGAGTGTCACGAGTCGCGACAGCAATCAATACCCACTTACGTTTCTGTGGTAACAGCTTCTGCTCTGGGATTCAAGCAGCTGTGGCTTGTTAAAGGTAACCGAAAACCATTTTTAGAACAGCAGCGAAAATTTAAAAGTAGGCTATATAAACGTTAATATATCCTTTTATTGAAACTGGTGGTCTGCTGTGAAAAGAGACATTTCGAAACATTTTACTCGCAGGTACTTTCGCTTTTGCCGTAGAGACCCTTGTGATAAATAAATGTGTATTTATGATAATCCACGCAGATTTCAGTTGACGGAAATAAATTATAAAAGCGTGATAAGTCGCGAAAGACAATTGAATTACTGACAG
This sequence comes from Romanogobio albipinnatus, assembly GCA_023566225.1. Taxonomy (NCBI): domain Eukaryota; kingdom Metazoa; phylum Chordata; class Actinopteri; order Cypriniformes; family Gobionidae; genus Romanogobio; species Romanogobio albipinnatus. The sequence goes on along the minus strand of CM042248.1, from coordinate 15,470,162 downwards.
GATGCTGTGCACACGCTCCGAGTGCAACACGGACAAGCACAGCTTTGTCCTTGGCTGCACATCAAATTAATAGGCTACAGAAATATATCAAAATGCCAAGTCGAGTATTCACGTAAACACAGTAGATGTAAGCACTGTGTGCGTTCACAAACACTAAGAGGATTTATAACTCAACCTCACAAAGCCCTGCACAATTAATTCCCTATTGCAACTTATTTATTGTTTGCTGCATATGTGTTTGTTTTTAGTTATGGACCTAATAATTACTATTGTTCAAATTTTATAGGGAAAAAAAGCATGTTTCACTGTGGCTCTTTTGGAAAAATGTATTAACCAAAAATGAAAAAATGGCTCTTTGGTCAAAAAAGGTTCCCGACCCCTGCTCTAGGAGAAGTAGAAGAAGCAATTAAACAGACAAAGCCAAATAAAAGCCCAGGAGCAGATGGATTAATACACTAATTTTATAAGGTCTTTGTTAAAATTGTCACCGATATTGTTAAAAATGTATAGGAAGATGGAGGAAAAAAAGGAAGTACCAAAATCTATGTTTATGAGGATGATAACGATTATTTTCAAAAATAAGGGCAGTCCACTCAAATTAGAAAACTATAGGCCTCTAAGCTTATTAAATAAAGAGTATAAAATTAACCAAAATTTTAGCAAATAGACTCAAAAAGGTCATAGGGACCATAATTGTGCCAAACCAAGCTTATAGTATCCCAGGAAGAGACATAACGGACACAATATGCACAATAAGAGATGTTGTGGGCAGCATGGGGGAGGATCAAGAGGGTGGAATAGTTTTATGTATAGATTTAAATAAGGCTTTTGATAGAGTGGAACATGATTACTTGGAGCAAACAATGAGGAAATTTGTTTCGGGAATAGAATGCTGGAATGGATACATCTGCTACACAGTAAAGCGGAAAGTTGTGTTAAAGTAAATGGGGTTTTAACAGACCCTTTTCCGCTTGAGAGGTCAGTGAGACAAGGATGTCCGATGTCTGCTTTATTATATTCAATCTCGGTTGAACCACTAGCCATAATGGTTAGAGCAGACAAAAAGGTAAAGGGTATCCAAATACCAAATAGTGTTGAGTGTGTAATACACCAATATGCGGATGATACAACATTCACGATTAAGGATGCAGAGAGCATAAAAAAAGGTAATGAAGCACATAGAAGTGTATGGGAAAGCATTGGGGCAAAAATAAACATTGAAAAATCTGAAATAATGTGTATAGGAGGTGTGGATTTGAGAGGGTGCGACATACCTTTTAAAACTGCAAAAGACTATGTTAATATTTTAGGAGTTCAAATTGGAGAAAATGCAAAGGATTCAAGGGATGCCACATGGACGGGGATTTTAAATAAAATAAAACAAGTACTCCAATGCTGGAAATTAAGGGAACTAATGTTAAGAGGGAAAGTTGTGGTTGTGAACTCTCTGTTGCTCTCCAAGTACAATTATATTTTAGGTGCAGTTGATTTACCACAATGGGTAATTAATGAGATTACTGAGATAAATGATTTTATGTGGGGAGGGAAAGGAGTTAAAATAGCAAGGAAAACATTAATTGCAAGTTATAAAGAAGGATTGATTGATTTAGAGGTTAAAAAGAAGGCCATAAGGGTAAAAACGATGAAAAGGTATCTATGTGATAAAGTGGAGTATGGATGGAAAGGTTATATGAAGAATGTGCTGGACAAATGTAGTGGATGTGGGGAGGAAGGGCTTTTTATGGCGCTGAAAAAGCCGATGTATGACAAAATGCCGCTGTTTTATCAGGAAGTGCTTAGTGTGTGGGCAGAGGTCATAGGAAATGTACAGTATGAATGTGAAAATATAAATCAAGTTTTAAAACAACCAATATTTTTAAATCCAAAAATTAGAATGAAAGAGAGAGTGTTTTATGATAAATTTTATATGAAAGCAGGAGTGAGACAAGTTAAAGATATAGCATATGAATATGTAAGAGGGTTCTTACCTAACAGAGCTATATATGATTGTGTTTCACAGTGGGATGATGAAATAGAAATGTCAAAAGTGGACTCAATGTGTGAAAATATTAAGACGAGTCTGCCCAGAGCCTGGGTAGAGAGTATTGAAAATGAAACTGTTAAACCTGGGGAATGGGGATTGCCAGATTTGTATTTTGATGGAGGTGATGGGAAAAGACTACTAGAAGGAGTATCCACTAGTATGATGTATTTGAAAAAACAGATCAAATTACCGGCATCAGAAAATGTGTGGCCTAAGGTGCTCCCTGGCTTAAAGGTTAAGGAAATTTGGGGAAATCTATGTGTAAAGTACAATGGAATAGAATGTGAAAACCTGGATTTTAAATTAAGACACAACAGAATCTACACAAAAGTGGTACTCCACCAGATAAACAAGAACATAAATAGGGATTGTGATGTGTGTAGATCTGCTCCAGAAACGCTGATGCATGTTTTTTTTTAGAGTGCAGAGAACTTGAGGGCTTTTATGAAAAGCTAAAAGAGCTAATCAAGGAAAACTGGGGGAAAAATGTTGAAAAAGATGAATGTAAGAAATGTTTTTATTTGGAGATTGTGTAGACTATAAGATAAGAAAGTAAATCTCTGCAATTATGTACCGAGTCATGCAAGATACGCACGCAGTATGGGCAAGGAGGAACTTAGTGTTTTATGAAGGGAAAAATGTAGAAATGTAGAAAAAAAAGCACGCCCTATCTCGTCTGATCTCGGAAACTAAGCATGGTCGGGCCTAGTTAGTACTTGGATGGGAGACCGCCTGGTAATACCAGGTGCTATAAGCATTTTTGTTTTAGAAAGAAAGAGTGCTTGAACCTGTTAAATAGCCAGAATTTGGCTGCAGCTTTCGCTTATGGCCATACCACCCTGAGCAGTAGAGAGCACCAGGAAGGGAGTTGGTGAAGGAGCAAGCAAACTCTTAATATTTTGACTTCAAGAGAAGAAATACATTTGTTTGTTTTTATTTTTGGATCATCAAAAGTAAAAAATTTTAGCTTCAAGTGTTCCCCCAACATCTTTTGCTGTTTGGGGGATCATCAAACAGACTTTGGCTATGATGTCAACAGAAAGCATGGCAGCAAACAAAGAAACCAAAATGAAAGACAAACAAGTTGTAAAGGGTAAACAAACTGAAAGTGATAACGGAAAAGCACATCAACCTTTCAAGTCGGCGGATGACAACCAGCCAGAGAGGCGAAGTGAGGTACGTGAAGAGCGCAGAGAAGTATTCTAAAGAGTTGACTGTGGAAGTGGAGGTGGCGGGAACAGAAATAATTTCTATGATGGACCTATTAAGAGAGGTGAAGGAGTGTGGAGAAGTGGTCGGATGCAGAGTGAGAGGAGAAAGAGTTTATGAGCTAACAATGAAAGATGAAGAGGCAAAGCAAAAACTAATGGACGTGAGAGTGTGAAGGGAGCACTGGTGCATGCCAGAGACATTGTAAATAATGACATGGTGGTATCATTTATTAATTTGCTCGTTTATCTGGAAGACGGAGCAATATTGGCAAAACTGGAGGAGTGGGGAGTAAGACCATTATCTGCCATCAAGCGTCGGGTATGGCCAGGAACAGAAACTGTGGATGAGACAAGATTTTTGAAGGTGCGTTTTACAGATGAAGTGTGCTCTCTCCCCTATTCAACTCGATTCGACACACTTAGAGGTACAGAGTACTTCCGTGTTATACACGATCGACAAGCATGGGTCTGCAGAATATGCATCAAACCTGGACATTTGTACAGAGAATGCCCAGAGTTTAAATGTTTCACGTGTGGCAAAGTGGGCCATTATGCAAGAGTGTGAAGAGCGAGTAAGAAGGGTGACAGAGGATGAAAGAGAACAAAGTGATGACGACGAGAGGAGAGAGGAGAGAGATCATTCATTTTATTACAATTATTACAATTTAATCATTCTTAAATCGATACGTCATCCTCAATAAACCCGTCTCCAGCGTGTTGCCTCTGATCTTTCGAATATTGCACTTTAATAATTATTTAATCAACACCTCATCCTCAATAAACCCGTCTCCGGTGTGTTGCCTCCAATCCTTTGAATATTCCGATCTATTATGACCTCTGACCTGTAAAGTTGCCAGAATAATAATCATACACTGCTTGTTACTTGGCCAGAGGAGAACTGGCACCCCGACTGAGCCTGGTTTCTCCCAAGATTTATTTTTCTCCATTAGGTCACCTGAAGGGGTTTTGGATTCCTTGCTACTGTTGCCTCTGGCTTGGCTTGCTCAGTTGGGGACACTAAATTGTTCTAAATTTTTCAACTAAATATCCAAATAAATCTAATTATTAAACTAAATTACTGATCTAAAGCCCACACTGTCACTATATGATAATTGAAATGAACTGATGACATCACCGTTTTCTCCAGAATTGCTATAAGGCTGAATAAATGATGTTGCATTATTTTCCTGTTTAACACTGTAAAGCTGCTTTGAAACAATCTGCATTGTCCAAAGCGCTATATAAATAAGGGTGACTTGACTTGACCAGCCAGAGAAGCAAAGCACAGAGAGCGGTGATGATATGGAGGGTACGAACGACGGAGGAGGTAATGACGATGAAGTCGATAAAACGGAATGGGGATTGAGATCTGACACAACTGGTGTTGAAGCTGATGATGAAGAGCAGGAAGAGGATGGCATGGAAGCAAGTTCTAAGAAAGAGGCGACAGTCCAAAGACTGAGGGCCAAAACTAATAGTATCAGGGAAGAGGATGATGGTGAGGAGGAGATGGAGCAATCAAGAGAGGATGAGAAAGAGGAGGAGAAAGGAGAAAGTCGTGAGGAGGAAAGAGGTGATGAAGAGGAAAGAAAAGAGACTGCATCAGAATTGTAGGGAAGTAGCGACGGGAAAAAGAAAGAGAGACTGAAAGATAAGATCAAAAGACTGAGTGCAAAGAGAAAGTCTGACATGGACAGACAACAGGTTGGACAGACAAAAGAACCAAGGTCGGGTGTAGAGAGAAGAATGGACACGTGGTGATTTTAGGCCAAAATGGCAGGGTGTTTTCTTTCCTCAGGCATTGCTGTTCTTCTGAGACGACCACCCACTCTGAGGATTCCATCGTCCAGCACTGGATCCAATCTGTATATGCTACTGCCCTTTTTCACATTGGAAGCACCCTCTTGCTGCATGTTGATTTCCTCTGGGAAACTTTGTCTCTGTAAATAGAAGATAATAGCCTTTTATGTAGTCTTTGACATACCCTTTTGTCGATCTGGTTACCCTTTGAGTCCGCTTACCATCTTTCTTGGGTCATTTCCTTTCTGCACAAGGAGTTTTAATGCATCTTTAATTTTTGTGGTCATTTGAAATGTACTTTAAGACAGATGTGCTGTCAGTCCAAAACACTGACATATCTCTAGGTGGTAGCAATTCTTTCTTTAACATTTTATCCACTTTAATTGACAAAGCTGCAGCTGCTAACTCCAACCTTGGGATGGTTTGCCTTTTTAATGGAGCTACTCTTGTCTTGCCAATCAAGAATGCTACATAGACCTTTCCTTCTGCATATGTCATTCTGAGATAGCTGACTGTTCCATAGCCTAGCTCGCTGGCATCAGAGAAGTGGTGAATCTGGTTATGTACTGACTCGCCAAAATTATTTATCTTAAAACAGCATGGAACAGCATGGAAGTCTGTGAGTTGCGAGAGACTGCTGATCCATTTGGTCCACAGGTCAGAAAATGTGTTGGGAATGGTCATATCCCATCCAGGGTTGATGGTGATGTTGAACTTGAAGGAGTCTCTTTGGACACACCATTGAAGTCCTAAGGCTCGTTCCATGGGCAACTGATTGTTGCTCAAGTCCAAGTCTTTTATCTCTTTATCGCTGTTTTTTTGTGGAACAGCACCAATGACTTTTCTACTGTTGCTTATCCATTTTGATAAATGGAAGCCTCCTCTATGACAGACTTCAGTGAGTTTTGAGATTCGTTCTATTGCTTCTACTTCTGTGGGCATCGATTTCAAGCAATCATCTACATAAAAGTGCTCCATGATTGTGTTTATTACCTCAGGAGGGAAGTTGCATGCATTGTCCTGTGCAGTCTTTCTGAGAGCAAAGTTAGCTATGCTCAGTGAAGACTGCACCAAACAAATGAACAGTCATGCGATATTCAACTGGAGCAACATCCACATAATGAGGGATGATGAGGGATATACCAAACTTTTCCATCAATCCTATTCACTTGTGCTAAATGAATCATTTCAGCGTAGCCATTGTGAATGACGTCACTGAGGAATTCTGTGTACTCCCTTTGATAGTTTGGATCTCTTTTGAACTTCCTATTCAGATTCAACAAGCGTTGTACTGCAACAATGCAATTGTTGGGCATTGTGATATCTGCATTGAAAGGTAAGTTAATGCAGTAATGACCCTCCTTTACTTTTACGGATTCATTGACAATGTTCATGAACTTCTTGTCAGTCACTGACATTTCATTTTTTTCTTCATAGGCTCTATCATTGAAATCTGTGTTGTATTGACTCGCCAGTAGTTTTTGCAGGTCGACTAAGGAGATCCGGTTTGCAGTCACTGTGGTCTTTTCTACACCTTTGCTAATACCTCCCAATGGACCGTTGATTACCCAACCTATCAATGTTCTTACAGCATAAGGTCCATCTTCTTGTGAGTTTATTACCTGCCAAGGTTCCATGACATTTGCTGCATTTATTCCTACGAGCAAGTCAATGTCACAGTTTATGTGAGATAACTGGATTTCACTAAGGTAAGGCCATTGCTTTAAATCTTCTTGTGTTGGGATGTTCTCTTTTGTTACAGGCATAGAATTGTGTGTGTAAACATCAGGTAAAGGAATTAATTTCTTGCCATTAAGACTTCTAAACCTGATACTAACACACTTTTTATGGGTTTCTCATGCGTCATTGTTCTCAGCAGTATGGTTGTTTGTTTCCCTTCAAGGTACAACTTCTACACCAGCTTCTTTGTACAGAATGTTGCTGAACTGCCAGGATCAAGAAGAGCATAATTTTGAATTATTTTGTTGCTCTTGACAGACTTAACTTGCACAGGAAGTATTGACAGTGCACATTTACTGTTTCCGGCCCCTGCATGTCCACAAGCATTTGATGACACTTTGCTGATGTGTTTCTGTGGCTGCTCTGCTGACCTTGAAGCGTGACCTTTAACCTCAAAGTTGATGTGACGCACATTGGGATGTGCTTGATTGCAGATGTTACATGTAAGACGGTATTTGTAGTCGTTGCTCATGTGCCCTTTACACAAACAACCAAAGCAGATTCCTTTTTTCCTTAAAAAGTTTAACTTTTCCCTGTGTGTTTTCTTCTTGAAGTGAGAGCAGTTCTCCAGAAAATGAGCACCATCACAGCAGAGGCATGGTATTTTCACATCACACAGTGTTGTTACATTAGTTGCATAGGTAGATTTAGGCCTAAAAGGGTCTTACTTTTACAAGGTCTGAAAATGTAATCCTGTTGTTGTTGTCCTCCAGTTTATTTTGAGCTTTAGTCCGCCATCTATCCCACTGCTTGTAGGGTAATTTCATAACAATGGCTTTCAAGGTAGAGGCTACGTTCAATTCCTCCATGTAGTTCATCTTCGCCATGGCATTACAGCATCCTTTGAGGTACAGGGAATACTCATTCAAGGCTTTAGGATCTTCAGGTTTTATATTTGGCCAATTGAGAACCTTTTCAATATAGGCAGTTGAAATGTTATACTCATTGCCAAACTGTTCAAGCAACATGCGCTTTGCCCTGAGATAACCCTGGTCTCCATCCATATGCTGGTAACTTCTTACTAGGTCTCTAGCTTGCCCTCTAGTAAATTGCTCAAGGTAAAACAACCCATCTTGTCCACTTTCTGTTTTCATCTCAATGTTGTGTTCAAAAGATGTCATAAATGACCTGAACTGTAAAATGTCCCCATCAAATATGATAACACTTTTAGGTGGCAGTAATGACAATTGGCATAGATGCAATTTCATTTAGTATATTTAAGACAGCAATGAGACTATTGGAAGCTACATTACTCTCTAACGGTTTGTGCTGCCCAAGCTCCCTTTTTGATAATGTAGGACCTGCTGCATCTGCATGTGATTGAACTGCTAGCTGTCTATATTCTGTACTAAGCTCTACTCTGTCGGATTGATCATGGGATTTCTCAACATCACCAGCACCCCCTCTGGCTATACTATCTAACTGCAGAGATTGTGCCTGCCCTTCTGCTACCCCTATATCATCCTGGGTCCCCTGATATGACCAGTGTCCTCTCTGGTCACCCTTAGAACTTTCTTGTGGATATGGTGGTTGATACAACGGCAGATGCTTTTGGTTGTTGGAGCCCCTGTTTGCAGAGTTTCCATGTTGGTGCATTCCAAGTTCCTCTCCTGAAAGTGTTCATGCCATCAACTGGGGTGGAATATACTCGTTCTTCCCTGCTATCCAACACTGCAAGCTTTGCATTTGCAGCAGACAACTCAGCTGTGAAGTTCAGAGTCTCCTTTTGCCTTCTTATTTCCTCTCTTTCTTTAGCCAAGCGTTCTTCCTTTTCTTCCAAAGCATGCCTTTCCTGCAAAGCAGCGGCCTTAGCTAAAAGCGCTGCCTTTTCAGCCTGTGCTACCAGGCGAGCTGATGCTGAGCTTGCATGTGAACTTTTCCATGATATCTGACTTACCAAAGATATACTGTCTTTAGGACTAATATCATCTCCTCTTTCTGACAGTGGTTGAACAGCACAGAATCGAATCCACTCATCAGCCTTTATCTTAAACTCATTGATGTTCGTCATCTTTGGCTCATACCACAGTTCTGTGTCTACAGCACACTCATCCTTTGACAATAACTGCTGGTATTGTTTGTGTAGGTCTTTAAAATCTTCTACCATTTCAGTGTATTTATGAACATTCTCCTTTACTTTCTCCAGATTAACTGGATCACACATAAATTCAGTTGTTTTGTTATTTTTACGAGTCAACACAGCACACTTACTCTTTCTAGCCATTCTTGCTTCTTTCTTTTTTTCAAACAATTCTTCCTTTTCTTCCTCAATAGGTGCAATATAAATATCAGTAACATCCATATTGATTGAGGCTCTTTGTTCCATGTTACAAACTCAAAAGTCCTTTTTCCTGCAAAAATGTAACTCAATATTCATCAAAGGAAATTATTATAAGTACACAGAGAAAGATTGCTTTAAAAGTTCTTTGTTTCACATACCGATTCCTTTGGATTCGCTTGGATTCACTTTGGCCTTCAAAAAATCCAAAATGGCGCCTGCACTTCCTTCTCTGGTTCTCCTTTGTTCAAAGTATCCAATATTCCTTTGATCCAAGTATATACATCCAGAGCAGTCTTTTGACTAAATTGTAAAAGCTTTTTTCTTCATCAGAGCCTTTGTGCTCAATTGGCTATTACAGTTGGTTGAGCTGGATATAGCTTGACACGTGCAGTTGATTCAGTCAGTCAAATGACCATTTATTGTTAATGATGTAGACTGTTACATAATCTTGAACTAAATAAAATAAACAATTCAATTAAAGTAGTCTCTTCATATAGTAGCAAACGGCTTGTCACGTCATGACCCCATAGAGCACACCACCACACGGTCAAAAGACTGTTTGCCCTCTCAGCCACACCCCGATACTGTGGCTTCCTGTGTTTAAGGCCATTCCCCTTGGGCTCCACATTCAGCCTCCCAACCATCCTTTAGGTGGCAGTAGACAGACCTGTTGCCAAATATATATATATAAACACTCACACATTCATCCACAACACACACACATACACTACTATTTTCAAGATAGAAACATGAAATTAACTCAACTCAATTTGGCTCCTACAACGGGTATGTGATTTTTGTGTTATGCCTTATTTTATTTATGTATGTAACAATGACCATGAGACTTTGTTGCATTATTTTTTGGAATGTAATGAATTAATTGTTTTTTTTTTCTTAAGAAGTCTGTTAAAAAATAATTGTTTTGAGGATGTGGATTTGGAGGAGGGATGGAGGGAAATATTTTTATTTGGAGTGTTTTGGAAGAAGACATCAATGGACTTTTGGTTTATCAATAATGTATTAAGCCATGCCAGATTAGCAGTTGTATTTAGACAGAATTATGCACACTTTGAAGGGAGAAAGGTCAAAATAAAAGACTTGTTCAAAGCAATAATGAAAAGAGAAATTGAAATTGATGATGTGAAGGACTTTTTTGTAACTGGTAATAAATTCATAAAAGAGGGGGAGAGAAGAGATTTTGTATAACTGATAAAAATGTATGTTTGAAGGTTTAAAAAATGTGAATGACATGATTATGTTGGTTAATGTGAGCAATTGAAATTGAACTGTAAATTTGTGAATTTGTAATATTAAAAAATAAAAAAAAGAGCACACACGATCTCGTCTGATCTCGGAAGCTAAGCAGGGTCGGGCCTGGTTCGTACTTGGATGGGAGACCGCCTTGGAATACCAGGTGCTATAAGCATTTTTGTTTTAGAAAGAAAGAGTGTTTGAACCTGTTAAATAGCCAGAATTTGGCTGCAGCTTTCGCTTATGGCCATACCACACTTAGCCCGTAGAGGGAGCTAGTGAGTTGCTAGTTACAGGAAGTGTTGGCTGCAGACGGTGAGGAAGGCTCACCATACACGTCTTTTGTTTTTTGTTTGTTTTATGTTAAAATCAGTGTATTTTTTGTTAGTTTATTGTTGTGCTTTGGTTTAAGTTAATCCTCCCAGCAGCATACGCTGTTTGGGGGGAACCCAAACTCTGTTTGCATTTTTTTGGGTGTGGTGCTTACAATGGATGGACAAACGCTACCGGACTTTGCAATGGCAGGAGAATCACGACAGCGGAACGACCATGGACTGGACAAACAACAAAGAGATGGGCTTTGACAGAGGAATGAAACAAGGAAGGAGGGTGTGAAAAGAGTGTATAAAAAGGAAGCAACGATTTCAGTGGATTTAGGAGATGAAAAACAGGTGAGAGCGCTGGATATTATAAAAGCATTGACGGACAAGATCGGGGAGGGAAATATCTTGGCAGTGAGGCCAAAACAAACAAATTCATATGAAGTTACGCTTGAACATGAGGAGGACACAGAAATGTTAGTGGATTATGAGATCAACAGAGACTATGTTGTTTCTTTCATGCACCTGCCTGCTTACACTGAAGATGTGGACATTTTAAATAAATTAGAACAGTGGGGAGTAACCCCCATTTCTATGATCAAAAGGAGGGTATATCCGGGCACAAACATAGAGGATGGCACGCGTTTTGTGAAAGCGAGGTTCCCGAGAGAGGTCATGTCACTACCATATAGCACTAAAATGGAGACGGCAGAGGGGCCTCAGCACTTCCGGGTCATGCACAGTCACCAGGTGAAGACCTGTCGGCTGTGCATGAGCCCGGAGCATGTGGTAAAAGACTGCCTTGACTTTAGATGCTATAGGTGTGACGAGAGGGGTCACTTTGCAAGAAACTGCAATGCAGCCAAGTGCCCGGATTGCAAAGAGGTCCTAAATAAGTGTGAATGTCGGATGGAGGGAGAGGAGGAGGAAGAAGAGGAGCAGGTGAGTGGGCAGGTGCATGAAGAAAGCACAGAAAATGTGCAGGAAGAAAATCGAGAAATGGATATGACTATGCAAAATAAAGGCAGTGAAGAATGGATGGACGCAAGGAGTAAACAGGAGGAACAAACACAACAAGAGAATGAAAACTGGACTCAAAAGGACATGGTTGTCAACTCGGAAAGTGTATTGGACAAAGCAGAACTAAAGGACAAGGAACAGAACATGGAAATGGAAAAGGACGCGGAAAGTGGGGAAAAAAGCAATTCAACAAAGACAGGCAAAAGGAGAAGACCAATGAAGGTAAAAGAGAACAGGGAATTAGCGAGAAAAAGAGCAAATGTATCCATTCAGATTTGTAAAAAAAACTATTGCATTTTACATAAAACACAAACTAATTTAAAAATATTGTTTAAAAAACTATTGCATTTTACATAAAACACAAAATTAGTTTAAAAACCTGTTACATTTGACATAAAACACAAACTAGTTTAAAAACATTGTTAAAAAGACTAAGGTTTCTACATACCGGTTGTTTAAATATACACAAAAGTTTGTCCTTCATTTCTGTAATATCATGGAGAAGAGTAAAACCGGCGTCCGCTCCCTCCGGAGTTTTGAGACGAATGGCCTTGCGTGAAGGCTGCAGGGAGACACACGCAGACTCCTCCCCTATCCCGCCCACAACAGGTGTCACCGTGGGAAAAATAACATTCCGTTAGGCCTTCCCATATAGAAAACGCGACTGCTCTCTTCACTGGCAGAGATGGAAATGACCGCTCAAGGAGTGTGTTCTGGCTCAAACAGACCACACCCGCTAACACTCCCCTCTCAAAGCTGAGAGGTTAATTCAAATTTAAGGGCGGTACGTAAAAAAAATTACGGTGATGATGACATCACTCACGGGGGGATTCCCCCTCCCTCTCTGAAACAGGTGTACGTTTAAAAAGGACGCGGCGAAATACTAGTTGTGATTATTTGAAATCAGATAATCTACAATGGCTGTGGCAATGGCATCACCCCCGAAAACTCCCGAAAGAAGGATTACCGAGGCTATGGAGGATTTGATTTTAGCTCCACGAAAAAAACGAGAATCACACGGACCGTGTTTAACGCGATTTCTTCACAAGGGGCCTGATCGCGTGGAATATACTTTTCACTTATCTGGAGGTTTGGAATAATTACGTATTCTTATGACAAAAACCACAGAGAAGTCAGACTGGTTAACGTGGATAATAATGAGAGATTCACCACAAATCCAGCGGGAGATCCGGATTTGACATTCAGTGAAAGAGATTGGATTTTATTTTATTCGAAGGTCTGGCCAGATTTGAAGGACGGAGCGGACGTTTCGCTGTTCATCGCGGAGTGGTCTGGAATATCGATTGGCACTAGATACCGAATTCTGACGGAGCAGATTAATAAATATCCAGAGGATTACATTTATATTCTATCGGGTGTTTTTGGAAAGAACGCGCCTGAAGCCTGCTGGCATTATTGGCATTATTTAAAATTCATGTTTCAGTGGAAAGATTTATCTGTGTTGGAGGATATTTTTTCTAAAATCAATCAACTTTTCCAGTGGACCGATGCCTATGAAAGGTATAATAATATAAAAGTGAAATTGTTTTACCCCGAGTGGGCCACGCCTAGTAGGAGGGGTGTTTACATAACTCCACCTACTCAATACAAACATTAAAAAGGCCTCTCGGCAAAGAATCGCTCATCCAGACCCCAGGCATGTTTCAACAGAGTTCTTCTACTTCGTCTTCTTCATCACAACTGTTTGAAAAAATTCTGATGGATTTACAAAAAACGGATTACCGCCTGGAGTAAATGGATTACAGCAGAAAACCATTGTTTGGATACATACATTCTGCACTGAAATCATAATTTGACTTTCCTTACAAAACATGGATTTGTAACACCTGTGGCGGATTACGATGCCACAGACACAACCTACGATGCGTCGGACGGGTGTCTCGGGGTCACCGGATTATCAAGGCTATTTTGGATGTCATTTTGGAATATTTGATCGACAAACGGATGAAGAAAGATTGCGATGGATGTACTGTGGATCACCCTTCACAAACAAGACATACTTGTTAGTTTGAAGTCTCTGCTTATTATTTCTACGGATGTTTTGAAGAGATTAGACTGAAACTCATCACGCCTGATTTGAAAATCATTTTGGCTCAAGCCTTGAGTCATTACGGAGCCAGTCCCAATCTACAGAGAATCCTGGGTGCTGTCGAGGTAATTTTATTTGACCTCAGAGATGAGATGTACAAAGTGGAGCAATTATCTTCAATCCGTGAAAAATTGACTGATCAATCATGCGAGGAGCTCATTTACACAGCGGTGGATAACTGGAAACGTAGCGTTGGTGAAGATTCTGAAACCACTCAAGTCTGAAAATGTGGAACTTGTGTACCGCGCGGATTACAAAATATTTCTTTAAATCACATGTTAAATATGGAATATCTAACCTACTCCACAAGATTATCCGGAATAATTGGACTACAAATACTGACACAACCCTGGATGAAAAACGACTAATGGAATTAATGTACGCCGTGCGGACATTATCGAATGGATGGAATAACATGGTAAACATCTCTGTAAACTGCGACAACACAACCTATGCGGTTATCAAAAACATTCTCAATCTAATGTCTGAAAACCAGACCACTCTTAGAATAGGAGATATACTTTGTATTTGTACGTATGTAACTGATGTCTGTAGTTTCTTAAGTAATGAAGATCCGGATGTATGTAATATTATTGATTTTTTAGTCGAATACATTTTGGAGAAGAAATTTGAAATCTCTGTGAAATTTTATTTTTTGTTTTACGGGATATAATCCATATTATACATGTTTGTGACTTGTGAAAATAAAAAATGTTGTGAATTTATATTGTAAAAATAAAAAATCTTTGTTTGGAAAATAAAAAATGTTGTGACTTTATATTGTAAAAATAAAAAATCTTTGTTGTTTGGAAATAAAAAAAGTTGTGACTTTATATTGTAAAAATAAAAAATCTTTGTTGTTTGGAAAATTACAGGGTTTTTTTTGTGTATTTTACACTTACAACAATTACAACTGAATCACATCTGACTATTGTAATGAATGCTACACATTCATTAAAAGTTTGAGGTTGTTAAACAAAGGTTTCAACTCTGGTAAAACCCATAAACAAAATGAGAATAAAAGATGAGTCTACAACACACCATCTAAATTCAAAACCCCCAAACAACAAATACAATATAGCTCAAACATACACCATACAAGAAAAGCAGTGTTTATGATGCATACAGAAAATCCATTTATGAGCAATTTGCTAGTTTGTTACAAGTTTGTAAATGTGGATTTGCAAATGATTTTTTTTACTCCAGTATGATTTAGCCATCTTGTTCAGATAGCATAACACTGTTCACGTTTCTCTGTTTGTTGGAGTGAGTTCTGTTTTAGGTGAAGACGCTTCTCTGGATGTTGTCAACAAAGAGTTGTGAGTTCAAGCTATTCCTCACATGGGAAAGTGTGTGTTAAATGGTTTTAAGTTGTGTTACTTTTAATGCAAGGGGATTGATGGGCATAAGGAAATTTGAAAATGTGAAAGAAAAATGTAAAAGGGAAGACATAATTGCACTACAAGAAACGAACTGGAGAGAAAATGTAATGAATGAGTATAAAAAGAGATGGGATGGAGGTATTTTTTATAATAATGGAGATGGGAGGTTTGGGAGAGGTGTGGCTTTTTAATGAAGGATGATGTGTTTAAAAGGAGTAAAATTGTATACAAAGATAAAATATAATGTATGGTAGAAATGTATGGTAGTTGAGACAAAATATGAAGGAAGAGATTTGATTTTAGTAAATGTACATGAACCAGGTGAGGAGAAGGAAAAGAAGGGATTTTTTACTGGTTTAAGAAATATTGTACGGGAATATAAAGAAATAGTAATGATGGGGTATTTTAACACCATTTTTAGTAAACAAGACATGGCTGAAGGAATGGTTTTTAAAACTGATACAGGGAGAAAAGAATTAAAAGCATTAATGGAGGAAAATAATATGATCGATGTGTGGAGAGAAAGAAATGAAAAGAAAAAAGAGTTTTCAAGGAGGCAAATAGTGGGGAGTTTTGTGTGCCAAACCAGAATTGATTTTGTTTTATGTAGTAGAAATGTGGAGAATTTTCTAGAAAAGATTAAGTATGAGGACACAAGTTTTTGCGATCACAAGTTTTTATTTTTTACATTGGACTGGAGTAAAGTGCAAAGAGGGCCGGGAGTATGGATTTTAAATACACAGATTTTAAATAATGAAGACTATGTTTTAAAGGTTAAAGAAATTATAGAAAAAGAAAAGGAAAATAGAATGTATGAAGAGGATAAGAGAATGTGGTGGGAGAATGTAAAGTTCTCTTACAAGAGGTTCACTCGTATTGCGCAAGTTCCTTACGCATCGGGAAAGTATTCTTTCTTCGAGATTTCTGAAAAACCCAAAATTATCCTTAATTTTGTAACATTGTCAACGCAGTGCGGCAGCCTGGCAGACCATAGCAGGCTATTCCAGCGTGACTATTGGCTGCTCTGCTGGCAACTGCAGCAGCCTATCGGTGAGCCCGCGTGACGTGGCGACCAATGAGGGCGCTTCGCGCCCACCTGGCTACATTTGCCTACAGGTGGGGCGTGGCCACGTGTATATAAGCAGGGCTCACGGGCTGCATATTCGATTTTCTTTTCTTCAGCGAAGCCCTTCGCATCACTGGATCTGTAACCCGCCACCGTGATCGTGCAGACGAGCAAGCAGAGGACAGCGCCTGAGGAAGCCGGCAGCATCGCGCCACCTTCAGCCATCCGTGCCTGCTCTGCTATCCGGCAGCCCATATCCTTTTTACGCTCAAGTGTTGTCGCCGCTGTGTCACACTTTCTCAAAAAAGAGCCGAGCGTTTGATACAAAATGTCTCGTTCCACCTGCGGCTCGTGTCACGCGCAGCTCAGTTCCGGGGACCGCCATGTGATCTGCGCTCTCTGCCTGGGCCGTGATCACGCCGCCGCACTTCTCGCCGGCGGATGCCCGGAGTGCGAGGAACTGACGATGTCGACCCTGCGGGCTCGACTCGTCCTGTTCGATGACGACATCCCTCCAGTCCCTGCTAAGCCGCGCAGAAAGAAGCGCCGCTCGCAGCGGACTCCGGAGTTCGCAGAGAGAAGCTCGCCGGAACCCTTCCCGCCCGCTTCACTCTCGCCTTCCCCGCCCCCACCCCAGGCCGCCATTTCTGTTGCCGCCTCCGGGGATGAGGCGGATGCGGCCGCGGAACGCGCCGACAGCTGCTCCATCATGGCTTCCGACAGCGAGGACTGGTCTTCCGCGACCTCTTCAGTCCGGGGCTCCGGACGCTCTCGAGCGGGTGAGGACGCCGAACTTTTGCGCCTTCTCACCCGGGCTGTCGAGCAGCTAGGCCTCGAATGGGCCCCGCCCAAGGTGGCAGCGCCGAATCGACTTGACGGATGCTTCCTAAACAGTCGCCGCCGCGCGCCCACCTCCAGGACTGCACCCTTTCTGCCAGAGCTTCACGAGGAGCTCGCGAAGTCCTGGAACGCGCCATTCTCCGCGAGGGTCTCGTCTCAGGCTTCTTCGACGCTCTCACAAGTTGACGGCGCGGCTGAGAAAGGCTACAACGCTATCCGGTGGAACTTCCGGTGGAAGAGGCGGTCGCAGCGCACCTTTGCCCGCCTTCCGGTTGGCGCTCAAAGGCTGCCCTCCCGTCTAAGGCCTGCAGAGTGATGTCATCGCTGATCGGCCGCGCTTTCGCTGCCTCCGGTCAAGCTGCATCTGCTCTGCACTCTATGGCCGTGCTGCAAATCCTCCAAGCTAATCTCCTCCGCGACCTGGACGAGAAAAGCTGTGACGCTGAGTTGATCACGGATTTGCGAAGCGTGACGGATCTCTCCCTTCGCGCCACCAAGACCGCAGCACAGGCCCTCGGACGCTCTATGGCCTCCCTCACGGTAGCTGAGCACCACCTCTGGCTCACGCTCGCGGACATGCGAGAAACAGAGCGCGCGGCCTTCCTAAACGCCCCGCTCTCTCCGTCTGGGCTTTTCGGACCAGCGGTCAAGGGGATCGTCGACCGTTTCTCTGAAGTGCAGAAAACGACGCAGGCCATGAACCTCTTCCTGCCTCGACGCCCCGGCGCTAGCAATAGCTCCGTTGCTCGCCGTCCTCGCGACCAGCCAGCACCGAGCTCCGCGCAGCGCCCAGCGCGGCCCCCTTCGTCTCAGCGAAGACCGCTGAAGCCCGAGCCTCCAAAGTCCTCCTAGCCAGAGGCAAGAAACGACGGTTAAGTCCCGCCGCGGCCGGACCACCGTCAAAACTCTCTTTCCTGTCAACCCCCACCACTGTGGCTGCTGCAGATGGATTTCACGCAGCCAACGAGCCGGCAAAAATGCCTTCTCGCCTGTCAATAACCGCCGTTTTTACGGCGAACCAGAGAAATCACAAAAGTTGCATTATTTCTGGTTGCACGGCTCACGCCGTATGTGTTTCAAATGCAGTAAATGTGCCCACTTTTCTGTGTTCACCCCTGCACACAAGCACTATAAACCCTGTGTCCCCCACTCACATAAAGCGGCCACCGGCCGCTCGAGTGCTAGAGTTAGGTCACGTGTCCGCTTGTTTGCGTCCACGACTAACCACCACACGCGCTGTCACACAGCCACTCTTAACCGGTCATGTTCCACGCGTAAGAGTTGTGCCCGCTCAAACGCGCTCACACATTTCCGCGCCACGCGCCGCGCCACACACCATTTGTTCTCCGCCCAGGGTGGCCGGAGCGATGAGTGTAGGGCCACACACAAGCCACTCCCCGCTCGAAGCGGCAGAGATGCAGTGTGTAGGGCGGCCAGCCATCGCGAGCGATCGGCTGGCCCACAGCACAGAGAGCGCGCGCACTGCGCCCGCCCCTCCTATACAGGCCGTCAGACCCGCGAAGCGCGGCGTTTCGAGCCCGGAGGCCGTTCTATCCCGTGTGGCACACGCGAGAGTGTGGGAAGCCATTCCAGGTGTATCAGAATGGGTGCTGAAAACAGTGAAGCACGGCTACACTCTGCAGTTCGCTCGCCGCCCTCCGCGCTTCTGTGCGCGTACAGAGACGAGAGTGAGCGAGGAAGTAGCACATCTACTTCGAGCAGAAATAGCCACGCTGCTGTGCAAAGCTTTTACAGCCGGTATTTTCTCGTGCCAAAAAGGGATGGGTCGCTCAGAGCGATTCTGGATCTGAGGCGTCTGAACAAAGCTCTTATGAGAAGATCATTCAAGATGCTCA
Organism: Romanogobio albipinnatus; assembly: GCA_023566225.1. Classification (NCBI taxonomy): domain Eukaryota; kingdom Metazoa; phylum Chordata; class Actinopteri; order Cypriniformes; family Gobionidae; genus Romanogobio; species Romanogobio albipinnatus. The sequence continues at coordinate 15,451,241 of CM042248.1, read as the reverse complement.
CGACCAAGCAGATCCTCGCGCATATTCGCCCGAGAGACTGGCTAATCTCCCTAGATTTGAAAGATGCATATTTTCAAATCAAGATAACGCCGCGTCACAGGCCATTCTTACGATTCGCCTTCGACGGCCAGGCTTATCAATACACCGTCCTTCCGTTCGGCCTGTCACTAGCACCCCGTACATTTACGAAGTGCATGGACGCGGCCCTCGCTCCTCTGAGAAATCAAGGGATGCGAGTGTTGAACTATCTGGACGATTGGCTCATCCTGGCGCAGTCAGAGGCCGAGCTCTTCGCCCACAGGGCAATGCTGCTCAGCCATCTGGACAGCCTGGGGCTCACGGTCAATTGGACCAAGAGCTCATTAGTGCCCATGCAATCAACCTCATTTCTGGGTTTGAATCTGGACACTGTGGCAATGTCAGCCCGCCTGTCACCCCAACGCGCGCGCCAAGTTCGGCGCATGGCTGCGTACTTCCGGCCGGGCAAAATCGCACCTCTCAAGCTTTTTCAGAGGATGCTGGGACGTATGGCCTCAGCTGCAGCTGTGCTCCAGCTGGGCTTAATGCGCATGCGCCCGCTGCAATGCTGGTTAAACGCCCGAGTGCCTCACAGAGCCTGGGCGTCCGGAGGCTTCAGGATCAGAGTGACTCAGGGCTGCGTGTCAGCCCTAGAGCCCTGGTTAGTAGCCAACTGGTACCAGAGGGGAGTGACGATGGGAGCCATCTCACACCGCAAGGTCATCTCGACGGACGCCTCCACCACGGGTGGGGGCGCCGTTTTCGAGGGCAGATCAGCCTCGGGCCTCTGGTCGAGCGAGGAAAAACTCCTACACATAAACTGTTTGGAGATGATAGCGGTAGAGAACGCGCTCAGGCAGTTTCTCCCGCTTATACGAGGACACCACGTGTTAGTCCGGTCGGACAATACCACAGTGGTGTCCTACGTGAACCGGCAGGGCGGTGTCAGGTCCAGATGTCTGGGCAATCTGACAGAACGCCTGCTCGTGTGGGCACACAGCTCGCTGCGCTCGCTGAGAGCTGCGCACGTACCGGGCCACCTCAATGTAGGCCCGGACAAGCTGTCCAGGGGCCTCATTCTCCCAGGAGAATGGTCCCTGCGCTCCCAGACAGTCCAGCTGGTATGGCGCTTATTCGGCAGAGCGGAGCTCGACCTCTTTGCAACAAAAGAGAACGCCCGCTGCCCGGCGTTTCTGTCCAAAAGCGAGGATGCGCTGTCCCAACCTTGGCCCAGCCTCCCGCTGTATGCTTTCCCGCCGATTTCCCTATTGCCCCAGGTCATAGCAAAAATCAGGGAGACGCGCCGCCCGGTGCTCCTTATAGCGCCACGCTGGGAGAACCAGATTTGGTACCCAGAGCTGGTGAAGCTGTCGCACTCACCCCCCTGGCCAGTTCCGCTGAGAGCAGACCTCCTCTCTCAAGCAGGAGGGTCAGTTTGGCATCCCCATCCAGAGCGATGGTCTCTGCATGTATGGGTGACCAACGGATACCCGTTGACCTGCCCGAAGGGGTTATGAACACGATTTCACACTGTAGAGCCCCCTCGACGAGGCGGTTATATAGTTCTAAGTGGTCGGTGTTCACTGAGTGGTGTGTTTCCAAGGGATTGGACCCACAGCAATGTGGGGTCCAGCGGGTGCTCTCCTTCCTCCAAGAGCTTTTGGAACTGGGCAGGTCCCCTTCCACGCTCAAAGTGTATGTGGCGGCTATAGCAGCGTTCGCTCAGACGACGCTAGGTAGCACGCTAGGAAGGAACGAGCTCATCATCCGTTTCCTCAGAGGAGCCAGACGGATGAATCCCCCGCGGCCCCCATCGGTTCCTATATGGGATCTGGCCTTGGTCCTAGAGGCCCTGAAGGCTCATCCCTTTGAACCACTCGAGACTGTGGAACCAAGGTTCCTTTCGCTAAAAACCGCGTTCCTGATAGCTCTGGCTTCAGTGAAACGCGTGGGGGATCTACACGCGCTCTCAGTGAGCCCGACGTGTATGGAGTTCGGTCCTAATGACTCTAAGGTCATTCTCAGACCGAGGCATGGTTATGTCCCCAAAGCGATCGGCACTCCCTTCAGGGCGCAGATTATCTCCCTCTCGGCTCTGCCAGCATCCGACGAGGGGGACGGTGGCAATATCCTCTGCCCTGTCAGGGCATTGAGGGTTTATGTCACACGCTCCGCCGCCTTCAGGCGTTCTGAGCAGCTATTTGTTTCGTTTGGTGGGCACACTAAAGGTCTCGCCTCCTCGAAACAGACCCTGTCCAGGTGGATAGTGGACGCGATTGCAACTGCATACGCTTCCAAACACCTGCAGTGCCCGCTAGGTGTCAGAGCACACTCCACCAGAGGCATGGCCTCTTCGTGGGCTTGGGCCAGAGGGATTTCCATCCACGATATCTGTATGGCGGCAGGCTGGGCCTCCCCGTCTACGTTCGTGAGATTTTACAATCTGGAAGTTCCTGCCTTACAGGCGAAAGTGTTATCAGTTCAATAGGGCTGTTGGTTCTGCCCAGTGATTCTGCGCAGACATAGCTCACATACTGGTAGTAAGTTCGGTACTAGGCTCATGTGAATTTGAAGGAGACCGGCGGTGCCATTCCCTCATTTACGAGACGAGCTGTTGTGAGTTTGAAGGTGACCGGCGGTGCCGTTACCTCACTCATATAACAAGATATTGTGAATTTGAAGGCGACCGGCGTTGCCGTTCCCTCATTCATGAGACAAGGTGTGGTGAATTTGAAGGAGACCGGCAGGTGCCGTTCCCTCATTCATGGGACAGGGTGTTGTAACCACCCGTCGTAACCACCCGTCAGTTCGAATGAAGTGTCTGTATATGTGGTGGCCCGTTCTCCTTACCGGCCACCCTGCCCGAGCAGTGTTATGGTCCCCGGTTCCCTGGGATACATATGCTTTACGCGAGGCGCGCACGGCGTTGACAATGTGTTCCCGATGCGTAAGGAACTTACACAATACGAGAGAACCTCTCGTAAGAGAACGATACTCGGTTACTTAACGTAACCTCGGTTCTCTCTAGAAGAGGGAACGAGTATTGCGTTCCTTGCCGTGCGCCCCGCAGGCTTTTACGCTTCAGAACTACGAAAACCGAATATGCAGCCCGTGAGCCCTGCTTATATACACGTGGCCACACCCCACCTGTAGGCAAATGTAGCCAGGTGGGCGCGAAGCGCCCTCATTGGTCGCCACGTCACGCGGGCTCACCGATAGGCTGCTGCAGTTGCCAGCAGAGCAGCCAATAGTCACGCTGGAATAGCCTGCTATGGTCTGCCAGGCTGCCGCACTGCGTTGACAATCTTACATAATTAAGGATAATTTTGGGTTTTTCAGAAATCTCGAAGAAAGAATACTTTCCCGATGCGTAAGGAACTTACGCAATACTCGTTCCCTCTTCTAGAGAGAACCGAGGTTACGTTAAGTAACCGAGTATCGTTTTTAATTAAGAAATAATCAATCAAGTATTGTAGTTTAATGCAGAAATGCAAAAGGTACAAAGAGAGAGAAATAAAAGAAAACTTGGAAATGGAATTGAATAAAGAAAATAAAGACATAAAAAATATAAAGGAAATGGAGGACAAGCTGAAGGAAATAGAAGAAAAAGAGTATGAAGGGGCGAGGTTAAGAAGCAAAGCTAAATATGTGGTGGAGGGAGAAAAATGTACAAAGTTCTTTTTTGATCTAGAAAAAAAGAAAGGAAAAGTTGAAACAATAAAAGAAATAAGAGGGGAAAATGGGGAAATTGTAGAAGGGAATGAAACGATTTTAGAAGAAGTAAAGAATTTTTATGAGGATCTGTTTAGTGCAAGGGGTGTGGAAGAGGAAGAGAAAAAGAAACTGTTGAATCTGATAAAAGCTAAAGTGAGTGAGGAAGATAAAATAGAGTGTGACATAGAAATCAGAGAAGAGGAGATTGAAAGAGCGATAAATCAACTGAATACAAAGAAAAGTCCAGGAATAGATGGTTTGGGAACTGAGTTTTATGTATGTTTTAAAGGAGTTTTAACAAAGATTTTAAATGAGGTTTTTAAAGAAATATTTGAAAAAGAAGAAATTAATGAAAGAACAAGGATTGGGTTAATGAAACTGATTTATAAAAGGAAAGGAGAAAAAGTAGATTAAAAAAACTACAGACCGATAACAATGTTGAACACGGATCTTAAGATTTTAGCAAAAGTTTTAGCAAACAGGTTGAAGGAGGTAATGCCAAGTGTAATTAAAACAAATCAAGCGTACGGAGTTAAAGGAAGGGATATAGCAGACATAACGATGAGCATAAGAGACACTATATGGTACATGAAGGAGGAAATGGAAGATGGATATGTAATCAGTGTGGATTTCGAAAAAGCGTTTGATAGGGTTGAGCACGGGTATTTAGTTCAGGTTTTAAGGAGTTTTGGTTTTGGAGAGAATTTTATTAAATGGATTGAGATTTTATATAAGGGTGCGTTAACAAAAATAAAATGTAATGGGTTTTTAACAGATTGTTTTAAAATCACCAGATCAATTAGACAGGGCTGTCCACTTTCAGCTTTACTGTACTCACTCGTATCTGAACCATTAGGGTTAGCAATAACCCTACCAGAGGGGGTGGATTGTGCATTTATATTAACAAAGCTTGGTGCACAAACTCTGCTATTGTTGGGAGTCATTGTTCAGCTAACCTTGAGTTTCTCATGGTTAAATGTAGACCGTTTTATCTACCGCGGGAGTTCACTTCCACCATTATCACTGCGGCCTATATTCCCCCCGATGCTGATGCCAAGCTTGCTATGAAAGAACTTCACGCAGCCATCAGTAAACAACAGACTGATCACCCGGAAGCTGCGTTTATTGTTGCAGGTGACTTTAATCACTCAAACTTAAAGTCAGTGCTACCCAAGTTTCACCAGCATGTTTCCTGCCACACCAGAGGAAACAAAACCTTAGATCATGTTTACACAAACATGGCCGGAGCTTACGTTGCAACACCCCTCCCCCACCTGGGACAGTCAGACCACCTCTCTTTGTTCCTCAGCCCCAAATATGCACCCCTCATCAACCGTGTGAAGCCATCAGTGAAGACAATCAAGGTGTGGCCTGCGGGGGCAGACTCCACACTCCAGGAAAGGTTTCTAAACACAGACTGGAGTATGTTTGCTTCTCAAGCCACCAGTGGCGCTCACACGGACATTGACTCCTACACCTCCTCAGTATTGGATCATATCAATACCACCATTGACAGTGTTACAACCCAGAAACAGATCACCACATACCCAAATCAGAAACCTTGGATGAACAGGGAAGTACGACTCCTGCTGAAGTCACGCAATACGGCCTTCAGATCAGGAGATGCACAAGCCTACAGCGCATCCAGAGCAAACCTGAAGAGGGGCATCAAAAAGGCCAAGCACTGCTACAAGCAAAAGATAGAGGGACACTTTTCCAACTCTGACCCTCGACGCATGTGGCATGGCATTCAGGCCATCAGTGATTATAAACCCACCCACTCCACCCCCGCAGCCACTGATGTCAACTTCCTGAACGAGCTAAATTACTTTTATGCTCGTTTTGAAAGAGACAACAGAGAAACTGCCACCAAGCTCAAACCCTCAGCTGACCACCCACCAATCACACTCTCCTCCACAGATGTCTGCAAGGCACTGAGCCGGATCAGCGCGCACAAGGCTGCTGGACCAGACAACATCCCTGGACGTGTGCTCAGGGCATGTGCGGAGCAGCTCGCTGGGGTTTTTACAGACATTTTCAACCTGTCTCTTGCCCAAGCAGCTGTACCATCATGCTTTAAACGCACTTCCATTGTGCCAGTGCCGAAACACTCCAGCCCGAGGTGCCCTAATGACTACCGCCCTGTAGCACTCACACCCATCATTATGAAGTGCTTTGAGCGGCTGGTCCTGGAACACCTAAAAGACTCTATACCATCCACATTGGACTCACACCAGTTTGCCTATCGCAGCAATAGGAGCACAGAGGATGCAGTTTCCATGGCATTGCACTCTGTGCTCACCCATCTGGACAGTAAAAACACCTATGCACGCATGCTGTTTGTTGACTTCAGCTCAGCATTCAACACTGTCATCCCATCCAAGTTAATTGCCAAACTTGGAGACCTGGGCATCAACACTTCAATGTGTAACTGGATTTTGGACTTCCTAACTGACAGACCACAGAATGTTCGATCAGGATCCACCTGCTCCACGTCCATCACACTCAACACTGGTGTACCACAGGGCTGTGTGCTAAGTCCGTTTCTCTACTCCCTCTTCACCTCCGACTGCAAGCCTGTGTATGGAACTAATTCCATCGTCAAGTTTGCGGACGACACTACGGTGATTGGTCTCATCAGCAACAACGATGAGACTGCCTACAGGGGGGAGATCCAGCACCTGGCCACATGGTGCACTGATAATAACCTGCTCCTCAACACCACCAAAACGAAGGAGCTCATCGTGGACTTCAGGAAGGAGTCAAGAGGCACACACGACACCATCCACATCAATGGAATGGCTGTTGAGCGTGTCTCCAGTTTCAAGTTCCTGGGGATCCACATCTCGGCGGACATGTCGTGGACGACCAACACCTCCAGCCTGGTCAAGAAGGCTCACAAGCGCCTCTTCTTCCTGAGGACACTGAGGAAGAATCAGCTCTCCTCGGCTATCCTGGTGAACTTCTACCGCTGCGCAATAGAAAGCATCCTGACCAACTGTGTGGCAGTATGGTATGGGAGCTGCTCTGTTGCGGAGCGCAAGGCACTGCAGCGGGTGGTGAAAACTGCCCAGCGCATCACAAGGACTCCGCTACCTGCCATCGAGCACATCCAGAGGAAACGCTGTCTGCATCGAGCTCGCAGCATCCTCAAGGACTCCTCTCACCCAGCCCACAGACTGTTTTCTCTCCTGCCCTCCGGCAGGCGTTTCAGGATCCTCCGGACCAGGACCAGCAGACTAAAGAACAGTTTTTTCCCCAGAGCTGTCTCTTTACTGAACTCAAACCACCGTTGATCCACTTCCCTCATAAACTGCAAACTCTCCTACCTCACACCTACATTCACTTTGTTATTTGCACTACCGACTGTTTATTACAATAACAACTGTTCACTTATGCATTTTGCACCACCATATCTTAACTGGATTATGCTCATTTGCACTGCCGACTGTATTTACAGTAACCATGTTTACATTTGCATTTTGCACCGTACTTCTAACTGCAATATGCAACCACTTTCCACTGCACTTTTACACTTTCTTTCGGATAGCTCTGTCCATAATTTATTGCACTACCTTAATCCACTGCTATATTCCTCATATTAGCCTAACATATTATTGTATACCTCTATCTGTAAAATTCTGTTCAAAGTAATAGCCATCTGTATATTATATTCATAGTACATATTCACCTGTACATTCTGTTTACATTCTGTTTATAGTAATAGCCATCTGTATATTTATATTTATTCACTGTATATATTCATCTGTAAATTCAGTTCTGTTTATAGTAATAACCATCTCTCTACTTATACATATTTATATATATTTAGTACATTTTTATGCCCTGCACTTACGCAACCATTGTATATATCCTGCACTTGCTGCTATTGCACTTCTGGTTAGACCTAAACTGCATTTCGTTGCCTTGTACTTGTACTTGTGTAATGACAATAAAGTTGAATCTAATCTAATCTAATCTAATCTAATAAAACAAAATGAAGGAATAATAGGGATAGAAATTGAGGAAAAGAAGGCGGAAGGGAAAGTTTTTCATATGCAGATGACACAACAATAATTGTAAAAGGAAAAGAAAGTGTGTGGGAAGTTATGAATGTGGTGAAAGAATATTGTAGTGGGTCTGGTAGTAAAGTAAATGAGGATAAAACGGTGTATATGAGATTTGGTAAAGCTATGGTTTTAAGGGATTGTTTTCATTTTAAAGAAGTGGAAGAAATTAGGATTTTAGGAGTTTTAATGGGGAAGAATGAGAAGAAAGTAAGAGATGAAATGTGGGAGGAACTGGTGACAGTTATAGAGAGGAGGTTACATTTTTGGAAATTGAGGACACTTAATTTGAAGGGGAAGGTTTTAATTTTGAATGTTTTAATGGTTTCTAAGATTTGGTATATTTTATATGTATCTGAGATGCTGTTGTGGACAGAAAAGAGGTTGAAGAAATGTTTTCGTGACTTTTTATGGGAGGGGAAACCAGCAAGGATTGCGCACAAGGGGGGTTTAGGGTTAACCCCTTAAGCTTTATGAGGACGTGCACGGGTTGAAGCGCTATTTTTAGCACGAGTGTAATGTTTGTTAATAGATTTAACGTAAAAAAAACATCATTAATCTTGACAAACTATATATCATTCTAAAGGTCTAAACCTCAAGCATCGAGGACAGACCACTGTTTTTCAATGAAAAGCTTATAACGGCTGTATTTTTGCATGAATGTAAGCAATACACATCAAAGATTGTATAAATAAAAACAGAGCACATACCACATAACGTCCTAATTACGAGCCATACACGCATCCACTGCTAAAAGTTCCAGAATGAATGGAAAGGTGAGGGTCCACTGAATAACATCCCATAGAGCATTTTTAATCCAACGAAACAATAATGGTGTAATATTGATGGTTAATCCTTTGTTTACATCGCATTTCTTCGGAGCGAAGTATCATACTAGACTGTTATGCAATAAAATAATGCACCAAAAACAGTCTCCCGGTAGCATAAAGTGGCATGGGTTTATAGCTTAGAATGTTACGAACATAATAAATCCATTTGAACTCAAAAACATGCAAAGATAGCCGGGATCTAGTCAAAAGTGTCCAACCACAGCACTCGGTTTAGTTGATGTAAAAATGTGCTCATCCAATGATATTGTCTGTTTATCTGGAGCCAATAAAAGCATTGAATCGTCATGACTGACAGAAAATGTAGCCAATGAGCACACGATTCCAACGAGACCTCTCATGTTTATATTTGTCACATGGGCGTGAATATTTATTCATTTGAATCTGGCGCGCTCTCCCCACGAGAAGCTGCGAGTTAGTTTGACACACCCCCTGTCAGCTGACAGCTAACGGGCTAACTTAGTAAACAGACGGTCTCTTTGTAGTAACTGTTTGCTAATCTTACTAACTGGACGGAATTTATTATCCAATGGATCGTCAAAAGAAGTTTTTTTCTGCTGAGGAGTTTTATGTGAGCTCACTCGAAGCAGCTATGTGGAAAACATGGAGGGGAGTGAAGACAGCGATGACGGTGATATGCTTGTTGACAGAGCTGATCCAACAATATACCGGTGAGTTGCTATGTGTAGTTGTTTATGTATATTGAGAATGTGTGTGAGAATGTATTTATTTTATTGTTTCTGTGTGCTAGAAAAAATGCAATATACCAGTATGCATTATCCATATGCTGATATTTAGCATTTTTCCTAGCACACATGGGGAAAAAGTATATATAATTTTTCCCCATGTGTGTGTAAATAAAACACACACATATATATATATATATATATATATATATATATATATATATATATATATATATATATATATATATATATATATATATATATATATATATATATATATATATAATGTTGAGACTGTATTTATTTTATGTTTTTCTGTGTGCTAGAAAAATTGCAATATACCAGTATAGATTATACATATACTGGTATTTAGCAATTTTTTCTAGCACACACAGGAAAAAAAAAAAAATATATATATATATAATATAGGTATAAAATGCATTTTTTTCCCCTGTGCTACAAAAAAACTAATTGACGAAAAAAGAAAAGTTCTGGACGGCCGACCATCTGTGTGATTGTTGATTTTATGTCTGGCTATCAATATGAATGCTCACTGTATCACCGGCCATTAGATTGATTGTAGGACTGTGTGAGAATGTATGGGCCGCCGTCAATATGAATGCTCACTGTATAGCCGGCCGTTAGATTGATGTTTGGGCTGTGTGAGAATGTATAGGTGTCCATCAATATGAATGCTGTCTAACCGACTGCCCATCAGTTTCATTGTTCATGGGATGGCCTGTAATTAGAGTGAATGATGACAGTGTGATTGTTGATTGAATGGGCAAACTATACAGAAATATTACATGCAGTGCTAATTCTCATTCCTTTCCTTGCCATTCTACAGGCATCAGGTTGAGTCTTCAGATGAGCTATGGCATCCAAGCACCAGCCAACCAGCAGTAAAGAGAAGAACGCTTTCAGATTCTTCAAGATCTGCACTTGCTGTTGTAGACCTGAATCGGCCAGTAAAAGGCCAGTAAATGTTTTTTTTTTACATTTGCAAATTGTGTGTGTTTTTATAGCTATATATTTATATTATATTGTTATTTATATTACTAGTTATATTTATAGTTATTATACTTATATTACTTGTTGTATTTTCAGTTGCAAAGAAGTTTAGCTCTTTTTTATTAATATTTCATTTTTATTATATTTTTATAAGTTCTGTTGTACAAATAAATCACTTATACAAAGTCTTATGGTTCTGCCTATTATTTTATAGTTGAAAAAGCATTCAAGCATCATATATGATGGCTAAAACAGCTTGCAGTACCCTTCATAACATTAGGTTATCAAGTCTCCTGTAGGTTTCTTGGCACCTGGACATATTCTTAGAAAAAAGCATGCAGGAACCCCATTTTTCATGATATCTTCGTCAAATTTTAAATATAAACTGTTGAGACTTGTGCCTTTCAATTCATTAACTAACTGGATTCCTCCAGGCTTATTTGCATATATTTTTACATCAAATAATAAAGTGTTCATTGTAGCACAAATCATCTTCAAGACACTTCAACTTCTATAACTGTTTGTCTTTCTAAGTTTTTTTCTACTTTAATGTTTGGGTAATAAACTCTAAAGTGTCTTCTTTTTAAAGATGTCTAAATTGTGCATGTAGTGCAAATTGTTCAGCAACTGCAATTGTTTTAGTTGGGAGATGTCATTTCTGGGGATGTGCCTCAAGCAGGGGGAGGGAGAAATGGAACAGACATAGTCTTGGAAAAAAGCTTGCAGGAACCACATTTTTCATTATATCTTCCTCAAACTTGAACTATAAACTGATAAGTCGTGTGGCTTTCAATCCATAACTGAACTGGATTCCTCCAGGTCTATTTTCATATATTTTTACATGAAATAATACAACATTCGGTGTAGTGCAAATAATTTTTGAGGCATTTCAACTATTATAATTTTTTATCTGTTTGAGAATTATCAACTCTGATTGCTTTTTAGTAGAGTCCCAAGTGTCTTCTTTCCAAAGATACCTTAATTGTGCCTGTAGCACACTGTTCTCAGGAGCTATAATTGTTTTAATTCAGGTAGGTCGTTTTCAGCTGTGAGCCCCAAAGTGGGGGTGCAGCTTAACAGGTTAATGGATGTGGTGGAGAGGAAAAAAGCGTGGAGAGGAAAAAAGCGTTGAAAGTAAAAGTAGTTAAGAAATATTTACAAGAAGAGAACAAAACTGAGTGGAAAAAAACAATGAAATACTTTTTAAACAAATGTGGGGATTTTAACATGGGAGATGACATTTTATGGATGAAAACTAAAATTTGGATGACGGAAGGATTACCGGAGTTTTATAGGGAAATTTTAGGTGCATGGGGGAAAATTTTAACGAAAATTGTGTACAATCCACAAGGGAGAGAAAACATTTTAAATCAACCTTTGTTCTTAAATAACAACATTTTAAATCAAAAGAGAGAGAGATTTTTTTAAGAAATTGATGGATGTGGGGATTACAAGAGTAAGAGATGTTCTGTATGAGTTTAAAGAGGGGTTTTTACCGATACAATATATTAACTCCTCCATGATCTGCCACTCCTCCATGAACTGCCACCTTAACGTGGTGGAAGGGGTTTGAGTACCCGAATGACCCTAGGAGCTATGTTGTCCGGGGCTATATGCCCCTGGTAGGGTCTCTCAAGGCAAACAGGTCCTAGGTGACGGGTCAGACTAAGAGCAGTACAAAAACCCTTATGATGACAAAAAAAAGGAGGACCGTGACGTCGCCCGGTACGGCGCAGCCGGGGCCCCACCCTGGAGCCAGGCCTGGGGTTGGGGCTCGTATGCGAGCGCCTAGTGGCCGGGCCTTCCCCCATGGGGTCCGGCCGGGCTCAGCCCAAAGGAGCGACGTGGGGACACCTTCCCGTGGGCCCACCACTCACGGGAGGGACCGTAAGGGGCCGGTGCAAAGCGAATCGGGCAGCAGTCGAAGGCGGGGGCCTAGACGACCCGATCCCTGGACACGGAAACTGGCTCTCGGGACATGGAATGTCACCTCGCTGGCGGGGAAAGGGCCTGAGATTGTGCGTGAGGTTGAGAGGTTCCGACTAGAGATAGTCGGAATCACCTCCACGCATGGCTTGGGCTCTGGAACCACACTCCTCGAGAGGGGATGGACTCTTCACCACTCTGGAGTTGCCCATGGTGAGAGGCGGCGGGCTGGTGTGGGTTTGCTTATAGCCCCCCAGCTCTGCTGCCATGTGTTGGAGTTTACCCCGGTGAACGAGAGGGTCGTTTCCCTGCGCCTTCGGCTCGAGGATAGGTCTCTCACTGTTGTGTGTGCCTACGGGCCGAACAGCAGTGCAGAGTACCCGACCTTCTTGGTGTCCCTGGGAGGGGTGCTGGAGAGTGCTCCGACTGGGGACTCTGTCGTTCTACTGGGGGACTTCAACGCCCACGTGGGCAATGACAGTGAAACCTGGAGGGGCGTGATTGGGAGGAACGGTCCCCCTGATCTGAACCCGAGTGGTGTTCAGTTATTGGACTTCTGTGCTAGTTACAGTTTGTCCATAACGAACACCATGTTCAAGCATAAGGGTGTCCATCAGTGCACATGGCACCAGGACACCCTAGGTCGTAGGTCAATGATCGACTTTGTGGTCATTTCATTTGACCTGCGACCGTATGTCTTGGACACTCGGGTGAAGAGAGGGGCGGAGCTGTCAACTGATCACCACCTGGTGGTGAGTTGGATCCGATGGCGGGGGAGGAATCTGGATAGACTCGGTAGACCCAAACGTACTGTGAGGGTCTGCTGGGAACGTTTGGCCAAGTCTCCTGTCAGAGAGATCTTCAACTCCTGCCTCCGACAGAGCTTCAACCGGATCCCGAGGGAGGCTGGAGATATTGAGTCCGAGTGGACCATGTTCTCCACCTCCATTGTCAAAGCGGCTGCTTGGAGCTGTGGACGCAAGGTCTCCGGTGCCTGTCGAGGCGGCAATCCCCAAACCCGGTGGTGGACACTGGAAGTAAGGGATGCCGTCAAGCTGAAGAAGGAGTCCTATCGGTGCTGGCTGGCTTGTGGGACTCTTGAGGCAGCTGACAGGTACCGGCAGGCTAAACGGACTGCAGCCCGGGTGGTTGTGGAGGCAAAAACTCGGGCCTGGGAGGTGTTCGGTGAGGCCATGGAAAAGGACTATCGGCTGGCCTCGAAGAGATTCTGGCAAACCGTCCGGCGCCTAAGGAGGGGGAAGCAGTGCCCTACCAACGCTGTTTACAGTGGCAATGGGCGGCTGTTGACCTCAACTGGGGATGTTGTCGGACGGTGGAAGGAATACTTCGAGGATCTCCTCAATCCCGCCATCACGTCTTCCATTGAGGAAGCAGAGGCTGGGGGCTCAGAGGAGGACTCGTCCATCACCCAAGCTGAAGTCACCGAGGTGGTCAAGAAACTCCTCGGTGGCAAGGCACCGGGGGTGGATGAGATCCGCCCTGAGTACCTCAAGTCTCTGGATGTTGTGGGGCTGTCTTGGCTGACACGCCTCTGCAGCATCGCGTGGCGGTCGGGGACAGTGCCTCTGGGATGGCAGACCGGGGTGGTGGTCCCTCTTTTTAAGAAGGGGGACCGGAGGGTGTGTTCCAACTATAGGGGGATCACACTTCTCAGCCTCCCCGGGAAAGTCTATGCCAGGGTACTGGAGAGGAGAATTTGGCCGATAGGATTCAGGAGGAACAGTGTGGTTTTCGTCCTGGTCGTGGAACACTGGACCAGCTCTATACCCTCTACAGGGTGCTGGAGTGTTCATGGGAGTTTGCCCAACCAGTCCACATTTGTTTTGTGGATTTGGAGAAGGCATTCGACTGTGTCCCTCGCGGCGCCCTGTGGAGGGTGCTCAGGGAATATGGGGTCCGGGGTCCTTTGCTGAGGGCTGTCCGGTCCCTGTATGGCCGGAGCAGGAGTTTGGTCCACATTGCCGGCAGTAAGTCAGACTTGTTCCCGGTGCATGTTGGACTCCGGCAGGGCTGCCCTTTGTCGCCGGTTCTGTTCATAATTTTTATGGACAGAATTTCTAGGCGCAGCCAAGGGCCGGAGGGTGTCAGGTTTGGGGACCACACGGTTTCGTCTCTGCTCTTTACAGATGACGTTGTCGTGTTGGCCCCTTCTAACCAGGACCTTCAGCATGCACTGGGACGGTTTGCAGCCGAGTGTGAAGCGGCTGGGATGGGGATCAGCACCTCCAAATCCGAGGCCATGGTCCTCAGTCGGAAAAGGGTGGCTTGCCCACTTCAGGTTGGTGGAGAGTTCCTGCCCCAAGTGGAGGAGTCTTGTTCACGAGTGAGGGGAGGATGGAACGGGAGATTGACAGATGGATCGGTGCAGCTTCTGCAGTAATGCAGTCGATGTACCGGTCTGTCGTGGTGAAGAAAGAGCTAAGCCGCAAGGCGAAGCTCTCGTTTTACCGGTCAATCTACGTTCCTACTCGCACCTATGGTCATGAGCTTTGGGCTTTGGGTCATGACCGAAAGGACAAGATCCCGGATACAGGCGGCCGAAATGAGCTTTCTCCGCAGGGTGGCTGGGTGCTCCCTTAGAGATAGGGTGAGAAGCTGTTAATATGTATAATTATTATGCTCTCATTTATGATTCTATTTACATTTATGTTTACATTTGTATTTGTATTACTTTTCTCAGTTATGTTATGTTATTTCTGTGGGCCAGGCAATCACACTGCAATCATGTCATGTGACTTAATCAGTGATTGAATGAATGCACCTGTCTATTGTTTGAATAAAATATGCTAGTCAGAGTGACTGGATGTCGTGAAAGAGCAAAACGTAGTCCTGTGTTGTCTCTGCTAATCTTGCTCTGCTAACAGGTTATGGGCCCAGCTAAAGTAATATTAGTTTGGGGTGAAAAGAAGCCGGGTGAGAGTCGCAACGAATAACGCGTGTACCCGAGAAGCCTTCAACATGAGTAAAAGGCAAAAGGAAGCGGCGGCAGCGGGCCGCTGGTCAAGACTAGTTTTTGACGGAGATGAAAAGAATTATGAGTTATGGGAGACGAAATTCTTGGGCCACCTTTGTTTGCAGGGATTGAAAGAGACTATTTTAAATGAGCCTGCTGAAGAAGTTGAGGGAGATACGGTGAAAAACACCGAAGCATATGCAGAGCTGATACAATTCGTAGATGACAAGAGTCTGTCGCTGGTCATGAGAGAAGCAGCAGACGACGGACGTGCGGCGCTGGGAATTTTGAGGCAATATTATGCTGGCAGGGGTAAGCCCAGGGTAATAAGCTTATATACAGAGCTAACTTCACTGCAGAAAGAGCCAAGTGAAAGTGTTACGGAATATGTCATCAGAGCTGAGACTGCAATAACTGCTTTGAGAAATGCAGGTGAGAATCTGAGTGACGAACTTTTAACGGCAATGGTTTTGAAAGGACTTCCAGAGACATTTAAGCCATTTGCTATTCATGTTACTCAAAGCGATGATAAAATGACTTTTGCCGAATTCAAAACAAAGCTTCGAAGTTATGAGGACATTGAAAATATGCGCACAACTGCATCCAGTGACAATGTAATGACAGCAAGAGCACAGCTTGGAACGAAATCCGCTTTGGCTAACTGTGGGGCTGGAAGTGCTGACATTGTCTGTTTCAGATGTGGCACAAAAGGCCACAAAGCAAGGACGTGTCAGCGTAAGCAGTGGTGCAGTCAATGCAAAAGTACCACTCACCGCGATGCAACTTGCAGACGGAGAAAGCAGCGAGATAACGCAAGAAAGGTGTCTGAGGAGACTGAGGGTGACAAGGAGTATGTTTTTCAGGCAAGTGACACTGATATGTCGAGGAGGAATGATGCCAAGAAGAAGGGCCTAATAGTGGATGCGGGTGCAACTTCACACATCATCACGTACATCGCCAAGTTCCAGAGGTTTGACAGCAGCTTCCAAGCCGACACCCACTGCGTGGAATTGGCTGATGGCACGAGGTGCAACGGAGTCGCCAAGCACAGAGGAGACGCAGCAGTATGTTTGATAGACAGCAGAGGGCGCCGCTTTAAAACAATGTTAAAGAACGCGCTGTACATCCCAACGTATCCACAGGACATCTTCTCCGTGAAGGCAGCCACCTCGAACGGAGCAACAGTGATCTTCAGAGAAGGGAGGAACGTTCTGCTGCACGGTGACGGTACCAAATTCCCCATACACGTGCACAACAAACTGTACTATTTACACACAATAGACAATGACGGCGTTGACCAATGTAAAAAATGTTATGACTTGCAGACATGGCGTGAGATATTAGGTCATTGCAATTATGGGGATATAATTAAACTGGAGAGTGTTGTTGATGGTATGGAAATTAAGAGTAGAGGAGACAAACCTATTCAACGTTGTGAAATTTGCACGCAAGGAAAGTTTATTGAGACAAGAAACAGAAGGCCAGATGCAAGAGCCAGAGCAGCTCTACAAATGGTGCACACAGATTTAGCGGGGCCTATAGACCCAGTGTCCAGAGATGGTCATAGATATGCATTATCTTTCACAGATGATTATTCCAGTGCCGTGTTTGTATACTTTTTGAAAAATAAGAGTGACACAGTGACTGCCACAGAGAAATTTCTTGCTGATATGGCTCCATATGGACATGTTAAATGCATCAGGTCTGATAATGGTACAGAGTTCACAGGAACGGAGTACCAAGCACTATTAAATAGAAGTTGTATTAGACATGAGACCTCAGCACCATACTCTCCACACCAAAACGGCACGGCTGAACGAAACTGGAGAACTTTATTTGACATGGCTAGGTGCATGTTAATAGAGAGTAGACTACCAAAAACATTATGGACCTATGCCGTCCAGACAGCCGCTGTAGTGAGAAACCGATGTTTCAACAATCGTACGAAACAGACAGCTAACTTCATGTTAACAGGCAGACAACCTAACATTTCTAGAATGCAGAAGTTCGGATTAGAATGTCACGCTTACCAACATGACAAAGGAAAGCTAGACTCAAGGTGTGAGAAGGGTATTTTTATAGGATATGATAAGAATAGTCCAGCATACATGATCTACTATCCTAAAAACAAGAAAGTACAAAAACGCAGACTAGTTGAGTTTATGCCCAAAATGAGTACTTTGATTGATGTTAATGATATTAATTCCGATGATTTTGAGGTCAGGGATAATCCTAGAGAATCTAGAAAGAGTCTCGAAGTTGATCTGCAAAATATTGAAGAAGAGGCCACAGTATAAGAACCAGTAGTGTGCAAAAGCCAAACTCAAAAGGAGGAAGATAAACCTGAACAAAGGAGAAATCCTTCCAGAGAGAGGAAAAGGCCAGGTTATCTAGGGGATTATGTTTGTGGTTTTGAAGGTGAAGTAACGGACATTGATTATTGTTACAGAATTATATGCAATGTACCCCAAACATATAAAGAAGCTGTAACATCAACCAATGCGACAGAGTGGGTTAAGGCTATGGATGAGGAGATGCAGTCATTAAAGGAAATGTTACCTTTACCCTAACCAGTCTACCTGAAGGTAAAGAAGTAGTGGGGGGTAAATGGGTTTATGCAATTAAGAGAAATAGTGATGGAGGAGACAAATACAAAGCGCGATATGTGGCTAAAGGTTACAGTCAAGAAAGAGGTGTGAACTATGATGAGACTTTTTCTCCAACTGCCAATATGACTAGTATCAGAGTGTTGATGCAAAAAGCTGTACAAGAAAATTTGATTGTACATCAGATGGATGTGAAGACAGCATATTTACATGCACCAATAGAGTGTGAAATTTATATGAAACAGCCAGAGGGTTACGAGGTAAAATCCCAAGGTAATGGAAAACTGGTGTATAAACTGAAAAAATCACTGTATGGACTAAAACAGTCGGGCAGGAACTGGAACAGAATGTTGCATGAGTATTTATGTGAAATCAAGTTTGTTCAGAACCCAGCTGATCATTGTGTTTACACAAGTGTTACAGAAACTGAAAGAGTTTACATAATCATATGGGTTTATGACTTGATTATTGCTGCCAGTGATATGAATGTGCTAAATTGTGTAAAAGAGATGCTCAATGCAAAATTCAGAATGAAGGATTTAGGGAAATTGACACAGTTTCTGGGCATTGATTATGAGTAAAACGATGATTATGTGAAGATGTCACAACAACGGTATATTGAGAAAATACTAGAGAGATTTGACATGGAAAATTGTAAGTCTAGAGCTACCCCCTGTGAACAAAAACTAAACTACACTGATGATGCTGAGTTAATGACTGATGTCAGAAAATACAGAGAGGTAGTAGGTAGCTTAATCTATCTGGCAACATGTACAAGACCAGACCTAAGTTTTGTAGTGAGTAAATTGTCACAATATTTTACCAAGCCGACTACAGAACAGTGGAATACTGTAAAGCATGTTTTGAGGTTTTTAAAAGGCACCCAAGACAGAGAACTGTGCTACAGGAAAGGTGCAAATGAGAATGTGATGCATGCATACAGCGACGCAAATTGGGCAGCTGATGTAACTGATAGGCGAAGTACTACGGGTTACTGCATTAGCCTAAACAAAAAAGGTCCATTAGTCTCATGGAAGACCAAAAGGCAACCTACAGTTGCATTGTCCACCTGTGAGGCTGAATATATGGCATTAGCCGCAACTGTACAGGAATGTGTATACTTGCAGCAATTACTACAAAACATTGATGATCAGAGATATGAGTGTAGAGTCTATGAGGATAACCAAGGGGCAATAGCCTTAGCAAAAAATCCAGTACATAGACAGAGGTGTAAACATGTAGACATCAAATACCATTTTGTGAGATCTGTAATAGAGAAGAGGAGGATAAATCTGGAGTACTGCCCAACTGATGATATGGTTGCAGATGTACTAACAAAACCAGCAACAAAACTTAAGTTAATGAAATTTAACCCGTTTATGTTCGGTGTATGAACTGTATACTTATGTTGAACTGTGTATTATGTTGAAGTGATAAAATAGAAATATGAGAGCAAGTGGGGGTGTTAATATGTATAATTATTATGCTCTCATTTATGATTCTATTTACATTTATGTTTACATTTGTATTTGTATTACTTTTCTCTGTTATGTTATGTTATTTCTGTGGGCCAGGCAATCACACTGCAATCATGTCATGTGACTTAATCAGTGATTGAATGAATGCACCTGTCTATTGTTTGAATAAAATATGCCAGTCAGAGTGACTGGATGTCGTGAAAGAGCAAAACGTAGTCCTGTGTTGTCTCTGGAAACCATGCTCTGCTAACAGAAGCTCAGTCACTCGAGAGGAACTCGGAGTAGAGCCACTGCTCCTCCACATCGAGAGGGGACAGCTGAGGTGGCTCAGGCATCTGTTCCGGATGCCTCCTGAACGCCTTCCCGGGAAGGTGTTTCGGGCATGTCCAACCGGGAGGAGGCCCCGGGGAAGACCAAGGATACGCTGGAGGGACTATGTCTCCCGGCTGGCCTTGGAACGCCTCGGTGTCCCCCCGGAAGAGCTAGAGGAAGTGTGTAGGGAGAGGGAAGTCTGGGCATCTCTGCTTAGACTGCTGCCCCCGCGACCCGGCCCCGAATAAAGCGGAAAAAGATGGATGGAGTACAGTAAACAAGAATTAACAAATAAATATGAAATCATTAAGAAAGCAATACCAGAAGAGTGGATTAAACTCTTAGAGACTATGGAACAAGAGAAAACAGAGAAAAACATTTATGTAAAACTTGGGGAAAAACTGTATGATTTTAAAGAATGCACTGTAAAAAATTTCTATTGTGTTTTTAGAGATGGTGTTTTTAAAGAGCCAATTGTAAATAAGTACTGGGTGGAACATTTCAAAGATTTAAAAGAAGAGTGTATATGGCGAAACATGAGAGGGAGATGTGTGGAAACAAAATTGGAATGTTTGGAGTATTTTTTAAGGCATAAAGTGGTTTTTACTGAGTCTATTTTAGCTAAAATTGGTTTAGAACAAAGTGCAATGTGTAAAGTGTGCCAGGAAAAGGAAGAGGGGATCTTACATATGTTTTTATATTGTAAGGAATTGGGGGAATTTTTAAGGAAATGTAAATGTGTGATCGAAGATTTGACTGAGGAGTGGGATGAAAATGTAACGGAATGGAACAGAGTGGTGATATTTGGTTGGGAAAAGGAGTGTCGAAACAAAAAAGTTTGTAAATCTGTTGATAATGTTAATGAAAAGTGCAATATGGGAGAGAAGAATTGTGGCTAAAAAAAAATTGTGTTGGATGTTTGGACTGTGTTTAGGAGGAAAACCGAAGTGTATATGGGGAGACTGTATGTGTATTTTAAATGTGAAAATATGTTGGATGTTTTTTTATAATGTTTTTACTTCACATGTTTGTTGTGTTTTAAAAGATTTAATGTGGAAGCTGCCAGGGAGCGAAGGAGATTTCTAAACTAATGTTTGTAATGTATGATGTATAAAGTATTTAAATATTTGAAGTGTGGTGTAAAGGTGATTGTATGGGAAAAATTTACATTTGTATTGTGTTATTTGTGTTATTTATTGTATTATTTATTGTATTTTATTGATTGAAATTTCTTAATAAAAAAATAAATAAAAAAAGCACGCCCGATCTCGTCTGATCTCAGAAGCTAAGCATGGTCGGGCCATGTTAGCAAATAGACTGAAAAAAGTGGTACCCAATATAAACACAACAAATCAAGCATACGCAGTTTTAAATAGAGATATTACTGACATTTCTAACAGTATTAGAGATCTGATATGGTACATGAGAGATAAAAAAGAAACAGGATATATAGTAAGTGTAGATTTAGAAAAGGCATTCCATAGGGTAGAGCATAAATATTTGATGGATGTAATGGAGAAGTTTGGATTTGGTGAGATTTTCATAAAATGGATCACATTATATATACAGACATTACAAGTTGTGTTAAAGTGAATGGGTTTTTAACTGAAGAATTTAAAATAACAAGATCAATCAGACAAGGTTGTCCTATGTCAGCTCTACTATATAATTTAGTGGCTGACACTCTAGGACTGGCAGTAGAAAGGGAAAAAAATATCAAAGGAATATCAATAAAAGAAGAAGGAACTGAACATACGATATATCAATATGCTGACGACACAACATTGTTTATTAAAGATATTAAAAGTATAGAAAAAACTATGAAGGTGTTGGGAAAATATTGCAGAGGAACGGGGGCAAAAGTCAATAAAGAAAAAACGACATACATGAGAATTGGTAGAACGAATTAATTACCTCTTGAAATACCATTCAAAGAACAGAAAGGAAATATGAAAATTCTAGGAATTAAGGTTGGAGAAAATGAAAATGTGATCCGGAATTTAGTATGGGAGGAGGTTTTCAAGGGAATGGAAAAGAGGTTGCATTTCTGGAAATTAAGGAATTTGTTTTTGAATGGAAAAGAGGTTGCATTTCTGGAAATTAAGGAATTTGTTTTTAAAAGGGAAAGTTTTAGTAATAAATTCTTTGGTTTTATAAAAAATGTGGTATGTGTTAGGGTCTGTGAGTATGCCATTATGTGTGTACAAAAAAATCAAAGCTTTAATTTTAAATTTTTTATGGGAAGGCAAACCGTCGAAAATTGCATATAATACTCTCATTGGTAAAGTTGAAGAAGGAGGGATGGGATTATTAGACCCATTAATAAGAATGAAATGCATAAGAATAAAATTAGTTAAAAAATATTGGAAGGATGATTGGAAAGGGGTAATGAGATTTTTCTTAAACCAGTGTGGTCAAATAGGAGATGGAGTTTTATGGATGAAACTAAAGGAAAATATGATGAATAGAATTCCTGAGTACTATAAAGAAGTTTTAAAAGCATGGGGAGATTATAGTAAGCATGTTGTTTGTACGTCTTTTAATAAAGATGAGATTTTAAGACAACCACTGTTTTTAAACAAGATACTAAAAAGGGGAGAACACACAATCTTTTATAAAAAATGGTATAATGCGGGCATAAGACAAATCAAAGATATAATGTATGAAGTGATACCAGGTTTTGTACCGATACAAGTGATAAGTGATGCAATTGAAGAAAATTATGAAGAAAGTAAAGTAGTTTTAGAAGATCAATATGGACAATTAAAATAGATAATACCAAATGAATGGTTACAAATTATGGAAAGGGAAACAGAAATAAATGTAAATGACAGAATGGTGGTCAGTGTTAAAATTAATGACGAACAGCATGCTTTCAATGATCAAAATTTAAGGAGTTTTTATTCTTGTTTATGTAAAGATGTTTTTATCAAACCAAGATCAGAAGCTTATTGGCTGAGAATATATCCTAATTTGGAAACAAAGGAATTATGGAAAAGTCTAAGATCTTGGTGGAAAAGTCCTATGTTAGAGAATATTGATTATATGTTGAGACATAATTGTTTGTGGAGTGAAATGAGACTATAATTGTATAATTGGTATAGTAAAGGATGCAAAGTGCAAAGTATGTAATATAGAAGATGAAGGAGTATTACATTTATTTTTTAAATGTACAAAGTTGAAATGTTTTATTAAAAAAATGCAAGAAATGGTAAGGGAATTGGGGGTAGAAGAAATAATCATTGACAATAATCGAGAAACATTATTTTTGTTTGGGTTTGAAGGTAAAGCCAATAGTGTTTGTTTTTTAAATCTGATGTTAACAGTTGCATGGTTGATCATTTGGAAAAGGAGGAATATAGTAAAAGAAAAAAAGAAGAATGTATCTGTATGTAAACTTTTTAAACAAAAGATGTGTTTTTTCTTGAAGTGTTATATGATTATTTTAAAATGGAAGGGAAAGAAGAAGTATTTAACAAGAATTTTGTACTAAATAACCCTTTTATTGAAAAGACATGGTTTCATTTCAAAGTAATATTACCTGTATATGATTCAGATTGTTTGTAAAATTATTGTGTATGTATCCGTATGGGTATTTTAAATGTGGAACATAGTGAAGATTTTTAATTTAGTTTTAATGCCAAGAGTTTATAGTATTTTTAAAAGAAGTAAGGTGGAAGTTGTTGGAGAGGGAAGGAGATTTCGAAATTATGTATGTAAATGTGTTAAATGTGATGTAGGGATGACTGTATGAGGACTGTATTTCTATTAATAAAAAAACACCGCCTGGGAATACCAGGTGCTATAAGCATTTTTGTTTTAGAAAGAAAGAGTGTTTGAACCTGTTAAATAGAATGCAGCCAGAATTTGGCTGCAGCTTTCACTTATGGCCATACCACCATGAGCACGCCCTAGTGGAAGCAGGAAGTGGTGTAGTGTGCTGAAGAAGGCAAACAAACAAACAAACAGAAAAAGAGTGATCTTGAGAGCTAGAAAGAAAAGTGTTTATCTTTAAAAGCAACCTTTGTGGAAAAGAGGAGCTTGTTTGCAAGAAAGTTATCTAATCCCCAAGTGGCCTTTGCTGTTTGGGGATAGATACTTTCTGTGCTGAGACGGCAACAACGCGGGAGGACAAAATGGAGGACGGGAGAGGAATGGAGAAAAGAAATGCAAGAGAAATTGATGGAGAGATGGATCAGAGAAGAAGGAACTATGAAAAGAGGCTAACAGTGCTGGTGGAAATAGAAGGAGAAGACAGGATTACAATGATGGAGGTACTGAAGAAAGTGAGAGAAGAGTGCGGGGTGGTGATCGGCTGTAGATATAAAACACCAAAAGAGTACGAGTTGACTATGGAAGAGGAAAAAGGAAAGGAGAAGCTGTTGGACGGGCTAAAGATAAAAAACAGTCGGGTGATGGCGAAGGAGGTGGACTGTACAGAGATGGTAGTCTCGTTTCTAGGACTACCAACGTACATTCAGGATGAGGAGATTTTAAAAAAGCTGACGGAATGGGGAGTGAAAGCTGTTTCAAAGGTAAAAAGGAGGATGTGGCCGGGGACAGACATCGCGGATGGGACCAGATTTTTAAAAGTAAAATTTAATGATGTGGTGAAGTCGCTGCCATATTCAACTAAGTTTGAAACACTTGGAGGGACGGAGCACTTTAGAGTGATCCATGACAGACAAGTAAAAGTCTGCCGTCTATGCATTAAGCCTGGACACATCGTGAGAGACTGTCCAAGTTTTAGATGTTTTAAATGTGGTGAGCAAGGGCATTACGCCAGAGAGTGTAAGGAGGCGAACTGCGTTACATGCAACATGAGACCTGGATTGTGTGTGTGTGAAACACTGTCGGAGATGGAAGAGGAAAACAGGAATGAGGGGGACTCGGATCTGTACGAGGTGATTGAAGAAGTGGAGACCGAAGGAGAGGAAGGTGAAGTGAATACAAGAGATGCATGGAGTGGAGAAGAAGAAACAGCGGAGCGGAGAGCAGCGGAGAATGTGAGCGGTAAGAAGGAGGAAGCTCCGGGGCTAAAGCAGAGGGAAAGAGAAAGGAAAAAGAAAGTGAGGAGAGCGGAACCTGGAAAGGAGATGGCGTTGAAAGGCTCGAGGTGTGAAGATGGAGAAGTGGAGACAGCGAATGGTGGTGGAGAGAGTCAGGAGGCTGGGGGTGTGAAAAGGCAAAGTGAAAAGCTGCAGGTGGAGGAGTATGGAGGGGTGCCTGAGAGTCTAGTGTCTTTTGATGAAGAGGATATGGACACGAGTGAAGAGAGAAAGGTGCAGAAGAAGAGGAAGAAGAAAGATCTGAAGGAGCATACGGCGGAAAGTAAGTGCCTGGATTTACCAAAATGAGTTTGGCTATGCTTAAAATCTTGATACTTGTCATGTGGGGCATCCTGAACATTGCCTGTCTAAACAGCAATGGTTTAAGAGATATGAACAAGTTTGAGAAAGTGAAAGTTTTTTTTAAAGCGGATATACTGTGTCTGCAAGAAACTCATTGGTCGGATGAAATGATGGACAATATAAAAAAGAGGTGGGATGACATTATAGGTGACATTATAGTGAATCATGGGACTGTAAAATCCTGTGGAGTGGCAACCCTGATAAAAGGAGATAGACTTAATAGAGTGAAGCAAGTATATAAGGATGGTAAGGGGAGGCTGTTGGTGACTGAATTTGTGTTTCAAGGCGAACTCTTCAGGCTGATAAACATCTATGCTCCCAACATAGAAATTGAAAGAAAGGAAGTTTTCAAAGAAATCAAGACATTGTGTAAAGGAAACTTCATAGTAGTTGGTGATTTTAATGTACACTGTCAGAAAAAAAGGTACAGTGCAGGTACAATTTTGTTCCTAGAGGTACAAAACTCATTTAAAGGTCCACAATTGGTCCTTGGGGTACAAATATGTACCCAAAATGGCTTATAAAGGTACAACATTTTAAGTTTAGATGTGAAAGATACATTTTTGTACCTTTTGAAACGTTTTTTTATTATTATTTTTTTTTATTTTAGATAATCTGTCTTCTTTATTAATTAAATGTATGTTTGGTCATAATAACAGCAAGACAACATATTAAATAGTTTTAAATGTTAAAACTAAAATGGTGAGATGTTTTGTAGGACTAGGCTATATATAATATTAGCTATGTAAATAAATAGTCTATACTTCACACCATAACTTCATGTAGCCTATCTGTCTGTAAAATAAAATAAATGTTATTTCCAAACACATTAATGATTCTATTAAATTAAATATATTTATAAAAAATGTTCATGTTTGTTGTAATGTAGTATACTTTTTTTTTTTTTCAACGTTACGATTGTTGTCGCTTTAAGAATTTCCCGCTCTGCTCGAGTCGTTCTTCATTCAGTCTGCGCGTGCGGTCCTGTCCTGACAGAACTTCAGAACACGACTTCGTCGAGCATTTTTTTGACACATTTTTTCTGGTAAGTGCAAGATACTGTTATATTTTCATATTTCTTCACGTATTGCGCTATGTTGTGTCTAATTCGATGTTCCCCTGCTTAAAGCACGCGAAAAGTAAGCTAATGAGTCAGGCTGTTGTATGACGGATTTGGGAATCGCCTTCAGAAGTTCAGAATGGAGTTGGGAAAAATGAATACCACACAATTGATAAAGGAGCTTATGCAGTTTGGCATCGAAATCACTGATGAAGAGAGGAAAAAATTTGAGGGTGAGTATGATTATTATCACATGTTGAGATGTTTTAAGTAAATCTAACTTAGGTTTTTCTCGAGGATTCTTCTCGAGGATAACAGCCTTCATCAATATAGACTATAAACTTTCATACCTTTGCCTCGCATACCGTATCTATTTGATAAAAACTGTGGCCGTCACTAAGTTATATATTGGCAGGGCTAGCCATTGTAATTTTTGGTTATCTCAGTTTTTTACATTTTGAGACTAAAAATATAATGCCTGTGATTGCGTCATTTTGTTAGGCCGCAGGAGACTTCCCCGTCGCAACCCTCTTACACGGCCATCAAACTTAAAATCAAGTTATTAATAAGTAAGGTAAAAATTACACCACAGAGGCGGTACGAATATTTATTCATTGGTTAAGCACACTTGATAATATACAAATAATATTTGATATTAAAGCAGCAGTTCGTAGTTTTTCCTCTTTGTCGCCATCTCTGTTCGAAATCTCCCAATTGCAGTTATTCGCGGACTTATCTACTTTACGTGAATTGTGCCTCGGCTCGGCACCGCGCGGATGAATCCAAATGAGAATGTGCTGTCAGTCACCGCGCCGTTGTGGAGACTGTCATTCGGAATCACTTTACATTTTGAAATTATGACCCACATAAGAATTTTCAGTGGAAAATGTAATCCGAACAAGTAGCTAACATCCAATTTTGACCAACTAAAAGGAAAAGGCATTGCAATAAATCGGCATTGCTTATCATATCACGTCAACCCGTGCAAATTAGGCAATACTTTGTTTTCAAATTGTTAATGATAACATCAGCATTGCGTGACTTCATTTAATGTGTATTAGGACTACCTGTTGTTCAGTTTACATTTCTGTTCAGTCTAAAGTCTAATAGTCATATACCAACAAATGAATCTGGAGTAGAGGTGTATTTATCCCTCTCACAGCTAGCACAAAATAATTAATAGCAAAACGAGAAAGGCACAACAAAGAAAACTGTATGAATTAAGCAAACAAGTGTGCTACTGTTACATAATTTAACCATTGAAATGTCTTAGGTCTACCTGTCCAGTGGGAAAAAGCTGTATTTATTTTGGATAATTTTTAACCAAAAAAAGTTATGGACTGCAGCTTTAAAAAAGACTTGGTTTTCGATTGTAAAGGTCCACATCATCCAAAATGAATGCAAATGTTTATTTTTAATTATAGTTAGGTTTCTATTTATGGAGTAACAAACCTGCAGAAATTAAAAATGAATAAAATAATTAATGAATAAGTAAATGAATAGATAAATAAATGTGATAATATGAAAATAAATAACAGAATAATTGACTTGATAAATTAAATATTAAACTTTTTATAGTATTTGTAGCTTCAGTGTATCGTTGGTTGAGTGCACAGAATAGAGCGATAGAGGAAAGTTTCAAAGTAAATGGCGGCCCGATAGTTTTTTCACACGCACCAAACAACTTGGCAATGTTTCCAGCATTTTGACCGATTGAGAGATAAGTTTCAATGGTACTTATCGGAAGCAAGTACGATGGATGTGACCTCTCATCATAGTACCATCTGACTCGCACAGATTTTGAATTCGACAGGTTGTAGCTCTTGCATGTATACTATGGCGGACATTTCACAAATAGCTAACATTAGATGCATCAAGGCAAGTTTATTTATATAGCACATTTCATACACAGAGGCAATTCAAAGTGCTTTACATAAGAAATAAGAATACCATGTGTAAGAATTAAAAATAAAAACAAGGATAATTACAACATTTGTAATGAGAATTAAAATATAAAAATAAAATGCTGATAAATAGATCAAATGACTGTTGTTTAGATTAGATGTGCTTATCGATGTTTTATGAGCGTTATATTTCGACATGAATGTAGAAGTACAGACTGAATTGTGAGGCACTCTGCAAAATATCTCCCAGCACATTCAAAATCTGAGTCAGATGCCTCTTTGTTGGGACGACACATCCATCGTACTTGCTCCCGATAAGTACCATAGAACTGGTGTCACTGCATTTGACAAATTCAGATGTCTGTTAGAGTTCATGTAATTTCCATGTTTTATTATTTTAATCTTAATTTCATTTCAGAATTGATTTGTTAGCCCTGTAAAGTATTCCCCACTGGTTACCATTTTTGAGTGTGTATTTTACCTGACAGGCAATGGTGCTGTGTTCCTGTTTCAAAAATACTGGTTTAGTGCATGGTTCTAATGATGGGTAATTCAATTGTACTTTTCATGATCTCTTATGTTATAGACAATGATGTAGATGGAGAGACTGTTGACATTGGGCTGACGGAGTCAATGGTTTCATTCCTCTTTGAGGGATCATTTAAGAAGCAGGCAAAATTCCACCGGTTTGTCAAACAGATGAAGGAAATGGTGACATTAACGCTTGAACCTGTGCCTGCAGAATGCCTTTTTCAGTCTTCAGCTGGAGCAAGGTTGTTGCCATTTAATATTGTTTCATTTGTTTCAGGAAACTATTCTGAAAGTTAGGGGTGTTAAAAAAAGATTGATACAGTTGAATATCGCGATATTATGATTGGCGATACTGTATTGATTCTCAAAAACACTATCAATATTTATATATTTATTTATTTACATCCCAGATTCGTGGCTTTGTGTTCGGTTTAAACCACAGACTGTATAAAACCCAACCGTTAGATGGCAATGTTATCTCAGAACGTAAACTGACGCAAAGCGATGTGGATATGGTTGCACCAGCTCTGCAGTACAGAACTTTAAATAGCACTTTGTACAATAGACTGCTTTAAAGCAAACAGCTTTACAGTAGAGGTCGACCGATATATCAGGTCGATATTTGTCATTTTTTATTATATCGGCATCGGCCGATATCCGTGTTTAGTAGCGCCAATTTAAAGTCAGGCACTTCCGCGGTCAGCCCTGTGTTATTGGTGCGGTGGGACCGTCCGGAACTGACATAATGCTTGCAAATAACTTTAAGGACTGTAGTCAGAAACTATCAGCAGCTTGCTTGCTAACATATTACCCCAAAGTTATAAGTTCTGTTTTATTTTTCCTGTATCGGAGTTAGAGAATTTCACTCTGAGTGTCGGGAAAAAGCAGCAGCTCTCACAAGCACTGCAGCGGGATTGAGCGCGAGGGCTACGTTACTCCGCCCCGCTCACAGACAGCATCATGCTCGGAAACACAGAGCTGTCCTCACTCCTGGAGCAGCCCAGAACAGTGTATGACAGTCTAGCCTTGTTTATACTCCGCACAAGCGAGGGTGCGCGCGGCAAAAATTATTTCAAAGCTGACCAGTCGTGCGCGTTGAGCACAGCGATCAGTCAGCGGAGGCTCTCAGAAAGTATAAACAAGGCTGAAGCACCCTCAAACGCAAGCAAAAGCGTGATGTAATAATATACTGGCGAGGCAGATTTGCACATTTGTGTTCGCGCTCTGGAGAGCGCCGTTTATTTACAACGTGTGTTTGCAGTGGTAAGTATTGCAGGCAGATCTCTTGAACATGATCCAAGTTTTTATTCAGTGCTGAGTTAATGCAGGCTCGCGAAACTCGAGGCTATACAGTCTATAAAATCCATTGAATAAATATAAATGCTGTATTCACTCTGCACAAGACAGAAATATCCTCCTGAGACCCAAGATTTCAGCCCTAAAAATCAGTCTCTAAAGATCTCTACCGATATGGGTTTTTCTATAGCCAATGCCGATTTTTCTGACTACAGTCCTTAAAGTTATCTGCAAGCATTATGTCAGTTCCGGACGGTCCCACCGCACCAATAACCCGGGGCTGCCCGCGGAAGTGCCTGACTTTAGATCGGCGCTACTAATACATGCAATTGCGTATGTATGACACGCCAATTCGTATGCCATTTTGGCGCGCTATCAAGACGCATAATCGCTTTTTAGCATGTTTATCAACGCCGTTTCATTCGATTTCCCCCTAAACCTACCCATCTCACACACACACACTGCCCCTAAACCTATCCATCACAAGAAACATTTAGCATTTTTACATTTTCAAAAAAATTATTTAGTATGTTTATAAATCTATTTACATTGTGGACACACACACACATAATGGTTCGTTTCGGCGTACACATACACGCGGAATCACATGGCGTAGACATACACGCGGAGACGATGGTTCGTTTCGGTATACACATATACATATACGCGGAATCACACGGCGTAGACATACACGCAGAGACTATGGTTCGTTTCGGCGTACACAAACACGCGGAATCACATGGCGTAGACATACACGCGGAGACGATGGTTCGTTTCGGTGTACACATACACGCGGAATCACATGGCGTAGACATACACGCGGAGACGATGGTTCGTTTCGGTGTACACATACACGCGGAATCACATGGCGTAGACATACACGCGGAGATGATGGTTTGTTTCGGCGTACACATACACGCAGAATCACATGGCGTAGACATACACGCGGAGACGATGGTTCGTTTCGGTGTACACATATACATATACGCGGAATCACACGGCGTAGACATACACGCAGATAGCTCAAAATGCATAACACGCTATTTTTGGCTTTAGAAAGTGGCATGTATGTTTACGCAAAGTCCTGATGTCATGTTGCTATAGCATTAAGTATTATAGATGTTTTGAAATTTCTTCCATTTCCTTTGCCAAAAATATAAACAGAAAACCCTACTTATGCAGATCAGATAACAGATGCTTTGACGTGGGATACAGATGGGAGCTTTTGAAATCAGGCGTCTATAGCCTACCAGTCCGCTGATCGATGCCTGCTTGTGCTTTCAAGCGCTCCCGCTTTCAAAGCACTTTCAAACACTTCCGTGTGCTTTCAAACACTCCTGTGCATTGATCATTCACAGAATGAATTAACAAATTGGTATCGTCTGTATTTTATCGGAGCCGATACAGAGCATTCCTATACTGATAACCTTAAAGGGTTACTTCAGCGATTAGCATTAAGCTTTGTATCAGTAGAAACCCAGGAGTATATTCAAATTATCGTACTTTCCCCCTCATATGATCCTGAGACGAGAGAATTATGTATTTTATATATCAAATATATCGTCATTTTGCGTCATCGGAGGAGTTTTTGTCCAGAGGCTGAAGACTACAGCCAGCAGGAGGCGCTATTTCCGCATGTTTTCAACATCGCACTCACAGCACTCGGCTTGCGGAGCTGCGGAGATTCATGTAAACGGAGCGGTGGAGAGCAAAGTGAGTGTTTCAACTTTTCAAATTAATTCCTATGAAAGTTAAGCCTCCAAAGACATGAACTGAAAATGCGCCAGACTGATCACGCGCTGTGAATGCGGCCGCGATTACCTCAGCTCATGTGATGAATGTAATCTGACTCCTGCTGCGTTTGTGCCGTGACACTCAATCGACTCGCTCATAATATATTGAACAGACACGTTGAGTTTTTAATTGTAGCATCTCTAACTGAACTGATTTTATGAAAATGAACGTGGTGGGCAAGTAAACCATGTCGTGCCTAGCGTAGGGCAGTGAAGTGCATTCTGTGAATTGTTGTCTTTCATCCCCATGAGACAAAAATACATTTTCTGTGTTTTCTCAGTCTAGAAGGCACCAAATTCAAAAATAATTTCACATTTCTACTACATTAATGGCCGAGTTTAAATACAGATGCATCTTCCTAGCGCTGAAGTACCCCTTTAATCAGGTGTGTTTGATTGAGAAGATATGCAAAATGTGCAGTGTTGGTGCCCCCCAGGAATGTGATTGGGAACCACTGGCCTATATTATATATTATATTATTGTTATTTGTAAATTAATGTATTAATTTGTCTTTTCAGTAGTAAGAACTGGTACTTTACAGCATTTGTCATACTTGTATGTATCCCTGTAACATTTCTTTGCCTATTTATTACTTTCTCTTTTTTTTTTTTACCATAGTAATATCAGCCCATCAGCAGCTTATCCTGCACTTTTTGAAGTTCCTAAGTTTCCTTTTGATGTTCAGGCTAAGTTGGACCAAAAACAAAGCAAACTTTCAGCATCAGATAGGATCAAAATTATAAGAACATTGTATGAAAGCATGGCTCAGTACAGTATGTAAGTATTCCCCATTAGCTGTGCCAAGGTTTTAATGAGTTACATTTTAATTACATTTTAAACAAAATGTAACGCTACACTCGTGTTTAAAATGTTTTTGCAGGTATCCGACTAATGAAGAGTATGTTCAAGTGGCTAAGGCCCTTATTCTGAGGTACCTCTTTTTAAAGGACAAAGAGGGCAATGGATATGTAAGTAGATGAGTAAATCTTAATATCCTACTCTTGGTTCTAGTCATACAGTTAATTTTGTGTAAAACCTTTTTTTTTTTCTCTTCTTTTTGCCAAAATATGTTTTTTAAATAGCACACATGGCACATGTCTCTGAAACGCAAGTTTAAATTTGAACGGACACCTTTGGCTGATGTTGAAGTAGTGAAAAGACTTAAACAGAAGTTTGGTCATTCAAAAAAGTCTCTGGAACCTGAAAAAAGCACTTACAAACAAATTAAAAAGCCTGTGGTGAGAGCATACATTTATAATCTTTTTACAATGGTACATGTTGTCAGTGTATTGTTCTCAAATTTATCATTATAATGACTGACAAGACACTTTCACACAAACATTTTCTTTATTTTCTTGCCTAGAAGTTAGAAATAATATTCTACCTGTTCTTTGTCTGTGCACAAGGACATGGATGTTGCTGGAGAGGATGCTACCTCAGTAGAGGGACATGTGAAAGTCCTACAGGACCAATATCGAAAGACACAGCCAGATGCTCGCATTGTTGAAGATCGAATGAGGAGGACTTTTGCCTGGAGGCGTAAGGAAATTACTGGTGGGATGACTGTTGAAGATGCTGTCAACAAATATCCATTCTTGAAGAGTTCATCAGGGGTAAGTGTGGAAATTATAAAAGTACACAAACCCATTAAAATGTAGGACACTGAAACTGTATAAAAAATCCTGACTTTCTCATGTTTGTGTCTTTTTAACAAATTTCAGCTCTATCAAGAAATTGGTTTCCTGTACAAGTCTGTTAATCTTTGCCGGCACTTTCAAGAAAGCTTTGGAAACATTGCATCCAGTGTGCTACAACTTGCTTCCGGGAAATCTCTTTTAGCAAAGCCGCACATAGAAGCTAGAAAAGAATCTCTCATTGAAGACCATAATGGTAATTGACGTTTATTTTGAATCTTATATTTATTAAAGGGTTAGTTCACCCTAAACTGAAAATTACTCATCCTCATGTCGTTCCAAACCTAAAAGACTTTTGTTCATCTTTGTAATATGAAGATATTTTTTATGAAATCTGACAGCTTTCTGCCCCACCATTGATGGCTACGCAAATACCACTTTCAAGGCCCAGACAGGTTGTATATCATGTCATTATCATGCGTTATCTTTTGTTTCAGGAATTGATTTCAAAGCAGCACTTCTCATGTTGCCAGTCTTGTTCAGAGAGAAGCTTGAACACTTCATTGTGCTTGGGGAGGTATGCGTATGTTTCTCTGTCTATGACTTAAATGTCTATCATAAATGCATTTTATAATTCTTAAAACATATTTACTGAATAATAATCATCTTACTCCTAATGCAGATTAGTTAAAGGTGCCCTAGAAAGAGTTGAAACTATATTTTAAATTGTTCCCTGATATCTACATAGAGTGTATGTGGCTTATTTAAAGGCAAAAAACATCCAGATATGGTTTTACAGGTCCATTTACAACCCTAGAAATTGTCCCTAGAATGAAATGGTCTGATATTGCCTTATTTGGAAGGGTCATGAATATTAATGCAGAGCTCTGCTCTGAATGGCTGTTTCACTGTCCAGTCAGTTACGGCATGACAGTGGAGAGATTAGGCATTAATCTAACCTTATATGTTTGAGCCTGTTTCTGTAAAAATGTACTTGTTTAAAGCTCAAATCTGCCTGAACTACATTTGTGTGGCTATTAATAGTTTTACATACATACAGAGATAACCGGAGTAGCCAGAGCGAGCTGATTGACGCTGTAAGAACGCTGCTGCTCCGTTTGCAGAATGACCAGACTTCCTCTAGAGTTCGTTCTCCTGAGTTGAACTTGGCAACTCATGTGCTGGCATATGCAAATGTTAGGGGAGTACATCCTGATGGTTGCATCACAGTCAGTGTTATGTTGACATTCGCCTATTTTTCCGTGGTGTTTTTCATGCTCAAGATTTACATATGAGCAGTGTTGGGTGTAACGCGTTACAAAGTAACTATTACGCGTTACTGTAATAATATTACTTTTTCCAGTAACTGGTAGTGTAAGGCATTACTCGTCTGAAAATGGTAATATTATTACAGTTTTCCCGAGCTAGTTACTTGCGTTACATTGCCAGTAGCACCTTCATCACACACAAGGCACACAACACAGAAAACAGAAGGGAAGGGGAGGAGGGCGTGAATGGAACAGTGATTGGTCTGGGTTTGGCACGAGGTATCATTTACCATCACCGATTGGTCGACACCCGGCAGCCAGCAGCAGAGCGGCACCTTCAGATGGGGAAAAATGGAAGCGTCAACAACGCAAGCTCTTTTTCAGAGGAAGGTTCTCAGCAACAGAAAGCTAGTTTCGACGGGTGGAGATTCAGTAATTATTTTGAATATATTCAACGGAAGGAAAATAACTTGACGGTGAAGTGCACACTCTGCCCGGGGAGAAAGCTGCTCTCCACCGCTTGTAACTCTACCTCAAACTTGAAGAAGCACCTGCAGCGACAGCACAGACACATCAAGCTCGTTGCGAAACGACAGAGTGACACGAACGAGCAGCCCCACAAGCAGCAAAAACTTTAATTTGAACATAAAGTACTACCAACATCAAAATCCAAGATAAATAAGGTTGTTGTAAAAAAAATGTAACTAGTAATATAACTAGTAATATAACTAGTTACTTTCTCCAGGGAGTAATAAAGTAAAGTAAGGCATTACTATTTTTGAGAGTAATATGTAATATGTAATATATTACTTTTTTGAGTAACTAGCCCCAACACTGCATATGAGGGAGGAAGCAATATTGTAGTTTGAGACTCAAGGTGTGATTTCCATGTACTTAACTCTAGTTATTCAACTGTGCCAAGGTTAAATGCATTTTTCATTTTTGGGCACCTTTAACCTGTATGATCATAATTTTACTGATATAAAATCTTATTTGTGCTTTTGTCTTTTAGAGTGACCCATCTTCACCATATCCAACTGTTCAAGTACAGGAAGCCACTGACTGGAAAACCGTGCTTACAAGAAGAGTCACTGCTGTCATCAGAGTTGATGGAATCGAGATCTGCCGGGCTAGTGGTGTGGACGAAGGGGTTCTTGCTGCATTCTGTGCCTATTTCGTCTTCAATTTGACATATCCACCTCACTTGAAGAACACTCTGGTGTTTCTTCAGCGGTATGTTTTGAAACTTACTGTGGATTGTGACAAGCCTCTACCTACTCCGGTTACCAGAGTAATCAACCTTTTACAGTAACATCTGCAAAAATGCCTCGCCCATTCTGTTGTCCTAAATGCTCTCGGAGAACATTCACAATTGTCAAATTAATTCAGCACATTGGTCTCATTTATGCACATGAGGCAAATTTTTCAATAACTTGTGGTCTTAATGACTGTCAGAGAACATTTTCAAAGTACGAGTCCTTTAGATGTCATGTTTACCGAAAGCATAAACATACGGTGTTCCAACGGACAATGACTGATGATCCTCTTCCTTTCTTTGAGGACGTTGAGGAAAAATGTCCTAATGATAGTGTTGCGCTTTCTGCCCCCCCCCCCTCCAAACATGAAGGAGCTGTTTCAGCAATTTAGAGAGAATCTATGTGCCTTTGTTCTAAAATGCAGAGAAAAAAATCACCTGCCTCAGTCAGTGCAGCAAGACATTTTAGATGACGTTAATTTCTTATTTAGTTTTTTCAAAGAGAACTATGATGCATTTCTTGCATATCACCTTAAAGAAAATGGATTTAATCTTGCTGCATGCCCAGAACTTCAAGAAGTGCTACAGTCCCCTGACTTTTTTTCAGAGGCCTCAAGACTTGTTAGGTCTCCATACATGTTCAAAGAGTTTTGCAAATCAAAATTTGAGTTGACTGAGCCTGTGCAGTATACACTAAGAGACTTGTATGGTAACAAGACTGGAAGTTACTCGTATGTTCCTATATGTGAGATATTGAGGAAATATTGCTCCCATGAGGACATTTGGGACCAAATACAAACTGAGTAAAACACTGAAAAAGATGAACTTGTTCTAAAAGATTATCGAGATGGACTTCATTTCAAAAACCACAAATTCTTTGCAAATAACCCACAAGCCCTGAGACTACATCTTTATGAAGACGAATTTGAGGTGTGTAATCCTTTGGGTTCTAA
Source organism: Romanogobio albipinnatus (assembly GCA_023566225.1). Classification (NCBI taxonomy): domain Eukaryota; kingdom Metazoa; phylum Chordata; class Actinopteri; order Cypriniformes; family Gobionidae; genus Romanogobio; species Romanogobio albipinnatus. The sequence goes on along the minus strand of CM042248.1, from coordinate 15,414,495 downwards.
ACGTAACAAACACAAACTTTGTGCATTTTACTATACAATTGGAAATATAGGTACAAAGTATTGTTCTCAGTTAAAACATATTCATTTAGCTTTACTTGCTCGCTATTGCCTTGTGAAACAATTTGGATTAGATGAAATTTTGAACCCATTGATAGATGATCTTAAAAAGCTTTCATCTGAAGGAATTAATGTACTTGTTGATGGTGTGGAAAAAAATGTTTGTGCAGCTGTTGCAGTTGTATCTGCTGATAACCTTTCATCTCACTTAATAGGTGGATTCAGCATGTCATTTAATGTTGGTATTTAATCAGTCATTAATCAGAGACTCTAGCCACCCGAACCATGGGCTGCTCTCACTGCTGCCATCAGGCAGACGGTACCGCAGCATTAGAACACGCACCAGCCGACTCCAGAACAGCTTCTTCCCGCAAGCAATTAGACTCCTTAACTCCTGATCCATCAGTATCATAACACACACTGGACAGAATATCACTCAGCACAACCCACTGTAGATACACACACATTAACTACACATTTATTTATCATACAGCATCTATTGCACTTTGGATTTCAATTTTTCAATCTGTGAATAATATTTTATACTATACATTGTATATTATTAGTATTATTATTATTATAGCGTAATGTATATTGTTTAGTGTATGTTTAGTGTATATTGTTTAAAGTATATGTATATTGTAAGTATGTGTATATTGTTTAAAGCTGTGAGAACTACACTCACATTGTGTAAATTATTTATTGTTTATTGTAGTGTATACTGTGCTGTGAGTAATTGTGTGCGCATCAGATGTGTAATCTGATGCTGCTTTAAATGTTGTACATGTCATGTCGTGACAACTATGTTGCTCGGAACTGCACCTAAGAATTTCACCTGCTGTTGCACTTGTGTATATGGCTGTGTGACAAATAAAGTGATTTGATTTGATTTTGATTTGGTAGAATTTGTAGATACTGCATGGCCACACATAGCAACATTAAGAGATGTTTTACTGAATCTGACTTTGTTTTAAGAACTGCTGATGTCCACAGATACCACTTGGAGTGTGTAAAGGAAAATCCTGACATGAAAGCCATTTATGGTGTTACCAGAGACTGTCCTTTTGACAAACTGGACTACTTTGATGTCACTTCCTCACTTCCACCGGACGTGATGCATGACTTTTTAGAAGGTGTAGTTTCTCTAGTGTTGCACCTTGTTTTAAGTAAAGCTCACAGAGAAAAAGTCATAACCATACAAGAGTTTAACGAGGAGCTGAGGAAATTTACTTTTGGACAGAATGATAAAAAAAACAAGCCTGTTCCTCTTTCTGAAAAACTTCTACACAACTTGAATGTAGTAGGATCTGCCACACAGAAATGGTGTTTATTTCGCCTACTGCCCTTTTTGGTAGCAGACAGAATCCCTGAGGGCTGTAGATACTGGCATGTCTACTTACTTTGTCGTGGAATTTCTGACATTATAATGGCACCAGTTGTAAAAAATGAATGGCTTCCCACTCTTGATCTCTTAGTTTCTGAGTTTTTGTCATGTACAGTTGAAGAGTTTGGTGATGTTCTTACTCCAAAATGTCATTATTTAATACATTACTCTCGTTTGATGCTATGCTATGGGCCTTTGCGTTCTTTATGGTGTTTGAGGTTTGAAGGCAAACATCAATATTTCAAACAGGTCGCTAGCGCTTGTAAAAATTTCATTAACATTTCATCCACTTTAAGTAACCGACATCAGCATAGACAATGTTGGGAATTGTCTTCTGTTAATATGTTGGGGGAATATGAGAAAGTTGCTGGATGTTGTGTGAACACACCCTTTCAGTCTTTACCTTCAGCTCTCCCGCATTCAATAAGTGTGAACAAGAAGTACAGCCATGTCAATTTTGAAGGCAAACAGTTTCAACGAGTAACAGATGTAGAGATTATTGATGTCAAATATTGTGTTAAAGATGTGCTTACTGTGGGTCACCTCCATGCAGAAGAAGTTCCATTGTTTTTTCAGATTAAGTACATTCTTAACATGGACACAGACTGGTTATTGTGTGGCAAGCTGTTAATACCTGAATCCTTTTGTCGTCATTATTACTCATACTGTGTGAAACATGAAAATGAATGGACTGTCCTATCACCAGGTGAGGAGGTTGACTACCAGGCACTAGATACCTACAGTGTGGATGACAAAGTATTTATTAGCAGTAGGTATTCTTGCTGAAAGTGCCCTTTGCTATTAACTTTAATGTGCAGAACATGAAATATTTTTAGCTGTATATCAGTTCTTGTATTTTTCGGATTTGATTTGTAAGGATTCTACAGTAAAGACAATTTCTTGTATTCCTGTTAATTTTATTGAAGAGATTGCTGTTTTAAAACTGTTTTATACCTTTATTTATATTTAAGTAATGTCTGATGAGCTTTTATGTGCTATGAACTTGTCTATTCTTGTACCTGCTGTTGTGGTATGATGCAATACATTTCAAGTATTCATTCTTTTTGTAATAGAAAGTTTATAAATAAAATTGCATCTGTAAAATCTGCATGTCTGTAAGCCAGTTTAAGATATTTTTTTCACCCACATAGGATCAAAACTGCTTTCATTGGGGTATACCCTGGGAATCCTTTTAATAAGGTACAATTTTGTGCTCTTTTCAGAATGCACAATTGTACCTTGGGGTACAAAATTGTTCCTTAAATGGTTCAAAGTTATAAGGTACAATTTTGTACCTTGCTTTAAAGGTACAATACTGTACCTTTGAGGGTACCACCCCAGTGACGGCCACATGTACCCTAAAAGGTACTGTTTTGTACCCTAAAAGGTACCGTTTTGTACCCTAAAAGGTACAGTTTTCGTACCCCAAAAGGTACTGCTTTGTACCCTAAAAGGTACAGCTTTGTACCTTTTCTCTGACAGTGTGGGGTACAAAGTTGTTCCTTAAATGGTACAAAGTTATAAGGTACAATTTTGTACCTTGCTTTAAAGGTACAAAAAGGTACCTTTGAGGGTACCACCCCAGTGACGGCCACTTGTACCCTAAAAGGTACAGTTTTGTACTTTTTTTTCTGACAGTGTATGGTGCACAAGGCTGGATGCGTCATGTAGTACGATCTTTAAGTCTGATGCATCCAGAAAATTTTTAATTGAATGGATGCAGAATGAGGACATTGTGGATGTTGTCGAAGATTTCTCTTTCAATAAAAAATGTCTTCTTCAAGGATAATTGATTTCAGAAGAGGCTTTATTCACACCAAACACAGCAATGAAGCCGGAGGGCCGTCAGCCATCGGCCCTCCTGCTACTTGACTTTTCTGTCATATATATACCATAGTTGTCTTCCTATTTTGGTAACAACCACTTCATATGGCCACATTCTAAGTTCTAATTCTGTTCCTGTCCTTCTAAAGGGCATTCTCAAAGTCAGCATACATTTAAACACAGTCAGCAACCATTTGAACACACTTGAGATGTCATTACACATTTGAACATAATAGTGTCTTTTCATTAGCCATAAAATGCTAAAATTTACATAATAAAATCTTCTACATATTCCCCCCTCTGGGGCTTAACTAAGCCCCACCTTCACTAACCTTTTCCCAGATGTGTAGTTTCAGAATCCAGTTTTTTTTCAGTTATGCTACCTAATGACTTAAAATAAGTCACTCAGTTTCACTACCAATGACTAGATTATGCAACCACACTCCGGAGGAATATTAGAACCAAACATCTCCTTCCAGATTTTGCTTTTGTTCTCTTTTTCAGGAATGGAGTAAAAGATTCTAATTTCCCTAATTCCTATGTCTTATCATCAGTACATTGTTATAAGCATGAGTGTGCAATTTGTTCAGCCTTGCCTGTGGTTGTCACAGTTATGTAGTATAATCAAACATCAAATCATACATTATACTATCAAAAGTTATTTTTATATCATAGTCATCTTCAATCCAGATACGTTGCGCCCTTGGGTTAGGCTGGCACCCAGGGTCTGGCTCATCATTCATCTTCTTCGTCCTCATTGGAGGTACTTGAATCAATTTCCAATGCTTGCAAACTCCAGTTTGATTTATCAGGCCAGTCTTTATTGTCCATTGGTTCTCATGGTCCTGAATACCCTCAGATACACCTGGTCACCTGGGTCTTTTTTCCTGTAAATATATAGCTTTACATATTGCAGTTAGTTTCCTCATATAAGATCTTAATTAATCAATCAACCTCTGCAATATGGTACAGGCATGGGTCGACCCTTAAGCTTTTCCATGCGGTGTTAAATGTATGATTCTGTTAGTTTGCATGCGACAACTCATTTGTGCAAGTGAGGCCTATAAATGCAACCAAGTCTTTGTTTTATCCTAAGTTGCTGCAATACTTGTTTTTAAAGTTTTTTTTAATAAACGCCAACCCGTTATCTGAACTTATTTCTGATGGTATTCCAAATCTAGGAATTTACCTCTTTTGTTTGAAATTTGATTACTGTTCCTGAACCCTCATCTGCAGATGGTACTACTTTTACCCATCTGCTAAATCAATCAATTGCTAAATCAATCAATTATCACAAGCATATATCATTTACCTTGTACTCGCTTTATCATGTCCACATAATCCATTACCAGATGTCTAAAATTTTCTACCATCGCGTATTAATATGGAGACCAATATCCTTGTTGTTTAATTTTTCTTATTACTTCCCCCCTTGCGCAGTGATCAAATCCCTGCGCATCTGAAATGAGAATGTTCAAAAGCACTGTTGGTGCAACAATCTGTCCTTCATGTGAACGCCAAATATCTTTTTCATCTTTTTTTTCCCCCCCTCTGATACCACATAGAGTGTTCATAAGGGCCTGCTTGTTGCTGTATTCGTACAATATCTTCCAGTTGTGGTTGTGGTTCTATCAAAACTACTGGAGTAAGTATCACCACTAAACATCCTTAAATAGCTCACTCTCAACAGTCTCTATTGATTGGGATTTTACTATCATTTATGTTTGTCCTTTTTGATTTATAATTATTTCTTGAGTAATCCCCATTAATTTTGTTTCACACAAGACTTTTATGAAATTTTTGTCAACAGAGTAAGATTAATGGATTTATTGTTGAATTCCACTGGCATTGTTCAGCTTTTTTCATCATTGGCTGTAAATCTTTTGGCTTCCTAATTCTTTCCTGTATATAAAGATAAATGCGGAACAGAATTTGGTACATTGAACCACTTTTTTTTATAAATTCATTTTCAGTTATTTTCATTGCTGCTCCCTGTTTACCTATTATGATGTATTTTGAGGTAATCTCAACTTTTTTTTCTTTTGACTGTCCGTTTCTTTTTGCCATTTCTTTTCTATTTTTTCATCTCTCTCTTCATCATATATCATAGTACAGTGAAATCCTGACTTTAGTAACTGAGCTTCTGGCTCAGAAATCATCATTTGAGTTCCTATTCCTTGTAAGTCTATAGTCATTCCTTTTGGAGAACTCCAAATTTGAAGTTCTAATTTACATAATGCATCTCTTCCTAACAAGTTTACAGGAGTTTGATTTGATACAAGAACTGGTAAGGTCACACTTTTATTTTTAGTCTGTAAGCAAACTGGAGCTGTCAGAGGAATTAACTGTATTTGTCCCCTGTCTTTGCAAATTTTGAGCAGGTTGTTGCCAACCACACCACCTTTCACCCCTGAGTGACTGTTGCCATGGATTGTTGGGGCAATTGGTTTTGGTATGTCCCAGTTGTCCACTACCCCCTCTGTCCTCCATGCTGTGTATTTCTTTTCCAACCTGCCGGCCCATGTTGCTGACTGTGGGTGCAGGAATCTGGTGTGCATTTGGAGGAATTGCTGTAGGTGGGGAAGCTGCACAAGTGTTGGGTTATTTACAGAGGTATTCACAGACGCATTCACCAGAGTCATTTGCCATTTGGTCTGACTCTTCTCTTCAATGGGTCTCCTTCTGGATTCCCAGTCTCTTGCTTCCATTTTTCTTTCCGCAATGCCTGCCATATTGCCGGACGATATGCATCAAAAACAGTCTCATAGCAAGAGTTCACAGTTCTGTCTAGTTCAGAAGCTTGAAGAATTTCTTCCATTTTTGATCCACTTATCCAGAAGTGCTTTAATGTCCCCCACAGATCACAATTTGCTCATTGTCAAACACACTTATCCATTTCCCAGCTCTCTCCTGGATGTCAGGAAGGCAATTGACAAGGCCCTCTAAATCTTGTGAACCCCAAGGCACATATTGACCCTGATTACCCTTAATTAAAATAGGGAGTTGTTTTGCCAGAGTTCTTAGCTTCCCTGTTTCTCTCCCTTTTGACCATATTTCTTCATCAAATGTTTCCTCTTCTTCATTTTCGATATTTAAACTTTCTAATATTTTTTTTCTATCACTTGCCCGTCTCTCTGTACGTTTTATCAATTCTTCTGTTTCTTTGATGCTTTTATCTAAGTCTCCTATTTTTGTTTCCATTACAACTTCTTTTGTCTCTGCTTTTTTATCCGCATACTTTGTTTTTAGTTGCTCTAATGCTGCTCGTGCTTGTTCATAACAATCTAACGGTGCATTTTTCTCAAATGTTTTACTTTTCTCCTTTTGTCTCACATCTTGTCTTGTTTGTTTTTCATTTTCTAAGTCCACCTGCCCTTCCATTTGCATTTCTCCTATGACTTCTACCAGTCCTTTTAGGATTGGGAACTGCCCTTCTGGAGTTACATTTGAAAGAGTACTAGAAAATATGTTTTCTTTTTTCTTTGTTTCCCTGTCTACCTCTTTTAAAATCTTCCTTGCCTGTCTTATATTTTTTAATACTTCCTCTCCTTCTTTTCTAAACAATGCTAGCACTGCTTTTTCCTTCTCTCTTTTAATTTCTCTCTTCTTTTTCTTTAAACTGTTCTTGATTTTGTAATTTTTTATCAAGGTTTCCATTTCTTCGCATAATGTTACATCAAATGTCCCTTCTTTTGGCCATTTGGTTGTCATATTCTGAGTTCTTTTTTGCCATTTATTTGACATCTCATCTATTAAATCTTTACATAATGGGTATTTCGACCCTAGCATTTCCACTGGAGTGGCCATATTGTCCTTTAATCAATAATTATTTTAATAACCAATTTCTAGACTTGATTTTCTCTTTAATTTAATGTTCTCAAATTTAATTTTCAAAAGAATAATCACTTATCTATTTTTATTTTATTTAACTTTACCTTTTATTTTTATCATATGCAAGCTTTATAATATTTTAATCACCAACTGATTTTTAACTTTCCAATTTTTCTTTTACTTTTTAACTTTACTTTGCATGAATAGTATAAAATTATTCACCACTTGTCATATAATTTATTACTTTATTCTAATTCTGCAATGTCACTTTTCCTAACTGAATGTAACATTCACAATCTCACATTCACAATATTCAAATCACTCATACAAGTCCCTTTATTACAATATTTTCTCTCATACTTGTCCCTAGGGCTCATACAGACATTCTTTTATCTCTCCTTAAATGAAGCACCCCTCCCCTACCTCTTTCAGAGTTCAGGGGGTCACTGCTCCACAACTTATTTTTAACTCAGAGTCCACACAGACACACACACATATACTTACACTTAGTCACAGACAATCCAGCACTCTCAACACTTGGCGCCTGAACACATCTAATTTACCTGACTTTATTAAACTTCTATTTGCATAATTACTTGTTATCCATCAAGGCCCTCTTAACAGGTAATCACAGCTAATTAACCTAATTTTTTAAACTTCTGTGCTCATGCTGTACTTTGCCATCCATCAAGGCCCACTTGGCTCGTACCACAGATAGTTTACCTGACTTTATTAAACATCTAGGTGCATGATTATTTCTGCTATCCATCCAGGCCCTCTTAGCGAGAAATAAACACAGCTAATTTACCTGACCTTTACATATCTCTTAATATTCCCAAGGCCATAATTGTTAGAAATTATACTGCATGCATTTATTCTGAAATCAAAAATCCTTTTAGTTCTTTAAATTTGGAGAAGTTGTCTCACCATAACAGGTACATTTCTGGCGAATAACACAAACTTAAGCAAAAACTGCTTACCTATTCAAATTTGTGGCCACTGTTTGTGCTGATTCGTCCAGGAACGTCCTGCCATGGTTTCTTTATCAGCTCCTGAAATGTCCTGCCGGGGTCGCCATTTATGTCGAAGATTTCTCTTTCAATAAAAAAATATCTTCTTCAAGGATAATTGATTTCAGAAGAGGCTTTATTCACACCAAACACCGCAATGAAGCCGGAGCAGCCATCGGCCCTCCTGCTACTTGACTTTTCTGTCATATATATACCATAGTTGTCTTCCTATTTTGGTAACAACCACTTCATATGGCCACATTCTAAGTTCTAATTCTGTTCCTGTCCTTCTAAAGGGCATTCTCAAAGTCAGCATACATTTAAACACAGTCAGCAACCATTTGAACACACTTGAGATGTCATTACACATTTGAACATAATAGTGTCTTTTCATTAGCCATAAAATGCTAATATTTACATAATAAAATCTTCTACAATGTATGGAGGGATGAGAATCCCTACAAAAAAGACTTCTCTAGAAGGCAATTGGTGATGGGTGTTTTAAAACAAAGCCGTATTGATTTATGTTTAGCTAAAAGGGAAATGTTAAACTATGTAAAAAATGTGAAATATAAGTTTGTGGGACTTAGTGATCATGCGATGATGATGGTAAAGATGGGTGTTAATGAGGAAGAGAGGGGGGGATGAATGTGGGCTTTGAATGCAGACCTGCTAAAAGAAGAGGCATACAAAGAAAACATCAGAAAATGTATTGTTTATGAAATGGAAAATGTTTTATTTGATGAAAATGTATGTGTGTGGTGGGAAAAAATGAAAGGGTTAATTAAAAAAAGAAGCATTAGATATGCAAAACAAAGGGATTTTAGGAGAAGGTGTAAGTTTGAGGAAATGGAAAATGAGTTGAAGAGGGAAGCAGAAAAAATAGAAAGTAATCCTGAGCAAGACAAAGAACGTTTTCTACAGTTAAGAGCAGAAATAGAGGAATATGAAAGGGAAAAAAGTAAAGGAGCTATAATAAGGAATAGAGCGCAGTATGCTTTAGAGGGGGAAAGAAGTACAAAGTTTTTTCTAAACTTAGAAAAGAAAAAGCAAAGGAAAAAGTATATAACAGAGCTGGAAAATGAAAAAGGGGAGAAGATCACAGATTATGTGGAAATAATAGGAGAAGCAGAAATATTTTATAAGAACCTATTAAGAAAGAAGGGGTGAAGCAGGAGTATGTGGAGGAAGTTTTGAGTTCTGTGAGTGCGAGGTTAAGTGAAAGTGAGAAAAATGTATGTGAGGGTGACATAGGTATTGGAGAGATATAAGAGGCAATAAAACAGATGAAGAAGAATAAAAGTCCGGGCTCAGACGGCTTAACGCATGAATTTTATAAGACCTTTGAAGATACTGTAGCACCAATATTATGGAGGGTTTATAGAAATATGGAAGAGAGAGGGGAGATGCTAGAATCAATGGGATTGGGGGTAATCACAATATTATTTAAAAATAAAGGAAGTCCACTAAAATTAGAGAATTACAGACCACTGAGTCTTTTAAATACTGATTACAAAATACTGACAAAAGTAATGGCCAACAGGATAAAAGAGGTAGTAGGTTCAATCATATCACCAAGTCAAGCATATAGTATAAAGGGTAGGGACATTTCAGACACGATTTGCACTATAAGGGACGTAGTAGAGGGGATGGGGAAGGATGGGAAAGGTGGGTTGCTTTTATCTATTGATTTAAATAAGGCTTTCAACAGGGTGGAGCACAGCTTCATAGAGCAAACAATGGAGAGATTCGGGTTCGGAAAGAGAATGCTGAAATGGATAAAGCTAATATATGCTTTACTTTACTTTATTTTATAAAAGGACCATGTACAATTTTTAACATAAATGTTTCCATTTCATGTATTGTACCGGATTTAGCTCAAAGCTAATTTTCACCCGCAGTCCTTTGGCAGGTCAACATAAACAATAAAATAACATACCCAATACATATATACACAAATACACAAAACAAACAATTAAACAGCAACCATGTCAATGTTTACAAAGCTGATTACATTCTAAAAAAGATTTCAACTGCATTTTAAAAATTCCAATAGTTTTACACCCTTTTATATCTTCTGGCAAAGCATTCCAGTTATTCGTCGCTTTCACAGCAAAAGACGATTGTCCAAAAGCAGAACGACGAAAAGGAACAGCACAATTTCTCATAGATGATCTAGTAGATCTTTCAGAAGTATTAGGACGGAAACCAACAAAATCATTGAGTACCGAAGGAGCCAAACCATTTACAATTTTATAAACCATACACACATTTTTAAAAAGCACATAATTTTCAAAACTCAATAATTTGTATTTCTTCAAAATGCTACAATGATGAAAATGTTTAGGTTTTTTATCTAGAGTTTTTAAAGTTTGTTTATATAGGGATTTTAAAGGCTTAACCACATTTTCACCAGCTTGACCCCAACATGTGAGACAATACGAAATATGAGACAGAATTGTGGCATGCATAAAAGTGTTGGCTACATCAACAGAAAGACAATTTCTAATTTGTCTGAAATTTGCTAAATTATATTTAATATTCCTCACCATTTTCTTTACATGTTTTTTAAAGCTAAGATTTGAATCCAATATTACACCAAGATAATTGAACTCATTGACTAATTCTATCTTTTCACCATTTATACAAATATCCACTGGTGTTTGAACCTTTGTTTTTGAAAAAAACATTCCTTTAGTTTTACTAATATTCACGGTCAAACATGAATTCTCCAACCAATGTGCAATTCGTTCCATGGCAACATGGAATTCGTTCTTGCAAACGCAAGAAGTTGCGTAAAAGTCAATGGGGTTTTAACAGAACCTTTCCAGCTAGAGAGGTCAATGAGACAAGGATACCCGTTATCGGCAATATTGTACTCAATAACAGCGGAGCCTCTAGCGACACTTATTAAAAAAGACAAAGAAATAAAAGGTATACAAATACCAAATGGGGGATTGAGTATAATACAGCATTACGCAGATGACACAACTTTCACAGTTAGGAATATAGACAGTATAAACAGAATCAGAAAACAGATGGATAAATATGGGAAAGCGTCAGGTGCCAAAATAAATGTGGAAAAGTCAGAAATAATGAGTATAGGAGGAATAAGGTTGGAAGGATCAGATATTCCTTTTAAAATAACAAAAGATTTTATAAAAATATTAGGGGTAAATATAGGTGAGAATGCAAAAGAGGCTAGAGATGCAACATGGTCGGGGGTGCTAAATAAAATCAAGCAAGTGTTACAGTTCTGGAAACAAAGGGAATTGAGATTAAGAGGAAAGGTGGTGGTGGTTAATTCACTAATGTTAACAAAATGCAATTATGTAATAGGAGCAATCGATTTACCAGACTGGGTACTAAATGGAATAAAAGAGGCTGTGAATACCTTTGTGTGGGGTGGGAAAGGTGTAAAAATATCAGCAAAAACACTAATAGCAGATTACAGTGAGGGAGGTTTGAAATTGGTAGATTTGGATGTGAAAAGGAAGGCAATAAGAGTAAAGACAATAAAAAAATATTTATGTGGTAAAATAGAGTATGGATGGAAGGGGTATATGAGTAAATATTTAAATGATGGAGGAGGGTGTGGAGAGGAAGGGCTGTTCATGGTTTTAAAAAAGCCAATGTTTGAAAAGTTGCCTTTATTTTATCAAGAAGTGTTTTCTGCATGGGGTGAGTTTCTAACCAATGTAAAGTATGAATGTGAAAATATAAATCAAATTCACAATCAGCCAATTTTTCTAAACCCGAGGATAAGGAGGGGAGGGAATATGTTATATAACAAATTATTTTTTAGATTTGACATATGAATATGTGAAAGGGTTTTTTACCAAATAGGGCAGTATATGATTGTGTGGTGGGGTGGGATGATGAAATTGGGAAAGCAAAAGTGGATGGGGAATGTGAAAACATTAAAAAAAAGCCTGCCTGAAAAGTGGGTAGAAAGGATTGAAAGGGAAACTGTCAAAGTGGGAGAGTGGGGAATACCTGAAATGTATATTGTGGAAAATGAGAGGAAGAAGTTTTTGTGGGAGATAAATGTGAGAACTGTATATAAAATGATGGTCATAAAAGAGATTAAGGCGCCTGCATCAGAGGCAGTATGGCCAATAATTTTTCCTGATTTAAATGTGAAAACAATATGGAAAAACTTAAATGTGAAACATAATGGACTGGACTGTGAAAATTTAGATTTTAAGTTAAGACATAACAGGATTTACACAAAGGTGGTAATCCATCAGATAAACAGAAATGTGAGTAGGGAATGTGATGTATGTGGGACTGAACCAGAAACATTAATGCATATTTTTTTTGAGTGCAAGGATGAGTTATGTAAATATTATTTTTGTACTTTTTGATAATAAAAAAATTAATTAAAAAAAAGCACGCCCGATCTCGTCTGATCTCGGAAGCTAAGCATGGTCGGGCCTGGTTAGTACTTGGATGGGAGACCGCCTGGGAATACCAGGTGCTAGAAGCAGTTTTGTTTTAGAAAGAAAGAGTGTTTGAACCTGTTAAATAGCCAGAATTTGGCTGCAGCTTTCACTTATGGCCATACCACCATGAGCAGGCCCGATCTCGTCTGATCTCGGAAGCTAAGCATGGTCGGGCCTGGTTAGTACTTGGATGGGAGACCGCCTGGGAATACCAGGTGCTATAAGCATTTTTGTTTTAGAAAGAAAGAGTGTTTGAACCTGTTAAATAGCCAGAATTTGGCTGCAGCTTTCGCTTATGGCCATACCACCCTGAGCTTGTGCAAAGAGCGGTTGACGCTTCAAGCTATTTTCTAAACATACAGGTTGAATATAAGTTTTTTTTTTCTCAAAGTTCTCTGTTTTTGTTTCTCCCTGCTCACCTGCAGCGTTTGCTGTTTTTTGGGGGAGGTTTCTTGAGTTTGTTCTGATAATTGAATGGAGCACATGGAGGGACACAATGGAGTGCAGCAAACAGGCCTAGAACCTAAAAAGGGCACTGGGGATCACGTCGGAATAGAGGAAAAGATGTTTGACAAGAAACTAACAGTGAGTGTGGATATTGTTGGGGATGAGAAAATCACAATGATGGAGCTACTCAGAGGAATTAACGAGGTGTGTGGAGCTGTTAATGGATGCCGGTTCAAAGGAGACAAGAAATATGAAATCACAATGAATCACATAAAAGGAAAGGAAAGACTGATTGATGGTTTTAAAATTAGGAACTGTCAAATTATGGCCAGAGATCTAAGTAATGATGAGCTGGTTGTTTCGTTCATGAATCTTCCGGTGTACATAACAGACGAGGACATCCTGGAGAAGCTAAATGGATGGGGTGTCAAAGCGACAACTCCAATCAAGAGGAGGAAATGGCCGGGAACGGATATTGCGGATGGGACTCGCTTTTGTAAAGTCAAATTCTCTGACACTGTTCAGTCGTTGCCGTACTCGACCAAGTTTGAAACGCTGGTGGGTGCCGAGTATTTCCAGGTAATTCATAACAAACAAGTGAAAGTGTGTCGTATTTGTATCCAGCCTGGACATGTATTGAGAGACTGCCCTGAATTCGTTTGTCACAAGTGTGGTAAACAAGGGCATTATGCCAGAGAGTGCGAATAATTGAGTGGTGCACGTTACAATGATATGATGTGGGGTACGAACTTATCCAGTGGAGCACATGAGGAAGGAAACAGGACCATACAAGGAGGCACAATGGGGAGTACCCTTGATGATATAGACAGTCAGCTACTGCATTCGAGACAAGAGGACCACACAACTCAAGCCGAGGGTGGCACCCCCTGCCTCCAGAGAGCGGGACCAGTGGACCGGCGTTAATGGACAATAAAGAAAAGGACGGGCATGTGAGTAAAACAACTGTGGTCGATGAGACCCCAAAATCTCCAGCTTTGGCTAAGATTGACTCTAGAAGTGAGAATGGGGGTGATGATGATGATGATGATGATGATGATGATGATGATGATGATGATGAGTATGATTTATACAATGAAATGGCTTGTGAAAATATGCAACTGCTTGGTAGGAAAAAAAATGCTAAATGACAAAGGAGAGAAGGGGAACCAAAAGAAAAAGAAATGAGGTACATCCCGCTTCTTTTAACTTTACTACTGCTATGATTAAAGTAGTGTCCTTAAATGCTAATGGACTTGGAAACATGCGCAAATGTGAAAATATCTTAACAACTGTGAAAGATGATATCTATTGTTTTCAAGAAACAAACTGGGATGATGATAAAATGACAGAGGTGAGGAGGAAATGGCCTCATCATATCTTTGTGAGTCATGGTAGTAGAAGAGCTTGTGGAGTCGCCTGTCTAGTCAGGAGCGGTGCAGCAGAAAATGTTAAGAAAGTGCATGCTGATAGTGAAGGAAGAGTTTTAATAATATATTTTGAGCATCAAAATAGTTTGTTCAAGCTGATTAATGTATATGCGCCAAACTATGAAAAAGAAAGAAGGGAGCTATTTAAGCAATTAGGAACACTATGTACAGACAATTGTATCTGTGTGGGTGATTTTAATGTTTGGTGTAGTAGAATGGATGCAGCAAATTATATGAGTTATAAAAGAGATTCATCAAGGAGTGAATTAATAAATTTAATGAATGGAGTAAACCTGGTAGATTTTTGGAGATTAGAGAACCCAGATAAAAGAGAGTACTCTAGGAGACAGGTTGTACTCAATAGTCTAAAGCAAAGCAGAATTGATCTTTGTTTGGTAAAGCAGAATATAGTCCAGTACATGGATAGGATAGCTTATAGGTTTACAGTATTCAGCGACCATGCTGTCTTAGAATTTCAAGTGGGTAAAAGAATGCAGCAAAAAGGTGGGGGGCTTTGGTGTTTGAATGCAAGTTTATTAAATGATGTTAATTATAGGGTTCAGATCCTTGATTGTATAAAGTCTGAATGGATGAAGAGATTAGATTCTACGAGTGTATGTGTAAGATGGGAGAATTTAAAACAGGAAATGAAGATCCTGAGCATTAAATATGCAAATGGGAAAAACCGTAAAGAGGGAAGAGATTACAAAAATATGCAAAAGAGGCTTTCTGTAGAATTGGAACAAATAAATAGTAATCCAAGTTATGATTTGACAAACTGTAAAAATTAGAGCAGATTTAAAGGAATATGAGATAAAAAAAAATGTAAAGGAGCGATCATAAGAAGCAGGGTAAAGTATGCTTTGGAAGGTGAGTGATCTATGTCCTTCTTTTCAAGAATGGAAGAGCAAAATCAAAGCAGAAACTGTATTACTGAATTAGAAGATGGAAAAGGTAGTAAAGTGAGAGATTTGGTAGGGATTTTGGATACAGTTGAATCCTTTTATAGGACTCTCTTTAAGAAGGAAGGGGTGCATATGGAGAGTATTGAGTACAGTTAGTGCCAGGCTATCAGATACAGACAGGATTTGTTGTGATAATGATATCTCTGTGTAACTAATCAACGAAGCCATCTCTAGTCTAAACACCAGGCTCCGATGGCCTAACTGGGGAGTTTTATAGAACCTTTAAGGATGCCCTAGCACCAGTATTGTTAGAGGTTTATCAGTACATGGAAAAAGAGCAGGTACAAATCAATTATAAGTGTGATACGCTTGATTTGATACTAAATCAGCCAGTATTTTTGAATCCTAAGATAACAGATAAGGGACATATATTGGAAAATAAAAGTTTCATGAAAGTTGGTCTGTATCGGATAAAGGACTATGTGTACGAAGTCATTCCAGGTTTTCTGCCCTCCCAGGCAATTTTAAATATGGTAATGGAAGAGAATGAAAATATGAGGAAAGGTACTGTTATTAATGTTTTCGAAAAAATCAAGACTAGCATTCCAAAATCTTGGATTGCCTTAATTAACAAACAAGAGGTTAAAACAAAAGAGTACACGTTTCCTGAGATGTATGTTGAGCAGAATGATTGTAGGGTAGAATTGTCAATGATGCCATTGAAAAGGTTTTATAAGATAATGCTGGGAAAAGAAGCTAAAAGACCTACAACAGAAATATATTGGAGAGATGTATTTCCAGAAATAAAGTTAGAAATGTTGTGGAAGAATTTAAGTGTAAGTTGTAACTCAATAGAATGTGAACAGAATGACTTCATGCTGCGGCATAATAGAGTGTATACAAAATAAGTTCTGCATCAGATTAACAGAAGTATAGGGAGAGAATGTGATGTATGTGATAGGGAAGTTGAGACTTTAATGCATTTATATATAGAATGTCAAGGTCTGGAGGAGTACCATGAGTTTCTAAAACAATTTGTGAGGAAACATTGGGAGGAAATAAAATTGGTGGATGAGGAGTGGAGTAGAATATTTTTGAATATGTTTGGCATGGTGAAGGGGAAGAATGTAAAAGGGAATGTGAATCTCTTAAATATGGTACTAAGCTATGCAAGGTATGCGGTAAGGTTGAGGAGAAATGGAGCATATTTTGATAAAAAGAAAGGGAATGCATGGTGTATTTTCAAGGTTTTGATAAGACATTAAGACATTAAGATGATGTATACTTTTGCGAATATTGATTTTTGTAAGTTTTTTGTAGATGGGAACAAATTTGTTTGTGTTACAACATCAAAAGAACTTGTGTTGAACTTTTGAAAGGTGTAAAAGGTGACTATTGAAAGAGTAATCTTGGAATACATGTATTCACTGTAAATGATGGAAATAAAGATAAATAAAAAAAAAAAGAAAAAAAAAAAAAACACGCCCAATCTCGGAAGCTAAGCATGGTCGGGCCTGGTTAGTACTTGGATGGGAGACCGCCTGGGAATACCAGGTGCTATAAGCTTTTTTGTTTTAGAAAGAAAGAGTGTTTGAACCTGTTAAATAGCCAGAATTTGGCTGCAGCTTTTGCTTATGGCCACACCACCCTGAGCACGCCCGATCTCGGAAGCTAAGCATGGTCGGGCCTGGTTAGTACTTGGATGAGAGACTGCCTGGGAATATCAGGTGCTATAAGCATTTTTGTTTTAGAAAGAAGAATAAAAAAAAAAAAAAAAAAAGGAAAAAAAAGAGTGCTTGAACCTGTTAAATAGCCAGAATTTGGCTGCAGCTTTCGCTTATGGCCATACCACCCTGAGCAGTAGTGAGCTACAAGAAGTGAGTTGGCATCAGGAGGGAGAGAAAGGCTCTCCCAAACTTTTCTTTGATTTAAGATTTAGTGGAATATTATCCAGTTTTATTTTTGGGGATTCATTTAATTTTTGGTTGTGCTGCCCTGAGTAGAAACAGCTGCTCGGGGGAGGGCAAAATGAGCATTTTGCTCTCTACGGACGGATCGACGGGTAAAGACAAGGACATGGCAAAAGACAAAGAACAAGCTCAAGGAATTGAGGAGGAGCAGGGGCGAGTGCAAAGAGGAAGAGTGGAGAGAAGGGAAGAAAGAAGCATGAGAGAACAACAAAAGGAGTATGCAAAGGAGGCAACAATGATTATAAATGTGGCGGAGGTGGATGGAGGAAAAGCGGAGGATGTGATCGTTGCTCTGATAGCAAAGGTGGGAGTAACAAAGGTGTTGGCGGTGAGACTAAGATTGAATAAAGAGTTTGAAATCACGTTGGAAAATGAAGACATCTGTGAAAGTTTAGAAGATGGGATATTAATCAAAGGGATCCATTGTGAGGTGAGGAAGTTAAGCACAAGGGAGTGTATTGTTTATTTTATGCACCTGCCGTCCTACATAACGGATGAAGAGATCAAGAGTAAGCTGAATGCATAGGGGGTCTCAATAACATCGGAGATCAGAAGGAGGTACTATCCGGGCATGAGCATCACAGATGGGACTCAGTATGTGAGAGTTAAATTCCCAAGGGACGTTGTCTCTCTTCCATACACACACGTTTTGAAACTGCAGAAGGGGCACAGTATTTTAGAGTGATACATGACAGACAGGTCAAGATTTGCCGTCTGTGTATGGGTCCCGGGCATATAATGAAGGACTGTCCCGAATTGAGGTGTCATGACTGTGACGAGATGGGGCACTTCGCAAGGGAATGGGATGCGGCAAGATGTCCTGACTGTAAGAAGGTGCTCGGAAAATGTGAATGCCAGATGGAGGCGGAGAATGTGGAGTAGAAGGGGAAAAATGCACAAAGTCTTTCTTTAATTTGGAGAAAAGTAGGCAGAAAGAAGGGATAATCAAAGAGATAAAAAAAGAAAGTGGTAACATAGTGAAAGAAACAGAAGAGATTTTAAAAGAAATAACAGAATTTTATAAGTTGTTGTTTAGCAAAGGACAAATCGAAAAGACAGAAAAAGAATGGGGAAAATAAGAAAAAAATTGGATTTAGATGATAAAAAAAATGAGTGATGAGGAGATAAGAAGGGAAGAAATCGAAAAGGCAATAATGCAATTAAAAAATGGGAAAAGTCCTGGAAGAGATGGGCTGTCAGGTGAGTTTTATAAACATTTTAAGGATGTGTTGACACCAATTTTAAAAGAAGTGTATGATGAGATCTTTAAAAAGGAAGAAAGAGTCATTTTATGGGGATTGGGGTTATTAAGCTATTTTTCAAGAAAAGAGGAGATAAGAATGACTTGAAAAATGATAGACCAATAACCCTGCTAAATACAGACTATAAAATTTTTGTGAAGATATTAGCAAACCGACTGAAGAAAATGATGCCAAATATTATTGAAACAAATCAGGCATACGCTATCGAAGGAAGGGATATTACAGACACAGTGTGTAGCATAAGGGATGTGGTGAGTCATATGGTGGAGGGAAAGAAAAAGGGATATGTAATAAGCCTAGATCTAGAAAAGGCCTTTGACAGAGTAGAGCATGAATTTTTGTTTGAAATTTTAGAAAAGTTTGATTTTGGACAGAAGTTTATAAAATGGTTGAAGATCTTATATACAAAGGGGCGAAAAGCCAAATTAAATGCAATGGGTTTTTAACTGGAGCTTTTAGTGTTTCAAGGTCAATAAGACAAGGGTGTCCTTTGTCAGCCAAGCTATATAGTTTGGTAGCAGAATCCCTGGGGTTAGCAATAATGGATGAAAAGGAAATCAAAGGAGTAGATCTAAGACAAAATTACAAAAAGTTTATCAATACGCAGATGACACAACGCTACTAGTGAGGGATGTCAAAAGTGTTAAAAAAGCAATGGAAATTTTAGAAAAGTACTGTAAAGGATCGGGGGCCAAAATAAACATACAGAAAACAGTTTATATGAACATAGGTGAGGGGGAGAACATGCAAAGCGTATTTCCTTTTAAAGAAGAAGGCTTAAAAGGTGTTAGGAGTCAGAATAGGGAAAAATGAAAGAGTAATGAGGGACATGATGTGGGATGATGTGATTGGAAGGATGGAAAGGGTTTTGAATTTTTGGAAACTGAGGGCTCTAACTTTGAGAGATTTTATGGATAAAGTTGAAGCAAAATTTGATAATCCCAGAGTTTCATATTGAAGTTTTAGAAGCATGGGGGGAATTCAAAATAAATGTAGGCATGATTCCTAGGACAAGAGAAGAAATGTTAAATCATACATTGTTTTTAAATGATAATGTATTATATAATGGAAAAGAGTTGTACTTCAATAAATGGGTTAAGGCTGGATTTAGGAGAGTGAAGGATATATTATATGAGGTAAAAGAAGGATTTTTTCCATTCCAAGCAATTGTGGATGAGGTGAAAGAGGTTGATGGTGACATGAATGTAAAGATCTTGGAAAAACAATATGAACAGGTGAAAGAAGCTATTCCGGGGCAATGGATTAACTTCTTAACCCGCATCGGATCGTGGGCGGCGGGGTTGACGGAAGTGGGCGTGTGTGTACTTTTATTTACTTTTGTTTTATACAAACTATTCAATCAACTATCACAAACTATGCATCATTTGAAAGCTAAAACACTCAAGATTCATGTTCTGAACTTGTTTTTGCAATAAATACACCAGAGAGGAAAGGGTTAAATGAAATCCTAAAGGACCGGCCATGTAAACATTAGCATAATATTAGCGGTACTCATCTTTCATCTCCTGTCGTTCGGATCAGATCGGACGAATCCAATAAACACCCGCATACATCTCTGTGTAAGAGTCCACTCTTCAAAATGCATCCCACTTTTTAATCCAAAACAACGAAAAAATAGGGAAAAAACTAAAAATCCTCCGTTGTTTGCAAGAGAGTTTTGAGTTAGCGTAATCAATCATGTCCATTTTCAATGAAATATCGATTCTAATCCTTTTCCGGCAAACTCCCCCTGCTAGAATAGTCTCTCCCACGTATTATAAACCCTCCCTCGTCTCTCTCCTCCAATCAGAGTCTCTCCTGGGATGCATCATAGAGGAAGCGCTTTACAGGCTTGGTGAGCTGTCAATCATTGCGCCCATGGTTTTCGTTGGATAAAGGCACTCGGTGCCCAGCCAATGCCTTTCCAACAAAGGTTTGATTGATGGACTTAGTAACCAATCAAAAGGCATTATCTTGCGCAGTTTACGTAAGTAGGCTTTGGTGAATACTGTTTGTGCGCTGGCTGCGCGCTCTCCATGGCGCAACTGCAGTGGAGCGCGCAGACTCTTACTGACGCTTCCCATCAGCTAAATGAGTTTTTTTACACTTTGTAATCTCTGTAAACTGTTTATCCATTATAATTAGTAGTTTATTGCAGTTTATTGCAGATTTATTTGAATGAAAAACTACTCTTTACAATAGCAAATGTTCTGAAATAAATGGCCTTTTTGAAATGACGCCTAGACTTTTCTTGACATAAAAGCTCACAGAAGCTACATTACTGAGAGAATCATCCTCATATTTGAATCATGACATGATTAGACATTCAGTTTTATATTTAAGTTATTTTCAGGCTCTTAACATTAAATTATAATATTTTTTTCCCTAAGTGAAAAAAAAAAAAAAAAAACGTGAGTCACTTACATGTATATTTACATGTATATTACTCTGTTCCCATATTACTTTGAGTTATTATGACTCTTGGGTAGCAATATTTCAAGTGTCTAGTTTAAAATAAGACCAGGTTTATGAATATAGACCATAGGGTTTAAGAGCTGCAGACATTTTCATTTGGGTATATCGTTTTCAAAGAATTCTCAAAAATGGGGCGCTTGTTAAGAGGTTAAGACGATTAAGAAAGAAAATGGAAATGAAAGGGGGAAAATTAAGGTATTTATAAAAGAGAAGGGAGAGGATGTTCCTTTTAATCAAAGTTCAGTGAAGGAATTATGTGTTTTTTAGGAATTCAGTGTTTAAAGAGCCAGCGGCAGTAAAATTTTGGGAAAAAGTGTTTAACGATTTTAATAAGAAGGTGTTATGGAAAAATCTGAGGAAATGGTATATGGATGCAGGAATGGATAATTTGGACTTTTGTATAAGGCATAATATCATATTCTCAGAATTAAAACTGTACAAAATGGGTGTAACTGAAAATGCTATGTGTAAAGTTTGTTTGGTAAAGGAGGAGGGAATTCTACATATATTCCTGTTGTAAGATTACAAATTTTAGAAAGTACATTGTATTTAGCATTTAAGGTAAAATAATTATGATATCAGATGATTATTGGAGTCTCCAGCAAGAGTCTCTTTTACTGCCAGACCTGTTTTAATCAGATCACTGAGATTCTCACCTTTCGGAGCCCAGACGTTGAATCGTTAGGTTGATTGACTTTCACCTTTTGTCTTTAATGGCTCTGGGATGGCTCTTGGAATTGGTGTTCCTGGCCAGTATCAGCTTGTGAATAGTTATGCTGATTCAATGGGACTGGTAGTGCTCTCAGAGTAGGGTGTGTTCCCACTTCATTTGCATGCTTTATTCAGATTTCCCACCTCTATGCAATCCCCCTTGGATTGTATATAACTACAATGTATAATGTTTTAGATAGACTTGATGACCTCAGCTGAAAGACAGCATGTTTTCTCAATAAAGAATCCTGCTGAAGAACCTATCCAAGTCTCCTGGTCTCTGCTTCAAGGAACAAAAGAAGTTCACAACAGTTTTGGAATCCAGAATCCAGATTGAAACTTCAAGATCTGACTACATTCCAGACTGAATTCTTTCTGTACAACCAAGGGTTGGTTAGTGTCACTCTATCCAAAAGAACCTTAAAGACCAGTACAAATTTGTTTTCCTCTGCGCTGCCAGGGAAGAGTTATCAGACAGCTGTAGGGTTTGGTTAACTAAGTTACCCTCTAAAAAGTTTGTTTTAGAGATGAAAGTTACCCTCTGTTTTCAGGCAGGGAAGATTGGCATCAAGCTAATAATTGTTTAAGCCTCTGTTTTCAGGCAGGGAAGAATTGTTTTTGCCTCTGTATTTCAAGCAGGGAAGATTTAGCATCACAAGCTAAGAAATTTTGTAAGCCTCTGTTTTCAGACAGGGAAGATTAGCATAGCGTGCTAATATTTGTGCTGTCCTCTGTTTTGCCAAAGAAAGTTAACAATAGTTGAGCTGTGTTAACAAGTCTGTTGATCAGAGAAGTTTTAGTGTTCTTATTGTGTGGTAACAAAGAAACTCACAAAAATGTTTAGGAAAAGTGCTAGACTAATCCCCACAACTGAAAAAGGTGGTGGACAGACAGTGATTTCAAATCAAAGTTAGGAGTGCAAATGGATTTAATTGTCACAGAGAAAGTTAGGCAAGAACTAACGCAGAAATAGTCGTTTGATGAATGTAAAAAAGTTTTAGGAGCATGTATTCGCAAGAACAATGTGTAAGGCATTATTTGTTGTCACCGAGAATTTGGTTTAGCGCTAGCTAGACAACAGTCTCAGCGTATCTCAGAGCTAGAGAAACAAAACAAAGAGCTCTGTGCTAGAGTAACATCTTTGACTAAAAAATTGAACCGCAACAAAGCTGCAGAGAAAACTGATGTGAATGAAGCTAGTCAGCCTGATAACGTTTATCCTGACTTGCAAGCTTTCTTTGAAACAGATGTAGCCATTCAATCAGTATCTGATGTGCCTGTTGATTCAGTGAAAGTATGTGGCGCTAGGAGACGGTCTCAGGGAATTGAGGGAACTGAAAGTGTTCCTACCAACTCTTCTGTTGTCCAAATACAAGCTGTTGCCAAAGCGCTAGGACCCAAAGATATCGAGAGACTATCCCAGAGTTTACCCTCAGCATGCACAGAATTTTCTGAATTTAGAAGGGCATTGATCAGTAAAATGCGTCTTTATGACATGTCGTTGCCGGAAGTTACACAGCTGATGTCACAGATTCTAACTGAATCTGAATTCAACAGTTTTGAGTCTGCTGTTACTTCCGATCTGCAAAATGCCAGTAAGGGCAATTTGAGAGAAGGTGTTGTAAAAATCCTAAAAAATCTCTTAGGACCCAAAATAGATTGGTCGAAAGTTACTAGATGTGTACAAAAGAAAGGAGAGACTATAAGTGAATACACTGAAAGATTTTGTCAGGCAGCTGCAACTTACAGTGGAATAGTGGAGGATTCTGAAAGTGTACTAGATGATAGAGGAGCTCTAATCCGTATTTGGGCAGATGGTCTTATAGCTGAGTACAGATCAGCCTTGCCATTCCTAGATGTTACGTGGGCTAACGGAACTCTCGGAAGTAACCTCGACAGGTTAGCTACATGGGAAAGAGATGCTGATGTTAAAACCCAAGTGAGAATAGCAGCAGCTATGTTTAACCCAACGAAACAAGACAATAGATGCACTAAAAAAAGAAAGTACATGCCAATACTGTGGAAAATTAGGGCATTGGGAGAAATAATGTAGGAAGAAGTTGCAAGATAATAAAAGAAATAGAATGCATAATTCTGCTCCTTCTCAGCCGGCTTACAACCCTGATGTAGTTCCGCAAGTGTCCACTGAAACTTTAGGACAGCTCGTTCAGGCTCTTCTAAGAGCACAACAAGACCAGAAAAAAACTAATTGTTGGGGCTGTGAGTAGCTACCTTTCCCCAGTAATCCAACACAATGACAAAATCATTTTTGTGAAAGGTAGCATACAAGAGAGAGCGATGGATTTTTTTGCTTGATACAGGTGCAGAAATTACAGTAATTCCTACAAAATTGGCTGAAGTTTTAAACATTCCGTACAAGAAAACTAAACTTTGTTTAACTGGTGTAATTGGTGAAGATTCCGTTTTGTATGAAACTCCGTCCATAGAGGTACAGTTAGGCCCAAAGACTCTGACTACAAAATTGCTTTGCGCTCCATTAAACACAGGTGCAATTCTAGGCATGGATCTACTCAGACAAGTACATCTAACTTTAGACATGTCCTCAGAATCTACTAGCATAAAAGTCTCCTCAGCACAAGTTTCTACCAATAATGAAGCCACTCCTGAGTATACTTTCTTACAGAATCATCCAATTTGGGCTAAAGACAAAGATGATTGTGGGTTTTTGACAGGCGTGGAACCAGTCAAATTGACAGGAACTCCACCTCCTGTAACCAAACAATATCCAATCAATAAGGAAGCTATACAGGGAATCAAACCTATTGTAGAAAAATTGCTGGAGCAAGGAGTGCTAATTAAAACCAACAGTCCCTGTAACTCACCCACATGGCCCATCAAGAAATCTAATGGGACATGGAGACTCACCATAGATTACAGAGTAGCCAATAAACATATTGATAAAATCACCCCTCTAGTAGCAGATCCATCTACAATTTGTAATGGTTTACCATTAGATTGTAAGGTTTTTTCAGTAATCGATATGTCTAATGGATTCTTTTCTGTACCCTTGCACTCTGACAGCCAGGCGTGGTTAGCTTTCACAGTTGACTATGAGCAGTACAAGTGGACACAGTTGCCACAGGGATTTCAAAATTCCCCAACAATATACCATCAGGCTGTCAGACGTGATTTGTGTGACCCAAAATGTCCAGTCAAACAGTCCACAATGATACAATATGTCGATGATATTTTGATTGCCTCTACAGATCAAGAGGTACATCAAACTGAATTGAAAGCATTGTTGGACTATTTGCAGGAAAAAGGAGACAAATGCAGCTTTCACAAAGCTCAAATTGCTAAAAACCAAGTCACATTTCTGGGTCAGACAATTGGTGCAGGAAATAGATCTATTACACAGGATCGAGCAGCTTCTGTCAAAGCTATACCTCCGCCTAATACAATTAAAATGATCCGATCATTTTTAGGAACAGCAGGTTACTATAGACCTTGGATTGAAGAATATGCCTCAATTGCACAGCCTCTCTATAACTTGTTGAAAGGCCAAGTTAAAGATTCTGATACTGTTTGTATGGAAGAAAATCAGCTCAAAGCTTTCAATGATTAGGAAGAGGGCACTATGTCAAGCACCAGCATTAGGAATTGCTCAATCTGATAGGCCCTTTGTGCTTTATGTACATGAACACTTAGGATTCATGACTGCATGTCTAATGCAAGATCATGGGGGCAGTTTACGCCCAATTCATTACTATTCTGGTAAACTTGACATAGTCGCTCAAGGGATGGGCTCTTGTCTTAGAGCAGTGCAGGCAGTTCATCTAGCCCTTCAGGCTTCATCAGAAATGGTGTTAGGACAGACGATAAATGTAAGATGCCCGCACGAAGTGTCCGCACTAATGAATAAAGCAAAAGTCACTTGTGTCACCTCCTCTCGTTGGGGAAATTGGTAAACGACCCTCACAGCCCCGAACATTATTTTACAGCGTGCACCAGTCACGAACCCATCCTCATGTATGATGTCGGCAATGACTGAAGTTTTGTTAGAGGATGACATGACTCATGATTGTGTTACGCTTACATACGCAGCTACGAGTGAAATAGCAGAAACTCCCATTGAGAATGCAGAATTGGAGTTGTTAGTTGATGATTCAGCTCAAGTGATTGAATGTAACATTACAGCAGCTGCAGTGTTGTGTCACGGAAGGAAAACCGGGACTCATGTGTCACACTGTAAAGTTGTTCCCCCACCAACAGGGATAGGATAGGACACGGACCAGTGAGAGCCCAGTCTGATCTCGGAAGCTAAGCATGGTCGGGCCTGGTAAGTACTTGGATGGGAGACTGCCTGGGAATACCAGGTACTATAAGCATTTTTGTTTTAGAAAGAAAGAGTGTTTGAACCTGTTAAATAGCCAGAATTTGACTGCAGATTTCGCTTATGCCCATTAGGGATGGGTCGCGATTTTCGAATATTCGATAGTTGATTTAATTATAGAATATCGAATAGTTTGTGCGATTATCGTCCTCAAAAAAATCCCCATGTTTTCGGTGTGGTGGTGACGCGTTCATGTAACCAGAGGGATGCGCTGCCAATAACGCACCTAAAGCTGTCAGTCAGCTCTCAGGGTGTTTTATACTGGGCACGTTTGCTGCGGTCCGAGCGTGATTCTTCCCTCCGCCTCCGCAGTGTTGGTCTGGTTTCACACTCAACTTGAACCCTAGTGCGTTTGCGTTCATCTAACGTCATCACAAACGTGCACGCAGGCATGATAGTAAACAGAACGCGGGTCAAATATATTGGGCTTTTTTAAATTAATTTGGTGCTATTATGTGCAGCTGAGTAAACGACACTTGGGTTTACCGTAAGTGTGTCGCTGGAAGGCGGGTTTGCTGCTTGCAAACAGACTCTTTTGAGGAGACGTGAATTGCCATTAATTTGCTGCCCTGATTGCACTCTATGCGCGAATACACTGCAGGCTCGCTCTCGCAATCGTATCTCAGGTAAATCATCAACACTATCATCACTTACATGTATGTTATTGAACTAATGACATTGCAATCGGCTAAAACGCATGCGCTGGTTACTTTTCTTCCAGAACAAGTGCACACCCGAGTGTTGTTTGCACAGTCACGTGAATCGCGGCACAGCTCCGAGTGCAACCGAACTCCGGTTGTGTGTTCTCGGGTTCGGTACCTCAGTGCACACCAAGCTCTGTATGTAAGCTTTCACATTAGCAATTTTTCATGCGAACCGTGCTCCATTTCGAACTAAACTGCCAGAGTAAAAACACCCTGAGACAACAGAAGAAGAACACATCGCCTCACGCGCACACTGTAGACTTTAGGCATTTAACGGTTGCGGTAACTTGGGGCGATGTCAAATAACAGTCATATGTTTCAGCATGTTACAATAATTATATGGCTTGAGTTGATATAGCCTATTCACTAATGAATTAAACAGTTTGTTATCATACAGATTGAGAGTGTGAATGGTCTCTCTCCCTCTCTCTCTCTGTTTATATGCGTGCAGCCTTTACATGCGTGCATGTGGGGGAGGAGTTGCGATTTTCGAATAAAAATCGAATAATTCCCAGCGATCTTCGAATATTATTTTTGCTTGAAATGCCCATCCCTAATGCCCATACCACCCTGAGCGCTAGAGAGCAGTTTGGAAGTGTACATGTTTAGTTTAGACTTGGAAAAAGCCTTCGATAGGGTAGAACATGATTTTTTATTTGAACTTTTAGAGAACTTTTAGAGCATTTTGGCTTCGGGGATAAGTTTATAAAATGGATTAGAGCTTTATATACAGATGCAATTAGTTTTATAAAGTGCAATGGTTTTATGACAGATGTTTTTAGCTTAACAAGGTCTATAAGGCAGGGATGCCCGTTATCGGCCTTGTTATATAGTATTGTAGCTGAACCTTTAGGTTTAGCAGTTGCAGAAGACGAAAATATTAAAGGGGTTGGCTTTGGTGGATCAGAAAAAGAACAAAAAAATGTAGCAATATGCGGATGATACCACTTTAATTCTAAAGGACACAGAGCATTGAGGGAGCTATGGGAAAAATACTAAAATATTGTAAGGGTTCAGGAGCAAAAATAAACATAGATAAAACTGTAACGATGAGAATAGGAACAGCAAAACAATTACTACCTAAACTTTAAAGAGGAGACAGAAAATATGAAAATCCTGGGTTTTCAAATTGGGAAAGAGGAAAAGAAAACTAGAGATATAATATGGGAGGACATTTTAGGAGGAATTGAGAGAAGGTTGACATTTTGGAGACAAAGAGTTTTGAACTTAAGAGGGAAAATTTTGATTGTGAATGCTCTGATGCTGTCAAAAATATGGTATACTTTAGAAGTAACGCCTTTACCTATTTGGGTTTATAAGAGGCTGAAAACGTGTATTTTAACATTTATATGGGATGGGGAAACCTGCAAAGATTGTATATGACACAATGATAGGACCTGTTGAGAAGGGAGGTTTAGGCTTGTTAGATCCTGTTTTAAGAATGAAGAGTTTAAGGGTTAAAATACTGAAAGAATTCTTGAATAAGGATAACAGACAAGAGTGGAAGGATGGAATTAAGTATTTTTTAAATAAGTGCGGGGGTCTTAATATGGGTGATGAAATAATATGGATGAAATTGAAAGAACATATGATAAAGGGTATACCAGAATTCTATAGAGAAATTTTAGGGGCATGGAAATAATTTTTACCGGCAGTTGTGTATAAGCCTGAAGGAATGAAAGAGTTTTTAAATCATCCATTGTTTTTAAACTCTAATATTTTATATGAAGAAAAGGAATTATATTTTAAACAATGGGTTGCAGCAGGAATGACTGAAGTTAAAGATAATTTGTATGAGGTAATAGAAGTTTTTATACCATTACAAGGTGTAATAGATGAAATTGAGGGGATTGGGGAAGATGTTGAAAGGGGTTCTGTAAAACAACAATTTGACAAAATCAAAAAAGCAATTCCCACAGAATGGATAGAAGGAATAGAAAGGAAGGTTGAAGTGCTTTTAAAAGAAAGCGGGAATACAATTTCAATTAAATTATGTTCTTTAAAGTTGTTTTACAATTTTTCTTGAATGAGGGTTTTGTTCAACCAATAGCAAATGTTTTTTGGACGAGGTTATTCCCAGAGACTGAAAGTGAAAATATTTGGGAAAATCTGAGAATAAGATACATGGATCCAATGATGGAGAATTTTAATTTTCTTTTAAGGCACAATGTAATCTATACAAAAATGAGACTATGTAAAATGAGGATCGCTCAGAATGCAAGATGTGATGTCTGTAAAAATGAAGATGAAGGGCTTTTACATTTGTTTTTATTGTGTTCAAATGTTCAGGATTTTATGAGAGAAACTAAAAAATTTGTAGAAGGAATTTTGGGAGAGAAAATTTAACCCCAAAGTCAATGGAATAAAGTGTTTTTACTTGGACTAAACGGAAGAGGAAAAAAGAAATATATAGTAAAGTTTATTCTAAACGTAGCCAGATATGCAATATGGTGCAGACAAAATGTCATGAAAGGAAAACAAGGTAATATCAATATGTGGGTTTATTTTAAAAGGAAATTGGAAGGGCATATACAGACCGTGTTTGATCATTTCAGTATAAATGAGCAAACAGAGAGATTTCACAAAATAATTACTGGGAATGACACAAAAGTATTGGCATGTTTTAATGAATTTAAAATAAAAATGCCAGAGTAATAATGCCTGTAACTTGTCGAAGGATGGGGAGTTTATATGAATACATGTTAAGTGGAATTTATATGATTTGTTGTAAACAACTTGTGTGCATGTAAGATGTGACATATTTGATGTAATAAAAAAAAATAAAAAAAGCACGCCCGATCTCGTCTGATCTCGGAAGCTAAGCATGGTCGGGTCTAGTTAGTACTTGGATGGGAGACCGCCTGGGAATATCAGGCGCTATAAGCATTTTTGTTTTAGAAAGAAGAAGAATAAAAAAATAAAAAAAATAAAAAAAAGTGTTTGAACCTGTTAAGTAGCTTTCGCTTATGGCCATACCACCCTGTGCACTTGGTACATTCCAGGAAGTGTGTTGGCTGCAGTTGGAGAAGAAGGCTCTCCGTGATTTTGTTTGTTTTATAGTTTTTTATTTAGATACCTTATAAAGCTTTCTTTTTTTTTTGTTATTATTTATCACGGTTTAACCCCAAGCAGTTTTTATAACTGTTTGGGGTTGAATTTTGTACGTTTGAGTTTGGTGGAGAGGTGTAAAAATAAGGAAGGACAAAATGGAGACTGGAACAGGACTGGAAAAGGATCATGAGGAAAAGGACAATCCTCTGAGAATGAGGTATTACCCTGGGACAATGGTGGCGGATGGAACGAGATTTATGAGAGTCAAGTTTCCAAAAGATGTGGCGTCACTACCATACAACACAAGATTTGAAACGGAGGAAGGAACACAGTGTTTGAGGGTGATTCATGATCACCAGCTGAAGACCTGAAGAATATGTGCAAGTGTTGATCATGAAAAGAAGGACTGTCCTCAGCTGGTATGCAGAGAATGTCTGGAGCAGGGGCATTATGCCAAGGCTGCAGAAAGGCTTTTCTCAGGTGCAGATGTGAAACGTACAAAGAAGAGCATGAGGAAATGGAGACGGAGACAATCAACGATGTGGAGAATGTGGAGGAGGATGATGAAGGAAGTGCACAACAACAAACACATGGATTAACAATGGAAATACAGAGCAGAGAAGAAGGAGGAAGTAAAAACGGACGGAATGGAGAAAAAGAAACAGAAACAATGACTGATATACAACTACTTGCAGATAAAATTGAAGAGGATGGGATGGAAAACAAAGAAGAGGACAATGATGGAGCAGAGGACAGTACAAACATTGATGAGGTAAGAGACACTAAGAATAAAACTATTGGTAGAAAGGAAAGTGTGAAGAAAAACATTTTGAGCGGTGGGAGTAAATTGACAACACCAGGACAAATAAACATTGAGAAAGTGATGGAAAAACAAAGAATAAGAAGAGAATCTAAAGAAAGAAAGAAAAA
Source organism: Romanogobio albipinnatus (assembly GCA_023566225.1). NCBI lineage: Eukaryota > Metazoa > Chordata > Actinopteri > Cypriniformes > Gobionidae > Romanogobio > Romanogobio albipinnatus. Next base: position 15,383,708 of record CM042248.1, on the reverse strand, counting down.
AAAAGTCTGAAATGGCTTGCTCAGGAGAGGCGGGTTTGAAAGAGAATGAACAAAAGTGATGTAGTTTTTTGTTTGTTTTTATATTTATTTTAATTTGTTTATGAGTCAATTGAGCATAGTTTCAATCAATGCAAGGGGATTGACAACTATGACCAAATTTGAAAATATTAATCACTTGACAAAAAAGATTGACATATTATGTATACAAGAGACAGGATGGAATGATGAAAGAATTAATGGTTTGAAGAAAATATGGGATGGGGAATTTATTTACAATAATGATCCTAATAGGAAAAAAGGAGTAGCAATTTTAATTAGAAGGGGTACAATACAAAAAGCAACAGTTATGTTCACGGAATAATATTATGGGAAGGACATTGGTGGTTAAGGTTGAAGCAAAAGAAGAAGAAATAACAATATGTAATATTCATGCACCAAATGAAGATGTAGAAAGAGTTCCTTTTTTTTTTAAAGAAATGGATGTTCTAATAGAGGACTATGAAAATGTGATTGTAATTGGTGATTTTAATACTGTTTTGGAAAGAATTGATGTGGAGGATTATATGGTGTATAGAGCAGATGTTGGGAGAAAAGAATTAAAGAAAGTTATTGAAAAACATAGATTTATGGATTTATGGAGGGAAAGAAATAGAGTAAAAAGAGAATATTCAAGATGACAAATGGTAATTTTTTTTTTTAAAACAAAGTAGAATTGATTTTGTATTATGTAACAGACAGTTAGGAAGTTTCATTACAAAAGGATTTTACAAAATGTTTAGTGGAAGTGATCATGATTTTTTAAATGTAATTATTGATTGTTGTGGTGTTGAGAGAGGACTAGGGGTGTGAGTTTTTAATACAGAGCTTTTAAAAAATGACTTTTATAAAATGGAAGAAGAAAATTGCATAATACATAGTATTAATAATGTCTTATATGAAGAAGCAAAAAGTGTGTGGTGGGATGATTTAAAAATAGATATTAAAAAATTATCTATTGAATATTCAAATAAAATGCAAAGAATAAAGAAAAGTAAAGAAAGATTATTAAACAAGGAATGGGAAGAAGAAATGAAAAATGTGTCAGAAGGAAGGATGGATGGGAGTAAAATAGTGATATTAGAAGAGAAATTGAAAAAAAAATAGAAGAGGAAAAGTGCATGGGAGCTAAAATAAGAAGTAGAGCGAAAAACGCAGTAGAAGGAGAAAAGAGTACAACTTTTTTATGATTTGGAAAAAACAAGAAAACAAGCAGAAATGATCAAAAGTATTTCAAGTAATGGAAGGGTTGTGAAAGGAAAAGAAGGTATTTTAAATGAAGTGAAGGATTTTTATGCTATTTTATTCAAAAAAGATGTTATTAATGAGGAAGATGAAGAGTTTTTATTGAATCAAATAGAAGTAAAAGTAAATGAATATGATAAGAAAATGTGTGATAAGGAAATAAAAGAAGAAGAAATAGATGAAGCTATAGATCAGTTGAGTAATGGGAAAAGTCCAGGCCTGGATGGTTTACCATCTGAATGTTATAAGGTTTTTAAGAATGTTTTAACACCAATTATGCATGATCTATTTATTGATATTTTCAAACAGAAAAAATTAAGTGAAAGTATGAAGAAAGGAATGATCAAGATTATATATAAAAATAAAGGAGAAAGAGAAGAGCTTAAAAATTATAGACCATTGAGCATGTTAAATACTGATTACAAGATACTGGCCAAGATTCTGGCAAACAGACTGAAAAAAGTGATTCAGAATATTATAAAAACAAATCAAGCTTATGGTGTTTTAAATCGAGATATATTGGATATAGTAACAAGTATTAGAGATTTAATATGGTATATGAAAGAAAAAGGGGAAGAAGGATATTTGTTAAGTATAGATCTGGAAAAGGCTTTCGATAGAGTAGAGCACAAATATTTATTTGATATACTGGGGAAATTTGGTTTTGGGGAAAATTTTATTGCATGGATGAAATGCTTATATAAATGACATTTTAAGTTGTATAAAAGTAAATAGGTTTTTAACAGATTTTATTAAGATATCAAGGTCTATAAGGAAGGGATGTCCTTTGTCAGCACTACTTTACACTTTAGTTGCTGAGCCTTTAGGACTTGCAGTAAATAAAGAAAAGCAAATAAAGGGGATAGTTTTGGAAAAGGAGGATGTGCAGTCTAAAATTTTTCAATATGAAGATGACACTACCTTGTTTTTGGGGGATGATTTTATATGGATGTATTTTAAAGACATTATGATAGAGGGGATACCAGAATTTTATAAAGAAGTTTTAAAAGCATGGAAGGGTTTTAAAGAAAATATATATATTGAGTTTAAAGGGAGAGAACAATTATTGAAGCAGCCGCTTTTTTAAAATCAATATATCAGAAACAATAGAAACACCTTTTTTTTTTAATATAAGAATTGGTTTGATGCGGGATTAAAACAAGTTAAAGACATTTTATATGAGGTAAAACCTGGATATTTACCTTTACAGGCAATCATAGATACATTAGAATAAAATGAAGAAATAGAAAATAAGCAATTGATTAAGGAGCAATATTTGAAAATAAAAGAAGCCATACCAGTAGAATGGATAAAAAGTATTGAAGATAAGGGAAAAGCAAATGAAAAAAACGGAAGTATTTTTAAAAAGAAAAGATGAAAAAATGTATTTTAATGATTGTATTTTAAAAATGTTTTATGGGTGTTTATGCAAGTCTGTATTTGTAAGACCAAAAGCAATTGAGTACTGGGAAAAACTGTTTGATAATTGATGCATCAAACATATGGAAAAATGTGAGAATGAATAGAGTCCTATATTGGAAAATTTTGATTATTTATTAAGACACAGTTGTATAAAGACAGACATGATATTGTATAAAATTGGAATGATCCAAGATGAAAAATGTAAAGTATGCATGGAAAAAAAGAAGGAGTGTTGCATTTGTTTTTAAATTGTAAAAAGTTAAATGTTTTTATGGAAATGTTAAAAAAAGATGATAGGCGATTTTTTATTTGATAAAATAATAATTATAGAAGAATGGGAAACAATGTTTTTATTTGGTTTTAATGGTAAAGCTTGAACGGTAAAAATATGTTTGCTCTTAATTTTATGCTAACAGTAGCAAGATTTGCAATATGGAGAAGAAGAAATCTAATGAAACAAAAGAAAGTAGAACTTACAATAAGTGTGTTTTTCAATCAGATTTTGAGAGATGAAGTGAAAGTTTTGTATGATTATTTTAACATGAATGAGAAAATAGAAATATTTGAAGAATGTATAATAAGAAACAATGCATATATTGTTAAAGCAAGTAATGGGTTTGAAATTCTATTGCCTGAAAATGTTTAAAGATGTTTTGTTTTTTTTGTTTTTTTCTTTGCTGTATTTGTTTTTGTTTCTTGTGTTTGTTTTAAATGAAAAGTAATTTTTGTTAATTGAAATAAAAAAAATAAAAATAAAAAAATAAAAATCTCGTCTGATCTCGGAAGCTAAGCATGGTCAGGCCTGGTTAGTACTTGGATGGGAGACCACATGGGAATACCAGGTGCTATAAGCATTTTTGTTTTAGAAAGAAGAAGAATAAAAAAAATAAAAAGTGCTTGAACTTGTTAAATAGCCAGAATTTGGCTGCAGCTTTCGCTTATGGCCATACCACCCTGAGCAGTAGAGAGCAACAGGAAGTGAGTTGGCATCAGGAGGGAGAGAAAGCTCTCCCAAACTTTTCTTTGATTTAAGATTTAGTGGAATATTATCCAGTTTTATTTTTTGGGGATTAATACAATTTTTGGTTGTGCTGCCCTGAGCAGAAACAGCTGCTCGGGGGAGGGCAAAATGAGCATTTTGCTCTCTACGGACGGATCGACGGGTAAAGACAAGGACATGGCAAAAGACAAAGAACAAGCTCAAGGAATTGAGGAGGAGCAGGGGCGAGTGCAAAGAGGAAGAGTGGAGAGAAGGGAAGAAAGAAGCATGAGAGAACAACAAAAGGAGTATGCAAAGGAGGTGTAAGATAGCCAGGTCGTCAGGCACGAGGACACTAAGTTTCCAACAGAAAAATGGGTTTTATTGTACCCCAAAAAAAATTAAGAAAAACCACCAATACCAAATATACAGTAAATCAACTTAATCCAACAAATTCGCTAGCTAGACTTAACTAAACTGAGGTCAGCAAAATAAGCTTTAACTCAGCAGAAAGGAAACATAATGAGAACTGAACAGAACAAAGCTGACCCCCAACTAAGACAACAGGCAGGTATTTAAGACAAACGGTGAGCTCACTTAAACAAGACAGGGGAAACCATAAACCAACATTTTATAAAGTAACAGGTTATTTATAATCCAACCAAATGAAGTAAATATCAACAACATAATAATGATAATAATAATAAATGTTGCAACACAAAAATGTTAATAATAAAAATGAGTAAGAACTCAACAAATCAAATTCAACTTCCTTCACCACCACCAATTTGAGAGAAGGTGTTGTAAAAATCCTAAAAAATCTCTTAGGACCCAAAATAGATTGGTCGAAAGTTACTAGATGTGTACAAAAGAAAGGAGAGACTATAAATGAATACACTGAAAGATTTTGTCAGGCAGCTGCAACTTACAGTGGAATAGTGGAGGATTCTAAAAGTGTACTAGATGATAGAGGAGCTCTAATCCGTATTTGGGCAGATGGTCTTATAGCTGAGTACAGATCAGCCTTGCCATTCCTAGATGTTACGTGGGCTAACGGAACTCTCAGAAGTAACCTAGACAGGTTAGCTACATGGGAAAGAGATGCTGATGTTAAAACCCAAGTGAGAATAGCAGCAGCTATGTTTAACCCAACGAAACAAGACAATAGATGCACTAAAAAAGAAAGTACATGCCACTACTGTGGAAAATTAGGGCATTGGGAGAAAGAATGTAGGAAGAAGTTGCAAGATAATAAAAGAAATAGAATGCATAATTCTGCTCCTTCTCAGCCGGCTTACAACCCTGATGTAGTTCCGCAAGTGTCCACTGAAACTTTAGGACAGCTTGTTCAGGCTCTTCTAAGAGCACAACAAGACCAGAAAAAAACTAATTGTTGGGGCTAATAGTTGTAGCTACCTTTCCCCAGTAATCCAACACAATGACAAAATCATTTTTGTGAAAGGTAGCATACAAGAGAGAGCGATGGATTTTTTGCTTGATACAGGTGCAGAAATTACAGTAATTCCTACAAAATTGGCTGAAGTTTTAAACATTCCGTACAAGAAAACTAAACTTTGTTTAACTGGTGTAATTGGTGAAGATTCCGCTTTGTATGAAACTCCGTCCATAGAGGTACAGTTAGGCCAAAAGACTCTGACTACAAAATTGCTTTGCGCACCATTAAACACAGGTGCAATTCTAGGCATGGATCTACTCAGACAAGTACATCTAACTTTAGACATGTCCTCAGAATCTACTAGCATAAAAGTCTCCTCAGCACAAGTTTCTACCAATAACGAAGCCACTCCTGAGTATACTTTCTTACAGAATCATCCAATTTGGGCTAAAGACAAAGATGATTGTGGGTTTTTGACAGGCGTGGAACCAGTCAAATTGACAGGAACTCCACCTCCTGTAACCAAACAATATCCAATCAATAAGGAAGCTATACAGGGAATCAATCCTATTGTAGAAAAATTAAAACCAACAGTCCCTGTAACTCACCCACATGGCCCATCAAGAAATCCAATGGGACATGGAGACACACCATAGATTACAGAGTAGCCAATAAACATATTGATAAAATCACCCCTCTAGTAGCAGATCCATCTACAATTTGTAATGGTTTACCATTAGATTGTAAGGTTTTTTCAGTAATCCATATGTCTAATCACGATGATGGAGTTACTGAAGAAAGTGAGAGAAGAGTGTGGAGTGGTGATTGGATGCAGATACAAAACACAGAGAGAGTATAAGCTGACAATGGAAGAGGAGAAAGGAAAGGAGAAGTTATTGGATGGGCTAAGGATAAAGAATAGTCGGTGATGGCGAAAGAGGTGGACTGCATGGAGATGGTGATCTCGTTCCTCGGTTTGCCAATGTATATACAGGACGAGGAGATACTTAGAAAGTTGTCAGAATGGGACGTGAAATCGGTCTCAAGAGTAAAGAGGAGAATGTGGCCGGGGACTGATATTGCGGAAGGGACAAGATTTTTAAAGGTGAAATTCAATGATGAGGTAAAATCACTACCGTATTCAACAAAGTTTGAGACATTGGGGGGGGGGGGGGGGGGGGGGTGGGGGAGTGCAATAGACTGTGAAAACCTGGATTTTAAACTAAGGCATAATAGAATATATACAAAGGTGGTAATTCGTCAAATTAACAGAAATGTAAAACGTGAATGTGATGTGTGTGAGAAGGAGCCAGAAACATTGATGCACATATTTTTTGAATGCAAAGAGCTGGAGGCATTTCATGTAAGAGTACAAGAGAAAAAAGGGACGGGGAAAGATGTGACAGGGATTGAATGGAGACAGCTAATCTTGTTTGGGGTAAACTTGAATCACAAGGATAGGAAAGTGAATTTATGGAACCTGGTATTAAGTAATGCAAGATATGCAATATGGGTGAGGAGGAATATGGCGTATTATGATAAGAAAAAAGTGGATGTAATGGCAATCTTAAGGAAAAGTGTGTACTTGATGTGGAACTATTTACCTAAAGAGGAATTTGAAAAGGCGTTTGTGGAAGGGAGAGAGCTGGTTTGTATAGAAGGGGAAAAAGGGTTTTGTATAAAATTTTGGTAAATCATGGTTTATGTTGAGTTTTGGTTTTTGTTTTTGTTTTGTGGTTAGTCTTGGTTTTTCTTAAAGTGATGGACACCAATTATGCCAAAGCTCAAATTATTAATGCGTGATTGAAACGTTATAATTTTGAAGATGTAATGATGTGAAATTGAATTATTTCTGTTATGTAAATATTATTTTTGTACTTTTTGATAATAAAAAAAAGCACGCCCGATCTCCTCTGATCTCGGAAGCTAAGCATGGTCGGGCCTGGTTAGTACTTGGATGGGAGACCGCCTGGGAATACCAGGTGCTATAAGCATTTTTGTTTTAGAAAGAAGAATAAAAAATAAAAAAAAAGGAGTGCTTGAACCTGTTAAATAGCCAGAATTTGGCTGCAGCTTTCGCTTATGGCCATACCACCCTGAACAGCGCTATTGAGCTAAACAGGAAGTGAGTGAATTCAGTGCGGTAAACAGACAGAAAGTTTGTTTGAAGGAACATTTTGTTTATTTCTTTTGTTTCTTGTTTTAAATATTGGAGGTAAACCGAGAAGTTTATAAGTTGGTAGAAGTCCTCTCCTCAAACAGCGCTCAGCTGGGAGTGGGGTTACCCAAGGTGAGCTGTGGACAGTATGGACTCTAACAAGGAGAAGGACAAGGGGTTGGTGAGAATGGGAGATGAAAATGCAGCAACAGAATGGAGTTATGAGAAGAAACTAACAGTGTTGGTAGAAATTGTTGGAAATGAAAGAATAACGATGATGGAATTATTGCAGAAAGTAAAAGAAGAGTGCGGTGAGGTCATTGGCTGTAGATACAAGAATCCAAGGGAATACTAACTGGTCATGCGTGAAGAGAAAGTGAAAAAGAAGATATTAGACGGAATAAATTTCAGAAACGGGAGTATAGTGGCGAAGGAGATCAATAACAGTGAGACTGTGGTCTCTTTCCTGAACCTGCCAACCTACATAACTGATGAGGAAATAATAAAGAAACTAACAGACTGGGGAGTGACAGCGGCTTCTACAGTGAAAAGGAGAATGTGGCCACGGAATGGAATCGCTGACGGGACGAGGTTCCTAAAGGTCAAGTTTACTGAAAAATTTAAATCCCTCCCATACTCAACGAAGTTTGAGATTGTGGGAGGAACTGAGTACTTCCGGGTGTTACACGACAGACAGGTGAAGGTATGTTGCCTGTGCATACAGCCAGGACATATTAAAGACTGCCCGAATTTCAAATGTTTTAAGTGTGGCGGGCAAGGACATCATGCACGGGAGTGCAGCGAAGGGAGTTGCACCGTGTGTTGGAAGAGAAATGTATTGTGTGTATGCAACGCAGCAGAAAAGGATGAAGACAAAGAGGAGATGGGGGACACCCTAGACCTGTATGGTGACCTGTATCAAGTGGTGAAGAAGGAGGTGAGGAATGGAGCAAGCCTGAGAGCATAATGGAGGCAGGAGGGTCTGGGAAAAGCAGCGGGAGGCAGAAGAACGCGAGTGGAGGGATGGACAAGGAAATGTCAACCAACGGTGATGGAAGAAATAAGAGGGATGATAACAGGAACCAACGAGAAATGGGAGTGGGAAAAGCAGGAGAACCGACAGGAATACAAGAAGGAAAAGGAGAAGAGGAAGAAGAAGAGGGGATGATTGTACAAGAGACTAACGTTACCTTGATAAGCCTTATGGACGAAACTGTGGAAAATGAAGCTGTCTCAAAGCAGCTTAAGAGGAAAATGAAAAAGGGTGGAGAAGGCAGTGCCAAAAAGTAAGACGCAAAATCTACTAATGAGGTACATTAATGTTTGTTATTATTTTTTAAATTTTCATTAAGGATGAAGTATTGAGCATTGCTTGTTTGAATTGTAATGGCCTGAGGGACATGGACAAATTGAAACAGGTGATAAGTGGGCTTAATGCTCAAGTAATATGTCTGCAAGAGACAAATTGGACAGAGGACTTACAGTCCACTTATGGAAGGAATAAAAAAATGCTTGGGATGAAGAGATGTATGTAAACCACGGCACCCAAAAAGCCCGTGGAGTAGCAATTTTGATTAGAGGTGGGAAGATGTACAATATAGAACAAATACAAAATGATGGAAATAGATTTTACACTTCAAAAAGATAGTTATAGATTATTAATATGTATGCTCCAAACATGGAAACTGAAAGAAAAGAGGTTTTTATGATGCTGAAATCTTTATGTATCGAGAATTGTATAGTGGTGGGAGATTTTAATGTGAAATGTACAAGACTAGACATAGCGAAAAATATGAGGTATAAAGAGGATTCTTCTAGAAAATGTTTAAAAATGTTAATGCAGAGTAAGGATATGGCAGATGCCTGGAGGGAGGAAAATCCTTATAAGAGAGAATTTTCAAGGAGGCAAATAGTGATGGGTGAACTTAAACAAAGTAGAATAAATCTATGTCTGGTTAAAAGAGATATTTTACAATATATAAAGAATGTGAGTTATAACTTCACAGGTTTAAGCGATCATGCTGTAATGACAGTGAAATTAGGGGGAAACTCTAAAGAGAAAGGTGGTGGTACGTGGTGTCTAAATTCGGAAATGGAAAATTCGTTATACGAAGAAAATATATGTAAATGGTGGGGTATATTAAAAAAGAAAATTAAAAGATTAAGTATTAGGTACTCGAAACAGAGAAATCATATGGAAAAATGCAAATTAGATACTATGCACAGGTTATTGGAAGAAGAAGTCGGGGAAAATTGAAAATAATCCTAAATACACGAAATAACCTTATTGTCAGATAAAAGCAGAAATAGAGGTGTGCGAAAAAGAAAAATGTGAAGGTGCAAAAATAAGAAGCAGGGCACAATATGTTTTAGAAGGGGAAAGATGTACAAAATATTTTTTTAATTTGGAGAAGATAAAACAGGGAAAGAAATTAATTACGGAGTTGGAAAACGAAGACGGGGGGAAAGTTACAGACTATGTAGAAATAATGGAAAGGGTAGATATGTTCTATCGAAATTTATATAAGAAAGGGAATATAAAACAAGAAGAATAGGGTTTTAAACAATGTTAATATAAGCCTTAGCGAAGAAGAAAGGGAGTTGTGTGAAGGAGACATAACTCTAGGAGAAGTAGAAGAAGCAATTAAACAGACAAAGCCAAATAAAAGCCCAGGAGCAGATGGATTAATACACTAATTTTATAAGGTCTTTGTTAAAATTGTCACCAATATTGTTAAAAATGTATAGGAAGATGGAGGAAAAAAAGGAAGCAACAAAATCTATGTTTATGAGGATGATAACGATTATTTTCAAAAATAAGGGCAGTCCACTCAAATAGAAAACTATAGGCCTCTAAGCTTATTAAATAAAGAGTATAAAATTAACCAAAATTTTAGCATATAGACTCAAAAAGATCATAGGGACCATAATTGTGCCAAACCAAGCTTATAGTATCCCAGGAAGAGATATAACGGACACAATTTGCACAATAAGAGATGTTGTGGGCAGCATGGGGGAGGATCAAGAGGGTGGAATAGTTTTATGTATAGATTTAAATAAGGCTTTTGATAGAGTGGAACATGATTACTTGGAGCAAACAATGAGGAAATTTGTTTCGGGAATAGAATGCTGGAATGGATACATCTGCTATACAGTAAAGCGGAAAGTTGTGTTAAAGTAAATGGGGTTTTAACAGACCCTTTTCCGCTTGAGAGGTCAGTGAGACAAGGATGTCCGATGTCTGCTTTATTATATTCAATCTCGGTTGAACCACTAGCCATAATGGTTAGAGCAGACAAAAAGGTAAAGGGTATCCAAATACCAAATAGTGTTGAGTGTGTAATACGCCAATATGCAGATGATACAACATTCACGATTAAGGATGCAGAGAGCATAAAAAAGGTAATGAAGCACATAGAAGTGTATGGGGAAAGCATCGGGGCAAAAATAAACATTGAAAAATCTGAAATAATGTGTATAGGAGGTGTGGATTTGAGAGGGTGCAATATACCTTTTAAAACTGCAAAAGACTATGTTAATATTTTAGGAGTTCAAATTGGAGAAAATGCAAAGGATTCAAGGGATGCCACATGGACGGGGATTTTAAATAAAATAAAACAAGTACTCCAATGCTGGAAATTAAGGGAACTAATGTTAAGAGGGAAAGTTGTGGTTGTGAACTCTCTGTTGCTCTCCAAGTACAATTATATTTTAGGTGCAGTTGATTTACCACAATGGGTAATTAATGAGATTACTGAGATAACAAATGATTTTATGTGGGGAGGGAAAGGAGTTAAAATAGCAAGGAAAACATTAATTGCAAGTTATAAAGAAGGATTGATTGATTTAGAGGTTAAAAAGAAGGCCATAAGGGTAAAAACGATGAAAAGGTATCTATGTGATAAAGTGGAGTATGGATGGAAAGGTTATATGAAGAATGTGCTGGACAAATGTAGTGGATGTGGGGAGGAAGGGCTTTTTATGGCGCTGAAAAAGCCGATGTATGACAAAATGCCGCTGTTTTATCAGGAAGTGCTTAGTGTGTGGGCAGAGGTCATAGGAAATGTACAGTATGAATGTGAAAATATAAATCAAGTTTTAAAACAACCAATATTTTTAAATCCAAAAATTAGAATGAAAGAGAGAGTGTTTTATGATAAATTTTATATGAAAGCAGGAGTGAGACAAGTTAAAGATATAGCATATGAATATGTAAGAGGGTTCTTATCTAACAGAGCTATATATGATTGTGTTTCACAGTGGGATGATGAAATAGAAATGTCAAAAGTGGACTCAATGTGTGAAAATATTAAGACGAGTCTGCCCAGAGCCTGGGTAGAGAGTATTGAAAATGAAACTGTTAAACCTGGGGAATGGGGATTGCCAGATTTGTATTTTGATGGAGGTGATGGGAAAATACTACTAGAAGGAGTATCCACTAGTATGATGTACAAATTTCTTTTGAAAAAAGAGATCAAATTACCGGCATCAGAAAATGTGTGGCCTAAGGTGCTCCCTGGCTTAAAGGTTAAGGAAATTTGGGGAAATCTATGTGTAAAGTACAATGGAATAGAATGTGAAAACCTGGATTTTAAATTAAGACACAACAGAATCTACACGAAAGTGGTACTCCACCAGATAAACAAGAACATAAATAGGGATTGTGATGTGTGTAGATCTGCTCCAGAAACGCTGATGCATGTTTTTTTTAGAGTGCAGAGAACTTGAGGGCTTTTATGAAAAGCTAAACGAGCTAATCAAGGAAAACTGGGGGAAAAATGTTGAAAAAGATGAATGTAAGAAATGTTTTTATTTGGAGATTGTGTAGACTATAAAGATAAGAAAGTAAATCTCTGCAATTATGTACCGAGTCATGCAAGATACGCACGCAGTATGGGCAAGGAGGAACGTAGCGTTTTATGAAGGGAAAAATGTAGAAATCTGTGCAATGTTCAAAAACTTATTGAGAATAAAATGCATGTCTTATGTGGAAATATTTGGATAAAAATGTGTTTGAAAAAGCTTTTTTAATGGATTACAATCTTATAAATGTGGATGACGGGAAGAAAATGTATTTAAACTTTTAAGCAGTTATCAATGTACCTAATATAACATGCTAATGAATGTAATGATATAGTTTGTTTTTGAAATGTAAAATTTTCATATTTTTGATAAAAAAAATAAATAAAAAAAAGCACGCCCTATCTCGTCTGATCTCGGAAGCTAGGCATGGTCGGGCCTAGTTAGTACTTGGATGGGAGACCGCCTGGTAATACCAGGTGCTATAAGCATTTTTGTTTTAGAAAGAAAGAGTGTTTGAACCTGTTAAATAGCCAGAATTTGGCTGCAGCTTTTGCTTATGGCCATACCACCCTGAGCAGTAGAGAGCACCAGGAAGGGAGTTGGTGAAGGAGCAAGCAAACTCTTAATATTTTGACTTCAAGAGAAGAAATACATTTGTTTGTTTTTATTTTTTGATCATCAAAAGTGAAATTTTTTAGCTTCAAGTGTTCTCCCAACATCTTTTGCTGTTTGGGGGATCATCAAACAGACGATGTGATGCTATTTGCTATGATGTCAACAGAAAGCATGGCAGCAAACAAAGAAACCAAAATGAAAGACAAACAAGTTGTAAAGGGTAAACAAACTGAAAGTGACAACGGAAAAGCATGTCAACCTTTCAAGTCGGCGGATGACAACCAGCCAGAGAGGCGAAGTGAGGTACGTGAAGAGCGCAGAGAAGTATTCTAAAGAGTTGACTGTGGAAGTGGAGGTGGCGGGAACGGAAAGAATTTCTATGATGGACCTATTAAGAGAGGTGAAGGAGTGTGGAGAAGTGGTCGGATGCAGAGTGGGAGGAGAAAGAGTTTATGAGCTAACAATGAAAGATGAAGAGGCAAAGCAAAAACTAATGGACGTGTGAGAGTGAAGGGAGCACTGGTGCATGCCAGAGACATTGTAAATAATGACATGGTGGTATCATTTATTAATTTGCTCGTTTATCTGGAAGACGGAGCAATATTGGCAAAACTGGATGGCGAAACTTGGCAAAACTTGGCAAAACTCTAGTCTCAAGATGGCGCCGAGGATGGCTGCTACGTCGCGAGCTCCGCTGGAACATTGTAGTTTTTTGTTTGTTCTGTTTATAGTTCTTATGTTTTTCGTCTTGGATGTTGTCTGCCTTACTAAGTACGACAGACAGACACTTTTGGACATTGGTTCGGCAATCGCACACCGAAAACCGGACTTTAAATTCTTCAGTGACGACACGCTGCTTACAAACACAGCAGCGGAACCCTTTGTCTGGACGGCCCGACCACGCAAACGCGGCCGGAGAAGAGGGAAGAGAGCCGGCGTACTTATCAGAGTTAGACGCCGCGCAAACCGACCCCCGCTTGCCAGTATTTTACTGGCTAATGTTCAGTCTCTGGACAATAAACTCTGCGAGCTGAGAGCGCGGATCTCTTTCCAGCGAGACACGAGGGACTGCTGCATTATCTGCCTTACAGAAACCTGGATGTCCGGAGATTCCAGATTCGGCCATCGAAACCACGGGGTTCTCCGTGCACCGAATGGACAGAGAAAAAGATCTCTCAGGGAAAAGCAAAGGCGGGGGTGTGTGTTTTATGATCAACCGATCCTGGTGTGATCAGAGGAACGTACATTCTATCAAGTCTTTCTGTTCTCCTGATCTGGAATTTCTCATGCTTCTGTGCCGACCATTCTGGCTACCGAGGGAATTCACCGCGGTCATCATCACAGCTGTGTATATTCCCCCGCAAGCCGACACAGACCGGGCACTAAAGGAACTGTATAGGACAGTGAGTGAGCAGGAAACCGCGCATCCTGACGCTGCGTTTATTGTGACCGGAGACTTTAACAAAGCCAACTTCAAGCGCATCGCACCCAAATACCACCAACATGTTAGCTTCAACACGCGAGGGAACCGTGTTTTAGATCACTGTTACTCCCCCTTCAAGGATGGATACAAATCACTCCCACGCCCACCATTCGGCAAATCAGATCACGCGTCAATCCTCCTTTTGCCCGCTTACAGGCAAAGACTCAAACAGGAAGCACCCGCCCTCAGAACCATCCAGTGCTGGTCGGATCAATCAGATTCTATGCTACAGGACTGTTTTGATCACGCGGACTGGGAGATGTTCCGGTCGGCCTCTGATGACGACATCGAGGTTTACGCTGATAGCGTAACGTGTTTCATCAGGAAGTGCGTAGATGACGTTGTTCCGACCAAAACAATTCGGCTGTACCCAAACCAGAAGCCGTGGCTAAACGGGGATGTTCGCGCGGCACTCAATGCGCGGACCTTCACTTTTATCTCCGGTAATGCGGAGGAGCATAAACAAGCAAGTTATGCCCTCCGGAAAACCATCAGAGCAGCAAAACGGCAGTACAGGGACAAGATTGAAGGACAGTTCAACACCACCGACTCCAGAAGCATGTGGAGGGGAATTAACACCATCACGGACTATAAAGGGAACACAAACTCCACCGTGAACACCGCTGCCTCTCTCCCGGACGAGCTCAACACCTTCTATGCTCGTTTTGAGGGAACTAACACCGCCCTCGCGGAGAGAGAGCTCGCGGCTGAAGATACAGAGGTTAGTGCACTCTCCGTATCTTTAGCGGATGTAACCCGATCCTTCCGGCGGGTGAACGTCCGTAAAGCTGCGGGTCCAGACGGCATTCCCGGCCGTGTGATCAGAGCGTGCGCGCACCAACTGGCTGGAGTTTTCACGGACATTTTTAACCTGTCCCTCTCCCTGTCTGTGGTCCCCACATGCTTCAAAACGTCCACCATTGTGCCTGTACCTAAGCAGTCAAAAACCACCTGCTTAAACGACTGGCGTCCTGTTGCTCTGACCCCCATCATCAGCAAATGCTTTGAAAGAATAGTCAGAAACCACATCTGCTCTGTTCTCCCCCCCTCACTGGACCCACTGCAGTTTGCATACCGCACAAACCGTTCCACTGATGATGCCATTTCATCCACTATACACACTGCTCTCTCCCACCTGGAAAAGAGGAACACGTATGTGAGAATGCTGTTTGTGGACTACAGCTCAGCATTCAACACCATTGTGCCCTCCATACTTGATGGGAAACTCCGGGCTCTAGGCTTAAACAGCCTGTTATGCAGCTGGATCCTGGACTTCCTGTCAAACAGACGCCAGGTGGTCAGAATGGGCAGTAACATCTCATCACTGACTCTCAACACTGGAGCCCCTCAGGGTTGTGTTCTCAGCCCACTCCTGTACTCCCTGTACACACATGACTGTGTGGCTACCCACAGCTCCAACACCATCATCAAGTTTGCTGACGATACGACGGTGGTAGGTCTTATCACCGACAATGATGAAACGGCCTACAGAGAGGAGGTGCACACTCTGACACGGTGGTGTCAGGAGCACAACCTCTCCCTCAACGTCAGCAAGACCAAGGAGCTGGTGGTCGACTTCAGGAGGAATGAGAGAGAACACCGCCCCATCACCATCGATGGAGCACCGGTGGAGAGAGTCAGCAGCTTCAAGTTCCTCGGTGTCCACATCACAGAGGAACTCTCATGGTCCGTCCACACCGAGGCCGTTGTGAAGAAGGCTCATCAGCGCCTTTTCTTCCTGCGACGGCTGAGGAGGTTTGGAATGAACCGCCACATCCTCACACGCTTCTACAGCAGCACCATCGAGAGCCTGCTGACTGGCTGCATCACCACCTGGTACGGCAACAGTACCGCCCGCAGCCGCAAGGCCCTGCAAAGGGTAGTGCGCACGGCCAGCTGCATCATCGGAGGTGAGCTTCCCTCCCTCCAGGACATTTACGCCAGGCGGTGTGTGAAGAGAGCTCAGAGGATCATCAGAGACTCTAGCCACCCGAACCATGGGCTGCTCTCACTGCTGCCGTCAGGCAGACGGTACCGCAGCATCAGAACACGCACCAGCCGACTCCAGAACAGCTTCTTCCCACAAGCAATTAGACTACTTAACTCCTGATCCATCAGGATCATAACACACACTGGACAGAATATCACTCCGCACAACCCACTGTTGATACACACACATTATATACACATTTATGTATCATTTATTATTTATCATTTATCATATAGCACCTATTGTACATAATTGGATCTCTACTGTGAATAATAATGTATACTGTACATTGTATATTATTATTATAGCTTATACTGTTTAATGTATGTTTAGTGTATATTGTTTAAAGTATATGTATATTGTAAGTATGTGTATATTGGCTAAAGCTGTGAGAACTACACTCACATTGTGTAAATTATTTATTGTTTATTGTAGTGTATACTGTGCTGTGAGTAATTGTGGGCGCATCAGATGTGTAATCTGTTGTTGCTTAAATGTTGTACATGTCATGTCGTGACTACTATGTTGCTCGGAACTGCACCAAGAATTTCACCTGCTGTTGCACTTGTGTATATAGCTGTGTGACAATAAAGTGATTTGATTTGATTTGATTTGATTTGAGGAGTGGGGAGTAAGACCATTATCTGCCATCAAGCGTCGGGTATGGCCAGGAACAGAAACTGTGGATGAGACAAGATTTTTGAAGGTGCGTTTTACGGATGAAGTGTGCTCTCTCCCCTATTCAACTCGATTCGACACACTTAGAGGTACAGAGTACTTCCGTGTTATACACGATCGACAAGCATGGGTCTGCAGAATATGCATCAAACCTGGACATTTGTACAGAGAATGCCCAGAGTTTAAATGTTTCACGTGTGGCAAAGTGGGCCATTATGCAAGAGAGTGTGAAGAGCGAGTAAGAAGGGTGACAGAGGATGAAAGAGAACAAAGTGATGACGACGAGAGGAGGACCAATTAAAATTTTTATCATTCATTTTATTACAATTAAATAATTCTTAAATTGATACGTCATCCTCAATAAACCTGTCTCCAGCGTGTTGCCTCTGATCTTTCGAATATTGCACTTTAATAATTATTTAATCAACACCTCATCCTCAATAAACCCGTCTCTGGTGTGTTGCCTCCAATCCTTTGAATATTCCGATCTATTATGACCTCTGACCTGTAAAGTTGCCAGAATAATAATCATACACTGCTTGTTACTTGGCCAGAGGAGAACTGGCACCCCGACTGAGCCTGGTTTCTCCCAAGATTTATTTTTCTCCATTAGGTCACCTGAAGGGGTTTTGGATTCCTTGCTACTGTTGCCTCTGGCTTGGCTTGCTCAGTTGGGGACACTAAATTGTTCTAAATTCTTCAACTAAATATCCAAATAAATCTAATTATTAAACTAAATTACTGATCTAAAGCCCACACTGTCACTGTATGATAATTGAAATGAACTGATGACATCACCATTTTCTCCAGAATTGCTATAAGGCTGAATAAAATGATGTTGCATTATTTTCCTGTTTAACACTGTAAAGCTGCTTTGAAACAATCTGCATTGTCAAAAGCGCTATATAAATAAGGGTGACTTGACTTGACCAGCCAGAGAAGCAAAGCACAGAGAGCGGTGATGATATGGAGGGTACGAACGACGGAGGAGGTAATGACGAGGACGATGATGAGGAGGAGATGGAGCAATCAAGAGAGGATGAGAAAGAGGAAGAGAAAGGAGAAAGTCGTGAGGAGGAAAGAGGTGATGAAGAGGAAAGAAAAGAGACTGCATCAGAATTTTGGGGATGTAGCGACGGGAAAAAGAAAGAGAGACTGAAAGATAAGATCAAAAGACTGAGTGCAAATCACGTGGTGATTTTTGGCCAAAATGGCAGGGTGTTTTCTTTCCTCAGGCATTGCTGTTCTTCTGAGACGACCACCCACTCTGACGATTCCATCGTCCAGCACTGGATCCAATCTGTATATGCTACTGCCCTTTTTCACATTGGAAGCGCCCTCTTGCAGCATGTCGATTTCCTCCAGGAAATGTTGTCTCTGTACATAGAAGATAATAGCCTTTTCTGCCATTATCAGATCATCAACTGTTATTATTTCTTTTATGTAGTCTTTGACATACCCTTTTGTCGATCTGGTTACCCTTTGAGTCCGCTTACCATCTTTCTTTGAGTCATTTCCTTTCTGCACAAGGAGTTTTAATGCATCTTTAATTTTAAGGATCCATGCAACCGCTAC
This sequence comes from Romanogobio albipinnatus, assembly GCA_023566225.1. Lineage (NCBI taxonomy): Eukaryota > Metazoa > Chordata > Actinopteri > Cypriniformes > Gobionidae > Romanogobio > Romanogobio albipinnatus. The sequence continues at coordinate 15,365,328 of CM042248.1, read as the reverse complement.
TTTCAACTTCAGCCAGTCTGAAAAGTGATTGAGCAACTTGTCTGTGGGCCTTTCCTCGCATGTCTGCATAATTGCATTCACTGTTGCTGATTTCCTCACCTCTGGATCATCTTCACAAAGTTCAACTTTGTTCACAGATTCATTTGGCCAGTCCTCTTCTGATAACCAAAGGAACTCTGGTCCAGATAGCCATCTTGTGTTCTTCATGAACCTCTCTACGCTCTCACCTCTAAAGCAATCGTCAGCAGGGTTTATTTTTGTATCAATATGTCTCCACTGAAAGACTTGTGTGGCCTCTCTAATTCTGGATGTTCTATTTGCCACATAGGTGTGAAAATGAGTGTGGTCATTTGAAATGTACTTTAAGACAGATGTGCTGTCAGTCCAAAACACTGACCTATCTCTAGGTGGTAGCAATTCTTTCTTTAACATTTTATCCACTTTAACTGACAAAGCTGCAGCTGCTAACTCCAACCTTGGGATGGTTTGCCTTTTAATGGAGCTACTCTTGTCTTGCCAATCAAGAATGCTACATAGACCTTTCCTTCTGCATATGTCATTCTGAGATAGCTGACTGTTCCATAGCCTAGCTCGCTGGCATCAGAGAAGTGGTGAATCTGGTTATGTACTGACTCGCCAAAATTATTTGTCTTAAACCAGCGTGGAACTTCAAAGTCTGTGAGTTGCGAGAGACTGCTGATCCATTTGGTCCACTGGTCAGAAAATGTGTTGGGAATGGTCATATCCCATCCAGGGTTGATGGTGATGTTGAACTTGAAGGAGTCTCTTTGGACACACCATTGAAGTCCTAAGGCTCGTTCCATGGGCAACTGATTGTTGCTCAAGTCCAAGTCTTTTATCTCTTTATCGCTGTTTTTTTGTGGAACAGCACCAATGACTTTTCTACTGTTGCTTATCCATTTTGATAAATGGAAGCCTCCTCTATGACAGACTTCAGTGAGTTTTGAGATTAGTTCTATTGCTTCTACTTCTGTGGGCATCGATTTCAAGCAATCATCTACATAAAAGTGCTCCATGATTGTGTTTATTACCTCAGGAGGGAAGTTGCATGCATTGTCCTGTGCAGTCTTTCTGAGAGCAAAGTTAGCTATGCTCGGTGAAGAGACTGCACCAAACAAATGAACAGTCATGCGATATTCAACTGGAGCAACATCCACATAATGAGGGATGATGAGGGATATACCAAACTTTTCCATCAATCCTATTCACTTGTGCTAAAGGAATCATTTCAGCGTAGCCGTTGTGAATGACGTCACTGAGGAATTCTGTGTACTCCCTTTTGATAGTTTGGATCTATTTTGAACTTCCTATTCAGATTCAACAAGCGTTGTACTGCAACAATGCAATTGTTGGGCATTGTGATATCTGTATTGAAAGGTAAGTTAATGCAGTAATGACCCTCCTTTACTTTTACGGATTCATTGACAATGTTCATGAACTTCTTGTCATTCACTGACATTTAATTTTTGTCTTCATAGGCTCTCTCATTGAAATCTGTGTTGTATTGACTCGCCAGTAGTTTTTGCAGGTCGACTAAGGAGATCCGGTTTGCAGTCACTGTGGTCTTTTCTACACCTTTGCTAATACCTCCCAATGGACCGTTGATTACCCAACCTATCAATGTTCATACAGCATAATGTCCATCTTCTTGTGAGTTTATTACCTGCCAAGGTTCCATGACATTTAATGCATTTATTCCTACGAGCAAGTCAATGTCACAGTTTATGTGAGGTAACTGGATTTCACTAAGGTAAGGCCATTGCTTTAAATCTTCTTGTGTTGGGATGTTCTCTTTTGTTACAGGCATAGAATTTTGTGTGTAAACATCAGGTAAAGGAATTAATTTCTTGCCATTAAGACTTCTAAACCTGATACTAACACACTTTTTATGGGTTTCTCATGCGTCATTGTTCTCAGCAGAATGGTTGTTTGTTTGCCTTCAAGGTACAACTTCTACACCAGCTTCTTTGTACAGAATGTTGGTGAACTGCTAGGATCAAGAAGAGCATAATTTTGAATGATTTTGTTGCTCTTGACAGACTTAACTTGCACAGGAAGTATTGACAGTGCACATTTACTGTTTCCGGCCCCTGCATGTCCACAAGCATTTGATGACACTTTGCTGATGTGTTTCTGTGGCTGCTCTACTGACCTTGAAGCGTGACCTTTAACCTCAAAGTTGATGTGAAGCACATTGGGATGTGCTTGATTGCAGATGTTACATGTAAGACGGTATTTGTAGTCGTTGCTCATGTGCCCTTTACACAAACAACCAAAGCAGATTCCTTTTTTCCTTAAAAAGTTTAACTTTTCCCTGTGTGTTTTCTTCTTGAAGTGAGAGCAGTTCTCCAGAAAATGAGCACCATCACAGCAGAGGCATGGTATTTTCACATCACACAGTGTTGTTACATTAGTTGCATAGGTAGACTTAGGCCTAAAAGGGTCTTACTTACATTGGGCCTTTTATTCCTGCTTGAAACTGGTTCTTGTAAATTTCCAAATATCGGGTTGGAACATATCTTGGCCTGTTCCTCAATGAACTGTACAAGGTCTGAAAATGTAATCCTGTTGTTGTTGTCCTCCAGTTTATTTTGAGCTTTAGTCCGCCATCTATCCCGCTGCTTGTAGGGTAATTTCATAACAATGGCTTTCAAGGTAGAGGCTACGTTCAATTCCTCCATGTAGTTCATCTTCGCCATGGCATTACAGCATCCTTTGAGGTACAGGGAATACTCATTCAAGGCTTTAGGATCTTTAGGTTTTATATTTGGCCAATTGAGAACCTTTTCAATATAGGCAGTTGAAATGTTATACTCATTGCCAAACTGTTCAAGCAACATGCGCTTTGCCCTGAGATAACCCTGGTCTCCATCCATATGCTGGCAACTTCTTACTAGGTCTCTAGCTTGCCCTCTAGTAAATTGCTCAAGGTAAAACAACCTATCTTGTCCACTGTCTGTTCTCATCTCAATGTTGTGTTCAAAAGATGTCATAAATGACCTGAACTGTAAAATGTCCCCATCAAATATGATAACACTTTTAGGTGGCAGTAATGACAATTGGCATAGATGCAATTTAATTTAGTCTATTTAAGACAGCAATGAGACTATTGGAAGCTACATTACTCTCTAACGGTTTGTGCTGCCCAAGCTCCCTTTTTGATAATCGTTAGCCTCATAGCATAATTGCCCAGATCATATTTCAATGTTATTGGACTTAGGCAATTATGCTATGAGGCTAACGTAATGTAGGACCTGCTGCATCTGCATGTGATTGAACTGCTAGCTGTCTATATTCTGTACTAAGCTCTACTCTGTCGGATTGATCATGGGATTTCTCAACATCACCAGCACCCCCTCTGGCTATACTATCTAACTGCAGAGATTGTGCCTGCCCTTCTGCTACCCCTATATTATCCTGGGTCCCCTGATATGACCAGTGTCCTCTCTGGTCACCCTTAGAACTTTCTTGTGGATATGGTGGTTGATACAACGGCAGATGCTTTTGGTTGTTGGAGCCCCTGTTTGCAAAGTTTCCATGTTGGTGCATTCCAAGTTCCTCTCCTGAAAGTATGTGTTCATGCCATCAACTGGGGTGGAATATACTCAGTCTTCCCTGCTATCCAACACTGCAAGCTTTGCATTTGCAGCAGACAACTCAGCTGTTCAGAGTTCAGAGTCTCCTTTTGCCTTCTTATTTCCTCTCTTTCTTTAGCCAAGCGTTCTTCCTTTTCTTCCAAAGCATGCCTTTCCTTCAAAGCAGCGGCCTTAGCTAAAAGCGCTGCCTTTTTAGCCTGTGCTACCAGGCGAGCTGATGCTGAGCTTGCATGTGAACTTTTCCATGATATCTGACTTACCAAAGATATACTGTCTTTAGGACTAATATCATCTCTTTCTGACAGTGGTTGAACAACACAGAATCGAATCCACTCATCAGCCTTTATCTTAAACTCATTGATGTTCGTCATCTTTGGCTCATACCACAGTTCTGTGTCTACAGCACACTCATCCTTTGACAATAACTGCTGGTATTGTTTGTGTAGGTCTTTAAAGTCTTCTACCATTTCAGTGTATTTATGAACAGTCTCCTTTAATTTCTCAGGATTAACTGGATCACACAAAAGTTCAGTTGTTCTGTTATTTTTACGAGTCAACACAGCACACTTACTCTTTCTAGCCATTCTTGCTTCTTTCTTTTTTTCAAATAATTCTTCCTTTTCTTCCTCAATAGGTGCAACATAAATATCAGTAACATCCATATTGATTGAGGCTCTTTGTTCCATGTTACAAACTCAAAAGTCCTTTTTCCTGCAAAAATGTAACAGAGTACACAGAGAAAGATTGCTTTAAAAGTTCTTTGTTTCACATACCGATTCCTTCGGATTCGCTTGGATTCACTTTGGCCTTCAAAAAATCCAATATGGCGCCTGCACTTCCTTCTCTGGTTCTCCTTTGTTCAAAGTATCCAATATTCCTTTGATCCAATTATATACACATCCAGAGCAGTCTTTTGACTAAATTGTAAAAGCTTTTTTCTTCATCAGAGCCTTTGTGCTCAATTGGCTATTACAGTTGGTTGAGCTGGATATAGCTTGACACGTGCAGTTGATTCAGTCAGTCAAATGATCATTTATTGTTAATGATGTAGACGGTTACATAATCTTGAACTAAATAAAATAAACAATTAAATTAAAGTAGTCTCTTCATATGGTAGCAAATGGCTCGTCACATCATGACCCCATAGAGCACACCACCACACGGTCAAAAGACTGTTTGCCCTCTCAGCCACACCCCGATACTGTGGCTTCCTGTGTTTAAGGCCATTCCCCTTGGGCTCCACATTCAGCCTCCCAACCATCCTTTAGGTGGCAGTAGAAAGACCTGTTGCCAAATATATATATAAACACTCACACATTCATCCACAACACACTACACATACACTTTGGAATGTAATGAATTAAAAGTTTTTTTTTTCTTAAGAAGTCTGTTAAAAAAATAATTGTTTTGAGGATGTGGATTTGGAGGAGGGATGGAGGGAAATATTTTTATTTGTAGTGTTTTGGAAGAAGACATCAATGGACTTTTGGTTTATCAATAATGTATTAAGACATGCCAGATTAGCAGTTGTATTTAGACGGAATTATGCACACTTTGAAGGGAGAAAGGTCAAAATAAAAGACTTGTTCAAAGCAATAATGAAAAGAGAAATTGAAATGTGTTGTAGATATGGGGGAGATGATGTGAAGGACTTGTTTGTAACTGGTAATAAATTCATAAAAGAGGGGGAGAGAAGAGATTTTGTATAACTGATAAAAATGTATGTTTGAAGGTTTAAAAAACGTGAATGACATGATTATGTTGGTTAATGTGAGCAATTGAAATTGAACTGTAAATTTGTGAATTTGTAATAATAAAAAATAAAGAAAAGAGCAAACACGATCTCGTCTGATCTCGGAAGCTAAGCAGGGGCCTGGTTCGTACTTGGATGGGAGACCGCCTTGGAATACCAGGTGCTATAAGCATTTTTGTTTTAGAAAGAAAGAGTGTTTGAACCTGTTAAATAGCCAGAATTTGGCTGCAGCTTTCGCTTATGGCCATACCACACTTAGCCCGTAGAGGGAGCTAGTGAGTTGCTAGTTACAGGAAGTGTTGGCTGCAGACGGTGAGGAAGGCTCACCATACACGTCTTTTGTTTTTTGTTTGTCTTATGTTAAAATCAGTGTATTTTTTGTTAGTTTATTGTTGTGCTTTGGTTTAAGTTAATCCTCCCAGCAGCGTACGCTGTTTGGGGGGGAACCCAAACTCTGTTTGCATTTTTTTGGGTGTGGTGCTTACAATGGATGGACAAACGCTACCGGACTTTGCAATGGCAGGAGAATCACGACAGCGGAACGACCATGGACTGGACAAACAACAAAGAGATGAGCTTTGACAGAGGAATGAAACAAGGAAGGAGGGTGTGAAAAGAGTATTTGTACGTATGTAACTGATGTCTGTAATTTCTTAAGTAATGAAAATCCGGATATATGTAATATTATTGATTTTTTTTAGTCGAATACATTTTGGAGAAGAAATTTGAATTTTTTTGTTTTGTTTTACGGGATATAATCCATATTATACATGTTTGTGACTTGTGAAAATACATTTTTTTGTGAATTTATATTGTAAAAATAAAAAATCTTTATTTGGAAAATAAAAAATGTTGTGACTTTATATTGTAAAAATAAAAATTACGTTTTTGTGTGTGTGTATTTTACACTTACAACAATTACAACTGAATCACATCTGACTATTGTAATGAATGCTACACCTTCATTAAAAGTTTGAGGTTGTTAAACAAAGGTTTCAACTCTGGCAAAACCCGTAGACAAAATGAGAAAAAAAGACGAGTCTACAACACACCATCTAAATTCAAAACCCCCAAATAACAAATACAATATAGCTCAAACATACACCATACAAGAAAAGCAGTGTTTATGATGCATACAGAAAATCCATTTATGAGCAATTTGCTAGTTTGTTACAAGTTTGTAAATGTGGATTTGCAAATAATTTTTTTTACTCCAGTATGATTTAGCCATCTTGTTCAGATAGCATAACACTGTTCACGTTTCTCTGTTTGTTGGAGTGAGTTCTGTTTTAGGTGAAGACGCTTCTCTGGATGTTGTCAACAAAGAGTTGTGAGTTCAAGCTATTCCTCACATGGGAAAGTGTGTGTTGAACGCAGACCTTTCATTTAAGAAACTTTTAAGATTGAACTTTCTCTTTTGACAAAGCAGCATTTCAAATATAATTTTTTCTTAAGGTGTTTAATGTACACAGAATGGCTTCTTTCAACATCCTACTTGACATCAAAGATTATAGTATTTTTTCAACTATTATCATAGTTGAACTATTATCATGCAAATAAAACTACTATATGTGCTAAAAATCTTTACACATTTTTGCTCTTCTGTGTGGGGGTTTGTTAGATAAACTAGACAACTATGCCCCCACTGCTGTAATACTAATACATTTAAGAAGTATAATGCTCCACACTCTTTTAAAGGCTATGGATAAGATTGAAACATAATCTTTATACAGAAATTAGTTTTGGACAAAAGTATATTCAAGAGAGCAACTTATAAAAATAAATAGCATGAACCATTTAAAATGAATACAGAAATCTCCTCTCCTGGTCCATTGTGAAAGTTTATGTTGATTTGTAAGTGACCTTTTTCCTCTACTCGATGATGATGTTCACATTTTGTTTCTTTTGTTTTGTACAGTTCTACAGTTTATAATAAAACTAGTCACTGAGTATAGTCAAACATGTTCATAGGAATTCATTAAAAACACATGAACAATGACAGTCCTTCTACATGAGAGTGTTTATAACATATCGTACATTTCAATAGTTAGCTAGCAACTGCAAGTGATATAATTTACAGTAATGTGAAACAAACTCAGTCCCATCAGAGTTTGGTTCTAGATTATATTAAAAAGTTATTGCCCACAGCATGTTTATCAGTGCTTTCATGCTTAACAAAGTTTACACAAGGTAAAAAGTTTTCATTGTAGTATACTGACTCTGAAACCATACCAAAAATGTTGTGTGTGACAGTTTGGAGACATTTGTGTTTCATGCATCTTAGATTTTGTTTGCATTTCTCCTCAAACACACTGCTTTGGAAATTGCTTGACAATTTTAACATCACCGTTCTCAATGTAATGTAATGTGTGTGTGTGTGTGTGTGTGTGTGTGTGTGTGTGTGTGTGTGTGTGTGTGTGTGTGTGTGTGTGTGTGTGTGTGTGTGTGTGTGTGTGTGTGTGTGTGTGTGTTTTCCTTACACTTTGTCCGAAATAAATATTTTATCATGCAAATTTATTTTATTATTCAGATAATTACGATTTTATTTTTATTATTTTTACCTCAGCTCAGACCAAATAACAAGTTAATATTCAACTTTTTATTTCATGCACATACAATATATTGATGAATACATGTTGAAGTAGTAAAGAAAATGGTAAAATGACATTAGATACAAACAGTTAATCAAAAATAATGGCATTACAGATCTAGCCCGAAAAGAAAATCATAGTAGCTGACTAGAGTTTCAACTATTTCATCAATGTCCGTTTTCTCATTTGTTGAAAACGGCGAAAGACATAGATCTGTTACAAATGTACACATACAAAAACTCGGTAACTTCTAACTCGTCACTACATTCATGCATCATATGCAGAATTGTTCTGAGGACTGAATTGAATTCATGAATTTGTACTTACAAAAATTGTTTCGCTTGCAACATCCATTGAATTTTTGATATTTGTTACACGTTTGGTGTGTTGTAACCTCGAGTCGAACACATCTGTTTCACACATATTTTCAAAATATGACTAGAATCCGTAAGGCAGAGTTGTAAAGTCTGGTTGAAGCACATGCTTGTCATCCACCACTGAGATTTTTTTCAGATGTGATCTGTTAGATAAGGTCAGCCGACACCATTTCGAATAATGGTGTGTGTTTGTGCTGACAGGTGTAATTTGTCGCCCGTCTCAACATAACCTCGCACGAGGGCAGTGAGGCTCTCTAATGTCACTATTTCAGCGTACTCTGCTGTTAACGTGAGCAGCCGTTGTTTGTTTTAAACGCATAAGATTTGAATTGAATAATATGATCGCCAGAATCTAACTCGCTCATCAGCTGTCCTAAATAAGGGCCTGTCTTAGGCACCCAATCATCGGTTTTTGATAGAAAATCCACGGAATCTGTATCTACATTCAGAACACGTTGCCCTAATTTATCCAAAAGATTGTAAAGCGCCAAACGAGCGTATGCAGTGGTAAAAGCCCCAATGAAAATGTTAACATCGCGTGTGGGGGAGGGGTCTTGCCTGTTAGCTTGTCATCTCTGCACCCGGGTCTCCCTTTTTCTGAGTTTATTAGTTGAATTAGTAAATAGTGTCCAGCAAACGATTGTGGTAAGTTGGATTAATCAACAAACACGGTAAGTCATGTCTTCTCCTGTCATTGTCACTTGCACCGCTTGCTGCATGTTTAGTATAGGCTTCTCCGCTGGCGAACAGGGCTTCACATGTGATAAATGTAAGGAGATAGTTAGGCTGACGGAGAAGATTTCAGAATTAGAAACACGCATCCATACTTTGTCTGAGAGTAGTGAGGATGTAACATCTGATTTGGATGCAAATAGCTTAGTGAACTCTGTACATTCTTCGGTTCTGGCTGCAGGGCCCCCGCAGCAGGGAAACTGGGTGACAATCAGACGACATAGTCGCGGATCAAAGAATCGCTCTTCCGTTCCGGTTAGAACATCAAACAGGTTCTCCCCTCTCACCCAGATAGCAATTACATTTGGCCCGGATCCGTTTTAAGTCCCTTGCCTCCGTTTCTATCTTAGAGACGTTTTCTGATTGTGAACCAGATCCGTGCCAGATAGAGGTTTCAGCTTAAACATTCTAACTGCCATCAGTTCAGTATTTATATCATTTTACAGATCTGGCCCAGATCACTTTTCCCATAGGTAACCGAAAGACATTAGCTGTGTCTGACACTGATTTGGTCCAGATCTGCAATATGAATCTGAGCCGATACTGTTTTCACATAGGCTACACTGGTGTGGCCCGAATCTGTGATACATATCTGAGCCGACTGCATTTAAAAAAAGGGCTAAAAACTGCTCTGGCCCATATCTGCAAAACGGATTTGAGCCAACACTGTTTTGACAGAGACTACCTGATGTGGACCACATCCGAAATACTTTCTCAAACTGTGTGAAGAACTCCGTGGAATAAACATTTTCAAAACAACATGCTTACCTGTCTGCATATTTTTCTTCTTCTATCTAGAGCATGAGATAAATGCATTGTCATTAAGCTGAGCAATATTATCAGTGTTTAAAAACTATACAGCAACATTTTGTGATGCTACAGCACAGGTCCGTTTGAGCACCGTTTTAGGTCCGTTTTACGACAGCGCCAAGTGAACGTTATTGGGTCTCGCTTGGCTGTCGTCTTGCAGATATGGTCCACATCCGTACTACGGACTTCAATCAGAAGCGCCAAAAAAAGAATATATATATATCATCAAACCAAGCTGTCGACGCAGATTTATCTGACGAGCTATAGGCTACCACACGTAAGTTTTTATGTGTTTATTCTATGTGTTTATTATGTACATCTATGTATGTGTTTATTCTAATTTACTGTCTATTACTTAAACGTGCAAGTTAAATGCTGTTTGCTTTGTAGATAGCAGTTACAGGCTGTTATTTGCGCACCGTGTTATGTTAAAGCCGCATCTGCTATAGCGCTACTGCGCTATACAAATAGCCTATGAGTGTAGCACAGAAGGCCCAATTATAGAATAACCGAATCAACTTTTTAATATCATGGCATATATTTGCGCTAATATGCTGAATTTTAAAAGGTATCTTAGCTTAGGATGTCCAGACAGTCCCCGTTTTTGGTTGCCTCCGGGAAAATACAGAAAAAAACGATGTCCCTGTTTTTTGAAGATAAAACTTGTATGTATTTAAATCAGATTGACAGTCAAACTAAAAATGTCCCCGTTTTTTCCAAAATTTTGGGATTATGTCCCCGCGGTTTTGGTCTTGGACATCTGGTCACCTTATCTTAGCTTTAGCTGCTATGCCGTTAAAGCGCTGAATTGCAGGCACACATTCATGAAAATGACATGCAACATTGTGAGCTTAAAGGGTTAGTTCACCCAAAAATGAAAATTCTGTCATTAATTACTCATGGGCGTAGATTACGCACTTTTAATAAAACGTGCATTCGTCCCCCGCACTTTTACCGGGTTGCACCGGTCCTAGTCGACCCGCTCCGTGCGGGATTCGAACCGGGGTCTAGTCGCACCGCTCTTACTGGCCTACGTCTGTTACACAAGCAAGTTCGTTTACGTAGAAGCCAACATAAATAAATCTACATTTAAATTCAAAGAAACAAAATAATCTATACATGACCTGTTATTTTATTCGTATCTAAAAACGAGGCTATCTGAACAATATGGAGTACTAACACTCTCGTGCAAGACTCCAATTCATACTCGAAGCCGGAGGGCGCGCTCTCTTTACTTCTGTTTCGTAGAAGTAAAACCCTGTCACATTCCAAAGGCATTCAGCGCTGTAGCAGCAGCTGAATAAAAATAATCGCTATGACTGATGAAACGTGACAACAAACACGATTGCGACAATAGTCTATATGGTTTGTGGTTTTCCAGCCATCTCAAGCTATTTATTGACAATAAAAAATATGAATAATGCAGTGCTAACTGACAGCCTTTTAAGTATCTTCTGCTTGCCAAGGCTGCATTTATTTAATAAAAAATACAGTTAAAACATTAATATTGCGAAATATATTCACATATTCACAGATGTTTTAATTTGTAATGATAATAGTAAAGTGTAATTTATTCCTGTGATCAAAGTTGAATTTTCAGCATCATTACTCCAGTCTTCAGTATCACATGATCCTTCTGAAATCATTCTAATATGATCATTTGATGAAAAGGAAACATTTTGGATTATAATCATTGTTGAAAACAGCTGTGGAAACCATGACACATTTTATTTTTCAGGATTTTTTAATGAATAGAAAGTTAAATGAACAGCATTTATTTGCATTTAATACAGCATGGATAAATCTTTTGTTATATTATAAATGCCACTTGATCAATTTAAAGCATGTTTGATGAATAAAAGTATTAATTTCTCTCTTTTTTTTATCTTACCACAAATGTTTGAATAGTTTCATGATTTCCACAAAAATTAAGCAGCACAACTGTTTTCAACATTGATAATAATCATAAATGTTTCTTGAGCATCAAATGAACATATTAGAATGATTTCTGAAAGATCATGTGATACTGAAGACTGGAGTAATGATGATAAATTCAGCTTTGATCACAGGAATAAATTACAAAGATTTTTTAATTTTTTACTATATATTCACATAGATAACAGCTGCTTTACATTGGGATAATATTTCACTGTATTACTTTTTTACTGCATTATTTATTTAATAAATGCAGCCTTGGTGAGCAGAAGACTTTTTTCAAAAACATTTAACAATTGTAATGTTTCCAAACTTTTGATAGGTACTGTATATATTCTTCCTTATTCAGTGATATTTTTTTACAAAGCATAAAATCCATGGGGACTTAATGCACAAGTGTTTGTAGTACATAAACCAATCATAAAATTGGCATAACATATAGGGAAAACATTATAGATATTAGTGGTTATTGTTCAGCAGTGTTTTGGATATCTTACTGAATTAAAAGCAAGAGATGAGATCAATTAAATCTGTCAATTAGACAAAAAAGGTCCGAAAAAAACTGGTATTACACCTGACATTTCTGTCCCCCTCACTTCTGAAAAGATGGCTACGCCCCTGCTCACCCTCATGTCGTTGGACACCTGTGAGACCTCCTCCATCTTCAGAACACAAATGAAGATATTTTTGTTGAAAGCTGATGGCTGAGAAAGGCTTCAGATAGGCCTCCATTGGCATTCAGTACATTTACACTCACAAGACCCATAAAAGGCACTTAAAACGTCGTTACAAAGTCCATTTCACCACAGTGACTTTACAATAATTTTACGAAGCGACGACAATAGTTTTTGTGCGCAAAAAAAAATCAAAATAACGACTTTATTCAACCTCTTCTTGTCTTCCGTGTGTGCCTCCACGACGCATGCGCGAGAATATGATGTAGCGCCGGCGTTCGGGAATCCATGGAATGCACACTTATTCCCAAATTTCTCATTCAACCTAATCAGTAATGCTGTTTTCCAGGTGCAGTGCGCAAATGCGCACTGACAGCAACAGCAACAGAAGCTGAAATATGGAGGCATGCAATAAGGTGGTTTGCCCTTTCGGCGGACAGGAGTGGAGGGCGCCAGGAGAGACTGGCACGTCAGCAGCAGGAGCAGCAACAGCAACAGCTGCCACAGCACCCACCTAGTGATTTTGTTTAAGTGCATGTTTTTTTTTTTTTTTTTTTCACGTTGTGTTAATAGCATGTGCGTTTTTTTTATCCATTAATTCTGTGTTTGTTGTTGACTGTGTTCTGTGTTAATTGTTGACAATGTTCATGACTTTGTTGTTCGGTTTTTATAATTAAATCTATGAATTTGTGGTCATTAATTTTGTGTTTGTTAACTTTGTTCACGTTGTTTTAGTATGCATTTTAATCATTAAAACGATTTATTTCAGCTATAGCCTATAGGCCTATACGCATTGCTCCAACTGAAACTAGCCTTTATCAAGTCAAGTCAAGCTTTTTATTTATAGCCAAGGCTGAAAATGTTTTTCTGGACATTCCACAGACTGTGAAAAATGTAGGCCTATGCCTAGGTAGGTTACTATGATACCCTAACTGACAAAAATGCCGAAAATAAGGCAAAATAACAATCCAGTGGTGATTTAAGCGGAATCGTAACACATCCGGCACAGCTCCGGCAGGCGGAATCGTTTCACGCACTCGTTACGCATCTGTAACGGGATGATCAGGTGGTGCTGGATCGGCGCTGGCACATATCCGCAACAACCCCTAAAAACAGACCAGAAACGGCTTCGGCCCGATGTGCGTTTGGACTCAGGAACGAGTCCGTGAGGCGGATGCGGGCCAGACCCGGCTCTATCGTTTTGCGGTTGCGGCCCTGTTCCGTTACAGTGTCCAGTGGCTATCTGGGCAGTGAAGCACCCACTGAGTATCCTGTTGAAAGTGCCCTAGTCATTGGTGATTCTATTACACGGAACGTGAAAATACAGACACCAGCCACCATAGTCACGTGTTTACCGGGAGCCAGAGTGCCTGACATCAAAGCAAATTTAAAAGTGCTGGCTAAAGCTAATCTTAAATTCTCTAAGATTATTATTCACGTCGGCACTAATGATGTTCGACTTCGCCAGTCGGAGATCACCAAAATTAACATTAAAGAGGTGTGTGAACTCGCTAGTACGATGTCAGAGGCTGTTTATTGTTCTGGTCCGCTCCCCGTTAGAAGGAGTGATGAGATAGTTAGCAGACTATCATCACTCAATGGCTGGTTGTCTAAGTGGTGTCCGCAAAATAACATAGGGTTCATAGACAATTGGAAAAGTTTTTGGGGCAGACCTGACCTGTTGAAGAAGGATGGCATCCATCCCTCCTGGGGTGGTTCCGCTCTTCTCTCTAGTAATTTGGCACATAGTCTTAGAGCTAAACCTTGACTCACTAGGGCCCAGGTTAGGAAGCAGACAAACTGGCGAAACCGACCGTCTGCTAGCTGTCTCACGTCACCGGAGTCAGATAAATCCCAGCACATAGAGACTCTTTCACCTAGATAATATCATATAGAGACTGTGTCTGTTCCCCGAATTAGTAAATACAAAAAAACATCAAAACCATTCAACAGTAAAAATGTAATTGATGTCCAACAAATAAACAAAAGATATAATACAGATGAACAATTGATAAAGTTTGGGTTGCTGAATATTAGATCCCTTTTCCCAAAAGCGCTTATTGTTAATGATATTATTAAAGATAATAATCTAGATGTGCTCTGTTTGACAGAAACCTGGCTAAAAAACCTGACGACTACATTACTTTAAATGAGTCCACCCCCCAAGATTATTGTTATAAACATGAGCCGTGTCTGAAAGGTACGGCAACAGTACCGCCCGCAGCCGCAAAGCCCTGCAAAGGGTAGTGCGCACGGCCAGCTGCATCATCGGAGGTGAGCTTCCCTCCCTCCAGGACATTTACGCCAGGCGGTGTGTGAAGAGAGCTCAGAGGATCATCAGAGACTCTAGCCACCCGAACCATGGGCTGCTCTCACTGCTGCCATCAGGCAGACGGTACCGCAGCATTAGAACACGCACCAGCCGACTCCAGAACAGCTTCTTCCCACAAGCAATCAGACTACTTAACTCCTGATCCATCAGGATCATAACACACACTGGACAGAATATTACTCCGCACAACCCACTGTAGATACACACACACATTATATACACATTTATGTATCATTTATTATTTATCATTTATCATATAGCACCTATTGTACATAATTGGATCTCTACTGTGAATAATAATGTATACTGTACATTGTATATTATTATTACTATAGCTTAATGTATACTGTTTAATGTATGTTTAGTGTATATTGTTTAAAGTATATGTATATTGTAAGTATGTGTATATTGGTTAAAGCTGTGAGAACTACACTCACATTGTGTAAATTATTTATTGTTTATTGTAGAGTTCACTGTGCTGTGAGTAATTGTGGGCGCATCAGATGTGTAATCTGATGCTGCTTTAAATGTTGTACATGTCATGTCGTGACTGCTATGTTGCTCGGAACTGCACCAAGAATTTCACCTGCTGTTGCACTTGTGCATATAGCTGTGTGACAATAAAGTGATTTGATTTGATTTGATTTGATTTGATTTGAAAGGTAAAGGGGGAGGGGTTGCTGTAATTTATAATAATATCTTCAGTATTACTCAGAAGTCTAGTTTCAAATATAATTCCTTCGAAGTTTTTGGTGCTTTATGTAACGTTATGTAGTGTACATGATAAAACCCATTTAACATTTGTGTTAGCTACTGTATACAGGCCACCAGGGCATAATACAGACTTTATCAAAGAATTTGCTGATTTTCTATCAGAGTTAGTACTGGCCGTAGATAAAGTACTAATTGTTGGTGATTTTAATATCCATGTAGACAACGAAAAAGATGCATTGGGATTAGCATTTAAAGACATACTAAACTCTATTGAAGTTAGGCAACATGTGTCAGGACCCACTCATCGCCATAATCATACTTTAGACCTAATATTGTCACATGGATTAAATGTTGATACCGTTGAAATTCAGCAGCAGAGCGATGACATCTCAGATCATTACCTAGTATCATGTATACTTAATTTAGCTAAGGTTGCAAAGCCGCCCCCTCGCTTCAAAAATGGCAGGACAATCACTGACACTACTAAAGATTGCTTTTTAAATAATCTTCCTCATCAGTATCATCTCCTCAGCATCCCAGATAGCATAGAAGAACTCGATGTTGCAACAGAAACTATTGACTCTCTCTTTTCCAGTACTTTAGACACAGTTGCTCCTCTGCGCTTTAAGAAGATTAAAGAAAATAGTCCAACGCTGTGGTACAACGAGCAAACCCGGGCCCTTAAAACAGCAGCCAGAAAAATGGAGCACAGCTGGAAGAAAACAAAGCTAGAGGTCTTTCGTGATTCGTGGAAAGAGCACATGATCGCATACAGAAAGGCCGTAAAAACTGCTAGATCTGCTTATTTCTCAACTCTCTTGGAAGAAAACAAACACAACCCAAGGTATTTATTCGATACAGTGGCTAAATTAACCAAAAATAAAGCTTCAAATTCTGATGATTGTAAACAGCACAGCTGTAATGACTTTATGAACTTTATAAGATTGATAATATAAGGATGAAAATTTTAACCATGCAGCCGTCTACTACAGTATCACATCAGACAGAGCATTGTAGTGTCACTGAGGAAAAAATACACTCATTCACTGCTATAGGAGAAGAAGAATTGACTAAACTCGTTAAATCATCAAAAACAGCAACATGTATTAGGCCAGGGGTCTCCAAACTCGGTCCTCGAGGGCCGCTGTCCTGTAGAGTTTAGTTCCAACTCCAATTAAACACACCTGAACCAGCTAATCAGTGTCTTACTAGGACCTTGATTAGCTGGTTCAGGTGTGTTTATTTGTGGTTGGAGCTAAACTCTGTAGGACAGCGGCCCTCGAGGACCGAGTTTGGAGACCCCTGGACTAGGCTATTAAAAGAGATGCTACCAGAGGTCATAGATCCTCTTCTTAATATCTAGGTATTAGTGGAATTGGCTTTATGCACAGCTGCACTACTTCCTGAACTTCAGCCAGCTCCTTTGTTTCCTGTCTGCCATTATTGGACAAACTGATTAATCCAGGTGAGCCTGACCTCTGTAGTCACAACAGCAATAATCAGACACACCTGGATTAATCAGTTTGTCCAATAATGGCAGACAGGACACAAAGGAGCTGGCTGAAGTTCAGGAAGTAGTGCAGCTGTGTATAAAGCCAATTGCGTTGTCATGGTTTAAATCATACCTATGCGACCGTTATCAGTTTGTAGCAGTAAATGAAGAGATGTCACACCGATCACATGTTCAGTGTGGAGTACCGCAAGGCTCAGTGCTAGGACCGCTGCTCTTCACCCTGTACATGCTACCACTGGGAGATATCATTAGGAAGCATGGCGTTAGTTTTCATTGTTATTGTAACGATCACCAGCTGGAGTGCCCTTGAGAGCCACCAGAGGGCACTCCACACATAAGACTATGATCACTCACAAACTACATTTCCCATAACTCACTGCCCGGACTCATCATCACTTATCACTGATAACATTCACCTGCACCTCATTCACTGATTGCATTCACCTGTGTCTCACCATCCTGTTAGTCTCTGTCTATTTATACCTTGGTCATTCATTCACTCACCACAAAGTCTTGTTTTAGTGTTACACTGCATTTCTGAGCATTCTCTTGGTTTTCTTGTCTTCTGGGTTTTGGATATCTTGCCCTGTTCCTTGGATTACTCTCTTGCCTCTGGTCCCTGCCTGTTTTGTTTGTTTGTTTCTTTCTTTGTTTGGACTGACTGCCTGTGTATGACCCTTGCCTGTACTTTGGATTACGCCTCTGGATTGCCCTCAAATAAAGCTGCATTTGGATTCTCAACCCTTCTGTCTCAGAGCAGTTCGTAACCGTTTTGCTGACGATACTCAGCTCTATATTTCTTCACGCCCTGAAGAAACTTACCAATTCACAAGATTAACGGAATGCATAGCTGATATACTGTAAATCACTGGATGACTGGTAATTTCCTGCAACTCAATTCAGAAAAAAACTGAATGTTTAATTATTGGACAAAAAAGCTCCACAAGTAGTTACCTAGAATACTTGGCTGCTCTGTCAAGTCCTCGTCGTCAGTGAGGAACCTGGGTGTGCTCTTTGATACCAATCTTTCGTTTGAAAGCCACGTTTCTAGCATCTGTAAAACTGCATTCTACCATCTTAAAAATATATCTAAATTACGGCACATGCTCTCAATGCAAAATGCTGAACAGTTAGTTCATGCGTTCATGACCTCAAGGTTAGATTATTGTAATGCTCTACTGGGTGGTTGCCCTGCTCGCTTAATAAATAAACTACAGCTGGTCCAAAATGCAGCAGCTCGAGTACTTACTAGAACCAGGAAGTATGACCATATTAGCCCAGTTCTGTCAACATTGCACTGGCTGCCTATTAAACATCGCATACATTTTTAAAATATTGCTTATTACTTACAAAGCACTAAATGGTTTAGCTCCCCAATACTTGAGCGAGCTCTTAACACATTATACTCCATCACGTCTAATGCGCTCTCTAAACTCTGGCCAGTTGATAATACCGAGAATATCCAAATCAACTGCAGGCGGTCGATCCTTTTCCTATTTAGCTCCTAAACTCTGGAACAGTCTTCCTAGCATTGTTCGGGAAGCAGACACACTTCAGCCGGAACCGGGAACACTTCCTATAACACCTGATGTACTCGTTACATCAGAAGAATGGCATCTACGCTAATGATAGTCTCTCTGTTGTATCCCGAGGTTTACTGCAGTCAGCCGGATCCGGGCCGTATCCAGATCAGATGCTGGACCTGTGCCCAGAGAAGACCAACGCATGACCCTGAAGTGTCTGCAGAGACCATAATTAGACTCCCCCTAAAACTGCCTCATCGACACGGCATCCTCAATAAACCCGTCTCCAGCGTGATGACTCCGATTGTTTGAATATTACAATTTAATAATACTTAAATCGATGTCATCCGCAATAAACTCATCTCTAGCGTGTTGCCTCCGGTCCTTCGAATATTCAGATCTATTATGACCTCTGACCTGTAAAGTTGCTAATAATAATAATAATAATAATAATAATAATAATACGCTGTTTGTTAATTGGCCAGAGGAGAACTGGCACCCCGACAGAGCCTGGTTTCTCCCAAGGTTTATTTTTCTCCATTAGGTCACCTAATGGGGTTTTGGTTTTCCTGCCACTGTTGCCTCTGGCTTGGCTTGCTCAGTTGGGGACACTACATTTTTCAACTAAATATCCAAATAAATCGAATTATTAAACTAAATTACTTGACTTGACTATAGCCCCGGCGGGAGGCGGGGGAACTATCACTTTTATGAGTCCAAAATAATTCTCTATCTGCTCAAAATCCTTGAAAAAAATTTTGGGATGGCCTATAGGATACGTTTTTGTAGACTGGACAAACGGAGAGATGTGAAATCAAAATAGTCGATTCTCTCATCTTCATCTACATCTACTCTGTTATAGAGTTTGAACGCATTCGTCCTTACCCCATAGAGCGTGTCACGTGGGTAGAGCCGGCTAGGGGCCTGATAGGTACGTGTGAACTTTATGACGTCAGGGTCTGTTTCTTTCAACGCCTCCCATTTGCACTCCCACATACTATTGACACGCAAGCCATAAACTTTCCGGAGAGTCTCTAACTTCGCATCAGACTGTCTTCTGAGATCACCAAAAGAGACTTTTGATAGCGGATTTATTTTGTATGATTTAAACATACGGTCGACAATAGTGACCGTGAAAGAAGCATCCCAGGAACTCCAGACCTGTTTTTATGCCATCAGAATCAATCAAATCAAATCAAATCAAATCACTTTATTGTCACACAGCTATATGCACAAGTGCAACAGCAGGTGAAATTCTTGGTGCAGTTCCGAGCAACATAGCAGTCATGACATGACATGTACAACATTTAAAGCAGCATCAGATTGCACATCTGATGCGCCCACAATTACTCACAGCACAGTAAACTCTACAATAAACAATAAATAATTTACACAATGTGAGTGTAGTTCTCACAGCTTTAACCAATATACACATACTTACAATATACATATACTTTAAACAATATACACTAAACATACATTAAACAGTATACATTAAGCTATAATAATAATAATAATAATATACAATGTACAGTATACATTATTATTCACAGTAGAGATCCAATTATGTACAATAGGTGCTATATGATAAATGATAAATAATAAATGATACATAAATGTGTATATAATGTGTGTGTATCTACAGTGGGTTGTGCGGAGTGATATTCTGTCCAGTGTGTGTTATGATCCTGATGGATCAGGAGTTAAGTAGTCTGATTGCTTGTGGGAAGAAGCTGTTCTGGAGTCGGCTGGTGCGTGTTCTAATGCTGCGGTACCGTCTGCCTGATGGCAGCAGTGAGAGCAGCCCATGGCTCGGGTGGCTAGAGTCTCTGATGATCCTCTGAGCTCTCTTCACACACCGCCTGGCGTAAATGTCCTGGAGGGAGGGAAGCTCACCTCCGATGATGCAGCTGGCCGTGCGCACTACCCTTTGCAGGGCTTTGCGGTTGCGGGCGGTACTGTTGCCGTACCAGGTGGTGATGCAGCCAGTCAGCAGACTCTCTATGGTGCAGGTGTAGAAACGTGTGAGGATGTGGCGGTTCATTCCAAACCTCCTCAGCCGTCGCAGGAAGAAAAGGCGCTGATGAGCCTTCTTCACAACGGCCTCGGAGTGGACGGACCATGAGAGTTCCTCTGTGATGTGGACACCGAGGAACTTGAAGCTGCTGACTCTCTCCACCGGTGCTCCATCGATGGTGATGGGGCGGTGTTCTCTCTCATTCCTCCTGAAGTCGACCACCAGCTCCTTGGTCTTGCTGACGTTGAGGGAGAGATTGTGCTCCTGACACCACCGTGTCAGAGTGTGCACCTCCTCTCTGTAGGCTGTTTCATCATTGTCAGTGATGAGACCTACCACCGTCGTATCGTCAGCAAACTTGATGATGGTGTTGGAGCTGTGGGTAGCCACACAGTCTTGTGTGTACAGGGAGTACAGGAGTGGGCTGAGAACACAACCCTGAGGGGCTCCAGTGTTGAGAGTCAGTGATGAGGAGATGTTACTGCCCATTCTGACCACCTGGCGTCTGTTTGACAGGAAGTCCAGGATCCAGCTGCATAACAGGCTGTTTAAGCCTAGAGCCCGGAGTTTCATGTCAAGTATGGAGGGCACAATGGTGTTGAATGCTGAGCTGTAGTCCACAAACAGCATTCTCACATATGTGTTCCTCTTTTCCAGGTGGGAGAGAGCAGTGTGTATTGTAGATGAAATGGCATCATCAGTGGAGCGGTTTGTGCGGTATGCAAACTGTAGTGGGTCCAGTGAGGGGGGGAGAACAGAGCAGATGTGGTTTCTGACTAGTCTCTCAAAGCATTTACTGATGATGGGGGTCAGAGCAACAGGACGCCAGTCGTTTAAGCAGGTGGTTTTTGACTGCTTAGGTACAGGCACAATGGTGGACGTTTTGAAGCATGTGGGGACCACAGACAGGGAGAGGGACAGGTTAAAAATGTCCGTGAAAACTCCAGCCAGTTGGTGCGCGCACGCTCTGATCACACGGCCGGGAATGCCGTCTGGACCCGCAGCTTTACGGACGTTCACCCGCCGGAAGGATCGGGTTACATCCGCGACAGATACGGAGAGTGCACTAACCTCTGTATCTTCAGCCGCGAGCTCTCTCTCCGCGAGGGCGGTGTTAGTTCCCTCAAAGCGAGCATAGAAGGTGTTGAGCTCGTCCGGGAGAGAGGCAGCGGTGTTCACGGTGGAGTTTGTGTTCCCTTTATAGTCCGTGATGGTGTTAATTCCCCTCCACATGCTTCTGGAGTCGGTGGTGTTGAACTGTCCTTCAATCTTGTCCCTGTACTGCCGTTTTGCTGCTCTGATGGTTTTCCGGAGGGCATAACTTGCTTGTTTATGCTCCTCCGCATTACCGGAGTTAAAAGTGGAGGACCGCGCATTGAGTGCCGCGCGAACATCCCCGTTTAGCCACGGCTTCTGGTTAGGGTACAGCCGTATTGTTTTGGTCGGAACAACGTCATCTACGCACTTCCTGATGAAACACGTTACGCTATCAGCGTAGACCTCGATGTCGTCATCAGAGGCCGACCGGAACATCTCCCAGTCCGCGTGATCAAAACAGTCCTGTAGCATAGAATCTGATTGGTCCGACCAGCACTGGATGGTTCTGAGGGCGGGTGCTTCCTGTTTGAGTCTTTGCCTATATGCGGGCAAAAGGAGGATGGACGCGTGATCTGATTTGCCGAATGGTGGGCGTGGGAGTGATTTGTATCCATCCTTGAAGGGGGAGTAACAGTGGTCTAAAACACGGTTCCCTCGCGTGTTGAAGCTAACATGTTGGTGGTATTTAGGTGCGATGCGCTTGAAGTTGGCTTTGTTAAAGTCTCCGGTCACAATAAACGCAGCCTCAGGATGCGCGGTTTCCTGCTCACTCACTGTCCTATACAGTTCCTTTAGTGCCCGGTCTGTGTCGGCTTGCGGGGGAATATACACAGCTGTGATGATGACCGCGGTGAATTCCCTCGGTAGCCAGAATGGTCGGCACAGAAGCATGAGAAATTCCAGATCAGGAGAACAGAAAGACTTGATAGAATGTACGTTCCTCTGATCACACCAGGATCGGTTGATCATAAAACATACACCCCCGCCTTTGCTTTTCCCTGAGAGATCTTTTTCTCTGTCCATCCGATGCACGGAGAACCCCGTGGTTTCGATGGCTGAATCTGGAATCTCAGCGGACATCCAGGTTTCTGTAAGGCAGATAATGCAGCAGTCCCTCGTGTCTCGCTGGAAAGAGATCCGCGCTCTCAGCTCGCAGAGTTTATTGTCCAGAGACTGAACATTTGCCAGTAAAATACTGGGAAGCGGGGGTCGGTTTGCGCGGCGTCTTACTCTGATAAGTACGCCGGCTCTCTTCCCTCTTCTCCGGCCGCGTTTGCGTGGTCGGACCGTCCAGACAAAGGGTTCCGCTGCTGTGTTTGTAAGCAGCGTGTCGTCACTGAAGAATTTAAAGTCCGGTTTTCGGTGTGCGATTGCCGAACCAATGTCCAAAAGTGTCTGTCTGTCGTACTTAGTAAGGCAGACAACATCCAAGACGAAAAACATAAAAACTATAAACAGAACAAACAAAAAACTACAATGTTTCACCGGAGCTCTCGACGTAGCAGCCATCCTCGGCGCCATCTTGAGGTGATTATCTTGAGGTGATTAAATTATAAAGAAGTCTCATAATATCCGTCAATATGATACGGCCCAACCTGGCGTTCGCCATAGTTTAATGCGTGTTGTACCTCAACGTTTTGACTCGTTTTGACATACTCGAGCCATTGGATGGATGCGTTTGAAAACGTCTTGTGTTGATTAATATATGTGTGGCTGTGTTAGAGCCAGCATGTCGCACGAAAGGAAATTTGTTTTGAAAATTTTCATACACACGCCTGGTAATGTAAATGATTTGAAGGGGTCAATGTTTGTAAAAATTTATCAATTTGGCTCTGTATCTCACACATGCGTCACGTAGGATAACAACATAATTTTTACAGTAAAACGCAAGCTCTTTTTTAAAATCAAACATTTCACCCGATACATCTTTGTACCATGTGTCAAATGTGACACGTTCGCTTTGGCTCATTGCCTCGTAACCATAGAACACCTTCGGAGGATAGAGACTAGGGATGGCGAAAACTAAACATTTTCTTGACCGACCACCGAGCCTCATTAACCGGTTGAAACCGGTTAACAGATTAGTTAAAAAAATATGCTGCGCTATTTGAAATAACAGCCGCAACTCGCGAGCCGCGCCTGCAATTTCGCAACTCTGTCGCATCTCTCTGCCGCTCTGCCTCCCGCTCTCACACACACACACACGCACACACGCACGCACACACACTCACACACTGTCCAGGCGCCGCCGCCTGCCTTCCACTCACGTCAATTTTTTTAAATCCCCTACAGCGCGAAACATGAGTCCCGCAAACGCGGCGCTGAGGAGCTTGTTTGTAATCGGAGGACAAATGGCTCCTTAGTTTCGAAATGGTTTGGGCACAAGGTGATCGCGTTGAAAATAAAGGCTATTGTCTAGCGTTAGAAGCTCATTTGAAACATTGCCGCGACTCATTTAAGATAATGACAGCTCCGAAGAGACGCCGCTTTAGTTCGAGGTAGTGCTAACAATAATAAAGAAAGATGATGATCAACACCTTATGTGTTACCACTGAAATGTAGATGTAATATATTTAATTTCATATATATTTAAATGTAAGCCCATCTTATGCGGAATGTTGTCTAATAGACTGCAACACGATAAAACCAATGGATAAAACAGGCACCTTCAGAATGCGTAAAAGACGCACCGGCCAAGGAAGGTCCAACACACTGTGTGCCTTCTAATAACGGACAGAACAACTGTGTCGTTCTTTTTGGTGAAATGGTCCCACACACTACTTTTCTTTGCACGCTTCATACTGCCGTCTAACCTCGAGTGTTTTATTTAGCCTGTTTACTTTTTGCAAACCCTGTGAGCGCGCAAACCCAAACGCTGTGACTTTGCGCCAAATGTTTTTATTGGTTTATTAAGTACAAACAGGCGAGTTATGATAAATTGAGTGTGAGGGATTTGTTCACTTCACACAAAAAGGTTTTGGAATGAGATGGCTAACTGTAGTAGCGTTTAGTCCACTGTCTATAATAGCCTAATTTAGAGATCACTTTTTTTTTTTTTAACCGACAACCTTGATCGGTTAACGTTGATACGGTCAACCATCGGTCAAACGGTCATCAGTTAACATCCCTAATAGAGACCGATATATTCTGCGTTTTCCGGTTTATTAAAGAGGTGAGGAAAATGACCCTTGCTACGTTGATCTAAGTTAAGGGCTGCTGGTATTTTTGCTAGTTTTAAGGGGAAAAATTGCCACAAATCGATGAACCATAGTTTAAACGTAGTATCATACATATATAGAATCCTGGAGCCCTGCATAATGAGTTTTGGGGTCAATCCCTCTCCAACAAGATAATTGATAATTAAATAGTTATCAAACCCTGATGAATTGTGGGCTATAAATGTGTATCCTTCATATTTTGGTCGTCTATAATGTCTAATTAGACTAGCTACACAATCTTCCCCTCCGGCTTCAAACGTCTCTCCTCCGTGACTGATGGCACAAACATAATTCGGTATATGTCTTCCATCTTGAACGAATGTTTCAAAATCATAATAAATATATTTTTCATCGTACTGCTCAGGTTTTAAAGGCTGAATGTAGCACTCATGAGTACCTTCACTCGACAAAATTCCACAACAATGTATGCAATACTCTGGAGAGCATTTGTGAACTTTTGTTAATTTTTTCAGTATCAGCTGATGGCCTATACACGACGTGGCATTTTGAACAAAATTTCACAGATTTACACTGAAATCTTTCATCGGGGCCTTGTGATTTTTTATGTGATTCGTAACAAAACCTGTTTTTACAGAATCGCAGACATTCTACACATTGTCTTGTTCTGGTCGTATACGACCGACATTCGGATGTCATGCATATTTTACGAGGCTCCTTTAAATCCGCTTAAATTTTTTATTAAATGAAATTGTCCCTCGTGGACAGAGGTGTAGTGGTAAAAAAAGAGGTGGGTAAACTATAAATTTTGGGTGACCGTATCGTGGTCACGGTAAGGTGGGCCACTGCCTACCGGTGTATAGCGTATCCTGATGATAGCTATTGTTCTCAGAGAGAACAAAAATATTTAAGAGAGATAGAGAGGGGAGGCTTATATCCAGGGGTCCCAATGCAATGCACTTGTACATAATGATTAGATTTGGGATTATTTTCATAGTCGATTAATCTGTTGAATATTTTCTCAAGTAATCGATTAGTTGTTTGGTCTGTCTGAAAAATGTGGATCAGTGTTTCCCAAAAGCCCAGGATGACGTCCTCAAATGTCTTGTTTTGTCCACAACTCAGTTTACTGTCACATATGAGAGAACACACTAGAACATATTCTCATTAAACAAGCTGGAATCAAAGAATTTTACTTTTGTCTTGAAAAATTACTCAAGGCGACTAATCGATTATCAAAATAGTTGTCGATTACAGTTTTTGCCAATTGCTAATGAGGCAGGTGCAGATTAACGACAGAAGGATGAATTTGGTGCCACATATTTTAATTAAAAGAAAACTCAGTTTCTGTAATTAAGAGAAGAAAGACAATATAAGTTGCACTGTAATTTCCACAAGTGTAATGGCTGCCGACATTAACAGACGATTTTGCTAAACTAAAAAACAATAAAACCAAAAATTTTCCATTTGAACACAAAATACACTGCATCATTACAGCTTTTTTTTACACTACCCACAGTCCTAAGCTTAACAGCGACGCCTCTGATTAGTCCAACTCGCTGTTATTACCATAGAAACATTTACCGTACCCTCGCACGGCTGTAGCGATAACAATAACTAGCTAGCTGACTAGCAAAGGGAGCTTGTTGTCACAAACTTTCAGTGGTTTAAATACCAGAGAATGCATATAATTACATCCAGTTATTTATCTGATAATAATGTATCCTGAATTTTACTGGGAAAAGGAAGAGGTCACTTGTTTATTAGTCAGTGGCATGAATCTAACCGTGAACCAAATTAACCCCAAAAATATAAAGTTTAGTACTGTTTTCCGAGCTCACTCACTTTGGGCTTGTAGCCGAGCCCGTTTGCTGGCATTTGGAGGAGGGCTGCTGTCTTGACGGCGCTTAAAAAATTGCCGGATATCCATGTTTGAATCTTTTGAACGAATCTTTGATATGACTCGGGACTACCGAGTTGTCTCAGAGAGTGATTCGTTCATTTTGTGTTGACCGCGCATGCGCATTACCCAACAAATGGGTTCTGATTCTGAATCGACAGGTGAGATCCGAGTCTTTTGTTCTTCCTGTCAGTCCCATAGACGGAAAGAGAAAAGATTCGTTCATTTTGCTGAACGAGACTCAAAGATCCGAGTCAGTAAAATGATCCGGACTTCCCACTACTCACTGACAGTTGCAGCGCAATATGAAAGACTTCGTCTAACTGTACAACCAATGAAAATGAACAATATGAAACTAAAACGACATAAGCTTAATTTAAAATGGCTTAGGAACTGTAGGCTTTTTAGAGGTGGATAAACTCAATTTAGAGGTGGATAAACGCACTTTGGAGGTGGGGAAACGTTATTTCCGAATTTTGGGAGGTGCGTAAGCGGCGTTTACGTGCGTTTAGCCTCCACTACATCCCTGCTCGTGGAGAAATAGATGGACTGTTTTTGGGTGTAATTCGTCTGTGTTTTTATGCCAGCGCCCCAGAACAATCCCTGTAAAAAACTAAAATTATTATGTCTAATTTATCTTCGAAAACAGATAAATTGTGGAGACCTATCTGTTCGTCTGTCTTAAAACCACATCCTGTGTGGATCTCCATCGCAGGTGTGTGTAACTTTTGATCTGTGAATTTGGGGTTGAGGAAATATGCTAGGCAGTAACTCAAACACATTTCATTATCGATATTAATCGGACTAAATAAATGCATTTTATTCCTACTAATACTCTCGCTGATAGCTATGTCAGTAAACTTCCTCCGTCCGCCCCCTGTTTTATCTCGTACAATTGATATTTGTAATGTTAAAGTTGCATCACCGGCCACATCATTATTACTCTGAGCAACTTGTTCAATCTGATTTATGAATAATGAAGGGTCGTGGTTATTATCAGGTCTTAATACTGCATTTACAGACCCCGGTAAACTTTCCCCAGTAAGGGCTATGTTTATGAAACCTCTCTCACCAGCCAGCTGTTGTGAAAAGTCAATCGTATCGTTAAAAATGGTATGAAGATGTGAATTATATTCTATTAAGTCAGTGGTCTGTATTTGACTGAGATCTAACGATCTCTGTAACTCTACACCAGGGGTCGGGAACCTTTTTTGACCAAAGAGCCATTTTTTCATTTTTGGTTAATGCATTTTTCCAAAAGAGCCACAGTAAAAAATAATATTAAATTATTATTAAAAAACATGCTTTTTTTCCCCAATAAAATTTGAACAATAGTAATTATTAGGTCCATAACTAAAAACAAACACATATGCAGCAAACAATAAATAAGTTGCAATATGGAATTAATTGTGCAGGGCTTTGTGAGGTTGAGTTATAAATCCTCTTAGTGTTTGTGAATGCACACAGTGCTTACATCTACTGTGTTTACGTGAATACTCGGCTTGGCATTTTGATATATTTCTGTAGCCTATTAATTTGACGTGCAGCCGAGGACAAAGCTGTGCTTGTCCGTGTTGCACTCGGAGCATGTGCACAGCATCCTGTCAGTAACTTATCACGCTTTCGCGACTTATCACGCTTTTATAATTTATTTCCTTTTATAATTTATATATGAAATCTGCGTGGATTATCATAAATACACATTTATTTATCACAAGGGTCTCTACGGCAAAAGCGAAAGTACCTGCGAGTGAAATGTTTCGAAATGTCTCTTTTCACAGCAGACCACCAGTTTCAATAAAAGGATATATTAACGTTTATATAGCCTACTTTTACATTTGCGCTGCTGTTCTAAAAATGGTTTTCGGTTACCTTTAACAAGCCACAGCTGCTTGAATCCCAGAGCAGAAGCTGTTACCACAGAAACTTAAGTGGGTATTGATGCTGTCGCGACTCGTGACACTCGCGAACAGCACTGAACACGCGCGGCCGGTACAACTTGAATATTAACTATTATCATACGTTTCATTAACGGTAGGCTGTACAACAAGGGAATTGTAATTGGCTGCTTTTTTCTGCAGAGAGCGGATCTCTGTTGATGTGTCTCATTTTTTTTCTATCGATCATTTGTTGGTAAAGGGTGAGAGACCTGAGCCACATTATTTTTGTCAAAGAGCCAGGTGTGGCTCGCGAGCCATAGGTTCCCGACCACTGCTCTACACCATTAAAACGCGGTCGTGGTGTAATGGTAAAATCGCCTACAACGCCCCACTCACTCATCAGAGCATCTATTTCCGCACGACTTAACTCTGTACGTTGCCTTTCACCTCCACGCATTCCATCACCTGTTTGTACGCTCTCATTTTCATCATTCACCCCTGATGCTATCCAATCATGCTGCTCAGATATAATATTATCCAATCTTTCCATATTAGACAAATCATCAGTATCTATACCTCTCAATTGTTGATGTATCAAGAGGCGGAGTCACTCGTTATTCTCACCAGCAGGTCTTAATCTTGACCGAATTATTTGATCACACTGTGAGTCGACTCTTGGTCTTTTAGAAGACATTTTTTAATTGTGTGAAACAGAACACTAGTATTAAATATAAGACACAATGTACTAATGCGTAAAACAAAATTACATACAATCTAGATAAAACTAACAGAGAAAATAATTAAAAAACAATAATATCCAAACAACTTATGTACCCGTCGACTGTCTTTGAATAATATTTAACCTTTCAGAGATTAGCGATAGGACAGTGATGAGCAGTGAATGCTCATTTCTCACCTCTGATAACTCTCGTTGAACTGATGACAGCTCATTTCGTAATTGTCTATTTTCTCCCAACAGCTGGTCTTGACCAATACCAAAGGAGTCGACCGCACTTCTTAAGCTGCGTTCACACCGGACGCGATTCGCGCGAATCGCTCAAGTTGAAAAATCTGAACTCTGGCGGATATTTCGCGCCGCGTTAACCAATCACGAGCTTGCTCTAGTAGTGACGCATTTACAAGCGGAGGCAGAAATCCCAACAACAATGGAGGACAAGATAATGGTGGCCGTATGTGGAGACCCGGAGCTGTACAATACATCATCCTATCACTACAGGAACAGGAATAAAAGGAATAAAAAGGATCTTGCTTGGAAGAAAGTGAGTTATTGTGAGTTATTGTGAACCATTGTGAGCCAAGTGAGCCATTTCACAACGAAACAGGAGCAGAAAAAAAAGAGCCAGAGCCAGCGGCAAATGTGAGAAGGACTAGCCGAGGGAAGGCGGGTCTCCCCGGGTACACGAGCGCTGAGCGCCGCCGATCCCCTGGATCTCACAACTCCGAAAACACCAGATAAAATGCTCAAATAGGCACTCTTTTTATAAATTAACCACAGATTTGAGCTTTAAACAACTATATTATCGCCTGAAAAAGTCTTTAAACTACGTTTTGTCGCACATTAACCCTCAGAGCCCGACGGCATCGCCCACGACGTCACACGGCACCTCCGATAAATATCGATATTATTTCATGAAACTTTTATCGATTTTCTTACCGTTTTTTCCAGCAGAAAGCTAACGAGCTAGCCATCACGGGGGTGTCTTTGGTGTCTTTGTAGCCTTTACAGAAGGTTTTCTATCCAGCCTGGAACATGTGCATCTTTTTGGAGTTGTTCAGCAATAAATCAAAACGCTTACATCCAAGATATATCCACTTGATGTCCATAATTTATAAATTTTCCGTCATTTTTGCCGCTAGCGCGATGCTAGCTGCCATTTTGGATGAGGGTTTGACCAATGACAGGCTGATCCGTCATCCACGTTGGTGTGCGTCATTACGCATGAACCACAGCTCTGTTATTGTGGATAAAGAGAGACGCACGGCTAGTGTTGAGGAGAGAGAGAGAGAGAGAGAGAGAGAGACGCGCTGCAGTTTTGAGTAGTTTTGTGGAAAAAGTTTGAGGAGAAGTTCCTGATAGGAACTGTTTTGAGGCTTGGCACCAGTAAATATCCAAAATCCAAAGAGGCCAAAAGCGCCTGGACTTTTTTTGGAAAAATGTAAATAGTTTTGGTTCTGTATAAGTTATCATGTTTATTCCTGAGTTCCAGGACTCCAAAGACTTGAACAAACTGTTTTCCAGAGGAAATATGCTTAGCTTTTATTTATTTGTGTGTGTTTTCAATAAATATTTGAGTGATTAAATTTCCGTTTTATGTTTTCATTTGTCTTTATGGTCCCATAACTTATTTTACATTCAGGTGACATCAATGCAACACAAATATACTGACAGTGCAACTTGTCTTGAAAAAAAAGAGGTGTGTCAATTGTCTGTGCACAACAGGGTTGATGTTTTACAAGCTTTTTTAGTAAATAACACCAGGCGGAAAATTAATTGTAAAAATACCCTTAGGTCTCTGAGGGTTAATAGTAGTATTTTTTACAAAAAAAACTCATATAGGCTCATATAGAGCAGAAGCCCCGCCCATGACGCGAATTCGCGTCTGGTGTGTAGTTGTCACACGCGTTTTTCACGCGCGTGAACTCAAAATGTTCAAGCGTCCACCTTCGCGCGATTAGCGCGAATTATTCGCGCGAATCGCGTCCGGTGTGAACGCCACATTAAGTTGGCACTGTGCTGACTCTGTGTATCGATTACTCTGTGTAGAAGCTCCACAGTACCGCTCTGGGATTGCGCAACAATATTTGCAGTCTGATGGTAGCTGAGTGGTAATGTTGCGATTTCCAAAACACACTGGAAGCTTCTGTTTACTGCGCGCAAAGTGGCAGTCCATGTAGTTCTCCCACATTAAACAGAGGTCTGAAGCCAGGGTCATTTCGTTCATCTGCGTCGCTGCTATCTGAGGAATTCTGTTCAGAATTGATAGTTTTCAGAACAGAAGATGAGCTTGAGATTGTAAAAATTCCTGTAAACCTGTTTCATTTTCGTCTTGGTTGTCTTCTAGAGTAAAAAGAAAAAAAAAACATAATTATCTTATTTAATTAATAGACTTATTTAATATAGATAAAATATAATGAAACAAGAAATATATCTTACTGTCTTCCGAAGAAATCGGACTCTCATGAGAATATTTCTCCAATCGTTTCTTACAAGAAGATGTAGACGTAACAAATGGACTCTCAGTGTTTTCTTCTAAAAACAATATTATATTAATAAAAAATTAAATGAATAAAAATATTATTAGACAAAAATACTTTTTTCTACTTACTGTTATCCGAATAATTGAATTCTTCTCCATAAATTTCCCTCAGTCATTTCACACCTCTCTGTAACCTTTCGCTGCTGCTTGTGCAAGGAGAAGGTGTGTGTTCCAGGTGTTGAACATTGGGGGTTGAGTATGGCGTCACGTCTTTGTACATCTGATTGGCCGGAGTTGGACTACTACCCAAAGGTCGCAATGGTTGTTCCGCTGGGTGGGTGGGGGTGCGAGAAAGGAGATCGGGTGCGATTTCTGTTGAAATATACATACGAGTTGAGTTGAGTTTTTTTAAGAAAAAAGATAATTAGAATAGATGACAAAATATATTCCCTACCCTCTAAAAAAATCATCGGGCGATACACCCTCGGGGAATGATGTGTCATCTACAAATAAAAAAACATTTATTAAGATATCTTCTCAATTTGTATAATTTATAATTTATGTTGGAAAATATACTTACATAGATCAATCAGAACTTTCGCTAGATCAGCATGAAAATATTGGTCAGCCTCTTCTCCTTCACGATGATTTGAAGACATGATGTAGATGTTGCAGGCCCCGCCTCCGGAGACCCGTCAGACAGATTACTGTAACAAACAGGATGAAATGAAAAGGACGAGAGAGTCGCATCTGCTCTTTTCACAGCTCCTCTGTTAATGTGTTTATTTAGTGCACAATCAATTTCAAGTGCATACAATCACTTTTAAAGCTTTGTTTCACATCCTGTTCTCTCTTTCCATCACTTTAGTGCCACAATAGATTTCTTTTTACCATTTTTCTTGTCTCAAATCTTCCATTTATCTTTCAATGACACCTGAACACTCCATAGACATTTATTACACATCAATATTAATTTTTATAGAGACAGCCTGAATTAGAATTGGTCTTAATAAATATATATATATATATATATATATATATATATATATATATATATATATATTATAAAAGTGTATATTTTAAACCACTTCCTTCTCAAAAATACTGTATAACACAAGTTACTATTTTTTTCCCCTCACATAGGAGCGCATTTGCAATAAAAGAACACAGATTGAGTGGTTTTTCACTCTTCTCTCAGCGACTGGTCATGTGACCACCAAGCGCGCCAAATGCGATCGCAGAATGAGCTTCTCAGAGACATTTAACGCTCTATTTTACACATTAACTCGAACAATTTAACATTTTAAAACCCAAAACCGATTCATAAAACTCTATAGTTAGATATAATGATCACTGGAGCATATTTAGATAATTTTCCTCAAGTTAGAGAGAGAACATACATTACAAAACAAAACGTCATCAGCTAAATCACATTCAACACTGTACCTTCCACAAACATCAAAATAGTGCAATCACTGTTATTAACGGTTTCTCCTATGATGTCCGTGTTTTTTACCTGTAACAAACAGGATGAAATGGAAAGGACGGGAGAGTCGCGTCTGCTCTTTTCACAGCTCCTCTGTTAATGTGAGGGAGCATGCGCAGTTCACCAGTCCGTGTGATTCCCTGGTCAGAATGTCAAAGTAAGAGTCCCCCTTTTTTTTTGTCCATATAACTCAATATACATCTGGTTCATTTGCACACTGCATAGGAAAATAATGTAATTTTTAAACTTATAGCAATATACAGAGTTGAGGAAAAAGAAAAAAATACACAATTGTATACATACTTTGTGTGTATCACATAGATTAGGACTCAAAAGTTATTCTCGTCACTCCTTCAATGATAAAGGTATGAATGAATTCCGCTTCTTTTAAAGCTTTGTACGACGTGTTTAAAACAAATTTTCCCGCTTCATTTTTCAAAGGAAACACCCTTTATCACAGCGTGAATTCAAAATCGTGATTGTACGACAACATGTGTTTGTTGAGATATCCGCTTAATAAAAACTAATTATCATACTAAAGACATAAAATAGAATATCCGCGGAGCTAGGCCTACTCAGTCACGAAGGTGTGTGCGTGCGCGTGTGTGCGTTTATGCGTGCGTGTGTAGGAGAGAATGTGTGTGTGTGTGCATTTTTAATCTAATTTTGTGTTTTATGTCAAATGCAATAGTTTTTTAAACAATGTTTTTAAACTAGTTTGTGTTTTATGTCAAATGCAATAGTTTTTTAAACAATGTTTTTAAACTAGTTTGTGTTTTATGTAAAATGTAACAGGTTTTAAAACTAATTTTGTGTTTTATGTAAAATGCAATCGTTTTTTAAACAATGTTTTTAAACTAATTTTGTGTTTTATGTCAAATGCAATAGTTTTTTAAACAATGTTTTTAAACTAGTTTGTGTTTTATGTAAAATGTAACAGGTTTTAAAACTAATTTTGTGTTTTATGTAAAATGCAATCGTTTTTTAAACAATGTTTTTAAACTAGTTTGTGTGTTATGTAAAATGCAATAGTTGTTTTAACAATGTTTTTAAACTAGTTTGTGTTTTATGTAAAATGCAATAGTTTTTTAAACTAATTTTGTGTTTTATGTCAAATGCAATAGTTTTGTAAACAATGTTTTTAAACGAGTTTGTGTTTTATGTCAAATGTAACAGGTTTTAAAACTAATTTTGTGTTTTATGTAAAATGCAATCGTTTTTTAAACAATGTTTTTAAACTAGTTTGTGTTTTATGTAAAATGCAATAGTTGTTTTAACAATGTTTTTAAACTAGTTTGTGTTTTATGTAAAATGCAATAGTTTTTTAAACTAATTTTGTGTTTTATGTCAAATGCAAGTTTTTTAAACAATGTTCTCTTACGAGAGGTTCTCTCGTATTGCGTAAGTTCCTTACGCTACACTGTAACCCTATACTGTAAATTTACAGGGAATTTCTCACAGTATTGTACTGTATTTCCATAAAGCAGTAATATACTGTATCTTTTACAGCACATCTGTGAATATACAGCACTTTTCTGTATTCAGCCCGCTAAATTCATAATACAGTATCACACTGTAAAGACATTGAATTGTGGGATTGATTTCTTTCGCGCTCATTTAAGATCAGATGCGAACAGAACAGACAGCAAACTCAACTTGTCAGCGGCACTCAACTGAACAGAATCATTAATCCTGTAATCATGTTTAAACCCGTGTATATCTGTGAATATGTGAGCAGTTTTTACGTTTTTTTTGTGTGCTTTGGTTGAATCAGTTCGCGTTTCAAAACATTACGTTAGTTGCCTGTGACGCAGCAGACAATGGAGGACGTTTAACATTACATGAAGACGGGAGGAAAAAAACGTGTCATCTGTAGAAGACGATGAGGAGTTTAGAGCTTAAGAAGATGGAAAATTGTTCGACTGAGTATTGATACGGTAAGCCAACTACGTTTTGCGTTCGCATTTTGACATTGTTTACACGAATTTGTTACCGCGCAAACAATCTGTTCTCACCTCTTTACCAAGATAAGTTAATGCAATATTTCACATAATATTCAACATTTACCATGTCATTTGTGTGACCTGCTTTTGATCCTTATTTTCTTCCCTCCGTTTCAGGCTTGTATTATAAACCGAAGACGGTCCAGTGCATGTAAACAAGCAGCGCAACGTAAGTGCTTAGTAAGCAAGTTCACATCAGTGCTAGTTATAGTTTGTAAACAAAAATGCTATGGTTTAAGTTCTGTGATCGTGCTTTTGAATCATTGTCAGCATTTTGCCAGCACATGAAAATCCATCATGTTCCTAATACTTTCAAATGTGGTATTCCATAATTTAGTTTTTCAAAAGCAAACCAACGATGACGTTCGGAGCATACTCTCCAGAGGAGAAGTTAGATGGTGTATCTTCAAGCAGATGTAAGTAAGGATTATTCAACAAATCTCATTCATCTGTAATGTTTTATGTTTACTCATATTTGTGCTGTCCTTTTTAAAAATTGTTTCAGGAATTTGCAAATCCATCTGATGTCCAACAAACTGTACATTTGCCAGAGAGTCCACGCCTTATATTTCTTGGTATGTAAAAATTAAAGTGGTAGTTTCACCCTAAATTGAAAAGCAAGTTATCATTTACTCACCCCACTGCAATTTATTATTTTTTTATTCATTAATATTTTTGTGTTGTTTCCAGTCCAGATGTCTATTAAATGCTTCTTCATGTAAGAATTTTTAGATAAGTTAAGTATTGTCTTGTTTTCTGAAGAAAAAAAAAAAACATTAAGTGAGTTTATGCTTAAAAGCATCAGAGTTCTTTTAATAGTTATGCAGAACTGTGAATAGACAACTACATAGAACATTCTTTTAATTATTCATTTATTTTATTTTTCATTTACAGGTCAGTCTCTGAGCAACCAGCGCTGGATGTCAAGTTGTGTGTGAAGGAGCACAGCCCAACTTCATCACTGGCCTGGCAGCGCTGTTTGTCTCCTTCTATGACTTCAACTTGCAGTACAAGGAAGAGGCCAGCATGCACCCTTGAGTTTGTTCAGAGGTTTGTCATTAGCATATTTGCCATTAATATATTTTAGATTGAATTGTCACTAACCTCATCTTGACAGCATATGTTAAGGACTTCATTTTTTGTTCACAAACGTTTTGTACAGCTGACTACAGGGATGAACAACATGGTCCTGGTTTCACAGACAGGGCTTATTTTAAAGGGATTGTTCACCCAAAAATTTAAATCCACCCATGTTTTACTCACCCTTAAAGGGTCAGTTCACCCAAAAAATTTAAATTCTGTCATCATTTACTTGCCCTCAAGTTGTTCCAAACCTGTATGAGTTTCTTTGTTCTTCTGAACACAAAAGAAGATATTTTGAAGAATGTTTAATCAAGCAGAGAGAGCAACCATTGACTACCATATTAGGGGAAAAAATACTATGGTTGTCAATGGTTGCTCTATCTGCTTGGTTACAAACATTCTTTAAAAATATATTTTGTGTTCAGCAGAACAAAGAAACTCATACAGGTTTGGAACAACTTGAGGGCGAGTAAATAATGACAGAATTTTCATTTTTGGGTGAACTAACCCTTTAAGTCATCCGGTGTGTATATGAATTTCTACTTTCAGAGAAACACAATCGGAGTTAAATTAAATAATGTCCTGCAAATCCAAGCTTTATAATGGCAGTGAATGGCTGGTTCAGAGTTGAAGTCCCAAAACAGTGCATTAATTTATTATAAAAGTGCTCCGGGGGTTAATAAATCGACATGCCTTGTGGGTCAAAGTTCACTCTTTTGGCGCAAATCAATGTTTAGGGCAGTCTGCATGATGCAAGTTATTACAGTTAATGTTTTAAATATGTATATTTTTCTTACACAAATGCATCAATTCATTTAGAAACCCTTTATTAACCCCCGAAGCTGTCTGGATTACTTAAATATTGGATGGATGCACTGTTTTAGGTCATCAACTTTAAACCAGCCATTCACTGCCATTATAAAGCTGGTAAGAGCCAGAACATTATTTAATATAACTTCTATTGCACTCGTCTAAAAGAAAAAAGTCATATACACATAGGATGGCTTGAGGGTGAGTAAATCATGGGCTAATTTTCATTTTTGACTGACCTATCCTTTTATGCTAGGTGTAGACCTTAGTAAAATTAGGGTATTTAAGCACCTTTTATAAAAATTTCTTTTTTTTTTAATTACTGGTGTGCATCTTGAGACAAAACAATGGCACAGACATTTTAAGATATGTCAGTGCAAGTTGTGTTCAGTTAAGACCGCTCAAACACACATTTTAACTGATGTTTAATATTATCACGTAGTCTTGCAATTGAGTTAAAGTATTGAAGTCATAAGGGATTCTGGCAATGTGCTGCATTTATGGCTGCATTTCCAATGATACTTAGATGGGACCTGATTAACGACCTGATGAGGGGATGATATTGTTAAGCTGTGCAGTGTAACCAGTGCAGAATTTTTTTTTAATTGATCACAACATTCAACATTGCATCTTTTCATGTTGTTTAATTTTATCCAAACAGACTAGTCGTTAAAACAGATAGCTGGTGACTTTCTGTCTGTAACATTTAATCTATAAATTTAATAATTTTTTCTTCTTCTGTGTTTTTTAGACGTTTTCTTGACATCAATCCAGAACGTGGATCAAAAACAAAGAAAGGAAAAGTAACTTCAAAGAAAACTGGCCATGTTGTGCCAAAAAAGAACATTTCAGGCAATTTTATCTTAATCTTTTTTTTTTTTTAATAAATGTTTTAAACCCCAAAGAATGTTGTTTTCTATTTCCTATTGTGACTACTGTTATGAAACTTTAAAGTATAATATTTCTAATTATGTATTTTAAAAAAGTATTGATGTAGAGAACAGTTTAATACTGTAAAATCATGTGATATTACAGTAGGATACAGTATTTGATAATTACAGCACAGTACTGTAAATGCTGTTTACAGTAGCTGTCCTGTAAAAATACAGTAAGTGGCTGGCAACCCAGCTGCCAGTATTTTACTGTAAATTTACAGCATAAAATTTTACAGTACAGTACTGTAAATACTGTTTACAGAAGTTGTTCTGTAAAAATACAGTATGTGGCTGGCAACCCAGCTGCCAGTATTTTACTGTAAATTTACAGCGAAAAGTTTTACAGTGTACGGGAAAGTATTCTTTCTTCGAGATTTCTGAAAACCCAAAATAATCCTTAATTTTGTAACATTGTCTTCTAGAGAGAACCGAGGTTACGTTATGTAACCGAGTATCGTTTTTAAACTAGTTTGTGTTTTATGTAAAATGCAATAGTTTTTTTAACAAATCTGAATGGATACATTTGCTTTTCTCTAAATTATTGATTTCTTTAACATCTTAAAAATGTCTTAAGATTTTTAGAGAAAAAAATGCAATTTTAACTTTTCGATGCTTTAACATTTTAAAAGTGATAAAGATTTCATAATGAAATTACGTTTTCTTTAATAAAAAAAAAAAACACTGACCTCATCTCTGAATATGTCTTTATTATACATTTCTTTAAAAAGTTTTAACACCATTTAGAACTTCTGTGCGTTGGAAAATTTTCCCATGCTTCAGATGTTCAAGCCATAAGAAGGCGTGACACAAGTCCAATTTTCCCACGGTCCACATACAGCCCCCATAAGGGAGGGGTTAGCGTGGGAAAAGGGGGCGTGGCTTAAAGGGCAATAAACGGTGCCCTCTACTCTCTCTGATGGGTCTTATGAATATCTTTTTAAGAATTGTTTTTTGTGTTATGATTTTAAAAATGGTTACTTTTAATGCTAGAGGGTTAGTAGATACAAGGAAATTTGAAAAAGTTATGGAAATGTGTAAAAAAGAAGATGTAATTATGTTACAAGAAACTAACTGAAAAGACGTACATATAAATGAGATCAGCAAAAAATGGAATGGGAAGATATTATATAATAATGGGGATGATAAATTTGGAAGAGGAGTTGCAGTGTTAATAAAAGAAAACAGAGATATAGAATGTAAAGTTGTATATAAGGATAAAGTTGGCAAGTATATAGCGTTTGAACTTGAATACGAAGAGAAATTAAGAAGAGGAAATATTTTAATGTTTTAAGGGGAATTTTAAGGAAATATAAAGAAGTAGTTGTTATGGGGGATTTTAATGTTGTTTTTAGTAAATTGGATATGGCAGAAGGAATGGTTTACAAGACAGATACAGGAAGAAAAGAGTTAAAAGTGCTGATGGAAGAAAATTATTTGATTTATGTATGGAGGGAAAGGAATGAAAAGAGAAAATAATTTTCAATAAGGCAAATAGTGGGGAATTTTATGCGTATAACAAGAATTGATTTTATTTTATATAGAAAGTTATTATTTAGATAAAATAAGGTATGAAGAAACAAGTTTAAGTGATCATAAACCTATTTTTATGCAAATAGATTGGAATGCAGTGAAAAGAGGACCGAGAGTATGGGTTTTAAACACAGAGGTTTTAAAGAACGAAGATTATGTTGTAAAGATACAAGAAATCATTACAAATGAAAAACTAAATGGAATGTACAAAGAAGACAAAAGAATTTGGTGGGAGAATGTGAAGTATTTAATAAAGCAATTTTCTATAAAATATTGTAAGATAATACAGAGGTGTAAAAAGAGTAAGGAAAGAGAAGTAAGAGAACTATTAGAAAAAGAATTGAATAAGAATGAAAAAGATATACAAAAAAATAAAGGAAATAGAGGAAAAGCTGAAGGAAATAGAAGAGAAGAAATATAACGGGGCAAGACTAAGAAACAAAGCAAAGTACACAGTGGAAGGAGATAAATGTACAAAGTTTTTCTTTGACTTAGAAAGGAGAAGGGGAATGGTGGAAACAATTAAAAGAATAAAGACAAATGGGGAGATAAAAAACAAATGGGGAGATATTAAAAGCCATAAGCGCATATTATGAGCAGTTATTTAAAGCAGAAGGGGTAAAAGAAGAGGAAAAACTAGAATTATTGAAACAAATAAAGGCAAAAGTAGGAGAGGAAGATAAAAAAGAGTGTGAGCAAGAGATAAGAGAGGAGGAGATAAAAAGAGCAATACGTGAACTGTAGGGATGGGCGATACCAATCTTTTTTTTCTCGATCCGATACCAAGTACTTTCAAGACCAGTATCGTCGATATCGATACCGATACTTTTATTAAATATTGTTATTTGAGTGATTTTATAATACATTTTGAAAGCCATTGTTATTAATATAAAATAAACAGCAATAGACATTACTCCTTTTTTGTTACATTTATTTCAAATGACTGAACATTATTAATCAAATAAACATTTAACAATTTATATAACAAAAATATTGTCACAAACCATTTTCAATAACGGTCAAATAAAGTTTCTACATCCACTATAAAGGTTTTTGTGATGGAACAAGAGCATGATGAACATTTTCCACCGGTTTCTGAACAGCTCTCTTGGTTTTGAAAAAAGAAAAAGAATGTCTGTGAAAAGGAATTTGCACTGAAATCCAAACCAGGGATAAATGTGAGGCGTACCACTTCAAAATATTTAAATGTCAAATGAACTGAACTTAAGTTTGAATCATAAATTTTAGTTGGAATCTACATTTCTTCATGTACTGATACACAGCATTCTTGTGTAATCCATGAAACTGACACAGATTTGTAACTGCTTTATATGTTGACAATTTTTCCCTTTTAGCCTGTTTCTTCTTTGACTGATCAACTCCCCTGCTTTAGAAAAAATTCTCTCAGAAGGGACAGATGATGCAGTGATCCCAAGATATTTTTTTGCTAGTTTGCTGAGAGCTGGGAAGGTTTGCTCATGATTTTTCCACCAAACTAACGGGTCTTGGTTTCGGGGGATCACCTTTTCCTCAGCATAGCGGCGCATTTCAATTATAGAACCACTGCTTCCTGATTGTTGTTGTTGTGCCGACAGAACATGAGAGTCAAAATCCTCCCATATGCCTCCAGCTGTAGCTGATGCAGTACACGGGGTCATTGGAGGAGTCACTGATGAGGCACAACTTGCTGTAGGTACTGAGACAGACCCAGGGAAAGATGTTGAGGTAGCTTCTGGTGGTGCAGCAGCTAAGTCTGATGTGGCCAAGTGGACATCCTGCATTTCAGACAGGAGTCGCTTTTTCACAACTTCTACATGATCTTTGTCACGAAATGCAAGGTGCTTAAACCTAATGTCAAGGAAGGTGCTGGCAGCGAGACTGTGTATTGTTTCAACCCCACGGAATCTGCGCTGACATTGCTGTGCCAGTTCTGTGGCAAAGGAGCTACCTTGACGCTTACTGGCAGCAGTTGCTTTAAGGAGCAGTGTAACTAGGGGAATGATCTTTGAGACAGAAATGTGTTTTTCTGCTGATACTTTACGTGTTGCCTCTTCAAAAGGTTTCAAGGCCTCAATGGTCAGGTGGACAACAGACTGCTCTTCATTTGTAAAGCACAGGTCACTCTTCTTAAGTAGACAGAGGGCTGTGGTAACTGGAAAAAGGATACAATGTTTCTGCATTTTTCCAGGAGGTGAGAGATCTCAGGAGATGCTTTTATGGCATCTTTGACCACCAAGTTTAACGTGTGGGCGAAACATGGGTAGTGCTTCCACCCAGCCTTATGCACTGCAGAAACCATATTTGCACCATTGTCTGTGACAACTGCAAGTACCTTTTGAGTTATGCCCCATTCTTCAGATATTCTTTTCAGCTCTTCACTAATATTGTCAGATGTGTGCTGTGCACTGAAATGGCAGGTTTCTAACACACATTCCTGCATTTGCCAGTTGTCAATAAAATGACAGGTCACAGTTAAATATGCTTCTGTGGACCTTGAAGTCCACATGTCAGTTGTGAGAATCACATGGTCAGCTTGTTGTAATGTTGCCATTACTTTGGCTTTGCAGTCACAATACATTTTGTTTATTGTACCCTCCATCAACTTTTTCCGACTTGGCATTTGATAACGTGAATCAAGCGTCTTGACAACTGCAATAAATCCTCTGTCTTCTACAATTGAGATTGGCTGCAGGTCCCTCACAATCATCTCTCCTATGCTTCTTGTAATTTCTGATGCTCTCTGGGAGTCATCTAAAATATAATACATAAAGCTATGTTACAGACATGTTAGTAAATATTTATTAGGTTTACTTGACACTTGAACTATAATTTATTTAACAAACCTTTTTTTTTAAATAAATAAAACATATGAATGTCCACCATAGGATACCAAGTACCCTAATATAAAAAGATATAGGCTAATGAAAAATGTAAAATACTGTTTAAATTAAAATGTCCAGTATAATCAGTATATTCCTAATGAATAACTGTATGTAATCTTCATATTTGAAACGATCTGTATTTTATAGGCCTGGATTATATAAATAAACGTGACTAGACTATTTTATTAAAATAATTCAATTTATGTAGGCTAATCATCACATGGTACCTGGATAATGCCTGCCTCTCTGAAAGGATTCTGCTAAAAAACTCTGCCTCGAGCCAGAAGATGGGGGTCGTGTCTCCTCTGTTCGCCTCAGCTGTACTTCTTCGTGCTCTTTAGGGTGTTTCACTTTCAGATGTTTTATCATGTTTGTGGTATTGCCACAATGGCGAATTTTTGCTGACAAATGTCACATGAAGATTCATCATTGTTAACTGGAGTGAAATAACTTTAAAAATTTTAAATAATAATATTTTAAAATTAAAATAATAATGAAATAAATAAAAAATTTCTTTCAGTCATGACCGCAGCAATGCATTCGATTCTGCGCTGAGCGTGCTTTGACTGAGTGAGACATTGCGGCGCTCACCACTCTGCCGCTGACATGAACACATGGTTAAATATTCAACCATTTTTGGAAGAAGGAACATCTCAGGTATGTAACATGACATTTATTTTATAAGTCTATGGATATATTAATACCGGTGATCTGAGTGAGTGCTGTTTGTTTAGTTTGGTCAATTTCCGCGACATTAGCATTAGGTCCCTTTACTCAAATTAGCTCGCCTCGACTCGCTCGCTCCCGGTAGAAACCTCCTGAACTAACTTCACCGTTAGTTAAGTTGGATAGAGTAAGACGCGAACTTCACCGCGGCCCTGAACGGTCAACACCGAAGGAATCATATACTAACGTAGACAAACTCAGCAGCAGCTGTAACACCGCCGCGGGAGTAAATTAGCTGCACATCGGCTCCTAGCTGGATTATTTCAGACACGGATTTGTTGTCAATTATATCAGAACCAGGGCCGTTGA
Organism: Romanogobio albipinnatus; assembly: GCA_023566225.1. NCBI lineage: Eukaryota > Metazoa > Chordata > Actinopteri > Cypriniformes > Gobionidae > Romanogobio > Romanogobio albipinnatus. The sequence goes on along the minus strand of CM042248.1, from coordinate 15,321,704 downwards.
TCTGAACGTCATCTCATCGGCTCGCCTTGTTACCTCGACAGGTACAGTCACAGTTACCTTACAGCCACAAGGCACGAGATTTTCACAATGGAAAAGCAAACATGGGGAATACAGTTGAGGCAAGGTGAACTAGTAACTAATGGAAAACCACCACAATGACGATAGCTCAAAAATTTTTAGCATCATTAACATTGGCCCACTAGACTAACATTAGACTGTAAAAATAAACATTAGTAGCCCGGTCAGCTTCCTTAGCTCAGGTTATTATTGCATTGATTACCAGTCAGGCTATTGTAACGTTATTATGACTTCTGTTTTGCTGTCTTGCAATTGACAACAGGTGTGGGTGAAGTCTTGGATGTCTATTAAGTAAATAATGGCAGCAAGACCATCTACATTATTAAGGCTCATGTGAGTATAACTTGCAAATACACACACACACACACACACACACACACACACACACACACACACACACACACACACACACACACACACACACACACACACACACACACACACACACACACACACACACACACTTACTTTGGCTCGTTCTCTCTTCCAACAGTTATTTTGTAAATTGTTTGTGCAATACCATTGTGTTGATAATATAGTCTTCACACAGACTATCTATTCCAAATTATTCTAATATTCCATAGACAGTCTGAACCGCTATAGGGAGTTGATTGGCTAACATCCTTTAACTGTTTTAGATGGTGTAGCATACATACAGTATATTACAAATATTTGCCTTTTTTTTTCTTCTGTGTTGAGTGGACCATTTTCTTTGTCTCAAATTATATATGGCTGCCTGGCATACTGTATGAAATATTAAAATAATAGTAATTGGAATTTGCTGTGTAATTTACCTTTTGTAACGTTTACATTTTTATTCCCTAGCCCAATGCCACAGCTGCTGATATCCAGAGAGAGACCCTGCCCAGTACACCTTGCTTAATTGTGCAAGGTATATTCTTCCCTTTTTTGTTTAATAGCACTGTGCTGGAATTCTGCATGCCAACATCGCCACTTGTGTGTGTTTATGTCGTGCAGTTTTCTAGTGCTCTTTTAGTTATCATATTGTAATGCTTTTCAGGAGAGACACTATGCGGACAAGTGGATGATGTCCATGGAATGACATCAACTTGCAGTATCCTAAAGAGGCCTCAAGAACTCTTGAATTTGTCCAAAGGTATGTTTAAACTGTTTACACACTAATAAAGAAAATAGATCTCTCATTCTCATATGGAAAGTCCCATTAATCACTTCCTTTTTGTCCAGTATTATTAGGCTCTATGATATACTATATGCATTGATGTCAATAGACAGGTTTCCATCCAACTCATTTGCTCATTAAGTGCATTCGTACAAATTTGGCACACTGCTAAATACCTTAACCATACTTTACGACTTTCATTAATTAATTAATGTCAAATTTTGTGATGTTAAACTGCTGTCTGTCAGACTCTTCTGTTTAAATAAATGTCCTGCAGGGGAATGAATACCAACTCTAGATAGAACAGACACTTAACGGCAATAGCTGGGTCTCCATCCAACTTTTTAATGTACATTTTACCCATTTGAAAAAGAAATCCTGACTGGAAACTGTTCAAATTCACATAAAATATTCTAATGTGAAGTTGTTGTAATATATAAATTGTTAATGTTAAATTCATCAAGGTAGTTTTCTTCTATGAGCAAGTAGGAATTGGGTAACTTTTTATTTTTTTACACTGTATTCATCAACAGATATGAAAACTTGAATTTTTTTTTTTTTTTCTCTCTCTCTCTCCCAGGCGGGCAGCAAAGCAGAGAAGAGACACAGGCTCAACACAACTGTCTGCACCCTCTTAAGAACTCCTGGACTTTTGAGTTGATGGGCTAGTAGTGGTGTGAGCCTTTATAGTAAACCCCCCACCTCCCATGTTCCCCTGATGATGGGCTCTCTGGACATCTGGAAATGAGCTGGATTCTCCCGTGAGACTGTAATTTTTGTATGAAAAAAAAAGTGGATACTTTTATAAGTGTGTAATGTGTTGTTGAATAGTGTGTTAATAAAACAAAGAAAAGAGGCCATTGTATTGTTGTTAATTGCGGAAGACAGAAAATTACAGTATTTTATTGTAATATTTACAAATAACAGGAATATTTCATTGTAATTCTGTCCTGTAAAATTACAGGAAATTCCTGGCAACTGAGTTGCAGTAAATTTACAGGAAATTATAATAAATTACAGCATTTTACTGTAATAATCACAGTAGTATTGCTGTATAAATACAGTACTTTATTGTATTAAAAAAAAACAGGAAAAATACTGTATCTTACTTGCTGTAAATTTACGGCAACTAGTTGCCAGGAATTTCCTGTAAAATTACAACAAATTTTTAACAGTGAGTGTATGGATTTGGAGAAAAGTTTATTAAATGGATTACAATTTTATATAAAGCAGCAATAACAAGAATAAAATGTAACAGGTTTTTAACGGATTGTTTTAAAATACACTGTTAAAAATTGCTGTAAAAATACAGCCAATTTCCTACAGTAAAATACTGTTATTTCAATAAACAGTTTAATCCTGTAAATTTACAGTCTATGTTCCATAAATTAATTACTTGCGGTGAATTTACAGCATTTATGTGTAAACCCATTTGTTTCTGGAAAAAACAGTTTTGGACTGTAAAAAATATCACGTGGGGGCGGGGCATCTTCAACTCGGTTTATTTTCGAACAGAAAGCAGTCAAACAACAGCAACACTCCTCTAGGCTGTTTTAAAGAAGGACACTGTTCAAGGTAAGTTTATTTATTTGCTGTTATTCTATTTTGTTGCTCCTAACCTGCAAAATCGCCTTTAAGTTGCTGAGCGCGAATCGCGTTGCAGACAGAGCTCTCAACGGCATGAGGCCTTTCGCGTGCTAATGAATGTTTTCTGAGCTCCGATTATTACTGCAAATTCTTTGCTTGGTTGAAGTTAAGTTACCATTTAGAAATTAGTTTGGCTTTCTTTTGTAGTAACATGAACCCTTATCTCGATTCACATGAATTTCTGATTCAGTAACATGATGCTAATCTTACCAGATGCATTAATGTTATTCACATATATCATGCACATAAGATGGAGAATAATTACAATACTACTCGAAATATCCAGATCCAATTAAAATTTAGTGGTCATTTGTTTAGTTTCCATGCAAATAATGTAAAGCTGTTAAAATTCCCAATGCAAAATAAGATATTTATATATATATTTTTCGATTTAGTTTGAGTACCTGCGTTTTTGTGAGATTCACATGTACATAGTATTAAAAAGTCAAAGAGGTTGTTATAGGCGGATATTCTTGACTGCACTTTTCGGCACGAAACACGTTTTTGCAGGCAGACAAGCTGAGGCATTTCACTATTCAATGTTCTCCATGCTCTGACGTCAAATATCTTTGCTTGGTTAAAGATTAAATATTTATTAAATAATAATTTTCTTCTTTTTTTTCTAGGAATCATTCACTTGATGTGTTTTACTGAGACAGTACACAGCCCTATTCATTGGTGAGTTTCACGCATGTATACTTGCAAACTTTGTGCAAAAGCATGCAGTCCCATTTGATTTTTGTGTAAACTGTTATTTTAAGTGTTGTGTATAATTTGAAAAAAATAATAATAATAATTTCAGGGAGGGCAGAGAACTGTACTGAACGCTGGATGATTACCCTAGGGTCGTGTTGTTTGTGAGGACATACAACCACGATTTCTGACTGCAATTGCAACAATGTTTGCAATGTTCTATGTCTTCAATCTTCAGTATCCAGAGACATGTGGCACATTGAAATTCATTCAAAGGTATTTCATCACCTTTTATAGTACCCTTTAAATTGGTTTATTATTTTCTTTTATTGCTCCCTAATTTAGCAAATGTATATTTAATCCAATATTTAAATTGATAAAAGGTAGATTTTGTAAGTTTTCTCTTTTAAAGTGTGTGTGTGTGTGTGTGTGTGTGTGTGTGTGTGTGTGTGTGTGTGTGTGTGTGTGTGTGTGTGTGTGTGTGTGTGTGTGTGTGTGTGTGTGTGTGTGTGTGTGTGTTTTATTACCCTTCGACGATTCGTTGGGATAAACCCTGAAAGAGGTTCTAAGACCTGCAGAGGCAAGGTGGTTTCAAAGAAGACCGGAAAACTTGTCAGCAAGAAGTCTGCCACTGTCAATCCCAAAGTTGCTTCTCTCCTTAAGAACCTCATCGATTTCGAATGGAATTTCGTCTAGGTAACTAAACTTAAATGCCCATTGACACTCACATTTGTGCAGCTTCCTAAAATAATCAACACCGCTTAAAGGATTAGTTCATTCCAAAATGAACATTTCCTGATAATTTACTCACCCCAATGCCATCCAAGATGTTCATGTCTTTCTTTCTTCAGTGGAAAAGATATTAAGTTTTTTGAGGAAAACATTTCAGGATGTTTCTCCACACAATGGACTTCAATGGCAACCAGAATGTTGAAGGCCAAATCAATGCAGTTTCAAAGGACTTTAAAGTGCTTCAAATGGCTCTCCTCGATCCCAGCTGAGGAATAGGGTCTTATCTAGCAAATCCATCTGTCATTTTCTAAAATAAAAAAATAATTATATACTTATTAACCACAATTGTTCATATTGTGCTGGTCTCCGACGCGCCAGGCATGAAGTCCTCACATTAGAAAGGTCACGCGTGACATCATTAAACATCCAGGATACGCACACGAAATTACAATTTTAAACAATAAACAGACACAAAGACATAAATATGTCATTCAACATGCAAAAAAATGTGAACGATCCTCCTTCTCCATGCTGGTAAACAATGGGGTGGTAATTACTTTTGACCTTTCCAACGTGATGACGAGTTGCAGACCAGCACAAGACGAACAATTGTGGTTAAAAAGTATATACATTTTTATTTTTCTTAGAAAATGACCCTATATAAGACCCTATTCCTCAGCTGGGATTGAGCGGAGCCCTTTGAAGCACTTTAAAGTCCTTTGAAACTGCATTGATTTGGACTTCAACATTCTGGTTGCCATTGAAGTCCATTGTGTGGAGAAAAATCCTGAAATGTTTTCCTCAAAAAACGTAATTTCTTTTCCACTGAAGAAAGAAAGACATGAACATCTTGGATGGCATTGGGGTGAGTAAATTATAAGGAAATTTTCATTTTGGGGTGAACTAATCCTTTAACTGCATTCATATTCAGTGGTAAGAAAGTATCTGAACCCTTTGGAATTGGATGATTTTCTGCATTAATTGGTCATAACATTTAATGTGATCTTCATCAGTCACATGTATAGACAAAACAAAGTGTTTAAGCCAGCTACACAAACAGTTATAATCTTTCATGACTTTACTCAACACATCCCATTAGCCACTCTCAGGGCTGTGTAATAACAATTTAAATTTGGTAAGTGACTACCTTGTTGTTATCTCTATGAATCACAAATGTTGTTTTTGGTATGTGATGGTTGTTCATGAGTCCCTTGTTTGATCTGAGCAGTTAAACTGCTCAATGTTCTTCATAAAAATCTACCATGTCCTGCACAGTCTTTGGTTTTCCAGCATATTCTGCACAATTTAACCGTTTACAATAGTGACTGACTGCATGATTTAAAGACCCATCTTTTCACAATGAGAACTACTGATGGACTCAACTATTACAAAGGGTGCCAGGGGAGGATTTTATTCTGAAGAACAGTGGACAGTTTAACTGCTCAGAACAAACAAGGGAATCATGAACAAAAACAAAACAAAAAAACATTTATGGGTTATTAACAACAAGAAGTTAACTAACTGCAGCACTGTGAATGTTTAATGGGATGTGTTTAGTAAAGACATGAAAAATTGTAATCGTTTGTGTGTTGTTAGCTTAAAGGGCTAGTTCACCCAAAATATTCTTTCATCGTTACCTACCCTCATGTGATTCCTGCGATCGTGATGGTAATTCATATGACCCCAGTGGATAAATCAATGCTTTTTGAAGCCAAATGATAGGTCTGTGCTAGCCTGACGTTGTCATACTCAATTCTAGTCAGAAATTGAGTCTGATACTGCTCCGTTGGGCTGTGATTATGGGGCGTGTTTAAACCGAACCAGGAAAGACCGCAATTGGATAGACCAACAACCAATCAGAGCAATGGAGCGACGCATAACGTTAGTTGTCAAATGTCAACAGAACTCAACTGCACTGTGTTGCCTAGTCAGCGCGGTTGAAGCGACCCCAATTATGTGACATACAGACCCAGGAATGCGAAATTTAGCAGGCAGTTCAGCCAAAATAACACATATTTTACCCCCCAAATGCCATTTTTCCCGGAGAACCCCCCTGGAAAGCTATTGGGCTTGTTTTTGGCTAGTTTTGAATAGCAATTGGGCGAGTTTTGCTGTAAAAACTTGGCAACCCTGTCTGCACGCACGCTAGAATAAGTCACGTTAGAAGAAGAAGATGAGTGTAAACGATCTTTGCCGGTGTTGTAAAAAAAGAATTTAAGGATAAACAGAGTACTTACCAACACGATCATCATTTCTGAGAGAAATAAAGGTGAACGCATATACGAACAAGTTCTCCGTTTAGGATTAGAACAAATTCAACCCAAGCGCCTTTGATGACGTGGATGATTACGTTACTGTTTATCATCTGTCCATCATCGTCTAAAGCCCGCCCTGACAATTTCATTGGTCCGAACAGTTTCTGTTCGGGCATAATTACTTCTCTATGGATCAAGTCCAGACCGAACTGCCCGTGCAAAAAATTTTGTGGGCGGGGCTAAGTTCGTCTGGCATCCAGGCTAGGTCTGTGCAATAAAATAAAGAAAACCTAAAAATGCTAAATTAACTATAACTCATTACTTCCAGTCTACTGTCATATGAGCACTTACGAGAGGGACATTGTGACGTGATGTAAGTGCATTGTGAAAGCTTGTTCGAAAAGTAACACAGAAGCAAAGATGACGACACTTCGCATGAGCTTCACAACTTTTCTTAGTCTTATGACAGTAGATTAGAAGTAATGATTTATAGTTCATTTAGTATTTAAATGTTTTTTGTTTTTCTTACATAAAAATAAAGTGAGTTAAAGGTGCCCTAGAATGATTTGAAACAACATTTTAAATTGTTCTCTGGTATCTACATAGAGGGTATATGGCTTATTTAAGGTCAATAATTGTCCAGATACGGTTTTACAGGTCCATTTACAACTCTAGAAATCTTCCCCAGGATGAAATGGTCTGTTTTTGCCTTATTTGGAAGGGCCATGAATATTAATGCGGAGTTCTGCTCTGATTGGCTGTTTCACTGCGGCTCAACGATAGCAGGCACAACTTTACTGACCCTCTTGACGATGGAGAGATTAGGCATTCAACCTTATATATATATATATATATATATATATATATATATATATATATATATATATATATATATATATATATATATATATCAATCAGTATATAATCATACTTCAGTTGTCAAAAATATAAATAAAGAAATATCAAATTACTATCGTTTCAATTTAAATGGTGGAGGTGGTGACGTTAGCTAGAAGGATCGAGTGAGCTATGTGTAAGCAACTAAACTAACATAGTATGTTACGTATCTATGGTTGCATTTACTAATTTATGACAACACTGTCATGAAATAATATTAACCTTTGTCATTAGACATACTATTTAGTTATGTAAGCCACTTGGATTATCCTATTCAGAATAATTCTTACCATATAGCATCTTGCGTTGGATATAGACAACAACAGGAATATTATCGTTAATGTTGTCTCTCTAAGAAACTTTCGATTTAATCAGAAATGGTTTAGACAGTCAAGAAGTGGATAAAATCATTGCTTGCAGGAATATGATTGGAATTGCCCCTTTCTTCAGTGTCAGACGCTGAGCAAAGCCTGCTTGATATTGTCCCAGGTTTGAAAACTGTCTGTGGTGAAATGGGCTGAGCAAACTAACAACTCTGAATTAAATTGTTGCGGTATCCGATTATAAATACACATCAACCATGCCTGTTGACATGTTTTATTTGTGGGAAGAGTATGAAACGTCTTCACATCCCCTGCACAGCCTGGAACATAACATTGGTGTCCATGATCTGCCATGATCGCTATCCTCGCGTCAGGCTTACTGCTGCAGAACTCCAGTTGATACGGCGGCTGCGCAGTTTCGCCAGATAGTGAACGTGCTTGCTTATGAAAATGTTGGGGGGCGTACATATTAATGATCCCGTGTATTGCATCACTGCTGGTGTTACGTTGAGATTTGCCTATTTTTCCGTGGTGTTTTTCACAAACGAGATTTACATATGAAGGAGGAGGCAATGGTGTTTGAGACTCACTGTATGTGATTTACATGCACTGAACTCCTGTTATTCAACTATGGCAAGGTTAATTCGATTTTTCATTCTAGGGCACCTTTAAAAATATTAATATTTTTATTACACACTGTGATAAAGGTTCGGTTAGACAAGGAAGGAAGAAGACAGGGGTCGGCGTGACTGGGACACGTGCTTTTATTAACACTCATATCTTGCAAAAATAAATAGCGCTCGTGGGCGCAAACAGGTCTCCAGACTTCACTCTCAAACTCTCTCAAACAGTCACTGTGTCGTGTGTGCGTCGCAGCAGAAGTGTCCCAGTCCCTCTCTCTCTCCATCTCGCTCTCGCACCGGCTTTATAGGTCTCTCCACGCCAATTACTGTAATCAGAGACAGGTGTATTTAATCAGCGCTCAAGCCGCTTACTCACCGCTCGGATCCTTTCCTTCTCTCCGCCCGCAGACCTCGCGAAAACCACGCCCACCTCACCACACACACATCTATCGTTTGGCTTCAGAAGACATTGATTCATCCACTGGGGAATTAATGTCAAGATCATTGTGTTGTTGTTTTTTAAGTGTCAAAAGAATGGCAGCCAATCAATGCCATTGTATGGACTCAAATATTGTCATGTATAATAGCATGATGGTGAGTAAATGAGAATTTTTGGGGTGAACTATCCCTCTAAGGACATTGTGTTTGTCTATACTTGTGACTGGTGAAAATCAGATGACATTTTATGACCAATTAATGCAGAAAACCAACCAATTCCAAAAGGTTGAGGATTCACAACTTTTTCCCACTGTACTCTCAAATGTACTTATTCTGCTTTAAACATTTGTTTGCACATATAACTTAACATATCTCTATACATATACACACTTATAATACACACACTCAATCACTTAACTATCTACTCCTTTCCGGCTAACTGGAAAACACACAATCACTTTCTTTTACACACAGCTAAACTTTCTGGTCTTGTCTTGACCCCATAATCTTTCTGTTAAGATTATGTTTTTGATGTTTTTCCTCTATGCTGTAACAAACATACATCTTTGTTTGCTCTTTAAGATTAGTTTAGTACATTAACATGATCATTTTATGTCTCTTTTAAAAGTTTTCGCCGAGTATGTGATCACTAGTTTTTGCCATGTGCTTTATTTTACCACTAAGATTTTCTTGATTTTCTTTCTTCTCAGACCTGGATTTCCTCTCAGACCAGATGTGTCAAAAGCTGATGTGGGACGTGTTGGATGTTTTTTGCCTCTTACTACGTTTTTTTTCACCCATTGGTTCTCTTGATTATGTCCTCTCAGATCCGGACTTCCTCTCAGGCCAGCTCTTTCAAAAGAAGGTTTGGGAGGTTTTGACAGTTTTTTGCCTCTATCAAGGATTTTTGATCCATTGGTTCTCAATGGTTTCCTCTCAGACCCAGACTTCCATGTTGGCTGTTTTTAGTTTTTGTTTTTTGCCTCTTTGTAAGGTTTCTGTTTTTGCCTACTGATTCCTCTAAAACAGTATTTAAGGAAAGAAAGTCAGAGAAAATACATTTTAAAATGCAATGAATGTATTGTTAAAACCTGTTTTAAATAAATGGCAAAAAATGTGCACCATAATCTATTTCTTTATTTTTCCATTGAGTAAAAAGTCTGTTTGGAATGTCTGTATACATTATGGTACATGTAGGGATGTTAATAGATATCAGACAATATAGTAAATAGAAAACAGTATTTATATATATTTTATACTGTAGAATTATAGCTGGAACCATTGCTGCCAGTACTTTGTGAAATTAGAGAACAGCCATAAAAATTAAAAACTGTAGAATTACGGTAAAGGGCTGGAACCACAGCTGTCAGTACTTTACTGTGAAATTACAGCATTGTTGAAACCGTAAAAATACGGTAAAGGGCTGGAACCACAGCTGCCAGTACGTTACTGTGAAATTACAGCATTATTGAAACCGTAAAATTACAGTAAAGGGCTGGAACCACAGATGCCAGTACGTTACTGTGAAATTACAGCATTATTGAAACCGTAAAATTGCGGTAAAGGGCTGGAACCACAGCTGCCAGTACTTTACTGTAAATATACGGGTGAATTTTTTACAGTGTAACTAGGTCAATAAGACAAGGCTGTCCATTATCGTCGCTTTTATATTCATTAGTAGCTGAACCATTGGGATTAGCTGTAAAAATAAATAAAGGCATAAGAGGGATAGATGTTGAAGGAAGTGATAAAATATTTCAATATGCAGATGACACAACAATAATAGTTAAGGATATAGAGAATGTGAAAAAAGCAATGGAAGTGGTACAGATGTTTTGTAGGGGATCAGGAGGCAAGATAAATGAAGAGAAAACAGTATATATGAGATTTGGACGAGCGAGTGTTTTAGCTGATCATTTTAATTTTGAAGAATCAAAAGAAATAAAGATTTTAGGGGTTTTAATAGGGAAAGATGAAAAGCATGTTAAAGAAATAATGTGGGAAGGAATATTAGGAGGAATTGAAAGAAGGTTACATTTAAGTTTGATAGGGAAGGTCTTAATTTTAAATGTTTTAGCAGCGTCTAAGTTATGGTATGTTTTATATGTGACTTCTATGCCAATGTGGGTGGAAAAAAGGCTGAAAAAATGTTTTTTGGATTTTTTATGGGGCGGAAAACCTGCAAGAATTACTCATAATACTTTAATAGGAGAGGTAGGAAATGGAGGGATGAGACTGATAGATGTGGAACAAAGAAAAAATAGCTTAAGAGCTAAAGTAATTGAAAAGTATTTTGATGAAGAAGGTGAAACAGCCTGGAAAAAGACAATGGAATATTTTTTAAACAAATGTGGGAATTTTAATTTGGGAGACAACATTTTATGGATGAAAACTAAGAATTGGATGGTGGAAGGATTGCCAGATTTTTATAAAGAACTGATGAGTGCTTGGGGTAATGTTTTAACTATTGTTAGTTTTAATCCGCATGGTAGAGAGAGCATTTTAAGTCAGCCTTTATTCCTAAACAATGGCATTTTATATAAGGGGAAAAACATATTTTATAAGAAATGGTGGGGTGTGGGGATCACAAGAGTCAGAGATGTTTTATATGAATTTATAGAGGGATTTTTACCATTACAGTATATAACAGATACTATGGAAGTGGCAAAAGAGGATTTTAATAAACAAGAAATAAGAAATAAATATGAAATACACTGTAAAAAAAGTCAGTAAAATATACAGCAAAACACCGTCAAATTCCAACGGTACTGGAGCGTAAAACCAAAAACTTCCTTTTACTGTATTAAATAGATTGAATAACCGTTAATTGTGAGACTGGATAAAACTTTGTTTTTTACTGTAATAAAATGTTGAAATTATAAATATTTTCTGTGAAAACAAATAAATATGCATACATTTTACAATTAAATATTGTAATGTTGAAAATGTCTGAAAACCTTAGATTTTACGGTATTATTTGAGTAAAACTACATCTTTTGGGGTTGTGCACATTGGAATTCACAGTATAAATCTGTAGATTTTTAAACAAACAAAAACATTCATTTTTACAGAAGCAAGATGTTAAAAAATAGGGTCCACCGTAATACAACCAGTAAATACCATAAAAAAGGCAAATATCAGCAGTAAAAGACAATAAAATTGATAGTATTTTTTATTTAAAAATTCAGATACTGATATACAGATTAAAAGTTAGGCCTGCAGTATATCATTGTTAACCTTCTGATAAAAAAAAAATCCACAGCAAAAGAAGATGTTTAAAAATAAAGTTCATAAAGTTCAAGTTCAAATAAAGTTTAAAATTTATTTCAATAATCTTTTTAAATTATTATTTTAAAACAACTTTATGTTGTTTCACGCCATATTATCAGACCACCTTAAAGGTATACTATGTAACTTTTTTCGCCACTAGAGGGCGTACATTCAAAACAACAACAATGTCTTAGCTTGATGACGATGTGAATGAATGTCGTCTTCAACTCCACCGCTGATGGTAATCAATCACACGGGAATCAGAAATCATGCTCATGGATGAGGTAAAGTAATAGTTTTATAAATGTTGCGTTTGATGACATGATTTTCTTTCACTATAATGAATTAGCCGCAAATAAAGTAAGGTTTAATACTAATTGGTTGTCATAGATGTTACTGTATTTCTCAAATTCAATTCAAAACTAACTTTTTGGTAAAACAAAAATAACAAAAAAAACCTAAAGCTACAGTATAAACAACACATTTACATTTACCAGTTCTTAACATGCCTTGAAGTATTCACAGTGAACATGACCTCACCATGTTTCACATCATATGCATCAATAAGACATTCAAACAATAAGACTAGCACTGTTGTTTGATATAAACAAATCACACGTTTTCTGTCAGTAAAGGAATTAAACCAATTACTCACCTGTCTATTAAACACATGCAAGATCGGCGTCTCTGTCTAGTTTAAGTTTTTCGCAAAGTTCTCTCCATTTTGAAAATGCCACACCGATGCTGATCCTGGTTTTATTTCTCTTCTTGTCCCAAAATCGTCTTGGGTCATTTGGTTGACCTATACATTGACATTTACGTTGATGGGACTTGTCTTTGTCGACAGAATCAGCTGCAAACGGCAAAGAATAATTGTGTTCCATAACGACTGCGCGAACTACCGGTAGTTGCTTGATAGACGCTACACCGTCCGCATTTGTCCACGAGACCATATGCTGCCATGGTTTCTACGGCAACCGAGCGGAAACCGAGGGTAATGCGGAAATGACGCCATTGACTGGCGACTCCTTCACTCCTATTCACACGTCCCGGTACCTCGGTTAAAATCGCAATTTTCTCACAATTTACAAATAGTTGGAAACATTTGAGATATTGTAAGTACTCAACTGAACAAAATATATAACACTGGTCTAGTGGTTTATGGATATTTTACTACTAAAATCCTACATAGTGGACCTTTAAGTGGGTCCGCCTTAAATTTTGAGATTGTGTGATCGCTGTTGATTGGCTGCTGGTAAACTGTGTACAGACTTTTTACGTTCGAATTGCAGAGAAAAAATGTTTTCTGGTAGCAACATTGTGCAGTATGAGCGAACCATTTCACCCAAAAAAGGGGAAGCAAGGCAAGACGTGGCTGCTGCGGTCTGCAGGCGTGACTTCTGATCAAACCTCCTCCTAAAGAAACAAAGAGCGACATTACATTGCGGGATGACGTCACCTGAAAATGACGCTGCTGAGCTTGCAGGAGACTTTTTGGCTTCGCAAACGGACGCAGTTTTGAACTCGTATTAGCGCCATTTTTAGCTGCTTGGACCACAGCATCTTCGGAATTTGTAGACATCCTGGCAGCTTACAATTAATTCGAGGTGAGGTGAGTACATGCAACTTCAAGTTATCTCTGTTATAAAAACCCACCAGCCCAGCTTTTATAGATAATTTTAGGAGTTCGTTTTTATGAGTGAGGTTGTGAATTTACTTTACATTACTGTGGCGAGGGAAGCATTGCTTCTGTGTTTGGCGTGCTTAATTTGCTAGGGAGGAATTACCCAAGTACATGGAGATCAACCCAGTCTCACGGCAGTTCGTGACATAATCACGAAATTTTATCTATTGATTCGTGTTCATGGACACGAATTTCCCCATTTTTTCGTGTCACTCAGCACGACTTTCAATCTAATGTATTTCAATGGGACGTATTTTTCGTGCCTGCACCACGTTTTTCTTTCGAGAGCACAGTCTCGTTTTTTTCTCAATTGTTATTCATTTTGCAAACTTTAAGAGATACATTACTCAACATTGAATCAAGAGATTTTAATCCTCGTTTTTATTGCTTTATATTCGGTAGGCTATACTCAACATTAATCTATTTATTCGTGTCCAAGGGCACAGATATCCTTCTTTTTTTTTTCCGTGTCACTCCCCAGCAAACAGGGGACGTCCCCCGGACGTTGCGAACGTCCGTTTAGGTCCGCAGTAGGTCCGCTTTGTAACGTTCGCTGGCGGACGTTCGGAGGACGTCCCCATTTGATCCGCTTTATAACGTTCGCTGGCGGACGTTCGGAGGACGTCCCCATTTTATCCGCTTTATAACGTTCGCTGGCGGACGTTCGGAGGACGTCCCCATTTGATCCGCTTTATAACGTTCGCTGGCGGACGTTCAGAGGACTTCCCCATAATATACGTTCGCTGGCGGACGTCCCGATTTGGTCCGCTTTGTAACGTTCGCTGGTGGACTTTCGGATCTATATTTGATCCGCTTAACGTTCGCTGGCGGACGTTCCCAGGACATTTGTCCAGGCCAGTTTACGAACGTCTATTTCTCTCCTCACCTGCCATTTCCATATGGGATAGCAACACTTGCAAAATCCAGTCGCCCATATGCATTGTCTTTTATCATCAGACATGACACAACTCAGACAAACGAAAAATGTAACTAAAATAAACCCGTATTAGATTTTTATTAGGGGATTTGTTTATATCTTAAAATCCCTTAAATTAACTGTGATCATGGAACGTATGCAACATATATATATATATATATATATATATATATATATATATATATATATATATATATATATATATATATATATAGTAAATTAACATTTTAGTGCAAGTAAACTATAGGCCTAAAAATATGATTTGAATGAATTGTAGGTCTGTTACAAATAACTTTCCTGTTACACTTACCAGTATCACTATCATCAAATCGCGAGTTTGTTTTCAGCAGTAATTTAAACATCAAAACACAATACCCTGCAATAATATAATTAAACATAGGCTACAATTTATTATGTATTACACATGCATGAAGGAAATAAGGTTGAATCTCAGGAGCTCTAAAAGAATGAATCGACTTCAACTGAGGAATGCAGCTAAAGAAAACGTGAAGAATGAAAAACCACATTGCTGGAAAGAAAGTGGAAATAACAGGTAAGAAAAATATAATTTTCCTATTTTACCTGGTCAGGTGAAGCGATTATTCAAGAAAAGCGATTATAGGACACATTTTTACTGCTTAATACTTAGAGCACAAGCTCAAATAACAAAAAAAATAAATTTTGTGTGTTGTTGCCGTTGAAACCGTCTATAGCCACACTGGGAGACAAGCAAATATCGATCAAATGAACCTGACCGAGTGACGTCATGTATCCATGGCAACGCTTAGCTGCGTAGAGACAGTTAACGGTCCTGCCGGATTTCCTCAGAGGCGGCTTTGAGTGCTCTTTCGTCGGTAGAAAAGGTATTTATAATTTTTGATTAGTATACATTAGCTACCATAACCATTATTAATCTTGTCATGTTTAAAATATGAAAAATTTACCTTTTAAAACGTTTGCTGAAGTTTTCTATCGTGTAGTAGCCTACAGCTGCTAACCATTAGCACTTTGAAGCTATAACGGTATGCTAAGCTGAAATGAGACGACATTATCTGATATTGACAAATATAGGGATTAAATATCGAACTTTATACAGTAAATATACTGAGTAGAAAGACAAAGCCCAAATTGGGACAACCGTTATCTTCCAATATGCGCTGAATATAATATTAGGCTAATTTGGACCATGGTCTATCGAAATCAAAATAGTCAACAGTCTTTTTTTTCAATGGACAAACGATGATACTGGACATAAAATCATAACACTACTGAATGTGTTCATTTTGTTGTTTTAGGTTAGAAGCCAAGTGGAAGAATTGCCATCGGACTAACCCCACGGCTGACAACCAGAGACGCGCGCACACACACACACACGCGCGCGGGGAAAGAGCACATCACCTTTACAACTGTTCAATTAAAATAAATGTACTTTGTTCCTTACAATTCATATGTGTCTGTTTTCTTTGGTTTGCCGAAATATAAAATAAAATGCTGCTAAAGTGAAAGTCCCCTAAACGTCCCAAATGACCGCTGGACGTCCTGTGAACGTCCTCATGAATGTCCGGAGGACGTCTTTGAGGACGTTCGCGGGACGTCAAGAGGCCCCTACACATTGACGTCCGGGGGACGTTCGCTGAGGCCATTTAGGGGACATCCTGGGGACCTTTTTTTGTTAGCTGGGTCAGCACGACTTTCAATGTATTTTAATGGGACGTATTTTTCGTGCCTGCACCATGTCTTTCTTCCGAGAGCACACTATTTTTTTTTTTTTACAATTGTTATTCATTTTGTAAACTTTAAGGGCTATTACTCAACATTTAATCGGGAGGTTTTAATCCTTGTTGTATTGCTTTATATTCGGTAGGCTACTCAACACGAATTGGTTCGTGTCCAATAGCACGAATTTTCTTCTTTTTTTCGTGTCACTCAGCACGACTTTCAATCTAATGTATTTCAAAGGGACGTATTTTTCGTGCCCGCACCACGTCTTTCTTTGCAACATGGTCTCACCCCTATTCGTCACTTGACAACGGAGAGGGTCGTCCGATCTTTGAATTTTGAACTTTGATTATTTTTCTAACACTAACTCTTTTTCCTCTCTTTTTTATTTAATTTTATACATTAAAATTACATAATTACAGGCCGGTATATTTTCTATATGCTTAAAACATTCATCGTTAATTTAGGTGGGATATTTGATAATTTCCCCCTCACGTCCATAAGCCGACGTTGAGGGTAGCTAGCTGAAACCCTTTTCTAATTCGGTAATATCACGATTTTTCCTCTCTTTTTAATATAATTTCGGAATACATTAAAACGACATAATTGCAGGACTGCATATTTGCTGTAGGCTTAAAACATGCCTTAATTTACTGTGGGATATTTTATAATTGTCGATGGTATTTCAATTTGAAATAGTGAGCCTACTTTGCTTTTTTTTTTTTTGCGCCAAAAAAAGAAAAGAAAAAAAGAATAGCCTACTTTTATATAACTTTCATCTCAATACTGATTATGAAGTTGTAATAAATTAATTATATAGCCTACTGCAGAAATGTTTATATTACTTTATGGACATATCCTTTGGCAAAGAGATGGATGCATTCTGGGAAGTGATATGTGTTTAAATGTAATGGCTACATACTCGTGTTTCCTTCACTTGGACATTTATGCTGACCCCTTTAAAATTGAGCACGGATATAAAATATTAATACTGTACTTTTTAATTATGATTGATATTTTGGCGCAATTTTGTGCAACACGTCACTGTGTGCGACCATCGCAGAAACCATTGCCCAGCGCGATTCCACCACGGTAAGTCGCTTACAACAGTTTAATAAGCAAGATGAATTCATAAGCATTATTTACACGTCCAAAATTAATACAATTACGAGTTTATAAAAAAAAAACATGTTCTAGGCCTAGATATAGGTTCTAGATATATGTAGGCCTATATATATATTAATAAAAATTTATTTAAAAAAATGTTACGTGACTTTTAACAGTAGCACAGGAAATAGGAAGAACGTGATCTGTATTTATTTATCCTAAGCATTTATAAGAAAATGGGAATCACTCACTATTAGGGTACACTTTTTATATCTTATATCAACATAACACTACGTAATTAACATTTTCTGTTGTTCTCCCTGCAGATCCTGTCAAACATATCACCTCTCGAACCTATCTGAACCTGCTGTTTAAAACCCAAAGGCACTTTTAAGAGCCATCTCTTCATTATTTTCTATATCTTACATCCTCTCTGTTCTCACTATCTATATTTCTGTCCATCTCTTCAATCTTTATCTATCTCACGGTCTTTATCTATTGCTCTTTCTTTCCTCCCTGTCTGTCTTTGTCTACTTGTCTGTCTTACCCATCTTTTGTCAGCCTGTCTGTCTGTATCTGACTGTCTGTCTGTATACGACTGTCTGTCTGTATCTGACTGTCTGTATACGACTGTCTGTCTGTATCTGACTGTCTGTCTGTATCTGACTGTCTGTATACGACTGTCTGTCTGTATCTGACTGTCTGTCTGTATCTGACTGTCTGTCTGTATACGACTGTCTGTCTGTATCTGACTGTCTGTATACGACTGTCTGTCTGTATCTGACTGTCTGTCTGTATCTGACTGTCTGTCTGTATCTGACTGTCTGTCTGTATCTGACTGTGTCTGTCTGTATCTGACTGTCTGTATACGACTGTCTGTCTGTATCTGACTGTCTGTCTGTATCTGACTGTCTGTCTGTATACGACTGTCTGTCTGTATCTGACTGTCTGTATACGACTGTCTGTCTGTATCTGACTGTCTGTCTGTATCTGACTGTCTGTCTGTATCTGACTGTCTGTCTGTATCTGACTGTGTCTGTCTGTATCTGACTGCATTGCAATGGCCACCAAGCATAAACTTGATTCAAAGGATCCCCACTACCAAGAGGGGAGACGCATGGCTCTGGAGCTGAAACATGAACACATTCTAGCTGAAGCCAAGGTTAGAGTTTTTGTACACCTCAATCATTTTATAACAAACATAACAAATTAAAGTAAAACATGATGAGGAATATGTAAGAATGATGAGTGCAGAAGATTTAAAACAGGTATATTGCATGATGCATCCTGCCATGCTCTGTGACGTGTTAATAAGGGAATATAATAATAATAATAGTATATCCAGATCCATTCCTCTGAGTTACAGAGACTTGGAGAATCTATTCCAAGGCTCATTTAAGCTGTTCAACACCTTACTAACACACTATGTTGTGTTTTCCTTTCACAAGTTACCTGCCTTTTGGTTACCGTACTTTTATCAACATCAGTCTTACAAGAAATATTCACTCCAATACACAGAGAGCAGCTGATGAGAGGAAACGTGTAAGAGACCCTCCACACACCTCTAAAAGGGACTCTGTAGGACGTGGTAAGCCGAGGGGGAGGCGAGGAGGGCGACGCCAAGCCTCCACTACAGGTTATATCTGGATTATTTGACATTTGTTGGAATTTACTATGACAATGTTGGACCAACTCAAATTAGAACAATGTAATTGTTTATTGAGAGTTTAAAATATTCAAATATCTAAAAAGACATTAAAAAGTAGATAAACCTTTCAGTGTCATTATTGTAGAAGACACTACCAAGTACTTAACAAACATATGTCTGATTTCATAAATTGTTAAGTATATAGTTTGAAAAGAAGAACAAGAATAGAGTGTGATAGCCTAACTTGTTCTTATTCTTCTATTACTGTTTTACAGCCACATACCCCACGGTTGATTGCTCCCTGTCATCCAGTGTGGAGGTTCCACTTGCTGCAACCTCAACAAAACTAAATCCTCAAGAGGAATTTGGTAATTCACTGTGATGAATTTATGCATGTACAGTATAAAAAAAGTCTCTAAAAAAATTCTAATACTGATCAGTTGACTTTTAATTGTTCCTTATCTACAGTAAATGATCCCTTACCGCTTTATTTTTGGATTTTCTTTACAGAAAAAAATATGGAGAGGCTCTCTGATATTTTGGTGTCATGTTCTTCTGCTGCTCAGCCTCAAAGTAGCTCTGCATCA
This sequence comes from Romanogobio albipinnatus, assembly GCA_023566225.1. Lineage (NCBI taxonomy): Eukaryota > Metazoa > Chordata > Actinopteri > Cypriniformes > Gobionidae > Romanogobio > Romanogobio albipinnatus. The sequence continues at coordinate 15,301,925 of CM042248.1, read as the reverse complement.
TCATGGTCTTTTCGGCAGAAGAAAGCCTCTGAGCGCTGGAAAGAAGCAAGACCATACCACCTAAAATGCCTTATTTCAAAAGAGGCTGTTGGTCATCCCCTGTGTTGCCTTTGCAACGAGCCTGCTGTTATTAGGTTGGTTTTCATTAATACCAAACTTCAATTACCCAGGGTAGGTTTGCTGAGTGCCCTGCTTTATAGGCTAAGATGCATGTCTTTTGGGATGGGAGAAGACTTAGATACCCAGATGAAAAACACATTAATGAGAAAAGTAAATCTAGGACCTTCTTGCTGTGAGGTGACAGTGCTAAACACTGAGCCACTATGCAATCCTATACAATAAAATCAAACCTAGTAAAAGTGAAATAGCTTAAATAGAGTGTACAGTACTTTATATGAGTTATTCACCTGTAATAATGTATTATATTATAATATTGTTTTATTTTCTCCTTAGGTGCAGAGAGTGTCTTCCTGAGGAGTGGTTCTGTGGGGACTGTGATGTATTGCATCACAAAAAACAGCCACTCCACAACTCGGTTTTTTTGAAGCCATTCCTCCGACCACATGCATCATTAAAGGGGAAGATGGATATTGCACCCATGAGCAAGGTACGTTCTCACGAAAGCTTTAATTTTGCTGTTCAATGTGTGTTAGCAGACAGTTATAGATAATCTAAATAATTGGTTTTCCTTCTTTTTGCCAGCTTGCATTTTGCCAACTGTGAAGGTGCCAGACTGCTCCTGTGGAGGCACAAACTTTACTGTGTTACCAGGCAAACCAGTGATTTTAATTACCATCAATGGTAAAAAAAAAAAAAAAAAATATATATATATATATATATATATATATATATATATATATATATATATATATTCTAGATTTCATGTTTTTCACACTAGTGTGCTGTGGCATTGTGCTTATAATTGCAGAAGTGACAGAACATATGGAATAGCACAAGACAGATGTTTTTTTTTTTTTTGTCCTCCGCAAAGAAAAAAATGATTAGCATCTTTCCAGCATGATGTCCAATCAACACAGCAGTGTGGAATTTAGTGAATTAGAAATATAAATGTGGGATTATAGGAACTTGTGCAATGTCTCTCAACCATTCACAATGTGCATAATGAACTAAGTGTTGTAAAATTAAGTATGTGGCAAATGTGTATTATATTTTTAATTTTTTTTGTTTTGTTCCAAGGGCGTTTTGACTTGCATCAGCCACTGTATGAATGTCAAACATGCCAGCAGCAGTGGACCCCTGACTTTAAAGACCTCCTAAGAAGTGGATATTGGCCAGCCTCCGTCACCAATTCCACACTTTATACACTGGACCTCTTGAGCTCCCTTCAGGAACTCAAGATCATCTCTCCGGGATTCTCCAGACAAGCCTTCGCAAAGCTGCTGGAACATCGCACTAAGTGTGGAGGAAGAGTAAGTGTAAATGTTATTACCATTTTATATAAAAAAAAAATCCATAAGCAGACAATATCAAAATATTATTTCATTCTATATATTTTCCAGTCTGGACCTATCAACGGCGATGCACTGCAGCGCAGCTTCTTAGAGCTTTCGTATGCATCATTTGAGGAAGACCAGCTCTGCTGTAGTGCTCCTTTCACTTGCCCAGCCTGCACGCCGGAAATGTTGGCTGTTTCAGCAGATGGAAACAGAAAGCTATATCGCTTTCGCGGAAACGGAAGGTGATCTTTCTTCCAGTCTTTTTATTGATTTATTTTCTTACTTCATATATTTCATGAATGGATTTTCTATTTTTCTTTCTTCCTCAGCTCTGATGATCCTGGCTTTTTTGAGGGGCTCTTTGTGGCTGAAGACAGTGCGGTGTCTAGATTTGTCGACACCATACAGAAAGCAGTGAAAAATGCAAGTTGACAAAATAGTTGTTACAATAATAAACGTAACCCCCAGTTCAATTACTGTTGACTACCAATTACAAAATCAAATTGAGAGAATAAATGCCATATATTGAATGACGCCATTGTATTGAAATTTGATTTGTCGTGTTTGTTTTGTGTGTCATAGACACAGGGAAGAGGCACATGTGGGGACTCCCAGTGGACAGCAGCGAGGGAAACTTCAAGGAGGGCTTCAAAATTGGATGAAGAGGGGATGGAGGTTGCTGTGTGTCGCCATGGGTTCCTTTTGAAAGCCCTTAATATGTACAGGGGGGAGATATTTGCCTACCCTCTGTACCTTCAAAGGGAGCTCATGCCAGCCAAGGCACAATTCTTCGCAATGGACGTGGCATGCAAATACTGGCCATACCTGGAGAAAGTTGCTAGTGTCCTTCCTGCTCTTCAGGAACTGACCACTATGAAACCCTTTCTCAGTGTAATGCATGCTCGAGCCCATGCTACTAAGTGTGAGGTGTGTATAATATTTTGGCATCATATGTACATTTGTAATATTTAGAAGCACATTAATAATATGAAATATAAGTTAAGCTACACTATATTATCTTGTCTTTTTGCATAACCATTTCTTGCATAGAATGTAATGCCCTTTGATGCAAATTTTGGTTTGTGATATTGGGCTATATAAATAAAATTAAATTGAATTTCTTCCACCCTTTACTAACAGATTAATTGGAGTGGCAGGAACCAGGAAGGAGCAGGGACAACCGCTGGTGAGGAGGTGGAGCAAGTGAACAGCTACCTCTCACGTTGTGCCCTGACGACCAAATATATGTCCAAAGCAGGTGATCGGAGTTTGCAATATTCGTGTATACTTTTTTTTTAGATTGATCATCATAACCTCATTATTTGCTTTCAACAGCACGGGTGGACATGCTTACATTGCATGCAATGGGTTGGAACGAGAAAAAAAATCTCTCTTTACATCAGGCACTTTCCACGAGATATGTGAAGGTAAGTCTCATATTAATTGTTTTGTGTGTCCTTTTGTTGTGTTTACTTGGCCTGTTGTTAATCATACAAAGTTTTAATCCTGATTATTCTATAACACTGTTCATCAGACTTGTCAGAGACTCCATGATGAGACTGCAAGGCTAGCTGACCTAAAAACAGAGCTAGATTGCACAGATGAAGTGGTGACACAGTGGCTATCTGATGTAAAGGAATGGGCAGCTGGTGGTAAGCATGACCAGATAAAAGAAACAACAAACATCCCTTTCTACAATCTAAATTTTATGTTTGATATTAAAGAGCAGCAGAAAATAGTAGGCGGATCATCATCTAATGTGATGCCACATTTTTGTCAGGTTTATTAGTATATTCCAGTTCCCTGCAGGAAGTGCACATACAAAGTTTAAATAAGTTGGATTAAAAGGTTTTACATAAAATTCAAACAGAGAAACGGTGCTGTGTTGTTTTAACAGTGAATTTGCTTTCACTATATCTTCTACAGAGACACCTGATACATCTCGTGCCAGTCAAGGCACAACACACAGAGGAATGCAGCAATCAATTGAGGGGCTCTACCTTAGTGTGAGGCACCGGAAGCGAACCCTCTACCGTCAGAATGGTATAACTATATAATATAATAGGTTGATAAATTCAGGCTACTGTATGCATCCTACTCCACCAACATGGAATTAGCTAATAATGTAGTAGCACAGTTCAGCTCAATCATTGAATTTCTGTTCTTTAAATGACCAGTCTGTAGGATTTAGTCGTATCTATCAGTGAGGTTTGACGATTGCAACCAGCTTCCCTCACCTCTATCTTTCCAAGCTACGGTAGCCGACGAGAAAATGTGAGAGGTACAATCTAAACCCAGTGTTTGTTTGTCCGTTGTGGGCTACTGTAGGAACATGGAGGTGCAACATAGCGGCCTCCGTGGAAAGGGAACGTATTTAGATAAAAAACTGCCCATTCTAAATTAATTAATGCACAATTATTATTTTCAGGCAATCATGAAAAGTGTGTGTGTGTGTTAGTTATTCCTGCAAATAGATTGCCCCCAAAATGTTACACACTGGACAATTTGTTTCCCATGTCAGTCTACATTATAATTTTCACATACTTCAATAACTGCAGCTTTGCTTTTAATATTTTTGGTGCTATAATTTTTTTCTTGTTGAAGAGTTCTGTCAAAAACCTCTGCCTCTGTACTTCATGTCTTTCTAGACAGCAGCAAGTTTCGCCATCGCCTTCGAAGGAAGCTGGCAGAAGACAAAAAACTCCTTCTTCAGGAGATACAGAAATATAATGATCTTGTACTAGACTCTGCAACAACCATTGATGTAGCTGTGGTGGAGCATTCCCTTACTGGAGATAGCACTGTGTCTCAAATATGGCCGTGGGAGGTTCATGGCAGTGGTATGTCTGTTTTTAGATGCTTCACAGGAATTTATTTACAGTTCTGCTTTATAGAGTATACTGAACTAAGGCATGCATGTTACATATTGAGTGTTGTAATATTAATTTAGTTTAATGGTGTATTTTCAGTTTTCTTATGTATCAATTTGATAAAAAAGTCAATGTTTGTAGTGATTATCCCAGATTGTCTCATGTATACATATAACTGTTATTGATTCTTAGCAAACATTTCAATCAAGAAACGAGTGCACGACCAAGTGATGTTAACAAGGCGACTGCATGAGGAAACAAGAGTTTTGGTTTTGGAGATGGCACAACACTGCACGTGGTTGCAGAGCCTGGCAATGGTTCTCAAGAACAAGTTGGCTGAGGAGGGTAAGTTTAATTAAAACCCTGTCCATATAATGTGTTTTAAAAAAACATACAACAAAACACATCAGTCACAGAACTTGGATGGAGTAGAACGGTTATGGCTCTCTTTGCCGTAGTCCTTTGGGATATACATAAAATGGGGATTAAAGTTGTTACTGTAGCTATGGTAACAAGTCAGTAAGGCTATAAAGATTCACATTTGCTTGAAAGATGTGCAGATTTGTTGTACTATGTCTGTTACTGGAAAGCGGAAATGAACAAAAGAATTTGAACATTGGAATTTTTGTCCTGATGTGTTACATGGGGTTAGCATAACATCAAGATTAATCTTATTATTATCTCCCCCAGTCAACATAGAAAACCTTGCTGGTCAGCAAGTAACAAAATGTGTTACTTCAGCAAAACTGTAGTGAAGAAGAAAACTGTTAACTTAAAACAGCTATCAGACATATATATGCTGCTTTGGGCCTCCCTCCATAAAGTCACCTCAGTGAGCCACTTGCCTTAAGTTGTTTTATACAGAAGCTAGCCTGGTCCCATGTCAGCGATACACATAAAAATGCCAATCATCCTGCTATGTAGATTTGAATTGGTGATATATTTTTACTCCATTTAAGTTATTTGGCCTTATGAAACAATCTTAAAGGTTGTATCAGTGATTTCAGGCCCAAACATAAATTATCACATTCATCTAATCTTTCCTAATGATCCGCTAGCTGCCCGCCCCATAAGCAAGCCGTCAAAAAAGCGCGTCTCTGTAGGCAGCCTAGGCTCTGAGATCTGCACACAAAAACAATTGGGTTCACCAACCACTCAAAACCAAAATAAATAGTGTTCCAACAGATCTCGGGGGGTGTTGTGAGGTTTTGCGCTCGTGCACGGCTGCCTATGACGGCTGCACGCGAAAACCTCACAACACCCGCCCCTGTCGGTGATTGGTTGGAACACTATTTATTTTGGTTTTGAATGGTGGTAAGTGCAATTGTTTTTGTGTGCAGATCTCAGAGCCTAGGCTGCCTACAGAGACGTGTTTTTTTGACGGCTTGCTTATGGGGCAGGCAGCTAGCGGATCATTAGGAAAGATTAGATTAATGTGATTATTTATGTTTGGGCCTGAAATCGCTGATACAACCTTTAATATAGTTTGTCTTTAATGTAATCTCGTTTGTATTTTGAGACGTAGACCAAGGAAATGAGGGACTTTGCTGTCTCTTAAGAAGAAGACTGTCAGAGGTGTCAGAAAGGTTCCAAGTGGTCCTCCAACAGTACAAGACTGCCTTAGGTCCTGAGGCCTCTGTCCTTCTACATGTTGATGAGGAAGATCAAAGTGGCCTCAGTAGTCCAGACACCAGTGAGGATGAAGAGGAAAACACAATTTAGGTAATTTATTTATTATTATGTATGTTTGTTTGTTTTTTGGAATAACCCCCTGTTAAGGCCATTGCACACTGAGTCCGAAATTCGCGTCCGAAATTTTCGCACGTTAAAAAATAAATACGACCTCACGTTATGTCAATCACGCTTGCACACTGCCTACGAAACTTTCGTCCGTCATAAAAAAATTTGAAACGGGTTCGATTTTCTAGGTTTTCGCATGTGTGCAAAGACCTTTACTGATATTCTTATTAATTTATTTGTGTATTTTATTAATGCTTTACACACCTTACTTATTCTAAAACAGCTGAAAATCACCCTCTGATCCTAATTCTTGCTTTTTTGTTTTTCTGTATTTCCCCAGATGGAAGCTGCACGAAGGACTATGTTGAAGGAAATGGACTTGCCCTAAATCTGTGTATTATTAGTATGCTGATTGATTAACCACATCAAAATCTTGTTGAAAATTCAAACTGTGTCTTTAGATTTTCCAAGCAATTTAGTAAGCACATTGCAGTTCAGTGAAAATGCACAAACCTCTCAGTATAGGTGCACCAATCTTATCCAAAAATGTCAACTTTGCATGTATGATATTGCCAGATGTAATTACTGGGCTCAAATGATATTATGGTAGTGTATACTCTTTTAAGAGAGACTCCCATTAATTGTGGTGACCCTGTGACCTTTTCTTTTGCACCAACGTTAGGCCAAACTTTTGACTTGCATACAACAAATGTTATGAACCGATTTCTGTAATTTGCTCAGCAATTAATCATGTCATGTTGACCTTATGACATTCCCTGTAGCACAATCATTAGACCAGAATGTAAAATAGAATATTGTCTAATTGGGCAGATTGCCATGAAATCTTGTAAGCACATGATGACTTTGGTGACCTCATGACAATTCCTCTATCATCACATTTAGGCCTTAATGTAAAAACTCATTCTTGATTGCATTTCTCAATATTCACTTATTCTGTGGTGCAGCAGCAGTGTCTGTCAGTCTATGATATTTTGTTTTTCCCCAGAGGAGGCTGCCTATGGATCACTACTTGATTGAGTGTATATAACTGTTGTGTAACTTTATATCACTGCAAAGATGCATTATAGTATGTAACAGAAAAATACACCGTTTTTTATTTTACGATTATAATTTATATTGTATATTATTACAGTTGACAGATGACTTAATTCTTTGTTCTGCTGGAGCTTTTTGCAAGTGAACTTAACCTCACAGTCCAATGTTTTAAAATATAGCCTTATGGCTTGTTTGACAAATATGCATTTGGTGTATTTTCACTGGTATTGTTGTGAAAGACAAGAAATAAAGTATTTCCAAAGATGAATATTTTGTTTTTACTTTTTCATACTTTATTGAAAAACAATATTTTATATTTTTATAGTTGATAAAAAACATCACACTGTGGAATCTTGTTTACAGATAAACTGTTTAACAGTTTAAACTCTGTTTAACATAAAACTGCATTATTAATTACTTTAATGCATGTCTTTTTACTTATTTTCAAACAATCAACCTTGTTTGTAATTAAACAAGATCTATCATAATAAGTAATGTGTATCTGTTAGGTGTATATGTTACAGTTTTTCTCGATTGCTGAAACACTATAACTATGGATTTGAACTCAAATTTCAAAAACACAACACCGTTTATCAAAAAGCACACCCTTTCCCCCAAACTATAAACACTACTCCCCAGTTTTGACACATGAGTCAGATTTGTTAAACTTTCACTGCAAAACTTTACACACATTATCCATTTATCATTGCCTATACAATGTTGTAATTTAGAAAGCACTACACAAAGAGTCAAAACTGATCACACAGCAATCAGAACCTTCAACAGATCGATGAAACGGATAAGATGAGAGGGGGAGGAGAAAGGGAAAGGGCAATGAGACAAGCAGTCTCAGATGAGATTTGTGCCAGCTCCCTAGTTGGGGTTATCCCTCTGTTCCCACAGCTCTATGTTACAGCTACATGTTATGCTACAGCTAGTTAGGGTTAGGTTTAGGGTTAGGGTTACCCTAATCCTTGCTCTATGCTAACCCACAGCTCTATGTTACAGCTACATGTTATGCTACAGCTAGTTAGGGTTAGGGTTATAACTTTACCCTAACCCTAACCCTAACCCTAAACCTAACCCTAACTAGCTGTAGCATAACATGTAGCTGTAACATAGAGCTGTGGGAACAGAGGGATAACCCAAACTAGGGAGCTGGCACAAATCTCATCTGAGACTGCTTGTCTCTTTGCCCTTTCCCTTTCTCCTCCCCCTCTCATCTTATCTCTGTGGGAACAAAGAGCTGTGGGCACTTAGGGCTCTGGTAACATAGGGCTGTGGTAACATAGGGCTGTGGTAACACAGGGCTGTGGGAACATAGGCACGCTCCCCCCTGTAGAGACGTGCCATTGAACTTGTTACTAAGCGTACAAATCAGCATCCATACTTGAAGTTCTTCCAGTTTCCAGAGTAGGGTTGGTTTTAGGGTTATAAAATTTTAGCTTTACTATACACTCACCTAAAGGATTATTAGGAACACCTGTTCAATTTCTCATTAATGCAATTATCTAATCAACCAATCACATGGCAGTTGCTTCAATGCATTTAGGGGTGTGGTCCTGGTCAAGACAATCTCCTGAACTCCAAACTGAATGTCAGAATGGGAAAGAAAGGTGATTTAAGCAATTTTGAGCGTGGCATGGTTGTTGGTGCCAGACGGGCCGGTCTGAGTATTTCACAATCTGCTCAGTTACTGGGATTTTCACGCACAACCATTTCTAGGGTTTACAAAGAATGGTGTGAAAAGGGAAACACATCCAGTGTGCGGCCGTCCTGTGGGCCAAAATGCCTTGTTGATGCTAGAGGTCAGAGGAGAATGGGCCGACTGATTCAAGCTGATAGAAGAGCAACTTTGACTGAAATAACCACTCATTACAACCGAGGTATGCAACAAAGCATTTGTGAAGCCACAACACGCACAACCTTGAGGCGGATGGGCTACAACAGCAGAAGACCCCACCGGGTACCACTCACCTCCACTACAAATAGGAAAAAGAGGCTACAATTTGCACCAGCTCACCAAAATTGGACAGTTGAAGACTGGAAAAATGTTGCCTAGTCTGATGATTCTCGATTTCTGTTGAGACATTCAGATGGTAGAGTCAGAATTTGGCGTAAACAGAATGAGAACATGGATCCATCATGCCTTGTTACCACTGTGCAGGCTGGTGGTGGTGGTGTAATGGTGTGGGGGGTGTTTTCTTGGCACACTTTAGGCCCCTTAGTGCCAATTGGGCATCGTTTAAATGCCACGGCCTACCTGAGCATTGTTTCTGACCATGTCCATCCCTTTATGACCACCATGTACCCATCCTCTGATGGCTACTTCCAGCAGGATAATGCTCCATGTCACAAAGCTCCAATCATTTCAAATTGGTTTCTTGAACATGACAAGGAGTTCACTGTACTAAAATGGCCGTCCCACAGTCCCCAGATCTCAACCCAATAGAGCATCTTTGGGATGTGGTGGAACGGGAGCTTCGTGCCCTGGATGTGCATCCCACAAATCTCCATCAACTGCAAGATGCTATCCTATCAATATGGGCCAACATTTCTAAAGAATGCTTTCAGCTCCTTGTTGAATCATCCAGTATATATCCAGAATCATCCACCTTAACAAATGTAACCACACTCCAATTTTTTTATAAAAACTTGAGAGCCCTGATTAAATTATATATGGATAATTCGAATATCTAAATTTTACCTAAATTTTAATTAAAAAAGAATCCACTTGTACAGTTAAACAAATTTCACATATACATATGCTCAATGTAGTCTGTTCCTTTTGTCTCAACCACTTCATCCTCATATTGTTTTGAATTAAATTTATGTATGGAAAAGTAAAAACAAAAATTATCATCTTTTGCAAGTGTTATTGTAGTGTATTTGTGTTCTTTCACAAAAATATAAGTGAAAATATTCCAAATGCTTATTTATTGCTTAATTACTCACTAGAGGCTTAAAGAATGATCATACAAATTTATTGACAAGGTGCATAACAAATTGAAACTATATAGTTTCATAGGCAATTGGACCACATCAAGACTTCATTCTTTTAAGAGAAATGCATGATATGAAAAGGGATATCCCCTACATGGAGACACTGGTGGTGGTGAAGGGGTGAGTAGCAATGCTGAGATCTAGATGAATGTGGAGCTCTTCTCCTGATGACCACAGTGGAGGGACCTACTGTATGACACGATTGGCTCAAGAGGGTTGAGATGAAAATACATTTGGTTTAAGACATAAAACACCCAGTCAGCTGATGAGTTTGGAGTAGAAGAGAGTGAGAGAGACAATGTAAAAGATATGATATAATGTGAGAGTATAAAGAAGGACAGTCTTATTTTTTGAACTTCATATTTTAGCTTCATGTCAAACAAGCCATAAGGTTGTATTTCTTAACAGTGGACTGTGAGGTTAAGTGAACTTGAAAAGCACAGAAAACAGAACATGAAATCAAATTACAAGTCAACTGTAAAAAAATAACAGAGCAATTTATGATCATGAAATATGAAACATGCTTTTGTATAACATCTGAAAAAGAAAATTCAGTTGGATTAAGTACATTTCTAGAACATTCCCTTTCGAGATTAAACTCCAGGTCATATTCTTGGAGATGTTCCCCTTTTCATTACTACAGAAAGATGAGATATGACTTCAAATGCAGCACAGAAACAATTGAATAAATAGGCTGAAACCAAAATGGAGTTCAAAACATACATTTTATTTATTTTCATTATTTTGGAGTGAATCCTTTGGCTGCCAGGAATGGGCCCACTGCTCACCACTAAAAACAGAAGGGATTTTTTTTATGTTACTGGTTGGGGTTTCCAATAAACTTAAAATATTACCGAACATGTCTTTTATAAGTATAAGTTTCATTTTCCGTCTATGAAGGACCACCACCTTCATGCATGCATTAATGGTGGTGGTCCTTCATAGATGGAAAATGAAACTTATACTTATAAAAGACATGTTCGGTAATGATGTGTGCTTTACACTTGTTTAAAAGGCTTGTTTAAGCTGAAACAGAACAGATTAATAAAAAAATGTTAGCAAAAAAAAAAAAGTTTAATTAAATAAATAATGAATGCATTAATTCATAAAGCAGAAGAACAGAATATTACATACCATACTGGACAGGGCTCCCAGTCAACCAGCATTTCTGCTTTGCCCTAATGTAAGAAAAGACAAAAAATAAAATCCATTCTTAGCATAAGGCTATTATGTCTGATTATAGGCATTGAGTTTCACTGATTTTCAGAAGACACTCCTTCATAAACTGTAGTTCAAAAAGACTGAATACATAAAAAGTATCTACCTAACAATTATGGCATGTATAATATATGTATTTGCCAAAACACACGGAAGTTTCTAAATCTTATATTACACTCTGCATACTGCCTACACTCTGCAGTTTCTTTATGACTGTCTAACCTTTCTCACTCTTTCTCTTAATACCCTCCTGATGGGGAAAGCCTCTAGGCGAGTGTGGTAGGAGCAATCTGTGAACATCAAAAACACATTTCAAATATTTTTTAGATAGTTAGATTAGAAACAAAAACACAACTATGAATACTTAAAGGGTTAGTTCACCCAAAAATGAAAATTCTGTCATTAATTACTTACCCTCATGTCGTTCGACACCCGTCAGACCTCCGTTCATCTTCGGAACAGAAATGAAGATATTTTAGTTGAAATCTGATGGCTCTGAAAGGCCTCCATTGGCTCAATGGCACCGTTCACTCTCAAGACCCTTAAAAGGTACTAAAGACGTCATTACAAAGTCCATCTCACTACAGTGGTTCTACAATAACTTTATGAATCGGCGACAATAGTTTTTGTGCGCAAAAAAACCCCTAAATAACAACTTACATAGTGATGACGATTTCAAAACAAAGCATCATGAAGCTTCGAAGTGTTATGAATCACTGAGCCGAATGATGATTCGGATCGCGTGTCAAACCGCCAAACTGCTGAAATTTGGCGATTCAAACCGCTGAATCAACTCAGTGATTCATAACGCTTCGAAGCTTCATGGGTCTTGAGAGTGAACCGTGCCATTGAGCCAATGGAGGATTTTCAGAGCCATCAGATTTCAACTAAAATATCTTCATTTCTGTTCCGAAGATGAAAGGAGGTCTGACGGGTGTCGAACGACATGAGGGTAAGTAATTAATGACAGAATTTACATTTTTGGGTGAACTAACCCTTTAAGTAGTGACCAGACTTGCAAGGATGACAAGTGATGTTTATCACTAATCAAAACATGTATCATGGAACCAAATTACTCTCGGTTCCAATGTGGTATGCTTGCTTGAATAACCATACTACTGCTAAGCCACAGCTCACAACTAAGAACACTGCTGCTACTTCTACTACTTGGCAATCATTTTGGTCAAATTTGACTAATTAAGCCTGTTGTATTTTATAGCTTGTCAATTGTAATAATCTCAATAATACTAATTCCTATTCTATAGGCTATCTATTATGAATAATCATGGTTATGTGTGCTACGCTGGACTAGCTGGACTGGTCACGACATTTACATACAGTATTGTTGCCCTGTTGTTGATTTGACTGCATGTATTGTAAATATTGTATTTATTTGTAAGTCACTTTGGATAAAAGCGTTTGCTAAATAATTTATTAAATAAATAAAATTGTGACTACCGGAAATTGTCTGTTGTAGTAGTTAAAAAAAAAAAAGCAATTGAACTAAAGCGAATTAACAGGGGTTAAGTTGCAATGTTTAGCAAAGTATGAATCATTGCATTTACATGCACTTACTCTTTTGTGGCCTTTTCCTTTCAGGCATATGCCTCGGTCCCCCTGTGGGATATAAGATTACAGTCCAGTCATATATCCACTCAGAAAACAAAACAAAACACATTTACAATAATTAGACAAAATGCACTTTGTAATGTCTTTTCAACATAAATATGTGTCCCTGGTGTGTCTAGACACCCCTGAAATATGAGAAAAGACCATCCTCTCAGTTAATGTGTGTGCAAACACGCTGTTTAATTTGGCTCCAGATTTTACATCACATGCAGGCTCATTGGAAAATAGTAATCATTGTAGGCTTTTAGAATACTCCATCTAAAATGACCTGTTTCAGACAGGGTCTGCATAAAGGACCAGTTTAAGATAAATAAGGACTTTTTTAGGATCATGCAAAGCTACTCTAGTGGAGTATCAGAATACAAATATAGAACTGGAAATTAGCATAATAGGTCCCCTTTAAATCCTATTTAAGTAATTAATTTACTTATTAGAGAATCTGCTTGACTAATGAGTTTCATAGTTACCAAGCTATGGTAACAGTTATCAGAACCACCAATAATTACCCTAATAATAATAATAATAATTCATTACATTTATATAGCGCTTTTCTGGGTACTCAAAGCGCTTTACATTGAAGGGGGGATCTCCTCAACCCCCAACAATGTGCAGCATCCACCTGGATGATGTGACCACAGACATATTGCGCCAGAACGCCCACCATACACCAGCTTACTGGTGGAGAGGAGATAGACCGATGAAGCCAATCAGTATATGGGGGTGATTAGGAGGCCATGATGGACAGGGGCCAATGGGCAAATTTGGCCAGGATGCTGGGGTTACACCCCTACACCCCACCGCACCCTACACCCTGGGATTTTTAATGACCACAGAGAGTCAGGACCTCAGTTTAATGTCTCATCCGAAGGACGGACAAACATTATTTACATACCTGACTTCTTTTTTTTCCGACTTGCGCCTGTGCCCCTGGCTGACCCTGTGAAGACAGCTGTGGGTTTGGAGAAAGAAAATTACTCATATACCAAATAAATCTTTAACTTATTATTTAAAATTCTTGAAGATCACAACATCGCACAAGTCGGGCAGTACATGTATTAATAGGTGTAAAGTGCATGCATTCTTATTGCGATTGAATTAAGGTTGCTCCATTAACTCCACGTGTTTCATTTTCTCATTTATGTCCATCCTGTTTGTGATAATCCTAATTTGTTTCAACAAGCGCCGATCCTGCGCTGACTTGTTCAGGGAACGCAAGGGGTGGGAGAATGGTTAAGTTAAGAGTTCATGGGACACTGACATTGCCAATTATTTTGAATATTTGAATTATCCTAATATCTTTAATAATAAAATTTGGCCTAGTAATTTCAGCATTTGATTAGTAGTACTTATTTGACTTTTAGATTTATAATAGACTCACAAAATTCCTTCCAACAGCCCTAGTACAGAATCAGATAGACCTATCATCTATCTAATTATGTAATATCAGATCAACTTTGTTGATTATCCATTGAAAATGAGAACCCTGTAGGTGATGATACACAGGGCAACTTTTTGAGCAATGTTGCTGAGCAATGTTGCCGTCAACGGGCAACCAGATGAGACACAGGGCCCACAACCCATCTAAATTATCCAGATAGAAATGTGTTGCCCATTTTCAATGTGAAAGTGCCCAGGGAACAATCGCTCGGCAAGATTGCCCAGCAAAATTGCTCAAAAAGTTGCCCTGTGTATCATCACCTAGTGAGTTTTACTTTATCAAGCAGCAAAAAAGTTATAGCATGGTGTGTTTGAGTTCATTTCATTGAAAAGAGCCCTAACCTGCATCAAGGGGGAAAAACACTGGAAGTCAAGTAAAGTTAAGGTAACCCATGGGTCAAACACTTTTGGCCTTTATAAATATAAACTGTAACTCTTTAAATTTGTTCTAATTACCTTGCCCCTCCGTGGATTCTGACTGCTCCACTTGCCCCTCCGTGGATTCTGGCTTCTCCACTTGCCCCTCCGTGGATTCTGGCTTCTCCACTTGCCCCTCCGTGGATTCTGGCTTCTCCACTTGCCCCTCCGTGGATTCTGGCTTCTCCACTTGCCCCTCCGTGGATTCCGCCTGCTCCACTTGCCCCTCCGTGGATTCTGGCTTCTCCACTTGCCCCTCCGTGGATTCCGCCTGCTCCACTTGCCCCTCCGTGGATTCCGCCTGCTCCACTTGCCCCTCCGTGGATTCCACCTGCTCCGTGGATTCCGCCTGCTCCACTTGCCCCTCCGTGGATTCTGCCTGCTCAACTTGTGCCCCTGTGGGGCTCGCCTCGCAGGGTGTGAGCTGCAGAGTAATCAGCTGATCCTCATTGCCACTGGAATCCTGGGTCCATCCTGTGCAAGTTAACAAGTGTTGTGTTTTGCTTATTTAAAACATAGAGGTTAACCATAAGCTTGATCTGTACCTGTTTTAACCGTTAGTTAAATGTGTTTGAATAATATATACCAAATTTTCCCCAACCAGATTTGAAGGCACTTTTGATTGCAGGAGAACTATTGAGAGTTTACTGGATGTATTAGATATCTGTAATATATTTGATTGATTTTCTATGACGATAACCAATACAATATATCTTTAAGTCAGGAAAATAAAACCCAGAGTGCTCATAATATCTTTTGAAAAAATGACAAGTATTATGTTTGTTTACAGTCTGGGTCAAACTGTTCAGTTAAGACTAGACTGTGTGCGCTAAAAAACTTTGGGCTTTATGCCTCAAAGTTAGTAGCAGTGTAAGTTTGTGGTGTATCCAGCTAAAATTGTATGGTTTTTTTTTTCTCTGTTATTTCCGTTAATGATCTACATTTTAGCACTGTCCTCGATATTGTTTCAATGAGTATATATAGATTCATCATCATTTGATTCATTGACCCAGTGACCAAAACGGGTCTTTGCAAATGTAATGTTTTCAATTAGTATGTCACTACAAAAAATGCTGTGGTCACTCAGTGTGCCTAAAGATTAAAAATATGGTTGTATGTGGGCTGAAAACAGAAATGAAATATGGCTCCTACAAAAACATACCACACATATGCTTGAATGCACTTAACTCTGGGTGCCAAATCCCATTGTAGACCAGTGTGCTGCATGCTATTAATACAAACAGGGCTCAATACACTTAGAATCTACATGTCTACATCTGCAGTTGCAGTTGTTTTAAAACAGTTTACTTCAATTCCCATAATCAATTGCCAGGTGTGAATTTTTATGTTTTTCTACCCATTTGCGTCTACATTAAATGTGTTGGTAGAAACGTCACATAGAGTAGACTATGATCATACAAGCATTCAGCAGCAGAAAAAAAGAATGACTGAATTTAAGTTTTAGAGGTGAGCCATTCCTTTAAGATTTAAACATTAATAAAATATTTTGCGTTCTCAACACAAGTTGTGAACTGTGACTATAAGATACAGTGCATGCATCTCACCTTCACAAAGGTATTCATAAAATGAACCTATCTTCTGTAGGTAGTCCTGGGCAAAGGTGGATAGTGTGCAGCGAGGCGTTAATATTTCGCACTTGATTTCTTTTTTTTTGTTCTCCTTTCCTAGTAGCAGAACAGGTTTGTAGCCAATGGCATGGAGTTTCTCAAGCTGCAATGACAAAATTGTGTGTTTGCTGTTTAAAGTAATAGAAAAACAACATAAAAAATAACTAAGAATATTAATTAAAAAATATATAACATTATTAATGACAGCATCCAGGTTACTGCCATTCAGGATTTTGAACCTAATGGTGAGTTTAGCTTTATGTGCAAACAGGAAAGGCTCATACAATAGAAGCAAAAAACAACTCTATATAGAAAAACAGTAAAAAGATGAACCTGACACCATGAGGGTACCCTTTATATAACTTTATATAAATATTTATTTTCGTAACATTAGTAGCTCGGGTTTTGCACCTACATTGATAAGATTATGTAACCATTGTGCAACTGGACAATGACAATCTAAAGATTTATTAAAAATAAAGGCAGAACCTTAGTGATTACTTGACCAAATGGGTGAATGCTGCACATATTTACAGTTGACGCATTAACATTTTAAAGTGCTTTGAGTAGTACAATATGAATGCAGTTCATGTGTTATTTCTCATCCACTCGATAAAAGTTTGATTATTAATTTGCACCTGTAATTCCGTCATAATGCATGCCTGTATATGTTATGAACTCAAGAATTCCTGAGTTTCAATTATATTTGCTGTGTGTTCAAATTTTGCTCTGGTAGATAATTTAGGTATGTGATGTATTACGGGGAAGATGTGATCACTTTATGGTTGTATTATCACCACTAAAATAAAAACTACAAATCACAATTACGTGTGCCTTCAAAGTTGATAGTTAAATTATACTTTTAAATTGATTCTGATGACACAGGGAGGACAAAGTATCATTGGAGAAAAAAATATTCAAATGTATCTATATTGGCAAAAAATAATGCCTTTCTGACCTTGCGCTGGCATGCTCAATAACAAATGGTACCACTGAATGTACTTCCTAGATGATCTGGACAGTTTACTGTCATGTATGAAATTGTACGTACCATGATATTGGCTTCATCCTTGATGGATGCAGTGTTGTGGTTTTTCTTACGACCAGCCACCCATTCCTCTCGCTTCTCATCAAACCTCTGAAGCTTCTTCTTGAGGCGCTGCTTCAGAGGCTGCTCCTTTTTACAATGCGAGCAGATTTTTTGAGCGCAAAATATTATCCCCTGACAAAAGGGGCAGATCTTTTTTGTAGACCCCCCTGGCATTATAACAAAAGACAGACAGACAGTCAGATACAGACAGACAGACAGTCAGATACAGACAGACAGACAGTCAGATACAGACAGACAGTCAGATACAGACAGACAGGCTGACAAAAGATGGGTAAGACAGACAAGTAGACAAAGACAGACAGGGAGGAAAGAAAGAGCAATAGATAAAGACCGTGAGATAGATAAAGATTGAAGAGATGGACAGAAATATAGATAGTGAGAACAGAGAGGATGTAAGATATAGAAAATAATGAAGAGATGGCTCTTAAAAGTGCCTTTGGGTTTTAAACAGCAGGTTCAGATAGGTTCGAGAGGTGATATGTTTGACAGGATCTGCAGGGAGAACAACAGAAAATGTTAATTACGTAGTGTTATGTTGATATAAGATATAAAAAGTGTACCCTAATAGTGAGTGATTCCCATTTTCTTATAAATGCTTAGGATAAATAAATACAGATCACGTTCTTCCTATTTCCTGTGCTACTGTTAAAAGTCACGTAACATTTTTTTAAATAAATTTTTATTAATATATATATAGGCCTACATATATCTAGAACCTATATCTAGGCCTAGAACATGTTTTTTTTTATAAACTCATAATTGTATTAATTTTGGACGTGTAAATAATGCTTATGAATTCATCTTGCTTATTAAACTGTTGTAAGCGACTTACCGTGGTGGAATCGCGCTGGGCAATGGTTTCTGCGATGGTCGCACACAGTGACGTGTTGCACAAAATTGCGCCAAAATATCAATCATAATTAAAAAGTACAGTATTAATATTTTATATCCGTGCTCAATTTTAAAGGGGTCAGCATAAATGTCCAAGTGAAGGAAACACGAGTATGTAGCCATTACATTTAAACACATATCACTTCCCAGAATGCATCCATCTCTTTGCCAAAGGATATGTCCATAAAGTAATATAAACATTTCTGCAGTAGGCTATATAATTAATTTATTACAACTTCATAATCAGTATTGAGATGAAAGTTATATAAAAGTAGGCTATTCTTTTTTTCTTTTCTTTTTTTGGCGCAAAAAAAAAAAAAGCAAAGTAGGCTCACTATTTCAAATTGAAATACCATCGACAATTATAAAATATCCCACAGTAAATTAAGGCATGTTTTAAGCCTACAGCAAATATGCAGTCCTGCAATTATGTCGTTTTAATGTATTCCGAAATTATATTAAAAAGAGAGGAAAAATCGTGATATTACCGAATTAGAAAAGGGTTTCAGCTAGCTACCCTCAACGTCGGCTTATGGACGTGAGGGGGAAATTATCAAATATCCCACCTAAATTAACGATGAATGTTTTAAGCATATAGAAAATATACCGGCCTGTAATTATGTAATTTTAATGTATAAAATTAAATAAAAAAGAGAGGAAAAAGAGTTAGTGTTAGAAAAATAATCAAAGTTCAAAATTCAAAGATCGGACGACCCTCTCCGTTGTCAAGTGACGAATAGGGGTGAGACCATGTTGCAAAGAAAGACGTGGTGCGGGCACGAAAAATACGTCCCTTTGAAATACATTAGATTGAAAGTCGTGCTGAGTGACACGAAAAAAAGAAGAAAATTCGTGCTATTGGACACGAACCAATTCGTGTTGAGTAGCCTACCGAATATAAAGCAATACAACAAGGATTAAAACCTCCCGATTAAATGTTGAGTAATAGCCCTTAAAGTTTACAAAATGAATAACAATTGTAAAAAAAAAAAATAGTGTGCTCTCGGAAGAAAGACATGGTGCAGGCACGAAAAATACGTCCCATTAAAATACATTGAAAGTCGTGCTGAGTGACACGAAAAAAAAAAAGAAGGATATCTGTGCCCTTGGACACGAATAAATAGATTAATGTTGAGTATAGCCTACCGAATATAAAGCAATAAAAACGAGGATTAAAATCTCTTGATTCAATGTTGAGTAATGTATCTCTTAAAGTTTGCAAAATGAATAACAATTGAGAAAAAAACGAGACTGTGCTCTCGAAAGAAAAACGTGGTGCAGGCACGAAAAATACGTCCCATTGAAATACATTAGATTGAAAGTCGTGCTGAGTGACACGAAAAAATGGGGAAATTCGTGTCCATGAACACGAATCAATAGATTAAATTTCGTGATTATGTCACGAACTGCCGTGAGACTGGGTTGTGGAGATATGTTAACCTGTAATTTCTGTGGTAAGGTAGTTCAGTCATCAAGGGGCTACGTGCTTCATTGTAAACTGCATCGGAATGAGCCACGTTGTTTCTTTCGGTGTATTGAAGCAGACTGCAAGCAGACATACACCAGGTATGGCGCGTTTAAGGCTCATTTTTACTGAAGACACTCTGCCCCTAAAGTTACCCATGTCACTGGTGTGGCGGTGGTTTCTGCGTTTACATGTGCAATGGCGATGTGTGAACGTCAGTGTCAAAACTCTAAAGAGTTAATAGCTCATCTGAAGAGCCATATTGTGGAAGGACACGTGGTCACTTGTCCAGTAAGAGGATGCACAAATACCTTTAGAGTTAAATCATCTTTTACTGCCCACATGTCACGTAAACACAGAGAGTTTTCAGACAGCAGCATTGGTGATTTATATAGAGAGTCTGCATGTCAATCATCATCTGTTCCAACCACATCAGATGACTTTGTACCCTTGATTTCTGAGCCTGCTGCACGGCCTATTACAGATGAAGATAACATGGAAATGTCCCCTGAATTCTGTGATCTTTTTCTGAGAAACGTTTCAATTCTACTTAAAATTGCAGGGTCAGTTTCTACTGCCTGCTTCAACCATACAGAACATTGTGGAGGAAATGCAGAACATACATGAGTTGGGACAGACATACATTTTGGGTAAACTTGCATCACTATTAAAAGATGACACATCATTATCAGAGGAGGACATCAACAAAGTCTGCGAGTCTGTCAAAAGCTATGATCTGTTTTCTGCATGTCATACCGGGCCATTGAGGACAGTGTACTACAGAGCTCAGACCTTTAAAAAAGCCTTCAACTATGTGGAACCAAAGAAAATATTTTTAGGGAGAGATGAAAACAGAAAAGATAAGTTTGCCTATTATGTGCCTTTAAGAGAGACTTTGAGATGTCTGCTAGAGTCTGATCTGTGGCAGAAATCAGAAGAGCCCTCTACTGAGCTTCCTGCTGATGTTCTGTGTGACATAAGTGGTAGTAAGCTGTTTAAATTAAATGATTTTTTTGGTCAAAACCCATCATGCCTCAAGCTAGTACTCTACCAGGATGCCTTTGAAGTCGTTAACCCTTTAGAAGTCGCCTTTGAAGTCGTTAACCCTCTGCAAGGACAAAACACAAGGTATTAGCTGTATATGCATCAGTGGCAAACTTGCCACTTCATGTACGCTCAGACACAGACCACATGTATCTTGTCTTACTGTGCAGGGAGAAAGATTTTAAAGAGTTTGGTCATGCTAATGTGTTCTCTGAATTACTAACAGACTTGAAAGAATTGGAGGACAGTGGGATTGTTGCATCAGATGAAACTAGAGTCAAAGGAACTTTGTTTTGCATCGCTGGTGATAATCTGGGTTCTCACTGTATTGGTGGCTTCACTGAAAATTTTAGTTCTTCAAAGTACTTCTGCAGGTACTGCCTGATAACAAAATCTGAATTTCAGGGTGCTGACACAAATCTGTGTGGACCAGAACGTACCAAAGAGAACTACAACTCTGCTGTTGATCGCCTCCAGATTGACAATACACCAGACGTCGAAGGAGTGAAGTTCAGGTCAGTGTTCAATTCACTCAAATACTTCAACGTTTGTATGCCAGGCTTGCCACCATGTCTAGGTCACGATATCTTTGAGGGAGTTTTGGCTTATGATGTGGCACTGTATCTGAAGTACTTCATAAAGAAAAAAGCATGGTTCACTTACTCCACTCTGAACCGACGCATCAAACAGTTTAGTTACCATGCCTCTGATGCTTCTACAAAGCCATCTGAGGTCAGCCCTCAAGCAGCTAAACTCTCAGGACAGGCTGTGCAGAACTGGAACTTCCTCCGATTGCTGCCTCTCATAGTTGGAGACATAGTGACAGACCCCACAGATGATGTGTGGAACTTAACTCTGCAGCTGAAAGATATTGTTGACATGGTGTGTGCTCAGAAAATTTCAGTGGCTCAGGTAGCATATCTTGATATTCTTATTCAAGAATATTTAGAGTCAAGAAAAGCTCTGTTCCCAGAATGCAACCTGAGACCAAAACACCATTTTCTACGCCATTACCCAGCACTGATTCTGAAATTTGGCCCACTGATAAGATTATGGACAATGCGCTTTGAAAGTAAGCACAGTTATTTCAAGAGATGTGCCAGAAATTTGAAAAATTTCAAAAACCTCTGCCATACACTCTCTGAAAGACATCAGATGTTTCAGGCCTATCTAGCAGCAGGTTCATTGTGTCAATCTGTCTTGAAAGTCAAAGATGGTTCTCCATTTCACTCAGTGCTGTACAGTAAAGCCATTCAAGATGCAGTCCAAATGTTTGACTTTACTGAAACCAATACAAAGGTCACAGTAGAAATTATGTACAAGGGAACACAGTACAAGAAAGGACACTTCCTTGTCACAGGGGGCTCTGACTCTGTTGAGTTTGGTGAAGTAGTTCTCATTTTGATTAAGAATGACAGTTTTTATTTTCTGGTGTCGGTGCACGTGACAGAATACCATTCTCAGTATCATCTGCACTCAGTGAGAAAGGAAAAAGAAAAGATGCAGTGTGTGAACATCATTGACTTAATTGATGTCTATCCATTAACATCTTACATGAAGTATGGGTACCAGATGGTTCCATTGAAACACTGTGCTGTCACAATAATGGGGCTGTTAGTTTGGTACTTACGAAACACTGTATAAAAGTGTAGTATTAAGCAAGATCAGCTTCATATTTTAACACCAAAGGTACCACTTGGTGTAAATTGACCTTTATTCACATTCTTTTATCACACATCTCGGAAATGGGGGACAGCATAAGAAGTTCCATTACTAAGGTGCTACCGGACTTGTCTGCCTCAATCCTTGAAATTGTACTGGAGGCACTACAATCATTAGGAGTGGAGACATCTGAGGACTTGCAGTTCATCAGTGAGACTGATCTGAACTCTGTCCTGAAACCAGTTCAGGCAAGAAAACAGCTGGCTGCCTGGAAACAAACCAGTAAGTATTATGACTTCATTGCACAATAGCCATGAAGGGCTTTCTGTTTTTTCTATTATACTTTGGCCAAGGTCCAAAACCATCATAGAAGAGTGGCCTTTTTTGTTTCAGGCGATTGAAATGACAGTCCACTTTGAAGAACTTACTGGGGTACCGCTGAAAGAGACTTTCCTCACCAGTGTGGAAAAGAAGGGAAAACGGCTTCTGGACTTTCTGAAAAACACTTGTGCAGACAAGAGCAAGCGTGTCTTGGAGGCTGTCATAAAGCTTCGAATGCAGAGGGGACAGCTGAAGGGCTGCTCAGAAGACGTGAACGATATGATGCTCCTCCTTCTCTCCTATTTCGATGAAAAAGAGGAGACCCTCTTCCACTATGTTGATGAAACATGTCTGGCAAAAGAAGTCCATGTGGAAAGCCTGCCTGTGACACCATGTATCATTGTTTGTGGTGAGTTGGAAATCAGTACAACTGCACAGAACCTAAGCTAATGCAAGGATACGCTATATTAAATGTCTGCGCTTTCACTATTTTAAGACACATTTGAATGGTAAAGGGGGTTGTACAGTTCATTCTTTTACACTTGTATTTCATTCCAAGGATCCTCCTGCTTTGCATCGAGACTGTTCATGCTCAGCATTGACCACAAAGTCGTGAATGACCAAATAACTGACTTAATCTCTGCAATCTGTCTGATGCTTGGTAGCTACTACTGCCTGAACATCCACTATCCACTGGAACTTGGCTCCACACTTGAATTCCTTCAGAGGTAATTTTTTTACTTTTCCCTCGCCTTTCCCTTTTCTTTTTTTTCGTTGTATAGTGTTTTATTGTGGATTATTGTGTTTATCAAGGTGTTTCTTCAACATTAACCCAGAGAAGGGAACAAAAGTTGAAAAAACTAAGAAGAAGACACTGCATGTGAACCCAAGAGTACTCACCCTCATCGCCGATCTCTCTGATCACGAGTGGCGAGAGACCGTTTAAAGACATTTTGAACAGATCGTTACAGTCAGCTTAACTGTACCTTGACTTTAAACTACACTTTTGTAGATCTACACTTTACATTCTTAATGATGTAGTGTTGCATCTGATGTCTGGGTTGCTTGTTATGTTAATAAGAGGATGAATGTCAGTCACTTTGAGTTTTGGTAAATGGGAAGTGACGTTGAAGCTTTTAACATAAAACAGCTACAGTTCCGCAGATAGAAGTTGTTGTTAAAAAACTAGTCATATAGCGTGGTGAAATAAGGCTTTTTATCTTTAATATGAGTGTCTAAGAGTAGGCGTACTTCATCTTTTTATCCAAAGAGCAATGATAGTTTACGCTATTCCACCAGTGCAGCATTCTTGCTTACTGTTGTTTTACAGCGCTTGTTAATTATTGAAATATAAGTATAAATAAAAAAAATGTATATATTGAAATATAAAGTTAGTAATGTTGTAATGATCTGACAAAACAGGTCTAACAATTCACAAATACTGATATGCAAACTAGCTGCAGCTAGCAATTTTGGTGTGATTACTGAAGGTAAAATGGCTGGGGCACATGTAGCATGTGTGAGCAGTACTCTGCTAAAAGAAAAAAGACCAGACCACATTGCACATCTAAAAGTATGTAAATAGGCCACTCACCATTTCTGCGGTGTAACAATACCATGCACAACTTTTTCTTCTTCTTTACATGTTTTATGGTGGTTGGAAGACCAGCTTAGATGGTGCATTTACCACCGCCAACTGGACCGGAGTGTGAAGCATTCACAATGATCATTCACAGTATGAGGATCAGATGAACTCACGCTTTACACACATGCTGAGGATCACAGTATGAGGATCAGATGAACTCACCTTGAGCTCACGCTTTACACACATGCTGAGGATCACAGTATGAGGATCAGATGAACTCACCTTGAGCTCACGCTTTACACACATGCTGAGGATCACAGTATGAGGATCAGATTAACTCACCTTGAGCTCACGCTTTACACACATGCTGAGGATCACAGTATGAGGATCAGATGAACTCACCTTGAGCTCACGCTTTACACACATGCTGAGGATCACAGTATGAGGATCAGATGAACTCACCTTGAGCTCACGCTTTACACACATGCTGAGGATCACAGTATGAGGATCAGATGAACTCACCTTGAGCTCACGCTTTACACACATGCTGAGGATCACAGTATGAGGATCAGATGAACTCACCTTGAGCTCACGCTTTACACACATGCTGAGGATCACAGTATAAGGATCAGATGAACTCACCTTGAGCTCACGCTTTACACACATGCTGAGGATCACAGTATGAGAATCAGATGAACTCACCTTGAGCTCACGCTTTACACACATGCTGAGGATCACAGTATGAGGATCAGATGAACTCACCTTGAGCTCACGCTTTACACACATGCTGAGGATCACAGTATGAGGATCAGATGAACTCACCTTGAGCTCACGCTTTACACACATGCTGAGGATCACAGTATGAGGATCAGATGAACTCACCTTGAGCTCACGCTTTACACACATGCTGAGGATCACAGTATGAGGATCAGATGAACTCACCTTGAGCTCACGCTTTACACACATGCTGAGGATCACAGTATGAGGATCAGATGAACTCACCTTGAGCTCACGCTTTACACACATGCTGAGGATCACAGTATGAGGATCAGATGAACTCACCTTGAGCTCACGCTTTACACACATGCTGAGGATCACAGTATGAGAATCAGATGAACTCACCTTGAGCTCACGCTTTACACACATGCTGAGGATCACAGTATGAGGATCAGATGAACTCACCTTGAGCTCACGCTTTACACACATGCTGAGGATCACAGTATGAGGATCAGATGAACTCACCTTGAGCTCACGCTTTACACACATGCTGAGGATCACAGTATGAGGATCAGATGAACTCACCTTGAGCTCACGCTTTACACACATGCTGAGGATCACAGTATGAGGATCAGATGAACTCACCTTGAGCTCACGCTTTACACACATGCTGAGGATCACAGTATGAGGATCAGATGAACTCACCTTGAGCTCACGCTTTACACACATGCTGAGGATCACAGTATAAGGATCAGATGGACTCACCTTGAGCTCACGCTTTACACACATGCTGAGGATCACAGTATGAGGATTGTGTGATGTCACTGTGATCATCGCATGATCTCACGTGTTGACTGGGATAAGCACTGGAGCATTTGCCAATATATTACCTATTACAGTATCAACTGAGCTCTTGCTTGCATTTGAGGGTGCTTAGACAGTGTCTGCAGACGGCCATTTCTGCGTCTATCTCAGACACTTTAATGCTTTCACACTTCCGACATGTTCGCTGCATTTAGAAGCGTGTGTGCCTCTCTCTCACACACGCTGATTGCTATATTTGATCGTGT
The DNA here is from genome assembly GCA_023566225.1 of Romanogobio albipinnatus. Taxonomy (NCBI): domain Eukaryota; kingdom Metazoa; phylum Chordata; class Actinopteri; order Cypriniformes; family Gobionidae; genus Romanogobio; species Romanogobio albipinnatus. Next base: position 15,275,604 of record CM042248.1, on the reverse strand, counting down.
CATCAGAAACGTCATTGTTCGGTTAAATTTATTCGGTTTTTTCCATTTTTACGGCGGAACACTGAGAGTGCAATTTTTTGCTATTTTCGGCCGAATAATTTCGGTTGCTGAACATTTGGTGCATCCCAAACATTTGTGGCAAGATTAAAAAAAAACAGCAATTAATATTTGTATTCATCAAGGATGCATTAAATTGATCAGAAGCGACAGTGATGACATTTATAAAGTTGCAAAATTCAATAAATAATTTACTAAATTAACTCTATTAAGAAAAAATATAGGCTACTTTAATACAATTTATAAATACATTTAATAAATGTTGTTTAATTAAATAACTTAAAAAACTTGTTCTTTTTTTTTTTACATGAAAGCTTACATGTTAAGGGAGCAAACTGGCTCAAAATCTCAAAATTGACCACTGCATGAAAAAAACGATGTTTTCACCTGCCGTGTCTCGCCTTAAAGAATAAATTATGGCATTATGGCAGTCAGAAGAAATAAACTTCTAGGCCCTTTATTTTATTTTTTAATTGCGCCAGGTAGGGTATCATGACAAATATGACTTGGATTTTTTAAAATTAAATTAATAAAAATGAATAAAAAATATACTTTGCAACTTTACACCTCACGTGCGAAGCCCGCGAAAGAACAGCGGGTATAAAAGCTGGGGTCTGCGGTAATCTCACGCACAGCCTGATGACATCGCCCGTCAGTGAAGACATCGCTCATTGCTCATCGCCTGACTGAGGTTTCCTGAGGTAAAGTAACTTTTTAAAATATTTTATTTAAATTACATTTAAAACTGTATTGGAGTTATACAAAAAGACAATTTAAAGTAGAAAACAGATCAAATCTTGAATTACTAAAAAAGTAAGCGGTGTGAGGGAACAGTTCGTTTTTCTACGTTTTTCTTCTTTCGTGTTTCAACCACACAAAACAGCCTTTTTTTACATAGGCTATAAAACCCAATAAATTATGAAGGACTAGCCTTCATTTTACCTCAAATGTTCACAAAAAACACTGGTTTTGGCTACACTTCAGCCCCGTGAATAACCGTTAATGTCGTTATATCTATGTGACGTCATTTGCACTAATATCTGTTCAAATTAAGAAAACTTTGGTTTAATGCCCGTCCATGTAACTTTAGTTAAAATGGTTACTTTTACAATTATCAATAACAATATTTTCACTCTGAAGGGAATTTGGCATGCTGCTCTGATTTGACTGCGAGAGCGTGAGCTAAAGCGCGTGCCGTGAACTCAAGTTCAAGTTCAAGCGTGTGAGCTCCGTCTCTCCCACGTAACCTAGCTAAGTTACACTGAAAGAGAACGACAGAAAGGCTAATGTACATGTATGAGATGAGGGCGCCATATATGGAAAGTATTCATGAGGCATACTATCAGGTTTTGCGAGAAAGAAACCGTATTATTCAGTCAAAATAGTGAGCTCGGCCGTTACTCTGTTGCGCGCTCCTGTGTGCGCGCACTCCGAGCCGTCAGCAGCCCTGTTTTCATGACAACGGTACACCATATTCACTTCAGGAGGTTTTAATATTAGTATTATTGTATTATTTCTTATCATGTACCTTATAGAAAAGACGAGAGTCGCGTTTGAGATGGCTTTATTTTCATTTCAGGGTGAACTAACTTAAACCTTTAAATGAAATCCACTCCCCGTTAATAAGACTGAATATAACTTATTTAGTGGTTTACGGTGTCATTAAAGTATAACCCTTATTGTTCATTTTCAGATGTTATTGTACATATTCATACATCAGAACCTTTAACAATTTTATGAAAATAATTATTTTTTGTAAGCTAATTTACATTTGACTTTTGTAAGTGATATCCTGCATCTCTGATTTTGCCATGCTCACAAGCAACTCATCTAATCATTAATTAAAAACTTCATGTCAATGGACTTTTTTTTGTTGTTGTCTTTTTCAGTCAGCAGCTGCTAAATACACCTCAACGGCTCTTTTGAGAGCCAAAGCACTGATCATCTTCAGCTTGTTGTGAGTATATTTTTTGACTATTTGTCAGATACTTTACTTTTTCTAGTATTTGCATGTGCATCAATCTACAGTCTACAGCAAGTCTTGAGTAATACCTTAAATTAAACAGATTTATCTTCTAAAAACAATCTTTCATCATCATCAGTAATTTGCTGTGTTCATAATGATCATTAATGAACAAACGTAAATTCATACGGTATGCCGTCTACTTATGTTATTTTTTTTGTCTTTACCCTTTGTTTCTGTGTCAGCAGCTGCTAAATACACCTCAACGGCTCTTTTGAGAGCCAAAGCACTGATCATCTTAACTTGTTGTGAGTATATTTTTTGACTATTTGTCAGATACTTTACTTTCCTAGTATTTGCATGTAGATCAATCTACAGTCTACAGCAAGTCATCAGTAATACCTTAAAGGGTTAGTTCACCCAAAAATGAAAATTCTGTCATTAATTACTTACCCTCATGTCGTTCGACACCCGTAAGACCTCCGTTCATCTTCGGAACAGAAATGAAGATATTTTAGTTGAAATCTGATGGCTCTGAAAGGCCTCCATTGGCACAATGCACGGTACACTCTCAAGACCCATAAAAGGTACTAAAGACGTCGTTACAAAGTCCATCTCACTACAGTGGTTCTAAAATACTTTATGAATCGGCGAGAATATTTTTGTGCGCAAAAAACCCTAAATAACGACTTATATAGTGATGACGAATTCAAAACAAGGCATCATGAAGCTTCGAAGCGTTATGAATTTAATAAGATTAGGGGAAAAATGCCCTTTATATAAGGTAAACATATCACAAATATGCAGATTTAAATATGCCAAAGCTGATTGAACACTGGTGAGAATATTGCTTCAGAATACATTTTATTTACAAAAAATCACAAAAAATCACATTTTTTACTTGACAAGCACGTAAACAAGCTTAATGTCGAGCCTTAAATAAGCGTTTTATGTAAATGTTTGTGCTTCAATTCTTGTAGAAACATGGCACAATTTGGAGGTGTGAGTTCTGTTACCAAATGGAGGCGTGTCCAGAACATACTTCATGAGCTCCATACTCCACAAAAAAATGACAGTGACACCCAAGTGGCTAGTCCCAAGGAATCTCTTCTAGCAAATTATGAAACATCACATGATGAAGACATGACCTATGAGAACAACACAGACAACATGGACATTGACAATGACAGTTACATTGGTGACAATGACAGATTCACTGACTGTCTCAGCAACTTCAGTGAGGAAGAAGATTTTTTCATTGACACACATGACAACTTTGATGACTTGCCAGATGAACTGTGTCAGTGGGTTGTAGAGTCTGGCGTGACTCAAAATGCAGCCGATAGCCTGCTTAAAATTTTAAATAAACACATCCCAACACTTCCAAAATGTATAAGAACTTTGATGAAAACATCGCATTCACATATGGTGAAAACAATTGATGGTGGGGAGTATGTCCATTTTGGAATATTGGAACATCTGCTCCAAAACAGAGATGGACTGCTGTCACAAACTGACATTATCAAAATGCAGGTGAACGTAGATGGACTGCCATTGTTCAAAAGCTCTCAGAAGCAGCTTTGGCCAATTTTAGGAAAATTTCCTTTTGAAAGGGATCCATTTGTTATAGGTGTCTTTTGCGGGAAAAGCAAACCACATAATCCTAACCAATATCTTCAAGACTTTGTCGAGGAGGTTTCCACCCTAGAACAAGGTTTCACTGTTGATGAGAGGATGTTTCATCTGTCCCTGGACTGCTTTATTTGCGATGCTCCAGCACGATCATTCGTAAAACAAACAAAGGGGCATGGAGGCTATAGTGGTTGTGATCGCTGCACACAGGAGGGATCCTATGTGAGATGAAAAATGACGTTTCCCGAAACACATGCCACCCAGAGAACAGATGAGTCATTTGCTGAACTGCGTGATGAAAATCATCACAGGGGTCACTCAATACTCAGCACATTACGTTTGGGAATGGTCACACAATTCGTGCTGGACTACATGCATGTTGTTTGTCTTGGTGTGACACGGAAGATGCTCAATTTTTGGACCAAAGGTGACCTAAAATATAGACAGAGCTCTCACAAGATCAAAACCATCTCAGAAAAACTTGTAGGAATATCAAAGTATATACCTTCTGAGTTTGCGCGAAAGCCAAGGTCACTCTCAGAATTGGATCGCTGGAAAGCTACAGAGTTTAGGCAGTTTCTCCTGTACATTGGTCCAGTAGTCCTGAAAGATGTCCTCCCAACTCCACTTTACAACAACTCACTGTCCATCGGCATTTATCTGATGCTTTCTCCAACCCTGTGTGCCCATTAATGCGATTATGCAGATAACCTGATTAGGTACTTCCTTGAACAGTTCAGGACCTTGTATGGGGTTGAGGAGATGGTCTACAATGTTCACTCTCTGTGTCATCTGGCAGATGATGTGAGAAGGTTTGGTCCCTTAGACTGTGTGTCTGCATTTTGTTTTGAAAACTTCCTGGGCCACCTTAAAAGAAAGGTCAGAAAGCCACAACACATTCTCCAGCAAATAGCTCGCGTTGTAGAGAGGCACTCTACACAAAACAAGTCTCCTTACCAGCCAGATAAACCCAAACTCAGTGGAAAGCACTCAAATGGACCAACAGTGCCAGATGGTGGTGCATCAAGGCTGCAGTACAAAAGGGTCACACTTGAAAATGCAACAATAAAATGTAGGATGGGAGACAACTGCGTGAGGATGATTGATGGACAACTTGGCTTGGTTGAGAACATCTTGTTTGATACCACCACAGATGAAACTTTCCTTCTGCTTAGAAGGTTTCTGGATCTGGCCCCACTGTACACAGAGCCAATTCATTCACCAGACATTGGCATCTTCACAGCTTGTGAGCTTGCTGCAGAGGTCCAACTGTACAAGCTCTCTGATATTAAGGCAAAATATGTTTTGCTTCCACTTGGATTGGGATGGGCAGCAACCCCATTGCTGCATTTATATTAGAGCTTGTAGTCAACTTTAAGTGTCTCTCTGCCTGCTTGTTTTTTATCCTTTTTTGTTGTTTGCGTTTGTGAATTTGTGCTACATGAAATCATTCAGTTCTACTGCACATTGGACCTCAAGTGATTCTGTCAAAAAAATTATACAAAAATATTCAATTCAAAGAGACACCTAATTGACAATAATGTACACAGATTCTATATAATTGTACATAAATCACACAAGATGGCAAACTACGCTGGTTTAAAAAAAAGTTAGTATTTAACATAAGTAATTCAGCTTTTTCACCTTTGTATTTGTAATACAATATTAACAATTCTAATTAATGCTGTATTATCTTTTCTTTAATGCATAAGATGAACTCACCATTTTTCCATGTTGTGGATTTCTTGGGACGCGGAGAGGTGGAAGTTGTAAGCAGTAGGTGGATGGCTGCTGAGGATGCTTGCTGTTGGCCTCCTTATACATTTCCCAATTATATAAAAAGAGCTCAGCTGCAACATGAAAAACCAGGGGCTGACTGGGAAACATACAAAGTGCGCTCACTCTACAAAACAAGTAAGTAGTTTAGAAAATGTTGCATTTGAGGTGTATTCACTGATGCATAACATTAAAAAAAAAATTAGGATTTTTTTTTTTTTGCTTTAACCCCTGATTACAGTAAACAAATTTTCAGTCAACAGTGATTTGATTATGTTATGGTTGGCTAAAATCCATGCATAGTAAGAAATAAGTATTAATGCCCCCGATTTTTGCATACTGTCCGTAGCCAGTTCTAAAAGCAAATAGAGGTCTGCATTAATCAGTTTGTAAATATGCCTAAATCACCTCAGATGCTGTAGATGGCTTTTGTTGATGGCTAATTTTACAGATTGTTTTATTATTTGAACTGAATTTATTGATAAATGTAAAAACAAAAAATGAAAAGATGAGACAGATTTAATACGATTATAAAAAAAATGTGCCTTTGAAAAAAAAATGATGCAATGTTTTAGGTCTAAAACAATATTTGTTTATACAACAATGATCTCTTACATTTTAAAAGATCAAAGAATTTGCTTTCTCATGTTATGTGATTTTTTTTTACTCTTATGTCATTCCAAACCCATAAGTTTATTCATCTTCTACATGAATAAAGTTATATTTAACTCTTCCCTGATATTTTTGTCAATCCATTGAAAGTCTATATAAACAGCATTTTAAAGAAAGAAGTACATTAAAACATGAAAAGTAAACCATATGAATTAGAATGTAAACCAGGGCTTCCAAAGTCACACATTAAATTCATATTGCTCACATTGATCTGCATGCATAGAGCAAAACAAAATATGTTTGATTCAAATTGAAATGTGAAAGCTTGATTTGCATGAACTAGAAAGGTTAATAATCAGTGTTTATGTCAATAAAACTAAAATGATGCTAGATTTAAATCTGTTGTTTATATAAAGCATTTGTGTATATTATTTAGAAGTCAATGAATCCACAGACAGCTGTTTACTGTAATGCATCAATCACAGATGTGTTGTTTGAACCTTGTGACCATTTGTTGAAAGTCTAACAAACTGAGGTAAAAGCTTTTAATATTTAGTTTCACCATGTGTATCTAACGGTACCTTAAGAAGTTTTAATTTTTAGAAATATGCTGACATATGTTCAGTTCACATTTCACCCTCATTAAACTGTGTGTATATTTCTTGTTCTGTAGCAGATTATGAGAAAGCAAGACAGAAGGCTAAAAAGGCAGAGACATCCTCCTGTCTCAACTCAGAAAATGACAGCATGCTGGGAAAATTTAATCGGAAAAGGAAGTGAGTGTCATTTTTTTTCCACAATAATTATAAAACTTACACAGGAGGAGTAAGTTCACATAGGAATGTAGAGTGGGAAATTTCAGATTTTAACATCAGATTTCTCTCAAAATTTGAGAGAGTACATCATGAATCCATCTTCCAAACCATGTTTTGTCTTAGTCTTAATCACTACGGTATGCCTAAGTGTTTATATTCTGATTTTAGAGCGAGTACAGTACCTGCATGACTGAGACGTAGAGAGAAGTAGCTACAATGTTTTTCCAAGTTTTGTTTATTAACTGCTAGAGCACTAAAAGTTACATAGTGCACCATTAATTGCTAACACAAAGTTATGCTATGAACAGTGTGAAATTATAAATAAGGTATTTCATTATGATGAAATTTTGATTGTAGTATTTTATTTATTTTTATTTACAACAGACCAAACTCAAGGTACCCTGACTATAACTCTTCTGAAGAAGACACCATTACACCAAAAAAACGTTCTATACCGGTTCCATCATCCCCACTATCCCCACTGTCCCCACCATCTGAACCATCTTCACCAGCCCCGTCAGTTCCCCCAGTACCACCTGCCCCACCAGGACCATCAGCACCACCAGCACCACCAGGACCATCAGCACCACCAGCACCACCAGGAACACAAGCACTACCAGCTCATTCAAGAAGGCAGCCAATTACATGTAAGCACTGATTTCAGATTTGTATGTATCATGAAAAGTATATATTGTTGTATTCGTTGCAAAAGAATGCAAATTATGTTGCACAATAACTGTCTCACTTTCTCCTTGTTTGTCCATCTCTCTCTCGCTCTCTCTCTTTCTCTCTCTCAACAGCAACAGAACGACACATAATAAGCCAGCTTGCAAACCTTAAAGAAGAGGTTGCCGTAAACAAGCAGTTGTTATTGACACTGACTAAGCAAAACTCTACGGATGTAGACCTGCCAGAGGGTGTCCATTTACCCCTGAAAACAAAACTGGACCTCGAGTTATTTGAGAATAAAATGAAGGAGGAGGCCTGCTACAGTGCAATGGTACATTTGGTTTCATTAAATATTTGGTATTTAATACCTCTTTAAAAATTGCTTTTGGTAAAAAGACCGTGCTAAATTAATAAATACATGTAAATGAATAAAGTTTTGAACTTTTTCATTACAGTTTCATTATAGCTGTCTTGTGAATGTTTTATTGCTTTAATTTAGGCAAAGTATCTGGCAACAATTGGAGGCACAAGCCCAACCTCCAACACAAAACGAATCCTGGTCTGCATGCTGACCACCCCACTGGCCCAGCAATTGTGCTGGAAGGGCTCTGGCCAGAAGATGGCCTTTGGGGAGATGTTGGTCTGCAAAGCATTTAAAATGTGAATTATTGGGTTGTAACTAGTATGTCATTTAACAGATATCAATGTAAAAAATTTCCCTGTAAAAAAACTGTAATCTACTGGCAGTTGTGGTTGCCAGCATGATACTGTAAAAATACGAAGCACTACTGTTTTTTAAATTAACAGCTAAATTCCGTTTTTTCAGCTACAGTAGACAACTGTAATTTAACTGTTAAATTACAGTTGTCTACTGTAGCTGAAAAAACGGAATTTAGCTGTTAATTTAAAAAACAGTAGTGCTTCGTATTTTTACAGTATCATGCTGGCAACCACAGCTGCCAGTAGATTACCGTTTTTTTACAGGGAAATTTTTTACATTGATATCTGTTAAATGACATACTAGTTACAACCCAATAATTCACATTTTAAATGCTATAATAACTAATAACTCTTGTCTATGGGTAACAAAAAGGAATAAAGCCAAGTTAGTCTTTTTTTTATTATTATGATAAAAAATATAAAAGTATTCAAGTAATATTCAGTGCATATAAAAAATAAACACCCATCAACATATCAAAATACAAAAATGGCTAATGAAAAAGCAAACATACAAACAAAAACAAACAATAACTTCCAGTATATAAAATACAAATCGAATCAGGCTTCACCAAACATTACTCCAAAAAAACAATTGCACTGAAACAAACCAATTTTTAAAAAAATAATAAAATAAACACTCGAACAGGCTTTAACAAAGCATCAGCATTTTTAATACCTACTTGGTATAAACAAAATATAACTCACCAGGCCAGGACATTTTTTAGAAACCAACCTGCATGGGTGTGGGGTGTGTCAAATACACTTTTTAAATGAAATCCCACTCAAAGTCTCTTTAAAAGGTTTGACACTTTGGTGTTTACAGTTATGGTTTTCTTTTGAACCGTTTTCCCAGTTTTTTTGGATGTCACTTTTCCTCGTGCAGCCTTGGTCCCCTTTTCAGGATTTATTCCAACAAAACGTCTTTAAAATAAGAGAGAGATATTTTCAGTGAACAATGATTTTATATGTTATTATTTTGATTATCAAAATTTTGGTAACACTTTACAATAAAATGTCATTTGTTAAAGGAACACACCGACTTTTGGGGACTTTATCTTATTCACCGTATTCCCCAGAGTTAGATAAGTCCATACACACCATTCTCATCTCCGTGCCATAACTCTGTCTGACGCACCCACCGCTAGCCTAGCTTAGCACAAAGACTGGACCGGCTCCAGCTAGCCTACTGCTCAATAAGTGACAAAATAACACCAACATTTTCCTATTTACATGTTGTGATGTGTATAGTTACATCGTGTTCTAGACCGATATGGCTAGGAACTATACTCTCATTCCTGCGTAATGATCAAGGAACTTTGAGCCATCCCATGAATGCAGCGGCGCAATGATATTACACAGCGCCTGAAAATAATCCCCAGCGCTCTCTGTGTAAGCAGGTTGTCATGTTGGTTATGTTGACAGAAGTTAGCCTATATTCAGGCGCTGTGTAATATTAATGTGCCGCTGCACCCATGGTACGGCAGCAAAGTTCATTGATTATTACACAGGAATGAGAGAATAGTTCCTAGCCATATCGGTCTAGAAAATCACAACTTTTCATTTTCCGTCGGTCTTAGTACACGATGTAACTATACACATCAAAATATGTACATAAGAAAATGTTGGCGTTATTTTGTCACTCATTGAGTAGTAGGCTAGCTGGAGCCGTTTACCTCCTGTCTTTGTGCTAAGCTAGGCTAGCGGCGGGTGCGTCAGACAGAGTTATGGCACGCAGAGATGAGAATGGGATGTATGGACTTATCTAACTCTGGGGGATACAGTGAATAAGATAAAGTCCCAAAAAGTTGACGTGTTCTTTTAACAATTTTAGTTAACATGAACTAAGAATGAACAAAACTTCTACAGCATGTATTAATCTTAATTATTTTCAACATTTGCATTATTATTGTTAAAATCAAAAGGGTGTATATGTTAACATTAGTTAATTCACTGAACTAACATAATCAATTAACTATATTAAATACTGTAACAAATGTATATCTCTTTGTTAGTTCATGTTACTTAATGCATTCACAAATGTTGCCAAATTATGTATTATTGTATTGTGTTTCTATGGCCTTTTAAAGCAGATGGGAGTTTTACTTACTCAAACATGTTCTGAGGGCAGAAAGGAAAATGATTGGTTCACAGATTCAACCAATGAAATTGAAGCAGAGGCGGGATCATCAAGACGTTTGGAAATGTGGAGGGAATACAGACTATGCTTCGTGGGAAATCGCATTTATTGTAAGGTAAGGGAATTTATGATATATTTTGTTAAAATTCACAAATAAACAAAATTTACTTGGATGATTGGGCAACATTAAAAATGCACAGAAAATATTCATCAGTGTCTAAATATCCGATCGGATGCATTTTGATTTGACTGCTTCCCTTGAATTTACACTATATTTTGTTAAAACAATAACTGATAAACAGCATCTAAAGTGTACTAAGATGATTGGAGAATATTACAAGTGCAAAGAACTAATGATCATAGTCTAAATATCCGATCGGATGTATTTTGATGCGACTGCTTCAGTCGATCGCACCAAAGCTGCTAAACGACTAACGTTAGGGACCATCTAAAAAGTTCTACTTTTTTCATTGTGTGCAAACAGACGACTACATTCTAGTCAGCAACAGATATAAGTACCAGAAAATATCACTCACATTATAATCTATATTTTCCTTTTGTAATATACTGTGGTATTTTAGTGTAGCCTACAATGCGCTTCTCTCAGGGCAGGAGTACTAAATGTGTTTTAGTGTGGTATTTTTTAGTGTATAGTGCGCTTCTCTCAGGGCAGGAGTATTCAATGTGTTCATATTACTGTGGTAATTTTAGTGTATAGTGCACTTCTCTCAGGGCAGGAGTACTCAGTGTGTTCATATTACTGTGGTATTTTTAGTGTATAGTGCACTTCTCTCAGGGCAGGAGTACTAAATGTGTTCATATTACTGTGGTATTTTTAGTGTATAGTGCACTTCTCTCAGGGCAGGAGTACTAAATGTGTTCATATTACTGTGGTATTTTTAGTGTATAGTGCGCTTCTCTCAGGGCAGGAGTATTAAATGTGTTCATATTACTGTGGTATTTTTAGTGTATAGTGCGCTTCTCTCAGGGCAGGAGTATTCAATGTGTTCATATTACTGTGGTATTTTTAGTGTATAGTGCGCTTCTCTCAGGGCAGGAGTATTCAATGTGTTCATATTACTGTGGTATTTTTAGTGTATAGTGCGCTTCTCTCAGGGCAGGAGTATTCAATGTGTTCATATTACTGTGGTATTTTTAGTGTATAGTGCGCTTCTCTCAGGGCAGGAGTATTCAATGGGTTCATAATAATCTAAAACTACCACAGTAATATGCGCTGCTCTCAGGGCAGGAGTATTCAATGGGTTCATAGTAAACTAAAACTACCACAGTAACATGCACTGCTCTCAGGGCAGGAGTATTCAATGGGTTCATAGTAAACTAAAACTACCACAGTAATATGCACTGCTCTCAGGGCAGGAGTATTCAATGGGTTCATAGTACACTAAAACTACCCCAGTAATATGCGCTGCTCTCAGGGCAGGACTATTCAATGGGTTCATAGTAAACTAAAACTACCACAGTAATATGCGCTGCTCTCAGGGCAGGAGTATTCAATGGGTTCATAGTAAACTAAAACTACCACAGTAATATGCACTGCTCTCAGGGCAGGAGTATTCAATGGGTTCATAGTACACTAAAACTACCCCAGTAATATGCGCTGCTCTCAGGGCAGGACTATTCAATGGGTTCATAGTAAACTAAAACTACCACAGTAATATGCGCTGCTCTCAGGGCAGGAGTATTCAATGGGTTCATAATAATCTAAAACTACCACAGTAATATGCGCTGCTCTCAGGGCAGGAGTATTCAATGGGTTCATAGTAAACTAAAACTACCACAGTAATATGCGCTGCTCTCAGGGCAGGAGTATTCAATGGGTTCATAGTAAACTAAAACTACCACAGTAATATGCGCTGCTCTCAGGGCAGGAGTATTCAATGGGTTCATAGTAAACTAAAACTACCACAGTAATATGCACTGCTCTCAGGGCAGGAGTATTCAATGGGTTCATAGTACACTAAAACTACCACAGTAATATGCGCTGCTCTCAGGGCAGGACTATTCAATGGGTTCATAGTAAACTAAAACTACCACAGTAATATGCGCTGCTCTCAGGGCAGGAGTATTCAATGGGTTCATAATAATCTAAAACTACCACAGTAATATGCGCTGCTCTCAGGGCAGGAGTATTCAATGGGTTCATAGTAAACTAAAACTACCACAGTAATATGCGCTGCTCTCAGGGCAGGAGTATTCAATGGGTTCATAGTAAACTAAAACTACCACAGTAATATGCGCTGCTCTCAGGGCAGGAGTATTCAATGGGTTCATAATAATCTAAAACTACCACAGTAATATGCGCTGCTCTCAGGGCAGGAGTATTCAATGGGTTCATAGTAAACTAAAACTACCACAGTAATATGCGCTGCTCTCAGGGCAGGAGTATTCAATGGGTTCATAGTAAACTAAAACTACCACAGTAATATGCGCTGCTCTCAGGGCAGGAGTATTCAATGGGTTCATAGTAAACTAAAACTACCACAGTAATATGCACTGCTCTCAGGGCAGGAGTATTCAATGGGTTCATAGTACACTAAAACTACCACAGTAATATGCGCTGCTCTCAGGGCAGGACTATTCAATGGGTTCATAGTAAACTAAAACTACCACAGTAATATGCGCTGCTCTCAGGGCAGGAGTATTCAATGGGTTCATAATAATCTAAAACTACCACAGTAATATGCGCTGCTCTCAGGGCAGGAGTATTCAATGGGTTCATAGTAAACTAAAACTACCACAGTAATATGCGCTGCTCTCAGGGCAGGAGTATTCAATGGGTTCATAGTAAACTAAAACTACCACAGTAATATGCGCTGCTCTCAGGGCAGGAGTATTCAATGGGTTCATAATAATCTAAAACTACCACAGTAATATGCGCTGCTCTCAGGGCAGGAGTATTCAATGGGTTCATAGTAGGGCTGCAACGACGTGCGTGAAATGAGTCGACGCGTCGGCGGCACATTATTTACGTTCTAGAATGGAACAGAAGATCTAGAATAATGGCAGCTTCTGCTCCCGGGCATAGTGAAAATGATCATTTATCATATAAAGCCAGACCGCGACATTCAAAAGTGTGGGAGTACTTTAAACAGAAGCCGAATAAAACTGTGCTTTGTTCGCTCTGTAACGCCGGTTTCACACTGCACGCGGTGGCAGAGCAGGAGCTGTGCGCGTGGAGAGCGGGAGCTTTCACACTGCAGTCAGTGTTGCCAAGTCCGCTTTTTTCCGCGGAATTGGGCTACTTCTACACTGTTGCCGCGGGCTGTGTCTCATGTCCGCGGGTTGAAGCAAAAAAACACACATATTTAACCCCCCGAACGCGATTTTTACCAGAGAACCTCCCCGAAACGCGATTGGGCTTGTTTTGGGCTAGTTTTGAGTAACGAATGGGTGGGTTTTGTTGTGTAAACCTGGCAACCCTGCTGCCAGTGTTCTCTCGCGCAGCTGAACGCGCCACGCGTGTATTGCAACAGACGGTCACATTTTCCTGGGTTCTTCTCCGACCCCAGTACGTCTCGTGCTTTTATTTATTATGGGCTGTATATATCTCCTGTATATGCGACCTGGTTCCGCTCTGTCCCAAACACATAATAACTTACTTTCCTTCTACTGAGAGAAGCTGAACAATGAAGCATTTGCAGACGCGTTTCATGCATTATTTATGGTGTGAGCACATTCAAGCGGTTCAGAAAATATTCATCTGTAATATCGGTTATAAATAATAAATACAAATTATAAAGACACATTTTGGCTAAGTTGTTTATTTCCGAGTGTTATGCTGCCTTCACGTGCTCTCTGAATTATTGTAAATAGGAGTTTCCTAGGTAAAAATTGCACGTGAACGCGCTCCACCCCTCGAAATATGAACGAGATGAGTTCATACTTCATAATCACGACTTTAGAAGTGGGAATTGTCAAATTTCCGATAGCACGTGAAGGCAGCATTACTTTCACTTACTTTTGTTATTTCCAAGCTGGTAAACTGAAATCGCAGGTTGTAAGAGAGGCTATGACAGTTCATAACACAGCAAGCGTTCACCATTCTAATGTGTTTTTAACTGTATAATACAAGTTTTAAAGTCTACCTCCACTATTACTCATTCTCTAATGTAGTGTCTGTGTCCTAAAGTCCGCGAATGCATTGCGTTGGCAGTGTTGGGCACGTTACTTTAAAAAAGTAATTAGTTATAGTTACTAGTTACTTCTTACAAATAGAAACTGAGTTAGTAACTGAGTTACATCATTATAAAAGTAACTAATTACCAGGGAAAGTAATTACTGCGTTACTTTTTTTTGTCAAAAGTTCAAATATGTCAAATAACTTGGATGCCCCCAATTTAAATGTTAAATGAATGAATTAGACACTAAACATTGTACATTAATGTACACTATTGTAATGTTGCTGTGGGACAATGTGAGAGACACCTATCAAATTCAATATATTGTAAATATTATCAGTAGACCTACTATAGTGTAAATATTATCAGTACTTTACTACTCCTCTGGTAGTGGAGCTCACGTTATCGCCTGGGTTTTTAGCCGCTCATTTTGTGGCTGTGATGATGTGAGGCTTCATTAGATTAGAATTACTGGCCACAGACGTGGAGAGACTCTTTCTTCCTGGGCATAAGTTGCACGTCACATAAACATTCTTACCTTTCACCTCAACGAGGGAAGAGTAGCGCTTATACTTCCAGTTTGCGAAAGCTACCTTTGAAGTTGTTGAACTTGCCATCGCTGACTGTGCATATGCGTGTGCGACTGTGCGTCATAGGTGTGTGTGTGTGTGTGTGTGGACTCAACCTATCAACCTTCCCAGCTAACACAGTACGTTGTGACGACGTCGTCAGTTAGTTGTCATTTGGTCAGCGTGACGTTACTTTATGACAACGTTGTGAGGACGTCGTGGTAAAGTTCCATTTTTTAGAATCTTGACTAACGTTCCAGAAACGTCGTGGGCACGTCCTCAAAAGACGTCGCTAGTTTATCCCACAGGGAACGTTGTGAGGACGTCGTGGTAAAGTTCCATTTTTTAGAATCTTGACTAACGTTCCAGAAACGTCGTGGGCACGTCCTCAAAAGACGTCGCTAGTTTATCCCATGGAAAACGTTGTAGAGACGTGGTCAACTGGTCACCAGATAACTTAATAAAATCTTTAATGAATTAAGTAGGCTACCTTTCCCATATATCCAAATGGCATACATCACTAGGATAATACTGTACGCAATTTTCTAGAAAGTCATCTGGTGACCAGTTGACCACGTCTCTACAACGTACTCATGGGATAAACTAGCGACGTCTTTTGAGGACGTGCCCACAACGTTTCTGGAACGTTATCCAAGATTATAAGAAAACGGAACTTTACCACGACGTCCACACAACTTTGTCATAAAGTAATGACTAAATACAACAATGCAACACAAACAGGCTTTAAAATTTTTATTAAAATAGGAATAACAGAACAAAGATTTTTACAGCATTAAAAAATAAATAACTCTGCAAATAGTTTTAGAAGCAGGACCAATAAAAGAGAGAGGGGGGGAATAAACTATTTTGGTGTAAAACACTCGTGTGTCATTCATCTTTCACCAATCTGTGTCTTTCTTGTAATGCTGACACTTGGTCCTTCCAAATCAGCCAAATGAGGACATCTTTAAACGAACACCTGTAAAATAATGATCGGAAATTAAATTAATAATGACAATAATGATCATCATAATGTGCAAAATACATGCCCTTCTCCAGTACGAAGATATCGTCTAAAGTTTTTTTTCTAAGGTAAGTTTCACTTCACGGCCCTTCCACATTGAATAGCATCTCATTCTTACAGGACTGTTAAAGTTAACTTACATTTTCGTTAACCTTATTCTGTGCTCTGAAAACTATTATATGACTGTGTCATGCAAGATCATTGTAAAATCAAGAGAAATGTTCGAGGTGGTCAGGGGGGTAGGCTACAGTTGAGACAGTGTATCAAATGTACACGCAACTAGAGTGCAGCATATGCAGTTTAGTTGCACGATGCAAGATCAAAAGTTAAGTCACATTAATTAGGTTAAAAAAGGTCATTGTGTTTATGAGCTAATTGTGTCAAATATGACCTATGTATAATTATAATAGTAGACAAGTAAATAAAATATAAGTAAAAAAACGTATTTGCTATTTCTAATTGTAGCTCTCTTAATGTTAATCGATGTTTAACAAATTGCCTAGATTTAATAGATGAGGAGCAAATATAGCAGACAAATAATCTGAACATGCTACCTTTAATCCCTGCATATCGTAGACTATGCTTTCCTCTTAACTTGCAAATCAAAAACAAAAACACTTAATAGGCTACTGCCACGCGTCGTAGTGTAAATGCGTCGCGTGCAGCATGTGGGCTGCTGTTTTTTCAGCACTGGCGACTCGCATTACTGAATACATTAGATTCATTTTATTATATCATCTATATTTATTTTTTCTTTCCATAATCTCCCACAACAATGTTCAAATGTTAATTTTTAATTAGGAAAATTAATTTCGCTTAACGTTTTAAAAATTATTTCGGTATAAATAAATGTTTGACAAGCTTAACGCAAGCTCATAAAATGTATACAAACACGAGATATTATATATGCGAGTTGTCAATGCTGAAACCTACTGCCTACTGAAAACTAAAGCCTACGGTCACAATTTACATTCTTACTCGCGTGCCAAGCACGCGCAACCTGCCAGCTGGCATGACCTATATAAGGTGGGGTCAATGACTGCCGCGCGCAGAGACGGTTTTCTAGACTAGACAAGTGGACATCCGGACATCCTATACTGCTAGTTTTTCAGAGGTAAAGTATTGTTATTTTTTTTTTTTAAGGTAAAGTACTTTTACAACGTATGAGCCCATTAAGTAAATGGTATTTAACATTGAAGAAAGTAAAATACTAAGATATAGGCTAATACAGTCAACTAACGTTATACAGGCCAGGGTAAAGATGAATGAGAGTCAAATAAGATCCCCAAGTTAGTCTTTGCTAGAGATAAATAAATGCCGCTTTCACCTGATGAACATATACACCTCTTATAAAATTGTGTCAGTAAATATACCATTACTGTTCACATAAAATGTACCATTACTGTTACACATAATGATTTTCCGTATTTTTTTTTACCGTCCACTTGTCAGCACCATTAAAGTAAGGGAGGTTATAGCGAATACAACCCCGACAAGCTGATCGGGACCCGGACGCGAAGCGCTTATTAAATGTCTACCTACCAAATAAGTTAATAATTTGACTCAAAATATTGATTTAAAAAGGAGTTTATTGATTTAAAAACGATTATATTGCCAGAGTGAACAGAACTGCGTCCATAGCAACGCTCTGTTTTTCATGGCAACGGTGTTATACCGTTACGTTCGAATTTTTGAATCAAGCTGCTGAGCTTGTTTCCACTACTATCAGTTGCGCGGATACAATGTCCTCGCGCAGTCTTCACTCGGACGCGCGCTTCAATCATAGACTGTAAAAAATAACGCTGCACACGTTTGCGGCTGCGACACGGCTACCGAAGCTGATCGCGCCCATTCTGGTCAATGCTTGTGTCCGTTTCAGAAGCGGCTCTCTGTGCTGCTTCGCTAAGGATAGGCGCCTAGTCTATTTTTGATGGATTCCGCGTCCAAGCCGCACCGTAAATACAAAATAAAAGTAAAAAAAAAAAAACATTGTCAAATTCAAAATAAACGCCCTGTGCAAACTCCCAATTGTATTACACACCAATATCCTTGGTAGAAAACCATAGACTGAATGGTAGAAACCCAAAAATCAAGAAAAACCACGCCGGACAGGCAAATCACGTGGTCTCGCTCATCCAGTCGCTCGTGTCCCTTCTTGACATCCAACCACTGATGAACGTTTTGATGCATAAATAAATAAATATTCACGTAAAACATTCTCAGCACTAACAATGCTGTAACAACAACAAACGAATCCCAATGTACTATTGCAATTGATTTCTGGATATAGTTATGCTATATTATTATTGTACACATATTGTAGGCTACTAAGCATTGTATTAGACAAAAGCCTTTATTAACTTTTGAATATATACCATCAAATTAATTCTCTTCTCTTTTCCAGTATCAATTACCATCTCATTATTGTAAGTAAGCAAGCAGTATATCAAGCAGTCATCCTGTTTAATCACATATTGTTGAAAACAATGCATTTTAAAACATACAGATATATCTCACTCATATTCATGTTACGATTTTTTCTCCCCTTTCCTTGTGTCAACAGCAGCTAACTACACCCCAAAGGCTCTTTTAAGAGCCCTAGCACTGATCATCTTTGGATTTGTAAGTATATGTTTGACTAACAATCAGACATATTTTTTGAAATCTTCTATTTAATGGCATTCAAAAGTTCTCCAGCACATCTATCAATTCAGACTCATGTAATATCTGATACTGAAATATTCATATAGTCACTAAACAGATAATTTCTCTTTTCCTTGTCTGCAAACAGACATCCTTGATTTCTTAAATTTTAGATCATCCGCCATTGCTGCCTGTTCTGAGTATTTTCTTTTATTTCAAGGCAAGTCATTTCCTTAGTTTCACTTACAGGGAGTGCAGAATTATTAGGCACGTTGATTTTCTGATCATATTTTTTTTCCAGGCACATTTGACCAATTCCAAACCACAGTAATCCTAATAACTACTATTGATTTAATATTTAATAATGTATAAGTGATATATAATTGTTCATGAAGGCTGGAAATGAAAAACACCTTATATTCAGGTGTGCAGAATTATTAGGCATGTTTTCTTTTACAGATAAATTGAGCCAAAAAAGAGATTTAACTCAGACTGAAAAGTCAAAAAGTATTAAATGCCCATGAGAAGGATGCAATACTAATGCAATACTAGACATTGCAGTTAAGGCGTGACCATTGGACAGTGAAATGCTCGTTGGGTCAGCAGGATCTGACAAAAACAGGTGGTGAAGAAAAGACACCTGTTAACTGCAAAAGAATTAAGAATTAAGGTGAAGAATTAAGGGTGAAACCATCAGGAACCCTTTAGTCTCCAGCGCCACCATTTTCCAGAGCTGCAACCTACCTGGAGTCTCCAGAAGTGCAAGGTGTCAGGATCTCAGAGACTTCAGTTAGGTAAAGAATCCTAAAAAATGACCCCCACTAGATAAGAATCACAAGCTGAAGTGTTGTAAAATACATGAAGAAGGTTTTTTTATAGGCTTTATGGACAGATAGGTTGAGAGTGACTCTTGAAGGACCAGCACCACATCCTCTAGTTCCACTGTTTGAAGAATTCATCTTCCAGAATCTGGCAGTACGTTTTGGGAGTTCATTTTAGTCCATCCTGAAGTCCGTTTTGCAGAGATGGACTAAAAATGAACTCCCAAAACGTACTGCCAGATTCTGGAAGATGAATTCTTCAAACAGTGGAACTAGAGGATGTGGTGCTGGTCCTTCAAGAGTCACTCTCAACCTATCTGTCCATAAAGCCTATAAAAAAACCTTCTTCATGTATTTTACAACACTTCAGCTTGTGATTCTTATCTAGTGGGGGTCATTTTTTAGGATTCTTTACCTAACTGAAGTCTCTGAGATCCTGACACCTTGCACTTCTGGAGACTCCAGGTTGGTTGCAGCTCTGGAAAATGGTGGCGCTGGAGACTAAAGGGTTCCTGATGGTTTCACCCTTAATTCTTCACCTTAATTCTTAATTCTTTTGCAGTTAACAGGTGTCTTTTCTTCACCACCTGTTTTTGTCAGATCCTGCTGACCCAACGAGCATTTCACTGTCCAATGGTCATGCCTTAACTGCAATGTCTAGTATTGCATTAGTATTGCATCCTTCTCATGGGCATTTAATACTTTTTGACTTTTCAGTCTGAGTTAAATCTCTTTTTTGGCTCAATTTATCTGTAAAAGAAAACATGCCTAATAATTCTGCACACCTGAATATAAGGTGTTTTTCATTTCCAGCCTTCATGAACAATTATATATCACTTATACATTATTAAATATTAAATCAATAGTAGTTATTAGGATTACTGTGGTTTGGAATTGGTCAAATGTGCCTGGAAAAAAAATATGATCAGAAAATCAACGTGCCTAATAATTCTGCACTCCCTGTACATGTGTTCTCCATAATGTAAACAAACCTTCCCACTTGATAACTAGATTGTTTTTATATATATTTGCAATTTAATTTCATGTGAATTGTTCAATATATAGCAAAGTAACTTTTTACCAATTAATATCGATTGCAAGTGCCTAAAAATAACAAGCCATTCACATTGATGTGTTGCAGTTTTTATCCACTAGTTCTTTCATTTCGCCTTCAACACTACAAGGTAAGATATTTACAAATGTACATTACCATGTTCTATCTAGTAGGATTTGTTTTTAGTGTAGAAAGATCACAAAGGACCAAACATAAAAAAACCTAATAATTAAATAAAATCTGTTAATCGGTGGTCCCTATATATTTTAGAAAAATAAGCTTGACATTAATTTCACTGACTTGAAAGCTCATATTTGGTATCAAAATGGTGTACAAATTACATCTAAATTAAATAAATGCTACTCTCCTAGAATGAGCTCTGAAAAGAGAGAGTTACACAGGAAATATGTGCATGGTGTACAAGTATGTATGTATGTACAAGTCATCTGGTGGGTCATAGTCTAATGCTTTTTGAAAACTTAAGGCTTTCTTCTAGGGGTGTGACGGTTAGTATCTAGGCTAACCATGAGACCGACGGTTATAGTTGAACACCGTCATTAGAACTCTATAACCGCCAAAACCGTGTAATTAAAATATTTTTTACAAAAATAAAAAAATTATCACAGAGAATGTTTAAATACTAATTAAAAACAATTGGTAACAGTCTGTGTTATTAATGGTCTACGTCGTTTCCAACTGTATTTGATTCGAAGTACCCCCTGCCCGACCAATCATTTGAGATAGAATTAAAAGCTATGACTATGATATAGTGATGTGCCATCATTATGAGATTTATTAAACAAATGAAAAACATTTAATAATAAACATTAGCAATAAATATTTAAACCAAACTGACGCCCATGGCTATATAAGCTATAGCGCATCTCACCTCGTCATAATTTACATATAGTTGACATCTAACATTCATAGTAACAAATAAAATATTAAAATGAAAGATATGATTCATGGTTACTCACATAGAGCGCAGCTGCAGTTTTCTTGTTTCGTTCACCAACTCCCGAACAACCGTCCGTTCTTCATCATTTGTTTAGAGGATTGCGAACCAACATCATAGGTGCATGTCGCCACCTACTGTTATGAAGTGTGAAGAGAACTGGTTCTCTCACGTAATCCCTATCCTATTTTTTAATCCACTTATTTTAATAAACTCACTATTGCATTTATTTGTTTCCTGCATTTGAGCCATTTAGTAAATACAATTACATTTGTTAGTTTTAAAATTTGCCATTTTCAATGTATTTATTAAGATTAATGAATTAATTTAATTATTATTTATGGATTTATATTATATATATATATATATATATATATATATATATATATATATATATATATATATATATATATATATATATATATATATATATATATATATATATATATAGTTATCTTACATGATTAATATAATTAAACATCATATTTTAAATAAATTATATTGACCAGCTGAATGTAACACTTAATTTCAAAAAATGTAAAAGTCAAATGAAAAAACATTATGTGCAATGAATTGTATAAAACTGAAATATACTTTTCATTTTGCAGCAGCAGGACCAGAGAAAAGGTGTGCAGCAGCATGATGATGATGATGAAACACTCCTACTTTTTGAAAACGAATAAGACTTTTTGATTCAGTAGAAATTTGTTTTCATTTTTTTTTTCCAATATCAAATTAATTAAAATCAATGCCAAATTGTCACTTCTCAATAACTTTGTTAAATTTTAAAAAAATGTATATGGTAAAAAATGATATGTTAATTATTTATTATCTGGGAAATGTCATTAACAAACTGCTGATTAATAAATTATATAAATGTTTTCTAGTTGTTTGATTCTTGAGGAACACGTGTGTGACACATTGAGCCATGCGGTGCACACACACAATAGCACAGGTAACACAATAAATGCTGATTAAATGTAAGCCTATGAAGTGTATTTTTTGTCGTTGCTAACTAATTTGGTCCTTTGATGTAATGTCCCCACAACATACCAGTTTGGTCATTGAGACGTCCTCATCACGTTCTTGTGATGTACCACATAACGTCGCCACGACGAATACAGGAATCACAAAGTTACGTTGCTGGAACGTTATGTGGAACGTCGCTACGACTAATATGGTCCTTTGATGTAACGTCCTCGCAACATGCCAGTTTGGTCATTGAGACGTCCTCATCACGTTCTTGTGATGTACCACATAACGTCGCCACGACGAATACAGGAATCACAAAGTTACGTCGCTGGAACGTTATGTGGTACGTCGCTACGACGAATATGGCCTGGTCCGGTTACGTCTTCACAACGTAACTGTGTTAGCTGGGTTGTCTCCCACCCACCAATCATCATCAGTTATGTGTACCACGCACGCGCGCGCGCACACACACACACACACACACACACACACACACACACACACACACACACGCACGTTGCAGGTCCGACTGACAGAGAGCCTGTTCGGATGAAAACCGCTTCAGTGAGCTCAATTATAGTAACGCCGCATTTTTTTCTCTCAGTAACGCTAACGGCGTTGCAACATTGGGAAAAGTAATTAATTAGATTACTCCGTTACTGAAAAATTAACGCCGTTAGTAACGCCGTTATACTTAAACGCCGTTACTCCCAACACTGTGCGTTGGTGACGTCACGTTCCCATTCTCTATAGGTAGTTTACATGATTAAAGTAACATTACAGTTAAGATATGCCTCTAGCTTTAATCATTTAAACGTGTCTTTGAAGTTTGGGCAAAAACTTCTGGCAGCTTTAGTCGTTGTTTATGCACGTATCTTCAAAATAGACGACTAGTTATACATTAACACTATGCTGAAAGCTCCTGTATGTGAACCTTTTGCAGATAAATACAAGTGCATTTTCATTTACTACTGACACAAATCAATAAGTAAATCATACTCAACTACTATAGTAAACAACAAAATCTAATTAGGCCTACTCTGTATACATTTTATGATGAATAGTATCATTATATATTATGTTTAAAAAGCTTCTTGTGTTCATATATTTCATTATAAAATGGCATACTATGTACACTACCCTTCCTGAAATACAATTAATATTGTCATCATTCATTGATTTCATGTTAAAATAATATACAAATTCACTACCCTCTTTGAAATACAATAATCAGTAAAAAAGAATAATAAGATTAGCCTGGAAAAATAATCGTTAGATTAGTCGACTAATCGAAAAAATAATCGTTAGATTAGTCGACAGAAAAAATAATCGTTAGTTGCAGCTCTAGTTCATAGTAAACTAAAACTACAGGGTTTCCCATATGTTCATTAATTTGTGGCGGCCCGCCACAATATCGACGCGGCCGCCACGGATTGATTTTCAGTTTTTTTTTTACTATTTAATATGGGTAAAGTTGTATTTTATTGTAGATCTGCGCGCAGCTTGCTCCCTTCTCTCCCTCTCTCACAAACTGACAAGTGACAAACGGAGGAGAAGCAGCTAATAGCCCCTCCTCTTCGAGCACGATCTGAATCAAAACACGAGCGTCCAAAGAAGAAGCGTGAAGTGGGCGTGTGTGTACTTTTATTTACTTTTGTTTTATACAAAATATTCAATCAACTATCACAAACTATGCATCATTTGAAAGCTAAAACACTCAAGATTCATGTTCTGAACTTGTTTTTGCAATAAATAAACCAGAGAGGAAAGGGTTAAATGAAACGCTAAAGCACTGGAAATGTAAACATTAGCATAATATTAGCGGTACTCATCTTTCATCTCCTGTCGTTCGGATCAGATCGGACGAATCCAATAAACACCCGCATACATCTCTGTGTAAGAGTCCACTCTTCAAAATGCATCCCACTTTTTAATCCAAAACAACGAAAAAATAGGGAAAAAACAAAAAATCCTTCGTTGTTTGCAAGGGAGTTTTGAGTTAGCGTAATCAATCATGTCCATTTTCAATGAAATATCGATTCTAATCCTTTTCTGGCAAACTCCCCCTGCTAGAATAGTCTCTCCCACGTATTATAAACCCTCCCTCGTCTCTCTCCTTCAATCAGAGACTCCTGGGATGCATCATATAGAGGAAGCGCTTTACAGTGTTGTGAACTTTTATCTTCTAAAGTGTAGGGAACTCAGAAGTGAAGACCAGGAGACTTCGGGATTCAAACAGAAGTTATTCTTTTAATTGAGAACACTCTGTGCTACAGGTCGTCCAGAAACAGTCTGACTCAAACAGTCTAAACTGAGAGGTTATATACATTTCAAGAGGGAGGGATTACAGAGATTGAAACAAAGCATGTAAATTAAATATACAGGTTTTGGGAAACCCACCCAAACAGAGTATCACCAATTCTACTCCTAATCAGCATAACTATTCAAAACGCATAGGGGTAACGACGGTGAGAGTCTGAAAACAGGTCTGGCAGGAATCTTCTGCTGGAAACTCAACAATCTTGTTTTATACCTCAAATGCTCACTGAAAACAGGCCCAGCAAGAAATCTCCTGCTGGAAAACCCAGATCTATACCTTAAATGCTAAATACAATATACTTTCTTGAATTTGTAATCCAACATTTCCCCCTTTGAGAGTTCTAATAACTCTCACATAATACAAATTTAAACCTTCATCAGTCCATTCTATAGCTTATGTGTGTTAACATAAGCCCCATCTTCTAGTCATGTAACTTGGAAAAAATTACAGGCACATTTCACTTGCTCTGTGTTGATTGTCTGTAGTGACGAATGACATGCTGCCACAGAAACAACATGCCACTAGGGTCCGTGTAGTTCATTACGGGTAATATTCTTTTGTGGTTCGAACAGTCCTTGTGAGTCCTTTGTTGACCTTACAGGTTTCCGAACCATGAAGAATTATCTTCATCTTATCGTCATCTGATGTAATTTTGCTGAAAGATCAAGAATGTCTTGTTGGATTTTTGTTCAAGAGTCCTTGACCACCATGTTTGTGCATAAGTGAGTCCTTGAATGCAGCCATCTTCTATGTTGGTGGTAGGAGAGCAACCAGGGTGCACCTGCCATTGAATTGGCTGAGCAGGATGTTATATACAGACGTTCCTCCCATCATGTGCCACCCATGGGATTCCTGCTCCTACTGAAGGCAGGTGTGGCATGCAAACGTTCTTTCCAGCAAAACAAGGTGTTTCTTGACATATTCATCAGCTCTAAGAATATGTTGTTTCTGGAGTCTACACTTTGTGCGATGTCCATGATGAGTAGTAGCAAGGCAATCTTGATCATGTTGATGGAAGACTGAAGTTCCCGTAGATCATTCTCTGCGTTGTGTATTTTTTTCTTTCGTGACAGTTGACTCCGTAGTGAGTCGAGTTGTCCTTCAGAGGTTGTGGCTTCATACACAGGTGAGGATCGGTGCGTATGGGTCTAGTTGTCCTTCAGAGGTTGTGGCTTCATACGCAGGTGAGGTCTGAATCTGGGGACAGCCTTCAAGTGGTATCTGCACAGATTAAGAACGAAAACAAAAGACAACAGAGCAGTATTTGTTCTAAAAGACAGCAAACATCAGGGTTGTCTCATCTGTTCAATCGGAGTCTGCTATTGTTGTTCCTTCTTTCCCTATTTCTTAATTCCTGTGACACCTAAAGAAACAGTGAGGTAAGGATGGACTAGTGGATGGGGATGCCTACAAGGAAGTCTTCGCCGCAGGTTTGGCCCCCGAATGCCTGTTGCATTCAGTTCTTTCCTGGGCTCCTCACTGATCCGTGTCCTACCCTATCCCTGTTGGTGGGGGAACAACTTCACAGTGTGACACATGACTCCAGGTTTTCCTTCCCTGACTCAACACTGCATCTGCTGTAATGTTACCTTCAATCCCTTGAGCTGAACCATCAACAAACAACTCCAATTCTGCATTCTCAATGGGAGTTTCTGCTATTTCATTCGTAGTTGCGTATGTAAGCGTAACACAATCATGAGTCATTTCATCCTCTAACAAAACTTCAGTCATTGCAGACGTACATGAGGATGGGTTCGTGACTGGTGCACACTGTAAAACAATGTTCGGGGCTGTGACGCTAAATTTCACTGAATCAACAGGCACATCAGATACTGATTGAATGGCTACATCTGTTTCAAAGAAAGCTTGCAAGTCAGGATAAGCGTTATCAGTCTGACTAACTTCATTCACATCAGTTTTCTCTACAGGTTTGTTGAGGTTCAATTTCTTAGTCAAAGAAGCTACTCTAGCACAGAGTTCTTCATTCTGTTTCTCTAGCTCTGAGATCTGCTGAGACTGTTGTCTAGCTAGCGCTAAACCAAATTCTCTGTGACAACAAATAATGCCTTTCACATTGTTCTTGCGAATACATGCTCCTAAAACTTTTTTACATTCATCAATCGACCAATTCTTGTCTGGATGGATTTCATATTTCTGAGTTAGTTTTTGTTTAACTTTCTCTGTGACAATTAAATTCATCTGCACTCCTAACTGTGATGAAATCACTGTCTGTCCACAAAGGAGCTGCGAGACCACCTTTTTCAGTTGTGGGGGTCAGTCTAGCATTCTTTCTAAACATTTTTTAATTTCTTTGTTACCACACACTCACAAACACTGACTTCTCTGATCATTTCTTTGTTACCACACACTCACAAACACTGACTTCTCTGATCATTTCTTTGTTACCACACACTCACAAACACTGACTTCTCTGATCATTTCTTGTTAACACAGCTCAACTATTGTTAACTTTCTTTGACAAAAACAGAGGACAAACACAAATATTAACTAAATGTTAATCTTCCCTGCTTGAAACAGAGGATGACTCATCTCTAAAAACAAACTTTTTAGAGGGTAACACAAATATTAGCTAAATGCTAATCTTCCCTATTTAAAACAGAACAATTATTAGCTTGGGAGGCTAATAACTTCCCTACTTGAAACAGAGGATAACTCATCTCTAAAAACAAACTTTTTAGAGGGTAACACAAATATTAGCTAAATGCTAATCTTCCCTATTTCAAACAGAACAATTATTAGCTTGTGAGGCTAATCTCTTCTGCTTGAAAAACTGAGGATAACTTTCATCTCTAAACAAACTTTTTAGAGGGTAACACAAAACACAAATATTAGCTAAATGCTAATCTTCCCTATTTCAAACAGAACAATTATTAGTTTGTGAGGCTAATCTCTTCTGTTTGACAACAGAAGATAACTTAGTTAACCAAACCCTACAGCCGTCCGTTAACTCTTCCCTGGCATCCAGAGGATAAACAAATTTGTACTGGTCTTTAAGGTTCTTTTGGATAGAGCAGCACTCACCGCAACCCTTGGTTGAAAGATTCAGTCTGGAAAATCTTTGTTCAGCTGGAAGTTTCGCTCTGGATTCCAGTCTGGAACGTAGGCAGATCTTTATCTTTGAGCTTGAAGTTTCAATCTGGATTTCAGGTGAGGAAGCTGGAACTCTATCCGGGTCACGGCACCATCTGTTGTGAACTTTTATCTTCTAAAGTGTAGGGAACTCAGAAGTGAAGACCAGGAGACTTCGGGATTCAAACAGAAGTTATTCTTTTAATGAGAATACTCTGTGCTGCAGGTCGTCCGGAAACAGTCTGACTCAAACAGTCTAAACTGAGAGGTTATATACATTTCAAGAGGGAGGGATTACAGAGATTGAAACAAAGCATGTAAATTAAATATACAGGTTTTGGGAAACCCACCCAAACAGAGTATCACCAATTCTACTCCTAATCAGCATAACTATTCAAAACGCATAGGGGTAACGACGGTGAGAGTCTGAAAACAGGTCTGGCAGGAATCTTCTGCTGGAAACTCAACAATCTTGTTTTATACCTCAAATGCTCACTGAAAACAGGCCCAGCAAGAAATCTCCTGCTGGAAAACCCAGATCTATACCTTCAATGCTAAATACAATATACTTTCTTGAATTTGTAATCCAACAACAGGCTTGGTGAGCTGTCAATCATTGCGCCCATGGTTTTCGTTGGATAAAGGCACTCGGTGCCCAGCCAATGCCTTTCCAACAAAGGTTTGATTGATGGACTTAGTAACCAATCAAAAGGCATTATCTTGCGCAGTTTACGTAAGTAGGCTTTGGTGAATACTGTTTGTGCGCAGTCTGCGCGTTCTCAATGGCGCAACTGCAGTGGAGCGCGCAGACTCTTACTGACGCTTCCCATCAGCTAAATGAGTTTTTTACACGTTGTAATCTCTGTAAATAGTTGCTTTAGTTTTTCAGTAACTGTTTATCCATTATAATTAGCAGTTTATTGCAGATTTATTTGAATGAAAAACTACTCTTTACAATAGCAAATGTTCTGAAATAAATGGCCTTTTTGAAATTCGCCTAGACTTTTCTTGACATAAAAGCTCACAGAAGCTACATTACTGAGAGAATCATCCTCATATTTGAATCATGACATGATTAGACATTCAGTTTTATATTTAAGTTATTTTCAGGCTCTTAACATTAAATTATAATATTTTTTTCCCTAAGTAAAAACAAAACAAAAAAAAACGTGAGTCACTTACATGTATATTTACATGTATATTACTCTGTTCCCATATTACTTTGAGTTATTATGACTCTTGGGTAGCAACATTTCAAGTGTCTAGTTTAAAATAAGACCAGATTTATGAATATAGACCATAGGGTTTAAGAGCTGCAGACATTTTCATTTGGGTATGTCGTTTTCAAAGAATTCTCAAAAAATGGGGCGCAGGTTAAGAGGTTAATTAATAACAAGGAAAGACCCTTATACTGTGAGCGGCACATATGAGGTATTTTCTCGCTCATTTCTGCTCCGAGGTCTTGATTGTGGCATTTCTTTAAGGTTTAGAATCCAGTAACGTTATTCCTCTAATTATTTTGTCTTTTATGAATTAAAGAAGTCTTGTAATCTGTTCAAACACACCGCGCTTTCTAAGTCAGTTCACTGTAAATGTGTTTCCATTGCAGTTTTGCAAAATATTTCCACCTCACGAGAGCGTAAAACCTTTTTTTTTTTGCAAAAAATTGGAGTCTTTTATGCGAAATTGGCGTGTTTCCATTGAGCTTAATTTTCAATTTGCGCGATTTGAAGGGTAATGGAAACGCATTAGCAAGCATTAAGGAGGCTAGTTAATAATTATGCTATGTTTACATGAGAATAACAGTTACAGCATGTAAGTTATACACAACAGTTATACTATAACTGTTTACACAACAGTGTATAACTTTATACACAAAGTTATACACAATAGCACGTCTTAACATATTATACTCCATCACGTCTACTGCGATCTCTAAATTCTGGCCAGTTGTTAATACCGAGAATATCCAAATCAACCGCAGGCGGTCGATCCTTTTCCTATTTAGCTCCTAAACTCTGGAACAGTCTTCCTAGCACTGTTCGGGAAGCAGACACACTCTGTCAGTTTAAATCTAGACTAAAAACACATCTCTTTACTGTGGCATACACATAAAACACTTTATCAATTCATTGATTGTTAGGCTGCATTAACTAGGTCAGCCGGAACCGGGAACACTTCCCATAACACCTGATGTACTCGTTACATCATCAGAAGAATGGCATCTACGCTAATGATATTCTCTCTGTTTTATCCCGAGGTTTACTGCAGTCAGCCAGATCTGGGCCGTATCCTAATCAGATGGTGGACCAGAGAAGACCAACACAGGACCCCGAAGTGTCTGCAGAGACCGTGTCAATTATCCTCCCCCTGCAACTGCCTCATCGACACGGCATCTAAATAAACCCGTCACCAGCGTGATGACTCCGATTGTTCGAATATTATCATTAAATAATACTTAAATCGATATGTCATCCGCAATAAACCCGTCTCCAGCGTGTTGCCTCCGATCATTCGAATATTGCACTTTAATAATTATTTAATCAACATCATCCTCAATAAACCCGTCTCCAGCGTGTTGCCTCCGGTCCTTTGAATATTCCGATCTATTATGACCTCTGACCTGTAAAGCAGCCAGAATAATAATAATAATACGTTGTTTGTAAATTGGCCAGAGGAGAACTGGCACCCCGACTGAGCCTGGTTTCTCCCAAGGTTTATTTTTCTCCATTGGGTCACCTAATGGGGTTTTGGTTTCCTTGCCACTGTTGCCTCTGGCTTGGCGTGCTCAGTTGGGGACACTATATTTTTCAACTAAACATCGAAATAAATCTAATTAATAAACTAATTTAACCATGTAAACTAAATTACTGATCTAATTATTGATCTAAAGCCCACACTGTCACCGTATGGAAATTGAAATGAACTGATGGCATCAAATGGCTATACAGCTGAATAAAATTAGGCTGCATTATTTTGCTGTTTAACACTGTAAAGCTGCTTTGAAACAATCTACATTGTTAAAAGCGCTATATAAATAAAGTTGACTTGACTTGACTTAACATGCTGTAAGCTGTTAATATCGACTGCCCTTACTACATAACGTTAATGTTTAAGTATTTAATCATAACGCAGACTGTTTGCTCCCTCAATCCAGATGAATATTGAAAAATATTTTAAACGATTTAAAAAGGCTCGTCCAGAGGAGCAAATACAGTCTGGACCAGAGGTAATAGCAAAGCAGAGAAACACATGTGGAAGATCATTATTCCGACCTTTGTGATAAGCTATTCGGTTAATTTATTTTGAATATTTCCAGGCTTCATACAGCGCTGCTGAAGCAGCAAGAGAGGCGCAGGGAACGTTAGCTGTAGAGAGAGATGTAGGAGAGGAGGTCAATAAAAATTACTAAATATTTAAACCTTTTTTGTTGTCGTCAATCCAACAAACCCCCCCCCCCCCCCCCCCCCCAACACACCACACCACCACAGATCAAATCTAATTCTGTGGGAAACACTGCTTCTCTCAGGGCAGGAGTATTCAATGTGTTCATATTACTATGGTATTTTTAGTGTATAGTGCACTTCTCTCAGGGCAGGAGTGCTAAATGTGTTCATATTACTGTGGTATTTTTAGTGTATAGTGCGCTTCTCTCAGGGCAGGAGTATTCAATGTGTTCATATTACTGTGGTATTTTTAGTGTATAGTGCGCTTCTCTCAGGGCAGGAGTATTCAATGTGTTCATATTACTATGGTATTTTTAGTGTATAGTGCACTTCTCTCAGGGCAGGAGTGCTAAATGTGTTCATATTACTGTGGTATTTTTAGTGTATAGTGCGCTTCTCTCAGGGCAGGAGTATTCAATGTGTTCATATTACTGTGGTATTTTTAGTGTATAGTGCGCTTCTCTCAGGGCAGGAGTATTCAATGTGTTCATATTACTGTGGTATTTTTAGTGTACAGTGCGCTTCTCTCAGGGCAGGAGTATTCAATGTGTTCATATTACGGTGGTATTTTTAGTGTACAGTGCGCTTCTCTCAGGGCAGGAGTATTCAATGTGTTCATATTACTGTGGTATTTTTAGTGTATAGTGCGCTTCTCTCAGGGCAGGAGTATTCAATGTGTTCATATTACTGTGGTATTTTAGTGTATAGTGCGCTTCTCTCAGGGCAGGAGTATTCAATGTGTTCATATTACTGTGGTATTTTAGTGTATAGTGCGCTTCTCTCAGGGCAGGAGTATTCAATGTGTTCATATTACTGTGGTATTTTTAGTGTATAGTGCGCTTCTCTCAGGGCAGGAGTATTCAATGTGTTCATATTACTGTGGTATTTTTAGTGTACAGTGCGCTTCTCTCAGGGCAGGAGTATTCAATGTGTTCATATTACTGTGGTATTTTTAGTGTACAATGCGCTTCTCTCAGGGCAGGAGTACTCAATGTGTTCATATTAGTGTGGTATTTTTAGTGTATAGTGCGCTTCTCTCAGGGCAGGAGTATTCAATGTGTTCATATTACTGTGGTATTTTTAGTGTATAGTGCGCTTCTCTCAGGGCAGGAGTATTCAATGTGTTCATATTACTGTGGTATTTTTAGTGTATAGTGCGCTTCTCTCAGGGCAGGAGTATTCAATGTGTTCATATTACTGTGGTAATTTTAGTGTATAGTGCACTTCTCTCAGGGCAGGAGTACTCAATGTGTTCATATTACTGTGGTATTTTTAGTGTATAGTGCGCTTCTCTCAGGGCAGGAGTATTCAATGTGTTCATATTACTGTGGTATTTTTAGTGTATAGTGCGCTTCTCTCAGGGCAGGAGTACTCAATGTGTTCATATTACTGTGGTATTTTTAGTGTATAGTGCGCTTCTCTCAGGGCAGGAGTATTCAATGTGTTCATATTACGGTGGTATTTTTAGTGTATAGTGCGCTTCTCTCAGGGCAGGAGTATTCAATGTGTTCATATTACTGTGGTATTTTTAGTGTATAGTGCACTTCTCTCAGGGCAGGAGTACTCAATGTGTTCATATTACTGTGGTATTTTTAGTGTATAGTGCGCTTCTCTCAGGGCAGGAGTATTCAATGTGTTCATATTACTGTGGTATTTTTAGTGTATAGTGCACTTCTCTCAGGGCAGGAGTATTCAATGTGTTCATATTACTGTGGTATTTTTAGTGTACAATGCGCTTCTCTCAGGGCAGGAGTATTCAATGTGTTCATATTACTGTGGTATTTTTAGTGTACAATGCGCTTCTCTCAGGGCAGGAGTATTCAATGTGTTCATATTACTGTGGTATTTTTAGTGTACAATGCGCTTCTCTCAGGGCAGGAGTACTCAATGTGTTCATATTACTGTGGCATTTTTAGTGTACAATGCGCTTCTCTCAGGGCAGGAGTACTCGATGTGTTCATATTACTGTGGTATTTTTAGTGTACAATGCGCTTCTCTCATGGCAGGAGTATTCAATGTGTTCATATTACTGTGGTATTTTTAGTGTATAGTGCACTTCTCTCAGGGCAGGAGTACTCGATGTGTTCATATTACTGTGGTATTTTTAATGTACAATGCGCTTCTCTCAGGGCAGGAGTACTCAATGTGTTAAAGTGATACTCTATAGGGATATTCTACTTGTATAGGGATAAACTTATTTGTTTATTAGTAGACTGCAGATGGTTATGTTTATTTTTTTTGTCAAAAGAACTGTTTTGCTTTCTGAATATGGCTTTGAAAACTCTACTAATCCTCTACCTCTTTTCAGAAAAAAAAATGGAGAGCCTTTGGATAGAAGGTGTTAAACGAAAGCTGAAGAAGGTTACAGATCCTGAGGTCATCCAAGAAGTTGTTTTTGAAGAGGATGACTTCATGCAATCTTATATAAAAAAATTAGAAGAGGAAAGTCACAGCTATTTTAAATCTCCTGTGTTCACTCACAAAGACTACTACTATTATGCATGTGAGAGATCAAACAAAGCAACTGGAAGTAGCAAAGGAAAACCAACTCAAACCAGGGCTAACTCTTGCAGGGCTTATGTGTCTTTCAAGATAATCAAGGATGCTGGAGTTACAGGCGCTGTCATTCACAAAATGCTGAAACACAGTGGACATGACATTAGCATGCAGGAAGAGGGAATAAAAAATCGTGTTGACCCAGAACTTCTGGCTTTTATTGACATGTGGCTTGAGCAAGGATTTCGATCTCAGAAACACTTCTGAAGAGTGTTGATTGGGCAGAAAGGCATGGACATATCGACAAACACAATCGTTGATACTATGTTACACTAGAAGATATAAGAATAATCAAAAAGAGCATTAATGCCCTAATTTTTCCTGATGTAAAAGATCAGTGTGGTCAGTGTCAGTGTGGAAATACTCGCCACATCAGAGCTAAAGGAGAACATTTGTTTTTATCAGCCATAAGTGATGAACAACCCTTAATAATTGTAGTACAGACACCCTGGCAAAAACAACTACTCAAGGAACATCCACATCCCATGATGTTCATGGATGCAACCTACAAAGGGATGACCTCATATGGCTATGCTTTTATGCACTTCTTCTGAGTAATAGTATTGGAAGAGGAGTTCCATTTGCATACTTCATTATCAGTCAGGAATCAACAGCCACACTCGCTTTCTGCCTGGAAAAGCTTTCTAGCTGCAATCCTGGTTTTCTTCCCCGGTCAGTACCCTATTTAATTAAACTGTTCTTCAGATGATAATTTGCTTTAAACAGCCCATATCATGAAAACTGAATTTTCCTTACATTTACAAATGGTTTTATGTAGTATGTAAAGACTTTTCATGTTTAAAAAAAAAAATCGTAAGATAGGAGCCTTTAATTCTCCATCTTAAAATCATAAATTTAATTTGTGTATTCCCTTTTCTGTATAGGTCAGTCATGATTGACCGGGACCTGAAAGAGCTCAATGCCATAAGACAGATTTTTCCTTCAGCAAAGGTCCTCGTTTGCTGGTTTCATGTGCTGCAGGTAGATGACTGAAATATTGAATTTGCTATGTGAACTGTTCTATATTTTCAAGTTCTTCTGATAACACTAAAATATATTTTATATGTGTTTACTTATGATTATTGCAAATAATTCACAAATCCCTTAAAAACATTAATATGAGCTAGAGCTGTATAGTTAAATGTTAAAAGATGATGATCTTGATTCAAACACCCATGTGATCTTATTCCTAAATGACAACTATTTGGCTATGATTATTAAAACTTTAACAAGAATAATCATGGTGAACATTCAAATGTTGGCGCTGCCACTGACCAATGTGTTAACCCAACTGTTTGCATTCATTTTTTAAGTTATGACAGCTACAACAAACTACATTTTATTAGATGAACTTTTGTAGCATAAACACTTTTTTTTTAAGTCCATTTCTCAAAAAATAAGTTAGTTATCAAGACATTATTCCCATTATTCAACAAAATAATGTTTGCAAAAAAATAAATCAGCACATTAGAATTTTTAACAACCATGAATTTAAGTTTTGTTAACAGTTCCCCTGAATTGTTTTTAGAGAGAGCAGCTGTCTTTTCAACCTCACAGAATCATTATTTACAATATATTACAATTGTAACAGAAATACTGAGATAAAAGTTTATAGTTCCGATAAAAACAATGTCTACTGTAGCGATCAAAATAGTCACCACTTGAAAGTAACTTGACAAATAAAGATTGTATAAATTACATTGTTACACTAGCAAGTGGCAAAAAGTGATTGTTAAAAATGTATTTGTCATTGAATCATTCATTAATTTTTTCATTCAAGATTTGTTAAAATAGCTGATTGATCTAGTAATGAAACAAGTCAAGTATGAGTGATTAATTGAATCATTCATGCAAAAGAATTAGGAGTGTGTGTGTGTGTGTGTGTGTGTGTGTGTGTGTGTGTGTGTGTGTGTGTGTGTGTGTGTGTGTGTGTGTGTGTGTGTGTGTGTGTGTGTGTGTGTGTGTGTGTGTGTGTGTGTGAATAATAAAATAAATAATTCATTATTTTTAAATAGATTGCAGCAATTAACATCTCAGAAATTCTAGTAAATTGCATATTGTTTTTAGTTGTCTTTTCAGAATTTCACTCATTGTAAATGTCATTGAGAGTTTGAATTTCAAATGATAATTTTTTTTAAAAACCACACAAATAATGCTAATGGAATCTAAAACTTTTATTTCTTTTAACATGTAGGCTGTGCATAGGTGGTTGGTAAAACGAGATGGAGGAAACCTGCCAGTGGGCCAGAGAAACATGGTGATTAAAGCAATGGTTGTAATGAAGGCATGTTTAACGGTAAGACTCTTTCACAGCTGTTACCTAAAACAAGCTTTTCCCCACGCTATTTTGGCTTGACAAAGCTGAATAAATAAAGTCCTCAGGCCTCGTAGATAGATTCTCTTATACTCAGATGTTCTTTAGATTCTGTTTTTAGACTGTTGAAAGGTTGTAAACATTCTTAAAGGTCCCGTTCTTCGTGTTTTTTTGAAGCTTTGATTGTGTTTACAGTGTGCAATATAACATGTGTTCATGTTTCGTGTGTAAAAAAAACAAACAGTATTTTTAACACAATTTACTTACCTGTACACCGCTGTTTTCACTGTCCTAAAAATGGGTTGATGAGTTCCTTGTTCTATGAAGTCCCTCCTTCAGAAATACGTAACGAGTTCTGATTGTGCCAGCGGTTCCCGTGTTGGGATTTGACCGCAGCTTAGCGAACGGGTCAAGGTTCCTGTGTTGTGATTCGACAGCAGCTTAGCGCACGTGGAAAGGTCACGCCTCTTAACGGGAGATATATGCGCTTAATGATCTCTACAGCGTCCCTGGGAAAGCCAAACAAAGGTGATTTGACTCCGGGATGAAAATAACAGCGTCTCGACGACATGGCGACAAACACACTCAAACGCAACACTTCCTTTTCTCCACGCGACACTTCCTCTTCCCCACGTGGGACAGCAACAAGACCACGCCCCCTTTTTTCGCGTATTCTTGTGGGCGGAGGTTAGTCTGTTCTATCGATGTCATTTATGAAGGAAGTACCAGGATGTAGTCCAAGCCAGCCGTTCGCTGTAGGCTTTGAAAGGGAACTTCTGTTAAATAAAATATCTCGCTTGGCATTGAACTTTGAGCTTTATAATTTTACAGGTATTGTTTATGCTCTAACAGCAACATTACACACTAACTAAAGTTTGAACAGTGGGATCACGAAGAACGGGACCTTTAATTTAAAATGTTTCAATGTTCCTCAGGAAGAGGAGTTTATCCACACTTCTTCCACAAAGTGCAAAGAACTGGATTCCTACCTTGGTCGTACACATGTATCTACCTATTTGAAGAATCAGTGGATTTCTTGGGGGGAGTTGTGGTCTAATTTCGGCAGATCATTCAATCATGAAAACAGTGAAACCAACAACAAGGCAGAAAGGTATTTCTATTTATTGTAACGAGCATGTTTTCTTATCAGTGAAACTAGGGAAGTATGCATTCTAAGCATAATTAATGTTTGTCTATTTGTTTGTGATTTAAGTAATATGTGCACCCATTCTTAAAGAGATAGTTCACTGAATTTACTCAAGTTGTTCCAAACGTATGAATTCTGTTCAACACACACAAAAAAATTATATTTGCATTAATTAGCATCAAATATATTGTTAGTCTTGAGATTCTCCACGTTAGTTAATAAATACATAGATCCGCTATTAACATTCATATTTCCTAGTGGTCTGGGGCCGTATTCACAAAACATCTTTTTGTGATGAACATTTCTGAAACTTATTTGAGACTTGAAGGAGTGTATTTTGTACAGAAATACTCTCATATGTCCAACTCTGTTTTGTTTTTTTTGTTGTTTTTTTTGGCCATGTTTAGGATGAGAACTCTCAACTCTTAAACAGTGTAAATACGCCAGATTGCATGAAATGGCATTAAACCCTTGTCTGGCCATCACCAGACGAAGCCTAATTAAACCCCCCTTTTAAAGAATATCTTTGTGCTCTTAAGATGAACAAAAGTCTTATGGGTTTGGAACGACATGAGGGTGAGTAATTAATGACACCAATTTTCAGTTTTGAGTGAACTAACCCTTTAAGATGTGTATTGCCAGGACATTTTTCATATTTTGCATTTCCTTGGTGTGACAATCCTGTTGAGGCAATTTTTAAAACTTTCAGTAAATCAATATTCTATCGCCCTTTCTTAAACAAACAAACAGACAAACAAGAAAATCCCAGGAGTATTGTCATAAAATGCCTAAATGCATTACTATTGTTTTAAATATATTGACTGTGGCAAGTTGGTTGTCTTTCTTGCATAGATTCTTCCTCACAATGAAATATCAATTCCTGATGGGAAACACTAACAGGCGGATTGACCAGCTCCTTAGCCTGCTGTGTGGAGATGTCCACAAATATTACTGGTAAATGTTTATCGTAACATCTATTATATTCAAAATCCATGAAAATGGATGTTTTACTTTTTTTTTTTTTTTTTACATTTTCAATTATTTCCTTCTACATCTAATTAACATTTCTAATGAATGATTGTGTGATTTTTCAGTCACATGGATGAGCTGGCAGCAAGTGGGCGCATCAAGGGAGACAATGCTGATGACTTCTCTAATGCTGTCAAGTCTATGATTGAGAAGGGGCTGGATTCAAAATATAAAATGAATGAAAAGGGAACATGTAGTATTCCACCAGATACTAGCACTCAGTCTCACACAGTTGATTTGGTCATGGTCAAATGTGACTGCAGAAGATCCAGAAGTGGCTCTTTGTGCAAACATATAGTTTTCTTGAGAATAGTTGCACAGCAACAAGGACTAGATATTCAAGATATCAGGTCTAGTCTTGCTAGAAAAATAATTGATAATCACTCGTATATCTCAGAGGATGAAAACCTCAGTCTTTCACAGTGATGGCAGTGTAGCGACTATAAATCACAAAAGCCCAAAATTTTGTACATGCATAGCAAATAGTCATAACGAAAAATTTGTCTGCATTTTGGTTCACAACATCCTCTACCTTCCACTGACACCTTCTGAGTTGATCTCTAATCATCCAGATTGCCAGAAAACACCCAACAGAAAACCAAAACCTGAACTCCAGACCATGTTAACAGACCTTATGGAATGGAGCCAATCAGAAACATACATTGAAAACAAGGAGCTGTACAAGATGGTAGAGAGGGCACACAAACTATTTTTTTCAAACTTCAGTATTTTGTCAAGAAAAAGAAAAATAACTGCACTACATGCCTATCGGCAACAGGTAAAAAAGGCAAAACAGGTAGTAACAATGAATTACATTTGCAAGCGAAAAAACAGAAGGAAAACTTTTATTGAAGACTAAAGATTGGCATCTGCCATTAAGAAAATGCATATAAAAAGAAGCAAAACATCTGATATGGCAATGGAATAAATGAACTACTTGTTGCTTAGTGCTCATTTTATTGAGTCTATTAAAAATGCATCAGAAACATGCTAGTATGTGTAGTATGCACTGAGGTTTGAAGAATCTATAACTAATCAGATAAAAAAAAAACCATGAAATTATTTGCAATGTTTTGTTTTATTGGATTTATTTGTACTGCTGAACAGTGTACATAAACAAGAAACAATAATTTGAAACAATGTAAGTACAAAATAAATTGAGGCATCTGCCCTTTTAAATAAAAAAAAAAGTCACAATTTTGAGAGAACAAAGTTAAGTAAATTATATCATTATTTTAGGTGGAACTATTTCTTAAAGGGTTAGTTCACTCAAAAATAAAATTCCTGTCATTAATTACTCACCCGTAAAACCTTTGTTAATTTTTGGAACACGAATTAAGATATTTTTCCTGTGACAAAATCACATGTATATGTCTGCTAATGTGTTCAGCTTCGGCCAATACTGAGTTGGCATTCGGATGTAAACAAGGAATCCTGCACTGAGTTCACTACGTATGACAACGGTTCATATTGTTAAATAAAGTCTTTATTTTTGTTTTGCTTTTTTGGTGCATAAAAGGTTATCACTTCATACAATTTAAGGTTGAACTACTGCAATAACGTTGGCAATTTTTAAACCATGTTTTCAACTACCTTTCTGGACGTCAAAAGGTGCAATGACGTTGCTGTCTATGTGTGGATCAGATACCTTCGGATTTCATCAAAAATATCTTAATTTGTGTTCCAAAGATGAAAAAAAGTCTTACGGGTGTGAAACGACATTGCTGACAGTATTAATGACAGAAATGTCACTTTTGGATGAAGTAACACTGTGAAAGAAAGTGCAGACAAAACTGAAATTTATTATCCCATAATTTACTCACCCTTGGGGGCGGGGGTTGGGGGTAATAAAGGCCTTCTGAGGTCAAGCAACGGGGTCTTGTAAGAAAAATATCCATATTTAAACCTTTATAAACCATAATGACTGGTTTCCCGCAAAAGCCTTATGCTCGTTTACGAGAGATATGAGTTCCGGCGGAAGGGTGACCTCTGACCCAAAGTAGGTTGTACAGAGGATAGAACAAAACAAAATTGCAGTCATAAATTAGAAGTTAAAATAAAAATGTCAGCGGTTTTCAATTGTAAGAGAAGGGGAGCTACGTCCTACATGGGGTCAGAGATCACCCTTCTGCCAGAACTCGACTCTCTCATGAATGTGCATACAGCCATTGCCAGTAGCCAGTGATTATAGTTTATAAAGCTATAAATACAAATATATTTCTAATACAAACTTATCACTTCACTTCGGAAGACATTTATTAACCCCCGGGAGTCGTATGGATTATTTTTTGTAATGGATGAATACACTTTTTGGGCTTCCAAAACTTGGACAAAATGTAATGCCATTACAATGCTGGAAGAAGCCAGGATATTATTCAAAATAACTCAGATTTTGTTTGGCTGAAAGAATAATGTCATATACACCTAGGTTGGCTTGAGGATGAGTAAATCATGAGATGATAAAATTGTTGGGTGAAC
Organism: Romanogobio albipinnatus; assembly: GCA_023566225.1. NCBI lineage: Eukaryota > Metazoa > Chordata > Actinopteri > Cypriniformes > Gobionidae > Romanogobio > Romanogobio albipinnatus. The sequence goes on along the minus strand of CM042248.1, from coordinate 15,234,666 downwards.
TATTCCTTTAAGTCACCAAACTAATACTAACATATTAATTAGAAATAAATAATATAAGTGCAAATTTACCTTTGAAGGAATTCCAGTGTGGATGCTGCTTCCTCCTGGTACTGCAAATTAATGCAAAGTCCAGTAAGAAAAGTTGGCTGCACACCCTCGCAGATTACTCGGACTTCCAGGCTGATCATCCACCGTTTCATCCATTGCCCCGGATTTTCACCTACACCATAAAGGAATGGATAGAACAATGTTTATTCTATGATCTCTAGAAAGTGTAGAAAAGGCAGTGAGAAAATTCTTTCATAACCTGACAGCGGCACACAATGTCATGTCTTTGAATGCTAAGTGACATTGCTGACCCATAGACAAAATGTTTTATATGGATTTATAACAACCTGACTGCGAGTACAGGATGACAACATCAAACCTTGTTCTTGTCTCTTTTACTTAAAGGGATAGTTTAACCAAAAATTCTTTCATTAATTCCTTACCCTCGTATCGTTTCCACACCCGTAAGACCTTTGTTCATCTTCAGAACACAAATTAAGATATTTTTTAATGAACTCCGAGAGCTCTCAGTCAAAAATATCTTAATTTGTGTTCTGAAGATTAACAAAGTTCTTGCAGGTTTGGAACGACATGAGGGTGAGGAATTAATGACAGAATTAAAATATTTGGGTGAACTAACACTTTAACGGCAAGCCATCTTTCAAGATGGGAAAAAAGGTCAAACACAATAAAGTGTATAGTGATAAAAAAAACTATGAGGTTTCTATAGGTGAACTAAATTCTCAAACTAAGAATAAGACTTGGCTTAGTTGAATAAATATTTTAAATTCAAACCTGGGCTGCGTTTCTCAAAAGCATCATATGCCTAAGTTGATCGTAGAGACCAATTGGTGGCAATGATTATCTAGATAAGATAAATCTAGGCTTTTGAGAAACGTAGCCCAGCACAGTGCAATAAAACATGATTCAAAGACAGTGGATTATAGAATAAGGCTATAATAAGGCTTTCCTGTAGCTCCTGTTGTTCAAACAGTAGAGCGTGGCGCTAGCAATGCCAAGGTCATGGGTTCGATTCCCAGGGGAAAGCAAGAACTGATCAAAGGTAAAATGTGTACCTTGAATGCAATGTAAGATAAAAGCTTCTGCCAAATGCATAAATGTAAATGTAAAGCACATACATTTGGAACTTCTAATAGTAAAACTTGTGTGAGCCTTGTTTTAGTAAAACAAATTGCAGATATGTCTAATATGATATACTTACCAAGCAGGATCAAACGAGGAGTCACAGGCAGGTTATCCGTCTTCTCGAGGTCAGCAGGAGTGGCAGACATCTATTGTCAAAGAGAACAATTTATGACATTTTTGGAGTCTGAAGTTCAAGTTTGCTTGCATTGTATAGGGAAACAGACATAATTTCTTAATTAAAATATCTTCATCTGTGCCCCTTAAATTCTTATGAATTTAAGAAAGCATAAGGGTGAGTAAATTTGAGTGAATTTAATTTTTGGCTGAACCATTCTTATACAGGTGTAATTTTAAGAACTAACAACCACAATGAAAGACAAACACAAAGACAAACTTACATTTTCTTGTAGAATGAGTCCTTCCTGCTTTTCTGCGAAGTGAGCCATTAGGAGTTGAACCACTAGGTAAGAAGAATCACTGGCTTCATCTTTGGAAAGGACTGATTTAACTTTGGAGTTGGTAGGCTTTCTTTTAAAAAACTCTACAATGCTCCTTCCACACTCCTCCATAGAAAGCTCGATTGCACGCAGCACATTGATGTCGGTAAGAAGCTCAAAATGTGCAAACAGGCCTTTCTGAAAGAACAGGTATGGCCACTTTTCCATTAAATTAGTGACAGATGGTGCTGGAACACTATTTATTTGGCTTCGTTGCAGGCAGAAAGTTGTCGCCATCAGTTGTTCTACTTCCGCCTTTTCAGCTCCCTTTGCTCCTTCACGACGGTAGAGATCCTCCAGCTTCTGACGTTTACTCTCAATTGAGTAATCAGTTTCCTCTAAAGGAAGATCATGCTGGAACCGTGTGCAACCATATGTGTCAGTGGGTCCTCTTTTAACACCACTGACACATGACCGGTGCTCTCTGAAGCTGGTGGTCCGACTGAGGTTTTCGATCCTTGTCTTGATTTGTGCCACAAGGGAGCTGTAACCTTCCCCAACAATTCGGCCATCATGAAGCTGATCTGCAAAGCTCTGGGGATATTGATGTAAAATAGCTTTACAAATAGTAACACACTCTGCACGTGTTGGGGTTGGCACACATTTTCTCATCGCATCTGCAAGAACCCTGACCATCTGTCTTCTTGCTGGTGGTGAAGGTCTCTTCCCAGATGAAATAGCAGACTGAATTTCTGCAGGCATGAGCTGCCATGGTACCTGGAAGGTATCTGACCATGATTTCCTAATATGGGATGTAGATGGCTGATTGTCTTGTAGATGACTGCTTGATTCTCTATCAGTAGAGACCGACATATTAGAAGACCATGGCTGTGGTGAGGAGCTCCCAGCTGATAAGGAAGGAGTGTGCTGCACGATGGTGAGATCCAAAGTGACAGTTTCTGACTCTATGAGTAATAACAAATATTGAACAGGTAGTTAAACCCACTTGATCTGTACAGACAACGTCATATAAAATGTATACAATTTCACACTGTTACAATGGCCGGTTTTCTACAAATGTAGGCACTGTTTATGTCTAAAACTAGGGATGGCCCGATACCATTTTTTTCCAAACCGATACGAGTACGAGTATTTACATTTGTGTACTTGCCGATACCGAGTACCGATACCGATATTTCTACCGCGAAAGTAATTACAGGCTACCAGAAAAGAAGACAGAAGACTATTTTAGAACACAGGTTAGAAGACTGTTTTTATTTTCTCTGCTTGTTTTAACAAGTCTAAAATAAATAATGAGTAAAATAATAAATGTAGGCAATTTCAAATAAAAAATTAATTATATATATTTCTGTGTAAACCAAAAGCCTCAATACTGGCACTGTCTTCACAACTGACAAAATATAAATAAAACGTATTGTACATTCAACACCGTCAACTCAACAATATATCAATGAAATGTTTGACAACGTCTCCAGCTTTCAATTTAACTCAATTTCAATGTAACTGTTGTGTAGTCTCAATGAAACGCTTACATATTTCAATTAAACAAAACATCAAAGTAACTATTGCAAGTCTCAATTAAACTACTGCATATTTCAATTAAACAACAATTAAACTATGTGGCACAGTGACAGCTCCCTTGTTTCAATTAAACATTTCAGTCAGCAATGTGATCTGAACTAGCTTAGGTACTTTTTGGGAGAATGAGAGGCAGGTTCTTTTTGATGAACAAAATCATCTCTGCATGATCAGCTGTGATTCTGTTTCTGTCTGCATTCACAATATGTGACACTGAGCTGAACAGCCTTTCACTGTCAACACTACTGCATGGTGCTGAGAGGTATCTGGATGCCATTTAGGCCAGAGTAGGGAACCGCACTTTGTTAACTGCCCAGTATTGTAATGGTCTGTCTTCTCGGGAAAATGTGGGCTCCCCTAGGTATGTCTCTAATTGTGCAGTAGAACCTACTTGAGCTCTGTTTAGAGAGACTGGTGCTTGCTCATCTGCTATTTCATCAAATATACTGTCCAGGCTGCTGCTTGCCTGGTCCCTGCGTGGTTTTCTGGCAGGAGGTTCGTACAGGTCATGATTCTCCTCTTCTGTAGACGACCTCAACAGCTCACGCATCAGCATCTCCTTGGCATTTGCAGCAGTGTTGGTGTTAGAGAAAAAAAGATTTTTATACCTATAACAGAGGGAGAAAAAAATGAGGCATCTGACAATAGGTATTTATTAAAATGAAATAACATAGCCTAATAAAATTATTATTATTATTAATGAAAATGAAATACTAAAATGTACTTTTCAGCAAGACATTGGCAACTTTTAACTCGCTATCTAGCACACACACACGCACACAGACACAGATACACACGCACACACACAGATACACACGCACACAGACAGACAGATACACATACACACACACGCACATAGACAGACAGACAGACACACACACACACACACACACAAACAAACACGCGCGCACACACACACGCACACACACACACACACACAAACAAACACGCGCGCACACACACACACATACCTGGGTTCGAGTAGAGTAGCGATGCTGTAGAGGGGTTGTTCTTCCACATCAGAAAAGCGCCTGCTGACAGCTGCAGCTAAAGTCCCTTTCATAGTTTTGATGCCATGGTCATCGTCGGTCTCTCTAGACAGAAATCGCTGCAGTACAGTGACAGCAGGAATCACATCTGCTGCCATAGCTTCAGAAGAGCTAACTTTTCGTGTTAACTCCTCAAACGGACCCAGAACAGTTACAACCTTCTCCAGCAGTACCCACTGGTGAGCCGTGAGATTATCAGGGAGTTCATGTTCGGACACAAAAACTCCTAGTGCCCGTTTCTGCTCAATCAGGGACTGGATCATGTAAAATGTACTGTTCCAGCGGGTCTGTACGTCCTGCTGTAGTCGTTTTGCAGGCTGACCGATCTCTAACTGAATGTCTTCGAGGCAGGAGTAGGCTAGAGGAGAATGTTTAAAATGGCCAACGATTTTGCGCCCGATAGCCAATGCATCAGCAACACTTCTCTGTGACAAAAGTCCTTCGTGGACCACCAGCTGGAGAGTGTGAGCGGCACAAGGTAGACTGGGGAGTCCAGCATCATTCATGCCCTTAATCATATTTTTAGCGTTGTCTCGTAGCACAACGTGGACAGAGGTTTTCGGAATGCACCAGGTCTGAAGCATCCCATCGAACGCGTCTGCTATGGCTTTGCTGGTGTGCGAACCCCGAAACGGCTTTGCTTGTAAGGTGGCTTGGCGAAGAGTAAAGTTGTCATCAATCCACTGTACAGTTAAACTGAGCAGAGACATTGGGCAGACACTGCTTGACCAAATATCTGTAGTAAAACTGACGGTCAAAACGTCACTCAACAGGCCACTGACGTGCTTTTTCACGTCATGAAACACTTTCGGGAGCATAGCGGTTGTAATGTGATGGCGACTCGGAATTTCGTATCGCGGCTCCAGTATGCCAAGAAGATGTCGAAATCCTATATTTTCAACAGCCGACAATGGCTGGTCATCAAGTGCAATAAAGTATGCAATTCCCTCTGTTATTTTTAGTGCCCGTGGATTATCTCTGGACATCTTCTCGCGCTTCTGTAAAACCTGTGTTAATGTTGGCTGCTGAGTTGCTTGTTTAGCGTGACTAAACTGTGTGTATTCAGCACTATGATGCGTCTTCAGATGTTTAATTAGATTGCTGGTGTTAAACGATGTACTTTCTTTTCCTCCTCTCGACACCTTAGCTGAACATAACTTACAGTCTGCCTTGCTGCTGTCATCATCCCTTATCTTGAAATGAGCCCAAACCGCCGACATTTTACGTTCATATGGTGTTCACCTAGACAAAGCGGGGCTCGCGGCGGCCAGTTTCGTTGCACAAAACGCACGTGGTATCGGTGCGTGGTATCGGCTCATTTTTATGAGTACGAGTACGAGTATATGAGGACAGTATCGACCCGATACCCGATGCCAGTATCGGTATCGGGCCATCCCTATCTAAAACTATTCACATTATGCATGTTAATACTGGGGTGAGTGAGCTGGCAAGTAAACAAATTGTTTAAGTGTAACTGAGTGAAAAACACTCATACCTGATAAATTGGAAATTATCACCCCATCTTAACAACTTTTACATCTTCAGCCATTCTAAACTATATATATATATATAACAACAATATAATAATAATGTATCATCTTGCTTTTTAGAACAAATTTTAAAGAGATTAATGAGAGATTATAATTATCCATTTTAAAAGCATTGAGAATTTTTCTGAGTTTGATAGTTGGTAGTATGTCACTGATGTCTTCTTGTTGAACAAACTGAAAATCATCTTTGGATTCCAATCCAGAGTCTACAAGTCTGTCAATCAAAAGCTGTGTGGTGTCCTCATCATTTGACGGCAAAGCCCTGAGGATGATTTCCCTCAGTTCTCCCACCTAGGAAGCCATTGCTCTAAATAGAGACAAAAGAATGATGAAGAACTATTACAGACATATCAAACACTGTGTACTTTGACAAGGGATAATAATCCAGAAGGTCATTCTGATTAACACAAGTGTATGATCCATTCGTTGGTGTCAAACAGTGAACACCCATATCAGGGATACTGCAAGTTTGGAAAAGTTCTGTGATGAAATACACAGAAGTATTGTGTATGACTGTCATTAAAATCCTCCCTACAATAAGCCCCTCGTCAGTTTCATGAATGACAACAAACATGTTTTTTTTGTATGTTGTGCCTTTCACGGTTGCCTCCTGAGAAACCAAAGAATTTTCAGGCTGAAAATCAAATTTAGATACAGATTCTCTTATGACATCATTGTAGTCACTCACCACAAACTCTGTTGCCTTTTCTGCTACAATAGTAGGAGGGAAGAGCTCACCAGCGCAAAGAAATGCCTGCAGTAGCTGATGTCTTTCTGTGAGAGTAAAGCACAGATTTTTAAAGTTATGTAATTTTATTACACACTGTTTGAAATACATGTGCTTACTTTCAAATCGTAATGTCCACAAACGGATGAGTGGTCCAAAATGAATAATGAGTTCAGGGTAGTGGCTAAGGTAATGATGTTTGGGTCTGAGAGAGTAAGTAGGAAAAATGTGTTTCCTAAAATGTAGGTACTCATCAATCAAGACTCTCAAATACCCTATCTGACCACTGGATATGGCTGGAGCACAAACAAGTGCAACAATTTCCCTTAACAGTAAAATTAGTTGCCAAACTTCATTCTCACCAGGTGATTCAATTTTGTCACCAATTAACATTGGTAGCATCCTCAAAAAGCACCAGTTCTGTACAGCATGACCACCTAGCTTCTCACTTCCTGGGTTAATCCCACACGGTCTGTCACTGTTGTCATTCCCTAGAAACTTGAACTGACTGATCCTTCGATTCAATTCCAGGTAAGTAAATTGTCTGTCAACCTTTACAAGATGTTGTGTACATAAAGCAAGGTCATACGACACGACTCCTTCAAACAAATCATGTCCAAGGCACGGGGGCAACCCTGGCTGACAGACATGATAGGAGGACAGCTCATTGAACAAAGAGTCAAACTTGATGCCTCCACTGTGCACCAAACCCTCATCAAGGTTCTTAACATGATCTTTGTAAGACTCCACTGTACGAAATGCGGCTTTGGAAAGTGGATTTTCGTGAAAAATATATTTGTCCATTTCACAATATCTACAAAAGAATCTGCTACCGCTGAAATTCTCCAGAAACCCACCAATGCTATGTGAGCCTAAATTGTCACCAGCTATTGCCCGCAAGATTCCTTTAACGTTCAGTCCGTCTGGAAAATGTATACCTGTAGTTTCAAGGTCTTTAAGGTCATTGACTAAGCACCTCATGACTAATTCTTGACCAAAGTACTTAAAGTCTTGTTCCCTGCACAGAAACACCAATTGCATTTGGTCAGTACTTGATCTATTATGAGGAGATATATCTGCTAATGTGAGGTACATAGCTAGAATTTTATGTTTTTTCTTCCCAGACCCAAGAGGGTTCGCAACCTCAAAAGCATCTTGGTATAGGACCAAGCCTAATGCAGATTGATCAGTGTGATGCAAGTTTGCAGTTATGTTTTCGCCATCCCACACATCCTTCAAAATGTCCTTCAACTGGACACGACTGTGCACATCACTGTACTGTTCCCTGACAGACTTGCAGTTAAGAAGAGACTTAATTGTTTGTTTTACAGGTACATACTGCGAAAAACACTCTTTTCCTGCTTCATTCTGTCCTAGAAGAATGGGCACAGGCTCGACATAATGAAAACTTTTCTTGAAAAAATTTTTTCTTCGCTGATCTGATCTTAATGTATGATTATTACATGATGTAAAAAGATCTTCAGCTTTAAGATCGTCAAGTACCATTCTTATCATTGGCTCTGGAACATCAAGTGAGATTAACTTTTCTTGAAGTCTGAAAAGCAAATGGGACTGATTGATTTCATGTATTGACTGCATGTCTTCAATGACTGTCTGAATGACTGAGGCCGGAAGCAATAGTTTGGCTTGCAATTTCAAATAGAACAGAGCAAGATTCCTTAAAAACAAAGTCTCGTCAACATTTTCAGGACTTACATCTGGTTCCACTTCCTCATAGTTTTCACCAGTATCAGTCTGTGAATCAGACTGAACATCAATGTCCTGAATCTGAGAGCAGCTGCAGGCTTCAGGAGTTGCTGTAATAGAGTCAATTAAGCAGCTTGTGTTTTCTTTATGTTTTCTGGTCAAATGAGAGGTAAATGTTGACTTAACTGTAAACATTTTCCCACACTGCTTGAAAGGGCATGTGACTTTTCTTCCCTCTTTAATGTGCATTTTGACATGAGAAATAAACTCAGGTAAAGAAGAACTTTTGGCCCTACAAAAATCGACATGGCATTCCAATGAAAGTGCAGTGCACGTTGTGGTTTCTGCCTTATATCCTTTATGGTGTCTGTACACGTGAGATTTCAGAGCTGCATGTTTTTTAAACTTCCTATTACAGTTACATATGCAGCAATGAAATACAATATTTGAGACATTGCTGTGCAGTCGCATATGTTTCACATAGGTCACAGGGGTATCACGTTTCCCCGCAGTTCTGACAAGGAAACATTTTGTAAAGAACAGATAGCTTAACTAACTACCGATCCCATCTATTCTCGTTAAATACGTCTTCATAAAATGGCTGTTGCAGATGCGGTCCAAGATTGGCATGCCGCGAATAATTCTGTGATCAAACCAGCGGTTTGCAAAATCATGTAGGCAGTAATAATACTACAACAATAATTGTAAATTTCGTACCTCACTTACCATTAATAGACAAAAAGATTAGCACATGAAATTGGCTGTTTCATAAACTTCGCTAGTATGATTGATACATGGCGACAAACGTGTGTGTGTGTGTGTGCAAATGAGCTCACGACTCGCGAGCAATTGATTGCTATCGTATACCCGTTCACTAACCGGCTTCTAGCCTAATTAAAATTACAAAGGCTTCACTTGATCTTTATAATATTATTTTTAGAAGTATTTGAAGGTTAAAATCGAACGTAGTGGCAAACACTAGCAGATACAAATGACACTAGCAGATACAAATGACTCTGGCACACGTTAAAAGTTACCACACAACAAAAAACAATCAATTTTGTTAACTCCTACCGAGTCCCAGTCATATTTTTCTTGGATAACGTTTAGTAAAATATCTATTTTGGATGACAATGAGGGATTCTTACCTGTGTCTGATGTCAGACTGACAAATACGTAAAAAAATAAGCATGAATTTTCTGACATTTGAGCGCTTCGTTAGGCTACTGTTTTGTATGCGTTATATTAATTATAATACAAATTCTTTTTTTGGCCACTATTGATCATTGTTGAGAGGGGCACTTAAATCATTTTTTTTTAAAGGCTTGATTTCCCCCAAAGCCTTCCCCTCTGCACTTACCTGGTGTGCATGTGTCCTGTCACAATGGGGCAAACTCCAACACAACATTAATAGTAGATTATCAGAGAGCGTTACAGACATGCATACACACACTTAATGCGACCTAAAATGGGCATACTCATGTCTTAATTTGATTTGCGTTTACTTCGAGTATGATTAACCGGATTAAGGTAATAAGAAATCACTGTTTACCTGGTAGCTTCTTAAAATCAGAGTATTGTCTTAATCAGGAGTTAATTAATATCGAAGTATTATCCATGTAAACACTCACTGTGAAGTCTGGTTGTGTGAACATGGGTAGCTCTCTTAAACTTGTTCATAATGTGGTGTAATATTTTACCAAAAAAGTCCTTAGTCAGTGTGCAACTTCCAAATTCCTCCCAAGTAATGTATACAAAAAACTAGGGCTAGGTGATGTGGCCTAAAAATGTTTTAAGGGGTCTGAATTACTTTTCTCACCATCTTGTGTTCCAGAAGGAGAATGCAGTCCAGTCACCCTGGAGAAGGTGTTGGAGTTTACATCTGGAGCCTCAACAGTGCCACCACTGGGATTCCCACAACGCCCACAAATCCTGTTCTTTCATGAGGTCAACAAGATCTTTCCGGAAGCGAATACTTGTTCACTTGTACTTCGTCTGCCACTGCATTCTTCCTACGAAAACTTCAAGCAATACATGATGGATGGAATTTTGCAAGCCCCAACTTTTGGACTTGCATGAAGTTACTATTTGTAAATCCTATTAATGGGAATTCAGTGTTAACTCTAGCTATATTTGTGCGCAAGTTATTTGATAGAATTCTGTATTGAATCAAGTCAATGGTTCAGATGGTGTTTTAGAAGATGCAGTAATGCTTTTCACTTTGCATAAGTAACAGTTCACTTCAGTTGCTTGGATGTTATTCAATATTGAGTTTTTCAGTTAACTCAAATGTATTGAACTCGTTAAAAAAAAAAGTACTTTTTATAGTGATTCTTATAATGAATAAATTATGTTCATGTTTCACAGAACATTTATTAGGCTTAATTCAAGATTACTATGGTGATACTGAGATTGGTCAAATAAAATGGACTTTACTTAAAGGATTTCCTGGGCTTATAATTCAATTAATTTGATCAAATTACACAACAGTCAATGTTTGGCTTATGTACATGTTGATAAATATACAAAGAGAATACAGACAAGGCAAATGAAAAGCCTTGTAGTTCTGTCAGAGTTGGAAGCTGATGTTTAACCAGATGCGTTCTGTGAAGGATGATGACCAGAAGAGTCTAGACAGAAGCATGTACAAGCAAATGTGATCTAATAAACTGTATAACATGGTGAAGCATGAAACTTTCTGCTGTGTATAAACAGTACAGTTTATGTTCATTTGTTCTGACTTCTGTCACTCCAGCGTCTGTCAGACTCCTCTGGCCATCAACCTCAACAGCTTGCCGTAGTAAACTGTCCCCATCATGAGACTTCTCTGTTCTGAATAGTGGATTGATGTTAAGGTATTTTTGGCAGTTAAACCTCTGCTCCACTGTTAACCTAAATTCCACATTCAAGCCAATGAACATTCCATAGTTTTCATTTTTTTGTATTATGTTTTCAATCCCATTCAAAATAAGATCCTTCTCCACTTTTTTAAACCTTAAGATGTTTTATGTTTTTCATACATTAAGAGTTTTATGCAACATTTAAATATCATTCATACTAATTGGATGTTTTTCCACTTTATATATAAATCATAACACAATGGGAGCAGAAAGGAACAATAAACATATTGTCAGCCAACAATACTACAACACCAACAGTGCTAGTGCTGTTAGCTAATCTAGCACACCTGGCTTTAGCTCCATCAGCTGCAGCTGCACCGCCCATACGTCTTATTTTAAAAGAAAATATTACTTTAAACTGCATGTTGAACTAAAAATGTCTTTCCGTCCTGGATAATATATGCAGCCAATAAACTTTTTTCTCTGGGCTTGGAATTGTACTATACATGAGTTTGCAAAATACTGACAATTGCAGTACAGCAAGTTTGATATTTTATCTTTAGATCAGAAATGTGTTGGATTGCATTGTGTACAGATGTCTGTTGTTGCTGAGTGAGGATGAGTTGAGGTGGTTCTACAATAACAGATGGGAACTCTTCCTCATCAAGTGTAGGCAGTGTCTGAATTCCATACTGCATTAGGATGGCATCAATGTTTTGGTTGCTGTAGGGATTTTCCCCAAACACATTGTTGACAGCTGAGCTGTCTGTTGCAATGTTTTTGAGCATTCCCTCTGTCCAGAGTTGAGTTGGTGTGCGATTATTTTCTGTTCGTAACGGATGGAGGTTCCAGGCCTGTCTAAACTCCTGGACTGGACTAAACTCCTGTCTAAACTTCCTGGACTGCCCCCACCTGGTGGAATGACCTGCCTATCTCAATTCGAGCAGCCGAGTCTGTAGCCATTTTCAAAAAACGGCTAAAGACATGCACCATGAATCACAATGCCCCATCTAGAAAGGTAAAAAAAAAAAAAAAAAAAAAAATTATATATATATATATATATATATATATATATATATATATATATATATATATATATATATATATATATATATATATATATATATATATATATATATATATATTACTTGAAAATTGCATTAACAGTAGTATGGAAACAATACAGCTGTAAACTCCAGTTTTTCAATTGCTGAAGTTCAAAATATAAAAAGTATGACAAGTCTGGTAATAATAACCTTATGAGACGCATGTTCCCATCAATGTGCCACAAACTATTGGGGTAAGGTACATGATAAACACGTCTTGCAACTGTCCGGCTCCATCTCCTTGCAGCAGCAGTAGGATTCACCCGTGCCAACATCTCACGCACCCTGGACCGTGTAACAAACACACCCTGTGCACGCAACAAGGCTCTTATCATCTGAAACAGATTTTCCAAAAGATCTAAATCGACATGATTTTCACAAAACAATGGCACAAATTTGAATTAAATACAGCCTAAAGATAAAGACCACCAATTACCTCATTTCCAGAATTAGGGTATTGGCTCTGAAGTTGCCTCACATGTTGTTCTAGTTCACCATCATCTATTGCAGATAGCATACTTCTAACAGGAATACCCATCAACTTTGACTTCTTGTACAGGAATGATGAGGAGCATCCCAGTATTTCAGCAGTTTTTTTAATTGTATGGCCTTGCTTCAACAGAAATTCAATGTGTTCTCTGGTAACTTCAATGGCTGGTCGGCCTCTTCTCCCTACAAAGAGAAAAAGTAAATTAAGTGTTTAAGCAGCATTGGACTGTTTATTTTTGTGTAATTTATAGTATATATTAGCATACCAATTCTCAACCATGCATTGAATTTGCATATTGTTAATGAATAGGCCATAGGCTACAGTGGAAATGGAGAGACTTGTGGAATTGCAAAAATACAGTATTTATTGCTGTGGCCAGTGGACATAACAGTGGTGTAAGACATTTAAATGTTAAAAGAATGAAGGGGTTGGGCGTAGTTTAGCAATGTCCAAGGGCATGCTCCCTCATGAAATTTATTTGTATGCTTGTTTTTTGTTTTTTTAAATATATATATTTTTGCTAAATGTTCTTTTTTGGATCCACATGCAAAGTTGGTTAATAACATAACTGCATGTATTTTATATTATTAAAGCACCTAAAACCTTATCGGTTTGACATAATTTTACTTAAAGAACAAAAGCCTACTTAAAATTTTCTTGTATTGAAACTGATATTGGTTTTCCTAATATCTGTCATTATCAGCAGAACACATTTTACACATGGGGGTAACCAATTGTTTAGTCAATAATTCAGGAAGGTTCAGACTTTAAAGCTCTTGTCTTGATTCTAACTTGTACTTGGCCTGAAGAAGTAACAGACAGTTATTGTAATATAATTATAGCATTTGTTACAATATGGATATACTTACAGGTAATAGCAGCCTACACACAGAAACAACAATGACCAAGGGCATTTTAAGGTTTTTAGTCTATATTGACCTTAACAATATGTGAATTAATGAATTCTGTAATGTTAGACAAATAACTAATAAAGACAAGGAGGCAGTTTAGATATTTAATCTGTTTAATCAATTATTTACTATTAATGCAATGCAATATGCTGCAAAATAAATGCTTTTCTTATTTATTACCTATTTTTTGTCTCGTTTCTAGCCCAAATATCTACAAATTATTAAATCAAGATGCTTTTACTAGACAATAGAAGTAAAATGACACACAAAATCAAGCGAGTTTTTGCTTAAAAGAAGCTAAATTATCTACTCAGAAAAAAAATCTTGCTGCTAGATTTCAAACAGAAACAAGATACAAGGTTTTTCTTACAACATTAGCAGAAAATTGCGCTTGTTTTAAGCAACAACTCAAAAAGTTTTAATTATATTTTCCAGAAAACAAGAACAAATAGTGTAATTTTACTTATCCAGTAAATGTATCTTGATTGAAGAATTGTTATATATGGAAACAAGACAAAAATAATCAATGACATGTCTACCATGCTATTTGAAGAAACACATCTGTGTCTGTCTGTAGTTGTTGTAGGCCTACTTCTTTCAGCCTCAGCTGACAAGGGTTTTAACTCTCACTTTAACACCACCAAACAATGTTGCGTTTTCATGTATGCCGTCTTTGTAAAATGTACTAGGGTTTTACACACGCACGCACGCACACACACACACACACACTCTCTCAGATCAGGGGCCTCATTTATAAACGTTGCGTACGCACAAAAGAAGGCGTACGCCACTCTCTACGCAATAATTGGTATTTATAAAAAGCAAACTTGACGGGAAAATGTGCGGTCCTTATTCTCGTCAATGTGTCCGTCTGGCGGAGCAGATATAGATGCAATTAGATAGACAGATAGATAGATAATTAGGGAGATATATAGATAAATAGATAGATAGATAGATGTATTAATTGTCCACTGGGGAAAGTTGTTTTCATAGTAAAAATTTCTTCATCAGCTACGGAATCATGGTATTCATGCAAATGCCTTTAGTTTGTTTTATTTTCGATAAAATAACATATGACGTATGTCTCAACCATTCAGAAAGCTGCAAGAAATTACATTTGCACTGAACTATTTCCCATTTCCACGTAGATAATAGGGATAGGGATTAATAGGGATTCCCCAATAATTGCCGCCAGTCTCTCATCAAGAGGGGTCAGCTCCGGTGTCCCCTTTCCCCCACCCGTGGCAGACACACTCTGGCGATGGAGCGCTAGACGCTTTTTTGCCTCGACTTTGATGTCCGACCATTTCTTTTTTTTTTCGGCCACGTTCCGAGGTTGTGATGCTACAGCATTTACGGCGTCTGCAACCTTTTGCCACTCAAGTGCCTTTTTGGCATTAGTAGGCTAATGCCCACACTGTGCCCTCCAAAAAATATTTTTCTCCTCTTTTCCACCTCGCCAACGATAATTTCTAAATGAGGCCCCAGATCTATTAACCTTTTGTGAATTGTGCATTTTTCACAGAACGTTCGTTTTTTAATTCAAGATTTTAATTTTTTTTATTTCAACTATGTTTCTGGTTAAATAAAATAAGTAGGCTAACACTAAAACTAAAAGACACAATTGGACAACAGTGGTTATAGGGCTATATAAATATTACTTTTTTGATCGAAAATATTGGTGCAAATGGTCACTGTATATTGGTAGGGACACGGCCTCGCACCTGCCACAGTTGTAATATAAATCTTTAGAGAAAAAATATTTTCTAAAAGAGAGATTAATCTAAGAGATTATTTTCTACAACATAAGCCACCACAGTAGGCCTAAATACAATACAACGGGCCCACACGGAATCTGCGCCGCAGAAAACGCCGCAGATTTCCGCAGATTGTAGGCTTCTGTCATTTGAGAAGCATACACAATCGTGTGTGCGGTTGTGCGGGGTAGTAGACTGCGCTTATTGGTGTGACACTTTTTTTTGTGAGAGAGTGATATTTTAAAATGTCTAAAATACATTTCACCACAGAGTTAAGGAAACTTTGCTTGTCTGCAAAAATTACTTATTTAGCTATTAAATTAGTTCATTTATTTACTTTGGTATTTATTTTTATATAATGTTTAATAATGATATGAAATTGCTTCTGTATTGTAGGCCTACACAAATAGCCTAATTAAATTTGATAAAGCAATATTCCGTCTTTTAGTGGATGTAGTCTAGCCTACTACAAGAGAGATCTAGCTTTGTTTAAAAAAACAAGTTGGTCTATTTGGATTTGTGTTGAAAAACCTTAAATAGCCTAGGAGTTAAGAAGTGAATATTTTATATTGTATTTGTAATGTTTTCAGATTCATTATTTGTGCAAGCCGTTCGTATCGTGATTCCGATCATCTCGCACCTACATTCCCACATGAAAGAATAGCCTACTACTATAGTATATTATAGTATAATCAGGGGTGCACATAACTTTTTCAGTCAGTTACTCAGGTGAGTACCAGGAGATGGTGTATGGTACTCACATATGTAGCATTGTCTTAATAAGTGCAGTCTTTCTCACTGTTCTCCTCCGTGTCGCCACCACTGTCCTCTTCACTGTCGCCCCCACTGTCCTCTACTTCAGCTTCCTGCATGGTAGAGGATGAAGATGCTGCAGATGCACCTCCCTGTCCTTGGTTGAGCCTCCGATTAGCTGTCTCCATCCACAGGTCAACAGCTTGCTTTGGGTCAAATGTCTCTGTGGTCTGCTTTGACAGGTGAATGTGCATCAGGGCTGAGAGACGAGGATGTGACAGACGAGATCGGTACTTGGTTTTTATTATGTTGAGATGTGAAAATCCCCTCTCACAAGCTGCACTGCTTAAAGGCAGTGTAAGAGACAGCTTAACCACCTTGTTGATGTTGGAGTAAGCATCTGGGTTACTTGTATTTACAATTTGGACCAAGTCATGCACAGAAGAGGCTCCCAGGCGTTTTCCTGCCTGCTTTAAGCGCATCCATTCTGTCACAGTGGTGTTTTTGTCAAGTTGCAAGGTGGCCTCATATTTCTTGAGAATGCTGCAAACTGTTGTGTTTCCAAAACTGTGTAGGTCTTGCATTTCCTGAGGCCATGTTGAAGGATCAAATACTAAGAAATTATCACATGACTTGAGGGAGTCATATCTGATTTCAAACTCTTCAATTAACCCCCTGAGTAAGTTTATCTTGTCTCAGTCAGCATCAGCATTCGAAACCCTGTGGCCTTCACCATCAAGCAGAAGGGTGAACTTTCCAATGGCCACCATGAGTTCATCCTTACATTCTCCAATGGTCAGCTTTTCCTTCTGAAACCTAATGGATGTGGTCTTCAAAATGTTGCCAATGTCAAGCATGTTTGACAGAAAGCACTGAAAACGCTCTGTGCAGATATGCTGCAAGTCACTGTTATCACTCGTAGCTAGTTGCATTTTAATGGCTGGCAATAGTCTTGATATTTTTAACAGTGTTTCATGCCTCCATGCAGACCATCTGACATTATGAAACTTACCCAGTTTCACAAAGGAGATACCATTTTCTTCACAGAGCTTCTTCAGTGCAGCAGTTTTTTTTGCTCCACCTTTTTGTAAATAAAACTGCAGCAGCTTGACCACAGAGCGATTAAATGTCTCACAGTAAGGAACGTTGCGATCAGCTGATTTTGCGCAATTCTCCAGTGTGTGTGCGGTGCACAAAATGTGCATAAGTGAGTCTCCAACCGCAACGAGTTGCCGGAGTTTTGGTACAACGCCGTTGTACATACCAACGTTGACAGCAGCCCCGTCTGTGCACACAGCGACCAACTTTGTTGTCCAGTCATTCAAGCCCGTGTCCTGGAAAAGTCTAACAAGTCCGTCTGTTATGGCCTGCGCCGTTCGGTCAGCACCCAATTCAATCAGTCCAATAAAGTCCGAGGAAAACTCTCCGTTGCTGGACACAGACACGATGTAAACGATTTCCTGCTCAGTTTTTGTGATATCCTCAGATCCATCAAAAAGCAGCCCCCAAAATTCAGCAGATTGCAACTTGGCTCGTAACTCCCCGGTGATTGCGCGAGCAATACTCTGCATGATCCGTGTGCCCCCTTCACGTGAATGATATGCCCCTCCGACATTTACTCCTAGCTGCTTCAGTAAAGAAATATCCTCAGAATAGGAAGACATGGGACGTGCGTGTTTAGCTTTATGGAAGGCGAGGAGAAAAATATTAAAGAGAGCTTGCCGCTGTTCTTCATTCAGCTTGTCTCGCCACCTGGCAAGTGGGCGACTGGACATTTCTTCTCGGCTAGCTTGTTTATTCGCAATGGCTTGCGCGACATTCGTGTGCTCCTTGCTCTTTTCATGTTTGTCAAATAAAGGATGGTTGAAATTCTTTGAGCCTTTATAAAACGCACCTGTTTTGTCTGCTAGATGTGGATTTGAGCGGCAAATCTTGCACCACATTTCAGTGCGCTCATCGTTAACTTCAAGCCACTGCACGTCTTGAAGCCACTTTTCAGAAAAAAATCTTTTTTTCGGCTCAGGCTCCAGTTGGCGTTTCTTTGAAGGCGGTGAAACACCAAAAAAGCTGCTTAATGTCTGTTGCTTTTTGGACATCTCTGACTGCGAGGTTGTGTTCGATTAGATGATAAGATCGGTTAAGTACGCAAAGACGCGTGGTAACACAAGTGGGCCTACGCATTTCTGATTTTTGTTGCGCATGCGTACCTGCGTACCAGTTATGTGCACCCATGAGTATAATACATAAAATTACAGTAAAATTACTCTAGTAAATACTATAGTGTTTTTGAACCATACTATAGTAAAGATACTACAGTAAATTGTAGTATATTATAGTATTTACTACACTTTGTTAATTTACTGCAGTAGGCTACATTTACTATAGGCCTACGGTTCAAAAACACTATAGTATTTAGGCCTACTAGAGTAATTTTATTATAATATTTTCATGGGTTTAACATAAATTAGAAACCGTTTTAAACTACTCGTCATGAGTAATTTAAAACGGTTTCTAATTTATGTTGAACGTAGGTGCGAGATGATAGGAAACGCGATAGGAACGGCTTGCACAAATCTTCTCACACTTTCGGAGAGCGCTGGTGAACGCGCGCAGGGCCTAGGCCACGCATGGCTCAGATAATCCGTTAGTAGCCTACTACGGGAACTCTCTGTCGATACATTAATTAATAACCTCGCCCATTAATTGTATACAGCGGGACGTTATCCCTTACTTCTGAGCGTGAGAAACACAAGGTGTGCGCGCATATGAATGGTGTGTGTGTCACGGTGAACTTGAAAGCCTTAATGCAGTGATAAACAGACTCACCTGAACTAATGCGACTGACAGAGAAACGTCGGTCTTCCCCAGCATGGAAATTTGCGTCTATTAGAGTTTTCAGTTGAGCGAAACTGCTTTTGAGTTCATTGTTTGTGTCAGGTGATAGCAAATGTTCAATTCTTCCGAGATTTCTTTCACAGTTTTCAATAGGGCTCGGGCGTTGCGTTGCATTCTGGGACGTGGCGGCCATGTTGATGGCCTCGCGAATGTAAACAAACAGCAAATCGAACGAGGAGAAGAAGCAGAGTAGGGAGAAACAAAAGATTGAAAAAATATGTTAAAATCTCGAAAAGGATGTGGAATTTACCGGGACACATTAAACAGGGAAGCCAGGGACCGGTATATGGAAAAAATCGGAACTATTAATGGTTTGGATCCATATGAAATTCCCAACAAAGAGTGGCGCACCGACGACGACTTGCTGCCACAGTTTAGCATAACAGACATCTTCGGCTACCTTGTTTGTGGTGTGAGCGCCTACACTTCTGAACAGTTCCGAAGCTACAAGGCATTGGAGTCTCATGTGCAGTTCACAAATGGATGAAAAAGCCGGCAAACAGTGGGAACACAGTAATCCGGACAAAGGTAAGCTGTGCTCCATCTAGCTGCTAGTTTAGTAACCGTTAGTGCGAACAACCATTCACACATGTACTTTTAACTATGTGTTTCAAAACAGCGTGGTTGTTGTGAGAGCACGATTTCACACCAATCTGTAAGCAAAGTCAAGTACGACCTAGCTTCACAACTCGCTTAGTTAATGCAGCAGTTTTGTAGTACGACTTTTTGCTGTCAGCAGAGGGATAGCTGCAGAAAGATGGATGTTGAAATTTTCCAGTATTTTGGGTGAGAAACCCGGGAAATTTCCTTTATTTCCAATGTTCAATGTTAACTTATGCTATATATATATATATATATATATATATATATATATATATATATATATATATATATATATATATATATATATATATATATATATATATATATATATATATATATATATATTCAGATTGTATACTTTACTGTCGTGTATATATATATATATATATATATATATATATATATTCAGATTGTATACTTTACTGTCGTATATATATATATATATGTCATTATATGTCATGTATACACATTACTGAGGGGTTGAGGTTAATGTTTGGTTCCCTGCATAGAATGAAACATAATGAAGTGTTGTCCTTATCTGTCATTTTTTTATTGTAAAGTGTTCATTTATTATTACTGCTGTTTTTTCCAGTTTTAAGACAAATGAACAAATGCGTAATGTATGTTCATTTATGTCTCCTCAGGTCTTGCACTCTCAACGCATCAATGAGACTCCTCTGAAGCCATGGGTCATCATTGCCAATGATGGCCAGGTTTGCTGTGCACACTGTACATGCATGGCTGGCATTGCAGAGTCATGTACACATGTTGGGGCTCTACTATTTAAGATTGAGGCAGCAGTCCGTATCCAAGGAAAAAAGACTGTGACAGATGTGCCTGCTTACTGGAAAATACCCTCTGGAATTAACAAAGTCCATGGAGAGGTCGCCCACAAGATGGACTTTACTTCTGCTAAAGCTCAGAGGATTTCTCTGGACAGAGTCATCAATGACAACAATCCCATGCCTGGCCTACGGACACGAGCCAGCAGACACACGCCCCAAGCCACACTGGACGACTTGTCGTCACTGTTCCCTGTTCTCCATAAACATAGGGCAGTTTGTATGTCAACAATGGACACCTACTTTCACGACTATGCTGACCCTGTCCAGCCAACTGTGATGCCAAAACCCCTGCAAGACCGTCTGCGTGACTCACAGTTTGATCATGCTCTAATTTCTGTCCTTCTCCAGCACTGTGAGACAGTGAAAGACATTGCAACTGTGACAAAGGAACAAGCCGACATCATCAGCACACACACAAAGCAGCAGCATAAGTCATCTGCCTGGTATGGAGTACGGGCAGGTAGAGTAACCGCCTCAGTTATGCATGCAGTTGTTGTTTGCAACATTGAGAAGCCGGCTGTGTCCACAGTGAGAAAATTGTGCTACCCAACAGCACTGTTGACTACACAAGACACAAGATGGGGAGTTGAGCATGAGGAGACTGCAAGGAGTGCTTATCAGGCCAAACAAGCACCACACCACACTGACCTGAAAATCGAGCTGTCTGGATTCTGCATCAACCCTGGGTTTCCACAAGTAGGCGCTTCTCCCGATGGATTACTACACTGTATCTGCTGTGGGAAAGGCTGCCTGGAAATAAAGTGTCCAGGAAAGCACAAGAATACCACTGTCCAGGAGGCTTGTGATGGTGACAGGGACTTCTGTCTCCAACTTGTGGACAACACATTTCAATTAAAACGAGGCCACAGATACTACACACAGGTGCAGACACAGATCTTTGTCACTGAGTCCAAATACTGTGACTTTGTGGTGTGGACACAGAAAGATCTTGTTGTTGTCCGAGTCATGCCAGATGTCAGGTTCTGGGAGTCATGTCTACAGAAGGCACAGGAATTTTTCATGAGGGTTTCCCTCCCGGAGCTCATTTGCCGCCACTACACACAAGATGCCTCCACACCGCAGCCCTCAAGAGTTATGGCTGTAAAATCTTGTAACACTGCAACAGTCCCACAAGCAAGAGGGAAAAAGAGAGCGAGGAAGAGGACCACAGAAAAGAAAGAGAATATGTGGTGCGTGTGCCAAGGGCCTGAGGAACTGGATGACATGGTTGCTTGTGACAACCAGAACTGTGCGACGCAGTGGTACCACGTTTCCTGTGTTGGACTTGATGCAACCACTGCAGCAAGTGACTCCTGGTTCTGTGATGCATGTCTGTAGTCACACAGCTGTCCAAAGACATATATTGTATATTATATATTATATATACACATATATTATATATTGTATAGATAACTATTTATTTATAGCGTGGAAAGATTTTTAAAAATATATTTATTATTATTTTCACATAAAGTGCACTACCTCCATTTTTTTTGTATCCGTTATTGTTTACTGTATTTATTATTTGCACTACCTCCATTGTTGTTATTTTATAGATACCTATTTATTTATAGTATTGAAAGAATGTATAAGAAACATATATTTATTATTACATAAGAAATTGCACTACCTCCATTTTTATTTGTATATCTTTTTATTTATAGTATTGAAGGAATGTATAAGAAACGTATATTTATTACATACGAAATTGCACTACCTCCATTTAATTTGTATCCGTTATTACAATGTTATTGTTTACTGTATTTAATATTTGCACTATCTCCATTTTCTGTGTCAATTGTTGTTATTTTATAGATACCTATTTATTTATAGTATTGAACGAATTTATAAGAAATTGCACTACCTCCATTTTTTTTGTATCCGTTATTGCAATGTTATTGTTTACTATATTTACTACTTGAAAATAAACACTGAAAAACATCTGATTGTGTGACACTTCTTACTTTTGCACATCATACTGTTATTGTGGGTATGGATGCAACAGACACTTATGGTTGTATATAATGCACATTTATTTTAGCACAACACTAGGGCTCAGGTTTGTCAGAGCACAACATACAGACACAACCTTATCAAGAAATGTCATGTCTTCATCCTTGCACGGCAACACCATGTGAATCGGTAATTTGTCTGCCAAAATAGTGTACTTGTTGCGGACGGTTCCAATCACCCTTTCCACGTGAATTCGGAGGTGGGCAATTTTTCTTGTGCTCTCCACATCTCTTGCATCCAGCTGACAGCGTCCTTTTGTGAAAGCAGGGATCTTTACCTCGGCACACATAAGTCCCACACTGTCCTTTATGTCAAAGCCGCGATCAGCCAACACCATATCCCCAGGTAACAGTTTGTCCAGTATCCCACAGTTATCAGTTATGTGCTTATCACTGACGCGCCCCCCCCCATCCCTTGGAAATGAATGAAATTGAGCCCTGTGGTGTAATACCAATAAGGTACTTCATAGTTGTGTTGTGTTTGTAGTGGGAATATGACTGAGCTTGAGCTTTAAGATTTGATGGTCTCTGTATGAATAGTTCGAAACAGTCCAGAATAACAGCAACACGCTTCCCAAAGGCCTCCACAAACTGATGGGGCATAGTTGCATGCAACGCATCTCGCCCTGGCCAGTTAATCAAAGGGCTGGTGCGCGCATGCAAAACATTTATGATGTTACTGAAGGTTCTGGAAACAGTTTTTCTGTCTACACAAAAGAGGTGGGCAATGTGTTGCATTGGTAAATTAAGTCGAAGGCGCATGAGAGTAAGGAAAAGCATCTGAAAAGGTGACCGTACTTTAATACTCCGTGTCATGTACGGTCCAACACAGGCTAGAACACCCATGACAACTTCAATGTGTGGAAGTCCAGTGTAGTACTTCACTTTGACGTTGTCATCCTTCAGGAAATGTTCATCCATTTTTCTCTGGCCAAGCTCACATTTCAGGGCCCTGTTCTCTTCCAGCAGCCGGTCGATTTCATCGCACCGACGCTGACAGAAGTCACATTCTGTCATCAGTCTCTGGTCAGCTCCATCCTCTACTGGTGCTGGTGTCTCCACTGTGGATCAGATAAGGACATTTTTTTAGCTTAATGTGCCACATGCAGCTGCAACAGCAACAAAAACAATATAAGGTATTGTATCTGCTGGCTCTGTAAGGCTTACCTGGTGCAAGAAGGTCATCAATAACGGTTTCATCCATCGCAGGTGTACTGGCAGGTGTACTGTCAGTCTTTCGCCGTTTTCTCATTTCCTGTCTCTCATAGCGTGCAGTCTTTGTGGCCTTCATGTCAGTGTGGCCCAGGTTTAGTGATGGTGCCCAATCCGGATGCGAGTTGTACATTTCATTTGCTGGTTTTGCTGGTAACACAATCAAAATTATCATCCCATAGCAGAAGTGTTGAAAACATATAGAACTATAATGTTATGTTTGTGTGCGCGCGCATGCATGTGTAGCCTATGTATGTGGTATCACGGTTGAAGGAAAGAAACAATGTATAAAAAGAAAATCGTACATCATCTTCAACTTACCAGAATGAAAATGCAGGGAACACACTCTCATCGACATCGGGATACTGTGGAAGGTTATGTTTGGTCGACTTACAGCCACGATCCCAGCGAGCCGACGACTCTTTGTTACCTCGGATACTTGGTCTCCGTGGTTGCGTCTCCAAGCAGGAAAACGGTGGAAAGTGAATCCATTATCGACCTTTTTCCCATGGCGATTATGTGATGCAGTGTTACACCCCACAATGCAGCAACGGTTTACCATGGTTTCCAATAACAATGCCAAATTAAGACACACGACTGAGAGGAAGCACGTCTATAACCAGTGCGCAGTAGTCCGAGTAGCAGCAAATGAGGCCATCAACATGGCCGCCACGCAAAGTAATGACGTCATACGCCCGAGCCCTATAGAACGACGTTCTCTCTCTCCACAAATCCCCTGTGTGAGGGCTCGTTCAATTTCATGCCATTTTCTGGTGTTTTTTTCGATTACAGCCAACGCCATGACTGCTTCTTTCTTCTTCCATTCATAGAAATAAGGAAATTAACCCACTTCCTCTTTGATTAGCGGGAGCTGGGGAAATACGTATTTATGGATATCTAAAATAGAACAACGTCATGCACAATAATTTGCACTAGTCATAATGACGTTTGAGATATCTTTGACTTTCCTTCTGCCTAGGCAAAAACGGAATTACAGATATCTGCAATTGTCATTTAAGATGTGTGACGAGTTTAATGTCGGTTTCAATGATGTCATTGCAGATATCTGTAATTCAGTTTTGCCTAGTCAAAATGAATTACTGATATCTCTATCTGTCATTTCGACTAGTCGCAATTACGTTACAGATATCTTGAATGGCAATTACAAATATCCAAAATGTAATTATGACTAGCCAGAAAGACGTTGTTGATATCTACAATGTTAATTCTGGATAGCCAAACCTAGCTTTTAAATGCTAAAATGGCTTGCCATATAACATAAATGTATTTCTGCGAGTGATGACGTAATTTTTGATATCAAGAATTAAATTCCTGATATCATCAATCAGTATTTCTGATATCAAGAATTGAATTGTTGATATCTAGAATTGAATTGTTGATATCAACAATTCATATCCTACATGTGTTTAAATGTTAAAATGGCGACAAAACTATTACAGATATCAAAAATGCATTTCTTACTAGTTAAAATTCCGAATACAGATATCAGCTTTGTACGTCTTACTAGTGGAAATATATTTGTTGATATCAATAATTATATTGTTACTAGTAAAAATGCGGATTTCTGATATCAATAATTCAATTGTCACTAGTTGAAATGTCTATTCTTGATATCAACAATTGAATTGTTACTAGTAAAAATGTTCATTTTTGATATCTGAAAATGTATTTGTGATATCAATATAATTTCAGATATCTAAAATGTCTTTCTTACTAGTAACAATCACATTCATGATATCAGAAATGAACATTGTTACTAGTGACAATCGAATTATTGATATCAAAAATGAACATTGTTACTAGTAGCAATTAAATTGTTGATATCAAGAATAGATATTTGTACTAGTGACAATGTAATTATTGATATCAGAAATGTGCATTTTTACTAGTAAGAATTGTATTTCTGATATCTGAAATTGTAATTTCTACTAGTAAGAAATCAATTCTTGATATCAACAATTGAATTTGAATGGCCGCCTATGGGGACATTTCACTAGTGAAAATACAATTACTGATATCAAGAATTAGAGTTTTTACTAGTGGAAATTAAATTCTTGATATCAGAAATTGGCATTTTAACTAGTGAAAATGTAATTGTTGATATCAAGAATTAATGTTGTTACTAGTGGAAATGTAATTTCTGATATCAAAAATTGTCATTGTTACTAGTGGAAATATAATTCCTGATATCAAGAATTAACATTTTAACTAGTGAAAATTGAATTGTTGATATCACAAATACATATCATGCTATTGATTAAAAGTTAAAACGGCTTGCCATACTCAGCCTAAATGATCGCCCTTTACAAGACGAATTATAGCTGGAGCCGCCACAGAGACATCAGAGCCAGCGGCAGAAGGACTGGCTGAGGAAAGGCTGCTCTCACCGGGTTAATGAGCGCCGCTGATCCACTGGAGCTCACAACTCCAAAAACACCAGATCACATGTTCAAATAGGCGCTCTTTATATAAATAAACCACAGATTTGAGCTTTAAACAAATACATTATTGACTGAAAAAGTCTTAAAACTACGTTTTGTCACACATTAACAGTAGATTTTCACAAAAAAAGATGTGTAAACACAGCCCATGTCAGTCATTTCTCAACGAGACGAGCCGCTGGCAGAAGCCCGCCCATGAGGAGAATCACGCCTGTTGTGCAGTGAATGTCACACGCGATTTGCGCGAATGAAGCGAGTAAACTCAAGATGTTCAAGCGTCCACCTTCGTGCGATTAGTGCAAATTATTCGCGTCAATCGCGTCCAGTGTGAACGCACCATAAGTGTTGGGTGTATCATGTTGTCTCTATTCTTAGCTCATGCTCAACAAATATAGTGGATGGGTAGATTTTTTAAACAAAGTATGTGTCCATTTTCATATAGCAGGGAAGTGAGGTCTGATCACAAGTGGTCACTGAAGAAGCATGTGGAGACACATTCTAATGTCAGGTGTTTCCCTGACATACCTTTAGCTGTCCACCTGTGATCGCATCAACCAAGATGCCAGGTCTGAACAGTGGCTAAATCATTCTACAGTTTAAGCTTATTGCTTTTAAACTTGCTAGTAAAAATTAAATATAATTAATTGGAAAATCAGTGGCATAAATTACCTGTGTCAGTCGATGGGTTTCTCTGGCTTGAAGAAGAAATGCCGTTGCATGTTTAGAAAGATCAATCATGCGACCCTCTCCATCTTCTTGAAATCCACTCTGAAAGAGATTAACAACAAACATATATATTAAAACAGGGAAAATATTGGCATTTTTAGGCATCACCAGCATACAATTTGACAACTACCTGGGTAAGCTAGCTAGCTATTTTTTTTTCTTCCAATAAAAAGGTACAAGATGGGTGTATTTTTACTGATTGGCACCTTTATGTTTAGTATGTAAAATAAATACAAAAACAACAACTAATAAAAGCAAAACAGCACTACGAAAATACAATAACTATAACAGCCTAAAAAAAAAAAATCTGTACTTCATGTGTAAGGTTGACACACATACTAAATTAATTGTATCCATTCACTTGATGTCTTGCCAATAAATTAACATTACTAAAGGCCTTGAAACTGAACTTGTATTCCAATAAGCTACACGGAGACAACTTTCTGTCACACACTGTCATGAAGACATGTCTCACCTGCCAGTTACAACTTTGTGAATGATAAGCTAATAATACACACAATACATCCTCTATGCTTGATTCAAACTTTTGAAGGATAACCTGCAATTTTCTATTTGTTGTTTACATGACTAACATTAACATTACTGATTTTCAACTTTTTTTCAATGAAGTCTGGTAACTGAATTACATAAATAATTAAACTAAACATATTAAACTAAAAATCAAATAAGTTAATTAATTTACCAGTTACTGCATATAAAATTAAGCATTAGACATTAGATCATAAGTGGACAATCTGTGGGGCGGTAGGCTGCGTTTGTCAACAATGTAACCATTAAGTGAAAGGGGTACGCTGGGAAGCTGAATGTGTTTTTAAACTGGGTCATTAATGTAGTAGAAATGTGAAATTATTTTTGAATTTGGTGCCTTCTAGACTGAGAAAAGCCATAAAATGTATTTTTGTCTCAGGGGATGAAAGACAACAACTCCCAGAATGCACTTGCTTCGCTGCCCTACGAGGCCATTTTCATACTAATAAAACCATTCAGTTCGGTTAGAGAACAGACACTACAATTAAAAACTGTCTGTTCAATATAATGCGAGTAAACTGAGAGATTGTTACAGCACAAACACAGCAGGAGTCAGATTACATTCATCACAATAGAGTGCAGCGGGCGCGTCAGTCGTTCACAGCGCGTGCTCAGTCTGAAGCCTTGTTGGTTTATTATTTATACTCGACGCGTCCGCAAGAGCGCGAGGCTGCGCGCGGCAAAAATAACGTCAACGCGGAGTGGGTGGTCATGCGCAAGACTCCATTCGCCTGGCGGTGTGCAGCGCATTTTTTGAAGATGTCCGAGTTGTAGGCGAATCTAGCCGAGCATGACGTCTCAGCACACCTGCCCCCAGTTAGCACATACAAATGAGGTGCTTATATTTACAAAATGAGTCTACGAAAGCAGAAATAAGCCCTTTTAAATAACGATCCATGTTTAATAATAATAAAAAAAAAAAGATTCACAAACATGTTTAGTGGACAGTTGACCTAAATAAATGAAACATTTAGCTTGTGTGACTTACCGCTGGAATGACGATGCTTGAGCCCTCCGCTTCATCCACATGGCTTGCATTAGTTTGGTCGTTCGCGGCTGCCCTTTGTGCTCCAGGTAAACCATGGCCAGTCGGTCCTTCATCCTCCGCCGCTTCAACGTGGAGAAGATGATGCGCGTGTTTCCGCTTCACGTGATAGTAGAAGGAGTTATACACCCTGTACTCATTTGGACAGCCATCAATCCCGCACACGGCGCGAAAGTCAGGGCTGCGACTGTGCATGATGTTAATGTGACTTAAAAGTCGTTTCAGAGTCAATGCCACAAATATGTAGCATATGAAGCAACGCCAAATCAGATTGGAAGCAAAGATGTCACAGGCAAGAAGACGGTCAACTGGTCACAGGTCGGTAGAGAGCAAGACTGCCGTAAAAACTCGTTACTATGGTTACACCCGCCAGCTAGCTGCTGCAAATGAGAATGTGGGCGTATCCTAACGGTCCAGAGCCACTTGGATTTGAACTACGAGACAGAACAGAGAAAGCAAGACGAAGCTATCATCATGGAAGAATTGGATGATGTCGCAGTGTCGATTTTAAAGGGTATGTATGAAAATATTAATCTTTATCATATATAAACCTACGATTGCAGAGGCCTAATTGAAGCTTAAAAAAAGAAGCTAATTGCTTCCTGGCGCTGCTCCACAGCTAACGCTACAGCAGCACTGTGGGCCTCGAACTTTCTCCCATTTACACACCACGCTCCTTCTTTCACCTGTTGTGTGAAGTGTTATGTGTGGTCGGTGAACTAAAGGAGCTGAATTGCGCTTTGGAAATAATGTTGTAAGTTATATTATGTTGTGTTCAAAAGCAGAATCTTCGCCTTACGTTACTCGCGCCATTTTGTTCCCGCTAAATTCATAAACTGTGAAGACTAACTTAGTCAACTAATGGCGACAAGTAACAATGGTTGGTCACTAGAAAAATTCTTACCTAATTTGAATTAAGTTTTAACTTCTAATCCATAGTTTTCACGTGCTTATAGGAAGGCCTACCTGTAGGGCAAAAAAAAAAAATGCTTTCCTCATTGCCCGCCAGTCATTTTTACCAGGTGTGTAGTCAGCATTAATGCAGTTAAACAGTGATATATAAAAAATACCAAAATTCAATATACAACTTATTGATGTTTCATACTTTGTACAGGAAAGCAGATGAACGCAGAATATTAATGCAAAGCGAGGTTTCTCGTTAGGTGTTTTCCCCATCGAAACCCATTATAAAGAAAACACGTTGCGTTCATATTCTTGCCTCATCTACTCGCCTGTATATAGTGTGCATCATCAAAAAGGTGTAAACTGAATTTTATCTTTTAATATCACTGTTTTTGTACATTACTGCACTTTAAGGGTTGGTTGCACTATTCACCTGTGGTCAGTTCACCCTTCATCTGCTGCTTGATCAGCTCTATTACGTTTTTACTGCGTAATTAATCTGTTTAAAATTAAGTGGTGCAACAACTCGATTTAAAATAAAACCCATATCAACAAATCCTAGATTAACGTTAAATTTTGCTTAATTTAATCCTTATTGGTGCAGCTCACCCTATAGTGTTTTTCACGTTAAGCGTTTTAAAAACGTCCCGCTGTTTTCAGTGACTTAAAAATACTGCAGCAGGTGCTGTATATGGATCATAAGTGCCCAAAACGTGCATCTTGTTCACATATTTTTGTTTTAAGATGGAAATTTGACAGGCTTGTGCTGCAGTTCTATGGAGTACTGAAAACTATGGATAGTCTCATGCAGTTTCATTTCTAGGGCACTCATCTATGTTGTTTTCCATTGTTTTCATAGCTGCAAACATCACAGAGACAATGATGAGCACCCTGTCTCGTGAAGATTTGCGGGATCTTTTCCCAGGCCCAGAGAACTTTATACGGAGAAAGGCGGTCTGGCGTGCTTGTCATGATGTATCTGAGGAGGTAAGTTTCTCAGTTAAGTGGCCTAAACTAACCACATATTTAAAGGAACACGCCGATTTTTTTGGGACTTCAGCTTTTACTGTATCCCCCAGAGTTAGATAAGTCCATACATATCCTTTTTATCTCTGTGCGTGCTGTAAATCTGACACACCCACCGCTAGCCTAGCTTAGCACAAAGACTGAAAGTAAATTGCTACAGCTAGCATACTGCTCCCAATAAGTGACAAAATAACGCCAACATTTTCCTATTTACATGTAGTGATGTGTATGGTCACAGCGTGTACAAATAACGAGGTCACATGAGATGCAGCCATCTTCAAACAAAATACAAACTGGGAACTATTTTCTCAGAATGCAAAGCACTGCTACTTCTGTGGAGTGATTTGCTCGCAGCCCATGATAAGCCCCGTGTCGAGGAGCAGAGAGGTACTGTAGCGCTTCAGAGCGGCTCAATCAGTAAATAACATACATTTATGCTAGGCAATTGTTTTGAACTAATGCTGAGGAATAATGAAAATGTTTACTTCATAATTTTTATATAGTAATGTGATTTAGAGGTTGTAACAATGCATATTTTATCTCACTCATCTGAACTTGAATGAGCAGCTGCAATAAGGCGCAGGCATTTCAAAATAAGAGTCCCGGTGCATTTCCAGCTTGTTTATAATTAGAAGTCATGCAATATATATTCGCTTTTGTTTACACAATGCACTGTATTCATTCCCATTTAATTAATAGAAAAACAAGTATTTGACACATAATCAATAACGTACCAGGGTTATAATAGTTAACTAAAACCATTAAAAAGAACTTCATTACTTGAAATTAAATAAATGTTAACTAAAATAAAATACAAGGTTATAAAAACTACATAAATGTTTTAAAAAAACAAACAAAAGTGAATTGAGCTCTCTTTCATTTTTTTATGTCAACAACACAATGTCAAAATGTCAGTTCAAGTAACAGTCGGTTATGTAATGCTGAAATGCTCTACTGTAGATTTAGTCAACTAAAATCTTATGATATTTAGCCAACTAAAACTAAAAACAATTCAGATGATTAAAAATAATGGCATATTAGTCAAAAGACTATGGCTAAAAGACAGAGTTACTGCATGGAGATGAAAAGGATACGGGGGGGGGGGGGGGGGGGGGGTACGGTGAATAAGCTAAAGTCCCAAAAAGTTGGTGTGTTCCTTTAAGTTGGCAGCAGCACATTGAGCTAACAGTGTTTTTGGAACAGGCATGGTCTACATGTGTTCAATTCAGTTTAGATTCATTGATAGGTGTTCAGTTGAAATAAGCGATTTCACCCCTAAAATGGAACATTGCTTATTTATACGTGCAGAGCTGTCAAAGCTACATTGCATTTTGTGTTGTCACAAAAAACAAAAATGTTGTTTTTTGCAGGAGTCTGGCCAAGAACACTCAAAGTTATCGGGCAGTTCCTCCTTTAATGCATCACCCATGCAACAGACATCCACTCCTGTGAACTCGAGTCCTCCAAAGTACACAACCCCTGAAAAGGTTGTGAAGTTATCCTTTCCAGAATATGTATTGCACACCGACACAGAACTTGAGCAAGTCCGACAACAGTACTTTGAATTGTCGAAGAGAGTCGAACAGCGCAACTGCCAGATGTCAAAAGATCTCAGATGCCGGCTCATTCGAAACACAATGACCAGTATGATTGCAATCCTGAGGGCAAAGGGGGATAGAGAATCACACAGATACCCATCAAAGCCAGAAATTACCGCAATGGCAAAGAGAATAGTACTGTACTACCCCATGCTGCAGAACCAAGGCCACCATAAATGGGTAAGTGAAATGCACCCAGTTTATGACTGTTTCATGTTGTACATTTTAAGTAGCGATTTGAAAAATGTATGAAAGGTCTTGTGCAGGTCACTGTGTACTCACAGCTATACAAACGATTACAAAATGTGAGATCCCCCCCAAAAAAGAACTCCAGATGGGAGACATTCAAAGAGGTGAGCTGTAACAAATTATTATTTTTTTTTAATCAAAGATTCATCTGTTAATCATTTTCAAGATTAATTTATCAGTTGTCAAGTTAATGTCCTCAAAAATCTTGTTTGGTCCACAACCTAAAGATGTTAATTTCACTGTCATAGAGGATTAAAGAAGGATAAGGATAATACCAACTTCATCGATGAACTGAA
The DNA here is from genome assembly GCA_023566225.1 of Romanogobio albipinnatus. Classification (NCBI taxonomy): domain Eukaryota; kingdom Metazoa; phylum Chordata; class Actinopteri; order Cypriniformes; family Gobionidae; genus Romanogobio; species Romanogobio albipinnatus. The sequence goes on along the minus strand of CM042248.1, from coordinate 15,202,125 downwards.
GGGAAGATGGCATGACTTCTGCCAGAAGGTGCAGTTTTTTGGCGTATGGAAAAAGGCGCTGAAACCCCCAATGGGAATGGACAAAGGTAGGGAATGCTGTTTTGGTGTTATTAGTGAATGGGGTTTAGGGTGGACCTTCAGGCATGTTTATTGTCAAGTAGAGCAAGTGTTTTGTTGTCCACCATTTTCATCTATGATGGCTATACCATTACTTGCTGGATTTTTTAATTTTTGTGTGTGATTTTATATATATATATATATATATATATATATATATATATATATATATATATATATATATATATATATATATATATATATATATATATATATATATATATATGTAATTAGGGCTGGGTATTGACACAAATTTCACAATTTGATTCGATTTTCGATTCTTTTCGTTTCAATTCAATATGGATTATTTGGGATATGTATCAGGTATAATACATGGAAAATGTTCTCAAGGAAAACTAATTTCTGAACTAATGTTGTAAATGATGGGAGTCAGTTGATACTACATTAGCCTACTAATATTGAAGGTACAAATTAACAGATTTGTATACAAACACTTAAATGACACAAAATTATATATATATATATATATATATATATATATATATATATATATATATATATATATATATATATATATATATATATATATATATATATATATATATATATATATATATATATATATATATAACTTTACAATTACATAATCATAATTCTACTCCAATTAGATTTTTGAAATATAAAAATTTAAATGGTGGCTGCATAAAAACTTGCCAGATTTATTCATGCATTAAATATTGAAGAACATTGACAATGAATATCCTATGTAATGTGGTGCATATAATTAGCAAAATGCTCCTCTCTAAAGTTAATTTTTCTTGCTGACTAACGAGTTTATGGACACTGGATAAGGTTTTTCTGAGGTAAATGTGATGTTACATGACATTTACAAGCCGTTTTACTGACGTCTTTCTGCGGTTGAAACACTTGAGCGATTCTATGTGACCTGATACAGATTACGGGAAGTTGTCCTGTATCTTTTAACACACTTTCAGAAGCTCCTTCATGTTTATTTTGCGCTGTTACTGGTATTAAGGCGGAAGAGAAGATCCGTTCATCTGCCGGTTCTTTTGAGCTGAGCTGAGCGATCTCGCGCCACAGCGCCAAAACTGTATTTATGTTTTTGAATTTCGTAAAAAAATAGACGCAATTTGAAATCTGAGAAAGTGAGAATCTTATATATAGGAGAAATATATATATATATATATATATATATATATATATATATATAAATACATAAATTGTGTCTGTTGTATACCTTTTAAATAAGAATTGACCTTGTGCACTTTGTCCAAGTACTAAAGTAATGAATCTTTTCCTGTACAGCTGAACAGGCTCTTGAGATTCTACGTGTGCTGCCATCACTGTTCCCCTCCACATCTGCTCCTCCAAAGAGGGTACGAGATGCGAGTGAGGCTCTGGTGCATGTCCTCAAGGTGAGCTGTGTAAAATGTTGCAGGATCGTTTTGACTAAAAAAATTATAACTGAAGGTGCTGCCCTTGACGACTCCTAATATATTTCCTGTTCGCATAATGTTCTAAGCCTTCAAAGACACCTAAAACATTTGTTTTAAGGCCTGTTCACACCGGGACGATTTTCGCGCGCGTTTATCGCCGACGTTTAACGCCTCGTGACTAAACAATGGGCGCCAATGTGAGTGTTCACACCGACGCGTAAAACGTCAGGCGTAAAAGCGTCATTTTTAAAAAAGCGCCTCGGGTTCGTTTTTTTTTTTTGACGCGGCGCGTTAAAAACTGGCCGACCAATCAGATCGGCGCTTTTGTTCACGTGCCTGGAGCTGCTGAAGTTACAGTAAAACACGACTTGGTGGCGCTCAAGCACAAAACGGTCTAGCCGAGCACACATTGGCGAAGAAGACTCCAGCAGCTCCAGCGATGAGGACATTGTTGTTCTGTTGAACGAGGAAAGACAACAGAAAAGACGCAGATTTTGGATACATCCCATAGTTAAAAAAAGAGAAGAACATGGGGAGTTCTATCGACTGATACAAGAGCTAAAAATTTATCATGAACGTTTTCGGGGGTATTTTAGAATGTCCGTCAGCGAGTTCGAAGATTTAATTCTTTTTTTAACTATGGGATGTATCCAAAATCTGCGTCTTTTCTGTTGTCTTTCCTCGTTCAACCGAACAACAATGTCCTCATCGCTGGAGCTGCTGGAGCTGCTGCTGCTGCTTGAGAAATCCATGTTCTAGTATGTGAGAAAGTTATGTGTGTTTCGGCTAACATGTAAATACTCTCCCTCTTCTTCTTCTGTGTGACAAGGGATGCAGCGAGCGCAGCGCCACCTTGTGTACCGGGCTATTTCTGTTTTTCAATAAGCGCCATCTAATGTCAGGGAGTGAAATTGCACGTTCACTCGGCGCATCGCGAGTGAAAATCGCTTGGGTGTGAACACTCAAGACGCGCCGAAAAACGTCACGAAAAACGCTGGCGATAAACGCGTGCGATATTCGTCCCGGTGTGTACAGGCCTTTAGAAAGAGGATTTTCACTGTGTGATGTCTTGGCTGTGTCACAGTATGGTAGCAGGTTTTATCACCCTAATGATAACCAAGCAAGACTAGCCTAGCCTTGGTTTTTACTTCTTTTGGAAGGCTAGACGTGTGTAAGCAGTAAATGCATATGGGATAGTTAAAAACAGCCCTTTCAGATGGAGCTTTCTCAGTACTGTAACTTTTGTCAGAATTTTGCTTTGTAGCAAGTTATGTGTTTGTAAACAACCCTCTACCCTAGGTTCCAAATTACCAAAATGCATTATCCTGACAGAAGGATGTCTGTGTTGTGTGTTACAGGAAACAGAAGACCCCAATTCCTACTTAAAGAAACGCCCTCTCTCCTGCCCAGTCCTGATTGTCGGTCCGTCCAACTGCCTCCTAGCGGTAGGAGATGTGGCAATAACCATCTTTCCAAAAGATAAGCTCACTGAGAGTGCTTTATACCTTATGGCCTACTACTATACCCTACACCTGACTTATCCAAAGTGTGTAGCCACTCTGCTTTCAGTCATACAGACGGAGGTCCTCTTAGACAAAATCCATGAGAGAGATCTCACATCGTCTTACAAGAAGAGCATGGCTGAGTGGAAAGCTTTTATTGGCCAATAAAAGCAGTGGTCATGTAGGATAGCACTTCCTCTCTCCCTCCAAGGGTACTATAAGTGTTCATTTCTTTTTGCATTTGGCTAAGTTAGCCCAGTGTTCATTTGGGGTGCTTATATTTTGTGTTGTTTGCACAATTCAGGGCAGATTCTGCTTAGTTTTAAGTTTATTTTAACTTTTCAGTTAAAGGGATAGTTGACCCAAAAATGTAAATTGTCATCATTTACTCACCCTCATGTTGTTCCAAACCTGTACGAGTTTCTTTCTTCTGCTGAACACAAAAGAAGATATTTGGAAGAATGTTTGTAACCAAGCAGAGAGAGCAAACATTGACTAGCATAGTATTTTTTTTGCCTACTATGGTAGTCAATGTTTGCTCTCTCTGCTTGGTTACAAACATTCTTCCAAATATCTTCTTTTGTGTTCAGCAGAAGAAAGAAACTCGTACAGGTTTGGAACAACATGAGGGTGAGTAAATGATGACAATTTACATTTTTGGGTCAACTATCCCTTTAATATTGAGTTTAAGCAACTAATTGTCTGTTCAGCAGATGCAGTCACTAATGCATATCTAACGTGAAAGAGTATTGACTAGTTAAGTTGGGATAAAAGTGAATATAGCGATATTGGTTATTGTCCTGTTGAGTTGTATGGTGCATCCTCAATGGTGATGTTACAATTGTGTATTGAGGGACTAGTTGTTCATGTAAACCCGAAACCTTTCATTTGAATGTTACAATATTAAGACATTTGTATTAAGAATGAATGGTGGAGCAGTTGTAGTGTCTATGCTTTGAGTGTATCAGATACGTATTATGGGGCACATTGGTCAGATATTTGGACCTGTCCTTAACTCACTCATGTTTTCATATTGCAGTTCCATTATACTGTGATCCAAAATGTTGAGAAAAATGAAGCTATTTCCCTGCAGTCCTCTGGGACTTTTTGCTGTTTAAATAAAATTTAAAAAGTTGGTTAAATGCAAGACTACTTTCCATTTTTTCTGTCTTATAAGTAGTAGTTAATGTCTTGAATCTAGAACAGTATTACTTTTGTAGAGCTTAAAATAAGGTAAATACACTTGAGATGAGTAAATTGTGGCTTATTATGGCTAAAGAGCACTGCCTAATATGAGTCAGTAATGCTAACTCCCAAGACATTTTTGTCTTAAAATGCCAGTTTCTAATCTTATTTCAAGCAGGTGGTGGACTTAAATCTAGAACAGTGTAAGAATTATATAACTAAAAATTAGTTAAATACACTTGAAACAAACAGGATGACAAAAAAAAGATGCTACTTTTGAGGGGAAAATACTAATTTTGAGCATCACAAGCTTATTTTGAGACACAAAACCTCACAATACTAGTAAAATATAGCTAAAAATTAGTTTACACAGCTAATTTCAAGATCACTCTTATCTTGTAAGGCTTAAAGGGGTCATAGAATGACATTTTTGTACAAGTTAATATGATTCTTTAGTGTCTAAATGAAAAGTTTGTAATATACTTTAATTAAAAATTCTCATTAGTATTGTAAGAAAACACTCATTTTACCTGGTCAAAACCAGCTCAGTTTTCAGCAAGTCATTTCAGTGCATGTGACTTTAAATGATAATGAGCTTTGCTCACCCCGCCCCCTCTGCTCTGTGGGGCGTTCGGTTCGACCCGACACAACACCACAACACACGTGGAGTGTTGCCTTGACAACATTTGAGGGTATATTTTCGAGAAATAATGGCAACGGGAGTCTCTGAGGAAACATCTGAGCAACCTTATCATTTTGAACAGGAGTCGGACTAAGAACAAGATGACGAACCCATCGAAGTTCGAACAGGACGTTTCTGAATGGTTGGTTAACGTCATGTCACTTGATCTATCTTTGTACGTGTAGTTGCTATGTGTTTACTGATGTGTTAGTTAATTGACAGATTGATGTTATGTTATAAGATTTTTTTTTACATTACTTCTTAATCAGTAACAGACACTGTTATAAACCATGTACAAAAGTAAGCTTAGTGTAGTGTTACCACGTTAACTTTATCACCCGAGTACACAGTTTGTAATAACAAACATAACGCGTTGTTCATTATAAACGTGGGATTATGAATTATATTGAGAACATCATACACAGAAAGCATGCCGTAATGTAACTTACCCTGTAAACTTTAGCCTCATTCATCCTGAAGCGATTTGCAAAGATTAATATAAAGGTTAATAAAACGTTACACTCACATCTTCCTGAGGTGCAGCAGGAACACGATCCTTTTTTCAAGAGCAGCTTATTAGCAAAACCTGCTTTATACTGACGCTCGTTTATAAAGCAGTCTGCTGAGAAATGATTCGCGCAAACATTGACGTTGATCGGGGGGAATATTCCCTTCTAAAACAAAACTCAGCAGCCACTGGGTCTTCAGCAGTTCGGATTTAGGAACATCAAAATGACTGCTGTGTTCGTTATTACACACAACAACAACACAACACCACAATCGCTTAGACGCCATTCTGTTCCAGAGTATCAACAATGGCGGACTGATGACAGCTCGCTCAGGGCGGGTCTGTGTTGAAACGCTGCTGTCAATCAACAATCTTAGGAGGGGCGTACACCGTGTAACGTCACACTGTCAGACGGCTCGATTTGAGACAGGGGAAAATATATAAGGAGATTAAAAAAAAAAACACTGGATGTATTTTTATCATTATAGGATGGTTGTGTACAGGCACTGCCAACACACATTTCCGTATAATCAACTTGTAAAAGTGCATGTACCATTCTATGACCCCTTTAAATATAATGTCTTATTTCAAGACATTATATCTTACCAAGAGAATTTTCACTTCCATTGGCAGATTGTTTTGATTATTACAAGCAAAAATATCTTGTTTTAATTTTTTTTTTGCTTATTTTTGGAGTGGCATTTTTTCCAGTGTGTCCTGGAGGGAGCGAAGCTCACCTCCGATGATGCAGCTGGCTGTGCGCACTACCCTTTGCAGGGCTTTGCGGCTGCGGGCGGTACTGTTGCCGTACCAGGTGGTGATGCAGCCAGTCAGCAGGCTCTCTATGGTGCTGGTGTAGAAGCGTGTGAGGATGTGGCGGTTAATTCCAAACCTCCTCAGTCGTCATAGGAAGAAAAGGCGCTGATGAGCCTTCTTCACAATGGCCTCGGTGTGGACGGACCATGAGAGTTCCTCTGTGATGTGGACACCGAGGAACTTGAAGCAGCTGACTCTCTCCACCGGTGCTCCATTGATGGTGATGGGGCGGTGTTCTCTATCATTCCTCCTGAAGTCGACCACCAGCTCCTTGGTCTTGCTGACGTTGAGGGAGCGGTTGTGCTCCTGACACCATCGTGTCAAAGTGTGCACCTCCTCTCTGTAGGCCGTTTCATCATTGTCAGTGATGAGACCTACCACCGTCGTATCGTCAGCAAACTTGATGATGGTATTGGAGCTGTGGGTTGCCACACAGTCATGTGTGTACAAAGAGTACAGGAGTGGGCTGAGAACACAGCCCTGAGGGGCTCCAGTGTTGAGAGTCAGTGATGAGGAGATGTTACTGCCCATTCTGACCACCTGGCGTCTGTTTGACAGGAAGTCCAAGATCCAGCTGCATAACAAGCTGTTTAAGCCTAGAGCCCGGAGTTTCCCATCAAGTATGGAGGGCACAATGGTGTTGAATGCTGAGCTGTAGTCTACAAACAGCATTCTCACATATGTGTTCCTCTTTTCCAGGTGGGAGAGAGCAGTGTGTATAGTGGATGAAATGGCATCATCAGTGGAGCGGTTTTTGCGGTATGCAAACTGCAGTGGGTCCAGTGAGGGGGGGAGAACAGAGCAGATGTAGTTTCTGATTATTCTCTCAAAGCATTTGCTGATGATGGGGGTCAGAGCAACAGGACGCCAGTCGTTTAAGCAGATGATTTTTGACTGCTTCGGTACAGGCACAATGGTGGACGTTTTGAAGCATGTGGGGACCACAGACAGGGAGAGGGACAGGTTAAAAATGTCTGTGCAAACTCCAGCCAGTTGGTTTGTGCACGCTCTAATGACGCGGCCCGGAATGCCGTCTGGACCCGCGGCTTTACGGATGTTCACCCGCCGGAAGGATCGGGTTACATCCGCTACAGATACAGAGAGTGAACTAACCTCTTCAGCCACGAGCTCCCTCTCCGCGAGGGTGGTGTTAGTTCCCTCAAAGCGAGCATAAAAGGTGTTTAGCTCGTCTGGGAGAGAGGCAGCGGTGTTCACGGTGGAGTTTGTGTTCCCTTTATAGTCCGTGATGGTGTTAATTCCCCGCCACATGCTTCTAGAGTCGGTGGTGTTGAACTGTCCTTCAATCTTGTCCCTGTACTGGTGTTTTGCTGCTCTGATGGTTTTCCGGAGGGCATAACTTGCTTGTTTATGCTCCTCCGCATTACCGGAGTTAAAAGTGAAGGTCCGCGCATTGAGTGCCGCACGAACATCCCCATTTAGCCACGGCTTCTGATTTGGGTACAGCCGAATTGTTTTGGTCGGAACAAAGTCTTCTACGCACTTCCTGATGAAACACGTTACGCTATCAGCGTAGACCTCGATGTCGTCATCAGAGGCCGACCGGAACATCTCCCAGTCCGCGTGATCAAAACAGTCTTGTAGCATAGAGTCTGATTGGTCCGACCAGCACTGGATGGTTCTGAGGGCGGGTGCTTCCTGTTTCAGTCTCTGCCTGTAAGCGGGCAGAAGGAGAACGGAAGAGTGGTCCGATTTGCCAAATGGTGGGCGCGGGAGGGATTTGTAGCCATCCCGGAAGGGAGAGTAACAGTGATCCAAAACACGGTTCGCTCGCGTGTTGAAGCTAACATGTTGGTGGTATTTAGGTGCAATGCGTTTGAAGTTGGCTTTGTTAAAGTCCCCAGTCACAATAAACGCAGCCTCAGGATGCGCGGTTTCCTGCTCACTCACTGTCCTATACAGTTCCTTTAGTGCCCGGTCTGTGTCTGCTTGTGGGGGAATATACACAGCTGTGATGATGACCGCTGTGAATTCCCTCGGTAGCCAGAATGGTAGACATAGAATCATGAGAAGTTCCAGATCAGGAGAACAGAAAGACTTGATAGAATGTACGTTCCTCTGATCACACCGCCTTTGCTTTTCCCTGAGAGTTCTTTTTCTCTGTCCATTCGATGCACGGAGAACCCCGTGGTTTCGATGGCCGAATCTGGAATCTCAGCAGACATCCAAGTTTCTGTAAGGCAGATAATGCAGCAGTCCCTCGTCTCTCGTTGGAAAGAGATCCGTGCTCTCAGCACGCAGAGTTTGTTGTCCAGAGACTGAACATTAGCCAGTAAAATACTGGGAAGCGGGGGTCGGTTTGCGCGGCGTCTTACTCTGATGAGCACGCCGGCTCTGCTTCCCCTTCTCCGGCTGCGTTTCCGCGGTCGGACTGCCCAGACAAAGGGCTCCACTGCCGTGTTTGTAAACAGCGGGTCGTCACTGAAGAATTTAAAGTCCGGTTTTCGGTGTGCGATTGCCGAACCAATGTCCAAAAGTGTCTGTCTGTCGTACGCAGTAAGGCAGACAACATCCAAGACAAAAAACACAAAAACTATAAACAGAACAAACAAAAAACTACAATGTTGTAACGGAGCTCGCAACGCAGCAGCCATCCTCTGCGCCATCTTGAGTCCAAGATCCTTTCCTGATCCAAGCTGCGGAAGGTACATCATGGCTGCAGACAAGAGAGGCAAGTAAGGTTGTAAAAAATACACGGAATGAGATAGATGAAAACACCAGAGAAATGCAAGGGGGATTGACAGATAAATACAGCAAGGAGCTAACGGTCGAGGTGGAGGTTGAAGGATCTGAGAAAATCTCCATGATGGATTTACTGAGGGGAGTAAAGAAGGAGTGTGGAGAGGTGATTGGTTGCAGAGTGAGAGGATATATGAGCTAACAATGAAGAACAAAGAAGCAAAAAGACAAGCTAATAGATGGGGTGAGGATACAAGGAGTGATGGTGCATGCCCGGGATATCATCAATAATGACATGCTGGTCTCCTTTATCAACTTGCCGGTATATCTAGAAGATGAGAAGATACTCTCCAAACTGCATGAGTGGGGAGTTAAGCCACTTTCACAAAGTAAAGCGTAGAGTATGGCCTGGAACGGATACTGTGGATGGAACACGGTTCCTAAAGGTTCGGTTTACGGAGCAGGTATGTTCACTTCCCTACTCCACAAAGTTTGAGACTCTGAGAGGCACAGAATATTTCCGAGTCATCCATGATAGGCAAGTGCGTGTTTGCAGACTTTGCATCAAGCCAGGGCACATATTCAGAGAGTGCCCTGAATTTAGATGCTTTAAGTGTGGAAAGACTGGACACCATGCAAGAGACTGTGAAGAACAGATAGGACTGGAGAGAGAACGGATGGATCGACAAGAATATAATGAAAGACTAAACAATACTCTGACGGAGGAACAAAGTGAAGAGATAACTGATGATGTGGAAAGGCAAGAGTTGGATGGGTCTGTGGGAGGTGAAGAAAGAAACCAAATGGAATGGCGGGCTAGAACTGAAAGTTCCAGCGACGAGGATGATGGTGAGGAACAGATGGAGCAGTCGGGAGAGAGCGAGGAGGAGGAGGAGGAGGAGGAGAAGAAGAAGAAAGGAGAAAACAATGAAAAGAGAAGAAGTGAAGAAGAGGAAAAGAAAGACTGTATTAGAACTCAGAGAAAATAGTGGCGGAAAAGAGGAAAAGAAGGACTGAAAGCAAAGATCAAAAGACTGAGTGCAAAGAGAAGGTCTGAGACGGGCAGAGAGCGGACTGAACAAATGAAAGAACCACGGTTGGGTATGTGATACTTATTTAAATGATTTATTTCATTAGATATGTTGTTTTTTGTTGTTGTTGTTTTTCTCTCATGGCCACTGTAACATCAATTAACATAAATGGGTTGAGGGATAAAATGAAAATGAAAGAGTTACTATTTACGTTTAGGAGCCATATTATTTGTATACAAGAAAATAATTGGGAAGAGGATAAGGTGAGGGAAATGAAAGAAGAGTGGAGAGGGGACATATAATACAATAATGGAGCTAGAAAAGCAAGAGGTGTGGCAATTTTAATTAAAAAAGACAAAGTAGAAAATATAAAAGAAGTATAAAAAGATCAGAGGGGAAGGATTTTGATAGTCGAATTTAGGTACGGAGATGTAGACTTCAGATTAATAAATACATATGTTCCAAATGTAGAACTGGACGGGAGAGAAATTATAGAAGAGTTAAAAGGGTTGGTTGTTGGAAAATGTATTTTAGTGGGAGACTTCAACATAAAATGCAGTAGATTAGATGTTGGCAAGGGGGTAAAATTTAGATGGGAGAAGTCGAGGGGAATGTTGATGGAGATAATAAGAGACAAGGGATTAATAGATGTGTGGAGATCCAGAAAATCCAGATAAAAGAATTCACTAGGAGGCAGTTAAGGGAAGGGATATTTCGCTTATGGCCATACCACCCTGAGCACACCGGATAGTTGGTACGTTCCAAGAAGTGAGTTGGCTGCAGTTAGGAGAGAGAGGCTCTCCACCATTTTGAGCTTTTTGTTTGGTTTATTTTTGTACTTTTTTGTGGATTATAGTTTATTTTTTGTTGTTTCTTAAACCACCTGACAGCAGCATTGCTAGCTGGAGGGTGGTTAACTTTCTTTTTTTCCAACAAACAATGGATGGATTTATGGCAAACGACCCTGGACTGGATGGAGGGAGACGCATGGCAAACGACAACGGACTGGATTATCAACAACGAGCAGGACACAGACAAAAGCGAGACGACAGGAACAAGTTAAGTGGAAGGATGTATCTGAAGGATGCAACAGGGATTGTGAATGTGGAGAAGAAGTCAGAGCTGTGGATATTATCAAAGCAGTGACGGAGAAATGTGGAAATGGGAAAATTCTGGCATTAAGACCAAGGCAAGGAAAATAATATGAACTAACAATGGAAAAGGAGGAACCATGTGAGACATTGACTGATGGACTGATAATATAAGGTGTGAACTGTGAAATAAAAAAACTGCAAAATAGGTACTAAGTTGTTTCCTTCATGCACCTGCCCATCTACCTGGATGATTTCGCTTATGGCCATACCACCCTGAGCGCTAGAGAGCAATTTGGAAGTATGTGTGTCTGCAGTTTGAAGAGAAAGGGTCTTCATAAATCATATTTTGTTTTTTGCTTTTTGCTTATAGTGTGGATTTTTAGTGTGGAAGATTTGGTTTTGATTTAAAAGGTACACATTTAAGCTCCAAGCAGTTGATCTGCTTGGAAGCAATCCTTGGTTTTTTTCTACAAACAATGGACGGACCACATGGCAAAGACCTAGGAATGGCAGGTGGACTGGAGGACCGGATTGAGAGAAATGGAGTGGGCAAAGGATCGAGAGAGGCTAATGGAGTCAACAGGGAGCATGAGGGACAACGGAGCAAGTGGATTATTTGAAAGAAGCGACGGTGGTGATTGATTTGAGGGACAACAAAGAGGTGAAAGCTGAGGACATTATTAAAGTTGTGACACAGAAGATTGGTTTTGGCAAACTGTTGGCAGTGAGACCCAAGCATGGGAATGAATATGAACCGCAAAATTTGAAACAGCAAATGGCGCGCAGTACTTTAGAGTAATTCACGATGGACAGGAAAAACTTTGTTGCATGTGTATGCAGCTAGGGCATATCTTTAGGGACTGCCCTGATTTTAGATGTTTTGAGTGCTATGAGCAAGGACATTTTGCAAAAGACTGTAAAGCTGACAAATGTCCTGATTGTAGGAAATCATTTATGAGATGTGACTGTGAAAGTGAACATGAAGGAATGAATGATGAAATGGAAAATAGTGATTCTGAGAGTAATATGGAAATGATGTGCATTGTCGATAATGAAGAAGAGGAGGAGGATGGGGCAGTTGAAATCAATAAGGACAGTCAAGAGAATGAGTAAGGCCATTATATGCCATCAAGCGCCGGGTATGGCCAGGAACAGAAACTGTGGATGGGACAAGATTTTTGAAGGTGCGTTTTACGGATGAAGTGCGCTCACTCCCCTATTCAACGCGATTCGACACACTTAGAGGTACAGAGTACTTCCGTGTTATACACGATCGACAAGTACAGGTCTGCAGAATATGCATCAAACCTGGACATTTGTACAGAGAATGCCCAGAGTTTAAGGTAATGACGATGGAGTCGATAAAACGGAATGGGGATTGAGATCTGATACAACTGGTGTTGAAGCTGATGATGAAGAAGGGATGGAGGAGGTGGAGAATGAAGAGCAGGAAGAGGATGGCATGGAAGCAAGATCTAAGAAAGAGGCGACAGTCCAAAGACTGAGGGCCCAAACTAATAGTATCAGGGAAGAGTGAGGAGGAGGAGGAGGAGGAGATGGAGGATTCCATCGTCCAGCACTGGATCCAATCTGTATATGCTACTGCCCTTTTAAACATTGGAAGCACCCTCTTGCACAATGATGAGGAGGAGATGGAGCAATCGAGAGAGGATGAGAAAGAGGAGGAGAAAGGAGAAAGTCATGAGGAGGAAAGAGGTGATGAAGAGGAAAGAAAAGAGACTGCACCAGAATTGTGGGGAAGTAGTGACGGGAAAAAGAAAGAGAGACTGAAAGATAAGATCAAAAGACTGAGTGCAAAGAGAAAGTCTGACATGGACAGAGAACAGGCTGGACAGACAAAAGAACCAAGGTCGGGTATGCGAATTTTGTGTTATGCCTCATTTTATTTATGTATGTAACAATGACCATGAGACTTTTTTTGCATTATTTTTTGGAATGTAATGAATTAAAATATTTTTTTGTTTTCTTAAGAAGTGTTAAAAAATAATCGTTTTGAGGATGTGGATTTGGAGGAGGGATGGAGGAAAATATTTTTATTTGGAGTGTTTTGGAAGAAGACATCAATGGACTTTTGGTTTATCAATAATGTATTAAGCCATGCCATATTAGGAGTTGTATTTTAGACAGAATTATGCACACTTTGAAGGGAGACTTGTTCAAAGCAATAATGAAAAGAGAAATTGAAATGTGTTGTAGATATGGGGGAGATGATGTGAAGGACTTTTTTGCAAATGGTAATACATTCATAAAAGAGGGGGAGAGAAGAGATTTTGTATAACTGATAAAAATTTATGTTTGAAGGTTTAGAAAACGTGAATGACATGATTATGTTGGTTAATGTGAGCAATTGAAATTGAACTGTAAATTTGTGAATTTGTAATATTAAAAAATTAAAAAAAGAGCACGCCCAATCTCGTCTGATCTCGTAAGCTAAGCATGGTCGGGCCTGGTTCGTACTTGTATGGGAGACCGCCTGGGAATACCAGGTGCTATAAGCATTTTTGTTTTCGAAAGAAAGAGTGTTTGAACCTGTTAACCCTTTAGGCGCCAGAGTTTTTTTCCTAAAACGTTCGATTTTGACATCTTAATTTCAAAAGGCTATATCTTAAAAGTGATAAAAGATAGAGACTTTCTGTAAATTAGAGAAATATTAAGAATGACCCAAAGTTTATGTAGGGATTACATTGTCCCATCTAATTGGCATATTATGACGTCATATGGTGGTGCTCACCTTGAATTATAGAATTTTGATGAAAAGTCACGTTTAAATGATAAAATGCAGAACTTCTTTCCCCTAAAAATGTCCCTCACCTTCTATATGCTATATTGCACAATACTGAATGCTCAGGTAAATAGTAAATAGTAAACAAACTGTGTAAATCGTTACTAATAAATGGTAGAAACAAACCGAATGCATGCAGCGGAGTGCCTACTACATACAGTAGACACTCTGATTCCATGTATGGGGCACATATATATATTATTCATATGACACACAAACACAAGTAGACAAGACCTGTTTAGTTCAAAAGCTCACTCGCCACGGCAGAGATCATGAGTGAGATACGAGACAAGAGGAGAGACAGACGCACGCCCGGTGAGTTTGCACAGTTCGGACTACTGTCATTGTGACTCCCCACCCTGCCTCCACATTGCCCACTAACTGTATTTGCAATACACGTGGTTCAGCTGCGTGAGACAAATGCTGCCAGTGCAACACTGCCACACGTGGCTCGCGCTCTCCATGCGCACGACTGCCCGGCCAACGAAAAAACAACATGTACTCTGTGGTATAGATCTGACCTTGAAAAGACTCGAGGGGGCAGAATCGTTTTAGTTCTGAGCAACAGAATATGATTAGGTGTTAGGGCCTCTAGATCTTGTGGGTCACCAGATACTTTTGTAATGGGACGGCTGTTAAGAATTGCCTCACCCCCAATTTCCACCGGCTGTGTTACGGCTGCGGAACGGCTCCGCTGCGTGACAGCTCCATGTTCCGTCGTCCGCCAATACCCACCAGGTCCGGATTTGCTGCGGAACGGCTGCGGTCATGACTGACAGCTGACGTCACGAGGCCCCATGTAATCTCGCAAATTCTGGTGTGATCGCGCGATATGTAGTTTCTATAAACATTGTGTCAACGGGGTTAAAACTTAAACAAGCCTGTCTCCGCCCATTATGACGTTTTCAAGGTGTAGTGTAGGGAAATATGAGCGCGGTGTATTTTATTTTGAAAATTAAATGGATCTTTTATTTTGTTTCTGGCTGTTCTGTTTTGTCACTCGACTTCCTGTCCTGCGTACTCTGCCCTGTAGTGCTGCGGAGCGCTCCGGCATCCGGCAAAAATAGAAGCTCTGCGTATCTGCTCCGGAGGGCTGCCCTCTTCGACATAGAAACCTTCTAATTGCATTGATGCATGAGTCTGTACTCAAAGAACATGCTACCTCTAGATGTACTGACCGGCTGGTCATGCAGGTAAAGATGACGCAGTATCTCTTCACTGTGCTTCTTCCCCTTCTTACCTCAAAAGGGCCGAAGTAGTCAAGGCCAACATTAGAGAATGGTGGTAAGTCTGTGACCAGTCTTTCACTTGGCAGGTCAGCCATCTTTGTTCGCCTGCTTTACCTCTTTGCCTTCTA
Organism: Romanogobio albipinnatus; assembly: GCA_023566225.1. Taxonomy (NCBI): domain Eukaryota; kingdom Metazoa; phylum Chordata; class Actinopteri; order Cypriniformes; family Gobionidae; genus Romanogobio; species Romanogobio albipinnatus. The sequence goes on along the minus strand of CM042248.1, from coordinate 15,186,915 downwards.
CATGTCACACTGTGAGAGAGAACCTTTCTTGCAGCAGAGTTACCATTTGTTATCCAGTATGTTTTTCGTGCCTGAGATAGCATGTGGTTCCTTCCCCCATGTCCAGTTTGAACATGAAAGTAGCGCATAATGAGAATGGACATGTGGTGATTTTTGGCCAAAATGGCAGGGTGTTTTCTTTCCTCAGGCATTACTGTTCTTCTGAGACGACCACCCACTCTGAGGATTCCATCGTCCAGCACTGGATCCAATCTGTATATGCTACTGCCCTTTTTCACATTGGAAGCACCCTCTTGCAGCATGTCGATTTCCTCTGGGAAACTTTGTCTCAGTACACAGAAGATAATAGCCTTTTCTGCCATTATCAGATCATCAACTGTTATTATTTCTTTTATGTAGTCTTTGACATACCCTTTTGTCGATCTGGTTACCCTTTGAGTCCGCTTACCATCTTTCTTTGAGTCATTTCCTTTCTGCACAAGGAGTTTTAATGCATCTTAAATTTTTAGGATCCATGCAACCGCTACTTTCAACGTCAGCCAGTCTGAAAAGTGATTGAGCAACTTTTCTGTGGGCCTTTCCTCACGTCTGCATAATTGCATTCACTGTTGCTGATTTCCTCACCTCTGGATCATCTTCACAAAGTTCAACTTTGTTCACAGATTAATTTGGCCAGTCCTCTTCTGATAACCAAAGGAACTCTGGTCCAGATATCCATCTTATGTTCTTCATGAACCTCTCTACGCTCACACCTCTAAAGCAATCGTCAGCAGGGTTTCTTTTTGTATCAATATATCTCCACTGAAAGACTTGTGTGGCCTCTCTAATCCTGGATGTTATATTTGCTACATAGGTGTGAAAATGAGTGTGGTCATTTGAAATGCACTTTAAGACAGATGTGCTGTCAGTCCAAAACACTGACCTATCTCTAGGTGGTAGCAATTCTTCCTTTAACATTTTATCCACTTTAACTGACAAAGCTGCAGCTGCTAACTCCAACCTTGGGATGGTTTTCCTTTTTAATGGAGCTACTCTTGTCTTGCCAATCAAGAATGCTACATAGACCTTTCCTTCTACATTTGTCATTCTGAGATAGCTGACTATTCCATAGCCTAGCTCGCTGGCATCAGAGAAGTGGTGAATCTGGTTATGTACTGACTCACCAAAATTATTTGGCTTAAACCAGCGTCTGTGAGTTGCGAGAGACTGCTGATCCATTTGGTCCACTGGTCAGAAAATGTGTTGGGAATGGTCATATCCCATCCAAGGTTCTGTCGGCACAACTCCAACAACAACAGTTTAGCTGGCAAGGTAAGCGGAGACAAAAAGCCCAATGGATCATATATAGAGCTTACCATCGATAGGATGCCCCTTCTGGTAAGTGCACGCTCACTGATGGTGATGTTGAGCTTGAAGGAGTCTCTTTGGACACACCATTGAAGTCCTAAGGCTCGTTTCATGGGCAACTGATCGTTGCTCAAGTCCAAGTCTTTTACCTCTTTAGCGCTGTCTTTTTGTGGAACAGCACCAATGACTGTTCTACTGTTGCTTATCCATTTTGATAAATGTAAGCCTCCTCTGACAGACTTCAGTGAGTTTTGAGATTAGTTCTATTACTTCTAATTCTGTGGGCATCGATTTCAATCATCTACATAAAAGTGCTCCATGATTGTGTTTATTACCTCAGGAGGGAAGTTGCATGCATTGTCCTGTGCAGTCTTTCTGAGAGCAAAGTTAGCTATGCTCGGTGAAGAGACTGCACCAAACAAATGAACAGTCATGCGATATTCAACTGGAGTAACATCCACATAATGAGGGATGATGAGGGATATACCAAACTTTTCCATCAATCCTATTCACTTGTGCTAAAGGAACAATTTCAGCGTAGCCGTTGTGAATGACGTCACTGAGGAATTCTGTGTACTCCCTTTGATAGTTTGGATCTCTTTTGAACTTCCTATTCAGATTCAAAAAGCGTTGTACTGCAACAATGCAATTGTTGGGCATTGTGATATCTGCATTGAAATGTAAGTTAATGCAGTAATGACCCTCCTTTACTTTTACGGATTCATTGACAATGTTCATGAACTTCTTGTCATTCACTGACATTTAATTTTTTTCTTCATAGGCTCTCTCATTGAAGTCTGTGTTGTATTGACTCACCAGTAGTTTTTGCAGGTCGACTAAGGAGATCCGGTTTGCAGTCACTGTGGTCTTTTCTACACCTTTGCTAATACCTCCCAATGGACCGTTGATTACCCAACCTAACAATGTTCTTACAGCATAAGGTCCATCTTCTTGTGAGTTGATTACCTGCCAAGGTTCCATGACATTGACTTGCTCATAGGAATGAATGCAGCAAATGTCACAGTTTATGATTTCACTAAGGTAAGGCCATTGCTTTAAATCTTCTTGTGTTGGGATGTTCTCTTTTGTTACAGGCATAGAATTTTGTGTGAAGACATCAGGTAAAGGAATTAATTTCTTGCCATTAAGCTCACTGACTTCTAAACCTGATACTAACACACTTTTTATGGGTTTCTCATGTGTCATTGTTCTCAGCAGTACGGTTGTTTGTTTCCCTTCAAGGTACAACTTCTGCACCAGCTTCTTTGTACAGAATGTTGCTGAACTGCCAGGATCAAGAAGAGCATAAGTTTGAATGATTTTGTTGCTCTTGACAGACTTAACTTGCACAGGAATTATTGACAGTGCACATTTACTGCATTTGATGACACTTTGCTGATGTTTCTGTGGCTGCTCTACTGACCTTGAAGCGTGACCTTTAACCTCAAAGTTGATGTGAAGCACATTGGGATGTGCTTGATTGCAGATGTTACATGTAAGACAGTATTTGCAGTCTTTGCTCATGTGCCCTTTACACAAACAACCAAAGCATATTCCTTTTTTCCTTAAAAAGTTTAACTTTTCCCTGTGTGTTTTCTTCTTGAAGTGAGAGCAGTTCTCCAGAAAATGAGCACCATCACAGCAGAGGCATGGTATTTTCACATCACACAGTGTTGTTACATTAGTTGCATAGGTAGACTTAGACTTACTTACATTGGGCCTTTTATTCCTGCTTGAAACTGGTTCTTGTATATTTCCAAATATCAGGTTGGAACATATCTTGGCCTGTTCCTCAATGAACTGTACAAGGTCTGAAAATGTAATCCTGTTGTTATTGTCCTCCAGTTTATTTTGAGCTTTAGTCCGCCATCTATCCCGCTGCTTGTAGGGTAATTTCATAACAATGGCTTTCAAGGTAGAGGCTACGTTCAATTCCTCCATGTAGTTCATCTTCGCCATGGCATTACAGCATCCTTTGAGGTACAGGGAATACTCATTCAAGGCTTTAGGATCTTTAGGTTTTATATTTGGCCAATTGAGAACCTTTTCAATATAGGCAGTTGAAATGTTATACTCATTGCCAAACTGTTCAAGCAACATGCGCTTTGCCCTGAGATAACCCTGGTCTCCATCCATATGCTGGCAACTTCTTACTAGGTCTCTAGCTTGCCCTCTAGTAAATTGCTCAAGGTAAAACAACCTATCTTGTCCACTGTCTGTTCTCATCTCAATGTTGTGTTCAAAAGATGTCATAAATGACCTGAACTGTAAAATGTCCCCATCAAATATGATAACACTTTTAGGTGGCAGTAATGACAATTGCTGCTGTTTGAGAAGCATAGATGCAATTTCATTTAGTCTATTTAAGACAGCAATGAGACTATTGGAAGGTACATTACTCTCTAACGGTTTGCGCTGCCCAAGCTCCCTTTTTGATAATGTAGGACCTGCTGCATCTGCATGTGATTGAACTGCTAGCTGTCGGAGATCACGTGATGCTCTCGCTCTGAATGGCACGTTTTCGCCGAGCTCCCGCAACCATTGCGTTATTTTCTCACTTTTACATTAAACTGTGTGGCCGTTTTACTTAAATTTTCATAATCTAACTCGTAAACATGTCAGGATCAGGTACCGCGGTTTCCCAACAAGAAACTAGAAGGGGCCGCGCGACAGAAAAAGGCCAACCGCCTGCTAGTCAGGGTAACAAAGATGGTGGCTCCTCAACTGAACAGTCCAGTCTGGCACAGGCTGTAACTGAGAATTTAAGCGCCTTCCTGGGCGAGAAATTCGCCCGTTTTGAGTCGACGTTGGACTCAATCACAACCCGACTAGAGGACAACACGAAGCATATCACGGAGGTGGAGAGTCGGGTTTCCCAGAACGAGGATAAAGTGGCGGAACTTAACAACAAGGTGGCGGCGTTGGAAAAAAATGTACAGTCCCTCTCCGAGAGAGCAGAGGACGCATAAAATCGCAGCCGGCGGGACAATATTCGTATCATCGGTCTGAAGGAAGGCGCAGAGGGTCGTCAACCTGTTAATTTTTTTCAAACCTGGCTACCCAAGCTACTGGAGATTTAAACAAAACATGGCGTGGTTAAAATCGACCGGGCACATAGAACACTTGGCCCGCTTAAACCCAAACGCGCACGCCCTGTGCTGATTAAACTTCACAACTACTCGGACAAGAGTAAAATCCTGGCTGCTGAAAAGAAGAAGGATCGTCTAACATATGAGGGCAAGACCTGTCAGTTAAAGTCAGAGAAGCGAGACGGGCTTACAATGACGTCTGCGGTCAGCTCATTCAGAGAGGTGTCCGTTTTGTGATGCGCTACCCTGCCAACCTCTGTTTCAAGCTTAATGGGTCTGACCACTCCTTCCATTCTGCACAAGGTGCACAGGTGTATCTGAACGGGTTGGACTAACATAATACGTTTGCATGAAAGGCTGGGATGAGCGCTGCGTCACATTATTACAGTCTGTAAATGCTTGGACAGACAGGTACTCTAAAGACACTTCTCACGGTACACTTAAGACTTTATTTCTTATTTTCTTCTGTCCAGCACCAGTGTGGTGTTTAGACTCATGGTACATTCATTAGACTCACGGTACATTTAAATACGTTCTCTTATTCTTTCTTCTGTGATGCTGTTACGCAGCTGTTTATTCCTTTTTTAGTAAAATGGTTATAGTTTATTTTTTTCATATCACGGAACATTTAAATACTTTATTTTGTATTTATTTATTTTTATTTCCTACTGTCCAGTAACAACGTGGTGTTAAACACACGGCACACTTAATGTGTAGGGTACATACAGTAATTATAGCCACTTGGTTACTGTTGTGTAATACTACGCGTAATGGGAGCGGGGGTGTTAGATGGAGATAAACTCCATCTTTCGGTGTAATGAGGCTGCTTTTTTTCGCGTCCTCCACACTTTTGTTTTCGAGTTTGTTTGGGGGGGAGGGATGTATTTATCAAGTTAGGTTTGTAATCTTTTTGATAATGGGGCAGGGAGGTTGTGGTTTTGTTTTGTGTGTTGCTTCGTTCATTATTATGACCATTCTTCATGTTGTTTTAACACCCCAGAGATCTTTCATAAAAAAATAAAAAAAAAATAATAAAAAAAACCATTATATATATATATATATATATATATATATATATATATATATATATATATATATATATATATATATATATATATATATATATATATATAGAAATCTCATATAGTAAAATTTGTCTACGAGTGATCTTAAATCAGTTGGCCTTAATGTAAAGGCATTAACAATGTTGTCAAAAGGCAAAAACTTCTCTCTTTTTTCAGAAGGAGAAATGTCAGATTGCGTTGCTTCAAGAAACCCAACTCTCTGACATAGAGCACATGAAGTTGCGTAGAAGCTGGGTTGGCCAGGTTTTTTTCTCCTCATTTAAACCCAACAGCAGGGGAGTTGCAATTCTTCTTCATAAAAATCTCTCCTTTAAATTAGAAAAATCGATTACAGATAATGAAGGTCGCTATGTACTTCTCTCAGGTTTTTTATACGGGGAACATGTGCTAATCGGCTGCATTTATGCCCCCACAGCATATGAACCTCAATTTTTCCCCAAATTACTTGCTGACATTTCTTCATTCTCATGCTCTCTCATACTCTTGGGAGGGGATTTTAACTGCGTACTAGACCCATCCATAGATCAGTCTCGTCCAAGAGGTACCAAACCAAGGAAAAGTCTTAGTCTTTCAGAATTTTGCAAGCCTCTGGAACTATTTGATGTTTGGAGGTCAGTTCAGACGAGGGCCAAAGATTTTACTTTTTTCTCACAGCCTCACCAAACATTTTCACGTATCGATCTATTGTTGTTGTCGTGGCAAAATTTCAAACTATCACCGCATTACTGAATAAGAGACAAAACCTGCCCAATTGTCTTTATAAAGATTTAATAATTTCTTGCAAGAAATGAGTCACAGTCATACAGCCATCTTCAATGTCTGCAGAGTGCACCAACAAGACATAACAGCACTCAGCTTTTTATCAGTTTCCCAAACAAAGTCACTCCTCCTGTAAATTTCCACACATGACAAGAAAAGCAGCACTTGCTCAAATCTATATATGACCTTTTACCTAGTAAGCTGGTTCTGTATGAAAATATGCAAATCAATAAACATTTCATGCGCAATGTTTAATTTATAGCTATGATTAAATTTTCCCATTGTCATCACAAGGGATATTGGACAGAACGATGGACTGCTCCATTGGAATTAGGACTTTATCTGACCACTCTCCCATTACAATAATAGTTCATCCCCCATATAAAGATCCGTACAATAGACAGTGGCAACTGAATCCTTCTTTACGGAGCCGTCCTAAATTCATGCAATATCTTAAAAAGCATTGGAAATACTTTATTTTACATTAATAAATCTCCTGAACTAAATTCATCCATTTTATGGGAGTCAGCAAAAGCCTATCTGAGAGGGGTTATTATATCTTATACCTCCGCTAAAAAGAAAGAGGCTATGAGAAATATAATAGAGCTCGAGAAGAAAATTCTGACGTTGGAGAGAGATTTCAAAGAGTCACCCTCCAGAGGCTTATCCCAGCAGCTTAATGCAGCCCGTTCTGCTTTAGATCAGCTATTAACTAAAAAGGCAGAATCATCTATTTTCTTTGCTAGACAAAGACTATGAATCAGGGAACAAACCAGGCCGTCTTCTTGTGCGATTGGTAAGGGGGAGGGCAGAGACCAATGTAATTTCATCTTTAAAGGATAATTCTGGGGCTAATAGATTTGAAAACAAATATATTAATATGAGAGAATTTTATCAAAATCTTTATTCATCAGAATGCCACTCCACAGAGCAAAGGATTAACCATTTCCTTAATAATATTAAACTCCCCTCTCTATCACTGGAGGAGCGAGCAGATATATGCAAGCCAATTACAGAGGAGGAAGTTCTTAACACTATAAACTCTTTGAGGGTAGGGAAGACCCCTGGGCCAGATGGATTTTGTCCAGAATTCTATAAAAAAAATGGGGAAAGATATAGTAGGATCACTCACTGAAATGTTTGTAGATTCATTGAAAAATGGCCAGCTTCCACCCACTTTAAATTTGGCAAATATTTCGCTAATTCTTAAAAAGGATAAACCACCCGATGTGTGTAGCTCTTATAGACCCATTAGACCCATTGATTTAATTGGAGTGGATGCTAAAATACTCTCTAAATTGCTAGCCAGAAGACTCGAGATAGTTCTCCCCAACCTCATTAACCCTGATCAGACTGGCTTTATTCAGAAGCATTTTTCTGTTACAAATATAAGGAGGCTCCTGAATGTAATACAGTACACCAACCAACAGCATTGTGAGGCTATCTCTGTATCTCCCGGATGCAGAGAAAGCTTTTGACAGGGTGGAGTGGGGGTATCTGTTTGAGGCTTTACAGAGATTTGGTATAGATGGTGACTTTCTGAAATGGATTCAAACTATCTATCATTCCCCTACGTCCGGTGTTATTACTAACGGCTAACGGTCAGATCCCTTTCCACTTGCTAGGGGCACCAGACAGGGCTGTCCGTTGAGCCCACTTTTGTTCGCGCTGGCTTTGGAACCTCTAGCGGAGGCTATTAGACAGCATAGAGATATAAGGGGTATTTCAATGATGGGTGTAGAGCATAAAATAGCATTGTATGCAGATGATATTCTGCTGTTTTTATCATCCCCCAAATTATCTATACCAACAATGCTGTCTCTATTTGATGAGTTTGGTTTAATCTCAGGGTACAAAATTAACTTTAGTAAATCGGAAGCCTTACCATTAGGCAACTTTAATACAGAATCTTTGTCTAATTTCCCCTTTAAATGGTCTAAATCTGGATTTGTTTACCTTGGGATTAATGTGTCAACTGACCTGAACAAATTATGGAAACTTAACTGTGCCCCGATTATTCACATTGTAAAAAAAGATTTAAACCGCTGGCAAGCTCTTCCTCTTTCGCTGCTCGGTAGGATAAATTTAATCAAGATGAATATTCTTCCTAGATTATTGTACCCTCTTCAGATGTTGTCCCTATGATTAAGCAGGAACGTCTCCGCAGAGCTGGAAAGTGCTTTCTCTAGATTTGCATGGAATGGCAATAAGCCTAGACAAAAGAAAAAATCTTTGCAGATGCCAGTAGAACTGGGTGGTTTAGCTATGCCAAATATTTTATATTATAATTGGGCTTGCCATGCCAGACTCATTTGAGAGTGGTATAGGTCTTACTGTAATCTGAGTCTGAATGTGGACTCCTGGGCATGCTCCCCATTCTCTATTTGGAGCCTGTTTGCTTGCCCCTATAAGCATGTTGATATAGTGAGGAAAAACCAAATACTTTACAATTCTGTTAAAGTCTAGCGACAGATCTCAAGATTCTTTGGGAGAGGTGAAATTCTGTTTATGCTGAGTCCGATCTACTTAAATCAGGATTTTGCCCCTGGCTTAGGCTCACCTGTCTTTAAAGCATGGCACATGAAGGGGATTTGCGTACTGGGAGACTTGTTCCAGGATGGCTCCCTAATGTCCTTCCAACAATTACAACAGAAGTTTGATCTCCCAAAGCAACACCACTTTGGTTATTTACAAATTCGCTATTATGTTTTCTCAAAGCAAAGTCCTGTGCTGAATTCACCAGCACTTAGCAATCTGGAGAGTTTCTTCGCCAACACAACAAATGCTTCTCATTTTATATCTAGGTTTTATTCTTTTATATACTCTAATTCCACTGGACTTTTGAACACAGTGGCTCGCAAATGGGAGGAAGATCTGTGCAATGAATATATAGATGATGACTGGCAGGAGGCAATTAAGTGTGTGAGGTCCACTTTTACTTGTAACCGGCTCAGAGAGACCCAATATAAGATATTGCATAGATTACATGTGACACCTGTAATAATGAATAAAATTGATCATACTATATCTGCCCTGTGTGTTAAGTGCCATACAGAGTTAGGGACATACTTTCACTGTTTTTGGAGTTGTGAATACATCTCTAGATTCTGGAGTTTCATTGTTTGCGAAATTGGCACCATTCTTCAGATAAAATTGAAAAAGGATCCTGGTCTTTTTCTTTTGGGGCTCCCATCCAAAAGACAAGCAACAACATTGACACCGGATGCAACAGGTTACAAACTGTTAGATAAACTGCTACTTGTGGCAAGGAAATGCATCCTTATTAGATGGATTAATGACACTCCCCCCTCTGTCACTCAGTGGTATAGAGAGATCTTTGCTGTTTTGCCCCATGAGAGACTGACTGCTGTGTTTAGGGGTAATGCACAGAGCTTTCAGAACTTATGGTCTCCATTTATAGATCACTTGCCTTTGGATTTGAGAAAAATTGTCATGTGTGGCAACTATGGATTTCTTCGGTGTTGGGCCCCTCTTTCTAGAGGTGAGCATAAGAATTTACCAAGAATGGTCTGGGTTCTTTTGTGTTCTGATGTTCTTTTGTGTTTCAAATGACATGTATTAATCTCCATTACTTGAGTATGTTAATGCTGATGATAGAAATATGGATGGGAAATATTTTGCTAATGCTCTTCTGTAGGATTTGATTGTTAAATTTTGTGACTAACCTAGTCACCAATATTGTTATACGTCTATTATTGTTACTCTAGTCCCTTAATTTATTATTTATTTTGAGTGTTTATTCATGCATGTCATCTATCATAAAAAAAAAATGTTTCATGTCACAAAAAAAAAAAAAACATAAGAACTACTAGCTGTCTATATTCTGTACTAAGCTCTACTCTGTCGGATTGATCATGGGCTTTCTCAACATCACCAGCACCCCCTCTGGCTATACTATCTAACTGCAGAGATTGTGCCTGCCCTTCTGCTACCCCTATATCATCCTGGGTCCCCTGATATGACCAGTGTCCTCTCTGGTCACCCTTAGAACGTTCTTGTGGATATGGTGGTTGATACAACAGCAGATGCTTTACTCCCTCCTTTGGGCGCACAATCCTATGTTCATGCACATTGGTTGTTGGAGCCCCTGTTTGCAGAGTTTCCATGTTGGTGCATTACAAGTTTCTCCCCTGAAAGTATGTGTTCATGCCATCAACTGGGGTGGAAAAAACTTGTTCTTCCACGCTATCCAACACTGCGAGCTTTGCATTTGCAGCAGACAACTCAGCTGTGAAGTTCAGAGTCTCCTTTTGCATTCTTATTTCCTCTTTTTCTTTAGCTAAGCGTTCTTCCTTTTCCTTCAAAGCAGCGGCCTTAGCTAAAAAGCGCTGCCTTTTCAGCCTGTGCTATCAGGCGAGCTGATGCTGAGCTTGCACGTGAACTTTTCCATGAAATCTGACTTACCAAAGATATACTGTCTTTAGGACTAATATCATCTCTTTCTAACAGTGGTTGAACAGGACAGAATCGAATCCACTCATCAGCCTTTATCTTAAACTCATTGATGTTCGTCATCTTTGGCTCATACCACAGTTCAGTACAGCACACTCATCCTTTGACAATAACTGCTGGTATTGTTTGTGTAGGTATTTAAAGTCTTCTACCATTTCAGTGTATTTCTGAACATTCTCCTTTACTTTATCCAGATTAACCGGATCACACATAAGTTCAGTTGTTTTGTTATTTTTACGAGTCAACACAGCACACTTATTCTTTCTAGCCATTCTTGCTTCTTTCTTTTTTTCAAACAATTCTTCCTTTTCTTCCTCAATAGGTGCAACATAAATATCAGTAACATCCATATTGATTGAGGCTCTTTGTTCCATGTTACAAACTCAAAAGTCCTTTTTCCTGCAAAAATATAACTCAATATTCATCAAAGTAAACTATTATAAATACACAGAGCAAGATTGCTTTAAAAGTTCTTTGTTTCAAATACCGATTCCTTCGGATTCGCTTGGATTCACTTTGGTCTTCAAAAAATCCAAAATGGCGCCTGCACTTCCTTCTCTGGTTCTCCTTTGTTCAAAGTATCCAATATTCCTTTTATCCAAGTATATCCATCCAGAGCAGTCTTTTGACTAAATTGTAATAGTTTTTTCTTCATCAGAGCCTTTGTGCTCAATTGGCTATTACTATAGACCCGTTTAGATCTGCTCTGACGGGTAAAACATCTAGAGAGCGCCCTCAAGTTAGGCCAAGAAGATTTGTCTGTAAGGGTACTGTCTAAACGCACAGTTACCTGACAAATATTTTTAAAGTAAACCTGACTCTCCGTTTTCTTCCAACCCAGATAGGGGATTTCACCTTTATTTTATATTTTCTTTTAATTCCTATTATAACTGTTATACTATGTATATTTTTATTTTATTCACTTATGAATAGTTTAACTTAATTTCTGTAAAGCACTTTGAATTGCCCCTGTGTATGAAATGTGCTATACAAATAAACTTGCCTAGCCTTGCCTTACTGTTGGTTGAGCTGGATATAGCTTGACGCGTGCAGTTGTTAAGATGAGTAGAAGTTGATTCACTCAGTGAAATTATCATTTATTGTTAATGTTAATGATATAGACTGTTACATAATCTTGAACTAAATAAATTAAACAATTAAATTAAAGTAGTCTCTTCATATGGTAGCAAACAGCTTGTCACGTCATGACCCCATAGAGCACACCACCACACGGTCAAAAGACTGTTTGCCCTCTCAGCCACACCCCGATACTTCTTCTTCTTCTTCTTCTTTTGGGCTTAATGGCGGTTGGCAACTAATCTCAAAGGTGCATTACCGCCACCTACTAGACTGGAGTGTGGGTATTAGAATGACATCAATGGAGAGGTGAAAAAAAAACAACAATTAAAAAAAAACCTTCCTTCCTATTAAATTCTTTCACTTAATCCAGTGTTTTTCAAAAACAAACGTAATAAATTGTGTATACTCCCAGATGATTTCCCTAATAAATGCTCAAGTGTCATGCTCTGTTCATCCATCTGTGCCTTTAATTCTGCCCGATCTTCTTCATATTTTTTGCAGTCTAACAGTATATGCTTCACTGTATCTTGCACATTACACTCAGTGCATAACCCAGTGGGATGTTTTCCTATTCTGTGCAATGCTGTATTTAAACCAGTGTGACCCATTCTTAGACGTGAGACTAACATCTCCTCCCTAGGGCTTCTGCCCTTCCTCATGCTTGTGGCTATTTGATTTTGTATGCTGTATAGATGACGTCCTGTATCCGCTGTGTTCCAATAGTCTTGCCATATATTAAGTGAATGTTGCTTTATGATGGTTTTGACCTCTGTTCTACTTATTGGTACTTGTACATCTACTGTTTGATGCTTTATATAATTTTTGGATAGCATATCCACAACTTCATTTCCTTCCACCCCCACATGGGCAGGAACCCAAAGGAAGGAGACAACCATTCCCTTATTATGAAGTGTGAGAAGCAAGTGAAGTATTTGATAAATGAGGTCTTGTCTACATGACGCTCTCCCAGATTGAATGCTTAATAATGCTGATAAACTGTCTGAGGCTATAATAACACCTTGACTCTGATGATTTTTCCCCACCCACTCTAATGCCAGTAAAACTGCTATCAACTCCACACTATAAACTGACAGATAATCTGTAGTCCTCTTTTTGACTACTACTTCATACCGAGGAATAAAAAAAGCTGCACCAGTACGACCCGTTTCCGGCTGCTTTGATCCATCTGTAAAAATGACTAATTCCTCTTGATACTGCTCTACATAGTTTTTAACTATTATCCACTGCGGCATTATTTTTGAGTTTTCTTTTAGTATTGTTGTAAACTTACATTTACAGATAGATTTATAAATTTCCAGGGTGGTATTGTTGATATTGCCACAGTGGGTCCTATTTGCAACTGATTGAGACCTACATTTTGAGCCTTAGCATCCCCCACCCATCCGAAACTGTAGAAATTGCTTTTATTATGCTCTGCGCATTCTTGCAAGACAATTTTTGTGGGGTGCTCCATACTATGTCCTTGTAAATTAGTCCAATATGCCAACATGATCTTGACCCTCCTAATACGTAGCGGCATCTCTCCTGCTTCCACCTGTAAAGCGATTACTGGTGATGTTTTAAATGCCCTGGTACAAATCCGAAGTGCCTGTGCCTGCTCCACATCAAGCTTTTTAAGGTTAGATTCTGATGCTGACATATACGCTAAGGAACCATAGTCAGAGTTCTCATAAGAGCCTGATAGATGTTTATTAGCGAATCTCTACTCGCTCCCCAGTCTCGCCCTGATAGGCATCTCAACATGTTGTTGATCTTCTTACATTTATTTCTGACCTTATCAATATGCTCACACAAAGTCAACCTCTCATCAAAGAGAACTCCTAGAAACCTCACCACCATAACCTGTTCCAAATCCTGTCCATACAATTTTAGTGGTACTACTTTGTGGCGCTTAGAAAAGCATATAACTTGAGTTTTTGGAATTGAGAGTTTAAATCCCCATTTAGAAGTCCATTGTTCAACTTTCTCTATTACATTTTGCATTTTCTTTCTAAGATATTCTACATTTCAACCCCTAACCCAGAGTGGTCCATCGTCTGCATAAAGTGACTTACCTACATTTCCACTTATCTGATCAAAAATGTCATTTATCATAATATTAAACAGCATGGGACTGCAAACACTACCTTGTGGGGTACCATTTTCCACTATATGCCTACTAGAATACTCTGCACCAACCTTAACTTCTATTGTTTTTCTGTCCAGGAAATCTAATACCCAACCAAATAATTTACCCTTTATTCCTAATTTGACAAGTTTTATAAGAAGTCCATCCTTCCACAGCATATCATATGCTTTTTCGATGTCAAAAAACACAGCAATTACACTTTCCTTATTAGTTTGTGCTTTCCTTACTTCTGCTTCTAAGCACAAAACAGAATGCATTGTTCCCCTACCCTTACGAAATCCAGACTGATATGCTGAAAAGAGACCCTTACTTTCCATATAGTAATCTAACCTATGTTACCATCCTTTCCATGACTTTCCCTAATTGGTAAATGGTAAATGGACTGCATTTATATAGCGCTTTTAACAGACCAATGGCCATCCAAAGCGCTTTACATCTTGCCTCACATTCACCCATTCACACACCGACGGCGGTGTCAGCCATGCAAGGCACCATCCAGCTCGTCGGGAGCAGCTGGGGTTAGGTGTCTTGCTCATGGACACCTTGACACTTGGTCAGGTGGAACCGGGGATCGAACCACCAACCTTCCGGTTTGTAGACAACCTACATGAACCACTGAGCCACTGCCGCCCTTATTGTGATGTTAGCGCTATAGGTCTATAACTTGACGGGTCTAAAGCATTCTTACCAGGTTTGAGTATTGGGACTATCACTGCCTGTTTCCATTCAAGTGGGATTCTACCTTCATTCCATATCATATTGATCAGCCTTAATACTACCTCCAGTGATGCATCTCTCATATGTCCTAGCATGCTATAACATATAGCATCTTTCCCTGGTGTTGTTTGTCGTGCATTTAGGATAGCCCTTTTTAATTCAAACATAGTAAAAGGCAGGTCCATATCTCCTCCTGGTGCAAATCTACTATCTTTTATTCCAGGGTTTTCCAACAAAGTCTGATTCCTACACTGGTTATCTATTGTGGATACATTTCCAGAACTATGGACTTTCACAAATGTTTCTACCAAAATATCAGCTTTTTCTGCATTACTAACTGCATTCTTATTATTGTTGCATAACACTGGCATTTCGACCTTTCTTCTGATTGTTCCCCATATGTCTGACAACTGAGTTTCACTTCCAATTTTACTGCAATACTGTCTCCAATACACACGTTTGACTGACCTAATCGTTTTCCTAACTACCGCTTGTGCCCTTTTGTAGCTAATTAAAGTTTCCATTGTGTGATGAGCTTTAAGCTGCCTAAATGCTTTATTTCTTCTTTTAACTGCTATTCTACAGCTCTCATCCCACCACGGTACCCTTTTCCCCTGTTTATTTCCTGTACTTTTTGGAATTGTTTCTTCTGCTGTTTGTATAATGGTTGCAACTACTACACTATTAATTTCCTCAACATCTGTTATATCTCTACTCAGTATTTCCACACACTTACTCTCACTAATTTCTTGAAATGTCTGCCAGTCAGCTTTATCTAATTTCCACCTTGGTATTTTCACTTCCTCATCCTGGTGTACCTCTATGCCAAGCCTAGTTATTATTGGGTAGTGATCACTACCCACTGTTGACCTACCTTTTACCTCCCATGCACTAATTCCTGCAATTTCAATTGATACTAGTGTTAGATCAATAGCACTTTCTGTATTATTTGTACTATTATACCGTGTGCCCTTTCCATCATTAATACACACCAACTCCTTATCATCTATAAATTTATCTACTTCTACTCCATTTATATCTGTGTTTTTACTTCCCCACAATGTACTATGTGCATTAAAATCTCCACAAACCATTATTTTCCCCTGAATTGATCCACAAACTAATTCCAACATATCAGTACTTAATTTATTGCAAGGGTTGTAGAAATTGACTATTTTTATACTGCTTTGCCCTGACCATACTTCAACTACAACAGATTCATATTCTTTCCCCTTACTAATAACTTTATATCTTACCCCATTTTTAATAAAAGTTGCTACACCTCCACGTTTTCCTGTTTCTCTATCTCTCCTAATTGAAGTATATCCGTACAAAACAAAGTCCAATTGTGGTTTTAACCATGTTACTTGCACGAATATTAAATGAGGTTTATCTGTTAAATCTGAGACAAAACTCTTGAATTCCTGTCCATTTGCTATAAGGCTTCTGGAGTTCCATTGCAATATGGTTAATATCATAAAGAGCCACCAACCCATGTCTGCGAGTTTGTACTTCCTGCCACTATCATTTCTTCCACTACCTCACATTTTACTTTGTCACACTTAATCATCACAGACAGGCTATTGCACTTTTCCCCATTTCTGGTTGTTCTAAGGCGTTTAACCTCCAGCACTTTTGCCCCTGGTACATTGTCTCTGATTTGGTCTTCTGTGACATTTACCGGTATTCCTGTGATAACCCCTCGAATCAATGCACTTTATTCTCTTGCCATCTATTCTGTTCAGTTCTATAGCTTTCTCTTGTTGCGTTTTATTCCTACAAAAAATCAGCAGCGCTCCACTTCTTAATATTTTTGCATTTTTAACCTCGCCTAATAATTTGTTTATCGACTTTGTTAACTGAATCGGATTCCACTCACCAAACGATGACCCCTCCTGAGATAGTTTCATTATCACTTTATATTCTTCCTCTTGTTGTTTATTTGCTATTGTCACACTTTGTTCACTATCTGTTTCATCTATATTAGATCCTTTTTTTTTCCGTTTTCTTGACCGTATTACATTCCAAACACTCCTATCTCTTCCGCCTTCTTCTTCAAATCCCATCTCACTTCCTGTCCCCTCACTTCCTTCCGTCATCTCCTGCCCAGTCAAAGTCTAGCTGTTGCCAACCTGGTCCCACACCCCGATACTGTGGCTTCCTGTGTTTAAGGCCATTCCCCTTGGGCTCCACATTCAGCCTCCCAACCATCCTTTAGGTGGCAATAGACAGACCTGTTGCCAAATATATATATAACACATTCATCCACAACACACACACATACACTATTTCACTATTCACTATTTTCAAGAAAGAAACATGAAATTAACTCAAAACTCAATTTGGCTCCTACATCGGGTATGTGATTTTTGTGTTATGCCTCATTTTATTTATGTATGTAACAATGACCATGAGACTTTTTTTGCATTATTATTTGGAATGTAATGAATTAAAAGATTATTTTTTTCTTAAGAAGTCTGTTAAAAAATAATTGTTTTGTGGATGTGGATTTGGAGGAGGGATGGAGGAAAATATTTTTATTTGGAGTGTTTTGGACGAAGACATCAATGGACTTTTGCTTTATCAATAATGTATTAAGCCATGCCAGATTAGCAGTTGTATTTAGACGGAATTATGCACACTTTGAAGGGAGACTTGTTCAAAGCAATAATGAAAAGAGAAATTGAAATGTGTTGTAGATATGGGGGAGATGATGTGAAGGACTTTTTTGTAATGGTAATAAATTCATAAAAGAGGGGGAGAGAAGAGATTTTGTATACCTGATAAAAATGTATGTTTGAAGGTTTAAAAAATGTGAATGACATGATTATGTTGGTTAATGTGAGCAATTGAAATTGAACTGTAAATTTGTGAATTTGTAATAATAAAAGATAAAAAAAAGAGCATGACCGATCTCGTTTGATCTCGGAAGCTAAGCATGGTCGGGCCTGGTTAGTACTTGGATGGGAGACCCGCCTGGGAATACCAGGTGCTATAAGCATTTTTGTTTTAGAAAGATAGAGTATTTGAACCTGTTAAATAGCCAGAATTTGGCTGCAGCTTTCGCTTATAGCCATACCACCCTGAGCCCGTAGAGGGAGCTAGTGAGTTGCTAGTTACAGGAAGTGTTGGCTGCAAACGGTTATAAAGGCTCACTATACACGTCTTTTGTTTTTTGTTTGTTTTGTGTTAAAATCAGTGGTTTTTTTGTTAGTTTATTGTTGTGCTTTGGTTTAAGTTAATCCTCCCAGCAGCGTACGCTGTTTGGGGGGAACCCAAACTCTGTTTGCGTTTTTTTGGGTGTGGTGCTTACAATGGATGGACAAACGCTACCGGACCTTTCAATGGCAGGAGAATCACGACAGCGGAACGACCATGGACTGGACAAACAACAAAGAGATGGGCTTTGACAGAGGAATGAAACAAGGAAGGAGGGTGTGAAAAGAGTGTATAAAAAGGAAGCAACGATTACAGTGGATTTAGGAGATGAAAAGAGGTGAGAGCGCTGGATATTATAAAAGCAGTGACAGACAAGATCGGGGAGGGAAAGATCTTGGCAGTGAGGCCAAAACAAACAAATGTATATGAAGTTACGCTTGAACATGAGGAGGACACAGAAATGTTAGTGGATGGGCTGGACATTAAAGGAAAGACTTTTGAGGTAAATAGACTGCACAACAGAGACTATGTTGTTTCTTTCATGCACCTGCCTGCTTACACTGAAGATGTGGACATTTTAAATAAATTAGAACAGTGGGGAGTAACTCCCTTTCTAATAAGTATTTGAACACCTGTCTATCAGCTAGAATTCTGACCCTCAAAGACCTGTTAGTCTGCCTTTAAAATGTCCATGTATTATCCTAAATTAGATGCACCTGTTTGAGGTCGTTAGCTGCATAAAGACACCTGTCCACCCCATACAATCAGTAATAATCCAACTACTAACATGGCCAAGACCAAAGAACTGTCCAAAGACACTAGAGACAAAATTGTACACCTCCACAAGGCTGGAAAGGGCTACGGGGAAATTGCCAAGCAGCTTGGTCAAAAAAGGTCCACTGTTGGAGCAATCATTAGAAAATGGAAGAAGCTAAACATGACTGTCAATCTCCCTCGGACTGGGGCTCCATGCAAGATCTCACATCGTGGGGTCTCAATCATAGGCGTAATTTACGGGTGGGACGGGTGGGACATGTCCCCACCACTTTTTGCCAGGCTCGATATTGTCCCCACCACTTTTTAAAAGTAATTGAAAAATAGATTGCGGAAGGTGTGTATTAAAGCAAAAGCACGATCTACAAACCATAATACATTAATTTAACACATTTTTCCGCTGGTCAGAAGCTTTTTTTCCATTACAGATTTGCACAAAACTTTTGCCATATTTCCTAATAGTCGATAAAAAAAATATTGCGAAATGACAGTGTTTCCATTAACTGATGTTATGCGACTAAAACATTTTTTTTTCCTCACGTGATAAGTCATTCCAAAAATTATGCCACGTATGTTTTTAGGTTTATGTATATCCCAGCCACCGCACGCCATTATTTTTACTGGAAGGAGACGCGTGTGTTATTCAAGCACCTATGGCAAGGAAAGCCCCTTATACTTGAGCGGCACATACGAGGTGTTTCTCTCTCTTATCTGCTTCAAGGTCTTGATAAATTGTGGCATTTTATATTCTATTGTTTTTTTTATGAGTTTAATAAAGAACTCGTCTTCTTTCCAAACATACCGCGCCATCTGTAAAGAATAATCGACTTTTATGCCAGGTTATTGTGACGCATTGCTGCCAGCTGCCACATACAGAGACGAGCAAAATGTTTGAAATTGCATGATGGTAACTCAAAGTTTTACCACTTCGTTACGGGTAACAGGTGCCATGGACCGCTCATGTTAGCATCAGTGGCATAACCGGTGCACAAATATCATAACTCTATAATAGGCCTACAGTAATATATTGTATGCTACACTGCAATAGCTACATATAGAAATGTATTAAAAAGAAAGATGCTTTCAGCCTTACTCAAAGGTCGCGGAAACAGGCCAGTGGGTTCGTTACGCACGTCAATCCCATTCTTATTTTGCTTCTTATGTATTAAATATACAGGCCATTCATTTATGAAACCTTGATCAAAATTAAAATACAATTTATAGAAAACGAAATTCACTTTAAAGAAATGATTTCTGCAAAACAACACTCAATAGAAATCATGTCTGACCCCACTCCATGCCGACGAAAGCACCCGCAAATTATTTAATATTTTTCATTGTTGCAGTTTTTTTTAACCACTTTGTTATTTTGGCTCGGAATTTCGTTTGCTGGAAATATGAACTGAATTTAGAAATTAAATTTGAAATTAAAAACTTTTTGTTTAATAAACAAAATAATTTTTTTAAGCGTTTGGAGTGGAGTAGGCTAGATACAAAACGTAGCCTATTTAGATTCATAGTTATGTTTAAATATTAGCCTATTATATTATTGTTTTAATTTTTATATGTTGATGATGAAAAGTGAATTGTATTTTAATTTTGATCAAGGTTTCATAAACTAATTGCCTGTATATTTAATAGGCTACATCGGAAGCAAAAAACGAACGCCGGGAATGCATTGAACCCACTGGCCTGTTTCCGCGGTCTTTGAGTAAGGCTGAAAGCGTCTTTCTTTTTAATACATTTCTAGAATGTCTTAATTACAGTAGGCCTTATAGATAATTATGATATTTGTGGCTGCACCGGGGTCCGTCATTACAAGGTTAAAGTTACGCCACATGAGCGGTCCATGGCCACCTGCTCTGTTAAGAACTATAGGCTACATCAATAAATTAGGCTACAACAATTTCGTGCTATGGGCATTGCCACCGATACAGGCAGCGGATGAGATATTTTACACTGAGCTTGCTTCTGCTTTTCAAACAAGTGTGACAAAGGCATGGGCTAAATAAATTCTCTAATAGGCCTACAGACATAGGCTATACACACATCACTATACAACACATGTCCTTATTAGGTGAAAATTATGTAGTTTTAACAACATACAATCTCGTTATTACGAGAAAATGATGTCGTTTTTATGACATAAGATCTCGTTATTACTACATAATTGAGTGGAAAAATAATATGTATGTGGCAGAAATGTGTCTCCGTATTAAATAAACACGTGTGTTTTAAATAAACACATAGCAAAACGAGTTGTGCGGTGTCCCGGTGTCCCCACCACTTTTCAAAGCAAAGTTACGCCACTGGTCTCAATGATCCTAAGAAAGGTGAAAAATCAGCCCAGAACTACACGGGAGGAGCTGGTCAATGACCTGACAAGATCTGGGACCACCGTTTCCAAGGTTACTGTTGGTAATACACTAAGACGTCATGGTTTGAAATCATGCATGGCACGGAAGGTTCCCCTGCTTAAACCAGCACATGTCAAGGCCCGTCTTAAGTTTGCCGATGACCATTTGGATGATCCAGAGGAGTCATGGGAGAAAGTCATGTGGTCAGATGAGACCAAAATAGAACTTTTTGGTCATAATTCCACTAAACGTGTTTGGAGGAAGAAGAATGATGAGTACCATCCCAAGAACACTATCCCTACTGTGAAGCATGGGGGTGGTAGCATCATGCTTTGGGGGTGTTTTTCTGCACATGGGACAGGGCGACTGCACTGTATTAAGGAGAGGATGACCGGGGCCATGTATTGCGAGATTTTGGGGAACAACCTCCTTCCCTCAGATAGAGCATTGAAGATGGGTCGAGGCTGGGTCTTCCAACATGACAATGACCCGAAGCACACAGCCAGGATAACCAAGGAGTGGCTCTGTAAGAAGCATATCAAGGTTCTGGTGTGGCCTAGCCAGTCTCCAGACCTAAACCCAATAGAGAATCTTTGGAGGGAGCTCAAACTCTGTGTTTCTCAGCGACATACCAGAAACCTGACTGATCTAGAGAAGATGTGTGTGGAGGAGTGGGCCAACATCGCTCCTGCAGTGTTTGCAAACCTGGTGAAAAACTACAGGAAACGTTTGACCTCTGTAATTGCAAACAAAGGCTTCTGTACCAAATATTAACAATGATTTTCTCAGGTGTTCAAATACTTATTTTAAGCTGTATCATACAAATAAATAGTTAAAAAATCATACATTGTAATTTCTGGATTTTTTTTTTAGATTATGTCTCTCACAGTGGACATGCACCTACAATGACAATTTCAGACCCCTCCATGATTTCCAAGTGGGAGAACTTGCAAAATAGCAGGGTGTTCAAATACTTATTTTCCTCACTGTATATCTAAATTACGGCACATGCTCTCAATGTAAAATGCTGAACAGTTAGTTCATGCGTTCATGACCTCAAGGTTAGATTATTGTAATGCTCTACTTGGTGGTTGCCCTGCTCGCTTAAAGGCCCTGTTATACTCGCGCCTGGCTCCGCAGCGCGAGCTCCGCAAACTGAGCGTGCTCCTCCCCCAAACGGACGAGGCGTTTATAGTCGACGCGCGCAGTTGTAGTATTCTGTGAAACGACAGGGGGCGACTTGGAGTAATTGTTCTTAAATCCGTCGAAAGCAGGAGCGAAGAAGTGGCCATCAATGCAAATTATTCTTTATGTATAGAGACAAAAGAATGAGGTAATCACTGTCTGACACCACCAGTGTAGTGAAGCAGTTTATTGTTGAAGACATATACATATAAATAACTTAAAGAAAACACTGTTCACTCTTCCAAATAAATTCTAATTTTAAATACACTTACATGCAAACAAATCTTCACACACAATAAAAAAAAGTACTTAAAATGTCTTGGGCCAAAGATGCTAGAAAAGGTCTATGAATCATCCCTCAGTGCTTCAAAAAGCACTTGATTCAGCTTGCACTTTACTTCAAGCTTCTTCTTTGGGTCCACTTTTGCCAGCATGTCAGCCATAACCACAGCAAATCTGTAGTCCTCGTTGTCCTGCTGCAAGGCACGTTGCCTCTCCTGGTCCAGCCTCTCCAATCTTTTCAACAGTATGTCTTCACTGTTCCGCTTTCTTTTTCGTGACGAAGCACATGGTGACTGGAAGATGTCGTTTCTTGGAGATGGAGTTTGCTGGGAGGGCAGAGATGGAGTTGGAGATGGTGGAATATGTACTGTCAAAGGAAGTGGGGAGATGGGAGGTGGTGATGGAGTAGGTGGGGAGCTGTCCGAAGTTGTCTCTGGTGTTCCAGATGAATATGCTGGAGGTTCTGATGTTCCAGGTGACGGTGTTGCCGTGGAACTGCACCTCTCTTGTGTCTGTTCATCTTCCTCCTTTAAGCAATCAATAGGCAAAAAAATTATTAAAAACAGTTTTTTAAACACATTTCTTTGTAGAAGGCTACTGAATGTGTACCAATCATACACTGTAATCTATGACTCTACAATATCACTCAATCAAAGGAATTCTAAGGTAGAAAATGCAACAGAAAATTGTATTATGTTGTATTACATGTTGAAGCAAGCTGTAAAATCCACTAGCCTATTGTTTTATAGAGAATTTTTCTTTATAGTTTATACAGTGTTACAAGTACGTCAGAACGAACTGTAATTAAATTACACAAAAAGAGTAATTCCGTACTAAACTTTTTTTTATGATGAATGTAATATTGCTTACCTCTTCCATATTTGAAACTGTTTCACGGTGCTTAACGAACTGGTACAGCCAACCAAGCTCGTTTAAAATCGCCGGAATATTCTTGCTTCCACCTGGGTCACCGCTTCTTCCGTGAACTTTTTTTTTTAGCTTTAACAAATTTGTCTCTCATGTTTTTCCAGGTTTTCCTACAAATAGATTCTTCCTTCCCCAAAGTTGTTGCAATTTCTTTCCATGAGTTCTGTGCCATCTGGCTGTCGCGATGATCCCTCATGGAAGGGTCATAAATGTGCTGGTACTGACGCACAAGCTCGGACAAAGTCGCCTCAAAGTCGTACATCTTCGGACGCGGAGGTGCGCGCGGAGTTACAAAAAATGCTCTGCGCACCGCCAGGCGAAATGGGGTCTTGCGGAGCCAACGCGCGAGACCGCCCCCTTCGCGTTGACGTCATTTTTGCTGCGCGCACCCTCGCGCTCTTGCGGCCGCGGCGAGTATAAACAAGGCTTAATAAACAAACTCCAGCTGGTCCAAAACGCAGCTGCTCGAGTTCTTACTAGAACCAGGAAGTATAACATTTTAAAAACTTGCTTATTACTTACAAAGCACTTGTAAACAAAGCGCGGAGTTACAAAAAATGCGCTGTGCACCACCAGGCGAAATGGGGTCTTGCGGAGCCAACGTGCGAGACCGCCCCCTTCGCGTTGACGTCATTTTTGCCGCGTGCACCCTCGCGCTCTTGCGGCCGCGGCGAGTATAAACAAGGCTTAATAAACAAACTCCAGCTGGTCCAAAACGCAGCAGCTCGAGTTCTTACTAGAACCAGGAAGTATGACATTTTAAAAACTTGCTTATTACTTACAAAGCACTAAATGGTTTAGCTCCCCAGTACTTGAGTGAGCTCTTAACACATTATACTCCATCACGTCTACTGCGCTCTCTAAACTCTGGCCAGTTGATAATACCGAGAATATCGAAATCAACTGCAGGCGGTCGATCCTTTTCCTATTTAGCACCTAAACTCTGGAACAGTCTTCCTAACATTGTACGGGAAGCAGACACACTCTGTCAGTTTAAATCTAGACTAAAAACACATCTCTTTACTGTGGCATACACATAAAACACTTTTTCAATGAAATGATTGTTAGGCTGCATTACCTAGGTCAGCCGGAACCGGGAACACTTCCTATAACACCTGATGTACTCGTTACATCATCAGAAGAATGGCATCTACGCTAATGATAGTCTCTCTGTTTTATCCCGCGGTTTACTGCAGTCAGCTGGATCCGGGCCGTATCCAGATCAGATGGTGGACCTGCGCCCAGAGAAGACCAACGCATGACCCTGAAGTGTCTGCAGAGACTGTGTCAATTAGACTCCCCTGAAATTGCATTGTCGACACGGCATCCTCAATAAACCCGTCTCCGGCATGATGGTCAGCCGGATTGTTCTAATATTACATTTTAATAATTCTTAAATCGATATGTCATCCTCAATAAACCCGTCTCCAGTGTGTTGCCTCCGATCCTTCGAATATTGCACTTTAATAATTATTTAATCAACACATCATCCTCAATAAACCTGTCTCCGGCGTGCTGCCTCCGATCCTTTGAATATTTCGATCTATTATGACCTCTGACCTGTAAAGTTGCCAGAATAATAATCATACACTGCTTGTTAATTGGCCAGAGGAGAACTGGCACCCCGACTGAGCCTGGTTTCTCTCAAGGTTTATTTTTCTCCATTAGGTTACCTGATGGAGTTTTGGTTTCCTTGCCACTGTTGCCTCTGGCTTGGCTTGCTCAGTTGGGGACACTTAATTGTTCAAAGTTTTTCAACTAAATATCCAAATAAATCTAATTATTAAACTAAGTTAACCATATAAACTAAATTACTGATCTAATTAGTGATCTAAGGCCCACACTGTCACTGTATGATAATTGAAATGAACTGATGACATCACCGTTTTCTCCAGAATGGCTATACGGCTGAATAAAATTATGTTGCATTATTTTCCTGTTTAACACTGTAAAGCTGCTTTGAAACAATCTGCATTGTTAAAATCGCTATATAAATAAGGTTGACTTGACTTGACTTAAATAGCCCAAATTTGGCTGCAGCTTTTTCTTATGGCCATACCACCCTGAGCACGCCCGATCTCGGAAGCTAAGCATGGTCGGGCCTGGTTAGTACTTGAATGGGAGACCGCCTGGGAATTCCAGGTGCTATAAGCATTTTTGTTTAAGAAAGAAGAAGAAGTAGAATAAGAAAAAAAAAATAAAGTGAACCTTGAACCTGTTAAAAAGGCCGAATTTGGCTGCAGCTTTCACTTATGCTTCAAGATCAACACAACGAAAAAGCCACAACACAACAAAATAAAGCCACAACACAAAGCAATCAAGCCACAACACAACAAAAAAGCCACAACACAGCGAAATCAAGCCACAACACAACGAAAAAGCCACAACACAAAGAAATCAAGCCACAACACAAAGAAATCAAGCCACAACATAACAGAATCAAGACAACACAGCGGAAATGCTCCCTACCACTAGGGGACTCTCGGAGTGCTGTAAAGTTATTTTTCCTTGCATTGTTCTATAGATTCACCAGTCTTGCAAATATTTAAACACTACGATCAGTTTTAAAGGATTAGTTCACTTTTAACTAAACTTTTTCTGATAATTTACTCACCCCCATGTAATCCAAGATGTCAATGTCTTTCTTTCTGCAGTCAAAAAGAAATTAAGGTTTTTGATGAAAATATTCCAGGATATTGGGCTCCAAACGGTTCAAGGGGCTTTAAACGATACCAGACGATGAATAAGGGTCTTATCTAGCAAAACGATCAGTTTCTGTGAGAAACCGAGCAGTATTTATGCTATTATTTGACCTCTTATCAGTCGAACGTGATCATCTCTGAGCTCCGCCATAACTACCGCTAAGTGAGGTCAAATACAAGCGTGGTCATCAGCTTCTATCAGCTTGAATCAGTCGGCCCATTCTCCTCTGACCTCTAGCATCAACAAGGCATTTTGGCCCACAGGACTGCCGCATACTGGATGTTTTTCCCTTTTCACACCATTCTTTGTAAACCCTAGAAATGGTTGTGCGTGAAAATCCCAGTAACTGAGCAGATTGTGAAATACTCAGACCGGCCCTGAGTATTAAATCACCTTTCTTTCCCATTCTGACATTCAGTTTGGAGTTCAGGAGATTGTCTTGACCAGGACTACACCCCTAAATGCATTGAAGCAACTGCCATGTGATTGGTTGATTAGAAAATTGCATTAATGAGAAATTGAACAGGTGTTCCTAATAATCCTTTAGGTGAGTGTATAATTTACTTCTTTTTTTTTTAATGTTTAAATTCCAATGTTGTGTTGTGCATTGCAATCAAGCTGTGGAATTTTAACATGTCTGTTTTTAAATGTTAAAAGTAATTTTAATCAATACAAATTATACGTTTCAACCACATTTGCTGGAATTGGCAGACGTTACCTTAGGTATCATGCGCCGTGGTATCGGGTCAAAACATTATTGAGCATAAATATGCAGCTATAATGCATGTAGGTGATTTTAAAATAAATGTTTCATGTCGATAAACAATGGTTAGCCTACATACTGTTAAAACGAATTGTGGTATTGATATCTTTGTAAGATTGCCGATTCTATAGAACAGTGGCAACTTTACCACACTCCGAGTCCCCCTAGTTGTCGGGAGCATTTCCGTTGTGTTGTGGCTTGATTTTGTTGTGTTGTGGCTTGATTTCGTTGTGTTGTGGCTTGTTTTCATTGTGTTGTGGCTTGATTCCGTTGTGTTGTGGCTTTTTCTTGTGTTGTGGCTTTATTTCTTTGTGTTGTGGCTTGTTTTCATTGTGTTGTGAACTTATGTTTGCTTTTTATAATTCGTTGGGTTTGCACTACTGGGCCACAGTAGTGCAGGTTATTTACCTCAACGAAACGCATCTATATGAGATTAATCAGATTTATACTACATAACTTAATATTTCAATTTATATCTGCAAAAGTTAAGCTTGAACTAAGTTATGTGCTAATCACAATGTGTAAGCCGTAGACGCGCTCCTCCCACAACAACCAAACCCTTCTGATTGAAGCCAACCATTTATTTGGCCGATCTAACGCTAGCTACTTTGGATCGAATAAAATTGTAGTTCAGTGTTTCTCTAAACAGATACCAGCACAACATATTCCGGGCATATTGTAAACTTGTTGTGAACCTTCTGGGAGTGTTTCGTTGATCTTCCTCTGGTATTTGTGGCTGCTGGGCCCATAGACTGAAACAGGTCGTACAGCTGTGACCGGACACAAAAATGGCAGCGATAAAGCACAGTGACATCACATGGTCTGCATGAATAGTTTGCTGTATTACAACTATAAATGAGACCAACATGCATCTTATATTGCAGCCAATCAGCTTTCATGTTATTGGCGCGAGGCTCTTTCGGATTGTATCACAGAAGCATTAAAACGGACTTTATTCTTCAGCTAACAGTTCTCCAGTTGTTCCAGCTCCGCGATCGTGAAAGCGAAGGCGAATCTTTCTCACCTGCCATCTCGCACTAAAATTAGTTAATAAAACCAATGTAAAACACAAACTCAATTCGGTACAGACACACAGACCGATGTCAGACTGTCTGTGGATTCTGTGCACACGTTTGCCCCCTGCCCTTGAACGATCAAATACACACATTATTATGCCTATGTCCATATTGCCGATTATGTCGTGTGTAAAACATTTTGGGACGTGTGTCAGTATTGGATCTGCCCATTACTGTAGGTCTTAAAGTGAAAGCAATCTAATATAACCTATACCTGCTCCTATGAAAAAACTAACAGTAGCTACCTAAACTTAAATCACTGTTTGTTTGTATCTGTATCTTTATGTTGTATTTATTTGTCCTATTGTCATTTGTTTATAAATTCTTATTTTATTACTGACCATTTACTTCATGAATTACTTGAGAACTTTTTACTTATATTAAGCAACTGCTTATTGCTGTGGTTTACTTGCAAGATTTTGGTCATATTTTCCATAATTTTTTCAAAACTAGATAGCACACCACTGCATTTTGTCTATTTTATTGTCATGTGTGACTATTGTGCATCTAACATAATAATATGTGTAGTGGACAGCACATTCCAGGGCCCAGTTTATGGCCGGGCTCCTCTCTGTCCATAACAGTGGACAAAGGTTTGCTACATTTTGATTGGATCTTGGTAGACTGATACAAACAAACTGTCCAACGCCATCAAGATAAAGATGCTTGGACAACAGCCAGACACCTCTTAGAAGTCAAAAAGACCACCTCTTGTACCAAGCCTAGGAAGGACAAGACATCTCATTGGTCCACATGCAGTTTCTGCCCTTCACCCAAATCCCTAGTGTCCTGGTCTATGACTGCCATAAAAATTCCACAGGACCTTAGCAGTAGTGGGTGAAAGAAAGACCACATCCAAATCCATTCATAACTATGTTTGGAAAACTTAAGACTGATGTAAAGTACACACATCCATTTCATACTTATTCAGAGAAATAAGTATTCTCAGTGACAGCTATTTGTAATGCAACATCTTACACAGAGTCAGCTGTTAATGAACAAATCAATGAATGAACAGTTCAATCTTTTCCCATCATGTTTGGTTTCTATTTGTTTAGAATATTGCCAAGGGTATTCTGATGGTGGTTTGGAAAGTGAGAAATGCATTGGTAAACTTTAAAGACACTTTAAAGACTTCTAACTGTGTCCAGTATGCAAATGAGTTTCACAGGAGAAAGGAGGGTGAGTCTCACGGTGGACCCCCTCTGATGCCAGCAGCCAATCGCAACACTGGAATGGAGAAGTGCCAAATTGCAATCTCCTCCTATTCGGAAAAAGGATAAAGGTACCCTTTC
The DNA here is from genome assembly GCA_023566225.1 of Romanogobio albipinnatus. NCBI lineage: Eukaryota > Metazoa > Chordata > Actinopteri > Cypriniformes > Gobionidae > Romanogobio > Romanogobio albipinnatus. Next base: position 15,157,695 of record CM042248.1, on the reverse strand, counting down.
AACAGACACACCTTGTTCTGAGTCTCCCTTCAAGAGAGACATAACAGATACACCGTAATGTTCTGAGTTTCTCCTTGAGAGAGACAAACAGTTCACCAAGTTCTGAGTCTGTCCCGCGAGGATAAGACTGTGACAGAGCAACCAAGTTCTGAGCCTCTGGTTCATCCAGAGAAACAACAAAAGATCCAAGGATCTGAGTCTACAGCTTGTGAGGCAGTAACAGATATGACCACGTTCTGAGCCTCCAGCCTGTGAGGAAAGAGACATTAACAACCAATACGTTCAGAGTTTTAGTCCAGCGAGACTACAGCATGTCCCGAGTCTCCATGCCAGAGAGACCAAAGCGGATTGACCAAGTCCTGAGTGTCTGACCCACAGAGTCAGAAGACACACAGAGACATTTGCAACAAGGTTAAGCTCAGGAGAGCAAACCTTCACTTCGAGGTTCCTTCGTCTGCGTGTTCCAGATTAAGGACCTTCTGCACCTACTTCAGGGCCTCATCTGCGTGTTCCAGATTTTGGACCCTTTGGTGCTCCAGGAGATCAGCATCCCACAGATCTTCGTGTTCAAGACTGTTGAAACGGATTCCAGCTCCTTTCCCACTGCATTGTCACCCAGCACAACCAGTGGAAGAAGTCACCTCCATCGGACTGCTTACTCAACCAAGTGAAACGTAAATATCACTTAACCAAACCTCTTTCCAGAAACCTTGGCATTGTTGTATATATCAGTATATGATTTTCTAATTTACATTAGAGGTAATTTAACTGATGCTAGTTAATAACAAATAATCTTTCGTTATTTGTTTGATGCATAATAAGGTTCTTCACCTTAGTTTCAGAGAAACAACAGTTTATCTTTCCATAAGATAACGCAACCCTTCCATAGCCACACTCAACTTAATCACATGTATTTTATATATCTTATGCACTTTATTCTTTTATCATTCATTGTATTCATTTAGTAGTGGTGTTAGTTATTCTTGTTTATCTTTTGTTAATAAAATCTATTTTATTACAATTGTGTCTTACTTGTGCTGATAATACAGAAAAGGCTCTACAAGTTAGAAATCTCACCAATCTTTCAGATAAATCAGCTGACCAACTCTCCCCACTTTACATTCAATCTAAAATGATTGAACCACCTCCCGTTTGGAGCGTTCTCATAGAGCCAAGGTAAAAAACCTTGATTAGTGTCCCAAACTAAGAGAGGGGGAAGGTGGTCATCTGATGTACTCATAACCACACCTTAAGTGACGTGTGATCCAAAAATCACAACGTATGCGGTGGCGTGAGTACCAATCACTACCTTACTTAACGTCCTTGGATGGACGAAGGTAAAATCACTACATAATTGGTGTCCCTTGTTTGGGCCCAAAAGTGAAATTATTACATATGGTATATGTGGCATCCTAATTATGAAAAAAAAAAAAAAATGTTTGGCACATTTCTGGAAATGACCACCACTATAGTGAAATCCTGGCGGGATTGAGCTATGAGGGAGTGCAAGTTTACTAATACTTTATTCAATTTGAATAAATTAATTTGCTTTGCAAGTAATTTTGTGATTCTGCATTTTTTTTATTGCGTGATATAGGTCTTAAATGTAATTCATAATGGTCTTAAAAAGGTCTTAAAAAGTCTTAAATTTGACTTGGTGAAACCTGCAGACACCCCGCAGTAGGAGTGCTCTTGTATTTACCTACACTCTTGAAAATTGGTGCCACCATTGGTGTTTTGTATGTATTGATGTTTGTGCATCATTAGGTAATGGAAGAAAAAATATGCTTTAAAGATGCTTTACTATTGTGAAATATTCATTTACAAACCATAATTATTTTAAAATAAGATATTGGTTGGTAAATCTTCATGCCGAAATAGCACTAATAATAGTATAGGTTGACTAACTTAAAATATGGCATTTTGCTTATTTTATTCTAGCTGATTTTAACAAATGTTTTCATTTGTCACACTTCTGACTCAGCTAGATCAGAAATTTCCAAGATCCCAAACAAATGGAACACTATAATCACCATTACGGCTGACTTCAAAACTTTTACAGTACTAAACAATATAATTTCTTACAGTGGCATGATTAAAGACAAATTTAACATGTGAATTCACAGTAAAACGAGCAGAAAATTACTGTGATGTCAGTATCATTTTGCTGTTGATTCACAGTAATTCTTAAGAAAATGGCCCAGCTTGCATTCATTTCGCTGTAAATTTCTGACTACTGTAATTTATTGTAAAATAATCTTTAATCCTGTAAATTCCTGGCATTTTTTTTACAGTGTAGACAAGACACAATATTGGTACATTGATCTAATAAAAGAAACTTAAAGGTCCCGTTCTTCGTGTTTTTTTGAAGCTTTGATTGTGTTTACAGTATGCAATATAACATGTGTTCATGTTTCGCGTGTAAAAAAAAACAGTATTTTTAACACAATTTACTTATCTGTATACCGCTGTTTTCACTGTCCTAAAAACGGGCTGATGACTTCCTTTATTCTATGAAGTCCCTCCTTCAGAAATACGTAACGAGTTCTGATTGTGCCAGCGGTTCCCGTGTTGTGATTTGACCGCAGCTTAGCGAACGTGGCACGGTTCCTGTGTTGTGATTCGACAGCAGCTTAGCGCACGTGGAAAGGTCACGCCTCTTAACGGGAGATATATGCGCTTAATGATCTCTACAGCGTCCCTGGGAAAGCCAAACAAAGGTGATTTGACTCCGGGATGAAAATAACAGCGTCTCGACGACATGGCGACAAACACACTCAAACGCAACAATTCCTTTTCTCCACGCTACACGTCCTCTTCTCTACGTGGGACAGCAACAAGACCACGCCCCCTTTTTTCGCGTATTCTTGTGAGCGGAGGTTAGTCTGTTCTACTGTTCTACTGACGTCATTTATGAAGGAAGTACCAGGATGTAGTCCAAGCCAGCCGTTCACTGTAGGCTTTGAAAGGGAACTTCTGTTAAATAAAATATCTTGCTTGGCATTGAACTTTGAGCTTTATAATTTTACAGGTATTATTTATGCTCTAACAGCAACATTACACACTAACTAAAGTTTGAAAAATGGGATCACGAAGAACGGGACCTTTAAGATATTCTAAATCTTTTTTGTAAGACTAATAAAATGTGGATCAGTAGTAGGCCTATCAGTTATTTTGAGGCTAGCGCTTTTGACTTTTAGAAAACAGGAGTGTCTGACATCAATTTCTTTTTTTCTTTTTTTCAGTATGCCAGAGGGCGTTTTGGAGGTGCATGGAGAAGGAAAAGCTGGGTATTCGGGATGGTTGAGATTTTGCCTTCCCGAAAACCAATATTGCGGTTGGTGGACAAAAGAGACAAGACAACTCTTTTACCAATCATAGAGAAACATGTAAAAAGAGGCAGCATCATTCATAGTGATGAGTGGCATGCATACTTTCAGTGAGAGGATACCAACACGACACAGTGAACCATAGCATTCATTTTGTTAATCCATTGACAGCGGTACATACACAACACATTGAAAGGGCATGGGCAAACTTCAAAAGGGAAGTGTGGAGGCTGCGTGCAAACCGGTCAGAGAAGGCTCTCAAAAAATATCTAATATATATAGAATGGACTCGGAAGGCTTCTGCATGATATCAGTCAGTTCTATAACTGAACAGACTTGATATTATTTTTTTTATTTTTTCATTTTTAGTTTAAATTCTTGTTTAAAACCCTTAAAACTGTTTTTTTGTTAACTTGGTCATCCAAATTTTTTTATATTTTTTCATACCTGTGGACTTTCTCTCAGATGCACACACAAACATTTCATGTTTTTTTCATTTCATGTTGTCCACTGCAGTCTTTATTTTTTTATACAGCAGTTCATTAAAAGCAGTTGGACAAACTATTGGTATTTATTTTGCAGTAGGCATATATGTACTTGTACTGTGGTACTGCTATTTTCTTAAAGTTGCAGTGTGTAGTATTTATGAGGATCTATTGACAGAAATACAATATAATAATACTTAACCATGTTTTCAGTGGTGTATAAATGAATGTACTTAATGTACTGTTATGTTTTTATTATTTAGAATGATCCATTTCTATCTACATACACAGCGGGCTCCGTACAATGAAGTCACCATTTTGTGCCGCCATGTTTCTACAGTAGCCCTAAATGGACAAACTTATCTACAATGCGCTAGTCACTCTCTGCTCTCTCCGATGATGACATCTTTGTCCCGTGTAGGCCACCGTAGCTTCTCTATTTGCTTCGAAAGGGAGGGGTGAGCGGTTGCAATTCACAACCTCATCACTAGATGCCGCTAACATTTACACAGTGCACCTTTAATATGAAACCAAATTATGGTTTCATATTAAGTTATCAGTGTCTGTAATATCTATTGACTGTCTGCCGAAAATCTGCTGACTAGTAGCCTGTAAGAGTCATTCAACAGCCTTTCTTTGTTTTTCACTTCATTTTGATGGGCCTAATGTATCAACAAAGGAATATATGAATTGACCTCAAAGTCAACTGAATGTCTACTAAAAGGTAATTTATACGCAACAAACAGTCAGTAGAGCACTCCTGAAAATCCTTGCGAAAGCAAAAGATCAAGGGTAAGTAACATGACATACTCTTAAAGTTCATTTGAAATTATGTTGTGTTGCTACTAATAGACAACTGAATGTTTACTTAAAGTCTGTTGATACACTGGTTAATAGCTACATACTGACTACTTAATGTTTACTGCAAGTCTCTTGATACACTGGTTAATAGCTACATACTGACTACTTAATGTTTACTTAAAGTCTGTTGATACACTGGTTAATAGCTACATACTGACTACTCAATGTTTACTGAAAGTCTGTTGATACACTGGTTAATAGCTACATACAGACTACTTACTGATAATATTAGGAAGACAATTTTAACCATGCAGCCATCTACTACAGTATCACATCAGACAGAGCATTGTAGTGTCACTGAGGAAAAATTACAATCATTCACTGCTATAGGAGAAGAAGAATTGGCTAAACTCGTTAAATCATCAAAATCAACAACATGTATGCTTGACCCTGTACCAACTAGGCTATTAAAAGAGATGCTACCAGAGGTCATAGATCCTCTTCTTAATATTATTAATTCATCTTTGTCATTAGGATATGTACCGAAAACTTTTAAGTTGGCTATTATTAAACCCCTTATTAAAAAAACGCAACTTGATGCTACAGAATTAGTCAATTATAGACCAATCTCAAATCTACCCTTTCTGTCAAAAATACTTGAAAAGGCAGTGTCTTCACAATTATGTTCGTTTTTTAGAAAGAAATGGTATCTGTGAGGATTTCCAGTCAGGATTTAGACCGTATCATAGTACTGAGACTGCTCTCATCAGAGTTACAAATGATTTACTCTTATCATCCGATCGTGGCTGTATCTCTCTATTAGTGTTACTCGATCTTAGCGCTGCATTTGATACCATCGACCACAACATTCTTTTGAATAGACTCGAAAATTATGTAGGTATTAGTGGAATTGCTTTATCATGGTTTAAATCATACCTATGCGACCGTTATCAGTTTGTAGCAGTGTTAAATATGGAGTACCACAAGGCTCAGTGCTAGGACTGCTACTCTTCACCCTGTACATGCTACCACTGGGAGATATTATTAGGAAGCATGGCATTAGTTTTCATTGTAATGCTGACGATACTCAGCTCTATATTTCTTCACGCCCTGAAGAAACTTACCAATTCACAAGATTAACGGAATGCATAGCTGACATAAAACATTGGATGACCGGAAATTTCCTGCAACTCAATTCAGAAAAAACCGAATTTGTAATTATTGGACAAAAAAGCTCCACAAGTAGTACTGTCTAACACTTGATGGCTGCTCTGTCAAGTCTTCGTTGTCAGTGAGGAACCTGGGTGTGCTCTTTGATACCAATCTTTTGTTTGAAAGCCATGTTTCTAGCATCTGAATCGAGAATATCCAAATCAACTGCAGGCGGTTGATCCTTTTCCTATTTAGCTCCTAAACTCTGGAACAGTCTTCCTAGCATTGTTCGGGAAGCAGACACACTCTGTCAGTTTAAATCTAGACTAAAAACACATCTCTTTACTGTGGCATACACATAAAACACTTTTTCAATGAAATTATTGTTAGGCTGCATTAACTAGGTCAGCCGGAACCGGGAACACTTCCCATAACACCTGATGTACTAGTTACATCATCAGAAGAATGGCATCTACGCTAATGATAGTCTCTCTGTTTTATCCCGAGGTTTAATGCAGTCAGCCGGATCCGGGCCGTATCCAGATCAGATGCTGGACCTGCGCCCAGAGAAGACCAACGCAGGACCCCGAAGTGTCCGCAGAGACCGTGTCAATTAGCCTCCCCCTGCAACTGCCTCATCGACACGGCATCTTAATAAACCCGTCTCCAGCGTGATGACTCCGATTGTTCGAATATTACAATTTAATAATACTTAAATCGATATGTCATCCGCAATAAACCCATCTCCAGCGTGTTGCCTACGGTCCTTCGAATATTCCGATCTATTATGACCTCTGACCTGTAAAGTTGCCAGAATAATAATCATACGCTGCTTGTTAATTGGACAGAGGAGAACTGGCACCCCGACTGAGCCTGGTTTCTCCCAAGGTTTATATTAGGTCACCTGATGGTGTTTTGGTTTCCTTGCCACTGTTGCCTCTGGCTTGGCTTGCTCAGTTGGGGACACTAAATTGTTCAAAGTTTTTCAACTAAATATCCAAATAAATCTAATTATTAAACTAAATTAACCATATAAACTAAATTACTGATCTAATTACTGATCTAAAGCCCACACTGCCACTGTATGATAATTGAAATTAACTGATGACATCACCGTTTTCTCCAGAATGGCTATACGGCTGAATAAAATTATGCTGCATTATTTTCCTGTTTAACACTGTAAAGCTGCTTTGAAACAATCTGCATTGTTAAAAGCGCTATATAAATAAAGTTGACTTGACGTGACTTGATTACCTCCCATTGACCATCGGGCTGCAAAGATCATCCTCCCTATGTTCACTGTCTTCTGTAGCACTACATTGTATCATGTGTAAATTCAAGTATACTGTACTATACTGTATACTATTCTTTGCTCAGGCTGCCTGTGTGAAAGACATTAATATTCATGATCCTTCATGCCCACACTGCATACACCTTTCTAACGCAAAACATGTCTTAACATTTTTAAATCACTATATTGTGTTATGTGAATGAGTGGCCAGAGTGATTTTTACAGTCTTGAAGCAAAAAGTCTATATATTCAATAGACAAATATTCAGTATGGTTTTTATGGCCGTTTTTCAGTGACCTTAAAAAAACATAATTTTCTCAAAACTACTAACTTTTACATAAATGCTGCTCACATATTGTAGCAGAGTTTGTGCTGAATACAGAATAATCAGACTTTAGCCATGAAAATGTTACTACAAGTAACAGAAATAAGCACAAATGTCAGGGCATCAACACACTTTCAGGGCCCGGAAAAGACCTCAGACTCCAGAGGGTTAAAAGAGTACACCACCTGAAGACTTGTGTGTGCTCTTAACATCGTCAGAGGAAACAGATGTGGTGAATGCAGCCAAAGCTTCCCTGGACCTGAAAATAATGAACATCAAAATAAACATCAATGCCAAAGGCTACAGAAACACCACACACTGCAACCTCTGTGTGTGGCAGATCGCCTTAAATCAGTGTTTAGTGCAGGTTTGGAAAGGGCCAAGAGCCTAAACCTCAGTAGCAACATGGGGAAAAAAACGTTTTTCTATCCAGAGCTTATCAACATCCTCATGAACAGCTACATGAGCATTTTCCCCCTCTGGAGTGGAGCACGTCCTGGGGATCTTAGTCGGTTTTCTGAAATCAGCTCAGCTACAGCCAGCAGTCCAAAACCAGAGAAACTAACTGCCACGTGGAACAGTGGTTTTGGATTGTCAAGCAGAGCATCCAAAAAAGATGCTCAAACAAACAAAAAAGTTCCTGCGTCCTGCTGACTTCATCCACAAAATGTATCAGCTTCGAGGCAAATACAGAGAAAACACATACACATAAATCTAGAAAGCATCACAAACGTTGGACAAAATACTTTGACCCACCTTATTTACTGCCACAGCCATCACAAAGACATCAGCAACAATTCCAGCCAGAAGGAAAACACCAAAGTAATTCCAGACACAATTAAATCACAACATAAATACAAGTATAATATTGAGCCTGATATTACAGAACAGACATCTGAGGACACAACTGAAGAGGTATTACTTAATATTAGGGCTGTTCGATTAATCAAAATCATAATAAAATCACGATGTGAACATGCATGATTTCTAAACCGCAGAAAAACACAATTTTCCACCATTCCCTTAAAGGACCGTTCACATGACGCATAGAAAACTCCGGCCATGACGCTTTCTCTTTTCAAAAATTGTCCGCTCTCGTGGTGTCTGTCGTGGTGTTTGCCGTTGCCAACGAGGAAGTTTCAGCAACCAATAAATGGATTCCAGCCCTTGCATGCACTCTCATTCTCCACTCTAATTCATCCCAAAGGTGTTCTATTGGGTTGAAGTCAGGCCAGTCAAGTTCCTCCACACAAACTCGCTCATCCATGTCTTTATTGACCTTGTCATGTTGGAACAGGAAGGAGTTACAGCAACAACGTTAACAACGTGTCAACAAACATAAGTAGGATATTAAAATACACAATAACAATACATCAAGTTCATAGTGTCTAGAATGAGGAACAGGTGGACGCTTTAATATCCCATAACGTCACAGAAGCTGAGGAGCTGGCAGATAAAAAAGTAAAAAAAAATAATAATAATAATATTTATAAGGGTGAATTTCACAAAACGTATTACTGTGCTGTTTATTATCATTATTTATTTGGCATGACTCACTGTCCCACAGCAATAGGACAAGAGACCAAACCACATTCCACCGCTCTCTAAACAAAAATGTGTGTGTGTGTGTGTGTTTGTGTGTGTGTGTGTGTGTGTGTAAGAGTGAGAGAGAATTTTAGGTAACGCTTTAGATTACGGCCCGCAAAGTACTGCATAAGTAAATCGAATTTACGGGGTTATTTTTTTGTAATTATAGTGTAACTAAAAAGTATGTATGTGTAGGTATAGGGGAACAACAGGTCAAGTTTGGGGAATAAAGGGATAACAACATGGAAAATTACAAATAATTATACTGTAATTATTTTATAACTAAGGGCTAATTGTTGTAATATTACGTGGTATGACATAAATAATATGGAAAATTACAAATAGTTATACTGTAATTATTTTATAACTAAGGGCTTATTATTGTAATATTACGTGGTATGACATAAATAACATGGAAAATTACAAATAGTTATACTGTAATTATTTTATAACTAAGGGCTTATTATTGTAATATTACGTGGTATGACATAAATAACATGGAAAATTACAAATAGTTATACTGTAATCATTTTATAACTAAGGGCTAATTATTGTAATATTACGTGGTATGACATAAATAACATGGAAAATTACAAATAGTTATACTGTAATTATTTTATAACTAAGGGCTTATTATTGTAATATTACGTGGTATGACATAAATAACATGGAAAATTACAAATAGTTATACTGTAATTATTTTATAACTAAGAGCTAATTATTGTAATATTACGTGGTATGACATAAATAACATGGAAAATTACAAATAGTTATACTGTAATTATTTTATAACTAAGGGCTTATTATTGTAATATTACGTGGTATGACATAAATAACATGGAAAATTACAAATAGTTATACTGTAATTATTTTATAACTAAGAGCTAATTATTGTAATATTAAGTGGTATGTATGGATGAGGGTAAAATGCTAAACAACAGAGCAATTACTTATTACTATAGGACACGCACGTTGACACTATCAGATGAGAACACAAAACATTTGTAAACATTACTGTTATTTTTGCTTGTTTTTGTGAAGCTGCTTTCAAACTATCTGTAGCCTATAGTATAAAACACTATAAATAAATGTGATTTGACATGGAGATATACGTGCTAAACAATCAGTTGGGAGCAATTTAGAACTAACATACACTACATAACTTTTTTTGTAGTAATATGTCATACAATAAATAAGGACATGATGTAGGTTTTTGCTATGATTTTATTTAGAAATTTAAATCAAGGATACTTACCTGAGTGTTACAGATAATTGGTTTGCTATTCTGTTTGAATGGTATTGGAGTCCATCAAGGTGCAATGTAATGGAAAATAAGCTTACCTCTTTCCAGTTAATCCCAGAAAATAAAATATTAATATAACATGATAAAACACACTTGCATTTTACTACTTATACAGTAGCCTATAATTTATATGTTTTGATAGAAAAGTGCATCTGACTTAGATGAACTTCCATGTTTCAAGGCAAGTAAAACTTAATTAATTAATTACTGGCAAATACACCCTCTTGTTACACATAGTTACAGGGTAACTACATCATCTGCGGGCTGTAAATTAAAGTGGTGCTTGTTACCCTCTTGTTACACATAGTTACAGGGTAACTACATCATCGGCGGGCTGTAAATTAAAGTGGTGCTTGTTACCCTCTTGTTACATATAGTTACAGGGTAACTACATCATCTGCGGGCTGTAAATTAAAGTGGTGCTTGTTACCCCCTTGTTACACATAGTTACAGGTTAACTACATCATCTGCGGGCTGTAAATTAAAGTGGTGCTTGTTACCCTCTTGTTACACATAGTTACAGGTTAACTACATCATCTGCGGGCTGTAAATTAAAGTGTTGCTTGTTACCCTCTTGTTACACATAGTTACAGGGTAACTACATCATCTGCGGGCTGTAAATTAAAGTGGTGCTTGTTACCCCCTTGTTACACATAGTTACAGGGTAACTACATCATCTGCGGGCTGTAAATTAAAGTGGTGCTTGTTACCCTCTTGTTACACATAGTTACAGGGTAACTACATCATCGGCGGGCTGTAAATTAAAGTGGTGCTTGTTACCCTCTTGTTACATATAGTTACAGGGTAACTACATCATCTGCGGGCTGTAAATTAAAGTGGTGCTTGTTACCCCCTTGTTACACATAGTTACAGGTTAACTACATCATCTGCGGGCTGTAAATTAAAGTGGTGCTTGTTACCCTCTTGTTACACATAGTTACAGGTTAACTACATCATCTGCGGGCTGTAAATTAAAGTGTTGCTTGTTACCCTCTTGTTACACATAGTTACAGGGTAACTACATCATCTGCGGGCTGTAAATTAAAGTGGTGCTTGTTACCCCCTTGTTACACATAGTTACAGGGTAACTACATCATCTGCGGGCTGTAAATTAAAGTGGTGCTTGTTACCCCCTTGTTACACATAGTTACAGGGTAACTACATCATCTGCGGGCTGTAAATTAAAGTGGTGCTTGTTACCCTCTTGTTACACATAGTTACAGGGTAACTACATCATCTGCGGGCTGTAAATTAAAGTGGTGCTTGTTACCCTCTTGTTACACATAGTTACAGGGTAACTACATCATCTGCGGGCTGTAAATTAAAGTGGTGCTTGTTACCCTCTTGTTACACATAGTTACAGGTTAACTACATCATCTGCGGGCTGTAAATTAAAGTGGTGCTTGTTACCCCCTTGTTACACATAGTTACAGGGTAACTACATCATCTGCGGGCTGTAAATTAAAGTGGTGCTTGTTACCCTCTTGTTACACATAGTTACAGGGTAACTACATCATCTGCGGGCTGTAAATTAAAGTGGTGCTTGTTACCCTCTTGTTACACATAGTTACAGGTTAACTACATCATCTGCGGGCTGTAAATTAAAGTGGTGCTTGTTACCCTCTTGTTACACATAGTTACAGGTTAACTACATCATCTGAGGGCTGTAAATTAAAGTGGTGCTTGTTACCCTCTTGTTACACATAGTTACAGGGTAACTACATCATCTGCGGGCTGTAAATTAAAGTGGTGCTTGTTACCCTCTTGTTACACATAGTTACAGGTTAACTACATCATCTGCGGGCTGTAAATTAAAGTGGTGCTTGTTACCCCCTTGTTACACATAGTTACATGATACAGTAGGTGCAATAAATATTCATACACAAAATGTAATATCCTTTATGTCATAACCTTTATTTTACAAACAACTTATTTAAAAAAAGATTGTCAACTTTATTTTTAGATGATATATCCATGACAACAAATTATTATTATTATTATTTTTTTGCCCTTTTTTTGTTTCTCTTGCTTGGTTTCTTCTTCATTTTCTTCTTCTTTTTCACTGAGGCCTCTGATGCTGAGGAGCTGATGGAATCCCAGGAGTCTTGCTGTTCTGCATTATATATAAATAAAAACACACTCTTTAGTTTACTCTTTATTTGAGTGGCTTTAGTTGAAAATACGTTTATTTACCACGATTTAACAGAAACTGAGTTTCCACTGTCCAGAAAGTGATCTCTTTAAGGTCATGTCCACACATGTTTAGTTATGTGATGCATTGTACCAAAATATATGCATGTTTATACCGCTATTGTGCCATTTATGTGCTATGTACCTTCACACAGTTGCTAAAATGTTACTTTGAACACACTTCATATCACAGTCCTGCAAGGATGACAGAAAATGTACACTGTTAGACATTTATAAGAGATTTTACAGTAACTTACTGGCAACACTGTTGCCAGTAAGTTACTGTATTTGAGATTTACAGTACAATAACCGCATTTCAGTTTACAGTAACTACATGTTACTGTAATTTTGTAATACAGTACCGTTACTGTAAACCTTGGTTAACAGTGCATTAATCCTAATCCTATTCAATCATTAATACTTACTGAATTACATTAATTCTTACATTAATCTATCCTACAGAAGTAATCCAAACAGACACAATTATTATGAAATATAAAATTCTTTATTTAAAACATTTTAAGTGCTTTAACTGAAACATGTAAATGTGTGGAAAAAGTTCACTTTAAAACATCCTCGAATCAAATCTTATTTTCAGAAAATCATGTATAAAAGTAATCAGAGTGCATTCAATATCACTTATTTTACATTTTATTTACATTTATGCATTTGGCAGACGACTTGCATTGCATTCAAGATACACATTTTACATTTTGTCAGTTCTTGCTTTCCCTGGGAATTGAACCCATGACCTTGCTAGCGCCACACACTATTGTTTGAGCTACAATTTTAAAAACTCTGCAGAAAATAGTTGGTAGAATACTGTAAAAAGTTGGTTGAAGAATACTGTAACTTTGGTGCAAAATACACATATACATGAATAAAATATAAACAAAGAGCAAATTAATTCTGAAACAAGTTATCACAACACAACACAAACACAAGTTTCATGTCTGTACCGATCTGTGCCATCTTCCACATTGGATGATTTCAAACAGGAACCAGGATTCTGCTCCATTATGGCAAGAAGTCCCTCTAGATAAGAATGATATGAAGTTAGTCATACAATTTGAGTATACACAAACTTTTTACACTGTTGGAATTTAATAAAAAATAATAATCCCATTACAATTCATCATAATGGTAAAATACTATTTTATAGACAGTTAACACTTTGAGGTACACCTAGCTCAACGTATGCTATCTAGTCTAATCCAGTCCTACAATGCCTTCATGAAGATGTGAAATTAAATGTTCAGTTTTTGTTTTCGCTAGTGATTCAATGTTATGAATATTTTGAAGAATGTACTTTGTAGTGATGCTGAACCTGATTGCATATTAGAGAGGTGTCGCTGTTATTTAGCTTAACAAAATTGATATTGAGTAAAAAACTAAAGAAAACTGTCAGTACATAATAGTAGCAGCAGCACAAACTACATGCTCCAAAAAAGTAATATTACTGAATCACCTCAACATGATTTCACAAACTATTTAATCAAAAACAACAATGTAACCTTTTATTGCAGGATGGATTACATGTATACTGCATTAGCTTTAGTAAGGTATCCTCAAACTTAATGCTACATTCACACGGGGCATTCACATTAGAGGAACTGAAGGTTTTAGAATGAACACGAAACACATGTGATCGCTGTCATGCGGAGAATCTGGCCAATCGTGGAACAGCTGTGTCATCATCAAAGTCCGTGCAGTCGCTCTAGAGAAACTGCACCGGCTGAATTAGCCGACTGCTCTCGAGGTGCTTTGATGCCATACGTCACTGTCACGTGGCGTCGGTGCTGTCTCAGGTCAGACAAAATTTCTAACCGGCATGACGCCCTGTGTGAATGCAGCGTAAGTGTCTGTGTACATTACATATCCTATTAAAAAAGTGTCTCACCTAGTCCAAGTTTTTCCATTCAAACTCCATTAGGTGGCGAAGGAAGGATGACACTCTGTTGTTGATTACAGTTGTCTTCCTGTTCACAACTTCCCCGGTCTTCCGACTCACTCCGGTTTTGGTGGTGCATCTTGTTCCCTCCTCTGGGTTTTTCCTCACGAAAAAACTTAAAGCAAGAGAAAATTAAGAGAATAAAGATATTTTAAATTTCATCACCCTTAGTGCCTTTGCTTTAAATGTTTTTGGTAACACTTTAGAATAATGGTCCGTCATTAAACGGATAGTTCACCAAAAAAAAAAAAGAAGTAATTTCTGTAATTTACTCGCCCTGTTGTTCTAAACCTTTTAAAGAATGTTTGTAACCAGACAATTTTGAGGCACCATTCACTTCCATAGTAGGAAAAAATTACTATAGAAGTGAATGGTGCCTCAATCTGTTAGGTTACAAACATTCTTCATCTTCTTTTGTGTTCAGAAATGTATTCAGGTTTGCACTTGAGCAACATTATTCTAAAGTTTTGCCATGTTTTTTTCATAAATTATATTTCATCTGCCAAAATCATCCAAAAATTGTCCAGGACTGCTTAAATTCCAGAAAATAAAATTATAATCTGTCAGTCCTGGACAAACACAGTTTTGGATTATTTTAGTATAATATAATTTATGGGGAAAAAAACATGGTACATGGCTAGTTACAGCTAAAAAGAGGTGGAAAAACTAAATAATTTTGTGATTCAGTTAAACAGACCCGACTAAAACATACAAGAAAAACTTTGAATTATCAGTAATATGTGGAGAAACAAAGAGGGGTAACGTTACTTACCGTTGTATGAGTTCCAGTGTCGCACAGCACAGGCAGGCTCCTGGTATTCTTATCTAAAATGTAAAATAAATCATGTCAATCCAAATGTAAACTTTGCTTGTTAACGACATTATTTTTGCAACTAGTGGCCAACGTTAATTTACTAACTAACGTCGTCCTAACGCTTAATATGCTCGATAAACAAAATCTTCATTGTATTGGTAAAGTTAATTCAATAAACTCACTAACGTTAAGTCTTTTTAAAAATAAAACGTTAGGTTTATGTTACCTCAGTTTTAGTACCAAAGCTGAAGCAAATGATAACCTAACGTTATGTAAAGTATGTTGTCCGGGCCGTGAGCTCTCTCCTCGGGCAGTAACGTTACACACGACGCTGGCTGCACTGGTTCCTAATCTAATTCAATAAACTTTTTTTTTTTTTTAAATAAAACGTTAGGTTTGCCTCAGTTTTTAGCAGCAAAGTTTAAGCAAATGATAACCTAACGTTATGTAAAGTATGTTGTCCGGACTGTGAGCTCTCCTCGGGCAAAACTTACAACGCTGCACCGGTTCCTAATCTAATTCAATAAATTCATAAAACGTTAGGTTTACCTCAGTTTTTAGCACCAATGCTGACAAGCTAAAATTGGGGTGCAGACAACCGCGGATAGTACAAATCACACTTACCTTGCTTGTTTGCCGTTCTCACGGGGGATGAAAAAATCTTCGCAGGGTGTCCGGACACAGCTCATATGTTCTCTGGAACCGTGAGCTCTCTCCTCGGGTGAAACTTTCAACGCTGCACTGATGGTTCCTAATATAAATCTAAAGCAAATCCTGTCGATCCCAATTGTGCCAAAGAGGCCGTTGTGGTAAATACAGTATTATACTTTATTTTGTTTAAATACAGGAAATCACTGTATTTGGTGTTTGACGTCATAGAAAATACCCATGATGCAACGGGAATTACAGTTATTTACTGTAAAGAGAATTTACAGTATTATACTGGGTGATATATAGTAAATAACTGTACAAATTACAGAAATGTCTAACAGTGTACTCACATTTACTGTCCTGTGGCAAAACATGAGTGGAGTTGCATTTTAGACCAAACATAATAATGGTTGAACGAGTGCGACCTGAACGCATCAGTGAATGGTGAGATATTTTGCTAAATAAAATTATCCTGCCAGAAGAATTGTGTGATAACTTTATGATTGTCTGTATTAGGGCTGTAACGATTTGAACAAAAATAAAAATATCGATTAATTTAACATTTTACCTCAATTACGAATAATGAATGAGTATTTTGCTCTTTTTTATTTAATTTTTTTGCCTTCCTTTTTTTGCCCTCATAGTTCACAGATAAGGTTTGTACTGTAAATATTTTCTACTATTAAAGTGGGATATTTTTTTCTAAGGAAAAAGTGCATTTCTTTGTGATTTTAAAATACTTAAAGGAAACGGTTCATTTTTCAGCAGTTATTGTCTATGGGGCAGATTTCTGCTTGTTGTACATCGGATAGAGATAAATTTGCACATAGGCCTACATTACATTTATTTGAATGCATTAATGAGAGAGTGATTGTGTGTGTGAATTAGTCATACTGTCTCCATTAATTATGAAGCTGTGGTTTGTACTTATTTCAAATGCTATAACGGTTGAGTTTCTAAGCTACTTTAGTGATAAATCACAGAACGACATTGATAATGAGTTTCTGCGCTGCTCTCTGTGCGCGATCTTTATATGATGTGCGAGCTTCTGTCTGCGTGTTCGTGTGTCACAATATATCAGGCATTAGTTCAACATAATACCCATCTGATGGACTAAAATCACTTCAATGTTCAAACTGGCAGGCCTTAAAACACACACAAATGACAAAGCTTTGTGAGGATGCAAGTGAAAGTGATCTGGCGTCAGGGCACACATGTTTTCAGAGACACGACACAACACGGTTAGGCTCTCTGTGTCACAGAAAAAACCCCATGAGCACTGAACGGAGAAGTTTTCCATAATGTTGTTCTTGAATAGTGCACAATCGCTTTAATGTTCAAACTGGCAAGCCTTTAAGGCGAGACACTACAGGTGAATAGGGAATTTTTTCAAATTACAAGATATCACTGTAAAACTTCTCCAGTTTATTACTGGCATAAACATAAGAAAAAAATGTATTACAAGTTTTGTGTAAATTAATGTTTTAATATGCAAATGAGGCCTTATATACTTAAATATACGGTTATTTGCATACTTTTCCAAAAACAAAATCTGGAAATTGGAAAGGACCATGTTTAAAATTCTTGGTTCTATTTGTTGACATGTTAGATGAGAGGGCTTTTACAGAGGGGATTCTGGATATCTTATTTTGTGCTTTAGTAAATTAGAGAATACTGACAATAGCCTTAAAAAATCAATTTTCGCCATGTTTTTTGGAGTTAAAGTACCTATAACTCAGGATAGGAATGATATATCAACAAATCCCTCTGTAAAAGCCTTCAGAATATAGTTCAGTATAAGACTGCAAAAGTTGGTGCTTGAAGGTACTACTGAAGTGGATATATCTGACTCTGAGTGCGAGGAAAAACTCATTTTGAGAAAACGGCCTTTAAAGTTTTATACTGTATAACGATACTCGGTTACTTAACGTAACCTCGGTTCTCTCTAGAAGAGGGAACGAGTATTGCGTAAGTTCCTTACGCTACGGGAAAGTATTCTTTCTTCGAGATTTCTGAAAAACCCAAAATTATCCTTAATTTTGTAACATTGTCAACGCAGTGCGGCAGCCTGGCAGACCATAGCAGGCTATTCCAGCGTGCTATTGGCTGCTCTGCTGGCAACTGCAGCAGCCTATCGGTGAGCCCGCGTGACGTGGCGACCAATGAGGGCGCTTCGCGCCCACCTGGCTTCATTTGCCTACAGGTGGGGCGTGGCCACGTGTATATAAGCAGGGCTCACGGGCTGCATATTCGGTTTTCGTAGTTCTGAAGCGTAAAAGCCCGCGGGGCGCACGGCAAGGAACGCAATACTCGTTCCCTCTTCTAGAGAGAACCGAGGTTACGTTAAGTAACCGAGTATCGTTCTCTTACGAGAGGTTCTCTCGTATTGCGTAAGTTCCTTACGCTACGGGAACATATTGTCAACGCCGTGCGCGCCTCGCGTACAGCATATGTATCCCAGGGAACCGGGGACCATAACACTGCTCGGGCAGGGTGGCCGGTAAGGAAAACGGGCCACCACATCTACAGACACTTCATTCGAACTGACGGGTGGTTACAACGGGTAGTTACAACACCCTGTCCCATGAATGAGGGAACGGCACCTGCCGGTCTCCTTCAAATTCACCACACCTTGTCTCATGAATGAGGGAACGGCAACGCCGGTCGCCTTCAAATTCACAATATTTTGTTATATGAGTGAGGTAACGGCACCGCCGGTCACCTTCAAACTCACAACAGCTCGTCTCGTAAATGAGGAAACGGCACCGCCGGTCTCCTTCAAATTCACATGAGCCTAGTACCGAACTTACTACCAGTATGTGAGCTATGTCTGCGCAGAATCACTGGGCAGGACCAACAGCCCTATTGAACTGGTAACACTTTCGCCTGTAAGGCAGGAACTTCCAGATTGTAAAATCTCACAAACTTAGACGGGGAGGCCCAGCCTGCCGCCATACAGATATCGTGGATGGAAATCCCTCTGGCCCAAGCCCACGAAGAGGCCATGCCTCTGGTGGAGTGTGCTCTGACACCTAGCGGGCACTGCAGGTGTTTGGAAGCGTATGCAGTTGCAATCGCGTCCACCATCCACCTGGAAAGGGTCTGTTTCGAGGAGGCGAGACCTTTAGTGCGCCCACCAAACGAAACAAATAGCTGCTCAGAACACCTGAAGGCGGCGGAGCGTGTGACATAAACCCTCAATGCCCTGACAGGGCAGAGGATATTGCCACCGTCCCCCTCGTCGGATGCTGGCAGATCCGAGAGGGAGATAATCTGCGCCCTGAAGGGAGTGCCAATCGCTTTGGGGACATAACCATGCCTCAGTCTGAGAATGACCTTAGAGTCATTAGGACCGAACTCCATACACGTCGGGCTTACTGAGAGCGCGTGTAGATCCCCCACGCGTTTCACTGAAGCCAGAGCTATCAGGAACGCGGTTTTTAGCGAAAGGAACCTTGGTTCCACAGTCTCGAGCGGTTCAAAAGGATGAGCCTTCAGGGCCTCTAGGACCAAGGCCAGATCCCATATAGGAACCGATGGGGGCCGCGGGGGATTCATCCGTCTGGCTCCTCTGAGGAAACGGATGATGAGCTCGTTCCTTCCTAGCGTGCTACCTAGCGTCGTCTGAGCGAACGCTGCTATAGCCGCCACATACACTTTGAGCGTGGAAGGGGACCTGCCCAGTTCCAAAAGCTCTTGGAGGAAGGAGAGCACCCGCTGGACCCCACATTGCTGTGGGTCCAATCCCTTGGAAACACACCACTCAGTGAACACCGACCACTTAGAACTATATAACCGCCTCGTCGAGGGGGCTCTAGAGTGTGAAATCGTGTTCATAACCCCTTCGGGCAGGTCAACGGGTATCCGTTGGTCACCCATACATGCAGAGACCAACGCTCTGGATGGGGATGCCAAACTGACCCTCCTGCTTGAGAGAGGAGGTCTGCTCTCAGCGGAACTGGCCAGGGGGGTGAGTGCGACAGCTTCACCAGCTCTGGGTACCAAATCTGGTTCTCCCAGCGCGGCGCTATAAGGAGCACCAGGCGGCGCGTCTCCCTGATTTTCGCTATGACCTGGGGCAATAGGGAAATCGGCGGGAAAGCATACAGCGGGAGGCTGGGCCAAGGTTGGGACAGCGCATCCTCGCTTTTGGACAGAAACCTCGGGCAGCGGGCGTTCTCTTTTGTTGCAAAGAGGTCGAGCTCCGCTCTGCCGAATAGGCGCCATACCAGCTGGACTGTCTGAGGGTGCAGGGACCATTCTCCTGGGAGAATGAGGCCCCTGGACAGCTTGTCCGGGCCCACATTGAGGTGGCCCGGTACGTGCGCAGCTCTCAGCGAGCGCAGCGAGCTGTGTGCCCACACGAGCAGGCGTTCTGTCAGATTGCCCAGACACCTGGACCTGACACCGCCCTGCCGGTTCACATAGGGCACCACTGTGGTATTGTCCGACCGGACCAACACGTGGTGTCCTCGTATAAGCGGGAGAAACTGCTTGAGCGCGTTCTCTACCGCTATCATCTCCAAACAGTTTATGTGTAGGAGCTTTTCCCCGCTCGACCAGAGGCCCGAGGCCGATCTGCCCTCGAAAACGGCGCCCCAACCCGTGGTGGAGGCGTCCGTCGAGATGACCTTGCGGTGTGAGATGGCTCCCATCGTCACTCCCCGCTGGTACCAGTCGGCTACTAACCAGGGCTCTAGGGCTGAAACGCATCCCTGAGTCACTCTGATCCTGAAGCCTCCGGACGCCCAGGCTCTGTGAGGCACTCGGGCGTTTAACCAGCATTGCGGCGGGCGCATGCGCATTAAGCCCAGCTGGAGCACAGCTGCAGCTGAGGCCATACGTCCCAGCATCCTCTGAAAGAGCTTGAGAGGTGCGATTTTGCCCGGCCGGAAGTACGCATCCATGCGCCGAACTTGGCGCGCGCGTTGGGGTGACAGGCGGGCTGACATTGCCACAGTGTCCAGATTCAAACCCAGAAATGAGGTTGATTGCGTGGGCACTAATGAGCTCTTGGTCCAATTGACCGTGAGCCCCAGGCTGTCCAGATGGCTGAGCAGCATTGCCCTGTGGGCGAGGAGCTCGGCCTCTGACTGCGCCAGGATGAGCCAATCGTCCAGATAGTTCAACACTCGCATCCCTCGACCTCTCAGGGGAGCGAGGGCCGCGTCCATGCACTTCGTAAATGTACGGGGTGCTAGTGACAGGCCGAACGGAAGGACGGTGTATTGATAAGCCTGGCCGTCGAAGGCGAATCGTAAGAATGGCCTGTGACGCGGCGTTATCTTGATTTGAAAATATGCGTCTTTCAAATCTAGGGAGATTAGCCAGTCTCTCGGGCGAATATGCGCGAGGATCTGCTTGGTCGTGAGCATCTTGAACGATCTTCTCATAAGAGCTTTGTTCAGACGCCTCAGATCCAGAATCGGTCTGAGCGACCCAACCCTTTTTGGCACGAGAAAATACCGGCTGTAAAAGCCTGACTCGCTCATAGAATGGGGAACCGGTTCTATAGCCCCTTCGCACAGCAGTGTGGCTATCTCCGCTCGAAGTAGATGTGCTACTTCCTCGCTCACTCTCGTCTCCGTACGCGCACAGAAGCGCGGAGGGCGGCGAGCGAACTGCAGAGTGTAGCCGTGCTTCACTGTTTTCAGCACCCATTCTGATACACCTGGAATGGCTTCCCACGCTCTCGCGTGTGCCACACGGGATAGAACGGCCTCCGGGCTCGAAACGCCGCGCTTTGCGGGTTCGACGGCCTGTATAGGAGTGGCGCGCGCTCTCTGTGCTGTGGGCCAGCCGATCGCTCGCGATGGCTGGCCGCCCTACACACTGTATCTCTGCCGCTTCGAGCAGGGAGTGGCTTGTGTGTGGCCTTACACTCGTCGTTCCGGCCACCTTGGGCTGAGAACAAATGGTGTGTGGCGCGGCGCATGGCGCCGGGGGCAGAATGTTCGCGAAAATGTGTGAGCGCGTTTGAGCGGGCACAACTCTTACGCGTGGAACATGACCGGTTAAGAGTGGCTGTGTGACAGCGCGTGTGGTGATTAGGCGTGGGCGCAAATAAGCGGACACGTGACCTAACTCTAGCACTCGAGCGGCCGGTGGCCGCTTTATGTGAGTGAGAGACACGGGATTTGTGGTGCTTGGGTGCAGGGGTGAACACAAAAGTGGGCACGTTTACTGCATTTGAAAACACATACGGCGTGAGCCGTGCAACCAGAAAAAAGGCAACTTCGTGATTTCTCTGGTTCGTCATAAAAACGGCGGTTGTAGACAGGCGAGAGGGCAGTTTTGCCGGCTCGTTTGCTGCGTGAGAGCCATCTGCAGCAGCCACAGGAGTGGGGGCTGACAGGAAGAAGAGTTTTGACTGTGGTCCGACCACGGCGGGACTTAACCGTCGCTTCCCCCCTCTGCTAGGAGGACTTTGGAGGGGCTACAGTTGGAAACAGGCGAGAGGGCGAGTTCGCCGGCTCGTAGGCTGCGTGGAAAACATCTGCAGTAGCCACAGGAGTGGGGACTGACAGGAAAAACAGAGTTTTAACGGTGGTCCGGCCGCAGCGGGACTTAACCGTCTTTTCTCTCCTTATGTATAGACGTCCAAAAATACTCGAGCACCACGTGGTGCGAGTTAGCTTTCTGTATGTAAGAAAAGCTGGCCGCGAGCCCGGGGAAGCGGACAGTAAAACATTTTTATCTTCCGCGAGAGCTGGGCTCGAACTCGGGTCTCCGGCGTTTCAGCCGCTGATTTTGCCACTGTGCTACCGGGAGGGACACAATAGCGTTCAGTTAGCGCGAGCATACAGCAGTACGTCCTCGTGCTTGTTGGCAGTCGTGCGTGCATAAAAGACAGGCTCGTTACTGCAATAGTAATATTTCCAGCCGCCTGAACTAGAGAGGGGGCTGAGAAATGCTAGAGAATGGCGGTTCGTCCGGCCACAGCGGGACGAAAACACCCTCTGTTAATTTCCCGGTGAGTGCGGCGCGCGCACGTGCGCGCGCGCTGAACGTGCTCGTGACCGAGCGCATTCACATTCCTTGTGAACGGCGCAATCTGCGCGGTCCAAGAGGGGGGAGTGCGGGTTCGTTGGAGAGCATATGTCAGCGTCATGTCTTATGACGGCGTATGTTTGCTGGCGTGCGTGTCTTAACAGGCTCGTGTACAGCAATATGAACAATTCCAGTCGCCTGAACTCATGAGGGGACTGAAAAATGTGCGCGAGGGTGGAACAGCTCTCTTGTAACGTAAAGAGAGCTGCAGGATCGTGCATTTCTGCCATCCCTTGTATATAAGCGGCGCATCAGCGCGGCATGAACAGAGGGGGGAGGAGGCTCGCTCCGAGACCGTTCATTTCTACCATCCCTTGCAAGCGGCGCGGTGGCGCGGCTTGAACAGAGGGGGAGGAGGCTCGCTCCGAGACCGTTCATTCCTACCATCCCTTGAAAGCGGCGCGGTGGCGCGGCTTGAATAGAGGGGGAGAAGGCTCGCTCCGAGACCGTTCATTCCTACCATCCCTTGTAAGCGGCGCGGCTTGAACAGAGGGGGAGGAGGCTCGCTCCGAGACCGTTCATTTCAACCATCTCTTGTAAGCGGCGCGGTGGCGCGGCTTGAACAGAGGGGGGGAACAGCGGAGTGATGTCGTCATAAAACTGCTCGAGTCGAGCCCGCAGGGTCGACATAGAGAGTTCCTCACACTCGGGGCATTCGCCCGCGAGGAGTGCGGCGGCGGCGTGGTCACGGCCCAGACAGAGAGCGCAGACACATGGCGGTCTCTGGTGCTGAGCTGCACGTGGCACGAGCCGCAGGTGGAACGAGGCGTTTTGATAAAAACGCTCGTGCTCTTTTATGAAACGTGTGACGCAACGGCGAGAACACGTGCAATGAAAGGATATAATGCTGCCGGATAGCAGAGCAGGCACGGATGGCTGAAGGTGGCGCGATGCTGCCGGCTTCTCCAGGCGCTGTCCTCTGCTTGCTCGTCTGCACGATCACGGCGGCGGGTTCCAGATCCAGCGATGCGAAGGGCTTCGCTGAAGAAAAGAAAATCGAATATGCAGCCCGTGAGCCCTGCTTATATACACGTGGCCACGCCCCACCTGTAGGCAAATGAAGCCAGGTGGGCGCGAAGCGCCCTCATTGGTCGCCACGTCACGCGGGCTCACCGATAGGCTGCTGCAGTTGCCAGCAGAGCAGCCAATAGCACGCTGGAATAGCCTGCTATGGTCTGCCAGGCTGCCGCACTGCGTTGACAATGTTACAAAATTAAGGATAATTTTGGGTTTTTCAGAAATCTCGAAGAAAGAATACTTTCCCGTAGCGTAAGGAACTTACGCAATACGAGAGAACCTCTCGTAAGAGAACTGCATACATTTCTATAAAACCCCCAACCTACAAACAAAATATATATTCAGTTAATTAATATCAGTAGTGTATAATATTTAAAACACGTGGAAATTGATAAATGAATAAATTATTAATTGCAATAGCTATTAGAAAACTACCTTAAGAGAACTACCTTAACAAACCAGTCACAAAAACTGCAGATGAACTGTCCCTGTTTGTTGTATTGGTCCATCTATAACTATTTAATCTAATTCTGACGGGGTTTCGTAGTCTAATCTGTTGTTGTTTACTTTCTTTTTACTAGCTCTAGCTACTTGGTCTTTTCTGTGAGCGTTTATGAGCCGATTTCAGCGTTGTCTGCACTTTCTCTCAGGTGGAGAATACACAAGCAAGCGGCAGCGCGTGAGAAATACACATCGACCAATCAGATGTGGTTTTCGGCTGCAAACTTTCGCGGTTGGTTAGTTCTACAAAGGAAATGTCCATATTTGGATGAGCCAGCGCTGTGTGTGAGACTGAGAGCTTTACAATGATACCAAGCATGACACGTTTCTGTGAATGGAGACGGCACGAGAGATCGCGCTAGAATAACTTTTGATGATTTTGGGTAGAAATCTAAAGGCGCACGGTGACAAAATATAATGAAATAACCACCTTAATGTATAATGTTGACATTTTTTTTATTTTGACATGAAAGCTTACATGTTAAGGGAGCAAAATGGCCCAAAATCTCAAAATTGACCACTGCATGAAAAAACGATGTTTTCACCTGCCGTGTCTCGCCTTAAACACATTTAATTGACAAACTTCATGAGGACGCTACAAGTGAAAGTGATCTGGCTTCGGGGCTTTGCGCCGTCTCTGTGTGTGTATCAGCGCATATAAGAACGGCGATTAACTTGCGTGTATAAACTGTGTAAAACACGCAATTACCATAGTAATTCTGAGCATCTATAAACAAAGATAACTGCTCCTGAGTCCTACATCTCTCCGTGTGCCTGCAAACTGCAATTATGTGGGAAAAAAAAGGGTGGAGTTACGTGACTTAAACCGAAATAACTGACATGGGAAAATTATGTCGGTTAGAGATTCAAAATTTCGGTTTCGATTAGTTTTCGATTAAACGTCCAGCCCTAGTCTGTATCATCTCAGTGCATGCGAAGTAATTTGAATTTGGCGTTTACTGACATTTCAGTGTGGATGAGAAAATTTGTGTGGACGGAGAGCGCTTTGAAATGAAAACTCCGTTTTCAAATCTGTCCAGATTAATGTAGACGTAGCCTAAATCTAAATCAGTTACTGTGGTATTGTTAACTGTATATGGCTAACCTGCTTGCTGGCAGGTTATTTTGTTCCTGTTGACCTCAGTCCATATGAAAAAGTATATGTAATCACATTGAGTAAACTTTTGGAAAAAAAGATACATCATTGTGGTTGGATAATAGTCTATTAGTTTGTTACCCAAGGCCTATGGACAAGGATGATGTTTTCAAACAGCACT
This sequence comes from Romanogobio albipinnatus, assembly GCA_023566225.1. Taxonomy (NCBI): domain Eukaryota; kingdom Metazoa; phylum Chordata; class Actinopteri; order Cypriniformes; family Gobionidae; genus Romanogobio; species Romanogobio albipinnatus. The sequence continues at coordinate 15,131,971 of CM042248.1, read as the reverse complement.
GAAACGTTTAGGGCTGTTGTAATCACTGTAAATTACTTTTTTTTGTATGTGAAGCTTAACTTCACTGTGCTATTTATAATAGTCCTTTATGATTGTTATTTGTCAGACTGTACGAACATGATCCCAGCTGTAAGCCATGTCACATTAAAAACGGATAAGAAAACTATTCCAGAGTCAATCAATAAACATCAATCAATGACATCAATTGATCAAGGGGTTGAAATGGTGGCTACAAAAAATCTCTAATGTTCATTTTGGTCATGGTATGTCTTGAAAAACAAAGACAATTTGATGGTCATTGTAGGAGAAGTCACATTGCAGGACACGTGCGCCAAATCTTCTGACATTGCCAAAATTTTAATTTGCAGAAGGTAAAATTTTATGGGATGATTTTAGACGGGGATGATTTTAGACTCAAAATGATCGATGCACACACAATTATCCATGAACTTAATAAATGTTGCAGACGTGTTTTACTATAAAATTTTATTGCAGCAGTCATTTATCGACTGTCGATGAACATGTCAAACTAACGATCAAAGACTAAGATCAGAGGAATCTTTTAGGATTTGCAAAATTTCGTTAACACTTTACAATATGGATGCACTAATGTGCATTAATTCATGCTTATACTACGGGGCCGTTGAATGCTTGAATCTGATTGGCTGATGAACGTTCTGAGGTGTGCAATAATTTTCTGGGAGATGCACAGCGAACGTACTTCCAGGCAGCTCTTGACCGTATTACGGTTCAAAATCACTTCGCTAGTTAACTGTAATAACGGAGATTACAGGACTAAAAAACAACAATATGACAGACGATTTTCCTAAAGTAAATCTTAATATTTACGGTGAATATAAAACGTTCAACAACTGGGCGGCAGCAGTATTAGACAGTCCAGATGAAAACCAACAGACGGAAGCGGACATCAAAGGCAAGCTTTTCTGTCTCATTACTGAAATCACACATGCTCGCACACGCACTACAGTTTGCACAGAAAGGTGTCAGCGCTGCCCTGACCATTTGATCAGTTAGCCTATATAGTGGAGCAACTTAAAGGCTACACGTGACATTTTTTCACTAGCGAGGTAATAACAGCGCTGTTTAGAGACACACAGAGGTAGCCTAATTCACACAAGCACTCACTCTCTCTCTCTCTCTCTCTCTCTCTCTCTCTCTCTCTCTCTCTCTCTCTCTCTCTCTTTCTTTCTCTCTCTCGCTCTCTTTCTAATAACTTTATTAATAACTGCAGTAGAATGCTATCAACGGCTCAAGCTTTCGTTAACAGCTTTAAAATGACGTTTCGGAACTAGCAAAAGAGCCGTTGGATGAGACGCGGAAGAAATAGTCCTACTCACAATAGCGATTTAAGTACAAAAACTGGACGAATCCCTTTAAATATATCTTCGGATCGATGTCTTGAGGTGTGGTAACCGTAGTATAAGCGGAATAATTGACTCCGGGGCCCGTCGTCAAGTATTCCTTACTTAATTAATGCACAGATAATCATGAGTTAATGTATGGCTCATGAAGAACTAAACCATGTATTAATGACTACTGCATCAACTACTAATGAACATTCTATATGATTAATAGATTAAGATTTATATGTACTGTTATTAATTAATGGTGTCATATTAATTAATGGGTTCAATTAATGGGTGGTCGTGCGTGTTGAGAGCACGAGACCCCGGCTGAATCCGAAATCGCCCCCTAAACCCTCATTCACTGTTCCCTACGTTAGTCAGCTAATACAGTTCACTTGAAGGAGGAGGATGAAAACGAGTGCGTGAAGTCAGACAGCCGTTGTGTGTACATCGGCTGTACACTCGTTATTGCGGTGCAATGTGGGATTGAATGAGTGCACTCAATAACGTCCACTATGGTTTCGAATACCACTACAGATGGCTGTCCCCTCATATAATGCCCTATTTGAGGGTATAGGGGACGATTTAACCCCCATTTCGCTTTGCGATGAGCTTTCCGTGCGGCTCCGCAACCGAAAATGCACGAGTTCGAGACGAATCTGGCCGAGCACGACGTCTCATCACACCGGCACCCAATTTGCGCATCTAAATCAGTTGCTTATATTTACAAAATGAGCCAATAACATCAGAAATAAGCCATTTGAATGAAAATAAAGATCCATGTTTAATAAAAATGTTTAGAGAAATTAGAAAATGTTTAAGAGATTGTTGATTTAGTTGTATACATGTTCTGATACGTGATAAGTCACGTACTGACTTATCTCTTGCTGCTGAGCCTATAATGCTACCTGCTAAGGACCTGATGAATTGGTAAACTCTTTTAATCATGTTTGCTTATAGATTTTGGACAATATTGCGCCTTTTAAAATGAGATGTCAAAAAGTAAAAAAACAACCTTGGTTAAATGATGTAACTCGGAATCTGAGGCGTTTTTGTCGGCTTGCTGAGCGTAAGTGGCTAAAAGATAAATTGCAAGTATCTTACGATACACTTAGAGAGTCTCTATCAAACTATCAAAATGCTGTCAAAGACAGCTAGATCTTCATATTTTTCGTGAATTATATCACATAATGCAAATAACTCAAGGGTGTTGTTTTCAACCATAGATAAGGTGCTGAGTCCATCTATTAATATGTTCCCTAACCCAACCAAGGATCTGTGTGAGCGCTTTTTAAAGTTTTTTATCAATAAGGTCGATCATATCCGCTCGAATATTGTGCCCATCGGGAATGTTGTTGTTGACATAATGAATCCCTCTCACTGTCAGTGAGTAAATTCGCACTTATTACATTAACTGAGTTGGAAAACATAGTTTTGCACTTAAAACCGACCACCTCACTTTATGATGTTCTCCCGTCACGACTGTTTAAAGAAGTTGTAGACACTATTGGCCAAAGTATTCTATCAATTATTAACAGTAGCTTATTTTATGATATTGTACCATCAGGTTTTAAGCATGCTATTATTGAACCAGTTCTAAAAAAAGTGAATTTGGATTCCCAGGATTTTAATAATTTTAGGCCTATTTCTAAATTGCCTTTTATAAATAGGATATCAGAGAAAGTTGTCCATAATCAACTTGTTGATTTCTTGATTGATAATAACATGATGGATATTTTTCAGTCAGGATTTAGGCACAAACATAGTACAGAATCAGCGCTATTAAAGGTTACAAACTATATTTTGTTAAGCATTGATTCCGGGAAAAGTGTTGCCTTAATGATGTTAGATTTAAGTGCAGCCTTTGATACTTTAGATCATGTGATTTTAATAAAACGCCTCAGAGATTATGTAGGGATCAATTGTGTAGCCCTCGACTGGTTTTCCTCCTACATGCATGACAGGACATGCACCGTTAAAATTGAAAACTATGTTTCTGCTTCCACGACCATCTATTGGCGTGTTCCTCAGGGATCAATTCATGCCTCGACACTGTTTTCATTGTACATGTTACCCCTGAGGTCAATTTTTAGGCAATACAATGTTAATTATCACTTTTATGCAGATGACCTACAACTTTATTTTCCTTTGGAGTGTGTCATACCTCTTTTGCCGATTTTTATAAGTGCCTGACTGATGTAAAGGGATGGTTAGCAAAAAAACTTTTTGCAACTAAATGATGATAAGACTGAGTTTATAATGTTTGGTAACAAACAGCTAGGGAATGGGCTAGTTGGGAATTACGGGTTATTGCTCAACATTATTCATAGTCAAGTAAAGAACCTAGGAGTCATTTTCAATTCTGAAATTAGCTTTGACCGCCAAGTTAAAAGTGTTGTGAAAACATTGTTCTTTCAGTTAAGGAAATTGAAATCCATCCTTTTAAATAAGGACTCAGAGGTTGTTCTACATGCCTTTGTCTCGTCATGGCTAGATTATTGTAATGCTCTTTATTTGGGCATAAATTAATTTCTTTTTGCTCGTCTGCAGTACGTTCAAAACGCTGCCGCGAGAATCTTAACAAAAACCAAAAAATGGGATCCCATAACGTCTGCATTAATATCACTTCACTGGTTACCGGTGAAATACAGAATACAGTAAAAGGTATTAATGCTTGTCTATAAAGCATTACATGACCAGGCTCCCCAGTACATAAAGGACATGTTGATCCCTTACCAACCGCAACGACAACTGCGCTCCTCTCAGAGCATGCTGCTAACTGTTCCACGGTCTCGCTTGAGGCGAAGTGGAGATTGTGCTTTCTCTGTCGCTGCCCCTGCTCTGTGGAATGTGTTGCCCTTACATATTAAATCCTCACCAAGTATAGACATTTTTAAAACAGACTTGAAGACTCACCTTTTCTATCAAGCTTATGGCATTTGATTGGGTCTATGACAGTCCAGATACCTCTTTAGTGATTCCAACAATGCTGAGAATGGCCATAGACAGAAGAGATTCTGATCTGAAGAGTGCAAATAAAACAAAACTACGGGCTCTATTGATTCAAACTCTTTTGACCACCTCAGTAAGGAAACAATGTAAGTTGCTACTATTTGTACTTTTCTTGCTTGATTAATGCTCATGGTAATAGGGCTGGGCGATATGGCTGAAAACTGTATCACGATATAAACGTTTCATATTGGTCGATATTGATAATTACTGATATTTTTTATGACCTATTTAAAATAAGGACCAGGAGAAAAATATTTTACATTTAAACATTTTTATTTTAAACGTAACCTTCCTCTGATTATAATCCCCTCAGTTATAAAGGCAGAAATGTCAACACAACTATGGAAAACACTAACTAGTGTACAGCCGATGTACACACAGCGGCTGTACGAATTCACTCACTTGTTTTCATTCACTCCTTGTATTAGTGAACTGTATTTGTGGATTAAAGTAGGGAATAGTGATTGAGGATTTAGGGGGCAATTTTGGATTCAGCCAAAGTCAAGAATAGCACAACAGCAAGCACGTCAAGTATAAACAAGTCCCCAAACGAACGAGGTGCGCGCGCTGTCAGCGGAGGCTCGCGCTGCGGAGCCAGACGAAAGTATAAACAAGGCTGTGTGTCAGGAGTGCCAGTGCACCCTCCTTTAAAAAAAAAAGAAAAACAGTGATTGCTTGGGAAACTGATGAAGGCAGCTTGGTATATTACTACGTCTATTATGTGCTGCTTCCCTTAGAATTTTCAGTATGTTGTTGCTAAGGCCGGTATAGTTACTAACACCAGTATGATTTTCTCCTTCTGATTTTCCTGTTAGGTACCCAAGTCATCTTCAGTATATTGAACTTCTGTCAATCGTGATAACGGACCACCCATTCCTTAGGGAAAGTATTGGATCAGGATATGTAAGTTTTAATTTGCATTAAAGTTGTTTCCATGTTAAATTATTAAAAATGAATTCATATTTTCATATTTAAGTCATATAACAGTTTACAAATGAATAATAATAATTACAAATGAATTATGGGGGTTATCAGTTTTTGTTTAGTCAAGGATATAATTTCTAACCAAGCAGGGTCCATTTGGTATTCACCTTAACAACATAAACTTGCTGCAAAGGTTATGCAATGTGACTGACTTTGTTAGCATGAAGGTAAATGTTTCATTAAAACTACAATGTCTTTCCCCACTTTTTTTCACAGGATTCCCTGTTTGAATCGCTGAGAAACAAGTTTAAGAAGGAAAGGCAACCGCTTGTGGCCAACAATGAAATCCAGCGAATGAAAAATAAATGGACAAGAAGGAAGCGGCCTCTTCAGACAGCTGCAGATAATCCAAGCACCTCGGTAAAAATCGTCTTGGTTACGTATGGTAACCCTCGTTCCCTGAAGGAGGGAACGGAGACGTACGTCGGACGTACCGACGAATTGGGATCACTTCTGGGAGCCCCTATCAGCTTCGAGCTATCTAGAACCGGCCAATGGACAATTGGCGTGCGAGATTTGCATCTCGTGCCCCGCCCCGCGCCGCGGGTATAAACAGGAAGCGAGAGCGAATGCACGCTGTTTTTCACTGAGGAGCCACACGTAATGGCTCAACCTGCAGTGATGGTACAGCAACTGTGGCGACGGGACGTACGTCTCCGTTCCCTCCTTCAGGGAACGAGGGTTACCATACGTAACCGAGACGTTCCCATTCAGTCAGTCACGTTCGACGTACGTCGGACGTACCGACGAATTGGGATCCCCTATGGAAAACGCCACAGTTACTACCACTTCCAGCGCCCAGCGATGAGCCCCTCAGACCCCGATCTGGAGCGGGCGGGAAAGTTCACGCAGGGAGACACCAAGCTGCTGTTCCGCAAGACCCCATCAGCTGACTGTATTGGATAACGCTGGGAAAGCGTGCCTGAAAAGGCAGCTGCGGAAGCCACATCATGCCCAGAGGGAGTTAACATGTGGAGAATACACGTATGGGCTGGCCGTGGGCAGCACAACATACGGAAGTCCCAGGGGTGGCCCCGGCCAATTAGAGGAGGGGGACAACACGTACCTGGAACGGCAGAGGAGACTCTGCCGAGGAAAAGACACGGGCTCGCCGTAGGGAGCCGTACCGTGGAGGAAACACATATGGGACCGCCGCGGGGGTCACTACATATGGAACCCAGCCTAACACAAGTTCCACCAATGCATACGAGTGTTAGACCTGGCGTCGAACGCTCCGCCACGTCCGACTGCCGTGGGTTGCGGAGGACTCAACAGGGTTCGCCGAACCGGGGAACTCGACTGGAGCAGAATAAGCGCACGCATTCGTCTACCATAGGGGAGGGAATGGCGCAGCAAGCCGACACTGGAACGGGTACTTCGGTGTTACTGACTATGGGAAGTGAGCACACAGGAAGATACCGGCTCTACACGGAGGCTATAGAATCTAGCGAACGTGTTAGGTGTCGCCCAGCCCGCAGCTCTACAAATATCTGTCAGCGAGGCGCCACGAGCCAGCGCCCAGGAAGAGGCAACACCCCTAGTGGAGTGGGCTCTTAACCCGAGCGGGCAGGGCACGTCTTGGGACTGATAAGCCAAGACGATGGCATCCACTATCCAGTGGGCCATCCTCTGCTTGGAGACAGCCTTTCCCTTCTGCTGTCCTCCGTAACAGACGAAGAGCTGCTCTGAGGTCCTGAAGCTTTGCGTTCTATCCACGTAAGTCCGGAGAGCACGGACGGGACAGAGAAAAGCTAGGGCTGGGTCTGCCTCCTCCGAAGGCAGCGCTTGCAGGCTCACCACTTGGTCCCGGAAGGGAGTAGTGGGAACCTTGGGCACATATCCAGGCCGGGGTCTCATGATCACATGAGAGTTACCGGGCCCAAATTCCAGGCACGATTCGACGACCGAAAATGCCTGCAGGTCCCCTACCCTCTTGATGGAGGCCAACGCAGTCAGGAGTATTGTCTTTAACGACAGAACTTTCAACTCAGCTGACTGCAGAGGCTCAAAAGGTCCTCTCTGAAGTGCAGTTAGCACCAGAGTTAAGTCCCAAGAGGGTATGGAGGGAGGACGAGGTGGATTTAACCTCCTCGCTCCCCTAAGGAACCTGACGATCAGATCGTGCTTACCTAGAGATTTCCCATCTACGAGCTCGTGATTAGCGGCGATAGCGGCGACATAGACCTTGAGGGTGGAGGGAGACAGCCTACGCTCCAACCCATCTTGTAGAAAGGTAAGCACAGATGCGATCGAACATCTTCGGGGGTCTTCTCGGCGAGAAGAGCACCAATCGACGAACAGGTTCCACTTCAACGCATAGAGGCGCCTCGTAGAGGGGGCTCTAGCGGAAGTGATGGTGTCAACTACCGCTTGCGGTAGGTCACCTAGAACCTCCGCGTCCCGTCCAGGGACCAGACATGGAGTTTCCAGAGGTCTGGACGCGGGTGCCATAGGGTGCCCCGTCTCTGAGTCAGGAGGTCCTGCCTCAGAGGAATGGGCCAGGGAGGTGCTGTCGCAAGGAGCACTAGTTCCGGGAACCAGGTCCGGTTGGGCCAATACGGAGCGACCAACAGGACCTGCTCCTTGTCCTCCCTGACTTTGCACAGTGTCTGCGCAAGAAGGCTCACTGGGGGAAACGCATACTTGCGTTCTTCCCGGGGCCAGCTGTGGGCCAGGGCATCCGACCCGAGGGTCCCCTCGGTCAAGGAATAGAACCACTGACAGTGGGTCGTCTCTGGGGAGGCAAACAGGTCTACCTGTGCGGCCCCGAAACGACTCCAGATTAGCTGGACCACCTGGGGATGGAGTCGCCATTCTCCCGGAAGTACCTGCTGACGTGACAGCTCGTCGGCCGCACGATTGAGCAGGCCCGGAATGTAAACAGCACGAAGCGACCTCAGATGCTTCTGACTCCATAGGAGGAGATGGCGGGCGAGTTGCGACATGCGACGGGAGCGTAGACCACCCTGTTTGTTGATGTACGCTACGGTCGCAGTGTTGTCCGTCCGGACCAGAACGTGCTTGCCTCTGAGCGGCCCCTTGAAGCGGCTGAGTGCAAGACGAACTGCTAACAACTCGAGGCAATTGATATGCCATTGCAGCTGAGGCCCCGTCCACAGACCCGAAGCTGCAAGCCCGTTGTACGTGGCACCCCAACCCGTGGATGAGGCATCCGTGGAGACAACGGAGTGCCTGGACACTTGTTCTAGGGGAACTCCCGCCCGGCGCCAGCGGCGGAACAGACAAACAAAAGATTCTCCCCCGGCCCTCCTCCGGGGGAAGGAGTGGTGCTGCAACCATCTCCCTCAGAGCAGTTTCCTCCATCTCTGGGTGGCCCGTCTCAGGGTCGCTTGCGACGACGCTTGCCACCTGGCTTGGCAGCTGCCTGAGCGGGCTGGACGTCCTTCCCACGGCCGGCCCCACGCCGACGGCTGGTGGAAGGCTGCTGCGGCGCCTTGGCGGGGGCGGAGGCGGCGGCGGGTGGACGTCCTCGGCGACGAGTAGTCGGAGGCGCTGCCGCCGGCGGCGGGGTGGAGGCAGCAGCGGGCCGCCGGGGCAGGATGTGTTTGATCGCCTCCGTCTGCTTCTGGGCGGCCGAGAACTGCTGGGCAAAGCTCTCGACCGCGTCGCCGAATAACCCAGCTGACGAGATGGGGGAGTCCAGGAACCGATATTTATCGGCCTCCCTCATGTCAGCCAGGTTCAACCAGAGATGACGCTCCTGGACCACAAGCGTGGACATCGCCTGACCGATGGCACGGGCAGTGACTTTCGTCGCCCGGAGGGCGAGGTCCGTCGCCGTCCGGAGCTCCCGGAGGAGCTCTGGGTCAGGCCTACCCTCGTGCATGTCAAGGAGTGCCTGGGCCTGGTGGACCTGCAGCAACGCCATGCCATGCAAGGCGGACGCAGCCTGTCCGCAAGCCTTGTAAGCCTTCCCGGTCAGACCGGAAGAGAACTTACAGGCCCGGGACGGGAGACGCGGGTCACCGCGCCAGTTAGAGGCGGTCGCCGGACACAGTTGCATCGCGACGGCGCGCTCCACTGGCGGGATCCCCACGTAACCCTTGGCTGGCCCACCGTCGAGGGTAGTGAGGGGGGAGGAGTCACTCGGTCGGTTTCTGGCAGAAAAAGGTGCCGTCCACGACCTCGTGAGCTCCTCATGCACCTCCGGGAAGAAAGGTGTTGGGGCGGGACGCTGAGAACCAGCGCGACCCACCCCGAGGAACCAATCGTCCAACCTAGAGGGTTCGGGACACGGTGGAGGGTTCCACGCGAGCCCAACCCTTTCGGCGGCCCGGGCAAGCATAGCAGCCATCTCAGGGTCCGGGGCAGCCGTTGCCACTCTCCCAGCGGAAGGCGGTACAGCTGACCCTTCATCCCCCGAGGACTGAAACTCCCCCTCCGATGCAGCGATCGACATCTGTTCGTCCGCTGGAGCCCCAAAAGTCACCACTGGTCTCCCGTGGGAGGGTCCAGCGGCTTCTCTCGGAAGCTCAACCGGCTGCGGAGCTGAGGGAATAGGGGCCTGCGGAGGATCACTCGGCAGGTTTGCCCTAAACGTTATCCTCAGATCACCCTGGCCATCCAAAGAAGCAGGTCCGCCCGGGTTAGGGGAAGACCTAGTTCGTGGGATGGGTAAGGGGACTCCCCCAGCCCGGAGGTAGGAGAGTCTCGATCTAAGCTCCGCGATAGTCATGTTCCCGCAGTGGGAACATGAACTATCCACAAACGCCGCCTCAGCGTGCTGAGTGCCCAAACACGTGAGACAGCGATTGTGACCGTCAGCAGAAGACAGGGAACGACCGCATCCAGAAACGCACGGGTGGAAAGACATCTTGAAAAAGACGGCACGTCACCCGTGAAACTCTTTTTGTGAGGAAAACGCTCTGTGCTGAAGCACTCAGGGGAACCGCGACAGCGCACGGGATTGTAGTGCAGCCCGTGCCTGTACTCAGACAGGAAAAACGCCCTACCCAGACCAACAGGTGCTGTGATAACAGCAGTTTTTCTCTGTATCTCAGAGGCAGCTGATGAGTCAGCGCGGTCCCGCTGAAAGGTGCCGTATCTCCAACACACGTCCTCCTCTGGTTCTCTCCGGTCTCCTTGTAGTCTCTTGCTTGATAGCAGCGAAAAATACTCGAAACGAGTGAGTCCTTCATGTGCCTGTGTGGCTCCGAAGTGAATGACAGCGTGCATTCGCTCTCGCTTCCTGTTTATACCCGCGGCGCGGGGCGGGGCGCGAGATGCAAATCTCGCACGCCAATTGTCCATTGGCCGGTTCTAGATAGCTCGAAGCTGATAGGGGCTCCCAGAAGTGATCCCAATTCGTCGGTACGTCCGACGTACGTCGAACGTGACCGACTGAATGGGAACTCAAATTCAGTATACATACTTTTTGGCTTTAATATTTGTATTGTGTGGTAACTGCTTTATAAAAGCAATAATCCCTGTGAAGCTGTGGTTTACAGTGACTTTGTGGTCCCTTAGCTGTTAAAAATTCACTGTAAACTACGGCTTCTTGCTTCAGTTTATTGCTTTATTTTCTACAGTTATAAACTCAAGTCTGTGCAGAATGACCATTAGGCCTCTTCTATTGATCACTCATATATAGGTAAATACATTTTCTTTGCGTAAAGGGTAGGTCATGAACATAGAGCTCCTCAAAGAAAGGATGGCACTGATAAAATGCTACCGGAGAAATTTTGTGTCCAACCATAGCACAGAGGAGACGCAGTTTCCTCTGTGCTATGGTCTCTGAGTTCCCATGTTTCAAACTGGCAAAAATGGTAAGTACAATAGTGTTAATAGCCTCCTTATTTAATTGTTTGAGTTATGAATTTTTATAGAGTTATATTTTAATACATGTATTTTCTACTTTGCCTTCATCTTAACATAAGCTCCTTTGGGATCTGAGAGACCACACCAATGTGGATGTGGACCAACAAATTATCTCAAAGCAATCTGTAATGGTACCTCGAATCATTCAAGTTTCAAGGAGTCCCCTAAAGGAGTTCAGGCAAAAGATAGAGGACTGTGAAGATGGCAGGCTGAAAAAAGGTAATTAGGGTGGTGCTATAATTGAACAAAACATGAAATGGGCTCTAACTACAGTACTGTTGGTCTGATTGACTTCAAAATTAACATCAAGTTTGCTGTTGCAAACACAGAACATTTTTTTCAGGTTCGAAAACGCGAGGCGCACTGCACTGCCTTTTATTGGTCGACGTTTTTCAATTTAGAAAATAGCAGTGCGCCTCAGGTTTTTTTTATGATGCTAAGAAACCCCCGAATCAGCTGTCCTGTCAGTCTCATCAAGGTAACAGTCACCACAACGGAAAGCCCGCCTCTCCATTCATTCGATTGGACAATTGGACAAAAACGCGATGACATCGGACGCTTTTCCACTCAGAGTTGATTTTTTTTTTCAACTTCAGGCGCTCAGAGCGCTCCTTCTAAATTGTGAGGTGCAGCAGGCGGTTAAAATGCGAGCCGCCCAGGGCGCATAAGCAGCGTGCATAATGCTCTCTGCCAACAGAAATCTATTCAAAAAAGGTGCCTCTCGCTGCAAAAACGTGTTCTGTGGGATCAGGGCCTTATGTAGCATAATTTCACAAAGCTAAAGTCTGAACATTCGTTTTTTTATACAATCTAATTTACAGTGGGGCAGAAAGGTATTTAGTCAGCCACCAATTGGCTTTATGCACAGCTGCACTACTTCCTGAACTTCAGCCAGCTCCTTTGTTTCCTGTCTGCCATTATTGGACAAATTGATTAATCCAGGTGTGCCTGACCTCTGTAGTCACAACAACAATAATCAGACACACCTGGATTAATCAGTTTGTCCAATAATGGCAGACAGCAAACAAAGGAGCTGGCTGAAATTCAGGAAGTAGTGCAGCTGTGCATAAAGTCAAATTGTGCAAGTTCTCCCACATAAAACGATGAGAGAGGCCTGTAATTTTCAACATAGGTACACTTCAACTATGAGAGACAGAATGAGAAAAAAAATTCAGAAAATCACGTTGTCTTTATTTATTTGAATTTATTTGCAAATTATGGTGGAAAATAAGTATTTGGTCAATAACAAAAGTTCATCTCAATACTTTGTTATATACCCTTTGTTGGCAATGACAGAGGTCAAATGTTTTCTGTAAGTCTCCACAAGGGTTTTACACACTGTTGCTGGTAGTTTGGCTCATTCCTCCATGCAGATCTCCTCTCGAGCAGTGATTGTTTTGGGGCTGTCACTGGGCAACACAGATTTTCAACTCCCTCCAAAGATTTTCTATGGGGTTGAGATCTGGAGACTGGCTAGGCCACTCCAGGAACTTGAAATGCTTCTTACGAAGCCACTCCTTCGTTGCCCGGGCGGTGTGTTTGGGATCATTGTCATGCTGAAAGACCCAGCCACATTTCATCTTCAATGCCCTTGCTGATGGAAGGAGGTTTTTACTCAAAATCTCACAATACATGATTCATTCTTTCCTTGCACGGATCAGTCGTCCAGGTCCCTTTGCAGAAAAACAGCCCCAAAGCATGTTTTCACCCGCATGCTTCACAGTAGGTATGGTGTTCTTTGGATGCAACTCAGCATTCTTTCTCCTCCAAACACGACAAGTTGAGTTTTGACCAAAAAGTTATATTTTGGTTTCATCTGACCTAATAAAATTCTCCCAATCCTCTTCTGGATTATACAAATGCTCTCTAGCAAACTTCAGATGGGCCCAGACATGTACTGGCTTAAGCAGGGGGACACGTCTGGCACTGCAGGATTTGAGTCCCTGGTGGCGTAGTGTGTTACTGATGGTGGCCTTTGTTACTTTGTTCCCAGCTCTCTGCAGGTCATTCACTAGGTCCCCCCGTGTGGTTCTGGGATTTTTGCTCACCGTTCTTGTGATCATTTTGACCCCATGGGGTGAGAACTTGCATGGAGCCCCAGATCGAGGGAGATTATCAGTGGTCTTTTATGTATTCCATTTTAGAATAGTTGCTCCCACAGTTGATTTCTTCACACCAAGCTGCTTACCTATTGCATATTCAGTCTTCCCAGCCTGGTGCAGGTCTACAATTTTGTTTCTGGTATCCTTTGACAGCTCTTTGACTGTTTGAGGTTGTGGACAGGTGTCTTTTATACTGATAACGAGTTCAAACAGGTTCCATTAATACAGGTAACGAGTGGAGGACAGAGGAGCCTCTTAAAGAAGAAGTTACAAGTCTGTGAGAGCCATAAATCTTGCTTTTTTGTAGGTGACAAAATATTTATTTTCCACCATAATTTGCAAATAAATTATTTTAAAATCAGACAATGTGATTTTCTGGATTTGTTTTGCTCATTCTGTCTCTCATAGATTAAGTGTACCTATGATGAAAATTACAGGCCTCTCTCATCTTTTTAAATGGGAGAACTTGCACAATTGATGGCTGACTAAATACTTTTTTGCCCCACTGTATATTAAAAACTGCTCATGCTGCATGTAGCATCTTTGTTGGGATTGTGATTAATATTTATTGGTTGCCTCTAATTTTAAGGCAGATGAACTGGCAATACCTCGCAATGTGCAAACACAGTCTCTTTTTTATGTCCTCCTCTGTTCCCTATGGACCCCTGTAGGCAAGGAGAGGTATTGCGACTTGTCCCAAGAGTCTAGAGCCCCCGTTTCCACCGAAATTACCCAGAACAATTTGTACCAGGAACTTTTTTTCCCCCAGACCTGCTACTGTCTGCGTTTCCACTGCAGTCTAAAGTACCGTGAAGATTAGGCAAATTAGTCCGGTGATGTAGGACTGCGCGCAGCGCGACTGCTCCTCCCAGTCAGCGATGGACAGTAATTATTTTTGCGTGACACTGTCTGCAACAATAACAAGTATGGAGGAGATGCAAGTAGCTGCTTTTGCTGGTTATGTATTGGTTTACTAAAGATGTAATTAACAAAACGGCGGGAAAAGAGATGAGCACTGATACTAAAGTGTATTCTGAAAGCTTGTAAAGCTAGATTTAAAATAAGAACACGTATGTCATTATCAGCTATTACGGACATTGACCGTGCGATTGCTGAGACAATGCGCACCATCGGACAGAAAGAGCAAGACTGATATTTACTGAACGCAGAACGAACCTCGCAAAAGACTTTTAAAAATGCCGGTTGAAATAACATGCTGATTTGTTGAGCTCAAGCATTTTAAGCGCCCAAGTCCCACCCCTGAAAGTTCCTGAACTTTGAAAAAGTACTACCTCGCGAGCAGAGACTTTCAGAGGGACAAATATTTACCCAGAACTTCATTTAGACCCTGATTTCTTAAATTACGTATACTTTGCATGGCTGTGCGTTCGACTAAGCATACATATAAAAAACTAAATATATCTTGGGCATTAAACAGAAATTAATGTTAAAACAAACAAACAAAAAGTATTGGCTAAAAGCATCCCTCGTGTTATGTTAAACTAATGATGTTATTTTGTTTAAAGGCCTAAAGTTGGAAGCAGCTATTCTGCTCTTACCTGCACTCTTCAAGGAGGACCCAGGGTTGCTGTTTGAAGTTGAGGTGAGTCTTGTACAGTTTACTACAGTGTAAAGCACAATCTAATCAAAGCACTTCCCTTATTACTCACATGCATTTTATTATGCAAATGGTTTTAATGCATACATTTGTTTTTTGTTTGTTGGTCTCTTCAAACTATCTTATCAAAGTGAAGAGAAAATTACATTCAATATATAAATAAATATGAGAAGATGGTGAATGCTATTATTTTCTCTCCTCCAGGGCCATGCTCAGACCAGCCCTCCTGACATCCCAACACCTAAGATGGTGCTTAAAGGCTGCAGGGAGGGTCATCCCCTGCAGTATGACCACATTATACTCACTTTGGATGGCCAGGTAATCACTGAAGAGAGTGAAGACATCTCAATGGCACTGGGCCTACTCTTGTGTATGTATTTTGTATTTGGAGTCCAGTATCCTACAGGACTCAAAAGACACTGACCTTTTTGGACAGACCTTTTTGAGGAGTCTATATTCACTCTTTCTACCAGTTTATGTATTGTTTTTGAAACCATGAAGGACTACTCAGTTTGCAAGTGATTGTATTTTTGGTCAATTACACTCACTCGTTAATATGTTAAAAACTAAATTTTCCAAATAAATTAAAGAATGTATGTTAATTAATTCTTCAAAAATGTTCATATTTAAAGTGTGACATTATTTTGTATGTGTGTAAAAGGGGAGTATACTGTAATGTTGTAAATGTATGATCCCTGACTTGTCAGCACTGATTTTATTTGCTGCTGAAAGAAATCAATTAGGGCTGCAACGACGCGTCGACGTCGTCGATGACGTCGACTACGAAAATACGTCGACGTGTGTGAAATGCGTCGACGCGTCGGCGGCACATTATTTACGTTCTAGAATGGAACAGAAGATCTAGAATAATGGCAGCTTCTGCTCCCGGGCATAGTGAAAATGATCATTTATCATATAAAGCCAGACCGCGACATTCAAAAGTGTGGGAGTACTTTAAACAGAAGCCGAATAAAACTGTGCTTTGTTCGCTCTGTAACGCCGGTTTCACACTGCACGCGGTGGCAGAGCAGGAGCTGTGCGCGTGGAGAGCGGGAGCTTTCACACTGCAGTCAGTGTTGCCAAGTCCGCTTTTTTCCGCGGAATTGGGCTACTTCTACACTGTTGCCGCGGGCTGTGTCTCATGTCCGCGGGTTGAAGCAAAAAAACACACATATTTAACCCCCCGAACGCGATGTTTACCAGAGAACCTCCCCGAAACGCGATTGGGCTTGTTTTGGGCTAGTTTTGAGTAACGAATGGGTGGGTTTTGTTGTGTAAACCTGGCAACCCTGCTGCCAGTGTTCTCTCGCGCAGCTGAACGCATTGCAACAGACGGTCACATTTTCCTGGGTTCTTCTCCGACCCCAGTACGTCTTGTGCTTTTATTTATTATGGGCTGCATATATCTCCTGTATATGCGACCCGGTTCCCCTCTGTCCCAAACACATATGCATAATAACATGCTGTATATAGGTAGTTTACATGATTAAAGTAACATTACAGTTAAGATATGCCTCTAGCTTTAATAATTTAAATGTGTCTTTGAAGTTTGGGCAAAAACTTCTGGCAGCTTTAGTCGTTGTTTATGCACATGTATCTTCAAAATAGACGACTAGTTATACATTAACACTATGCTGAAAGCTCCTGTATGTGAACCTTTTGCAGATAAATACAAGTGCATTTTCGTTTACTACTGACACAAATCAATAAGTAAATCATACTCAACTACTATAGTAAACAACTTTTCCTAATTAGGCCTACTCTGTATACATTTTAGGATGAATAGTATCATTATATATTATGTTTAAAAAGCTTCTTGTGTTCATATATTTCATTATAAAATGGCATACTATGTACACTACCCTTCCTGAAATACAATTAATATTGTCATCATTCATTGATTTCATGTTAAAATAATATACAAATTCACTACCCTCTTTGAAATACAATAATCAGTAAAAAAGAATAATAAGATTAATCTGGAAAATAATCGTTAGATTAGTCGACTAATCGAAAAAATAATCGTTAGATTAGTCGACAGAAAAAATAATCGTTAGTTGCAGCTCTAAAATCAATTAAAAGTTTTTGAAAGGGTAATGTATTTTGTTTCTCAGTAAGCATTTAATACAGTATTTTGAATCTTTAAAGCCACAATTTGGTACGAAATTATGAATTATCATTCACCTTTTAAATAAAAGTGTCATTTAGAAGCATTTTGACTCATCTATAATATCTGGCATGATAATGGGCCCTATTATCTCAATATATATATATATAAGAACAAACAAATAATATATGGAACCTCTAATTTAACAAATGTGCTAGAAAGCTTCTTTAAGAATAGGTGCTATATAGCACCAAAAAAGGTTCCTCTATGATTACGAGCCAGAGAACCACTGCTGGTGCTATATGGCACCAATTATGGTTCTACATAGCACCATATGACAAAGGTGCTATATGGCACCACTTATGGTTCTACATAGCACCTATCTTTAAAGGTGCTATATGGCACCTTTTATGGTTCTATATAGCACCATATGACAAAGGTGCTATATAGCACCTTTAAAGATAGGTGCTATATAGCACCAAAAAAGGTTCCCCTATGATTACGAGCCAAAGAACCAATTTTGGTGCCATATAGCACCTTTTTTTTAGAGTGTACAAACAACCTATATAATAACAATTAAAATATTACTTAATCTATTAATCATATAGAATGTTCATTACTTGCTGATGCAGTAGTCATTAATAAATGGTTCTTCATGAGCCATACATTAACATATAATTATTTTTGAATTAGTTTGAATTAATTAATGCATATTAGTGTAACCTTATTGTAAAGTGTTACCAAACAATCCTATCACAGTTATCAGATCATATTGGATTGTGATATATCGACAATCTTTGTAGTGCAGCTGAAAATATTTAAAGTGCCCTTTATTCTGCTCTATTAAAAGTGCCTAATTTTGTTTTACAGGTCTAATACAACAGGTTTACATGCATCCAAGATAAAAAAAAATAAAACTCTTTACATAATATAAGAATAATTTTTTTCAAAGACCCTTCTCTGACCCTCGCTCTGATTGATCAGATATCCCAGTCTGTTGTGACTGGTCTACCGCTTACAGAAACGCTCATTACCATATCTGAATTTCAGCTCAGCAATAATGGCGTTGGTGTTACCTTTGTTTGAGGGACGGTCAAAGCACACTTTGCCAATGAAGACCTGAGACGAGCTTTTGTTACAAACCTACGTTTCTTTCTTTCCGGAGACAGTAACTCTATTTGACAGACAGAATTTTTTACATTCACAAAAAGTTATATTACACACTACATCAAAGGTCATAAATGAAAAAGCATAATAGGAACACTTTAAATATAAGCTGAGTTTGAAATTTGAAATTTAACAGCATTTCAGTTAAAGTGTTTACATTTAGCAGACATCAAAATACAGTACATGCATTAATTTAAAGTTTATATTTTTTAATTGCAAATCTCCTAGATCAGTATTAGTTGGTCACTATGAGGGTATGCAATAAGAAGTCTGCATAAGAACTAATTCTTTAGTTTATTTTGTGATCTGTTGCAGTGTTAATTTTGGCATCATACTTTGACTTATTTTTCAGCTTAGTCTTTTGAATAAAATATGTTTTATAGTTAAAAAACATTTAAAACAGTATACTATAAAACAGTGAGTATATATTTGTATGTAGTTTGTGAAAATAAACAACTTTTTTGTTAGTTTTCAAAAAGCTGTTTTTCATACTTTTGTGCTGAAACGCCCGTAACCTGAATTTGTAATGTTAATATATTACAAGAATACTCTTTGTTTTGCGCCGTTACTAGGGTTAACAATTTATTTATCTCTTTCAATGTTTATGGAAAAGAAGATTAATGCCTCTACAAACCCAGTTCACTGGGTTCAGCTCGAGTGTAGAGGCTAAATCATCTGATAAAATGTACGAATCTACATGTCTATATCTCAAGGACGTTGTAATGGCTTTTCAACTCTAGTCCTGGTGTAAAATTATGATAATTACTCCTCATTAATTTGTTTACTACAACAAAGCAAACATAGTTATTCTGACGGCAACCAATAGAAATGAAGCATGAAACTCAAACCTGAGGGTCCTGCCACTGTAGGATCAATATGGATTTGTGACACTGCAGATGGGACAGCAGACTTCATCTTTTCAATTCCATTATTCAAAAAATCACACTCATCTTTAAGCAAGGTGATCTCTGCTTTTATAGTAGCAATCTTAGCTTTAAGAAAAAGAAAAGAAAAAAAAGTTAGAGGTTTCATTTATCTTTCAAAGTCTCTTCTCCAGTACCCATGTTGACTGCTTTCTCATTCTTCATAACATCAAATCTAAAAAATAATCATCGCTGGTAATGTACATTTTCATTAAATACACTTAAAGCAGCACTAGGTAACTTTTGCTCTCGGGCTCCCCCTACAGTTGGGAAACAGTATTGTCCTCTACTACTGTCGTAAACTCTGTCATCCTACATTAGGAGATGCATATAGCACATGCATTTGTTGACATGACAACTATGATAGCCCTGAACACTGCAGGAGTTCACATGCAGGTGTTCTGCTTGCGTCCCGTGTGAAATGTCTTCATCCCAGGTACAGTGGCATATGTTTCAGCATGTCATATGAATATCATTTCATGGGTTTAATTTTTTTTTTCAAACGCCAAATGATCGCGATGCTCACGTTTACAAGCCAGCGTCATTATAGTAGTCTAGTCTATTGTTTACCGTTTTACAGAATCTATATGATACTTCAATTCCATGTTTGAGTGGTAGGTAATAACCATATATCATCAATATAATATCAAGCTACCATAGATGAATCTTCAAATTTGAAAAGTCGATTTGCATTATAGCTTGAGGCAAGACAAATAAACAAATATCACAGACATGTTAGGTATTGTAACGAGTAGGAAAATAGTGTGGCCCCTTTAAGAGCGTTCGCCCCGGTTGGAGCGCCTGGAGCGCCTTTTGGCGCGTTTCATCTGTGACAAATAAAAAAACCTGAAACCACAAACAAACCAAACACTTGTGTGATCATAAATGTAATCAAAATACAACCTACCGTACTGCTGTCCTGCTCCGTACACGCGTGCACACGTGTGTGTGACGTAGGGCTGTGTGATTCAAAAATGATTAAAAAAATAAATGATTCACCGATTCAGAGTCGTAATGAATCTAGAAGCCTCTCTAAAGCTTGGAATCGAACAAACACTACCATCAAGGACATTTACTTTGGTATGGCATTTTTGTTTCATCTTATCAGAAATGTGGGTAAATCTACTGTCAAATCCTGTCTCTCCCTATTTTGGATTTTAGTCCTAGGACTGCATCTACTTCATATCTGTAGACATTCACTAAAAAAGTCCCGTTGTTCGTGTTGACACATTTTCAGGTAAGTGATTTTTAACGTGGATTTGAATGTAACACATCTACATAAACTAAATTGGTTGTTGTTAGAATAGAGTTTATGATTATCAATTTAAGTAAACGTAAACGTGCACATTTTTGTTTTGTTGGTCACACACCCCATTCTTATATGGTTAATGAGATGGCATATTGTAATTTAGAAATTGGCCAATTTGAAAGTTATGCAATGGTCTATATGAGATTTGATGATTACAATAATTAAGGTTGTCATTATTTGCATTGATTTTTCATTCATCTTCCATAGCCATGGGCAAGTTAATGGCAGAATTGGTTCACAAAATGGAGAAAGGGGGAAGGAAGCTGATTAAGTGGTTGCAGAAAAAAGGGCTACTTGCACCAAAGATGAAGTGCCCTGCTTGTAAGCATCACATGAAAATGACCAAGTCATGCACTACAAGACTTGGTTATAGGTGGTAAGTATATGTGTACATATTTTGCTTAATTGTAAAATATTGATGTCCCTTTTCATTTGATGTCTTTTTTATAATGTGTTACTGCCCAGTGCAGTTAAACAGTGTTCTGTGCATGCTACAGCAGTTCTGCCACACAATGAGAACTGTTTTACAGTTTTGTGTGTGTGTGTGTGTGTGTGTGTGTGAGAGAGAGAGAGAGAGAGAGAGAGAGAGAGAGAGAGAGAGAGAGAGAGAGAGAGAGAGAGAGAGAGAGAGAGAGAGAGAGAGAGAGAGAGAGAGAGAGAGAGAGAGAGAGAGAGAGAGAGAGAGAGAAAATGCAGAGCTTAGAAGAAGGAATTATCTTATATATTATTTTTCAAAGCAGAACAGTAAAGGGCAAAATTAAAACAAACAAAAAAATTAAAACAAACTAAAGACAGTAACTTAGACCAGGTTGGGTTTGGAGCGATCCCCCATGGCCAAGGGTTTGGTTTGAGCTGTTTCTGTAATTTCACAAAGGGCAAATCGTGATGGTTCTCCATACATTGACATTGTGGAGATTTTGAACAGTTTGCAGAGGGTCAATTTATATTATAACATGACAATGTCACAGGCCTGGGCAAAAAAACAAAGTTCTATATAGAAATTATTTTCTGGTGTGGAAAATCTTCATTGAACTGCACAAAACCAACAAATCAACCACTGAACAATTTAGGATGGGACCTTGGTAACTGGTTTGCTATATGGACCTCAGTTAATGCATGAGGAACACAACATACCCTCAGCCAACCATTACAATAAAGTTGGAAGAACACACCATTGTATGGTGTATGATTAAGATCTGTTATTAATTAAATGACTGGAATAACCAAACCTCTTCATTCCATTGAAGTAACATAATTATTGTAAATTGATGTTTGTATGCAGCATGTTAGTAAGCATATTTATCCCCTAACCCTGGTATTACTTTAGCAGCAGAGCTATAGTGTTGGGCATAACATTTTATTACCTAAGAGCAGTTGTGAAGAATGAAGACCAAGAGTCAGGAGTGCAATTAATTCAAGAAACATTTACTGAAGAATAGTTTGCAGTTTCATCAGCACTGTAAAAAAATTCAGGTCTCCAATTTAATAATTTCTAGTGACTTGTCACATCTAAATTTTTCAGTTTAATTAACAGAAATTAAATTTGGCCAACTAAAAAATGTTGATGTGACCAGTCACTAGTAATTCTTAAATCTGAATTTTTTTACAGTGAGCAGAAGCCAGCTTCAAGTCTCACAAGGAGTTTGTAGGCTGTGCTCCCTCTCTCCCAGCCCCTCGTGCAACAGTTTCTCAATACTTACACTGTTTTCAAGCTCTAGCCATGTGCTTTCTCTCAGTAAGAGGTACAGACAATATTCATCTTAATTCTTTAGGGTTTCAGTAAAAGGAAATATAAAATGAAAGACCAATAAAAAGATGAGAGAGGCCTGTAATTTTCATCATAGGTACACTTCAACTATTGGAGACAAAATGAGAAGAAGAAAAAAAGTCACATTGTAGGATTTTTAAAGAATTTATTTGCAAATTATGGTGAAAAATGAGTATTTGGTCAATAGCAAAGGTTTATCTCAATACACTCTTTGTTATATACCCTCTGTTGGCAATGACAGAGGTCAAACGTTTTCTTTAAGTATTCACAAGGTTTTCACACTGTTGTTGGTATTTTGGCCCATTCCTCCATGCAGATCTCCTCTAGAGTAGTGATGTTTTGGTGCTGTCGCTGGGCAACATGGACTTTCAACTCTCTCCAAAGATTTTCTATGGGGTTGAGATCTGGAGACTGGCTAGGCCACTCCAGGACCTTGAAATGCTTCTTACGAAGCCACTCCGTTGCCCGGCGGTGTGTTTGGGATCATTATCATGCTGAAAGACCCAGCCACGATTCATCTTTAATGCCCTTGCTGATGAGGTTTTCACTCAAAATCTCACGATACATTGCCCAATTCATTATTTCCTTTACACAGATCAGTCGTCCTGGTCCCTTCACAGAAAAACAGCCCCATCTCCACCCCCATGCTTCACAGTAGGTATGGTGTTCTTTGGATGCAGCTCAGCATTCTTTCTCCTCCAAACACGACAAGTTGAGTTTTAACCAAAAAGTTATATTTTGGTTTTATCTGTTTTCCTTCTCCCAATCCTCTTCTGGATCATCCAAATGCTTTCTAGCAAACTTCAAACGGGCCTGGACATGTAATGGCGTAAGCAGGGGGACACGTCTGGCACTGCAGGCGTAGTGTGTTACTGATGGTAGCCTTTGTTACTTTGGTCCCAGCTCTCTGCAGGTCATTCACTAGGTCCCCCCGTGTGGTTCTGGGATTTTTGCTCACCGTTCTTGTGATCATTTTGAGCCCACGGGGTGAGATCTTGTATGGAGCCCCAGATCGAGGGAGATTATCAGTGGTCTTTGTGAAGGAAATTTTACATTTCGATATGTTTTTGACTCTTAGATGTGTTTTTTACTATTAGAAGTGTTCATTTTACTTAGAAATATAATCATATAATCATTATTAAAGATATGTAACCAAGCTTTTAGAAATGCATAAGATAGAGCAAGCTTGCAAGCAAGCTTGCAGGAACAAAATGTTCTGGGTGATAGAAAACTCAGTAGCAAGGAAACTGTGTAGTGCAAAAGGTCAGCAGTGACCTATTGTACTTTAAGTGTGAAAAGTATGTGCGTAGGTTCGATCAAATTAGCGATAGGCAGAATGTGTGAAAATGATGTAGCTTAAAAACAGGAACTTCTGTAGAAGTGGATATTGTGCTGACACGTTAGAATTTACAACAGACAAGGGGTCTTGAATAAAGATGTTTCCTTTTAAGGCAAACAAAGATTGGGTGTAACCGACCCAGGATGTGTGAGAGGTATATAATGATGTCGAGGAGAGCTAACTTTGCCCTTCTCATGACAGACATTCTCTGTATGTGAACTGCCAATTTCTTGCAAGAAATAAAATCATGTTTGATACTTTGACTTTTCAAAGGTTTGAATTTGTATTCCTTCCTCCTCATTTTTCGAATATAATTATTTCCACAACATCTTGTATGTCTTCCATTTTCTAATAATTGCTCCCACAGTTATTTCTTCACACCGAGCTGCTTACCTATTGCAGATTCAGTCTTCCCAGCCTGGTGCAGGTCTACCATTTTGTTTCTGGTGTCCTTTGACAGCTCTTTGTTCTTGACCAAAGTCTGACTGTTTGAGGTTGTGGACAGGTGTCTTTTATACTGATAACAAGTTCAAACAGGTTCCATTAATACAGGTAATGAGTGGAGAACAGAGGAGCCTCTTAAAGAAGAAGTTACAGGTCTGTGAGAGCCAGAAATCTTGCTTGTTTGTAGGTGACTAAATACTTATTTTTCACCATAATTTGCAAATAAATTAATTAAAAATCCTAAAATGTGATTTTCTGGATTTTTTTTCTCATTCTGTCTCTCATAGTTGAAGTGTACCTATGATGAAAATTACAGGCCTCTCTCATCTTTTTAAGTGGGAGAACTTGCACAATTGGTGGCTGACTAAATACTTTTTGGATTTCAGAATCACCCCATTCAATAATAAAAACAATTTAAAAAAAATGTACTGACATTTTTATGCATGTGTGTCAGACAGCACAGTGTTAGGGACAGAGAGTTGTCAGTGAAACCTTAGTTCCCTAGTCTACAGGGAAATATTGCTCAGATTTTGTACCTATGTGACTAAACATTGTGTGACACTATCTGTGTAGATCAGGGGTTTTCAAACTGGGGTCCGGGGACCCCCAGGGGGCCGCAAAGAAAAGTCTAGAGAAAAAACTAAATAAATAAATAAGATTAAAATAAATAAATAAATTATTGTAAATAAATAAGTAAATGAGGTTAAAATAAATATATGTGGAAAAGCCTAAAGTAAATCTGTGAATATAATAATAATAATAATAATAAAATTCATAAATAATAA
The DNA here is from genome assembly GCA_023566225.1 of Romanogobio albipinnatus. Taxonomy (NCBI): domain Eukaryota; kingdom Metazoa; phylum Chordata; class Actinopteri; order Cypriniformes; family Gobionidae; genus Romanogobio; species Romanogobio albipinnatus. The sequence goes on along the minus strand of CM042248.1, from coordinate 15,107,208 downwards.
AAGAAAAAACATACATTAAATTAAGTATAAATAAATAAATTAGATAAAACGAAATACATTAATAAGTGATTAATGTTAAGTTAACATATAATAAAATGTAAAAAATGAATAAATTAGATGCAAATGAATTAATACATTTTTTTAGTAGTCTATTAAATTACCGATTAATATAAATGAATAAAAATTGATGCAATTAACAGTATATTCTTATAGTGAATAGAAAAGATATATAATAAAGTAACTTAATAGAAACTAATGTAAGCTATATAATAGTATTTTTTTTAGTGTATTAATTGAGTGTTAATAAAAGAAAGATGTCTTTTAAATGTCGGGATGGGGTCACTCACACGAGGATGTTCATATTTGGGGGTCTGTAGCATCTACAAGTTTGAAAATCCGTGGTATAGATCATGACTTATTCATTTTATTGTTTGGAATTTAAATTGTGGGTTTTCACAATAATTTTAACAACAGATTTCACAGACATAGAAAGAGGATGTTGATTTTTTATGAATACATACTCAACATATTGTCAGCTCATACAAGGATAGCTTACTTATGTTTGATATAAACATACAAACTCAGTGTATCATAGGTAAGGTTTATCTAACTTTTGTGCATTATCAAATGTCTTTTTTTCTTTTCTTTTTCTTGTACATTTTGTTTCTTTCCACAGGAGATGTAGAAGAAGATGCCATGGGGACATTTCAAGAACAATTAGGAAGGGTTCAGTCTTTGAGGGTTCACACATGGAACTTTCAGCCTGGCTCAAGATAATGCAAAAGTCAGTTTATTAATTAATTTATTTATTTGAATATATTGTAGTTAAATGTATAATTTTATCATTTGTATGTTAAATTATTAGTTCTATTTTCACGTTTAGAGAATTTTAGTTTTTAGCAACCCTCTGACACATGGCACATTCATGAAATATTTGTTTAATTTTGGATACATTGTATAATGTGTTGTCATTTTATTTGTTTATTTAAAAAAAAATGAGTGAAGGTGTGACTATCTTATGTATGGTTTAACACTATTCATTTTGAATTATAAGTTTTGCTCAAGGTCTCAGGAAAAGACATCTGGACATGATTGAGGAAAGGGTTTGTGGAAGTAGTGCATCAATTACAAAGGTGTATGATACTCTTCGCCACTGCTGCATCACTGCCATTCAGCGACTAAAGAGGAGAAAAAAGATGCGAATTGGTGGTAGACATGCTTTTGTTGTCATTGATGAAAGCAAATTCCGCCACAAAAGAAAGGTACAACACTGCATGCCAGATGATATTGACAAGCAAGATAAAAATATATTTTTATGTCATCATCGTCAAAGTATGAATAGTAACATGTCTTTATCATTTTGATTTAACTATTTGTAGTACAACCGTGGACGATTTGGGAGAACCTGGAGAAGAAAACATTCATGGGTCTTTGGAATGCTGGAGGTGAGGGCCACACGTCGTAGACCAGTATTGAAGTTGGTCAAACACCGTTCCAGAAGGCATCTGCTACCATACATACAAAAGTATGTAAGAACTGGAAGTCAAATTCTGAGCGATTGCTGGAGGGCATACAACACCGTGCAGCAGCAGGGTTACATTCATTACCAGGTGAACCACAGACGCTTCTTTGTCCATCCACAATCGGGTGCCCATGGAGCGTGCATGGCGCACATATAAAGAAAATATATATCGTTACAGGGGAAACCTCACCAAACGTTCATTACAAGGGAATCTTTGTCTCATTGAATGGAACTATTGGCTTGGGAAGGATCACAGACATGGACCCATTGGCCGCTTATATACATTAAAAGTATATATAAAAGTATATACATTTAAATGAAACAAAACGGAAAAAAAAACTGTACAAAACTCTACTCAATCCAGTTCAAATGTTCACTGATTTTGTATTATTTTTATTGTTATTATTTTATTATTGTTCTTTATTTTAATGTTATAATATTTTGTCATTTTCTTTTAAAATTTTAAAATGCAATTGACATAAAAGGTGTGTAAAGATCAGAAATGACTTGAGTTTAATTTATTAAATCATACAAACCTTCCACATGAAATGGGAATCATGCCATTTGTGATGTCTATACTTGTTTAAAAATATGTGAATACTGCATTCACATACTAAATTAATAAAGTACCTGTGTCTTACACTGGTACACTGATAGAAATGATGAAAAGGCACAAGATATGTTAAACCAAGTCTTTAGACCACGCTTTGGTCTGTTTTTATAGATTGTAGTCAAAGGGGAGTTACTTTTTAATACTTATGGTCAAATAAAATAAATAAGTAATTGTGTTGGTGGAAACTTGGTTTAAACTTTTATACCTTTTAATCATTTAGGTATTTTTTTTTTTTTTAGGTGTTTTTTACCTTGCAGGAAATTTGTTTGCTTTTGTTATCTATACGTTTTTCTTCGTAACACGTCCACCATGCTCAATTCGTAGTAGTAGCATTGTAGTTTTTTAAACAGTTATTGTCATATAAAAATAATAGTTATAAGTCAAAAACGAATTTGTTTGCCCCCTGGTGGGCATTATTTTTTATTTCATTTTGCATTTCAGAACAGGTCTATGGAGACGACAAAAAACATAATTGCATTGCTGCGTGAGTCACAGATTCGTGGGGCAGGCCTAAAAGTTGTGGGCGAACGTGTATGGGAAAATAACGAGGAGGGAAACGATCTGAGTTTTCTAGTCAGAGTAAGTATTCCCGGAGTTGGTGGTGAGGCCGTGATCCCAGTACTTCGACCCACAGATATAGAAGCATTGAAAGCAGGTAAGACGTTATTTCTAGACAGAACTTGTGTTTTTATGTGCTCTGTAATTTCGCTCGATGAGAAAAATGTATGTCATAAAATATACTTATAAATAATATATACTTTTAAAAAATTAAGATAGAAGTTAGCTAAGTAAGTTGTGTTATTGCAGCAAAAGCACTTCGTGAGGCCCTGCTGGTTGACGACAATCGGTGAGTAAAATGTTTGTTAGACTTAGCATTTCTTCACATAAAGCACTGTTGGATGGTGTTAAAAGAGGTAACTTTAACAACAGATGAAAATATACTGCTGTTTATATATTTTATTTTTAAATTTATTTTATTTTAATGACTAATTAGTTGTAGGCTAGCTAGCTATGATTAGGGCTGCACGATTATGACAAACATCATAATTGTTGATTATTCCCTTGAAATTGTAATTATGATTATTAATTACGATTATCACAATTTACATTGAATGATGTTTTGAATACCTTTATAACATTGTTTGAAACAATATATTATGCTATATATTTTTTTATGAAAGGGAGCTGAAAACACTTTTCTAAGCTAAGAAACGATTGGTTTGATTTATTTTTAAATAAAAAAGTAAAGTACCGAATGTTATACTAAAACTAAAATTAAAACAGTGAAAAAAAAAAAAACCTAACCTGTAGAAAGGTAAAAACACAGAGTGATGTAAGTGTATTTTTTTTTTTTTGGTTGTAATTACGCCTTTGAATTATTACGTAATTGTGGCATCCGTAATAGTAATCACGATGTAATGATGTAATCACATCACACGTAATAGTAATCACGTAATAGTAATCACGATTAGAAATTTGTTTAATTGTGCAGCCCTAATACATGTTGTTGTAGAAGACCTTGTTATGTTAAGAGTAGTGCTGGAAAAAAATGAATTGTGATTAATCGCATCCAACATAAAAGTTTGTGTTTACATAATATGTGTGTATACATGCATGTATATATTTAAGAAATATTTGCATGCATATACTGTATATATTATTTATCTTATGTATAAATATAATTTTTTATTAAAAAAATATATTTTTCTTAAATATATACATGCATGTGTGTGTGTGTATGTGTGTATATATATATATATATATATATATATATATATATATATATATATATATATATATATATATATATATATATATATATATATATATATATATATATATATAGGCGGATCTTTTGTGACGTCATTGTTTATGTTTGTCGCGTTGCATCATGGGAGTCGTGTGGCAAGAAACACCGGTAGATACCTGTAATTCGATTGTTTTGCACGTTTGGAGGAGGATTTAGAGAAAAAGATGGTTCACTCTTAGCCTGGTTAAAACCAGACCATTCTCAGTAGTAACTGAGTTATGGTCTGGCAAAGCTTCATAGACAAATCATTTCCAAAGGGGCGTCACCAACGGGCGTTGCTCAAATACCTCTCGGTGCAATTGGATAGACCTAAAACCAATCAGAGCGACGAAGGAGATGACGTATGCAGAGCGACGGAGAAACTTTGTATGCTGCGTTCCACAGTTTTAGACACGTACTTGCAAACTTCCCTAAGCACTTCCCCTCGGGGGAATCCCCGCCGCCATTTAGTTAATGGTCCGCCTACTCTGCTAATGGACAAGCAGCGTTCTTGACAGTATCACTCAGTATATATTTGTATATTTTAGGCTACAATAAAACGAAATATAAGATAAAACACCACTCTACCTCTTTTAATTTTCATTAAAAAAAAGAAACATATTATATATATTATCTTCAATGCATGTTTATAACAAAACGAAATATAAAAAACCCAGCCTCTTTTCGTTTACATTTAAAAAAGAAAAAACACACACACACATTAATGTGTGCATAATATAGGCTATGATTATCACTGTAATAAATTAAATATGACATAAAACACAACCCAGTCTCTTTTTGGTAAATGTCAGTTTATGTGTGATCAATAGCAATTATAAAAGTATAAGTAAAAGGTATAAGAAGCTATACAATAAATAAAGCAATTCAGTCAAACAAAGTCAGCGCTAGGAGACTACAAGTTTAATAGCTTAAAAATATAAAGTTATGAAACTTCACTTTGCCCTCAGACAAAACGATCTGTCAGGGAACAAATTATAGATTAATGAGAGCAAAGATCATCCGTTAGATCTACACGAATCATATCTGATGTTTAACCACTACAGAGACATCAGAGCCAGACGTCAGACGGCTGAAGGACTGGCCGAGGAAAGGCGCCTCTCGTGGAGTTAATGAGTGATTGAACGCCGCTGATCCACTGGAGCTCACAACTCCGAAAACGGCAGATATAATTTTCAAAAAGGTGCTCTCTTTATAAATAAACCACAGATTTGAGCTTTAAACAACTACCGATTTCTAGGCATTAGAAATGGGTTTGAATGGACTCTTTGCCAGACTACTTGCAGAGCAAATCTAAATTTGCCGGAAGTTGTCTGGGTTTTCCCAGGCTAGTTCACTCTTGCTGTGTGGTCGATAGTGATGGCCAAATGAGGCTTTCTGAACCACTGAGGCTTTCCAGCCCATTGGTTCACCAAAGGTTCATTTACCCGAAGCCTCATGAAACAGTGTGCTCCCTAGTGACACCTGCTGTGCAAAGCAATGTATTGCACACAAATCTATTCATCCTGAGCAACCAAATTGTCATAGTGTGGGCACCCCCTTTTTCTATTGCCTGTGTATTAAATAAAGTATTTTACTCTGCTTGTATTAACCTATGCACACACAACTCACACAAACACACAACTTTGTGTTCAACTATTCAGTAGTTATTTGGGTTAGTGATGACAGTGAATGCCCCAAATGATTGTAAAGAAATTATTGTGAGTGCAGTGCTGATTGGGAGTGCAATAGTGTAGTGCTTATGGGATTAGGAGTGCAATAGTGCAGTGCTTATGGAACTGGGAGTGCAAAAGTGCAGTGCTTATGGAACTGGGAGTGCAATAGTGCAGTGCTTATGGGACTGGAATTGTAGAACAGCAAACTGCAACAGGGATGGGAAAAGTGTTTACTGGTTTTTATTTAGAAACAACTATTTTTTAACAGTATTTGGACTGAGACGGTTTCTCTTTTTGGAAACCACCTCTCCAGCCTTAGAAAACACCCTTTCACAGGGCACCGATGATGCTGGACAACATAAGAACGTCAGTACCAGCTTGTATAAATTTGGATATATAATAATAATAATAATATTATATATATATATATATATATATATATATATATATATATATATATATATATATATATATATATATATATATATATATATATATATATATATATATATATATGTAGCCCCTGCCCCTGCTACAGCTACTGCACCTGCCCGTCCTCATAACTACAGTAAGTTACAGTGTTGTACATGTGCTTTTAAATAATTGTATTTAGAATTTTCCCTAATGTGCTTTGGTATAGGTCATGGACCTTATTATATAATTAAAAATATTAAAATACATGTAGAATTTGTTTAAAAAAAATTTATTTAGAGACACTTAAAGTATATTTTAAGTTTTTTTTTGTTTTTTAGAGAAACCAACAAAGAAGAGAAGGATGACATCCTCCTCCTCAACCTCTTCAACCTCCTCTTCATCGTCATCCTCCTCATCATCATCTTCCTCATCTTACTCTGAGGCAGATAAGAAGAAGAAAAAGAAGAAGAGGATGAATAAGAAAACAAATGAAAGATCTTTTGGGAGGAGAAGTAAGTTGAAAATATAAAATAATATATTTAAATATAAACCCTTCAGCAGTATCAGAAAATTAACTACTTAGCTCATACAGGCAACTTATTAACCTATATTCTGCAAATTGGTCATGATTTCAGTGTGTGTTTTTTGTAACTGAAAAATTGTCATGCAATAATTTCTCACTGTAGTTTTTACACATTTATGCTATTCTCAGTGTTCCAGAATATTTTAAAGTATCACAGTAAAAACTCACCAAGTTGAGTCAAATCACCTTCATTGCACTTTTTACAATATAAATTGTTTCAAAGTTGCTTTACAGTGATAACAGGAAAATAATGCAACAAATATTGTTTTGGCTGTACAGCAGCTCTAAAAAAAGTAATTGTCCAGCTCAAGAAAGTTTTTGATTGACTCATTTCCTTCGTGTTCCTTTGAATGAGTTCTGGCTGTTCATTCACATGGCAATGGCGTTTGGTCCCCTGAGAGCGCAAACTTTGAAATAGGTTTTGAAAAAGATACTGTTATCATCTCTGTGTAAACTTCAAAAATGTGTATCTGTGATATTACGTCATTTGGAATGAATTCATTTAGATTTATGATTCTGAACGTACTGTTTGTATGAACGCTACATAAAGTAATCGGATTGATGTGCGTGTTATGTTGCATTACAAATTAAATTTCATTTGGATCGAGGCCAGTCGGCTCATTAGCATTAAAAGTGTATTTGTTAAATGTAACAAGTAATTATGTTTCTGATTTGTCTCAGTCGTTACACAATTATGATATAAATTTGTATGGACTCCATTATGTTATACAGTTATCAAACAACAAAACAGTGCAGAAGAGCTGATAACAGAAGTAATAATAACCAGAAATGTCTCTCTTTGTAGTGACAACCCCGGAGCAGGTTACTCACCGATACCTGCAAATTCTTCGGACCTACACTAAAATGAAAAGTGTTCCTGAAACACTAAAAAGGCACAAGGTTGACAAAACAACCTTGGCCTTGTCAGCCATCATTGCAGAGGTATGTGTAAGTAAACATGTAATGATAATTGTACAAATTCTTTTGCAGCTTGCTGTCGTGTATAAGTGAGTGACCACTTCCAATTACACTGCAGTGGTGATATTTGTTACACTAAGTAAAAACTAATACAGTCTAAACAAACAGTCCTGGAATAAATACTCCTTCATGAAGGGGATAATGTTTAGTTTTTGTTATGTTGATTTAGCTGACATTTTTGCAAAATATTTGAATTATAGTTATGCTAAAAGGTTTTCCTATTGTTTTTGTCCACCCTATTTCATTGTTATTTCACATTACAGCAACATCCATATTTACTGCAGTACAGTTTAACAGCAGCATAAACTACAGCCACATGTGAATCAACACCTTTCTAAAATTCTGAAATAAAATGTATAGTAGCACCTTCACGAAGGAGGAATTTATTGCAGTACTGTTTATTTAAGCCACTTTTTCACTGCATAGTACCACAACAACTTGCCTCAAATCAACTCGCTTTACTTTTCTTGGTGTGTTTTTCCACTGTAGTCAGCGGCACCGTCTCAATGTAGGTGGTCTTACAAGCAATCGACATTGTTGCGACACCTCTAATGGACATGATGTGGGATGAATCTACTATTAAACTGCATTATTTTTTCATCTGGGTGTACAAAGTAAACCATATCAAGTCCACATATAAATAGAGGTACAGATTATGAAAAACGCATTATTAGACAAATGTACAAAACTAGCTAATAATAATGTATAACAAATTATATTAAAATTAATTATTTTAATGTCAATGTTTTATTGGGTTTTATTTTCATTAAGTATTAAACACATGGATATAATAGGTGTGTTTAAATAAACAAAAAATGTTGTCAAGAATCCTGTAAAACCTTAATGCTGTGTAATAATAATGTGAGAATTTATTTAATTCAAATATTGATTAAAATGTGCTCTGACTGATAGGGAGTTGCGCAACAGGAGAAACCCAAGGACATCTCATTGCTAGAACACATCAAACACAAACACTCTTACGCTATTGCGGACTCATCAAGTAAAAAAAAGGCTTAACAATGGTGAGAGGAACATCTGTGTTCATGAAACAAGGGGTCACCTTCATCTGTGATCTGTAGTATTTACACGTCTGTAATGTCTAGTGTTTTGGTTTTGTGTCATGTTCATGTTTCATGTTCTTATTTTATTATGTTCAATGTCATGTTTCCTGTTGTCATGTGATTCCATTGTGATTCACATTCCTCATGTGATCCTGCCATGTACACAGGTGTCCCTTGTCTTATCATCAGTAGTCTGTGTATTTTAGCCCTTATGTTTGCCATGCGTCTTTGTCTAGCTTTGTAAATGTAACCCGCTATTGGTGAGTGTTCAATGTTATGGTCAAGTCTGTCAATGTCCTGTCAAGTCAAGTCAAGTCAAGTCAAGTCAAGTTCTAGTGGTTTGTTCATCATCTGTTAATTTTTATCATTAAAATGCACTGGGGTTCATCTTTAATAAGCTTGCCTCCAGTGGATTCCCTCTGTTACATCACATTTAGTATCACCCCTGCTCGCTTTGACAGAGGTGGTACAAAGAATTTACCAAGTTCCAGGTACTGTCCACAATAAGAAAAACAAGTCGAGTTGAGTCTTACTTTGAGCTTGGTGTACCTAATAACTGACTATAACCAGGGGTTAAGTAGGGTTTGAGCCCAAACAGAGCTGATGCTGCCTCCTCACTCTCAAATGTTCTGTGTTTGGACATTATTTTGAAGTTCTTGTTTCTTAGTTTTGCAGTCCTTTTTGTGTGTTATTTTTCCATCATTGACTCCCCTGGTGATCCTTGTTTCCTTGTTAACCCTTGTGTATTTAAGCCATGGCTTCCCTTTGTTCCATTGTCATTTGTTGTTTTTACATCACGTTCATATTTTGTTTCCATAATGCGAATATACTACCTGTCAGGGTTCTGTCACTTCTGTCTATTTTATTCATGGTTTTGTGACAGAGCCCTGACACTCCTGTATTGTTTGTCTTGTCTTGTGTGAGCGCGCAGCTTTGAGCATGCTCAAGCTGCGTGCTCTTCTGTCCTTGTGTTTTGTGTGCGGGCGTGGTGTTCGGATCCCAGCACTTCGGTCTAGTTTGGGTTTCAGTTTTGTGTTGGGCTTCGGACATTCATGCTCCACGTGTTTGTTTTGTCATGTGAGCGTGTGCTCTTCTGTCTGTGTGTTCTGTGTAGCACACGGTTCATGTTTTCATCGGCCGTGTGCTTTCATGTTTTGTCTTATGTTGTGTAGCACGTGGTTGGTGTATTTTCACTGGCTACGTGCTACGTCATGTTTTGTGTGAACATGCAGCTGATGAGTTCTCATTAGCTGCATGTTCATGTCATGTTTGGTGTGAGCACATGTCTTGTTAAGTGTTTCTTTGTGCCATGTGCTCGTGTCCATTGTCTAACCCCGCCCACCTTGTTTCCTGATTATTGGTTCATTTGCCCCACCTGTCTTCCCTCGTTACCCTCTTTTGTTTGTTCCCTATTTAATCTCCTTGTGTTTGCAGTCCAGTGCGGAATCGTCGTCGAATGTACCTCTTGTTTCCCTGCTCCCGTCAAGTCATGCCAAGCCAAGTAAAGTCAAGTCAAGTCTGTTTTTCCCCCTCGGGGTAGTTTTGTTTTGTCTTGTTTTTTTGTTTTATTATCATTAAAAAGCCCTTTCCTCTGCATCCTTGAGTCCTCGCTCCTTTCCCTTCACCAACCCTGACACTACCGGGTTTCTACTGATACAAAGCTTAATACTAATTGTAATAAAAATTACGCTGACATTTAAATGGCACCTGCTGTATATTTTATCATCTGATACACCATAAAACAATCTATTATTGTACTAGTGCAAGACATTTTTTTAGACATTGTTTTAAATATATATATTTCTCTCTGATTACAGGTGACGATTGCATCAGAGGGGGAAGACATTACACTGCCTCCCTATACTGCAGGGACAACCCTGAAGTCCTACGCAAATGAAATGTGGCGATTGGTTTCATCCTGCCCCCAGCTGAGGTCAAAAATAGACCAAATGAAGGCGGCAAACAAGCTATTGCCTCTTAAAAACAAATTTCGCATTTAAATTTTTCTAAAAAATGTTCTTTTGTTTGTTTGTTTGTTTTGAATGTCTTTCTTTATTTGTTCTTTTTACAGTTTATTATTTTAAAATTGTTAGTATTTAATGTGTTCTGGTTCTATTAAATACTTTTTTTTTTAAATAAACTTTTATTGGGTTAAAATAAGGTATTTTTACTGTGCTTTTACAATTTGTAATTCAGTTAATTGTTGATAACTTTTTCTGTAGTCAGGTTTATCTGTTCCAACATTATTAATATGGTTTAGTGTTGCACTTACCCTGTAACTATGTGTAACAAGAGGGTAACAAGCACCACTTTAATTTACAGCCCGCAGATGATGTAGTTACCCTGTAACTATGTGTAACAAGAGGGTAACAAGCACCACTTTAATTTACAGCCCGCCGATGATGTAGTTAACCTGTAACTATGTGTAACAAGAGGGTAACAAGCACCACTTTAATTTACAGCCCGCCGATGATGTAGTTAACCTGTAACTATGTGTAACAAGAGGGTAACAAGCACCACTTTAATTTACAGCCCGCAGATGATGTAGTTACCCTGTAACTATGTGTAACAAGAGGGTAACAAGCACCACTTTAATTTACAGCCCTCCGATGATGTAGTTAACCTGTAACTATGTGTAACAAGAGGGTAACAAGCACCACTTTAATTTACAGCCCGCCGATGATGTAGTTAACCTGTAACTATGTGTAACAAGAGGGTAACAAGCACCACTTTAATTTACAGCCCGCAGATGATGTAGTTAACCTGTAACTATGTGTAACAAGAGGGTAACAAGCACCACTTTAATTTACAGCCCGCAGATGATGTAGTTACCCTGTAACTATGTGTAACAAGAGGGTAACAAGCACCACTTTAATTTACAGCCCGCAGATGATGTAGTTACCCTGTAACTATGTGTAACAAGAGGGTAACAAGCACCACTTTAATTTACAGCCCGCCGATGATGTAGTTACCCTGTAACTATGTGTAACAAGGGGGTAACAAGCACCACTTTAATTTACAGCCCGCAGATGATGTAGTTACCCTGTAACTATGTGTAACAAGAGGGTAACAAGCACCACTTTAATTTACAGCCCGCCGATGATGTAGTTAACCTGTAACTATGTGTAACAAGAGGGTAACAAGCACCACTTTAATTTACAGCCCGCAGATGATGTAGTTACCCTGTAACTATGTGTAACAAGGGGGTAACAAGCACCACTTTAATTTACAGCCCGCAGATGATGTAGTTACCCTGTAACTATGTGTAACAAGAGGGTAACAAGCACCACTTTAATTTACAGCCCGCAGATGATGTAGTTACCCTGTAACTATGTGTAACAAGGGGGTAACAAGCACCACTTTAATTTACAGCCCGCCGATGATGTAGTTAACCTGTAACTATGTGTAACAAGAGGGTAACAAGCACCACTTTAATTTACAGCCCGCCGATGATGTAGTTACCCTGTAACTATGTGTAACAAGGGGGTAACAAGCACCACTTTAATTTACAGCCCGCAGATGATGTAGTTACCCTGTAACTATGTGTAACAAGAGGGTAACAAGCACCACTTTAATTTACAGCCCGCAGATGATGTAGTTAACCTGTAACTATGTGTAACAAGAGGGTGTATTTGCCAGTAATTAATTAATTTAGTTTTACTTGCCTTGAAACATGGAAGTCCATCTAAGTCAGATGCACTTGTCTATCAAAACATATAAATTATAGGCTACTGTATAAGTAGTAAAATGCAAGTGTGTTTTATCATGTTATATTAATATTTTATTTTCTGGGATTAACTGGAAAGAGGTAAGCTTATTTTCCATTACATTGCACCTTGATGGACTCCAATACAATTCAAACAGAATAGCAGACCAATTATCTGTAACACTCAGGTAAGTATCCTTGATTTAAATTTCTAAATAAAATCATAGCAAATACCTACATCATGTCCTTATTTATTGTATGACATATTACTACAAAAAAAGTTATGTAGTGTATGTTAGTTCTAAATTGCTCCCAAATGATTGTTTAGCACGTATATCTCCATGTCAAATCACATTTATTTATAGTGTTTTATACTATAGGCTACAGATAGTTTGAAAGCAGCTTCACAAAAACAAGCAAAAATAACAGTAATGTTTACAAATGTTTTGTGTTCTCATCTGATAGTGTCAACGTGCGTGTCCTATAGTAATAAGTAATTGCTCTGTTGTTTAGCATTTTACCCTCATCCATACATACCACTTAATATTACAATAATTAGCCCTTAGTTATAAAATAATTACAGTATAACTATTTGTAATTTTCCATGTTGTTATCCCTTTATTCCCCAAACTTGACCTGTTGTTCCCCTATACCTACACATACATACTTTTTAGTTACACTATAATTACCAAAAAATAACCCTGTAAATTTGATTTACTTACGCAGTACTTTGCGGGCTGTAATCTAAAGCGTTACCGAATTTTATTTAATTTTTAACAACCCTTTTATTTACTACACAACAACATTAGATAAAAAAACACCATCGAATAAAACAAAACACAAAATTCACATATAATTAGGCCTATTCAAATGACTCAAATTCCTCAACAAAGTGCAATACGTCATTTTCAATCCAGCACAACATTCTTTCTACACTCCAAATCTCTTCAAAGTTTTCCATTTTTTTCATTTGAGAGTAGAAAATAAAATCATGCTTTATCCTTGCTTTTATAAGCTCATTAAACAACCATTTAAAATTTTTACTATTGCCATAAGCAATTTTATATTTCCTACTAATATAAACTGCCATTTTGGCTTGACCTAAGATGAAATTTAACAACCGTCCTTTCTTCTTTTTTTCTTTACAATACTTAAAACTAAAAATAAACACAATCATTGTAAACATTTCATTAATAAATAAAATTTACAATAAAACAAACAAAGGTCTTAGTCTCTCACAGTGCATAAAACAATGAAATATAATTTCTCTTTCATCACAAAAAGAACATGTATCTTGCACATTTGGGTTCAACACTGAGATAAAAGCATTTATAGCAACAATTCCATGTCAAATGCGCCATTGAAGAACACCCACATTTTTTGTCAATGTTGGTTTGTAACAAGAGCCCTAAAAAGGTTTGACTTCAAAAACAACACTTAAATGATTTCTGGATTGTGTATACGTTTTAATTTCTCTTTATTTATCACCTTGACACAAACTTTATATATAAACTCTTCCCTCCTATTGTATCAAACATGATGTCTCTCAAATCCTCAGAGTTTATTAAAACATTTTCATTTTCTATTACACTTTTAGAGATCACCATACAAGGAAAATTATCTGTTTTATCAGGAAGCGCCATACTTGACAAAAAGTTCCAGTCTTCTTAAATCAAATTTTCTCTGCAGTTTTTTTTATAAAAATTTGACTTTCCTTGTTGATTCTCTGTGCAAGTGCACCAGCATTGTCCAACGCGATCCTAGCCACTTCTATTAAGTTTTTTGTTAAAAGTTGCATCAACCATAAAGTTGTATCTCCACATAAATCCAGTCGAGCACCATTAACCAAAGGTTCTCTAGAAGCCAATACAGTGACTATAATGACAATGATCTTTTAACCTGTATGATACACCATGCTTTTCTTACACTCTCATAAAATGAATAAATAAACTTCAAATTAAAACTCCGACAATCTGTCCAAAATATATTTCTTCTAAAACTCCACCCTCCAAACTTGCTTAAAAGGCAACAGACTGGTCCAAACCATTATATACTAGGACTGTATAAAAACCTTTGAACGAACTGAAGCCTAAAGGCTACTTTACAGCTTATGAGGTCAACAACTCCTTGACCACCTTCTTCCTTTGGATCCCAAAATAATTTGGTCAACTTAACCTGTATTTTTCCCAAAATCCCTTCAGGAGGTTCTAAAACTGCTAATCTGTGCCATAATGAGAAGGCTACTATATTATTAATAATCAATGCTCTCCCTCTAAACAACATTTTGGGTAAAAGCCATTTACACATTCCTGTATAATCAAAATGGCGGCGCGCATAGACGCAGCATTTTTGGCTCTCTGATACGGTGTTGTTTGATTGTGTATGCAGTGTGTGTGTAGACATGTTTTCAAGCAAGACATATAGTCACTCGACTTTGCTTAATATCAGCCTACGGTGTCAGATTAATGTTATGAGCTCATTCCATCATGCTCATAACATCCCGCCGGACATAACAAGGCCACTGGCATCTGCTTGGATTGTTTTCGGGCCAGGGAGGCGACGCAGGCGGCGTCGGGAGAGACGGCAGAAGAGGAGCTGCCGGGGAGGTCTACAGGCCCAACTGAAAAAGCGACCACACAAGCCATCGGTACCAAGCATCTTTCTCACCAACGCTAGATCCGTCGTGCCCAAAATGGACGGACTGGATGTACTTATCGCTGGGAATTCCACCATCCGCGACTGTTGTGTGATGATAATAACTGAGACTTGGTTACACCCACTGATCCCGGACACAGCGGTACAGCTAGTAGAGTGCTCCATGCATCGATTGGACAGGAACATCGACTTCGGTAAGAACAGAGAGGGGGGGGGGGGGGGGGGGTCTGTGTATGTACGTCAACATTGGCTGGTGTAAGAACTGTGAGACCATATACACCCACTGCTGTCCGAACATGGAAGCACTGACGGTATTGTGTAGCCGTGAGAGTTCTCGGTAGTGCTCATTACTGCTGTGTACATACCACCAGATGCTAACGCTAGCATAGCTCTCGCGCTGTTACATGACTTGATGAATAGACAGCAACAGGCTCCTGAAGGAGTGCATATAGTTGCCGGAGATTTTAACCAAGTGTGTTTAAAGACTGTGCTCCCTAAATTGGTACAGTATGTACAGTGTGCCACCAGGGAAAAGAACACGATGGGACCATGTTTATTCCAACCTAAAACACACATATAGAGCAGTGCCCATGCCACATCTGGGCCTGTCTGACCATCTCTCACTGCTTTTACTCCCAGCATATGATATCAACAATTTATACCCTGGGAATGGCAATAGGCAAGCCGTTTTGACTTTTAATCAATCGCAGGATATGTATTTGTGATATCAACAATTCAATTTTCACTAGTTAAAATGTTCATTCTTGATATCAGGAATTATATTTCCACTAGTAACAATGACACTTTTTGATATCAGACATTACATTTCCACTAGTAACAACATTAATTCTTGATATCAACAATTACATTTTCACTAGTTAAAATGCTAATTTTTGATATAAAGAATTTAGTTTCCACTAGTCAAAACTCTAATTGTTGATATCAGTAATTGTATTTTCACTAGTGAAATGTCACCATAGGCGGCCATTCAATTGTTGATATCAAGTCAAGTCAAGTCAACTTTATTTATATAGCGCTTTTAACAATGTGGATTGTTCCAAAGCAGCTTTACAGTGTTAAACAGGAAAATAATGCAGCATAATTTTATTAAGCTGTATAGTCATTTGATGTCATCAGTTTAAATTTCCATACGGTGACAGTGTGGGCTTTAGATCAACAATTAGATCAGTAATATATGGTTCATTATTATATGGTTCATTTAGTTTATTAATTAGATTTATTTAGATGTTTAGTTGAAAAATTTTAGTGTCCCCAACTGAGCACGCCAAGCCAGAGGCAACAGTGGCAAGGAAACCAAAACCCCATTGGGTGACCTAATGGAGAAAAATAAACCTTGGGAGAAACCAGGCTCAGTCGGGGTGCCAGTTCTCCTCTGGCCAATTAACAAACAGTGTATTATTATTATTATTATTATTATTATTCTGGCAGCTTTACAGGTCAGAGGTCATAATAGATCGGAATATTCGAAGGACCGGAAGCAACACACTGGAGACGGGTTTATTGTGGATGAAATATCGATTTAAGTATTATTTAATTGTAATATTTGAACAATCGGAGTCAACACGCTGAAGACGGGTTTATTGCGGATGACATATCGATTTAAGTATTATTTAATTGTAATATTCGAACAATCGGACTCATCACACTGGAGACAGGTTTATTAAGATGCCGTGTCGATGAGGCAGTTGCAGGGGGAGACTAATTGACACAGTCTCTGCGGACACTTCGGGGTCCTGTGTTGGTCTTCTCTGGGCGCAGGTCCATCATCTGATCAGGATATGGCCCGGATCCGGCTGACTGCAGTAAACCTCGGGATAAAACAGAGAGACTATCATTAGCGTAGATGCCATTCTTCTGATGATGTACCGAGTACATCAGGTGTTATGGGAAGTGTTCCCGGTTCCGGCTGACCTAGTTAATGCAGCCTAACAATAATTTCAAAGAAAAAGTGTTTTATGTGTATGCCACAGAAAAGAGATGTGTTTTTAGTCTAGATTTAAACTGACAGAGTGTGTCTGCTTCCCGAACAATGTTAGGAAGACTGTTCCAGAGTTTAGGAGCTAAATAGGAAAAGGATCGACCGCCTGCAGTTGATTTGGATATTCTCGGTATGATCAACTGGCCAGAATTTTGAGACCGCAGTAGACGTGATGGAGTATAATATGTTAAGAGCTCGCTAAAGTATTGGGGAGCTAAACCATTTAGTGCTTTGTACGTAATAAGCAAGATTTTAAAATGTATGCGATGTTTAATAGGGAGCCAGTGCAATGTTGACAGAACTGGGCTAATATGGTCATACTTCCTGGTTCTAGTAAGAACTCGAGCTGCTGCGTTTTGGACCAGCTGGAGTTTATTTATTAAGCGAGCAGGGCCACCATCCAGTAGAGCATTACAATAATCTAGCCTTGAGGTCATGAACGCATGAACTAACTGTTCAGCATTTAGCATTGAGAGCATGTGCCGTAATTTAGATATATTTTTAAGATGGTAGAATGCAGTTTTACAGATGCTCGAAACGTGGCTTTCAAACTAAAGATTGGTATCAAAGAGCACACCCAGGTTCCTCACTGACGACGAGGACTTGACAGAACAGCCATCAAGTGTTAGACAGTATTCTAGGTTACTACTTGTGGAGCTTTTTTGTCCAATAATTAAAAATTCAGTTTCTGAATTGAGTTCAGTGAATTCAGTTTCAGTTTCTGAATTGAGTTGCAGGAAATTACAGGTCATCCAATGTTTTATATCAGCTATGCATTCCGTTAATCTTGTGAATTGGTTTCTTCAGGGCGTGAAGAAATATAGAGCTGAGTATCGTCAGCATAACAATGAAAACTAACGCCATGCTTCCTAATAATATCTCCCAGTGGTAGCATGTACAGGGTGAAGAGCAGCGGTCCTAGCACTGAGCCTTGCGGTACTCCATACTGAACTTTTGATCGGTGTGACATCTCTTCATTTACTGCTACATACTGATAACGGTCACATAGGTATGATTTAAACCATGACAAGGCAATTCCACTAATACCTACATAATTTTCGAGTCTATTCAAAAGAATGTTGTGGTCGATAGTATCGAATGCAGCGCTAAGATCGAGTAACACTAATAGAGAGATACAGCCACGATCGGATGATAAGAGTAAATCATTTGTAACTCTGATGAGAGCAGTCTCAGTGCTATGATACGGTCTAAATCCTGACTGGAAATCCTCACAGATACCATTTCTTTCTAAAAAGGAACATAATTGTGAGGACACTGCCTTTTCAAGTATTTTTGAAAGAAAGGGTAGATTTGAGATTGGTCTATAATTGACTAATTCTGTAGGATCAAGTTGCGTTTTTTTAATAAGTGGTTTAATAATAGCCAACTTAAAAGTTTTCGGTACATATCCTAATGACAAAAATGAATTAATGATATTAAGAAGAGGAGCTATGACCTCTGGTAGCATCTCTTTTAATAGCCTAGTCGGTACAGGGTCAAGCATACATGTTGTTGATTTTGATGATTTAACGAGTTTAGCCAATTCTTCTTCTCCTATAGCAGTGAATGATTGTAATTTTTCCTCAGTGACACTACAATGCTCTGTCTGATGTGATACTGTAGTAGACGGATGTATGGTTCAAATTTTCTTCCTAATATTATCAATCTTACATGTGAAGAAGTTCATAAAGTCATTACAGCTGTGCTGTTTACAATCATCAGAAGTTGAAGCTTTATTTTTGGTTAATTTAGCCACTGTATCGAATAAATACCTCGGATTGTGTTTGTTTTCTTCCAAGAGAGTTGAGAAATAAGCAGATCTAGCAGTTCTTACGGCCTTTCTGTATGTGATCATGTGCTCTTTCCACGAATTACGAAAGACCTCTAGTTTTGTTTTCTTCCAGCTGCGCTCCATTTTTCTGGCTGCTGTTTTAAGGTCCCGGGTGTGCTCGTTGTACCATGGCGTTGGACTATTTTCTTTAATCTTCTTTAACCGCAGAGGAGCAACTGTGTCTAAAGTACTGGAAAAGAGAGAGTAGTTTCTGTTGCAACATCGAGTTCTTCTATGCTATCTGGGATGCTGAGGAGATGATACTGATGAGGAAGATTATTGAAAAAGCAATCTTTAGTAGCGGCAGTGATTGTCCTGCCATTTTTGAAGCGAGGGGGCGGCTTTGCAACCTTAGCTAAATTAAGTATACAAGATACTAAGCAATGATCTGATATGTCATCGCTCTGCTGCAGAATTTCAACGGTATCAACATTTATTCCATGTGACAATATTATGTCTAAAGTATGATTATGGCGATGAGTGGGTCCTGACACGTGTTGCCTAACTCCAATAGAGTTTAGTGTATCTTTAAATGCTAATCCCAATAAGTCTTTTTCGTTGTCTACATGGATATTAAAATCACCAACAATTAGTACTTTATCTACGGCCAGTACTAATTCTGATAGAAAGTCAGCAAATTCTTTGATAAAGTCTGTATTATGCCCTGGTGGCCTGTATACAGTAGCTAACACCAATGTTGAACGGGTTTTGTCATGTACACTACATAGCGTTACATAAAGCACCAAAACTTCGAAGGAATTATATTTGAAACTAGACTTCTGAGTAATACTGAAGATATTATTATAAATTACAGCAACCCCTCCCCCTTTACCTTTCAGACGCGGCTCATGTTTATAACAATAATCTTGGGGGGTGGACTCATTTAAGGTAATGTAGTCGTCAGGTTTTAGCCAGGTTTCTGTCAAACAGAGCACATTTAGATTATTATCTTATTAGATAATTATATCTTATTATCTAATATCATTAACAATAAGCGCTTTTGGGGAAAGGGATCGAATATTCAGCAACCCAAGCTTTATCAATTGTTCATCTGTATTATATCTTTTGTTTATTTGTTGGACATCAATTAAATTTTTACTGTTGAATGGTTTTGATGTTTTTTTTTGTATTTACTAATTCGGGGAACAGACACAGTCTCTATATGATAATATCTAGGTGAAAGAGTCTCTATGTGCTGGGATTTATCTGACTCCGGTGACGTGAGACAGCTAGCAGACGGTCGGTGTGCTGGACTTTAAACTTTAAAGATCTGTATAGGCTGCGTGATCTTGGAGATCTGCTTGCAGAGTTAGAGGCAGCCAAGCTGGATGGGTATCTTCCTGGGTTGTCCTACCTTGACACCGCTCATGGATTGAGCCCGATTGTAGGAAAACTTCCTTATAATATCCAAGAAAAATGGATATCGTATGGATCAAAGTACAAGAGAGAGCATCTTGTGGCCTTCCCACCATTTTCTGTGTTTGCCGACTTTATTCGTTCAGAAGCAAGAACAAGAACAGACCCCAGCTTTACCATTTTTCATTCAGCACCACAAGAAAAAAGGGAAAGATCAGATAAATTCAGGCAAGCTTCTATAGCTGTGCATAAAACCCAAGTTAACATGTTTGAGACAAGAGATGCTACGGACAGGATAAGGACTGTTGACCCTCAGCAATACTGTCTCATCCATGACAAGCCTCATCCACTAAAAAGATGCAGAGGCTTCAGAGCAAAAAGTCTTGAAGATCGCAAACAGTTTCTTAAGGAACATTCAGTATGCTTCAGGTGCTGCTCCTCTATAGATCATATGGCAAAAAACTGCAAAGCTCAAATCCATTGTACTGAATGTGATAGTGATCATCATGTGTCAGCTCTACATCCAGGTCCAGCACCTTGGAGGAAAACCATCTCTCCTGTCTTAGAAGATGGCGGGGAGGAAAGAGAATTATTCGATCAAGAGGTAACATCAAAGTGTACTGAAGTGTGTGGAGCTGGAGTGAGTGCCAGAGCATGTTCCAAGATTTGTTTGGTTAACGTCTATCCTGTGGGTAATAAGGTAGAATCCAGAAGAATGTATGCAATTCTGGATGATCAGAGCAATCGCTCATTGGCAAGAACAGAATTCTTTGAAGAGTTTCAAATCAAAGGATCTTCTTTTCCATATTCACTCAAGACATGTGCTGGACTAAAAGAGACCACAGGAAGGAGAGCAAGTGGCTACATTGTGGAGTCATTGGATAAGAGTGTAAGCCTTCATCTTCCTACACTGCTAGAGTGCAATCAGATTCCTAACATTCGTTCTGAAATTCCTACTCCAGATGCAGCGTGTCATTTCAGCCACCTCAGGGATATTGCTGAGGAAATACCAGCCCTAGACCCAGATGCTAATATTCTCCTTCTACTTGGCAGGGACCTCATTAGGGTCCACAAGGTCCGTCAACAGATTAATGGTCCACACAACGCTCCATTTGCTCAAAGGTTAGATTTAGGATGGGTAGTTATTGGAGATGTGTGTCTGGGAGGTGCTCATCGACCTGCTCGTGTAGATGTTTTTAAGACCTCCATACTCGAAAGTGGTCGCCCCAGCTGTTTCTGGCCCTGTGAAAGTCAGTTCCATGTAAAAGAGCAGTTTGGCGCCAAGCTTCAGTTGCGAGATCATCTCACAGCAAAAGGTGTAAGTGCTTTAGCAACATGTGCAAGCGAGAAGCTAGGCCAATCAATCTTTGTTCGTACATCCAGAGATCACAAGCTTGCACTGTCAGTGGATGATGCCAGGTTTCTAAGCATAATGGACAAAGAGTTCTACCAAGATGAATCCAACGGCTGGGTGGCTCCTTTGCCGTTTCAAGTTCCTAGAAGAAGGCTTCCAAATAACAGAGGGTATGCTTACAAACGTCTTTCCTCACTTCGTCATACTTTGGACAAACGTCCTCAGATGAAAGCTCATTTTCTTGAGTTTATGACGAACATGTTTGTTAACGGACATGCAGAAATTGCTCCCCCACTCAAGAAAGACCAAGAGTGCTGGTATCTCCCTTTGTTTGGTGTTTATCACCCGAAGAAGCCAAACAAGATCCGTGTGGTCTTGACTCCAGTGCACCTTATGATGGAGTCTCCTTGAATGATGTTCTACTTAAGGGGCCAGATCTTAACAATAACCTCCTGGGAGTGTTGCTAAGATTTCGAAGGGAGCCGGTTGCGATTGCCGCTGACATTCAGCATATGTTCCACTGTTTTTTAGTCAGAAAGGATCACAGAGATTTTCTGCGCTTTCTCTGGTATCAAGACAATGACCCAGGTAAAGAAATAGTGGAGTACAGAATGTGTGTTCATGTGTTTGGCAATCGTCCTTCTCCTGCTGTTGCCATATATGGTTTGCATAGAGCAGCCAAAGAGGAAGAAAAGAACTTCAACAGTGAAGTGAAAGAGTTGGTTGAGCACGATTTCTATGTTGATGATGCTCTGAAATCCTTCCCCACTGAAACAGCAGCCATTAGTGTTCTGAAGCAAACTCAAGACATGCTTGCGGTAGCAAACCTTAGGCTACATAAGGTAATCTCTAATCGACCTGCAGTAATTGAGGCATTTCACCCTGAAGATCGGGCTGTGGATTTCAAAGATGTTGACCTCTTCTTTGAAGATACCCCAGTCCAGCGTAGTCTAGGAGTGTCATGGAACTTGGCATCAGACACATTTACTTTCCAAGCTATTGATGATAAGAAGCCATTCACCCGGCGAGGTGTACTGTCAACCGTAAACAGCTTATATGATCCATGTGGTTTCATTGCTCCTGTTACCATCAAAGGCAGGCTGTTGCTGCGGGAACTCTCAATGCAGGCCGAAGACTGGGATTCTCCATTACCAGATGACATAAAACCCGAATGGATCAGATGGAGGAACTCCTTACAAACCCTGCAAGATCTAAAGATACCACGTACTTACTCATCTTTTCCTACTTCAGAGGTTCAGACAAGAGAATTGTGTATATTTGCAGATGCATCCATGAAAGCTGTTGCCGTTGTAGCTTATCTGCGATCCACATCTCAAAATGGCCAAATAGATACTGGTTTCGTGTTTGGAAAGACAAAGTTGGCACCACGGCCAGATCTGACTGTTCCAAGATTAGAGCTTTGTGCAGCAGTTCTAGCAGTTGAGATCGCAGACATGGTTGTAGAAGAAATAGGCTTGCAGTTCAACAGTATCCAGTTCTACACCGACAGTAAAGTTGTTCTTGGATATATTCATAATCAAACAAAACGCTTTTATGTGTATGTGAACAACAGAATCCAAAGAATTCTTCAGTCATCTACCCCTAGTCAATGGAACTATGTTCCCTCCGATGTCAATCCTGCAGATCATGGGTCAAGATCTGTATCAGCTGACTATCTCAGTAGCACAAATTGGCTTACAGGGCCAGACTTCCTTTTGAACTCTCCACCTTTAAATGCCTTGCTTCAAGAGAACCATGACCTTGTTGATCTTGAACTGGATCCAGAAATCCGACCACATGTGATTTCATGTCTAACTGCAGTGCCTAATCAGTTCCTAACTCCTGAGCGTTTTGAACGCTTCTCCAGCTTGAGTAAGTTAATCAGAGCGATCGCTCATTTAAGCCACATTTCCCAGTCATTCTCCCATTTATCAAAAGAGCCAAGATGTAGTGGATGGCATCTCTGTAGCAACAGTCCCACGAATGAGGAATTGGAAAAAGCCAGGATTGTGATCCTAAAGAGCGTTCAAAATGTAGCCTATCCCGAAGAGCTAAGTGATATAAAAGCAGGAAGCAATCTCTCACCTAAAAGTAGTATACAGAAACTTCGTCCTGTTCTGGATGATAAAGGTCTTCTGCGTGTTGGAGGCCGTATTACTCAGGCAGGTCTTGAGAAGGAAGAATGCAATCCTGTGATCGTTCCTGGGAAACATCACGTAGCAACCTTGCTTGTTCGACACTACCATCAAGCAGTCAAGCATCAAGGAAGGCATTTCACTGAGGGATCAATACGAGCAGCAGGGTATTGGCTGATGAGTGCCAAAAGATGCATTGGAAGTCTACTTAACAAGTGTGTGACATGTAGAAATCTTCGTCGTCCTACAGAGCTCCAGCAGATGGCAGACTTGCCTGCAGAAAGACTCCAAGTGGCTCCACCCTTCACATATGTAGGAGTCGATGTATTTGGGCCATGGCAGGTTGTTTCTCGCCGCACCAGAGGAGGCTGCTCCAATTCCAAAAGATGAGCAGTCATTTTCTCATGTATGTGCACAAGAGCAGTGCACATTGAAGTGGTAGAGACATTGAGCTCAAGCGGATTCATTAATGCTCTGGTCTTCAGAAGTATCTACAAGAACATGCTTGTACATGGGTATTCAACCCTCCCCATGCATCACATATGGGAGGTGCTTGGGAAAGGATGGTGGGTATAGCCCGACGTATTCTTGACTGTATGTTGCTTGAAAGAAAGTCCCTGCATCTCACACACGACGTTCTTGTAACCCTCATGGCTGAAGTGTCTGCTATCATTAATGCACGCCCTCTCGTGCCAGTATCTTCGGATCCTGAAGTTCCTTTGAAACTCA
The DNA here is from genome assembly GCA_023566225.1 of Romanogobio albipinnatus. NCBI lineage: Eukaryota > Metazoa > Chordata > Actinopteri > Cypriniformes > Gobionidae > Romanogobio > Romanogobio albipinnatus. The sequence goes on along the minus strand of CM042248.1, from coordinate 15,082,810 downwards.
CCCCTGCTATTCTGCTGACTCAGAAAACCTGTTCAATTCCTCCGCCACTTGGCGAGTTTACCGATGAAGGTCTTTTTAAGGCTGAGTGGAAAAGAGTGCAAAATCTTGCAGAAACGTTTTGGACAAGATGGCGCCGTGAGTATCTTGCCACTCTACAGAGTAGGCACAAATGGCAAGACAAGAAGCCTTGCCTCAAGGAAGGCGACATTGTGTTAATGAAAGATGGCCAAGCCAAGAGAAATCAGTGGCCTATGGCCATCATTGCAAAAACACTACCAAGCAAAGATAGTCTTGTGCGAAAAGTAGAGCTGAAATTTATCAGAGAAGGCATGCAGAAAACCTTTATTCGCCCTATATCAGAAGTGGTTCTACTTTATTCCCCCTAAAATAGTATAGTTAAGATGGGGTCTTTACATACCCCAGACGGGGAGTGTGCTGGACTTTAAACTTTGGTTTATACAAGGACTTTTATTTTGATACTTATTTCTGAGTTTTCCTATGGTTTCCTGTTTAAAAGAGGAAGTATGCCATATTTCTTGAGTGCTTGAGTTGTGCAAGGTGCTCCATGTGGTTGCAGACATCCAGCTTCATCATGCTTATCAAAGTCCTTCGAAATGCAATATCTGTAAGTTACTTTGTTTGATTTGTCTAGTGAACATTATGATTACTTTATTGCTGTGTTGGTAACCTTTGTAATATAGCATTTAATTCAGCATGTTTGTTATCTTTTCTACTCAAGTTTGTAAAGTATGAGTCTATGCTTTTGATATACTGTATTGTTGTTGGTTCTTTGCCTTGTGTGATGATTTATCTATTTTGTGAAATTGATATGTGTATTTTCTCTTCTTTGTAGTTTCACACTATTCATGATTAAAACTTCATAAATTGCACCTCCGTGGAGTTTATTGTGGAAGTGTTTAGCGGCTGGATAGCTGGATCAATTCAAACAGTGAGGCCAGTGACAGTCGGTTTAGCCAGTTTGTCTGCTTCCTGACCTGGGCCCTAGTGAGTCAAGGTTTAGAATGTATTTCTTACTAGTAGAAATTACAATTTCAGATATCAGAAATACAATTCTTACTAGTAAAAAATGCACATTTCTGATATCAATAATTACATTGTTACTAGTACAAATATCTATTCTTGATATCAACAATTGAATTGCTACTAGTAAAAATGCTCATTTTTGATATCAATAATTCGATTGTCACTAGTAACAATGTTAATTTCTGATAACATGAATGTGATTGTTACTAGTAAGAAAGACATTTTAGATATCTGAAATTATATTGATATCACAAATACATTTTCAGATATCAAAAATTAACATTTTTACTAGTAACAATTCAATTGTTGATATCAAGAATAGACATTTCAACTAGTGACAATTGAATTATTGATATCAAAAATCCACATTTTTACTAGTAACAATGTAATTATTGATATCAACAAAGGGCAGTTGATATCTAACATTGTCCTTGCAACTAGTGGAAATAGAATTACTGATATCTTAAATAATTTTTTTAGTGAAAATACTATTACAGATATCAAGAAATGCCATTTTTACATGTAAGAATAGCTATGGTAATGAGTTCATGAATATTAATGAGATCTGGTTTTCCCATAATCCTCTTTAGGCCAAAGAAGGAGGAAGAACATCCACGCGACTCCTTCTTTCGTTAACGAAACATAAAACATATAACATGGCTTAATTTTTCCTTTTCTGTTAATTCTTTTAAAAAGTAGTTTAAACCTGTTTATTTTTATCGGCCACTGGGTCCTTCGGAGTATTAACGGAAAAAATGAACAAGGCATTAATTTATGATTTATTTTACCACTGTCCTTAACATAACCTCATGTCATTTTTTCATGTTTATTTTTGTTTTCATTACACTTTATAATGCATTAAATAAAAATACAACCAAAACGAAAGATAATGTGTAATGAGTCAAACAAAATTTTTATGTTTTGCTGGACGATTTTTATATAGTTCCATGACATTTACATATGGATATAATACAGAATGAGTCGGGTGTAAATTCTACGGGTGCAAATTATTATTATTATTTTTTTTTTTACTGTAAATTGATATATTATGTACACCGAAACTTTCTCTTATGGGATAGCCTATGATGAGCCAAACTATTTACACTCTCTACCCAGTTCGGCAGTGAATTGACTGCTGTGGTATCACAATTGTGCATTTGAAGTGCATTAAATTAAAGTGCATTAAAAACATAACACTGTCAATAACGGACTTGACACTTGATGAGACCAGTAAGTAACGCCCGTTTCACAAATACTCCGTTTGCGGTTTGTATTTTTTCCCGTACCCATATCAACCGATTAAAGCTTTCACACTGCGCGCGGATGCGGTCCGGCAGTCGTTCCAGAAGCGGCGTATAGAGCAGTGCGGCATTCGTTTCCGCACCGAGTATATTTTTTGCTGTGCTGGACGCGCTGAATTAAAGTGACAGCATATTGTTCGCATTAAAATAAACATGCATTGACATGAAAATCTAGTAATTTAACCACAGATGCATATAAAGTCTACTCTGTTTCAAAGTCAACACATGGCTTTTTTCCTCAGGTAAAGCAAGGAAAACCTTTAAGGTAGGCTAAACAAGGATACATAATGGAGAGCACTTTAAATGTGCGTTAAACGTGACATCAATGAAAGAGTGTAGGCTATACAAAGATATTTACAATGCTGACAAGCTATGTTCAGTAACAACTGTTGGATTTGAAATAAAAATAATTTTAAATGAACAAATTTTGTGTTTGTGGTATAAAAACGCGGATCAATTGCGCACTGCAAACAGCATATGTGAAAGCACAACAGCGCCTGCTGCTCCTGCGTCACATACGCACCGCAACACGCACCGCAAATGGAGTATATGTGTGAAACAGGCGTCAGGCCGCTATGTGATGATTAGCCACATCACAATTACATCTTTTACTTGGCTTTTTGTTTTTACTATAGCAAACATGTCTTATAAACACATCGCAGCAGCCAAAATAACTAAATAAAAGGTCAGTAGACCAACTAAAGCAAATACTGATCCCTATAATGGTAACCAGACATTTTCAATAAAACACCAACATCTAAATGTCTGTTATTTCTCACTAAGAGCTTCTAAGGTTTATGAAAGAAAAAGTCAAACTGGGGGTGTGTATCCAGGAGCCAACTGGGTGCAAGTTCTGTCATTAATGTAATTCAATGACTTGCAACCATAGTTTGCTAATGATGCTTTTGGGAAAGGCACCCCTGGTTAGAAATAAGTGAAGCTGGGAATGCTGTTTGTGGACTGGAGTAGTTTAATCCTCTGCTGAAATGTGTTTGAACAGTAATAAACTGTAAATTAAGGTTACAGTAAGTATACTGTAGAAAGCAATACCAGGTACAACACATTGGCAAGGATTTTTGCCAATTGGCCTATAAAGTCAAACAAAATCACATACCCGTTAATATATATAGAACAACATACCATTTCATTTCCTTTCTTTGCAACCATCTTTGATTTGGTCATCTGAAATCAGACAAGCAATTGTATGCTGTTGTTATAAAATGGTTTCATTCTGATGCGTAACATTTAACAAATTAGTATGAATGTGGATGTTATTCATTTGTAATTTATGCTTTTTTCCCCTATAAAATTACCCTTAAAATGCAGATAATAGACAAGAAAACCTCCCTAAATGTAAACCCCTCACTTCTAGCTAAGGACAGGATGAATTTTAGTAACTAAAAAAGGCCTGTTCAAATTAAAAACAATATCTATAGTTATAGTTGTAAAAATGTCTCATAAAAAAAATAGCAAAGTCTAAAACTGAGCCTAAACGATGACGGCACAGAGAAACAAAACTGATAAAATCACTCTCAGAACGATTTTATCCAGCTGAGAAATGCTAAAAACATTGACAGCCAATCAGCATCAATTCTCCTATAACCAGCTTGAGTATTTAAAGGTATAGTTCACTTCAAAATGAAAATTTCATGATAATTTACTCACCCCCATCTCATCCAAGATGTTCATGTCTTTCTTTCTTCAGTGGAAAAGAAATTCAGCTTTTTGAGGAGAACATTCCAGGTTTTTCTCCACATAATGGACTTCAATGGCAACCAAAATGTTGAAGGTCCAAATCAATGCAGTTTCAAAGGAAGGGCGTCAGAGGCTCTGCACGATCCCAGACGAAGAATAGGGTCTTATGTAGCAAAGCGATTGGCCGTTCGGACCTTCAACCATTGGTTGCCATGGAAGTCCATTATCTTCCATTATCTTGACTCAAGATGGCGCAGAGGATGGCTGCTGCGTTGCGAGCTCTGCTGAAACATTGTAGTTTTTTGTTTGTTCTGTTTACAGTTTTTGTGTTTTTTGTCTTGGCTGTTGTCTGCCTTACTACGTACGACAGACAGACACTTTTGGACATTGGTTCGGCAATCGCACACCGAAAACCGGACTTTAAATTCTTCAACGACGACCCGCTGCTTACAAACACGGCAGCGGAGCCCTTTGTCTGCGCAGTCCGACCGCGGAAACGCCGCCGGAGAAGGGGAAGCAGAGCCGGCGTGCTCATCAGAGTTAGACACCGCGCAAACCGACCCCCGCTTCCCAGTATTTTACTGGCTAATGTTCAGTCTCTGGACAACAAACTCTGCGAGCTGAGAGCACGGATCTCTTTCCAACGAGAGACGAGGGACTGCTGCATTATCTGCCTTACAGAAACTTGGATGTCTGCTGAGATTCCAGATTCGGCCATCGAAACCACGGGGTTCTCCGTGCACCGAATGGACAGAGAAAAAGATCTCTCAGGGAAAAGCAAAGGCGGGGGTGTATGTTTTATGATCAACAGATCCTGGTGTGATCAGATGAACGTACATTCTATCAAGTCTTTCTGTTCTCCTGATCTGGAACTTCTCATGGTTCTGTGCCGACCATTCTGGCTACCGAGGGAATTCACAGCGGTCATCATCACAGCTGTGTATATTCCCCCACAAGCCGACACAGACCGGGCACTAAAGGAACTGTATAGGGCAGTGAGTGAGCAGGAAACCGCGCATCCTGAGGCTGCGTTTATTGTGACTGGGGACTTTAACAAAGCCAACTTCAAACGCATTGCACCTAAATACCACCAACATGTTAACTTCAACACGCGAGGGAACCGTATTTTAGATCACTGTTACTCTCCCTTCCGGGATGGTTACAAATCCCTCCCGCGCCCACCATTTGGCAAATCGGATCACTCTTCCATTCTCCTTCTGCCCGCATACAGGCAGAGACTGAAACAGGAAGCACCCGCCCTCAGAACCATCCAGTGCTGGTCGGACCAATCGGACTCTATGCTACAGGACTGTTTTGATCACGCGGACTGGGAGATGTTCCGGTCAGACTCTGATGACGACATCGAGGTCTACGCTGATAGCGTAACGTGTTTCATCAGGAAGTGCATAGAAGACGTTGTTCCGACCAAAACAATTCGGTTTTACCCAAACCAGAAGCCGTGGCTAAATGGGGATGTTCGCGCGGCACTCAATGCGCGGACCTCCACTTTTAACTCCGGTAATGCGGAGGAGCATAAACAAGCAAGTTATGCCCTCCGGAAAACCATCAGAGCAGCAAAACGCCAGTACAGGGACAAGATTGAAGGACAGTTCAACACCACCGACTCCAGAAGCATGTGGCGGGGAATTAACACCATCATGGACTATAAAAACACAAACTCCACCGTGAAAACCGCTGCCTCTCTCCCGGACAAGCTCAACACCTTTTATGCTCGCTTTGAGGGAACTAACACCGCCCTCGCGGAGAGGGAGCTCGCGGCTGAAGATGCAGAGGTTAGTTCACTCTCTGTAACTGTAGCGGATGTAACCCGATCCTTCTGGCGGGTGAACATCCGTAAAGCCGCGGGTCCAGACGGCATTCCGGGCCGCGTCATCAGAGCGTGCGCGCACCAACTGGCTGGAGTTTTTACGGACATTTTTAACCTGTCCCTTTCCCTGTCCGTGGTCCCCACATGCTTCAAAACGTCCACCATTGTGCCTGTACCGAAGCAATCAAAAACACTCTGCTTAAACGACTGGCGTCCTGTTGCTCTGACCCCCATCATCAGCAAATGCTTTGAGAGAATAATCAGAAACCACATCTGCTCTGTTCTCCCCCCCTCACTGGACCCACTGCAGTTTGCATACCGCACAAACCGCTCCACTGATGATGCCATTTCATCTACAATTCACACTGCTCTCTCCCACCTGGAAAAGAGGAACACAAATGTGTGAATGCTGTTTGTAGACCACAGCTCAGCATTCAACACCATTGTGCCCTTCATACTTGACGGGAAACTCCGGGATCTAGGCTTAAACAGCTTGTTATGCAGCTGGATCCTGGACTTCCTGTCAAACAGACGCCAGGTGGTCAGAATGGGCAGTAACATCTCCTCATCACTGACTCTCAACACTGGAGCCCCTCAGGGCTGTGTTCTCAGCCCACTCCTGTACTCCTTGTACACACATGACTGTGTGGCAACCCACAGCTCCAATACCATCATCAAGTTTGCTGACGATACGACGGTGGTAGGTCTCATCACTGACAATGATGAAACGGCCTACAGAGAGGAGGTGCATACTCTGACACGATGGTGTCAGGAGCACAACCTCTCCCTCAACATCAGCAAGACCAAGGAGCTGGTGGTCGACTTCAGGAGGAATGAGAGAGAACACCGCCCCATCACCATCGATGGAGCACCGGTGGAGAGAGTCAGCAGCTTCAAGTTCCTCGGTGTCCACATCACAGAGGAACTCTCATGGTCCGTCCACACCGAGGCCGTTGTGAAGAAGGCTCATCAGCATCTTTTCTTCCTGCGATGGCTGAGGAGGTTTGGAATGAACCGCCACATCCTCACACGCTTCTACAGCAGCACCATCGAGAGCCTGCTGACTGGCTGCATCACCACCTGGTACGGAAACAGTACCGCCCGCAACCGCAAAGCCCTGCAAAGGGTAGTGCACACGGCCAGCTGCATCATCGGAGGTGAGCTTCCCTCCCTCCAGGACATTTATGCCAGGCGGTGTGTGAAGAGAGCTCAGAGGATCATCAGAGACTCTAGCCACCCGAACCATGGGCTGCTCTCACTGCTGCCATCAGGCAGGCGGTACCGTAGCATCAGAACACGCACCAGCCGACTCCAGAACAGCTTCTTCCCACAAGCAATTAGACTCCTTAACTCTTGATCCATCAGGATCATAACACACACTGACAGAATATCACTCAGCACAACCCACTGTAGATACACACACATTATATACACATTTATTTATCATATAGCACCTATTGTACATTGGATCTCTACTGTGAATAATATTGTATACTGTACATTGTATATTATTATTATTATAGCTTAATGTATACTGTTTAATGTATGTTTAGTGTATATTGTTTAAAGTATATGTATATTGTAAGCAGTGTTGAGGAAAGTTACTTTGAAAAGCAATGCATTACAATATTGCGTTACTCCCTTAAAAAGTAACTAATTGAGTTACTTAGTTACTTTTTAAGAAAAGTAATGCGTTACGTTACTTTTGCGTTACTTTTTCTCACCTGGGCAGGGCTTGTTTTTTTGTTTTGTTTTTTAATAGCAAAAAAAGTTATATTTTTGTGAAAATGTAAAGACCTCTTCATACCAAAATTGAACTAATACGCCTCAGGCTGAGGTAAAAATGTGCTGCCATTCTGGATAATGGAAGAGTAGAACGCAGGAGCGAAAAAGTTTTACCAATAAAAACAAAAAATCTAGTAATATTTGCTCATGGTTTAACTGAATCATCGAAGGTAAGTAGCAAGACATTGGTCAATAAAGGTAGATTAAATGTATAAAAATATTTGTTATATTTAACATTTATATATTTGAGGTTTGCATAGTATTCTGATTTTGCATTTGACTGATTTTATTAATTTTGAGGAGGACAGAATCTTTATTGTGCAAGTGAGATAAATAAATGCTCACATTTAGTCTAGAACTACAATAACACATTTACACACAACGCTTCTGCACTTACTCTCAATTTTTCTCAACATGAGGACAGGAGAGCTGTCAGTCAAATAAATGTGAAAATGTAACTTGAGTTACTTTTTTCAAAAAGTAACTCAGATATTTTGTTGTAAATTTGAAAAGTAATGCGTTACTTTACTAGTTACTTGAAAAAGTAATATTATTACGTAACTCAAGTTACTTGTAATACGTTACCCCCAACACTGATTGTAAGTATGTGTATATTGTTTAAGCTGTGAGAACTACACTCACATTGTGTAAATTATTTATTGTTTATTGTAGAGTTTACCGTGCTGTGAGTAATTGTGGGCACATCAGATGTGTAATCTGATGCTGCTTTAAATGTTGTACATGTCATGTCATGACTGCTATGTTGCTCGGAACTGCACCTAAGAATTTCACCAACTGTTGCACTTGTGTATATGGTTGAGTGACAATAAAGTGATTTGATTTGATTTGATTATGTGGAGAAAAATCCTGGAATGTTCTCCTAAAAAAACTGAATTTCTTTTCCACTGAAGAAAGAAACATGAGCATCTTAGATGAGATGGGGGTGAGTAAATTATCAGGAATTTTTCTTTTAGAAGTGAACTAATCCTTTAAGCAGCAGTCAAGCATGTGGTTACAATAAACAGTACGATACTGTCTGGACCCTAATATAGTTATGGTTGGTGTGAATGGGCCTTAACGGTTTAATTGTCTTTGACTGAAAGTTAATGCAATTATTGCTGCATTGAAAGCATATCCAGTGTGTAAAAGTGTGCATATTAAGTCTACAACTTATCCACAATAAAGAAGCTGACACATGCGCAAATCAACATCTTTTCCTCAAAAAAACCTTAACCCTAACCCTAACATGACGGTCCTCGTAGTGGAGAACGGTCCTTATATTTCAGGTCAGTGTCATGCCCATCCCCCAACACACAAGTGATGAAAATGAATGGAGAGCGAGGTTCATTTTACTTGAATTTGAGATGTCACAACAACGTCTTCAAGACAACAGTCCACGTAAACCAGACTAGTATGATGCCCAACCATCCTAAACTTAATATTGTCTGTGTCAAAGAGAAGTAAACAATGAAGAAACATGTGCTCACTTACTTTCTCTTTCCCGGATGAGGAAGGATTCACACTGCATTCAGTTACAGCCACCGAGGTCTCGTCACACATTTCCTGTAATTGTAAGAAAGACAGGTACAACACATTGGCAAGGATGTTTGCCAATTGGCCACCACAACTAATTCTAGTATCAACCAAAGTCTAAATATCTACTGTCCCTTTCATGGCAGCGTATAAAAAATAATAAAAAAAAATAATAATTTAAAACATGACATGTAATACATGTTGACTTTCAGTGATAAAAAAAGTATTTAAGAGACTCACCCTTAAACGCCAAGGCCAAGAGGAATCCCCATAGTTGTATGTGACCTCCTCACCTGGAAAGATATGTTTTCTACTAAACAGGCACAGGCGCGGCCTTCCGTCAACAATGATTGTCTTGACTTTACAATTTGGATTTCTGTGATCATCATTCACCAGTCGTCCAAGTGAACCGTCCTCTTTTGTTGCATCTATGCTGTGAGAAAAATAGAGCAGTAAGAAATTTAAACCATAGACACATCCTGAAACATAAGGTTCTAAATGAACGTTATATATTTTGGGGGTTGGGCTAAACTTGGCCTATTTAACTTATATTCAAATACACATTGTGACAATTAACTTGCCTTCCTAAGAGTTTAATAGGTGAGATGATCCACTTAAGGAAAAAAAATTAATAAATAACCCTTAGGCTAATACCCCCTGTTGAACACTAACCATGTTATTGATTATCACTAACTAATAAGTTCCTAATGTTATAAGAACCCTAGCAAATCTGCTATCGTTATAATAATAATCATAACTGTTGTTTTTATTAGAACTACTTTGCTCTGAATACGAACCAAAAATAAATAAATAAACCAAAAAAATAACAGCCAGCTTACCAGTAACGTGTTCCATTCCATGTGAAGTCAAACAAGTAGTTGCCTTAAACATTTTTAACATGTTTACTCTGAGAGAGAATCCCACGGTATTCAACAACAAAGGTGGATGGTTCAATGTGCTCAAGTGCAAACACACCTCTCCCTAAAAAGGCAAAATAATAATACTAATAAAACAACATGAATGAACCCCAGTGCAGCTATTTGTTATACAGCTAACCAACTTATCCTTTTAAATTGTTAAATCCTGAAAACTGTGTAATGTAATATGAGGTGCAGTAAGTGAAAATAAGTCAAGCATCAGTTTTCACTGATATACTAGTTGAATTTGGTTTCACTATTCTCTACATCATTTTAAGTGTTTATTTTGAAAAAAAAAAAAAAATGTGTTTAAAGTTATCTCTTCAACCTTTATGAAAATATGAAAATGCTTGAATGTGAAAGATCACGTTCAGACTGCCAGCAATACGATGTAGCTCTCATTGTCTTAAATGTGAATGCCCACTTACTTTCTGATCTGATTTGCCTGCAGTCTGAACATAGTCAAAGTGCCTTGTGCACAACTGACCTTTAAATGTGTTGATTTGTCGTCCCTCAATGCAGGCTTTGTCTTTGCCTGACAATATGTGTTCTCTTGCATCCTGCTCAGGTTTTATTCTCTTCTTTCTTACCATGTTGACTGAAAACATTCCAGACAACATTTTATTTTTTAATTTTTATAAATGCTTTATATACAGTACATTATTGTCAGACTGTAGTTAAGTCTATATATACACAACATAAATACAACAATAAATAAATTTTACACATAAATAGTTGATAAGCGAGATTTTTGAAGTTTGTTACTATTGATAAGAAACAGTCTAAGATTTAAAATTCAGTCCATTTTAATACCATTTTAGCTCTCTTTAATGTGGCACCTCAGATCAAACGAAGCTAAACTCTAAAAATTAACAACAGAGAGAAAGATTTAGAAAATGTTCCATGTACAATACCTGATACATTCAAATAATCAATATAAAATAGAATCGGAAATAGAATCGAAAGCATGCGAATTAAAATCTAATGAAATCATAAAATATGTTAATATCCAGCCCTAAAATAAATGAATGAATGAATGAATGAATATATATATATATATATATACACACACACAATATATATAATATTTCTGTATCATACTGTATTAAACTGTAACTCTTTACCAGCCATGACAACACAGATTCGATTTATTTTATTTGTGCCACATTAAAATGTAAATTAATCTCAAGCATCCATGGCGTCATATATGTACGATTATGTTTCATCAACTAATACTTATATGTCTATGAACAACAAGAGAATTTCATTTGTTCCTAAATAAACTTTAATAGCATGTGCAAGTTGTTTAGAGACGCCATTTAAGCAGCTAATGGGCGAATATTAGCCGATTAGCTGCCATGTTTAAAGGTAATGTAACTAGTTAGAAATTGTCTGACTCCGGTAACACCAGACCAACAGCCCCCCTCACCAGACATGTTATTCCTCTCTACAGCATCCCCGAGAAAATGGATTTTGTTTATACTGGAACCAGACAATCACACTCGATCGCTGCGAGCCCCCAGATAACAACCAAAGAGCGCAGAGCCCCACAAACACTAAAGACTGTGGGCCCAGCTCGCTCTGCCCCTCCTCCTGTGAGATTTCTCCGGTCACAACGCCAGGGCACACACCCTCCTCCATCTGCACCAAAAACAACTGATACCAGCTCCCAGTGATGTATTATGGGTCCTCGCAACGTAAACAGCAACCTTATCAAATGTTTACAAAACAAGCAGGAACCCATTGTGCCTGTCTCTTTCTCTATTTCTGTTCTGTTACGTGATAGAAAGTCTAAGGCCTTCTCAGGCCGTATGGCAAACCCATCTAATCTGCGGCCTGTTACTTGTCAACCTAAGATTACTGTGGGGGAAAAAATTAAAATGAATACTGTTAAGTTAGCACTTTTAAACATCCGTTCACTCAAAAACAAATCATTTCTAGTCAACGACTTAATAACCACAAACAACCTAGATTTTTTACTTCTAAATGAAACGTGGCTAGAAGACAGCTGCAGTGCAACAGTCCTCAATGAAACAGCCCCTCCTAACTTTACTTTTATGAGTGTCTGCAGGGCAGTCAGGAGGGGAGGGGGGTCGCTGCTCTTTTTAAAGATGTCTATCAATGTAAGCAAGTATCATTTGGTGACTATTTGTCTCTAGAATATCTGGGCATTGTTATAAAAGGTGCTCCACGCATCCTGCTTATCATTATTTACAGGCCTCCAAAATATTGCCCAGCTTTTATTGATGACTTTACAGAGCTGTTATCAGCAATCTCATCTGAGTATGACTGTTTTGCTATTGCTGGGGATTTTAACATTCACATTGACAATGAGGAGTACAGTACAACAAAAGAGCTCATGACTGTTCTTAACACTTTTGATTTGACACAACACGTACACGGACCCACACATGATCGTGGACACACTCTAGATTTACTCATCAGTAAGGGTCTAAACATTTCATTGATAGTTATTAAGGATGTGGCACTGTCTGATCATTTCTGTATTTTCTTTGATATATCAATCTCTCCTGCCATTGAAACTAGATCTGTCTCTGTCAAAAAGAGATGCTTAAATGAGAACACTAGTGTGCTGTTTATGAAGGCTATATCTCTAACACCAAGCATATCTGCAGACTCTGTTGATTTTCTCCTTGACTCTTTTAACTCAAAAGTTAAAGGTCCCATGGCATGAAATTTTAATTTTATGAGGTATTTCAACATTAATATGAGTTCCCCTAGCCTGAATATTATCCCCAAGTGGATAGAAATGTCGATCGGTGTAAACCCGAGTTCTGGCTGTCTCTCTCTGCCTTTGAGAAAATGACAGGCCAGACGAGCCAATCCTGAAGTCTCCTGTTTTGACGTCCAAGCAGGAACGGTTACCTCCCTTTCCTCCGCCCAGAGAATCTGCCACGCCCAAATGATCCATCATTTACTAAAGTTACTAACTTTCTGACATGAGTGACAGCCCCTCCGACTAGAAATAAACTAATAACCTGAAGTATATGCTAGTAACTACAACAGTTCACCCTGAACTGAGACTGAGAACTGATGAGAAGTGAACTCAGGTCCATCCGTCTCTGGCAGGCTCGTGCCTCGTTAAACCACGCCCCCTCCGCTCATTTAAAATGCAAAGATGTCAGCCAATCACAACAGTGGGCGTTTTTACTGAAGTCTCACAGCAGACACGCCTCTTGAAGCAGGGCATTCAGCCACAGGGCAAACAGCAGTATTGAAAAAATGCCTTTTATTTCTAAATTATGACATTTTATGATGTAAAAATCATACTAACAATATAAGTACACCTCAGGAAACATTATAAAATAATAGAAAAATGCCATGCCATGGGACCTTTAAGAGTGTAATTGATAATATTGCTCCTGTGAAAGTCAGAAAAAAGAGTGGAAAACAAAAAGCACCTTGGAGAAACTCAACAGCAGTGCAATTAATGAAAAGACAATGCAGGAAAGATGAGCGCATGTGGCGAAAGACAAAACTTGTAGTCCATTACAACATCTATAAAGACAGTCTTCGTGCATTCAATGTGGAACTAGGCAAAGCTAGACAGACCTTCTTTTCAAATATTATAAACAGAAACATAAACAACACGCGCACTCTTTTTGCGACTGTAGAGAGACTAACAAACCCTCCGAGTCACATTCCCAATGAAATGCTCTCAGACAGCAAATGTAGTGAGTTTGCTTTCTTCTTCTCCGAGAAAATCAATAATATCAGAAATGCGATCAGCACATCCTTGAGTTGCTCTGGGGTGAGTCAGATCAGACCACAACCTCAGAAAGTTACTATGACTGATTTCAAAGCAATTGATGGTAAAATTTTAGAAGAAACGGTACAGCACATAAAAACATCAACCTGCGCCCTTGACACACTCCCCACTTCTTTTTTCAAAAGTGTGTTTGACTGTTTAGAAGCAGATCTCCTAGAAGTGGTAAACGCCTCACTTCTTTCTGGGACTTTCCCAAAGTCCGTTAAAACCGCAGTAGTTAAGCCTCTCCTGAAAAAGAGAAATCTGGATAATTCCATACTGAGCAACTACAGACCAATCTCAAATCTCCCCTTCATAGGCAAGATCATTGAAAAAGTTGTTTTCAGTCAGCTGAACAAATTCTTGAACTCAAACGGATACTTTGACAATTTTCAATCTGGTTTCCGACCGCATCACAGCACAGAGACAGCACTCATAAAGATAATAAATGATATTCGTCTCAATCATTGTCAAGTTTTGGATTTGAAAATAAGGGAAATTTTTCGGCGCCCACCGCAAGCAGTCCCACCACCCCAACCAAGCTCCAGTATCCCTTACATTTTAAGACAGGTGTTATAGCCCAAATGAAAACACAAAAGGGTATATATGATGAGCATTTATTTAAAGGCTAATTTGCATAATTTCTGTTCATTTAACATTGCTTGTCTTTACATTTTATTTTCATTCCACACATTCTTTTAATTTCATATTGCTTTTCTTTTACAGTTTTTCTTTAAGCCTGTTAGAGTGTATTTGTGGGATGGGCCAGAGTGGTTCATTTTACATGAGAGTAGAGCACAAACAGTTCTGTTGTCTAATGTCATCCTATTCTCTGTAACAATCTTTTGTACCATGCTAAATACCCTTTCTGAACTTGCATTGCTATGGGCAGGGCTCGACATGAACGCTTGTCCGGGACAAGTGGATTTTTTGAAGGGGCAAGTGAAAAATAATGTTACTTGCCCAACGGACAAGTATCCTGAGTAAAATGTCAAAACAAAAAATAACTAGGAATCACCAAAGTGCAATAATGATTCTGCATTCAGTGTAAGCGGAGATCGATAGTGGATAATAATATCAAACGAACTGACGTTAACAAGGTTGAGCTGTTGAGGCTCGCGCAGCCTCTCGAGGAGAAAATCGGAAAAAAATGAGCGCCGCTCATACAAAGAAACTCAGTTAACATGCACAGTTAAAATGGTGTAGTTATTTATAACATATGATACAGTTAAGCAACATCACACTAACAAGAGTGTTGTTTACCTGAATACCATTTCAACTGGAAATGACACTGATTTCATACGCCAGTTCCATAAACAATTAATTCACATTAAGTCACTTACATTTTATAATTAAATTCGCTGTCCCATTGATCACGGTATTTACACGAGGGTTTTTTTTTTTTTTTTTTTTTGGCAGGAGTGCCTTAATCCGTCTCTATCGTTACGTCCATCATCCGTCTCTGTTTAGTTTTTTTCCCGCGTTGTCACTCGTCATCTGACCTCACACACTAACCTCGCGACAACTGACCCCTATACTGTAGGCTACTGCAGATGGCAGTTATCGCGAGGCTAGTTACAGAGCTCAGATTGGAAATGTTTTTGTTTTTTTACTCCGGTATTATTGTTTTTTAATAACGCAGGTTAAAATACGGGAGATTTACAGGAAAATACTAATACGGGAGGACGGCGGGAAAGAAGGGTAAAATACGGGACTTTCCCGGCCAAAACGGGATACTTGACAGGTATGGTCTCAATACAGATACAGGTAAAACATCAATTCTGGTACTACTCGATCTCAGTGCTGCATTCGACACTGTTGACCACAACATACTTCTTGACAGGCTAGAAAATTGGGTTGGGCTTTCTGGGATGGTCCTCAAATGGTTCAGGTCATACTTAGAAGGGAGAGGTTATTATGTGAGTATAGGTGACCATAAGTCTGAGTGGACATCCATGACATACGGAGTCCCACAAGGGTCAATTCTTGCACCACTCCTATTCAACCTGTACATGCTCCCACTGAGCCAAATAATGAAAAATTACAAAATTGCTTACCACAGCTATGCTGACGACACCCAGATCTACTTAGCCCTATCACCTAATGACTACAGCCCCATTGACTCTCTATGTAAATGCATTGAAGAAGTTAACAGTTGGATGTGCCAAAACTTTCTTCAGTTAAACAAAGACAAAACTGAAATCACTACATTTGGAAACAAAGATGAAATTCTCAAGGTGAACGCATATCTTGAGGGTAAAGGCCTAATAACAAAAAATCAAGTCAGGAATCTGGGTGTGATTCTGGAGTCAGACCTGAGTTTCAGTTGTCATGTCAAAGCAATAACTAAATCAGCCTACTATCATCTCAAAAATATTGCAAGAATTAGATGCTTTGTTTCCAGGCAAGACTTAGAGAAACTCGTTCATGCTTTTATCAGCAGTAGGGTGGACTATTGTAATGGTCTTCTCACTGGCCTTCCCAAAAAGACCATTAGACAGCTACAGCTCATACAGAATGCTGCTGCCAGGATCCTGAGCAGAACCAGAAAATATGACCATATCACACCAGTTCTCGGGTCTTTACACTAGCTTCCAGTTACATTTAGGATCGTAATTTAGGATTAAAGTTCTATTACTTATATATAAGTCACTCAATGACCTAGGACCTCAATACATTGCAGATATACTGATTAAATACAAACCTAACAGATCACTCAGATCATCAGGATCAAGTCAATTAGAAATACCAAGGGTTCACTCAAAGCAAGGAGAGTCTGCTTTTAGCTATTATGCCAGCCGCAGCTGGAACCAGCTTCCTGAACAGATCAGATGTGCTCCAACAGTAGCCACTTTCAAATCCAGACTCAAAACACATCTGTTCAGCTGTGCATTTACTGAATGAGCACTGTGCTACTGTACATCCGACTGATTGCACCTTATCTTATGCTTTTACTGAATGAGCTCTGTGCTCTGTCCGAACTGCTTGCACTTTAATTATGTTTCAATTTAACCCTGTTTTTAATTTTAATTTTAATTCATATTATAAATGTTATACTGCGAATATTTTAACTTAATTTCTGTGTAAAGCACTTTGAATTGCCACTGTGTATGAAATGTGCTATACAAATAAACTTGCCTTGCCTTGCCTTGACTCATGACACTAAATGCCATAAAGGTAGAATATATAAATTAACACACTTACCTCCAATATGATGAAGTTAAAATCTCCCGTAACTCGTCAACTTGCTCAAATTCTGCAAATTAATCTTAATTATGATTAACCATCACACCGTCACACCACACACGTCTTCAGCGCATAGGCGTGCTGACTTTGACGGATGTCAAATGCAGCCAATCAGTGACGCGTGCTGACTTTGACGGATATCAAATGCAGCCAATCACTGACGGGGATTCCAGCGTTCCACCAATGAATCGCACGCTTGGGCTGGTCTGGGTGTATGAAATGTGTATGATCCTGCAGTAGCACTGATTTTCACATAGGGGGAGATTATACACTCTGAGCATACACTGGCACACACTGAAAAACGGGTATAACGGATTTATAAGGACATATTGAGAAAAAGCGGGAGGTGGTTAGGCGCGACCTGATAAGCCTATCTACACTGCTCGACTTATGAGGACATCAGTGCTGTCCTCGTAGTTACGGTATGTCCTCATAGAGTCGGTATGTATCCATGGTTTTTGTCCTCATAATCCGGTCGCACCAACACACACACACACACACACACACACACACACACACACACACACACACACACACACACACACACACACACACACACACACACACACACACACACACACACACACACACACACACACACACACACACACACACAGTCCAGAATAAGCAGAGAAACACTGATGATATGCTGCATGTTGCTTTATCTAAAAGCAGTAACTGTGTTGCTGATGCAGTGATTAGTTCATTAAAAAGTAAAAAAAAACACACAAAAAAAAAATAAATAAATTTAAATGAATTTAAACTAAATAAGTTCACAGTTTTATTACGCTCACATTATTAGCACACTATGCTATATTAGTTTATTAACTTAAATAGCAATTGACCATTTTATGGCAGTCAGTTTCTGAAAATTAAATTAATTAAATTGAGTTTTAATATAGTGCAATATAGTGCATTTTACAGATACATTTGGGCAATTTTTTACAGTAAAAAACTGTCAAAGCAACAGTACCTTGTAGGTGTAGCTGCTGCCAGTTAATAGACTAGTGCAAATTTGGTTATTGTATTTACCCTTTACTTGCAAAACACGTAATAGAATGGAATAGAAAGGAATATGTGATCTTAAAAGAGATAATAGGCAGCGGCTATTTCCACCAAGCGTTAATAGCAACTAGATTCTATTTACACTAATAACATATTTTCTTAGCGATAGATGATACACTAAGTGCAAATAGCTGTAGATGCTATTTACTAAGTGAAAATAGTATAGTTTACACCATATAGAAGTAGCAGTTCTTTGTAATATAAATAGTAATTTTGTAAATAGTAATAGTAAAAACTTTATTTTGACAGATACATAGCCTACTATTTACACTTCAGTATTGTTGTACATTAACCTGATGCAAAAATAACAGTGTAAATTATTATTTTTATTTAAATTATTAAATGGATGCCGACTTAAAGGGACAATAAAAGCACTCTCTACACAGCCCCCTTACCCTACCCAATAAATACTTTTATTATAATTAAAAATTTCGTTAGGCACTTTATTTCCACATTTAGAACATTTTCTTATTTTTATTGAAAATAAATGCCTTTCCGATTAGATTTGTGATGAGAAAAGAGACAAGAGCAAACTCTACAAATGGCGGATTCGAACCCGTGTTGATCGCGACAAAACAATGACCTTTGAACCAAGCACTTTACTAAACACGCCACTGAAGACACTGTACTATAGGCCTTTTTTTATTATTTTTTTATGAGTTGCTGTCGTCAGATTTTTTAAAATATACAACTTGCTGTAGTCTGATTTTTAAATGTGCATAAGCGATGTAGGCATTTATCATTAAATTATGCACATATCCCAAAAATAAATTCATAATATCTGAAATGTGAGTGATGACATAATTTCTGATAGCCTATCAAGAATTCATATCCTGCGAACGTATAAAAGTCAAAACGGCTTGCCGTAGCCGGCCGTTTTGACTTTTATTCGTTCCTAGGATATGAATTCTTGATATCAAGAATTAATTCTTGATATCAACAATTATATTCTTGATATCAAGAATTAATTCTTGATATCAACAATTATATTCTTGATATCAACAATTATATTCTTGATATTAACAATTGAATTTGAATGGCCGTCTATAGTGACATTTAACTAGTGAAAATACAATTACAGATATCATGAATTAGAGTTTTTATATCAAAAATTGTCATTGTAACTAGTCGAAATCAAATTTTTGATGTCAACCATTAATATTTTAACTAGTAAAAAAAGGCAATTGCTGAGTCTAAAGGTTTTCCCATCATGCTCCCACTTTTGGCTCCTGCACGTTATTTAGCAGTCTTATGTAAGATGGAGGAAGAAGCAGCTTCAACGGAGCAGCTAACGCTAGATGCGGCAGTTTCTGCCTTTGACCGAATTTTTAATGCAGCAAATAGAGCAAGAATTGAACTTATGCAGAGCTCGTCAAGCGAGAACTTGCTTACTGCAACAAGGAGGCTGTTTCGACGGTCTCGAAATCGACATTCAGGTAAATTAGGCCTATCGTTAGCGAATATGTCGAAAAGCTTTTTTTTCTTTTCTTATTGGGATGCATACATTTTGCTTTTCTCTTTTCAATCTCATTAAAATGTGATGTTGTTTTTTATGTTGCTGTTGAAATTTTAACATTAAAGGGATTGTTCACCCCAAAAAAATAAATTAAAATTCTGTCATCATTTACTCACCCTCAAGTTGTTCCAACCCTGTATGAGTTTCTTTGTTCTGTTAAACACAAAAGAATATATTTAGAATTTTTTTTGTAACCAAGCAGATAGAGCAACCATTGGAACAACTTGAGGGTGAGTAAATGATGACATAATTTTCATTTTTGGGTGAACTATCCTTTTAAGTTGTAATATTAAATGTATTATGGCAATAATTTGGTAATTGGTGTGAAAAAAAAAAAAAAAGTCCCTAAATTGCCGCACGTAGGACTTTTAGTTATTGAAATATGTTCTCAGGGCAGCATTGCATCTTATTGGTTCTCTCAGTCGTCCAATCAGCGACAGCAGGAGGCGGGACATAGATTATTTGAATTTTTCTCTCAGGACGCGGGAAACATCCTGGAGAGTGGAGACATCACGCTAAGGAGATCGTTGCAGTTAAGGTAATGTTGTGTTTTATGATGAACTATATTAGATAATTACATTAAAATGTCAAGATAATGAAGTATTTGGATTTTGAGCTGTTATTTAACTAGCTAACGTTAGCTAACTAATGTAAGTAAGCTAACTCGCGACATTAGCTAGCTAGCTCTAAGAAAGGATAATAGCTAATGTTAGCTTATATTCTATTATAACTTTTACTGGCTTTTATAGCAAGTTACGCTGCTGTCATTGCACACTTTTGCTGTGGTATTGTTGCTGCTCCCAGGGCATTTTGTCATAGCTACATACAACAAAATGCTTGGCTGCTCTAAGGACATTTTTGCAGTATAAATTCTAATACTGCTCTCAGGGCACCTTACTGTATCGCCATGCAACATTCATTGGCTGCTCTAAGGACATTTTTGCAGTATAAATTCTAATACTGCTCTCAGGGCACCTTACCGTATCTCCATGCAACATTCATTGGCTGTTCTAAGGACATTTTTGCTGTATAAATTCTAATACTGCTCTCAGGGCACCTTACCGTATCTCCATGCAACATTCATTGGCTGCTCTAAGGACATTTTGTTGCAGATATTCTAATGCTGTCCTGAGGGCACCTTATGACATTAGATCTACAATTGGCTGCTCTAAGGACATTTTTATGCATCCTTAAGGCCTGTTCACACTGGGACGATTTTCGCGCGCGTTTATCGCCGACGTTTAACGCCTCGTGACTAAACAATGGGCGCCAATGTGAGTGTTCACACCGACGCGTAAAACGTCAGGCGTAAAAGCGTCATTTAAAAAAAAACGCCTCGGGTTCGTTTTTTTTTTGGGGCGCGGCGCGTTAAAAACTGGCCGACCAATCAGATCGGCGCTTTTGTTCACGTGCCTGGAGCTGCTGGAGTTACAGTAAAACACGACTTGGTGGCGCTCAAGCACAAAACGGTCTAGCCGAGCACACATTGGCGAAGAAGACAATGCAACGAGGAAAGATGAACGTCGAGCTGCTGGTCTCGTTGGTGTCTGAACACAGCAATATTTCACCTGAAAAAACGGATGAAGTGTGTGATGCGAGTGAAAGTGAGGAGGCACAAACGAGCACGTCTTCAGGATCATCCATCACCAGCCCAACTGTGATGAGGTCCAATGTAAAGAAAAGAAAGCGGTCAGAGATCCCAGACTTCTTGGAGAGGTACCTCTTATCCAAAGAAGCCAGGGAAAATGAGAAAGAGGAGCACAGAAGAGAGAGAGAGGAGCGCAGACAGCAAAGACAAGAGCAACAGAACGATGACAATTACTTGTTTGCGCTTGGCTTGTTACCAATACTAAGGAGATTGTCCCCAGCCCAACAGTCTTCAGTCAAACTCAAAATACATCAGCTGTTGCACGATGCTGAGTTTGGCCAGCCCTTATTATTGTAAACTGTACTTCATTCACAAAAATAAATTGTGAATACATTGTCAAAAAAAATAAAAGATTTTTCACTTACACTTTCTCTCTGCTCTTATTACAAAACAATTTAACATGTCCACTTGTAAAGGTGGCTGTGCTATTTAATAATTATGATTAAAATTTTAAAAGCCATTAAGTAAAGCGGTTATGAACCTGCTATAAAAATGATGTTACAATTTTGACACTGGCATATTTGTATTTAAGTATTCTTGACCTTATTGAAATAAGTTACATTATATTTAACTATTAAATGAATATGTAATTTGCTGTGGTGAGTATTGGTATATAAATTGATGGGGGAAAAAAAGACACTTGGGCACAATAGATATGATAAAAAATTTATTCAAGTTCACAAAGAAATTGTTTTTTAAAGAGAAAATTATTTACACACACACACGTAAACACACGGCTAAACGCTGCTCTGGGTCGATTGGTTTACGGTAGTGTGTTTGTTCTTTTGTCAACAAGGGCGCCAACTGTTGAAGTAAATCTTCGAACTCGCTGACGGACATTCTAAAATACCCCCGAAAACGTTCATGATACATTTTTAGCTCTTGTATCAGTCGATAGAACTCCCCATGTTCTTCTCTTTTTTAACTATGGGATGTATCCAAAATCTGCGTCTTTTCTGTTGTCTTTCCTCGTTCAACAGAACAACAATGTCCTCATCGCTGGAGCTGCTGCTGCTGCTGCTGCTTGAGAAATCCATGTTCTAGTATGTGAGAAAGTTATGTGTGTTTCGGCTAACATGTAAATACTCTCTCTCCTCTTCTTCTTCTGTGTGACAAGGGATGCAGCGAGCGCAGCGCCACCTTGTGTACCGGGCTATTTCTGTTTTTCAATAAGCGCCATCTAATGTCAGGGAATGAAATTGCACGTTCACTCGACGCATCGCGAGTGAAAATCGCTTTGGTGTGAACACTCAAGACGCGCCGAAAAACGCTGCCGATAAACGCGCGCGATATTCGTCCCGGTGTGTACAGGCCTTTACTCACTCACATTCTAATACTGTTCTCAGGACACATTGTAGTATCTGCATGAAACATTAATTGGCTGCTCTATGGGCATTAGTGGCACACTTTCTTATACTACTGCATCCCTACTCATACACATGCTAATACTGCTCTTAGAGCACCTTATAGTATCTAAATGGAACAACACAAATCTCAGGGCACTTCATATGCTGCATTCTGTATAGTACTGAAATTTGCAAACATACAACTAGTTTTCTTCTAATCCGGTAACATTCAGGTATTTTGTGTCTATTTCTGAAATGTTTCGTAAAATTAATGTTTTCTTAAAGCTTTATTGTTTATATCAATTGCAGATTATGGAGCAGCTATGGATCGAGGGCATCCGAAGAAAACTGAGAATAGAAAAAGATTCCCGTGTTTCCACGGATATCAAAATTGTTCATGGGGACAAGAGAACAGAGTTTATGGAGAACTATGTAGAAGAACTACAGAAGAAAACAAAGACCTTTTTCTTGGCGGCAAAACAGAAGAGCAAAAATTATTATTTCCATGCCTGTGAAAGAGGCAACAAACCAACAGGAAAAAGCATGGGCAAGGCATGCGAAACAAGGGCCAATTCCTGTGAAGCCTATGTGTCGTTTAAATTTATAGAGGAGACCGGTTTCACAGCAGTAGTAGTTCGGCAGCAATTAACACACACGGGACATGATTTGTCAAACCCTGAAGAGAGGAAGAAAAATGCAATTAATCCAGAATTGTTAGGATTTGTCGAGATATGGCTCACACAAGGTCTATCCATATCACAGATTGTCATAAAAAGTTGTGATTGGGCATGTAGTCGGGGTTACACCGATAAGCATGACAGGCGTTTCTTCCTAACTCCAGAATATGTAAGGTTGGTAAAACGCCACCTCCGTATCTTCACTTTGCCGGACATCGATGATGCTGTGAGTGTGGAAAAGCTGGTGACAGGTGAACTGAAAGAAAATATTTGCTTTTTTCAACCTTTGACAAAAGACCAGCCACTGGTTATTGTAGTCCAGACACCACAACAGAAGGCTCTACTCCAAGAAAACCCCCACCCAATGGTTTTTATGGACGCCTCCTACAAAGGTTTGACATCATATGGGTATGCCCTGTATGCCCTTGTACTTGTCAATCAAACTGGAAGAGGAGTCCCATTTGCATACCTAATAATGAGCCAGGAATCCTCGGCAATAGTTGAGCTTTGCTTGAACATGCTTTGTTCAAGCAATCCAAACTTTTACCCAAGGTGAGAACATCTTCTTTTCAAAAGCCCAATACCCATACAACAGGGTCCCCGCGGGATATTAAAAAGTCTTAAATGTCTTTAAATTCAAAATCAAAATTTTAAGGCCTTAAAAGTCTTAAATTCGCTGAAGTATTGAGTTCTAGGTCTTAAATAATTTTAAACGGGTCTTAAAAAAAGTCCTATGTAAGTCCTAAGTGAGAGAGAGAGAGAGAGAGAGAGAGAGAGAGAGAGAGAGAGAGAGAGAGAGAGAGAGAGTGTGTGTTGTTAGTTCGTTTTTTCGCTAGTGAGAGACCAACATGCATCTTATATAGCAGCCAATCAGCTTTCATGTTATTGGCGCGAGGCTCTTTCTGATTGTACCACAGACGCATCAAACGGATTGTATTCTTCAGCTTCAGTTCTCCAGTTCTTCCAGTTCACGCGATCGTGATAGCAAAGGCGAATCTTTCTCACCTGCCATCTCGTATAATGACCAAATAAAAGTTTGATATGCCCGATAGCACTAAACAAAGAGTTTAAAAAGCGATGAAAACCCCGAACTCATTCGCTACTGACACACAGACTGATGTCAGACTGGCCGCGGATTCTGCAGGCGTTTGCCGCCGGTCAGTGCTCGCGCGAGTGAACCGAATCTAGGCATATTCATACATATCCATATCTATGGGCTCATCATTACTGTAGGTCTTAAAGTGAAAGCAACCCAATATAGCCGAGCCTATACCCCCTCCTGCCTGTGTCTTTAGTATTAATCAAACAACAACAACGGGGAAAAACAAACAGTAGCCCTAAACTTAAAGCACTGTTTGTATCTGTATATTTAAGTTGTATTTATTTGTCCTAATGTCAAACAAGATTCATGCATTTTGTTTGTTTTATTGCCATGTGTGACTATTGTGCATCTAATATAATGATATGGTAAATGTGGCATCCTAATTATGAAAAAAAAAAGAAACATGCACATTTCTGAAAATGACCATCACAAAATCAGTCATTTTGATCTCACAAAAAATGTATATACATACACACACACTACCGGTCAAAAGTTTGAGAACGGTTCGATTTTTAAAATATTTTTTAAAGAAGTCTCTCCTGCTCACCGAGGCTGCATTTATTTGATCCAAAATACAGCAAAGACAGTATTATTGTGAATATGTTTTTTTATTTTTTTATTTAAAATAACTATATTTCAATATATATCTTAAATAGAATTTATTTCTGTGATTCAAAGCTGAATTTTCAGCATCATTGCTCCAGACTTTAGAGTCACATAATCCTTCAGAAATCTTTTTTTTTTTTTTTTACTTTTTTTTATCCATCAAAGAATCAAAAAAAAAATGTTTTACACAACTGTGTTCAACACTGATAATAAACATAAATGTTTGTTGATCATCAGATCCTCATATGAGAATGATTAGTGATTTAGTGAAGGATCATGTGACACTGAAGACTGGAGTAATGATGTTAAATTCAGCTTTGATCACAGGAATAAATGACACTTTACTATATATTCACATAGAAAACAGTCACAACAGAACTGTCACAATATTACAGCTTTTTGTATTTTTAATAACATAAATGCAGCATTGGTGAGCAGAATGTAAAAACATTTAAAAATCTTACCGTTCTCAGACTTTAGACCGGTAGTGTGTTTGTATATTAATCCTGGTGGGATTGAGCTATGAGGAAGTGCAAGATTACTAATACTTTGTTCAATTTGAATAAATTAATTTGCTTTGCAAGTAATTTTGTGATTCTGCATTTCCTTTTGTACGTTTTTTTTTTTTAAATTGCGTGATATAGGTCTTAAATTGAATTCATAATGGTCTTGAAAAGGTCTTAAAAAGTCTTAAATTTGACTTGGTGAAACCTGCAGATACCCTGATACAAGCACAAAGGAGTTGTAATACTGAAAGATAATTGAATACCTTCTGTACCTTAAACAATGTTCAATTTACTACATTTGCCTAGATGAAATTGTGATACTCCAGTATTCTGCAATATTATTATCTGGAGTCTGGTCTTATTTTTCCTAGGTCAGTTATGATCGACAGAGACTTGAAAGAGCTCAATGCCATAAGAGAAGTTTTCCCCAAAACCAAAGTTCTCCTCTGTTGGTTTCATGTTCTCCAGGTACTGATTGCATTTAAGAAATGCACGAGTAGGTACTTTGAACATTCTGTTTGGTTGTAAATAAATTGATTTACAATTTTGATATCATATGCCTGCTGTAGCTTCTGAAAAAACAATGTAGCCTCATTTACTGTGCCATATATTGTGTATTAAAGGCTGTACATCGCTGGGTTACATCAAGAGATGGTGGGAACCTGTCACCTGACAAAAGACACGTCGTCATTCATGCCATGACCTCAATGAAAGCTTGCATAACGGTAACTATGCTAAATATATAAAATTGTATGCGTCTCAATATCTGCTATTACCCTTGTTTCGTCTGTGTTGGGTACTCTAAACTGGCAACCATAATATATGGTATGGTATGACTTCAGGAGGAAGATTTTGTGACTGTGTCCACTAGCGTTTGCAATGACCTTGATGCCCAGCTTGGCAGCAATCGAGTGACAACATACCTGAAGGTGCACTGGCTTCCACATGCAGCACTATGGGCCAATTTTGGACGACTGTTTGAGCACAACAGCAGTGACACCAACAACAAGGCAGAGAGGTAGTCAAAGATTAACCCACTGAGCAAAGTTGAAAAATGAAAAATGTCCAAAAGACGTCTTTTCAATGTCTTTGCCCCTAGAGGCGTACGTTGAAAAGACGTCCACTGAGGAGCCAGAATGAAAGTTTTTATGACGTCTGTTTTTGACGTGTTCTGCACGTCCGATATAGACGTTCATGGAACCTCAAGGTTAAAAACTAGTAATGTGCTCATTGTGGACATATTTTCCATTTGTAATTGCAAAGCAACTCACAGACAGGTGTGTGTTTGTCCAGAAATAATGAAAATAAAAGAAACTTAGCACACACCTTTAGACACTTTAGACAACTTAGCATCTGTAATTCACACATCTTTGGATCGTGAGAGAATCGTGGGATTCAATCCAGGATCTTCTTGCTGTGAGGAGACAGTGTTTCCCACTGAGACACTGGAGCTGCCCTTAATCACAGACATAAGACACACTATTAACTATAAACACACAGACTATTTCTGTCAGACATCTACAGAAGCTCTAACGTTATGTCTAGACATAACATTTCTGAAGAGCAATTTTTGAAGGGGACACAAATAATACAGCCACAATTATACTTGTAGAGGATTTGTGTACACAGCAAAAAACCTTAATACTATCATTAGTGTGTCATGGAGACTGTACCATTATCCTTATTTTCAGTGTTTCTCTTGATTCAATGAAAAAGCTGACTAAATTGACAAAATATTCTTCTTTAAAACCATTTATTTATTTTTAAGTTGTTTACAATCAAGCCACAAAAACAACTTAAAACATAATGACTAATTTTGAAAAAGTGTCCCCATATAAAAGAAATACAATGCTTTTGTAACAAATAAATGTTTTAGGTTATAGTTATATAGGTTATATACTTGGCGTTTTGGTGTACGTTAGGCCTACTGAAAAAAGATCTGATGTCCGTTTTTCTTTTCTCTGTCATTTTATCTGGGCAACAACAACACAAATCTTTAACATCACATTTCTAAATATGAGTTAGGTTCATGTAGATCTTCAATATTAACCCTAATATCAGTTCACACACATAACGTTAGGCTTATCGTCGTGTAAACGTTAGTTGTAGTGGGTGCATTCAAGCTAGGTAACGTTACATTATATTACACTAACATAGCGAACTTTGTCACTAATTTATTAATTACTCAGCATAATTTCTATTTAAGAAAAGAAAAACTTAAACTGATGTTTAATGTGAATAAAATAGCCTTGAACCGCTTACTTACTACATTCCTGTCAGTACCCGATGTGTGAGTCAAGCACAGATCCTGCATAGATCCTGAGTGGACCAAACCACTGTAAGGCAAGGGAGGGGGAACTCAAATGTTTCTAAACTTAAAAATAATTTTTTGGGGTTTGTATTGTTTTACTTCTTACACAGATATTTTAAGTATACATCATTATGTTACTTACAATACACAGCATTGTTTTAATGATATTTCTAGGGGGGACAACCCTTAGATGGGAGGGGTCCTGACCCCCCGACCCCCCTGGGATTTACGCCCTAGTATACAGTACAATTACGAATTGAGTGAAAGCACTGGCACAACAATATTATGCCAATTCAGAAGGAGAAAGACTTAAAAAGTGAAAGGAAAAATATATCCGTATGCATATTTTACCTCAAGTCATGATCCTCTCTTCTGCAGCCTCGCTCGGCCAGCTGCTGGCCTATGATTTTGAAGGGTATTTCCTTGGTCAAATATCCTAGGTCTTTAGCAAGACCTTGGCACTCCTCTGTGACACAAAA
This sequence comes from Romanogobio albipinnatus, assembly GCA_023566225.1. NCBI lineage: Eukaryota > Metazoa > Chordata > Actinopteri > Cypriniformes > Gobionidae > Romanogobio > Romanogobio albipinnatus. The sequence continues at coordinate 15,054,436 of CM042248.1, read as the reverse complement.
GGAGCCAATGAGTAAATGAGACATTAACATGTTACTAATGTAGATTATATTTTAGTTACTAAACAGTTTACATTTTGTTAACTGTATGGCCATTGGCATTAGTTTGCCTATGCCTCATTCATTCACCTAGGCTACTTATGCCTCCAACATGGATTACTATTCTAAAACTTGCAGTTCTACAACCTTTGGTGGGAACACCTAATTCAATAATAAGGGAATCTGTTTGAATGTACATGTCACGGGTGACAAAATGCTGGGCAAAGCGGAACCTTTCGTTCTTTCCATGTAACCCGAGGGGAACTGTGTTGGTGTAACACCTCACTCTGGTTCCGGGTGTAGCGGGGATATTGTCCCACCCGAATTACTGCTGAGGCACGGCAGGTGTGAGAGAGAGAGGAGCGGTGGTTGCACAGGCTTTCCGCTTCACAAGAGGAGGATAAAAGAGCCATTCAGAAGAGAAGTTGGGGAAGCAGGTTCGGAGGTTGGAAAGTGGAGGGCTGAGAGTTGAGGTCGAGCTGGTGAAAGCCAGTCAGTGTCCAGGTAATCAGTCGTTTGGCTGGGTCTCTGTCGTTGTGTCTTGGGGTAGAAGATCTCCTGTTTGAGCGCTCACATTGGACGCTGTAATCCTGGAAATTCGTGTGAGTGAAGAACTGCCATTGGAGTCTGTCGTTTAAAGCTGCTTGTGGAATATTACTGGACTGAACGGCTGCTTGGATCTGCGCTGGAAGAGGAAGAGAGAAAGATAAGTGAATTAATTACATCGTTGAATCAAATATAAAGCTTGAAGAAAAGACTGTGCATGTGAAATTTACTATTGAGGAGGACATCTGTTTCAGATACGCTGGGGAGGAATTTAGAGTTGCATATTCCCATTGAATTGCATGAATGAAGCGAGGCTTCTGATCAGCCTTACTGTGTGAGTGATTTGCAGTTGTTTGCCTTACTTGATGCACGCCGAATTAATGCTGTGGATTTGAAGTGAACACGAGTGCTGTGTGCTATGCTGAGAAGAGTCTCCCAACGCCTGCTTTCATTCTTGTGAAATGATCTACTTGTCTCCATCTAAATTCCAGAACGATACAACTGAACTGGTGAAGTAATGCTTTGTATTATCCTCTCTTCCACTGAGTGTTGTCGTGAAGTAATCCCTCATTGAAGGCTCCTGTTAATCCTCTCTCTCTCCCTCTGAAATTACAAGTCTCGGGAAGAACTGTATAGCTGTGGAAAAGTCTGAACCGTGATACGTGCTGATGGAGCTCTGAAGATGTACAACATTGCTGGTAAAGCTGCCTATTGAGTCTCTCGCTAATGTCTGATGAAAGTGTTTGATGTCGAGGAAAGAATCCTGAAGACTGCAACAATGCTGTGAAGTAAGTTTTACAGTCACAATTTCCCTCTCACGTTCTGTTAAGAGAATCAGCTGTTAAGAGAAGAAACCTTACCTGTCACCTACCGTCTGAGTCCTGCAGATGTGCAGCAATGCTGTGAAGTGAGTTTTAAAGTCACGATTTCCCTTTTATGCTCTGATGAAAGAATCTGCCGTTGAGAGAAGAAACATTACCTGTTCCTTACTGTCTGAGTCCTGCAGACGTGCAGCCACGCTGTGAAGTGAGTTTTAAAGTCACAATTTCCCTCTCACGTTCTGTTAAGAGAATCGGCTGCTAAGAGAAGAAACCTTACCTGTTACCTACCGTCTGAGTCCTGCAGATGTGCAGCAACGCTGTGGAGTGAGTTTTAAAGTCACGATTTCCCTTTTATGCTCTGATGAAAGAATCTGCCGTTGAGAGAAGAAACATTACCTGTTCCTTACTGTCTGAGTCCTGCAGACGTGCAGCAACGCTGTGAAGTGAGTTTTAAAGTCACAATTTCCCTCTCACGTTCTGTTAAGAGAATCGGCTGCTAAGAGAAGAAACCTTACCTGTTACCTACCGTCTGAGTCCTGCAGATGTGCAGCAACGCTGTGGAGTGAGTTTTAAAGTCACGATTTCCCTTTTATGTTCTGATGAAAGAATCTGCTGTTGAGAGAAGAAACCTTACCTGTTACCTACCACCTGAGTCCTGCAGATGTGCAGTAACGCTGTGAAATGTGTAGCAACGCTGCAAAATGTGTAGCAACGCTGCGAAGTGAGTTTGAAGTTATAATTCCCCGCTCACGTCCTGACAAGAGAATCTGCTGTTAAGAGAAGAAACCTTACCTGACACCTACCGGCTGAGTCCTGCAGACGTGCAGCAACGCTGTGAAGTGAGTTTTAAAGTTATAATTCCCCCTCTCACGTCCTGATATGAGAATCTGCTGTTGAGGAAGTGAACATACCCTGTTACTTACTGTTTGAGTCCTGCAGATGTGCCGCAACGTTGTGGAGAATCGTTCCAGCGGCTACTCCGGTCCAATAGCCCGAGAAGACAGGAGTTGCTCATTCTTTCCTCAAGCCGATCATTATTCAATAAAGATTGTTATTTTTGAACTCAATTACTAGCCTCCTCATTTGTCCGTCTGTTGCGTGCCTGTGGTGTCGTCTCCTCGCGGTGGTGTCTGGAGTCAGGGGCGGCTGGTCATCCGAGTCCGCCCCGGCCTGCACCGGTGACATACACCTTTAAGAAATCGCCTAGTTCTGACTACATATAGGTTACCTTCAACTAGTTTGGTGCACATTGTAGTGTTTGAGCCATACAGACTCAGCTGTACCCCTGCCTCTTTCAACTCCCTCACAAGCTCCTTTTTTTCCCCTTTGCCTTCCTCAAATAAGTCACCATGAGGTGACCAGATAATTTTTCTGGTGCAGAACATCTCCTCTGTAGCTCCTCTACTGAAACAAAGTACCTGTGCAATCATAACACATCATTTTTTGTGAACATCAAAAAGCAACATATCTGTAGACAAAGATCACCAATAAAACCATGAGGCTTAAGTGAACAACATATTGTTTGAAAAATAAGCCATTACTCTATGGGCTGGGGGCAGTCCACATGCATCCCCCACACTTAACCTAATTGGTATTTCCTTCTAGCCCTGATCCAAAAGTTTATAAAACATGTAGGATAGTTGTAATGAGTATGATTCTTGTTAGCAAAACTTTTAAAAAGCCCTGTTGTTCATGGTCACTGAGTATTATACATAGGAAAAACAACAAGAAAATTTGGTAGAACATAAACCGAATATCTGGCAACTATCACTAACTTATGGGGGCAATCAAACTGAAAGTGAAAAAAAGGTTGATGTTACTCATATAGGTTAGCTTTAGGTTCCAAAAGTCAGTCAATTATTGTATTTCCCTTTGGGATCAATAAAGTATCTATCTTTTTCCTATATGACTCAGTAACCTTAATCAACAAGGGGTAGGGGGGTATACTACATAGTTTGTAGTTTTACCTGTTTTTTGCATTAGTTGCATTAGGCACATAACACAAGTTCTACTGATGTTATCTGTACTCTTGCCTCTATCAAGTCAATTTGTCCTATAAAAAGGCACACCCACCAAACCCAACTCTAGTCGTAGCATTACCAACCTTTTAGCTTTCTTTGAAGACGCCACCTTCAACAGGCTGTCCACATAGAATCCATCTTCAATAAAGAATACATACACATGTTGTTAAATGTCATTTCAGTTCAGTGTCATTTCAATGTTAATAATGAAATATTTATTGGCACCCCTGTTGAAATTAGAGAGAATAGTGGTGCGCACATCCAAAAAAATCAATTGTATCAAATATAGTAGAAGAGGTGGTCTGCCCCCTGTTTATGCTCCAAAAGGAAATGTATTTACTTGAAAACAACGCAACGTTTCAATCCCATCGGATCTTCATTAGGCATTGAAAACACAGGGCGAGATGGCCTATATCACATTACTGCACACTTACGTTTAAGTAATCTTTGTACATCTGAATGTGTGCATGAGAAGAGGCGTGCACAGCTGCTTTGTGTGTACGCAAGCTTTGTTCATAAGCCCCATGCTCTTTTTAAATGCAGATACTAGAGATGATTAATACTACCGGAATGAGACGTGGAATTGTGCATATACGTCAGCTGAATTAGAAATTGAGCTGTGATTCCAACTGTCATCGCAGAGGCTACCTGTGCCTCTAAGAACAAATTGTGCAAACTGTACAGCCAATCAGACCAATGATACCAAAGACATTGGGCTTAACATGAGCATAGAACCAGTCTTGGTATCCATGCTGACCTGTAGAGCAAAATCCAAATAGCTCGCAGGGCAACATTATAATAAAGCTTCATTGCAGACACAGGTCCATATAACACCACAAAAAGTATAAATAGTATAGTGTATTCTGCTACTTCTATACTCACTCGGACTACAAAATATCTTATTTGAGCCCAACTTTGTATATGTGTGCCAGCAAGTTAACAATCAGTCCATCCTATCCACCTTACATGTATAGATAGAATATAAAGTACAGTATCATAATATTATATACCCATTTTCTCCGATGCCTCCTCCTTCTCTTCCTCTGCATCTGATGTATCTGCATCATTCGCACGTAACAGACATGAAGTCAAATTGACACTTTAAAAATTGTTGGGCACTGTATGAAACATTGCATTGCTTGTGTAATGTAACGTGCATAAATAGAATATAAAATACAGTATGTAAAGTACAGTATATAATATAAAGCACAGTATCATAGTATTATTTACTGGTACCTATTTTCTCCGATGCCTCCTCCTCCTCCTTCTCCTCTTCCTCTGCATCTGATGTATCTGCATAATTTGCACATAGCAGACAGGAAGTCAAATTGACATTCATATTTTATAAATAAAAATGATGATCCTGTATAACTCAACAGAACTAATTAATTGTTTACCTGCAATAACCTCCACCTTCGTTTTTGCTACTATTGACACATTAAAAAAAATTTACTCTGAGGAAACTAAGGGTGTGTGTGTGTAACTCTGAAAAAAATCTCAGAAATACATGCTTTACCTTCAACTGCCTCTGCAGTCTCTGTCTCAGCTGTTTCTGCCTCTGTTAATACATGAAAAGAATCTACATTGGAAATATGTGACATATTCTCAAATTGTGATTATCAATAAGTTTTTCAGTCACCTTTAAACAGGAGTGCCTACAAATTTGTTGGGCGCTATATGAAACATTACATTGCTTGTGTAATGTAACATGCATAAATAGGATATAAAATATAGTATGTAAAGTACAGTATACAATATAAAGTAGAGTATCATAATATTATATACCCATTTTCTCCGATGCCTCCTCCTTCTCCTCTTCCTCTGTATCTGATGTATCTGCATCATTCGCACGTAACAGACATGAAGTCAAATTGACACATTCAAATTTGTTGGGCACTGTATGAAACATTACATTGCTTGTGTAATGTAACGTGCATAAATAGAATATAAAATACAGTATGTAAAGTACAGTATATAATCTAAAGCACAGTATCATAATATTATTTACTGGTACCCATTTTCTCTGATGCAGCCTCCTTCTCCTCTTCCTCTGCATCTGATGTATCTGCAAAATTTGCACATAGCAGACAGGAAGTCAAATTGACATTCAAATTTTATAAATAAAAATGATGATCCTGTATAACGCAACAGAACTAATGAATTAATTACCTGCAATAACCTCCACCTTCGTTTTTTCTACTATTGACACATGAAAAAAAAAATGTTACTGAGGAAACTAAGGGTGTGTGTGTGTAACTCTGAATAAAATCTCAGAAATACATGCTTTACCTTCAACTGCCTCTGCAGTCTCTGTCTCAGCTGTTTCTGCCTCTGTTAATACATGAAAAGAATCTACATTGGAAATATGTGACATATTCTCAAATTGTGATTTTCAATAAGTTTTTCAGTCACCTTTAAACAGGAGTGCCTACAAATTTGTTGGCCGCTGTATGAAACATTACATTGCTTGTGTAATGTAACATGCATAAATAGAATATAAAATACAGTATGTCTAGCCACTTGCAATCCAGCTAACATCAGTAACAACGCTGGGGCCAACTAAGAGTAGCCTCCGTAAATAAATCTGTTTGTGTGCGTGTTGTCCTACCTGGTTTTTGACTCTTTTCTGTAGAGCAGAATGAGCATGTCTCCTGCAAAAGATTTTGCATGATAAATAGTTATGCCAAATACACATCAAACGATTATTTTGTCACAGACCAGTCATGGGAGTCATTCAAATTAAGTCCCAGTCCCTGATGTGGGGGAATTTGGGTTATCAACACATCATGACACTTCACATGTGACCCCTCGTCATCACAGATTTAACTGCCGATTCACTCCTCACCCAAGGATTATGTTAATGACTCCCTAGACCAATCTGTGACAAAAGAATCGTCTGATGTGTACTTGGCTTTAATGTTTAATGTTGCTGTAGATAAAATGGCATTAGCACTTGACTTTTTCTTCCCTGACATCTTCTTGTAGCAGACTGTACAAATGCCTGAACTATCTGAAAAAACAAATGCTTTGTATAATACAATGATACTTTGGATAACACAAACACATTAAAAGCAACCATAACCTTAACATATTTCGAGAGCCATAACCAGTCCAAAGTATGACATCCTCCGAATAGTAAAAGCTACCACTCTAAATCATCAGTGACTTGAACTTAAAGCAGGGAGTGACAGGTAGTCAGCAGAGCTCAAAAAGGAGCACCCATACCATACAAATGTATACTACTTACCAAGGGACTTAAACAACAAAGTCCCAAGTCTCTCCCGCTCTTGGGAGATGGGAAGGCATTGGAGGTGACCTTGTTGTCCCTGGAGGATCATTTCTGCAAACTAAAAGAGCAACAGAACGTCTATTTTAATGAAATAGCATCACTTATAATAACTGAACCTTATAGAGCAGGCAACAAATTGTGGTAAAGAAATTTAAATTTGGGAAAGGGACTATTACAAGAGAAAATGATGGTGCTCATTTAATAATTATACTATCATGACTCCTGTATCATATGCTGAAGGTAGCACTGTGTCCATGTCCAAGATCCATTAATATTTGATCTGCAACTTTCATTCAAAATTGCTCTAGTTAAAGTGAAAACTAAAAATATCTATTTTCAAAAGACAACAGAAACATTATGCAGAAAATGACCCAATTGTACCATTATTGAGAACACTCCACATGACACAGAGTCATTTTGCAAGTCATGGTCCCTGTTTATGAACTTGCAGGGCCGTTGGCAGCCTCTGCTAGCAGCAAATAAGCTGAAAGATTAGAGAATATAATTATGAAGGAGATCTCTACTGAGTTTTCATTACCTCATTTTATAGAGCAATACAAAAACCGTGTACCTCCAATTTTCGATGATTTTGGAGCAACGTTGTGGATGCTCCCCCAATGAGTCAATGTATGTAATAGTTCCCTCTTTCAAGTTGCAATGCTATACAGAAGATGGGAAAACGTATGAGAATGGTTAAAACTGCCCTTCAAACCTATCTTGAAATGACAAGATTAAAATGTCAAGCACCAACACCTCAAACAACCCAAATGAGAACGGCACGACAGTAACAATAATGATAACTAATGTGTGATGCTATTTTGTGCATAAGGCCCATTTCAAACCGGGAACGTGGCATGAACGTCGCGTGTCTGTTGCGTGTCCGTTGCGTGGCAGCGTTTTCTGTCTTTGCTTACCAGAAGCGTGTCTGATGCAGCGCTGCAGCGGCCTCTCTGCCAATTAAAACTTTTTCTTCACTGTTTTGAACGGAAACACTTCCAACAAGCTTGCGTGAGGTGTGAAAAATAGGCGAGAGTCCTATTCCTAGCATGCACGCGTTTGAGATGTGCATGTCACGCAGGCGGTGTGCAAGGTCTAACCTGTTAAGATGGGAGCCGAAATAAAACGGACACGCCACACACCCGGTGTGAAATGGGCCTAATAGTCTCTACATAACAGCAACCTACAAAGAGGGTCCAGTGGCACTCTCCCACCAAGTAGGGCCCGAAGACGGCACTGGCTCCTTTAAGAATGTTTTTCTGACAGGAAATGAAGAAAACATTCACGAACAAGCAAATAAACTTGACACCCAATGTATTCTGTAGCACTGAACAATAACCTTAAACATGCACATAACTCTTACTTTTAGAAAATAAGTGCTCCTGGCCCTGGAGCTGCCTTCCAAAATCAGGCGCATAGCCTGGCTATTTATGGGCTCTGTCCCAGGCTGGCTCTAAGCAAGGGAGAGAAATGGTTTAAGTCATTAAATTATGTTATATCTATATTTGATGCATGTATACAGGTCCTTCTCAATAAATTAGCATATTGTGATAAAGTTCATTATTTTCCATAATGTAATGATAAAAATTAAACTTTCATATATTTTAGATTCATTGCACACCAACTGAAATATTTCAGGTCTTTTATTGTTTTAATACTGATGATTTTGGCATACATCTCATGAAAACCCAAAATTCCTGTCTCAATAAATTAGCATATCATGAAAAGGTTCTCTAAACGAGCTATTAACCTAATCATCTGAATCAAAATTACACCTGCAAAAGATTCCTGAGGCTTTTAAAAACTCCCAGCCTGGTTCATTACTCAAAACCGCAATCATGGGTAAGACTGCCGACCTGACTGCTGTCCAGAAGGCCATCACTGACACCCTCAAGCAAGAGGGTAAGACACAGGAAGAAATTTCTGAACGAATAGGCTGTTCCCAGAGTGCTGTATCAAGGCACCTCAGTGGGAAGTCTGTGGGAAGGAAAAAGTGTGGCAAAAAACGCTGCACAACCAGAAGAGGTGACCGGACCCTGAGGAAGATTTTGGAGAAGGACCGATTCCAGACCTTGGGGGACCTGCGGAAGCAGTGGACTGAGTCTGGAGTGGAAACATCCAGAGCCACCGTGCAAGGAAATGGGCTACAGGTGCCGCATTCCCCAGGTCAAGCCACTTTTGACCAAGAAACCGCGGCAGAAGCGCCTGACCTGGACAACAGAGAAGCAGCACTGGACTGTTGCTCAGTGGTCCAAAGTACATTTTTCGGATGAAAGCAAATTTTGCATGTCATTCGGAAATCAAGGTGTCAGAGTCTGGAGGAAGACTGGGGAGAAGGAAATGCCAAAATGCCTGAAGTCCAGTGTCAAGTACCCACAGTCAGTGATGGTCTGGGGTGCCATGTCAGCTGCTGGTGTTGGTCCACTGTGTTTTATCAAGGGCAGGGTCAATGCAGCTAGCTATCAGGAGATTTTGGAGCACTTCATGCTTCCATCTGCTGAAAAGCTTTATGGAGATGATTTCATTTTTCAGCACGACCTGGCACCTGCTCACAGTGCCAAAACCACTGGTCAATGGTTTACTGCCCATGGTATTACTGTGCTTAATTGGCCTGCCAACTCTCCTGACCTGAACCCCATAGAGAATCTGTGGGATATTGTGAAGAGAAAGTTGAGAGACGCAAGACCCAACACTCTGGATGAGCTTAAGGCCGCTATCGAAGCATCCTGGGCCTCCATAACACCTCAGCAGTGCCACAGGCTGATTGCCTCCATGCCACGCCGCATTGAAGCAGTCATTTCTGCAAATGGATTCCCGACCAAGTATTGAGTGCATAACTGAACATAATTATTTGAAGGTTGACTTTTTTTGTATTAAAAACACTTTTCTTTTATTGGTCGGATAAAATATGCTAATTTATTGAGATAGGAATTTTGGGTTTTCATGAGCTGTATGCCAAAATCATCAGTATTAAAACAATAAAAGACCTGAAATATTTCAGTTGGTGTGCAATGAATCTAAAATATATGAAAGTTTAATTTTTATCATTACATTATGGAAAATAATGAACTTTATCACAATATGCTAATTTATTGAGATAGGAATTTTGGGTTTTCATGAGCTGTATGCCAAAATCATCAGTATTAAAACAATAAAAGACCTGAAATATTTCAGCTGGTGTGCAATGAATCTAAAATATATGAAAGTTTAATTTTTATCATTACATTATGGAAAATAATGAACTTTATCACAATATGCTAATTTATTGAGAAGGACCTGTATATGTGTGTGTGTGTGTCTGTGTGAGAGAGAGAGAGAGTATTATAAAGGTATGGGTTACCCTGCTGATTATGTAAAATAGGGCATCCATTACCTGAGGAAGTAATACATAAACAAATATATAAACTACAATAAATCACAATAGAGTCAAGGTTAAGTGAAAAGCGTACACAATTATATAGCCTAGAAGGGAAAGAGAATAATTTTTGAAAAAATAAATACATTGAAAATTACCTCATCTGGAAGTTCAGATGGGCCTACAAGGGCCTCCAAACTGCCCAGAAAGATTTTAAAAGGCCCAACTGTCCCAAGGATATCTTCACGATGAAGTCCTTGGGACTTCAGTGTTTCTAAGTCTGTATGGAAAAAGAAATTAAGGCCCAAAATAGGTAACCTTACTTAGGCTAATGGCACACATTTAATCCAATCAACTAGTACACGTAGCATACAAAACTACTGTATAGTAGTGTTGGCAATTCAGCGAATTCTCTGGTGACTAGAATTCACATTTTATAGACTACCAACTTTTTTGCCGATTTGTTAATGTTTTTTTGTTGAGAAACATCAAAATATGTAGTCTAACTTCCCTACAGCGCTCTGTCTCAAGTGCTTGTCTGTGAGTAAGTAATGTCACACCAGCCTGAAATGGGCAGCTAGAGCATATGGGCAACAGTTTTAGCCACATGTACTATGATGAGACCAGTCAGGGACCACAAATTGTACAATTTATACGTAGCCTAGTTGTGTTGAGTTGAATGCGATGCCAATGATGTTTCATGTTACAGTAACCCCAGCATTTCTCAGTATTTCACTGATTTTTGGTAGGCTACAGCCTCATCATAGGCCTATTACATAAATGTAATTGAAACACTCCAAGGGCTGAATCTGGCCCAGGACCTTATGTTGCCCATGTGTATGATCGTACTAAAAACACCAACTAAAAAAAGTACCAGTATGTGCTTTAGATGTAAATATGCGAATTATGCAAACAATATCATTATGTATGCAGATGATGCAAATGATGCAAATGACTAAAATAGATTAGGAAACATTTTTTTATAATAATAACTTACTGTTCATTTGGCCTGGTCAAGTTTTCCAAACTAGACAAAAGAGAAGACAAAAATAAAAATAAAAATGATTTCTCTTGAAGCAGTAAATGGGATACTTATGACTACCCTTACCAAAAAAATATATACTTCAAGTTAATTTTATTAAGTAAACTTCAGTAAAGTTAAAGTATACACATAGTAAGTATACTAATACCAATGCACTAGTGGTATACTTATAAGTGTACTACTTTAATACTTCTTGGGACTAAATTGGCCAAGTATACTTTTATGTATACTTTAAGTGTAAAAGTAGTAAAGTTTAAGTACACAAATAGTGTTTATTTAAGTTTTATTTTGTACTTCAACTATACTATAAGTGAACTTATAGATATACTGCTAGTTTACTAGTTATATACTTCTAGCCCATTTTTTTGTTTATGAAAGTACACTTCTAAGTGTACTCTCAGTAAACTCCTGGTTGAATAGTTTTTACACTGCAAGTATACTTTTAATTTTTTTTAAAGTGAACTTAACATCATATATATTTTTTGGCACTTCAAAGTATACTATTGGTTTCTATTTAGGTATTAGTTTTTATACTCATACTCTCTTATTCTTAGTTTAAAATTAGTATACTAATAGCACACTTGAATAAACTTTTTCGTAAGGGTACTTCCTAGATAGCAACATTGTGCAACTTATAACATTTAATGTCTTCTTTTATCTTTATCTGGGTTATGACTATGATACTTACATACCTGAGGTGAAACAAAAATGTCCTTAGAGCAGCCAATGAATGTTGCATGGAGATACAGTAAGGTGCCCTAAGAGCAGTATTAGAATTTATACTGCAAAAATGTCCTTAGAGCAGCCAATGAATGTTGCATGGAGATACAGTAAGGTGCCCTGAGGGCAGTATTAGAATTTATACTGCAAAAATGTCCTTAGAGCAGCCAATGAATGTTGCATGGAGATACAGTAAGGTGCCCTGAGAGCAGTATTAGAATTTATACTGCAAAAATGTCCTTAGAGCAGCCAATGAATGTTGCATGGAGATACAGTAAGGTGCCCTGAGGGCAGTATTAGAATTTATACTGCAAAAATGTGCTAAGAGCAGCCAAGCATTTTGTTGTATGTAGCTATGACAAAATGCCCTGGGAGCAGCAACAATACCACAGCAAAAGTGTGCAATGACAGCAGCGTAACTTGCTATAAAAGCCAGTAAAAGTTATAATAGAATATAAGCTAACATTAGCTATTATCCTTTCTTAGAGCTAGCTAGCTAATGTCGCGAGTTAGCTTACTTACATTAGTTAGCTAACGTTAGCTAGTTAAATAACAGCTCGATAAAAAAACAAGCTTTACTTAAAATCCAAATACTTCATTATCTTGACATTTTAATGTAATAATCTAATATAGTTCATCATAAAACACATTACCTTAACTGCAACGATCTCCTTAGCGTTAGCGTGATGTCTCCACTCTCCAGATGTCTCCCTGAGCAGAGCCGTTGAAAAACGAATCTATGTCCCGCCTCCTGCTGTCGCTGATTGGACGACTGAGAGAACCAATAAGATGCAATGCTGCCCTGAGAACATATTTCAATAACTAAAAGTCCTACGTGCTAAATTGCCACAAAATAATTTTGAAGAATCGGCATGTTGTGATTTTCTGATTTGGTTTTAGCCATGGTTGCATTTGCAAAGCATCCGCATTCTCGCAAGTTGTACAGGAAACACCCCAGTCCCCGTGCAAAACGCTGTGCCCTGTCACCATTTCAAAGGCTGTTGCTAGGACGCAACCTCTGCTGGCTACAGTAAAAGTAAACACATAGTGCCCTGAATCTGATGAGTCTTCATTAGTGAAGAGGGCTTGAAACACTCTTAAGCTTCGAAAGCTTTACAAATAATTTATTTCAAACCAGAGATTCAGAGCGTGCACCATATGCCAAACCACAAACAGTAATATCTTTTAGTAATTCCTAGTTAGCTGTTTAGGCTTAATACTTAGGAAAATAAAGATATAATAAAGACACAACACACCACGAGTGTTCACTGTCAACCTGTCTTCTTATTCTGTTCTTTTCAGGGTCACAACAAGGATACAAGCGTACAGGCTCCACCTAGTGGTAAGTACCAGCATATATCACATCTCCCTTTTTTAATTTTTTTTTTTTAAAACACCATTTACCACAACATAACCTTGTTACCAAATCTAATTGCAAATTAGAAAGTCAGTATAGTAATTCAAAACTAAAAAAAACAACAACAACAAAGTTACAGATGAACAGAATTCAGTCTCTACTTTACTTTAGTTAACAACTAGTGTATTTTAGCAAGAATAACGCTTTGGAGGTCTAACCACTCTACCAGAACGTGTGACTTTCACAGTTTCTTCAACAACACCTTCGGGCATTGAAGACATCTTTTCAGGTGTTGGTAGAGGTGGCAATGCCTGTTTTGTAACCACCACATCTGGAATACAGTCAGTTATAACTGGATTGAATGAGTCGTGAATGTGTGAATTCTGGAAACTCGACTCTTTCGTCTGGAGCAGGTGTTTTCGATTTCTTCTATAGATTTCTCCACCCTGTGTTTGAACCAGGTATGACCTCGGCTTGTCAAGACTTTTTACCACTACCGCTGGCTGCCAACGATTCTCAGCTCTCAGTCTCACCCTTTCTCCTTCACTCAGAGTAGGCAGGTTTCTTGCCCCACGATCATAGTAGAACTTTTGCTTTAACTGCCTGTCCTTCAGGCTTTGCTGAACATCTTTGTGCAGTTGCGGCTGAAGCAGTTTACTCGCTGTTGGCAGTCTGCTTTTCAATCTACGGCCCATCAAAAGCTGTGCAGGAGATAACTTCACTCCACCTAGTGGCGTATTCCTGTATTCAAGAAGAGCAATGTAAGGATCACCTTGACTTTCTTGCACCTTCTTGAGTAGGTTTTTGATGGTTTGTACAGCTCTTTCACTTTGACCATTAGACTGAGGATATCTTGGACTTGAAGTTGAGTGTTTGAACTCCCAGTTATCTTTGAAATTTCTGAATTGAGCACTCACAAACTGCGGTCCGTTATCTGAAACAACTTCATCTGGAATCCCATGTCTTGCAAACATTGATTTCAGTGCCGTTATTACATGCTGGCTTGTTGTCTGTGTCAACTTTGCAATTTCAGGAAATTTTGAGTAGTAGTCCACACACAGTAGGTAGTCTGCTTCGTTGAAGTGAAAGAGGTCAACTCCTACCTTTGCCCACGCTCTGTCTGGTAAGTCATGACTGACAAGAGGTTCTTGATATTGTTTCTTTTGAAAGTATTGCACACAGCACACTTTGACACCACATCTTCAACTTGTTTTCCCATGCCGTGCCAAAACAATACATCTCTTGCTCTCTCTTTGCACTTAACAACTCCCAAATGAGCTTCATGAATCCTTTCCAGCATTTCTGCTTGTAGACTTTGTGGAACCACGAGTCTTGTGTTTTTGAACAGCAGTCCTTCTGAGATGGTCAGCTCTTCTCTGAATGTCCAGTACTTTCTTATTTCAGACGGCATGTGTCTGATTTGTTTAGGCCATCCCGACTTGACTACTGCCATCACCATCTGCAGTTCTCTATCTGCTTCTGTAGCCTTCTTGACAGCTTCAAGTTTCTCTTCTGAAATCGGTAGACACTCTGATAATTGATGTACTTCCAAGTCACTGTCCAGTAGCTGTTCTGTTTCTTCCTCCAGGTAGGCTCTGCTAAGTGTATCTGCGATTTTCAACTCCTTTCCTGGTTTGTAGGTTACCTGCAGATCATACGGTTGAATTTTCAACAACATCCTCTGTAGTCGTGTTGGTGCTTTTTCTAGAGGCTTTTTAAACACCGTCTCGAGTGGCTTGTGATCTGACTGCACTCTTACTGGTTTGCCATAGAGGTATTGGCTGAATTTTTCACACCCATACACAATGGCTAAAAGCTCTTTTTCAATCTGAGCATACCTTTTCTGGCAGTCCGTCAGTGATCTTGAACCATATGCTACAGGATGTCCTTCTTGCAAGATGACAGCACCTAAACCCTCTGAGCTTGCATCAACAGAAAGAGTCACGTCCTTGTTGACGTCGAAGAATCTGAGAACTGGTGCATTGCTCAGTTGTGACTTCAGCATCTCAAAACTATTTTGCTGTGAAGTTTCCCAGTGCCACTCTACACTACTTTCAAGAAGTTTCCTCAGCGGCGCACTAATCTCAGACAAGTTTGGGATGAACTTTGCAAGATATTGAACCATGCCAAGAAACCTCATCAAGGCAGCTTTGTCTTGTGGCTTAGGCATCTCCACAATTGCTTTGATTTTGTCCTGGTCTGGCTTCAAACCTTCTCCACTCAGTACATGCCCTATGTACTTTATTTCTGCCATTCTGATCTTGCAGTTCTCTGGATTCAATTTCAGGTTAAGCTTGGAACTTTCTTCATCCAATTGAATTTGCCGAAACCCATGGTTAGCATCCAATACAGAAAAAACTTTTGCATTTGGCATTTCACTCACCACTTCTTCAACTGTCTTGAGTGGAAAGTGTTCTCTTTTTATAGCTTTGTTCAGATCTTTGGGGTCAATGCAGATTCAAAGTTTGTTTGGCTTCACAACAGTCACCATACTATTGACCCAGTCCGTTGGTTCTGTCTGTTTCTCGATCACTCCAAGACTTTCCATCCTATTTAGTTCGTTTTTTATTTTGTCTTTTAATGCAATCGGCACTTTTCTGGGTGGATGTATCACCGGAGACACTGTCTGATCAATCTTGATGTGATGCAATCCAGGTATGCATCCTAAACCACTGAACACATCGTCAAATTCCTCCATTATGTCTGTGTTTTCTTCACAGTCTACTTTGTAGATTCTTTTGACCAGTCCTAACTCGGTGCACGCTGACCTTCCCAGAATAGCAGGTGAATCTTTCTCTATAATCTGGAACTCAATCTCAGCTTCATTCTCTTTGAATTGGCAGATGAGCTTTACTTTGCCCTTTGGCTCCATCTTGTGGCCAGAGTACGCCACCAACACGGAGTTCGACTTGCACATTGTCACGGATTTTCCAGCAACTGCTCTGAAGTCTTTATATGAAATCACGTTGCACTCCGCTCCAGTATCCAGTTTAAAAGAAAGCGCTCTTTTGTTTACTCTA
This sequence comes from Romanogobio albipinnatus, assembly GCA_023566225.1. NCBI lineage: Eukaryota > Metazoa > Chordata > Actinopteri > Cypriniformes > Gobionidae > Romanogobio > Romanogobio albipinnatus. The sequence continues at coordinate 15,038,232 of CM042248.1, read as the reverse complement.
AATGTTTCTGTCCACTTGTCTTTTCCCACAACTGTGGCATCAGTTTCTTTGTTAACCTGTGTCTCGGCTTTCTTTCTAGTCTGCTTCTCTTCAAGGGCACCAACGAACAGTTCTGTGTTGTCCTCTTGTTCAATCTCATGAACTTTTCTCACTGTGAACCTTTTGTCTTTTTGTGTTTTACACATCTTTCCGAAGTGATTTTTTCTGTGACACACTTTACATATTTGTCCATATGCAGGACACTTCCTCAGTTCATGCCTGTAACCGCATCTGGAACATTCCTCTTCTTTCTTTAACCATGTTTTCGGAGCAGAATTATTCTCAGGTGACTTCTTGGTTAGCTTGAACTTACTAATTTTGTTCACCGTCACTTCGGTTTCCTCGTGGAGTGATTTAATTTGGCTTTTTGTGACTTCACTCGCTCTGCAGATATCCACAGCTTTGTTCAGATCAAGATCCGGTTCTCTTAGGAGTCGTGCTCTGATTTGATCGTTGTTAACGCCACACACTATGCGGTCTCGGATCAGTGATTCAGTCAACTGTGCAAATTCACATTCTTTGGCTTTGCTTTTTAACTCCGTCACATACGCATCAATCAGTTCAGTTGGTCCCTGAGCTCGAGTGAAAAACATGTGTCTTAGATAAGTTAAGTTTTTCCGTGGTTCACAGTAACTCTTGAATTTTTCTTTCAGTACTTCATAATTATTCGCTTCCTCCTCTTCAAAATCCATGGTATTAAATACCTTTATTGCTTCATCCCCGGCAATGTGAAGAAAAGTAGCACATTTTATCTTGCCTGATTTTTCGGATGTTCCACTTGCAATGAGATACAGCTCAAACTTCTGTATCCAGGTTCGCCAGTTTTCTGCGGTATTTCCTTCGAAATTGAGCTCGTTTGGAGGTTTTAACTGATCCATTGTGAACTTCTGACACCATGTAATATCTTTTAGTAATTCCTAGTTAGCTGTTTAGGCTTAATACTTAGGAAAATAAAGATATAATAAAGACACAACACACCACGAGTGTTCACTGTCAACCTGTCTTCTTATTCTGTTCTTTTCAGGGTCACAACAAGGATACAAGCGTACAGGCTCCACCTAGTGGTAAGTACCAGCATATATCACACAAACCAGTCTATTTTATATCATTTTTTTTATACCTGAACTCAGATTATACATTTGTAGACATTTAATGACACGTTTGTATAATATAACAGAAGAGTTGTACGTCTTATTGTCTAGCTCGTCAAAACAAAAGCTCTACAAAATATCATAAATACACTTCATGTAATGGTATTGGATGATTTGTTAATTGCATTGCACATTAAAAAAAAACAAAAAAACATTTACAATTTGTAAATGTAATTGTACATGATTTGGCTGAGCTTTAGCAGCATTTTCGCTGTTCTGACCATTAGGGGGTCACCAGCACGTGATGTGTCCAGTTCTTGAACCGTGAGTCGAATTTTGTCCAACAACCCGCTTTGTTGCTTTTTTGCTAGTTTGACTTGCTGCACAGACTGATAGGTGTATGACATCACAGAGCCATTCAAAAGCATATAGATCTGTCTTTAGATAAAAGCGTCTGCCAAATGCATAAATATAATGTAAAGTAAATAAAAGCAAACCATTTTCAATTTCTCGCTATTCCTTTTCATAAAGAATATTACACTGGTAAAATGTAAACATTGATCAGAGTTCTGATTTTTTTCTTATTCAGTCTTTTTAATGTTCTTGTTTCAAAGGTACAGCCGGAAGACGAGGAAACCTTTGTTGGAATGTTGGCCTTTTTTTGCTTCCTGGCCCAACCTTTACAAAGCTACCTACACTGGCAGAACGAAGACAAATGACACAAACTGGATTTGGTAATTGCACTGTGAATCATGAGATCACCTTGAATAACACCATCAAATTAGCCAAGCTGTCTTTTTATAATAATAATAGTAATAATATAGTAATTTATTATTATTATTTTTTTAAATTTTTAGGTAGCCCTGTGGATGACACCGGTAAAGATGTCGTGACCTGATGTGACCTGATGTGACCAAGATGGCGGCGCGAGTAGATCGCGAGGCTCAGCGTCTCTCCAGATTCTGCAATTTTGCGGTATTTTTCCTGTTCTTCTCGGGTCCGTTCGTACAGAACAGTTGTGCCTTTACAACGTACACCCGCGCTGAGCTTTTGGATATTGGTTTGCGAATTTCCACAGTTTTATGGACAATCTACAACTCCTTCCTGAGATTGCTAGGACACCCGTGACGCTGCACTCTACCCGGCCGGGCGGAAGTGCACGAAGGCGGAGGAGAGATCGTAAACAAAGGCGGGGGAAGCGTGGAGGAACGCGTGTTAAGCTAATGCTATCACCTGTGAAGGAAATTGTACATTTCGATATGTTTTTGACTCTTAGATGTGTTTTTACTATTAGAAGTGTTCATTTTACTTAGAAATATAATCATATAATCATTATTAAAGATATGTAACCAAGCTTTTAGAAATGCATAAGCAAGCTTGCAGGAACAAAATGTTCTGGGTGATAGAAAACTCAGTAGCAAGGAAACTGGGAAGTGCAAAGGGTCAAGAAGGACATATCGTAAGTTAAGTGTGACAAGTATGTGCGCAGCTCCAATCGGACTAAGAATAGACAGGGTGTGTGACAATGATGCAGTTCAAAAACAGGAACTTCTGCAATAAGTGAATTTTGGATTGTCTAGTTAGCATTTATGTTAGACAGGGGGTCTGGAACAAAGATGTTTCCGTTTAAGGTAACCAGGATTGGATAGAATGGACTCAGGATGTAAGGAGGGTATATAATGATGCCCCGAGGAGCGAACGTTGCCCTTCTCATGACAGACATTCTCTGTATGTGAACTGCCAATTTCTTGCAAGAAATAAAATCATGTTTGATACTTTGACTTTTCAAAGGTTTGAATTTGTATTCCTTCCTCCTCATTTTTCGAATAGAATTATTTCCACGACAAATGGCGACGAGGACGATGGGATGCAGTGAACCAACCGATCGGCGTGATTGAGAGGGCAATTGACTGATCATCCCGAGAGAGCAAACTCTGCGGCTCAATATCCTCAAATTAAAGGAGAGAGAATTGTCCTACTCATCACGACGAGCGGAGGTGAACGCACTCCCAGAATTGAACTCACGAGGTCATCAAAGGACGGTGAGAGAAAATTATTTACGTGATAAATACGAAGTTTTAAGTGAATATTTGCGTGTTGAATATTTCTGCTAAAAGGGTCAGAGATTTGGAATAAGTTTGAGAATAAGTTTCCAAAGAGGGTTTGAGAATAAGCGTTTCTCAAATGCCAAGTGTTAATTGTTTCCCCAAAAGGGCCAGTAGTTGCGAGAATAAGCTAGAAATTTCTCGAGCGTCCAAACAAGGTGCAGTTTGAAATAAGCCTGACAGTAACTTTCAAACATTTAATAAGGCACTTGTTTGGGAAAAAGACCTAGCATCGACGGATGTGGGCATTTTTGAAAGTCCTAGATTGAAGAATTTAGGCAGGCGTGGTGGCCACGCTGGGGGAAATAATTAACACAGTAAATATAGTACGTGGTGACCACGTGAGGGAAAGGATTCAAATACGCAAATATAAATACTGTTAATAGAAACAATGGGTAATGAGAATTCGAAAAGCGTGGAGGAGGAACAGGTTAATTTCTCTAAAAGCTCATACAAGGCTATGGACAAAGTAATGGGAACTTGGTATCATGCTTTTGTGCCGTATTTGATAAGTCAATATGGGTTTAACGGGGGTTTAAGTGTGTCACATTTGACACAGACCAAAGTAAATTGGGCGACTCATTTCGTCAAAAAGAAGGACAGAGGCATTGACTGTGGAGAAATGAAACTGAGAAATTAAAATGCCACAGCTGTTTAAAGATCGCCGGTGAGTATGAACTTTGACTAAATTTTGGCTAACATTTTGAGTAATATGATCGGTAATTTGATTAGTCGGTATAAAGATTTTAAGATGAACAAGAGCAAATGCTGTAAGCAGCTCCGCTCTGAAACCCTGACTTCAAAGAAATTTGCTGGACTGATGAAGATAATGGGCAGAAATGTTTTTATTGTAATTGGAAGTTTACTGGCTACAAACAAAGAGAGAACAAGAAAATTCAAATTTGTTGAATTTGTTCAAAATTTTGTGCGTATTCATTAATTTATAAAATGGGTGAGGTGCCATACCCGAAGGGAGATATACAATTGAGTAACTAAAAATAATGTTGGGGGGAAAAAAAGCAGACAGCATCATAAATTGCAAGCCATTGTTTGTTTTATTGGACCCCGAGCAAGCTCTGTTCTCAGACAGACTGCCACTTTTGGAGCACACAGGTTGCTGAACGTTGCTCCATAAGATAAAGATGAGAGTGTTTAATTGTGGTCAGCAGGGCCATTTTGCACATAATTGTGTCTGAACACCCATAAGGTGTAAAAAGTGTGCCAAATCAGACCACGAGACCAAATTCTGTAAACGAAACCCAGTAAAAAGAAAGTAACAGAGGTTTACACTCTGTCTATTAGAATGAGAGAACAATAAGATTAATAAAGTCTTTAGTGATTATTTTTGAAGGAAGGATTTGAGATAATTTTAATATGAGGTTAAAATTAAAGTTAAAGATGATAAAACATGTTTTAAAAGATATACAAGATATATAAATCCTGATTAACCGAGTTTTAAATGAAAAATATATCATAAATATGTTCTTGCTCTTCTCACTTTTGCAAAACTCTGATAATGATGATTTGACTGAATATTGGGTTGTTGAAATAACTATAGGTGTTAAAATGTTGAAAACCCTAGAAGCTGATGTTTTGGTTTCAAAAGATAAGCTTGTGCTGAGCTGAAATAAACAATTTGTAATCTCAATCCGGCCACCACGTGGCCTAACTTGAGTAACAGGATCAATCTGAGTGGAAATTATAGCTTCTGAATTCATTGTAGGGGCAAAAGACAAATATAAAGTTATGATCACTTGAAAATGTGATTTCTGTCTAAAGATAGAGTTAAAAGGAAAATGTCTTATATTTATTTGAAAACAAAGCCAGATCTTACACTGAGCTAGTGTGAGGAGTGAAAAGTTTATGAAAATGCAGTGCACCAGCCCTGAAGGCCTCAGAGTCTCTCTCTCATCCCAGACCAGCTCAAAGCTGATATCTGAGCCTGTGCCACAGATGATAGAAAATATTGATGAGTAAAAGCACAGGGCATCATGTGAACATAATAGACAGTTATTTGTTAAGATATAAAAAGGTGCCATCAAGAGGGCAATAAGACATGTTTTAAAAATACAGACTTTTAATGAACTGAAATGTTTGACGAATGTATGATATGACCAGTAACTTCTGTCTGCTCTTAGCCTTCACCATGTACAGAACTGATGGCCTTGGTCACAGATGTAGCAGAACATTAAATTGAATGGACAGGTGTTTTGGCTAAATTCACTGAGAATAATCTAAGCACTGCCATGGGGCAGCTTTGAAGAAGTATGATGGATTTTAGTGATTAAGTTGTGTTATAATTAACCTGTCTCCATGTTTTTACTCATTTGAAAGCAGACCAGATGGCTCTGGTGACTCTTGAATGCACTTTCCGAAAGGCTCTAGAAAATATCGGATCCTGTTTAGGGTCAAAGATCTCAAAGCGATGAGAGGTTGAGTACGATGTGGTTGTTCCCGATGACGGGTAAGACTTCCTACGGCCTGACAGGATAGCAACCCAAGCCAGGGAAATCACGATAAGTCGCCTTGGACCCCCTACCAAAAAATAATAATAATAAAAAATAAAAAGAGGAGGAGGGTTTTATGTGAGGTGTGTATGAGAGGTGAGGCAGATGTCTGTGAGGCCAGCAGCATCTTTGTTGGGAGGGGAAGCTGTGTTTCGTAGGGGCCAAGGTCAAGACTGGACACAGTAGCCCCTGCCCTAATAATGGCCCCTCTATACCGCTCACCAAATACCGCATAAATTGAGAGCCAGGAAACACCCTGAAGAAAAGAGCAATGATTGGCATTTAAGAGCCAGCTGAGACCATACTGTGATTGTGATTGATAACTTTGTGGAACAGAACAAAATGTATTTGTATCAGTAAAGCTGTATGATATTGAACTAATATGTCTCTATCATAGTCTTAATCCTGCAGGTCATTAGATGGAAGAGGATAATTTGGAGACAATAACAGAGGTATCTAAACTAAAGATAACTTGAAACAATTTCACAGTATAACTTATTGGAGATGCTCTAATTTGAAAGTTCAACAGTTAAATTTCAAAACTTTGTGAAGGATTGATGAATTAAGGGTTAGTGAATTTAACATTATAGTAAAAGTCTTAGAAGACTGTTGAAAAGATAAATCTGGGTGAGAGAGGGAGAGAGAGGCTGCTTGAGTGGAATCAGGGATTGTACTCTGCCTGCGACTGAGACAAAACAAAAACACTGATATCAGAACAAAACAACCCAACTGATTTTTCTAAAAATAGATTAGTAATGAACAGATTTGAAACTGGTTAAGAAACCATGTAAAAGCACATTTTGAGAATGAGCAGTTCATATTTATGTGTCCTGATTGAGTGTAGTGTGCCATTAACCTCTGGAATGAGTGTTTTTATCATCACAGCTGGGTTAGTTAGGTCAAACGACAAACGCTAAAGAAGCTGATTATTCTGAGCGAATCTGGTGAAAAGATGATCCAGAACATGGACGAGCTTTAAATGGATTGGTATCCAGCTCAGTCTGTTAATGGTAATTATGACTACTTTGTCATTTATGATGTTGTTTTGAATTAATCTATGGATTAGTGCATATGTTAAAGGGGAATAATTAGAGATTGCCGCCCATCATGGGTTTAACACCCTTGTATAAATTCAACAGAGGGTCGGAGTTTAAATAATGTCAATTGATTAAGAATGGCAAATGTAAATTTTATAGACTGGACGGCAGAGACAAGGAGACAAATGAACTAAAGTCACTATCTAAATTATCCAGAGACTCCCTAGTATTTATGAAAGGCCAGAGGGTGAACAAAAGGAGAATTTCTAAGAAACAAAAGAGTTTTATTTTAAGTTTCCTCTGAATGGAGGCATGACATTAGATGTCTAAGAGAGCTTCTATTTTCTGTATTAAGGGCTGAAGGAGCAGGCAGAGAAGGCTTTCTGTGACTGGGATTGGGATAAGAGGAATATAATATTTTGGGTTCTGCAGAGCAGTAGAGATAAGAAACAATAATGAGCATATGGTGCATCTTTTTGAGAGACAAATAATGTGACAAGTTAAAACAAGAGAGAAATAACCCAAAAAGATTGATTTTTTGGTGGAAAATTGATTTATGAACGATTTATGAACACCCTAACACACTAAGTGTTAATAGACATATATGAATTGAAAAATCATTTTGAAACGGCTTTAAAGAAATGGATGATGACTTATAGTACAAATTTGAATACTTTATAAAGTGATATGGGAGATTATGAAAATTTGCAAGATGATAAGTGTCACTGCCAAATGACTGCCAAATGCCAAATGTAAATGTAAATGTACTTTATAAAGTGATATGGGAGATTATGAAAATTTGCAAGATGATAAGTGTCACTGCCAAATGACATGAATTAAGAGGTTTAAGATTTTGGGCCAATTGGAAAGAGTTACGTCCAAAGAGTTTTAATGGACAGGAAATGGAGAAAAGGGTAATTTGAAAAAGAGCCCTGATGAATTGATGTTGAATGGTTTACTGATAACAGGAACTGAAAAGATTTTGATAAGAATTGGGTATTGAGTATGATTAAGTATGATGTCACGAGATAAAAGATGAGCGAACGAGATGATTGAATGTAATATGAATTGATAATTATGTCATTTCGATGAAGTGTATTTAACATAAATCTAAAATTGTTTATGTTCATTAATTGTTTAAATATGATGTGGGCTATGATGAGTGAAAATGGGTCTGTTGGAAATAGTAAGTAGGGTGGTTTGTGAAGAATTGTTGAAAAGATTGACTGAAGGAAGGTTGATAAGTATGTAAAGCACAGTGAGAAACTGTGGGCATGTAGATAAGATTGTAGCATGAAATCGAGGTAGAGAGCGAAGTGACCCCATTGGTAGACACACAAAAGAGAATCGGTGCATGATAGACATTTGTGCTTTGGAACTATGCCCTGCATGGGCAGAGGTGTCATCTGAACTGTGAGCAAGGAATGTAGACTGAAGGATGTTTTATGTATTGTTTAGTTTGAGTTTGAGTGAATGCCAAAAAGGTCTGTTATGATTTTGATTAATCAAGAGAACCACTGATTGTTTGTTTTTTTTTCAAATATGTTCTCTAAAGTATTTAGTCTCTGAGGAGTGACTGTGGGTCTGGCCTAGGGATGTGTGTGTCGTCAAACGGTTGATAGCAGAAAGTTGGCATGTTTGGATTTTGGAGGTATCACACACCCCTAACATGATGGAAGTGCAGTAACAGTGATTACTGACTTAGCCCGGCTTCCAGAGATGAAATATGGATTTCTTTCATTTTATTGGATATTTTCAATATGTTTATGGGAAACTTTCTAGTTAAGACTTTACTAGTATGTAGCTATGTGTAAATGCGCAGCGAAACTAACAACAGAGTTTATTTCAACAGGAAACCGTAAGAGCAGCAGCCGCAGCACAGCAGTCAAAGGAACCAGAATGTCTTTTATTATCTGAAACTAACACAAATGTTTTGCCTTCCTTATAGACTATGCAGTTTTTCAACTCAGGGCCAGAGAAAAGCAGCGATGGGAACAGTGCGACCGCACTGTGCAAAATGGCATTTAGACGAGTAGTGATGGCAAGCCTTGTTTACCCCAAAAATATTTTCGATGATTATGATTAATGGCTGCATGGGCAACCACACGCAGCCAAAGGGGGTAAACAATAGCTTACATCAATAGAATTGTGAATTATTGCATAGAGATGTCTTTTCTGTTGTCTAAGGTCTGTGTGCAGGTAAAATTTGGGGAAACCAGCTGGGACTCCTTTACATGACATCAAACCAGGTGATTTCGTGTTGATAGAGGGTAACGGGAGGAGGAGCTGGAAGGTGAAAGGGTGGCTGGGGCCTTACCAAATCCTCCTAACAACGCATACTGTCGTAAAAGTGGCTGAGGGGGCGATGAGGGTACACGCAAGCCACTGCAGAAAGTTTTCCACCAGCAGGAAGGGGAGGAGCTAAACCGGAAGTGAAGAAAGCCATGACGAGGTGCCAGGGGAACAAAGCCTGTACTTTGACACGGCTGCAGAAACAACAGCTAGACATAAAGACGAGCTGCTGGCTTTGTCTGCAAATGTCCCATGCCTGCAAAGCAGTACCACTGACTGTTGTAACACTGATTGATCCGGCAGCAAATGACTGAGATAGTGAGAGCTGCGAAGGGCATTGAGCACATGAAAATGTCCGTAGCCACTCCACCAGAAATGTCATCTTCCCTGGATGTTTGGTTTTCTGGTCTCCAGGGGTGGACTAAATGGGTGATAAGTACTGTTATGCCAATAGGATGTTTGATTTTGATTTTGGTTTTGATGATCCCATGTGTAATAAATTGTATCTCTGCAATCACTGCTAGAGCAGTGTCTACCACGATGGTTAGACTGACTGCAGGGGAATATGTCATGATGCGTAGGGAACCAGAGGCAGATGGCACAGTGCCTAAAATGGAGGAGGACGTACATGAGAACGAACATGTGTTTGACTAAGAAATGAAGTAGCCATGGGAAAAATTTACTTGGTGTAAATTACTATGATTATGGAGAAGTAAATGTCAAATTTTGTGTGTATGTTCTTTAAAAATGAACATGGGGTGGATTGTGAAGGAAATTGTACATTTCGATATGTTTTTGACTCTTAGATGTGTTTTTACTATTAGAAGTGTTCATTTTACTTAGAAATATAATCATATAATCATTATTAAAGATATGTAACCAAGCTTTTAGAAATGCATAAGCAAGCTTGCAGGAACAAAATGTTCTGGGTGATAGAAAACTCAGTAGCAAGGAAACTGGGAAGTGCAAAGGGTCAAGAAGGACATATCGTAAGTTAAGTGTGACAAGTATGTGCGCAGCTCCAATCGGACTAAGAATAGACAGGGTGTGTGACAATGATGCAGTTCAAAAACAGGAACTTCTGCAATAAGTGAATTTTGGATTGTCTAGTTAGCATTTATGTTAGACAGGGGGTCTGGAACAAAGATGTTTCCGTTTAAGGTAACCAGGATTGGATAGAATGGACTCAGGATGTAAGGAGGGTATATAATGATGCCCCGAGGAGCGAACATTGCCCTTCTCATGACAGACATTCTCTGTATGTGAACTGCCAATTTCTTGCAAGAAATAAAATCATGTTTGATACTTTGACTTTTCAAAGGTTTGAATTTGTATTCCTTCCTCCTCATTTTTCGAATAGAATTATTTCCACGACACACCGCACCGACTCTCTTTACCCAGCATTTTCCTTGCCAATGTACGGTCGCTAGTGAACAAAATGGAGGAGATTCGACTCAGCATCACACACAGTAAGAAACTTTTGAACTGTAACGTCTTAATATTCACGGAAACCTGGTTAAACAGCGGAATACCGGACACCGCTATCGAGCTAGCGGGACGCCACACACTCCGGGCAGATAGAACATTAGATGGCTCCGGGAAGAGCAGAGGTGGTGGATTGTGCATTTATATTAACAAAGCTTGGTGCACAAACTCTGCTATTGTTGGGAGTCATTGTTAAGCTAACCTGGAGTCTCTCATGGTTAAATGTAGACCGTTTTATCTCCTGCGGGAGTTCACTTCCACCATTATCACTGCAGCCTATATTCCACCCGATGCTGATGCCAAGCTTGCTATGAAAGAACTTCACGCAGCCATCAGTAAACAACAGACTGATCACCCGGAAGCTGCGTTTATTGTTGCAGGTGACTTTAATCACTCAAACTTAAAGTCAGTGCTACCCAAGTTTCACCAGCATGTTTCCTGCCACACCAGAGGAAACAAAACCTTAGACCATGTTTACACAAACATGGCCGGAGCTTACGTTGCAACACCCCTCCCCCACCTGGGACAGTCAGACCACATCTCTTTGTTCCTCAGCCCCAAATATGCACCCCTCATCAACCGTGTGAAGCCATCAGTGAAGACAATCAAGGTGTGGCCTGCGGGGGCAGATTCCACACTCCAGGAAAGGTTTCTAAACACAGACTGGAGTATGTTTGCTTCTCAAGCCACCAGTGGCGCTCACACGGACATTGACTCCTACACCTCCTCAGTATTGGATCATATCAATACCACCATTGACAGTGTTACAACCCAGAAACAGATCACCACATACCCAAATCAGAAGCCTTGGATGAACAGGGAAGTACGACTCCTGCTGAAGTCACGCAATACTGCCTTCAGATCAGGAGATGCACAAGCCTACAGCGCATCCAGAGCAAACCTTAAGAGGGGCATCAAAAAGGCCAAGCACTGCTACAAGCTAAAGATAGAGGGACACTTTTCCAACTCTGACCCTCGACGCATGTGGCATGGCATTCAGGCCATCAGTGATTATAAACCCACCCACTCCACCCCCGCAGCCACTGATGTCAACTTCCTGAACGAGCTAAATTACTTTTATGCTCGTTTTGAAAGAGACAACAGAGAAACTGCCACCAAGCTCAAACCCTCAGATGACCACCAATCACACTCTCCTCCACAGATGTCTGCAAGGCACTGAGCCGGATCAGCGCGCACAAGGCTGCTGGACCAGACAACATCCCTGGTCGTGTTCTCAGGGCATGTGTTTACAGACATTTTCAACCTGTCTCTCGCCCAAGCAGCTGTACCATCATGCTTTAAACGCACTTCCATTGTGCCAGTGCCGAAACACTCCAGCCCGAGGTGCCCTAATGACTACCGCCCTGTAGCACTCACACCCATCATTATGAAGTGCTTTGAGCGGCTGGTCCTGGAACACCTAAAAGACTCTATACCATACACATTGGACTCACACCAGTTTGCCTATCGCAGCAATAGGAGCACAGAGGATGCAGTTTCCATGGCACTGCACTCTGTGCTCAACCATCTGGACAGTAAAAACACTTATGCACGCATGCTGTTTGTTGACTTCAGCTCAGCATTCAACACTGTAATCCCATCCAAGTTAATTGCCAAACTTGGAGACCTGGGCATCAACACTTCAATGTGTAACTGGATTTTGGACTTCCTAACTGACAGACCACAGAATGTTCGATCAGGATCCACCTGCTCCACGTCCATCACACTCAACACTGGTGTACCACAGGGCTGTGTGCTAAGTCCGTTTCTCTACTCCCTCTTCACCTCCGACTGCAAGCCTGTGTATGGAACTAATTCCATTGTCAAGTTTGCGGACGACACTACGGTGATTGGTCTCATCAGCAACAACGATGAGACTGCCTACAGGGAGGAGATCCAGCACCTGGCCACATGGTGCACTGATAATAACCTGCTCCTCAACACCACCAAAACGAAGGAGCTCATCGTGGACTTCAGGAAGGAGTCAAGAGGCACACACGACACCATCCACATCAATGGAATGGCTGTTGAGCGTGTCTCCAGTTTCAAGGTCCTGGGAATCCACATCTCGGCGGACATGTCGTGGACGACCAACACCTCCAGCCTGGTCAAGAAGGCTCACCAGCGCCTCTTCTTCCTGAGGACACTGAGGAAGAATCAGCTCTCCTCGGCTATCCTGGTGAACTTCTATCGCTGCACAATAGAAAGCATCCTGACCAACTGTGTCGCAGTATGGTATGGGAGCTGCTCTGTTGCGGAGCGCAAGGCACTGCAGCGGGTGGTGAAAACTGCCCAGCGCATCACAGGGACTCCGCTACCTGCCATCGCGCACATCCAGAGGAAACGCTGTCTGCATCGAGCTCGCAGCATCCTCAAGGACTCCTCTCACCCAGCCCACAGACTGTCTGGGTTGTAACACTTTCACCCAGCCCACAGACTGTTTTCTCTCCTGCCCTCCGGCAGGCGTTTCAGGATCCTCCGGACCAGGACCAGCAGACTTAAGAACAGTTTTTTCCCCAGAGCTGTCTCTTTACTGAACTCAAACCACCGTTGATCCACTTCCCTCATAAACTGCAAACTCTCCTACCTCACACCTACATTCACTTTGTTATTTGCACTACCGACTGTTTATTACAGTAACAACTGTTTACTTATGCATTTTGCACCACCATATCTTAACTGGAATATGCTCATTTGCACTGCCGACTGTATTTACAGTAACAATGTTTACATTTGCATTTTGCACCGTACTTCTAACTGTAATATGCAACCACTTTCCACTGCACTTTTACACTTTCTTTCGGATAGCTCTGTCCATAATTTATTGCACTAACTTAATCCACTGCTATATTCCTCATATTAGCCTAACATATTATTGTATACCTCTATCTGTAAAATTCTGTTCAAAGTAATAGCCATCTGTATATTATATTCATAGTACATATTCACCTGTACATTCTGTTTATAGTTTATAGTAATAGCCATCTGTATATTTATTCACTGTATATATTCATCTGTAAATTCAGTTCTGTTTATAGTAATAACCATCTCTCTACTTATACATATTTATATATATTCAGTACATTTTTATGCCCTGCACTTACGCAACCATTGTATATATCCTGCACTTGCTGCTATTGCACTTCTGGTTAGACCTAAACTGCATTTCGTTGCCTTGTACTTGTACTTGTGTAATGACAATAAAGTTGAATCTAATCTAATCTAATCTAAAGGAAAAGTGTCCCAGATCCAAATGAATTGAAGTTTGGCAGATTTCAAACAATTTATCTGTCAAAGTTTCCCAGATGTCAGCCTGAATTTGATTGGATATGAGTTAGCCAAGGCTGACAGAGGAAAGAACTTAAAGAAGGTTCAGGTTACATCTGTCAAAGAATTAAAGCAAGCTCTTGGCCGGAGTAGGCTGTGCATTCTGCCATTAGCAGAACTACACCAGGTTTGTAATAATTTTCTTTGATAATACTTAAAAGTAAAAGTTGTGGTGTTAATGACAATTACCCACACAGGAATCAGCATCTCCTTTGTGCCAGTCACAATGTGAACCTGAACCAGGAGCCAACCAGGAGACAACTCCATCTGTGGTGATTGACCTTACTGATTTTACAAATCAGGAGCTTAGTGGCAACGCAGATGACACTGCAGACAGCACAGTGGTAATCAAGAATAAACCTATAACGTTTTAAACCAGTAAGTGTTGATAATTTGTTTCTCATAATATTTCATTCAGATATTTTGTTGATGTGTCAATAGGCCTTGCAGCAGTGGCGATCTTTGCGGCAAGAACAAGACAAAGAATTTGAACAGTCTTTAATGGCAGACAGAGAAAAAGTAAGTAACTATAAATTTCAAACAGTACACTGTATTTTTCAACTAAACATCGAAATAAATTTAATTAATAAACTAAATTAACCATATAAACTAAATTACGGATCTAATTATTGATCTAAAGCCCACATTGTCACCGTATGGAAATTGAAATGAACTGATGACATCAAATGGCTATACAGCTTAATACAATTATGCTGCATTATTTTCCTGTTTAACACTGTAAAGCTGCTTTGAAACAATCTACATTGTTAAAAGCGCTATATAAATAAAGTTGACTTGACTTGACTTACACTGCAACGAGCAACTCAGCAACTACCTAACTTTTTTCTTTTTTAGCAAGTTTACATCAAGGAAACATGATGGTAGCTTACTGTTACTCTTGTAATTCTTCAGCCAGTATGTGTAAATAGTGCTGGGCGGTATACCAGTTCATACCGAATACCGGTATTTATTTTATCGTTTGAATTTTGATGATACCGCAATAACGGTATATGTCGCTTAAACAACGTTCGGAACGCAGCGCAGCGCATCATTGTTTGAGAGGAGACCCATTTCATTGATGCACTGTAGTAAGAGCAGTCAGAGCACAGTTGAGATCGCATTTCAGCCTATGCCTGAATCCTATACTCTCATTCACTATTCCCTACGTTATCACTTTATTTGAAGGAGTGAATGAAAACGTGCAAAGTCGGACAGGCAATGTCAATGTGTGTACATCGGCTGTACATTCGTTATTACGGTGCAATGGGATAGAATGAGTGCACTCAATAACGTCCACTAGGGTTTCGGACACCACTACAAAGAGCTGTCCCCTCCAAATAATGCTCTATTTGAGGTTATGGGGGCGATTTCAGATTCAGCCCTTGATTACAGTGGAGAATTCAAACTACACGCGATGGGTTTAACAACGCTCACCACATGGATCATTTAGCACTGATATAGACCGGAGCGAGCGCGTTTACATTTTTTATGGACATATTTCATAAACTCTAGTGCTCTAAACATGAACCAGAAGCGTGTATGCGCGCATATTTCATCACGTCTTATTAAAATGAAATGTATGCACTGATTACACTGATACAACCGTATGTCTGATCTCGAACGCGCTGACACGATGGATTATTCTGCTACACAAAAGACAATGATGTAAATTAATAAATAAACTGACAATTCAAAGATGAATGGGCAAAAAAGTAACTGCTTTATTCTTTTTGTGTTTAACTGATGTGTGTCATTCGTTCAGAGAGTACTCTTAAATGTATTGCAAATATCCGCCTTTCTCCTCGTTTTGGCAGTTTGTTGTTATATAGGGTTAGATTTTTAAAATGCTTAAGGTTGCCTCAACTCAACTTTTAATATTCAGGTGTCTGTAAGTATGACTGAGCGTGTTGCAGGTCTGTGTTTTATTGGTTGTTGTCTCTCCACAGCATCATTTTGTGAGGCTTTGTAAACCTGTATTTACTCTAGTGTGGAATTTTTCTACAATATTCACTCGTCATGACAGTAAAACAGGGTATTTTAGTCAATCTCCTGCAGTATTTCCTCTCTCTTAATCAGTAGAAAACGTGATTAACACCCGGTCATGCATAGGGGAAAAAATACCGTCATATACTGTGAAACCGATATAATTTAGAAAAATACTGAGATATACATTTTGGGTCATACCGCCCAGCACTATGTGTAAATGTCTTTGATTGAGAACATTATTAAAAGTCATATATAAACTGCATTAGCTATTATTTTTAAATGTTGAGGTCCTCTTTCCTAATCTCAGGAAATTCATGTTTTTGATCAGGTGCAAAATGTATCCTGTGTGAAAGATTTTAAGAAAAATTTTATGTTGTCACAAGACCTCATTTAACCATTGTTACATGTTATGAATTACCATGAAATGAAAATTAGCCCATGATTTACTCCCCCTCAAGTCCTCCTAGGTGTATTAGTGTTGCACGATACACCAGTACTAGAAAAGTATCACGATACCCTGCTATTGAAAACGGTACGATATGACATTTTATTAGTACCCGTACTTTAAAAAATGACAGCACCCTAATAAGAGCAGCATTTATTTGTCGATGTGTGAGAGCAGGAGTCTGGACATACGTGCAGAGCTCTGATTCCATCGTTCACTAAACAATGGGAGCCAAAGAGTTAAATAAATTCCAACTTTTTTAAAATTCCAACGACACCAGTCTGGGGCACATGCGCGGGTTGTGAGTGCGTTGCTGGTGTTAGAGCTCCGTCGAATTGATTCATAATCCTTGATTTTCTCCTTAACACTCGCTTACAAACGAATATTTTCTACTATTTACAGCGTGTGAATATATCTACGATACGATTCTCTATAAAAAACAATCGGATTGCTTTGATATCACTACTTATATCCGAACTTCCGCTACTAGCCGTAGCCCGCTAGCATTGCACGCGTGGTAAACTTATTTACACCCGTCACTGTACCGACAATTCGTCATCGTAGCACATCTGCTACAATGGCGAATAACTCGGATGTGTGTCTAATGTTACCTTTGAGTGCAGGCGAGGACACGTTCGAGCTGCATTCGGTGCTGTTGGAGTTGGAATCGGTGGAGAAGAAGATTAGCGACCTTCTAGACAGACAAGCCGTGCTGAGAGAGCGACGATCAGCGCTTGAAACATCACGCGCCGATGCACACAAGTCAGTGGTTAATAACCTGTTGACTCCGAGCTCGTCTACTCCGTGTGTTTCTTTGCACAGGACGCGATCATCCATGGTTTCGTTCACTCTGGCACCGACACAGCACCGGGGACCGTGGGTTTTTCCACAGCGGAGGACGCGAGCCAGGACCAGAGCTAGGACCTCACCGCCCCTCCCGGTCTTCGAGATCTCCACCCGGAACCGCTTCTCTCCTCTTCGCGAGACGGAACGCAGCGCTGTGGTCATCGGTACTTCCATCGTCCGGCATGTCCACGCTACCTCAGGTAAAGGCAAAGTAATCACTCACTGCTTTCCTGGTGCTCGTGTTCTCGATGTCGCTGCGCAGGTTCCCGAGATCCTGAACGGTGACGAGCGCATCGGAGCTGTCGTGTTGCACGCGGGAACGAACGACACCAGGCTGCGGCAGACGGAGGTTCTGAAGAAGGACTACAAGACTCTGGTAGAGACGGTGCGCAGAACATCGCCTGAAGCAACGATCATCGTGTCTGGACCCCTTCCCACGTACCGACTAGGAC
Organism: Romanogobio albipinnatus; assembly: GCA_023566225.1. NCBI lineage: Eukaryota > Metazoa > Chordata > Actinopteri > Cypriniformes > Gobionidae > Romanogobio > Romanogobio albipinnatus. Next base: position 15,020,620 of record CM042248.1, on the reverse strand, counting down.
ATGAAAAGTTCAGTAGATTATTTGCTCTAAATGAATGGTTAATGTCATGGTGTAATGAACAGAAGCTGCTCTTTGTAAATAATTGGAATCTTTTCTGGGAGCGACCTAGGCTCTTCCGTCCTGATGGCCTTCACCCCAGCAGAATCGGAGCGGCTCTTCTGTCGGACAACATCTCCAGGGCGTTACACACCACCATATGACTAGTAAGTACAGATCACAGTCTTTCCTGTACTAACTTAATTGACATAAGTACCAATGTAGAACATTATATAGAAACTGTGTCTATTCCTCGTTTAGTGAGATCAAACATTAAATCTACTGTAAGATCTAGGAAAAATCTAATTGTGATTAAACCAGAAAAGCTAAATATTAGTGAACAAAAACAATTGTGGCCTAACTTAATTAACATAAGTACCAATGTAGAACATTATATAGAAACTGTGTCTATTCCTCGTTTAATGAGATCAAACATTAAATCTACTGTAAGATCTAGAAAAAATCTAATTGTGATTAAACCAGAAAAGCTAAATATTAGTGAACAAAAACAATCTCTAAAACTAGGTCTTCTAAACATTAGATCGCTCACACCTAAGGCGGTTATTGTAAATGAAATGGTCACAGATAATAGTTTCGATGTACTTTGCCTTACTGAAACCTGGTTTAAGCCAAATGATTATTTCGGTCTAAATGAGTCTACTCCGCCAGGATACTGTTATAAGCATGAGCCCCGTCTGATTGGTCGTGGCGGCGGTGTTGCAACAATCTATAGAGATATTCTTAATGTTACTCAGAAAACAGGTCACAGGTTTAATTCGTTTGATGTACTAGTGCTAAATGTTACGCTCTTAGATGCAAGAAAGAAATCTGTATTATCTCTAGCCTTGGCTACTGTGTATAGACCTCCAGGGCCCTATGCTGATTTCTTAAAAGAGTTTGCAGACTTTCTCTCAGATCTGTTGGTCAACGTCGATAAAGCATTAATTGTTGGAGATTTTAACATACACGTAGATAACACAAATGATGCATTAGGGGCTGCGTTTACAGATCTATTAAACTCCTTTGGGATCAAGCAAAACGTCACTGGTCCCACTCATCGTCTTAATCACACACTAGATTTAATTATATCACATGGAACCAACCCAACCGATATAGATATTATACCGCAAAGTGATGATGTCACTGACCATTACATGGTAACTTGCATACTGCGTACTGCTGAAATCTGTCATGTTGCGCCACGTTATCGACCAGGCAGAACAATCATTCCAACCACTATAGATAGATTCTCAAATAGCTTACCTGATCTGTCTCAGCTGCTCAGTGAACCCAAACAAACAGATGAACTAGAGGAAATGACTAGCAGTATGAGCAACATTTTATCTAGCACATTAGAAATTGTTGCACCAATTAGATTAAAAAAGGTTAGAGAGAAAACTAAAGCACCATGGTACAACAGTGCTACACATGTTATCAAGAGAGAAACTCGTAACTTAGAGCGTAAATGGAAACAAACTAATTTAGAGGTCTTTAGAATCGCGTGGAGAGATAGTATGTCACATTATAAAAAGGCCCTAAAAGCAGCCAGGGCTGAGCATCTCCGCAAACTAATAGAAAATAATCAAAATAACCCAAGGTTTTTATTTAACACCGTGGCTAGACTTACAAATAAACAAGCATCGCCTGAGCAAAATATTCCGTTACAGTTTAGTAGTAATGATTTTATGAATTTCTTCACTGAGAAACTAGAAAACATCAGAAATAAAAATGTAAATGTACAATCTTTAATGATGTCTTATGATTCAACCGCTACTATCGCCCCTCAAGAACTACTACACCGCTTTACAATTATAGGACAGGAAGAGCTAAATAAACTTATCATTGCATGTAAACCAACAACATGTTTATTAGATCCAATACCCACTAAACTACTCAAAGAGTTGTTACCTGTAGTGGAAGAGCCTCTTCTCAATATTATTAACTCGTCTTTATCTTTAGGTCATGTTCCAAGAATATTCAAGCTGGCAGTCATAAAACCTCTCATTAAGAAGCCACAATTAGATCATAATAACCTAGCAAATTACAGACCAATTTCAAATCTTCCATTTATGTCTAAAATACTAGAAAAAGTTGTGTCCGCTCAATTGTGCTCTTTCTTGCAAGAAAATGATATCTATGAAAAATTTCAATCAGGATTCAGGCTGCATCATAGCACAGAAACTGCGCTCGTTAAAATCACAAATGATTTACTTCTAGCTTCTGACCAAGGCTGTATCTCAATACTAGTTCTACTCGATCTTAGTGCTGCGTTCGATACTATAGATCATAAAATACTCATAGATCGACTTCAAAATTATACTGGTGTTCAGGGACAGGCATTAAACTGGTTTAGATCGTACTTATCAGACCGCTACCATTTTGTCTGTCTAAATGGGGAAAAATCCAGGATGATGTCAGTAGACTATGGGGTGCCGCAAGGATCCGTATTAGGCCCTCTGCTATTCTCAATATATATGCTACCGCTTGGTAATATTATAAGAAAACATGGAATTAATTTCCACTGTTATGCTGATGACACTCAATTATACATTTCATCACGACCGGACGAAAACACTAAATTATCTAAACTGACAGCGTGTGTTGAAGATATTAAATACTGGATGACGTGTAATTTTCTGCTATTAAATTCAGATAAAACGGAGGTATTACTTATTGGTCCAAAAAACTGCCCACAAAACCTTGCACAATACAACTTTACCTTGGAAGGATGTCCTGTCACTTTATCCACTACAGTAAAAGACCTAGGTGTTATACTAGACCGCAACCTGACATTCGAAAATCATATTTCATATGTTACAAGAACGGCATTTTTCCACCTTAGAAACATTGCTAAGCTACGTAACATGCTATCTATTCCTGATGCAGAAAAGTTAGTTCATGCATTCATGACCTCGAGATTAGATTACTGTAATGCTTTATTAGCTGGTTGTCCTGCATCCTCAATAAACAAACTACAGTTAGTCCAAAACGCAGCTGCTAGAGTTCTTACTAGGTCAATAAAATATGATCATATAACACCAATTTTATCATCTCTACACTGGTTACCTATTAAGTTCCGTATCAATTACAAAGTATTGCTACTGACCTATAAAGCCCTAAATGGTTTAGCTCCAGTGTATCTAACGGATCTTCTATCGCCCTACAACCCATCGCGCTCTTTAAGGTCACTAAACTCTAGGCTTCTGGTCATTCCTAGGATATCTACGTCCACTAAAGGAGGGAGGGCTTTTTCACATTTGGCTCCTAAACTCTGGAATAGTCTTCCTGATATTGTCCGAGGTTCAGACTCGCTGTCCCAGTTTAAAACTAGATTAAAGACACATCTCTTTAGCCAAGCATTCACATTATAATTACCTTTTATACTACAGTTAAATCGGAACAACAGCATTAATATAATATTCTGAACAGCAGCTACGCTAATTATTTCCCATCTGCTTTTCTGTTGTTATCTCGGGACACTAGTCCCGAGGTAAATAGTTCGTCAGCTCCAGTTTGTATCCAGCCTCTCATGAAGACTTCGGATGCCCCAACACCTGTGATGAGACGACTCCACGCCTGTGAAGAGACGACTCAACGCCAGCGTTGTTATGGCCTAAATTAATACACGACTGATTAACTTTTTCGAACATTATCCTTTAACATTGTCTTTCTAACATTTTTTATACTGTTCATCTATGAAATGCACTTTCTGTAAAGCTGCTTTGAAAAAATGTGTATTGTGAAAAGAGCTATACAAATAAATTTGAATTGAATTTGAATTGAAATAAATACAAGCAGCGCATGACAAAGAAAGAAACAGAAACACATGCAGAAAAAAAAAAAAACCTGACGAGTATTCAGCTAAACACAGTCGGATATGTCTTTAGTGAATGTAGACAGTTCAGTGAGAAATCGGATGTGTTACAGTGGATTGGGTCCGTGCAGCTCTTAAAGGGCAGGACCTAATATGTTGTGTGATTTAATGTTAAAGCAGCACTAGGTAACTTTTTAACCTTCATAATATATTTTCAAGACTCTTGTGATGATACATCGACTTACAATAGGTTGAATGACACGTCTGCCATAGCCTGACTGGGTCTGTATCGTTTTTAATCGTACTGTTAAACTTCGGGTTTCGGGTAGTAACCCGAGAAAAAAAAGAACTAAAAAATTCGACTGCTTTACGGCATATATGTCACTTCCTTAAATTCGGACGTGCTAGGGTTAGGGTTAGCCTATGTCTAAACGGCATGTACAAGTTTGGTAGGGGCTACATTCTCGCAAGTAAATACATAAGACGTACAAAATCATATTTTAGGATACTGTAACGCGTGTGTCCGGGTGAAAAATACGGATAGCTCACTCAACGCAACTGGAGTCGACGCAAACACGGAGGCGATTGACATCAAATAGCCTGCACTTTATTCCCCGTGGAACCCCCACAAGAGTCCGGCACAAACTCCACTTCCGTCCACAGCATTACCCACCAAAACAAAAATAAATGAATGTTTGCAACAGAAGACAGAAAATAATCCGCACACATGGGAGCTTGAGGCGCAGTGTTCACACACACACTCCAACCGGGCCGAACGCTCTTAAAGGGGCCACACTATTTTCCTACTTGTTACAATACCTAACATGTCTGTGATATTTGTTTATTTGCCTTGCCTCAAGCTATAATGCAAATCGACTTTTCAAATTTGAAGATTCATCTATGGTAGCTTGATATTATATTGATGATATATGGTTATTACCTACCACTCAAACATGGAATTGAAGTATCATATAGATTCTGTAAAACGCTAACCAATAGACTAGACTACTATAATGACACTGGCTTGTAAACATGAGCATCGCGATCATTTGGCGTTTGAAAAAAAAAATTAAACCCATGAAATTATATTCATATGTCATGCTGAAACATATGCCACTGTACCTGGGATGAAGACATTTCACACGCGACGCAAGCAGAACACCTGCATGATTGTGAACAACTGCAGTGTTCAGGGCTATCATAGTTGTCATGTCAACAAATGCACGTGCTATGCATCCCCTGATGTAGGATGACAGAGTTTACGACAGTAGTAGAGGACAATACTGTTTCCCAACTGTAGGGGGACCCCGAGAGCAAAAGTTACCTAGTGCTGCTTTAATCAAACAACAAAAGAAAATAGAAAATCACCCCATGCTTGACTGAATAACTTGAGAATCAGTGTATATATATTTTTTTATACATTTGATTATTTAATTTCTTTCTTGAATGATCCTGTTAAGTATACCTACTGTAGCTGAAAATAAAGCACTGTTTTTGTCATATTGTTTGCAATTTACATTTTTTCTTATAAAAAAAAAGAAAGATATATTTTATATATATATACAACCCCAAATCAGAAAAAGTTGGGACACTATGGAAAACGCAAATAAAAACAAAAGAAGTGATTTCTAAATTTACTTTGACTTGTATTTCATTGCAGACAATATGAACACAAAATAGTTCATGTTTTGTCTGGTCAACTTCATGTCATTTGTAAATATGCATCCTTTCCTGTCATTCAGACCTGCAACACATTTAAAAAAAAGTTGGGACAGTAAAGCATTTACCACTTTGTGATGTTGCCATTCCTTTTCACAACACTTAAAAGACGTTTAGGGACTGAAGACACCAAGTGATGAAGTGTTTCAGGTGTAATTTTGTCCCATTCTTCCTGAAAACAAGTCTTAAGGTGGGCAACAGTACGGGGTCTTCGTTGTCGCGTTTTGCGCTTCAAAATGCGCCACACATTCTCTATTGGAGACAGGTCGGGACTGCAGGCAGGCCAGTCAAGTACCCGTACCCTCTTCCTCCGCAGCCAGGACTTTGTAATGTGTGTAGAATGTGGTTTTGCATTGTCTTGTTGAAATATGCATGGACGTCCCTTGAAATGATGTCTTCTTGAAGGCAGCATATTATGCTCCAAAATCTTTTCAGCCTTAATGGTGCCTTCACAGAAGTGCAAGTTACCTTTGCCAAGGGCACTGACACAACCCCATACCATGACAGCCCCTGGCTTTTGGACTTGTTGCTGGTAACAGTCTGGATGATACTTTTCTTCTTTGGTCCGGAGCACACAGCATCCATTCCTCCCAAAAAATACCTGAAATACTGATTTATCTGACCACAGTACACGTTTCCACTGTGTGATGGTCCATCCCAGATGCCTCCGAGCCCAGAGAAGTCGACGGCGCTTCTGGACACTGTTAACATAGGGCTTCCTTTTGGCACAGTACAGTTTTAACTGGCATTTGTGGATGTAACTACGTATTGTGGTACTTGACAAAGGTTTGCCAAAGTAGTCCTGAGCCCATGTGGCGATATCGCTTATAGATGAATGACGATTCTTGATGCAGTGCCGCCTGAGGGATCGGAGATCACGGTTGTTCAGCTTAGGCTTGCGCCCTTGTCCTTTACGCACTGAAATTCCTCCAGATTCCTTGAATCTTTTAATTATGTTATGCACTGTTGAATGTGAAATATCCAAATCTCTTCCTATCTTTCTTTGAGGAACATTGTTTTTAAACATTTCAAGAATTTTCTCACGTATTTGTTGGCAAACTGGCGATCCTCGGCCCATCTTTGCTCCTAAAGGATTAGACCTTTCTTGGATGCTGCTTTTGTACCAAATCATAATTACAATCACCTGTTGACATCACCTGTTTCAAATCACATCATTATTTAACCATTTTACCTCATTACTAGCCCTAAATTGCTCCTGTCCCAACTTTTTTTTAAAGGGGTGGTAAACCACGATTTCACTTTTCTAACTTTAGCTAGTGTGTAATGTTGCTGTTTGAGCATAAACAACATCTTCAAAGTTACAACGTTCAAAGTTTAAAGCAAAGGGAGATATTTGCTTTTAAAGAAATAGATTTCTAAGGACTACAGCAAACGGCCGGTAGGGACTACTACACATTCACCCAGGGTGTGCTGACATCAGCAGTCCCAATATTTACATAAACCCCTCCTCCGAGAATATGAAATAAGGGGGGGCCATTTTGTATCGCCGCGTGGAATAGTTGTTGTGGTTAGTAGGCTGGAGTGCTGTTGCCAATGCCGACGAAACGCTGTTATTTTCATCCGGATTGCAGGTCCACTTTCTTCAGCCTTCCTAGGGACGGGGCAGCGTTGCAGTGCGTTTAACATACAACGTCATATTCATGTGTGTAAGAGACATGAGGGGAACACGATCGCATTTGCATCGGATATATGCTGCCCATCATAAATCAAAGCACGAGACAGACAGGGGTAGGAGGAGAAGATCGGAAAATGTGACATAATGGACTATATTCATCTGTATTTGCAATACATGAGCCTTCAGCTGCACGAGTTCAGCTGCACGCGCGGCTACCGCGGCACATTCGCGGAGGAAAGCTTCCACAATCTTCGCGAGTACGGGCTACAACCTGTAAGTGTGATTTATTTTTCGTCGATGTGTTTTCCTGTAATAGTTCGTGTTGTTAATTGTAGCCTACGTTGTAGCAAGGAAGTAAACATGACAGCGCTGTTTGGCTCTGCAAACCAGTTTGTTAAATGCTCATTCATACTTAACGTTATCCGACAAACACCTAACGTTACAAACTGTTTAAAATCTCAACAGCGAACTTGGCATTAGTGTAAATTATTCTTTGATTAGAGCTTTTATGTATTGTTTATCTACAGGCATGCTAAACATGGTTCTGTGTTTGATTTGGCTACTAGCAATGTTTAATGTCCGTTCTTGCGACAGATATTTGGCAAATCGTTCTAAAAATACAAAAGTAACAGTGCCATTCAGGAGCGATCACTATAGATCTGCAGTCTTTACTCTTGAGGACTGAGCAGGTTCTGCTCGATCATCTTCACTAAAATTGTCTGGGTCTGATTCGGGCTCTTGGTATGGTTTTATTGACGCTAGCGTACACAAAGCCTGAGGCTACCGGTAAAGGTAAGGGGCGTGACGCTTTCGAGAAACGTACACTAGGCGGTTAGCGAATCACAGCACACTGGGCCAGCTAACCAATCAGAGCCCATTGCGTATTTTTGAGGGACTGGCTTCACAGAATCCGGAAACCGTCAGACCGTTTTTACAAGGAGGGACAGAGCAGTGTAGAATAAAGGTAAAATATATGAAAAATACTGCATTTTTTAAAAAACGAAGCATGAACACATGTTACAGTGCACCCCACAAACACAATCAAGCCTTCGAAAGAGTGTGCTTTACCACCCCTTTAAACTTGTTGCAGGTCTGAATGACAGGAAAGGATGCATATTTACAAATGACATGAAGTTGACTAGACAAAACATGAAATATTTTGTGTTCATATTGTCTGCAATGAAATACAAGTCAAAGTAAATTTAGAAATCACTTCTTTTTTTTTTTTTTTTGCGTTTTCCATACTGTCCCAACTTTTTCTGATTTGGGGTTGTATATATATATATATAAAATATACAAATTGAAATTATAAAATTACATTTTAAAAATATTTAATTATTAGTATCATGAAATAGATCAGCCGTCCACTAGCTCCTCACGCCGTCAGCTGCAGAGGGAGAGCGTCGCCTCTAGAGCCCCTCCTCCGGGAGCTTGGCAACAGAGACGGCGCTCTCTCCAGCAGACTCACCAGCAGCCTTCCGCTCCCAGAGGCGATCTGAGGAACGTACTCAGGGCTCGGAAGGCTGCTGGGAAGAAGCCCTAGCTGCGGCAGGGCTTCTAAGGGCGGTCCCCCCCGCAGAAGGGCAATCGAGGTTGCTTCTTCTGGGGCGCTCTGGGGAAATCGATGTGGAATCCCGCCGTCTATGACGCTTCAGGCCACATCGATTTCCCGCGAACGCATGCTGCTCCAGCCGCCTCAGCCGCATGGAAATGCCTTCCGAATATTTCTACATGGGTCCTGCGTACTGTAGAGAAAGGTTACAGACTGCAGTTCGGTCACCCTCCTCCAAGTTTCAGGGGGTTGAACTGGACAGCAGTGGTACCAGAGTGGGTTCGGGTAATGGAACTAGAAGTAAAATCCTTGCTGGCGAAGGAAGCCATAGAGCGTGTTCCTCCGCTGGAGAGGCAGTCCGGGTTCTACAGCCGGTACTTTATAGTTCCCAAAAAGGATGGAGGGTTGCGTCCGATTATAGACCTGAGGTATTTGAATCGGTCTCTGAGGAGGTTCAGATTCAAAATGCTCATGGTTCCTATCATCGTGAGTCAGATCCAGTTCGAGGACTGGTTCGTCACGATAGATTTAAAGGACGCATACTTCCATATCTGCATCCTTCCATGTCACAGGAAGTTTTTGAGGTTCGCTTTCGGGGGCGAGGCGTACCAATATCGAGTGCTTCCCTTCGGTCTAGCTCTTTCCCCATGCACATTCACAAAGTGCATGGATGCAGCTCTGGCTCCATTGAGACTCCAGGGCATCTGTGTGCTGAATTATATCGATGACTGGCTCATATTGGCCCAGTCGTACGATATGGCAGTTCGGCATCGAGATGTCGTTCTGGCCCATATAAAGTGCTTGGGGCTGAGACTCAACACAACAAAGAGTGTGTTGACGCCGTCCCAGAGGACTATGTTCCTAAGGATCGTATGGGACTCGACGACGATGCAGGCACAATTGTCTCCCGTGCGAGTCGAGACCATACTGGCGATGGTCTCAGGAATAAGACTAGGCCACAGCATCACTGTGAAGCACTTTCAGAGAGTGCTGGGGCACATGGCAGCAGCGTCCAACGTGATTCCTTTTGGCCTGCTGCACATGAGACCTCTACAGTGGTGGCTGAAAACCAAGGGGTTTTCCCCCAGAGGGAATCCTTTCCGTATGATCAGGGTAACGCGCAGATGCCTTTGTTCCCTAGTCATATGGAAGAAACCTTGGTTTCTGTCCCAGGGGCCAGTGTTGGGAGCGTCCTGTTGCCGGAAATCCGTTTCTACAGACGCCTCCCTCACTGGTTGGGGCGCAGTCATGGAGGGCCGCTTTGCGAGGGGCCCGTGGGAGGGCCGTCATTCCTCCTGGCACATAAATTGCCTGGAGATGATGGCGGTCTACAAAGCTCTCAGGAGCTTTCTCCCGGACCTCTGCGGCCAACATGTCCTGGTACGAACAGACAATACGTCTGTTGTAGCGTACCTGAATCATCAGGGGGGTTTGAGGTCGCGCCCTCTATGTAGACTGGCGCATCAAATTCTTCTGTGGTCCCAAGGGAAACTGTTGTCCATTAGGGCAATGTATGTCCCGGGGGTCCAAAATCAGGGAGCAGACATCCTGTCAAGGCAGGGGCTGAGGCCCGGGGAGTGGCGACTCCACCCGGAGGTGGTGGAGGCCATGTGTGAGAGGTTCGGCCCAGTAGAAGTGGACCATTAATTCCTGAGAAGATCAAGGCTGTGGTGGATTGGCCAAGTCCAGATTCCCGTAAGGCCCTACTGAGGTTTCTGGGGTTTGCCAATTTTTACCGGCGGTTCATTCGCAACTTCAGCCAACTAGCCACACCTCTGACCGCCTTGACCTCCCCCAGAACGACATTCAGGTGCTCAGACGCAGCTGAGGCTGCGTTTGCCAAACTGAAGGGTTGCTTTGTTTCAACCCGGATTCTGAGAACCCCTGATCCATCATGTCAGTTCGTGGTGGAGGTCGATGCGTCAGAGGTGGGGGTAGGTGCAGTGCTATACCAGCGTTCGCCTTCAGACGACAAGATGCATCCTTGCGCGTTTTTTTCGCATCGTTTGTCCCCTGCTGAACGTAATTATGACATTGGCAACAGAGAGTTCTTGGCAGTCAAGCTAGCATTGGAGGAATGTCGTCACTGGTTAGAAGGGTCAGGGGTACCTTTTATCGTCTGGACCGATCACAAGAACTTGGAATACATTCGAACTGCTAAAAGATTAAATTCCAGGCAGGCTCGGTGGGCTCTTTTTCGGTCGTTTTGATTTTATTCTATCGTACCGCCCGGGTTCCAAAAACATCAAACCCGACTCTTTATCACGTATTTTTGACCGTTCCGAACGCCCGGCTACTCCCGAGTGCATTTTACCAGAGTCTCTATTCATCTCTACACTCACATGGGAGATCGAATCGAAGGTCAAGAAGGCCTTAGAAGGGGTAACGCCTCCGGCCCGTTGCCCACCGAACCGTTTATTTGTGCCCGAGGAATTACGGTCCAGCGTTATTCAGTGGGGACATTGTTCCAATGTGGCTTGCCATCCAGGAGTTAATCGCACTAAATTTTTAGTCAAGCAACGATTCTGGTGGCCTCTTGTGGCTCGTGACATTCACAGTTTTGTTCTGGCTTGCTCAGTTTGTGCCACGGGTAAGACTTCCAATCGACCTCCAGATGGGTTACTTCAACCGTTGCCGGTTCCTTCGAGACCCTGGTCCCATATCGCTCTAGATTTTATCACCGCCCTCCCACCCTCTCAGGGTCACACGGTAGTTTTGACCCTGGTGGACCGGTTCTCGAAGGCGGCCCATTTCATTCCCTTGCCCAAATTACCCTCAGCCAAGGAGACAGCGTTGATTGTCGTTAATCACGTCTTTCGGTTACATGGCCTCCCGACAGATGTAGTTTCTGACAGAGGACCCCAGTTTGTGTCCAAATTTTGGCGAGAGTTTTGTAAATTTCTGGGGGCGAATGTCAGTCTGTCCTCAGGGTTCCATCCCCAGAGCAATGGTCAAACTGACCGAGCCAATCAGGATCTGGAGAGAACGTTGCGATGTTTAGTGTCCAAGAATCCTTCTTCGTGGAGTCAACAACTGTCTATGATGGAGTACGCCCACAACACGTTGCCGGTGTCATCAACGGGCCTTTCACCATTTCAGTGTAGTGTAGGTTACCAGCCACCTATTTTTCCTAGTCTGGAATCCGAAGTTGCGGTCCCCTCCGCTCACGCCTTCGTCCAGAGGTGTCGTCGCACTTGGACTAGAGCCCGTGAGACTCTACTCCAAGTGGGAGCATGCACCAAGGCCAAAGCCGATCGCCACCGGTCTAGGCCTCCCGTATACGTCGTCGGTTCCAAAGTGTGGCTTTCTACTAAGAACATTCCTCTTCGCTCGAATTCATAGGCCCATTTGCTGTCACCAAAATCGTTAGTCTGGTGGCAGTCCGCCTCAAACTTCCTCCTGCGTACAGGAGGATTCATCCCGTGTTCCATGTATCCAAAATTAAACCCGTTTTTTTTGCTCGCATTAATCCGTCGGTCCCGGTTTGTTCCAGTCTGCGTCCGAGTCCTGTGCCTTCCTTGTTCTTGTTCATGTTCCTGTGGTTTTGGATTTGTCGTCACCTGGTCTTCACACTCTGCACTCTTCACTGTTGTCATCTGGCCATCGGAGTCCCTGCGCCACTAGCCTGCTCCATTGTGACTTCCTTGGTGTACATCATCAATCCTACATTAAAAGAGTTTTCTCGCACCTGCTTTCGTCTCTGTGTCGTGACAGCGGCTGCTTGAACCTCGAACCTAATCAAACGCAACCAGCACCTAAGCATAGATCATCAATGCAGGACGACTGGCTCAACAACGTTAAAGATCCAGCTTTATGGGGAGACACAAGTAGCGATATTGTTAAATCTATTCTCATCGAAAGGGGTGCAGCGGCTTTTCATAACCGACAATCCAACTATCCAGCTTCTGCCAGGGATAGGACCATTGGTGGTAAAAGGCGTTGCTTCAACAATGATTTACTTACTTCTCATCTACCAAATGGACAGACAGTATCTCGAGAATGGGTCATGTTCTCCCCATCAAATGGAAATATATATTGTTTTGCATGTAAGCTTTTCTCAAAAAAGCATAATCAGTTTGTGGAAGGATTTAGTGACTGGAAACACTCGGAACGCATTGGGGATCATGAGAAGAGTGATGTGCACAGGAGCTGCATGCTATCTTTACATCAGAGATGTAAGGGCACCGCAACCATTGACTCATCTTTACTAAAACAAGTGGAAGGAGCAAGACAACACTGGAGAGAGGTCCTCAAAAGAGTTGTGGCGGTGATCAAGTTTCTCGGAGAGAGAGGACTTGCCTTTAGAGGTGATTATGAATTGCTGGGTTCACCTCTAAATGGAATTACCTCGGGATTCTAGAACTGATAGCTCAGTTTGACCCCTTCTTAGCTAGACATATTGAAAAGTTTGGTAAGAAAGGAAGCGGAAATGTTTCTTATTTGTCATCCACAACTTGTGAGGAATTTATTGATGTGATGGGAGAAAAAACTAGGCAGACTGTTGCGGATGAAATTAGGGAAGCCAAATACTTTTCTGTAGTTGTCGACTCAACACCAGACCTGTCCCACGTTGATCAACTTACTTTCATTTTCAGATTTGTTGACAAGAAAGGGAAAGTTGTTGAGCGTTTTCTCGCTTTTGAGCCAATTGAAAGCCACACAGGTGAAAGTTTGGCAGAATGCGTTGTTGCCATGGTTGAGAGCTTAGGCTTGGAGCTGTCAAATTGCAGAGGCCAGTCATATGACAACGCCAGTAATATGTCTGGAAAGTATAATGGACTTCAAGCGCATCTAAAGAAGAGAAAGCCTTTAAGCATTATGTACCCTGCGCAGCTCACTCCTTGAATTTAGTTGGAGTCAACACCATAGAGGCAAGCAGCCCAGAAGTTGGAAATTACTTTAGCATGTTGCAGTCACTGTATACATTTTGTTCCTCCTCTACCAACCGATGGGGGAAAGTTTTCCGCAACACCAACGGGATAAGTTTGACACTGAAATCTCTTTCAGGTACACGATGGAGCTGTCGAGCAGATGCCACCAAAACTCTATCGAAAAACTATGCAAAGATAGAGGAGGCACTTGGAAATATAGCAAGCTCAGATGAGGAAAAAAGAGACACCAGACATGAAGCAGGGGTGCTGTGTGCTAAGTTGAAATATCTAGAAACTGCATTTATGGCCTTTTTCTGGGATAGATTTCAAGCCACAAGCTTAATGCTACAAAAAAGTGACACATTTTGACAGCGGTGGGTCGACTTGAGTCATTGCGTGGGTTTGTTTCCACACAACATGATCAGTTTGAGATGTATGAAAAAGCAGCTCTGAATGTAACAGGTGTGCTCCACACCTACAAGTGTGACCTACAACGAAGCAGAAAACGGAAAACCTTTGGAGATGAAGGAAGTGAGCCTAAAGAAGATCCAAGCAACCTACATGATGGGAGGAAGAAATTCCAAATAGACACATTTAAAGGGTTAGTTCACCCAAAAATGAAAATTCTGTCATTAATTACTCACCCTCATGTCGTTCGACACCCGTAAGACATTCGTTCATCTTCGGAACACAAATGAAGATATTTTTGTTTAAAGCTGATGCTGAGAAAGGCTTGAGGTAGGCCTCCATTGACATTCCGTACATTCTCACTCACACGACCCTTAAAAAGGCACTAAAAACGTAGTTACAAAGTCCATCTCACTACAGTGGCTCTACAATAATTATACGAAGCGACGACAATAGTTTTTGTGCGAAATAAAAATAAAAAAAAACGACTTTATTCCTCAAGTTCGTGTCTTCCTTGTTGACATCTGCCGTGAGCTCACGAAGCACCAAGACGCATGCGCGAGAATATGACGCAGAACCGGCTTTAGGTTTCTATGGCCGGTTCTGCGTCATATTCTCGCATAATCATATTCTATAATTATTGTAGAGCCACTGTAGTGAGATGGACTTTGTAACTACGTTTTTAGTGCCTTTTTAAGGGTCTTGTGAGTGAGAATGTACGGAATGTCAATGAAGGCCTACCTCAAGCCTTTCTCAGCATCAGCTTTCAACAAAAATATCTTCATTTGTGTTCCGAAGATGAACGAATGTCTTACGGGTGTCGAACGACATGAGGGTGAGTAATTAATGACAGAATTTTCATTTTTGGGTGAACTAACCCTTTAATGTCATCATAGACAAACTGGTTAGCTGTCTTGACCATCGCCTGTCTGCCTACAAGGAGTTGACGGATATATTTGGAGTTTTGTTCATGCCAGAAACAACGAGCAACAGTGAGGTCACAAAACACGCCAATGCTCTACTCTGTGCATATCCGTCAGACCTAAACAGCAGCTTTGCCAACGAGCTCATACAATTCAGAGCATTCATGTGTGAGCAAGACAAGTCGCCATCAAAGATGCTGAACACCGTGTTGGAACTTGGCCTGCAATCCGTCTTCCCTAATGTGTATGTGGCCTTGAGGATGTTTCTCACTTTGCCAGTGACAAATTGTGAAGGGGAGCGCTCCTTTTCCCACATGGCGAGAATTAAAAATGAACTAAGAACAAGGATGAGTCAACAACGCTTGAACTCTCTGGCAATTCTGGCAATAGAGTCGGATCTTGTCAGAGACCTGGGGCCTCATTTATAAACGTTGCGTACGCACAAAAGAAGGCGTACGCCACTCTCTACGCAATAATTGGTATTTATAAAAAGCAAACTTGATGGGAAAATGTGCGGTCCTTCACGCAAGCTCTGACCCAGGCGTACGCACAAAAACGGGTGAAATGAGAAATGGCGACACCGTCGGCAGATGGAAGAAACACGTGAAAGTGTGTGAAACTGTAGACCGTTGTGTAAAAGAAATGGCAATACTGCCTCTCATAAATAACTTGAAGACTTCACAAAGCAAGTATTACAATTAACAGCCTACACAAACACCCGTTTGATCGATCTGCAGTGTAAAACAAACAAAATCAAACGAAAATTACAACAGAAATGCAAAAAAAAAAAAAGTGAAATATGTTCTGCAACAATATTGGCATGTTATGCAATTCATCCTCATAAATAATATGGTAAACAGAACGAAATAATGTACAAAACTGATGTTCTCGTCAATGTGTCCGTCTGGCGGAGCAGATATAGATGCAATTAGATAGACAGATAGATAGATAATTAGGGAGATATATAGATAAATAGATAAATAGATAGATAGATGTATTAATTGTCCACTGGGGAAAGTTGTTTTCATAGTAAAAATTTCTTCATCAGCTACGGAATCATGGTATTCATGCAAATGCCTTTAGTTTGTTTTATTTTCGATAAAATAACATTTGACGGATGTCTCAACCATTCAGAAAGCTGCAAGAAATTACATTTGCACTGAACTATTTCCCATTTCCACGTAGATGATAACCGACATCTGTAGCTTGTCAGATGCAATTAAATGGATGGAAATAAAATGCTCCATCACAATGCGTAATGACGCACAATGGCTGATCTTGCGCTCTTAGAAGATGTGGCAAATGGAAGGATTCGGAGTGAACACATCTTCAGACAGCAAGAAGACTTGCTGGCAAACGAGGACGAGTGGCTTAAGAGCCGGTTCCGACTTCCTTGAGCCGTCCTGTTGGACCTCTGCGGTCTTTTGGGCCCAGCGTTACAGAGGAGCACTCGGAGGAACCACGCCGTGCCAGTCCCACTTCAAGTCCTAACAACACTAGGATTCCTGGCGACTGGCACTTTTCAGAGGGAATTGGCTGACAGGTCAGGTATATCTCAGCCGACCCTTAGCCGGGTAATGCCAGATGTGTTAAAAGGCATAATAGCTTTGTCCCGTGATTCCATAAAGTTTCCATACACGGCGGGTGAACAGGCAAACAAGAAAGCTCAATTTGCAGCTATGTACGGTTTCCCAAACATAATCGGTGCTATTGACTGCACTCATGTTGCCATAAGGGCACCGAATGTAAATGAAAATGCTTTCATTAATCGAAAGCATTTCCATTCAATCAATGTCCAAATTATTTGTGATGCAGACATGTTGCTCACTAATGTAGTTGCTCGGTGGCCTGGGTCGACCCATGACTCATTCATTTTAAGACACAGCAGTGTTGGACGCAGACTCGAGGCTGGTGCTGTGCGTGATGGCTGGTTTATAGGTACGTTTAATTTATAGACATTTCACATTTATTGTACTTCAATGTCTTAACCCTTTGACTATCCTTGCAGGGGACAGTGGATATCCCCTCAAACAGTGGCTGTTGACGCCTTTCCTCAACCCACATAGTGCAGAGGAAAGGTACTACAACATGTGCCACAGCCGAGCTCACGCTATAGTGGAGTGCACCATCGGCCTGTTTAAGGGCAGATGGCGCTGCCTCGACTGCACTGGAGGGAGGTTATTGTACACTCCTGAAAAGGTGTTCCAAATCATACTGGCATGTGCTGTGCTACACAATGTGGCACAGCTTAAAAACATGCCTCTACCCCCTGACGGCGATTGCTGTGTTGGCCCCGACCCTGACCCCCATCCCCAGGTATTTGAGCCAAATGCTGCTGCTGTGCGCCAGCGTTTGGAAGTGATGCGTCGCTTGTAAAGAACAACAAAAGGTGTGGAAAAATATACTATTTATTCAAGAATTCCCTCATTGTGGAGTTTATTTCATTAAGGACAGTCTTGATTTCACCCAACTCCTTGGCCACATCTCTAATTGAATCAATGACTTCCCTCTGCATTTCTAGGACCGCATCTGTGAGGACACGTCCGCTGCTGGAGGGTTGAGAGCCGCGTGCCGTGGAGACACTGGGTCCAGACGGCTGCTCCGCTGCAGCATCGTAACCGGCCCCGCTGGAACACCCAGCGACTGAAATAAAGATTGTTCTATATGAATAAACTGTAATTGTGTAGCCTACATACATGTGACTTGACTGCATTCATTTTACTTATTTCACTTACCTGTGTCATCTGGCGCATCTGGCGCGTCAGTGTCCCCCTCCGCCTCAGTCACCACTCCACTTAATAGGGATTCCCCAATAATTGCCGCCAGTCTCTCATCAAGAGGGGTCAGCTCCGGTGTCCCCTTTCCCCCACCCGTGGCAGACACACTCTGGCGATGGAGCGCTAGACGCTTTTTTGCCTTGACTTTGATGTCCGACCATTTCTTTTTTATTTTGGCCACGGTCCGAGGTTGTGAGGCTACAGCATTTACAGCGTCTACAACCTTTTGCCACTCAAGTGCCTTTTTGGCATTAGTAATGCCCACACTGTGCCCTCCAAACAACATTTTCCTCCTCTTTTCCACCTCGCCAACGATAACTTCTACCTCACATTACGTTTCTTTGATTTCCTCTCTGTGTTTGCCATGATTTCGCAATCGATGAATATTAATTTGTGGGGGCGTTTCACGGACTATTTATGGGCAACTATGGGCGTGACATGAAGCCGCAAAAGCTGCGCTACATTTAGAATTGATTGTGATTTATTAAGGGAAAACTGCGTAGGATGTGCGTGCGCACGGTTTTATAAATCCGAATATTTCTGTGCGTACGCACGTCCTATGTTTCATCCGTACGCCACTTCTGACGCAAATCCTACGCAAAGTTTTATAAATGAGGCCCCTGGACTTTACTGAAGTCGTGGAGGAGTTTTCAAGGAGAAAGGCCAGAAAAAAGACTGTTGCATAAGGTCTCAGGCAGTAAAGAGTCCCTCGTGCGGATAAACTACAGCCTGTACCCTGTATATAGTTGATCATCTGTTTCTCCAAAGTCAGCTCTTTAAATAAAATTGTGTTCACTATGGGAAGCTAGTTCGATTTTGTAGACATGTGACTTTAGACATGACTATAGTTATTCTTAGTTATGTTATTAGGCTGTATTGTCATAGATTTTAATCTGCTTTGTTGCAATAAATTCTGTTGATTTTATTGTGATTAGTTTCCATTTTGTCTTTTGTTTTATAGATATTTATAGATCCCCTTTGCGGTCACAGATAACATCACAAGAAATGGAGTTGGAGAAAGTGGTTTTGTTTTAAACTAAAGAAAAACCCACGTGATTTTTTTTAAACTGTGTGAATTTGGGTCACGAGTTCTGGGGGGCCTCGAAAATTTTGCGCCCAGGGGTCTCTGTTTTCTAAATCCATGCCTGATGTATTTATTCACTCACTCATGCAAAGAATATCAGGACTAATAATATATTTGACGCAAATTAATGCAAATATTGTTTACAAATAGTCCCAAAAAGATTATTTCCCAACTAGAATTAGACCTAGAATTTCGCTCACTGTTCTGTTTGACCTGTTACGGCCTTGCTGTGAATTAGTCTATTATTTAAAATAAAATTTAAATCATTCATTATTTCATATTACATGATATACAATTTAAAATAAAATTTAAATAATTCATTATTTCATATTACATGATTTAATTTCTATAGGCTATATTTAGTTCAAATTCAGAGGAACAGTTCATGTTCAAAAGAAACATTCATGTTGAAGAACTGTTAATAATAAATACTGAGAGCGTTCATAAATGATTAATAAGTGAAATGTTAATTACTTTACGTATGTTTTGTAGATTCAGTTATAAGTAATTTACAATTGATTAGTTAATGATGAAGTAATAATTTACAAAGCATGACTATGCATTTCATAAATGTTTAATAAATTATGTTAAATTTTTTGTGTTTTGTAGATTCAGTTTTAAATTATTTACAAGTTATTAGATAATGATAAACGAATAATTTACAAATCATGACTATACGATCATAAATTATTATTAAGTAATATGCTAGTATGCTAGTAATATATCGTAAGTTAACTTTTTTTTAAATTTCATATAAAATAATCAAACAGATCCTTAGTAAATGGTTAAGTTACTAGTTAATATATTATTAATCACTGAAATGTCAACGTACCATTATCTCAATAAACAATTGTTAATCATGAACAAATGATGATCAAACCATTAGTAAATAATGAGTATATAATTTATTGATGCATCGTTAAAGTTGTAAGCTGGTCTGTTAAAACCCACAAAAATGCAATTATTTTATAAACATTTTTAAATGACTTAAAGTCATGGGATTGCAGTTATGATCTGTAACGTTACGCGTATACAAGGCATTTACAACCCTTTCTGCATCCCCTAATCTAAAGTGTAGACTATTCATCACTTGTAAATGTGACCAATCACGGAAAGTAGGGACACAAGTCGGTTCCGGGGCATTTCGAGTTATTCACAGATTCTGAAAGTGTAGTCTCCATGCTTTCCAATGATGTGTAACACATGGAAATCTGATAATATTTGGAGAAGTTGTGGCAATTTGAAAGTAGGCACTCAAAAAACCTTAATATGGAGAAAACGGCCTCTAAAGATTGTGAAGTTCTCACCTGCTGGGAGTGACAATAGGGCTCATTTACATCTCATTTAGATAAGCCATACCCCCTGTAAAGCTGCATGGTTCCATAGCAACGACAGACACAACGGGAAAAATTGGACCGCATACTATTAATAACAAAGGATAATGTGCATTGTAAATGTCAGTAATTTATCTTTTTGGACTTTTATAAAAATTATTTAGAGGCTGAAATATGTGAGTTTTATCTTTTTATAAAACCTTTTTTGTCAAAACTCTATTTGAACTTGTGCATTGTAGATAACGTTGCAAGACACTCCTTTAAAATCTGGCCATCATTTTTAATGTTATTATTTTAAGTAAACAAAAAGTAAATACTGATGTGAATTTTATTTGTTATTTGCTGGTTTTATACATAAAACTTGGTGAATTGATTTCATTATGTAGCATTAGGACTTTTTGAACAGGATTCTGTGATAACCGTGATCATTTTGGTCTCTATAATCATGAAATTAAATTTTCATGCCATTTCATCTCTAGTTATAATCAACTATGATAAACTAAAATCAACTATAATATTGTGTTTTTATAGTATATAATATGCAATTATTTATAGTATATTAAGTACAAATTTCTATAAGAAAAAAAAAATCTCTGATTCTGTTCTTTTCTCTGACATTTAAGGGTAACATAGGCCTACAAAGACTCTTTTAGGTCTAAACAGTTTGGTTAGTTGTTAATACAGTGTTCCCACAGCTTGATTAACTTCAAATTCAAGAACATTTCAAGGACTTTCCAGGTCCAGTGTTGCATTTATTTTTGGCTATATGACAGAGGTCTGATATTCTATTTGTCATATTTCTGTTTTGCATAAAACTGAAGAATATTCGGTACATCCTATACTACAAAGCCCTCTCGCCATACCTTTGAGGGGGCCGTCCCTGGGTGTCCCGCTGGGAGCGTCTGAGTGGTGATAGAGGGCTACTCTCCCAGCCCCTACTTCGGGGTTTTCTGGAACCACTGCCCACCCCATCGACGGGGCCCTACGAGCCACCGGAACCACTGGGGCCTCCATAAAAACCGGCATGACTGGAGGTCGAACCGCTGATACCTGGTCGTCCACCATTTGTGAACCTACGGCCGCTCCGACTCCGACGGCACTTAAATCAACCGGCCGTCACCCCTGACTTGCACACCACCGTGAGGAGCTGCACCGCAGGACACAGCAGACGGGACAACAAAAGTCAAGTATAAAAATCTCTTTATTTACAACCCCAAATCAGAAAAAGTTGGGACAGTATGGAAAACGCAAAAAATTTTTTTTTACTTTGACTTGTATTTCATTGCAGACAATATGAACACAAAATATTTCATGTTTTGTCTAGTCAACTTCATGTCATTTGTAAATATGCATCCTTTCCTGTCATTCAGACCTGCAACACATTTAAAAAAAAGTTGGGACAGGAGCAATTTAGGGCTAGTAATGAGGTAAAATGGTTAAATAATGATGTGATTTGAAACAGATGATGTCAACAGGTGATTGTAATTATGATTTGGTACAAAAGCAGCATCCAAGAAAGGTCTAATCCTTTAGGAGCAAAGATGGGCTGAGGATCGCCAGTTTGCCAACAAATACGTGAGAAAATTATTGAAATATTTAAAAACAATGTTCCTCAAAGAAAGATAGGAAGAGATTTGGATATTTCACATTCAACAGTGCATAACATAATTAAAAGATTCAAGGAATCTGGAGGAATTTCAGTGCGTAAAGGACAAGGGCGCAAGCCTAAGCTGAACAACCGTGATCTCCGATCCCTCAGGCGGCACTGCATCAAGAATCGTCATTCATCTATAAGCCATATCACCACATGGGCTCAGGACTACTTTGGCAAGCCTTTGTCAAGTACCACAATACGTAGTTACATCCACAAATGCCAGTTAAAACTGTACTGTGCCAAAAGGAAGCCCTATGTTAACAGTGTCCAGAAGCGCTGTCGACTTCTCTGGGCTCGGAGGCATCTGTGATGGACCATCACACAGTGGAAACGTGTACTGTGGTCAGATGAATCAGTATTTCAGGTATTTTATGGGAGGAATGGACGCCGTGTGCTCCGGACCAAAGAAGAAAATAATCATCCAGACTGTTACCAGCAACAAGTCCAAAAGCCAGGGTCTGTCATGGTATGGGGTTGTGTCAGTGCCCTTGGCAAAGGTAACTTGCACTTCTGTGAAGGCACCATTAATGCTGAAAAGTACATAGAGATTTTGGAGCATAATATGCTGCCTTCAAGAAGACATCTTTTCCAGGGACGTCCATGCATATTTCAACAAGACAATGCAAAACCACATTCTGCACACATTACAAAGTCCTGGCTGCGGAGGAAGAGGGTACGGGTACTTGACTGGCCTGCCTGCAGTCCCGACCTGTCTCCAATAGAGAATGTGAAGCGCAAAATGTGACAACGAAGACCCCGTACTGTTGCCCACCTTAAGACTTGTTTGCAGGAAGAATGGGACAAAATTACACCTGAAACACTTCATCACTTGGTGTCTTCAGTCCCTAAATGTCTTTTAAGTGTTGTGAAAAAGAATGGCAACATTACAAAGTGGTAAATGCTTTACTGTCCCAACTTTTTTTTAAATGTGTTGCAGGTCTGAATGACAGGAAAGGATGCATATTAACAAATGACATGAAGTTGACCAGACAAAACATGAAATATTTTGTGTTCATATTGTCTGCAATGAAATACAAGTCAAAGTAAATTTAGAAATCACTTCTTTTTTTTTTTTTTGCGTTTTCCATACTGTCCCAACTTTTTGTGATTTGGGGTTGTACTTTAAAATATCTCTTTAAAACAATAACTGTAGTGCTTCAGCGTTCTCTTCACTGGACTCAGAGGGAAGAGAAGGGTATGTGTACTTCATCGCTTCAGCAGGCTCTTCACTGGACTCAGAGGGAAGGGAAGGGTACGTATACTTCACAGCTTTACTAGACTGAGACAGAGAGGGTACGTATAATGAAATTTATTCATGGAAAGCCCCTTGAGATGCAGCATCTCGTTTTCAAGGGGGACCAAGAACATACAACAGATACAGTGCACTCAATACAATACAAAACAAACAAAACATTACAAGACAAATCTGCTCAAAGATCCCCCCTACCCTCCCAGGACCATTTCAGAGTCTGCAGAGTATACAAATGTTTACAAAGACAGTTGTTTCAGGAACCATAACAATTACAAAAACTGACTTTCAGTTTTTAAGAACAAGATATTTCAATAAACCATTACAATTAAAAGCATTTACAATCAGTTTTCAAATAGTTTAACAAAGAAGTTCTAAAGGAGCTTAAAGTAGTATTAGATCTCACAGATGGAGGCAGATTATTCCAGTCTGAAGGAGCATTATAACAAAAGGACCTCCGACCGACTACTTTGCACATAACAGGGACAGTAAAAGTCAGACATTGAGAATGTCGAAGAAAATAAGTCGGAGTATATTGTACAAAAAAACTTTTCAGATATGGTGGTAAGTTCAAATAGATGCATTTAAAGATAAATTGAAACCAGTGATACTGTCGTCTTTTATCTGGCAGCAACCAGTTAAGCTGATTATATAATTGGCAATGATGAGTTCTATATGGGCACTTTAAAATGAACCTACACAGATTATTAAATAGAACATCTAATGGTTTAAGATATATATTGTACGTGTTTTGATAAACTATATCTGCATAATCAATAATTGGTAAAATTAATTGGGTAATTATCTTTTTTCGTACTCTAAATGTAAAACAATTTGATGACCTGTATAGAGGCATTAAACAAGAGTATGTTCGTTTTATTATGTAATCAATATGTGGTTTGAAATTTAATATACTTCACAGCTTTACTGGACTCTACTGGACAGACAGAGAAGAGGGTATGTGTACTTCCAGCTTTTAGTGTTTCCTGCAACTGGGTTCAAACAGAGAGAATGTAATTTGCCCATACACCCAGAACCGGCAGCCTCCTCGGTCCCCCGAAAGCGCTCCCCGCGGAAACTCGCGCTCCATTTTAAGTTCCTCCCCGTTCGAAATTCGTCACCTGTGACATCAACACCTTTAACCCTCTGAACCCGAGAAATGCACTGGTGCGTTTTGCTTGATTTTTCCTCACGACAGTGTAAATCAACTTAAAATACTCCATAATTTTTGGCCTCACAGACATGAACGATATGTCTTTACAAAGCTTAAAATGTCTACTTTTATTTATGTACACTCAAAATAAAAACTAAATGTTGGGCTTTTCACTAAATAAAGAAAACAAACAGGATGCCCATTCTCCCGTCGGTCTCCCTGTGATCTCTTTATAAAGCTTGGAATGTCTACTTTTAAATTAAGTCATTTATATAAAAAACTAATATTCTCTGTTTATATAATCCGTATGAAAACAGCGAGATGTACAGTTCCTCCAGCGGAGCCTCGTTACCTTTAATGGATTCACATGCAAATCGTCCAAGTGAAGGAACGCGAACCTGTAAACGCCCCCCATCACATCAAAACAAAGACTCATCTTCATCATTCTTCTGGTTTTCATCGAGCTTGGAAGACACAAGCTTGGATTTACCTCAGAAACAGAACGTGATTTTAACATGAGAATTTTTAAGGTAAACATTTCTTCTCACTTACAGTGAGGAAAATAAGTATTTGAACACCCTGCTATTTTGAAAGTTCTCCCACTTGGAAATCATGGAGGGGTCTGAAATTGTCATCGTAGGTGCATGTCCACTGTGAGAGACATAATCTAAAAAAAAAAACCTTCTGACCCTCAAAGACCTGTTAGTCTGCCTTTAAAATGTCCACCTCCACTCCATTTATTATCCTAAATTAGATGCACCTGTTTGAGGTTGTTAGCTGCATAAAGACACCTGTCCACCCCATACAATCAGTAAGAATCCAACTACTAACATGGCCAAGACCAAAGAGCTGTCCAAAGACACTAGAGACAAAATTGTACACCTCCACAAAGCTGGAAAGGGCTACAGGGAAATTGCCAAGCAGCTTGGTGAAAAAAGGTCCACTGTTGGAGCAATCCCCGTTTCCACTGTTGGTAATACACTAAGACGTCATGGTTTGAAATCATGCATGGCACGGAAGGTTCCCCTGCTTAAACCAGCATATGTCAAGGCCCGTCTTAAGTTTGCCAATGACCATTTGGATGATCCAGAGGAGTCATGGGAGAAAGTCATGTGGTCAGATGAGACCAAAATAGAACTTTTTGGTCATAATTCCACTAAACGTGTTTGGAGGAAGAAGAATGATGAGTACCATCCCAAGAACACCATCCCTACTGTGAAGCATGGGGGTGGTAGCATCATGCTTTGGGGGTGTTTTTTTGCACATGGGACAGGGTGACTACACTGTATTAAGGAGAGGATGACCGGGGCCATGTATTGCGAGATTTTGGGGAACAACCTCCTTCCCTCAGTTAGAGCATTGAAGATGGGTCGAGGCTGGGTCTTCCAACATGACAATGGTTCTGGCGTGGCCTAGCCAGTCTCCAGACCTAAACCCAATAGAGAATCTTTGGAGGGAGCTCAAACTCAGTGTTTCTCAGCGACAGGCCAGAAACCTGACTGATCTAGAGAAGAACTGTGTGGAGGAGTGGGCCAAAATCCCTCCTGCAGTGTGTGCAAACCTGGTGAAAAACTACAGGAAACGTTTGACCTCTGTAATTGCAAACAAAGGCTACTGTACCAAATATTAACATTGATTTTCTCAGGTGTTCAAATACTTATTTGCAGCTGTATCATACAAATAAATAGTTAAAAAATCATACATTGTGATTTCTGGATTTTTGTTTTTAGATTATATCTCTCACAGTGGACAAGCACCTACGATGACAATTTCAGACCCCTCCACGATTTCCAAGTGGGAGAACTTGCAAAATAGCAGGGTGTTCAAATACTTATTTTCCTCACTGTATATTAGCGTTATTGATGCATAAACTTCACATTGTAGTCTACTAGTTGAACTATTGCCAGAATAAAATGTGTGCAATCAATGGAAACATGTTGAAATATGAAACAGGTAGGCAACCTTTCAATGCTAAATAAAGATACACGTACGACATGGGGAAGATTTTTTGCTCTATAATAATAAACACAGCATGATATAAAAGTTGGCTTGCCAACTGTCCCGTATTAGCCGGGGCATCCCGTTTATAAAATAGAGTGCAATGCCGTCGTCATGCTCATGCGGTGCGGTGCGCTCGTTTTTCCCAGGCGCATCTATGCGCAGCGAGATAAACGCTTAGCAACGTCAGACGAGGCAGGAACATCTGGTTGTGTATGCATTTGTAGATTACATTGCAAACAAATCATTATGAAATTCACAGGGATACTGTAATGAGAAATCCATGTTGAAAACAATTATGTATTTTCAGGATTCATAGAATGATTCAGGATGAATAGAAAGTAAAAAAAAAACTGCATTATCTGAAAAAAAAAGTTTGGACTTTTGACATGTAATGCATTCTTGCTGAATAAAACTATTTCTTAAAAATTATTAATTATTAATAAAACTATTAATTTAAAACAAATTCTTACTGACCCCAACCTTTTGAACTGTAGTGTATAATGCTACAAAAGCTTTAGTTGGTTTGCTATGATGTTAAAATTATTTTTAGGATTAAATTGTGCATTAATAGGTTGAGCAAAACAAATGTGTTTATATCTGAGAGCCTTTTATACACACACTTAACTGCAGACACTGAAATGACATACACTTTTAGTGTCCCTTATAAACAACCACTATTGTCCCTTACTTTTGTCCCACTTTTTGTCCTTCGTTATGTTGTGTTGTAAATACATGCAAACAATTAAAAAAAACATTCTTTGTTGTAGTTCCCTCACAGTCATTCAGCTGATATAGGGCCATTAGGATTAGGGGAGCGGTCTTTGTCTTTCTCAGGTGTGAAACACATCAATATTCATGATGATTCATGCCCTCCCCGTGTAAGCCTTCCTGACACAAAATATGTCTTACAAATTTTAAATCAGTATATTGTTTTATGTGAATGAGTGGCCAGAGTTATTTTTACATCGTCTTGAAGCAAAAATTCTAGCCCACGTGATCCAGTTTTCAAAAGTCTTGTGAACAAATATTCAGTATGGGTTTCATGGCTTTATTTCAGTGACTTACTTTTTTTTCTTTCCACAAACCACGCATAAACGTCATTTTCTCAAAACTACAAACTTTTACACACATGCTGCTCACATATTATTGTAGCAGAGTTTGTGCTGAATAAAATTTAATCAGACTTTAGCCATGAAAATGTTACAAGTGTTTAGGCATGTCAAAACACCTCCAGGGCCCAGAAAACAGATCAAGGTTCAGAGGGTTAAGGACTGCCTACTGAATGCCTATAAAATACCATGTACAGCTCCCTTAGTCAGACTTGATGACTGCAGTGGCCAAACAGCACGTGTTCTCAATAAAGACCCTGGTGAAAAAGTCGAACTATTAAATATATTAAAAATATACTTGAAATTCAAGTAGTGTGCTTATAATACATTTGTATTCCCAACATGCTTATTTGACATGCATTAAAAATATATTGAATTGCATTTTAATATATTCTAAAAAGTATACTAGTTATTATATACTAGCTAAAAAGTTATTTGGTAATAAATATATACTTAATTATACTTTTAAGAAATATGCTAAACCCAAGCATACTTTTAATATATTTATAAAAAGCATACTAGAAATACTTTGGTAATAAATATATGCTTAATTATACTTTTAAGAAACATATCTTTAGTGTATTTATATATGCAATATGTTTATGCTATATATAATACATATATAATGCAATATATATTAAATATTTATTAAATATTTATGCATTTATAATATTTTCAAAAATAAGATATTAAAAAAACATTTAACATTTAAAAAGTACCAAATTGTTAATGTTTTATAAACATTTACAAACAATTATTAAGCATTGCAATATGCATACTTATTAATATGTTGTTCACTTTTACTTGTCCATTACATGATCCGTTTGTAATAGGCTACTACTGAAATTCCCATGGATTTCCCATGGATCCCAGGATTTCAACATCATATTATTTGAAATGCATCATAAACACTGATCTATATAGAGAACCGTGATCATAAATTATACATTTTTAATAAAATTTTTACTTGTGTTTAAATTCAAACCACATATGATTAAACTTGATTGGTTCCAGAGCCGTTGAGCGGCTCTGATTGGTTCTCGTGATAATGAGCTCGGACTCGTACCTCAGATTCTGTTTATCTGATGATGTGCGTGTATATGTTGCTTGAATGCGATTATAAATCTAAATTTAAACTGTAAATCATATAGAGCGATCGTGTCTCTTCAGAGGACTTGGAGGAAACCATGTCATTCATATGGATTATTTTGGCGTTTGTTTTTTTGCGATGAGCATTTTAAAATGTGAACAGTTTTGGCGACTTGTCGCTCATCGGAGCGGGGTTAAGTTAGTTTAGTTTTTGATATTCGCTGCACATTCGGCGATAAATGGCAATAACTCCAAAATGGCTTGTCCCAAAATTATCTAAACAGTATTGCCGCTAAAAGGGCAAAGCTAATAATGTTTCACAAGCTTAGGTTTCATTATTTGCGCTCGATCGAATGAGCTCTGGTCCGTAAAAGACGTCGCAATGTGAGTTACATGGGGAAAGCTCGCTCTTGGTAGAGCGGTAGGTTAGGGACTGTGGAAAAAGTGCAAGTTTTCTTCCTTTTTGCTATAACTTGATGGGTGGTGGCGTATAGACTTGAAACCAGTGTCATTCAATAGAAGGGGACAGGGGCCATATTTCACAGCCTCTCTTTTGACCCCCGACTGGTAGAAAAAGGGAATTGCGTGTCCAAAATTAACTTTCATTTTGTAATAACTTTGTCCCTGATGGACAGAGACAGAGACATGAAATCAGTGCCATTCAGTAGAGTAGTAGTAGTAGTAGACAGTGGGCATTTTTCATAAATTCTCTTTAAAAAGAGATTGAATAAAAATATTCATGGTTTAGTATATCAAAAATATATGATATCTTTAATAATTCTGTCACTTGCTAAAAAAAATATATTTTGAAAATTCAAATTACTAAACATTAAAGAACAATATCGTCATTTGTTTTAAAATATAGATTATTAATGATTGACAATCCATGACCTAGAAAAATATTTAATGATTTAACTAATATAACTATGGCAGTTATTGCATATTGAAGAGTGATTCTTATTCATCTTCTCAGAATATTTGGGGTAATATAGAGTCTCAGGAGTGTTTTCTATTACTTTTTAAACCAATCTATTACAAGTCAATATATTTGTGATTGCCTCAACTGCATCTAGCTAATCATCATCAATATTGTCAACACTGAGAGCTTTCTCCCTAGTATATGGGCCAGATATTTACAACATCACTGGGTTCCAATGAATGGAAAAAAAGAAAAAATGAATTAAGGTGTTGCGTGTGTCAATTTTACCACACACACGTTTTCATGCTTTGTGGTGATATTCCATTGGTGTATATTCCAAACTGTATATTCTGTCCCACTACACTAACCCTACCTTCTAAACCTACCCATCATACAAACCTTTCTGCCATTTTACTTTTTCATTACACACAAATTGATTTATAAGCTTTATAAGCTTGTTTCCTCAGCGACAAAAAAAAAAAAAAATCTGAAAAAGGTCAAAATATACTGGTAATACTATACTTGTGGGGACATTTGGACAATGTTCAAGCTCAAAAAATTCCTGTAGCTGGTAAAAGGTAAGTAAAGTGTTGTCTTGAAATTTGCCATGAAATTTCTGAATGGGGTAAAAAAAAATCTATATTGTGTTAATACCACATTCCTGATAAAAAGCTCCTTCTCCCTCCAAATCATATCTTGTCACACTGTAGCCTTGTTCAGTTACATAACATATTTTTTATTATTATTTCAGGTAAGGATTTAAGATCTTACATCTTGAAAGCAAATTTAGCACAGAGTATGGCAGCACAGCACACTACTCCACACATCTTGCAAATGTTGTAATGCATTTCTTGTAAAACTGCTTTGGGATGTAGGCTATAGAGAAAAGCACTATGCACATTTTTTTTTATTTAATCTGGAAGTCTAAATTATAATGCAGACAGTATGTTTATGAACTAATGAATTAATAAACATTATCTGTTTTTATTAATTATGAATAATTAATAAACACAGAACATTAATTATAAAAACATAAAACATGAATTATTAATAAACACAGAAGGCCAACATTTTAATCTTCCAGATAAACCATATTTGATGCCCCATTTGTATGTGCACTCTTGTACTGTTCATGCTGGCGCTAATGATAATACATTTTCTAACCTTTTTGTACTGTGATGTTGTAATTATTTATGTATATTTAAGTTGTGTATATTTGTCATTTACATTTATTTATTTATTTGAACAGACATTTTAAATATACGTTCATCATCTCAATATAAAAAATCCTGCCTTGTATAACTTAAAAAACAAGAATTTGAAATATGTTTAATTTATCGAGTGTAAAACCGGTAACACTTTATTATGGGAACACATTCATTATTAACTACTATTAACTATTTTTTTCAACTTATTAATAATTTGTATAGTAATTGTTGTTAAAGCGTTTAGGTATTGGGTATTATTGAGGGATGCAGAATTTGGTCATTCAGAAGAAGGCATTAATATATGCTTTATTAGTTCCAATAAACAGCCAATATTCTAGTAATATGCAAAGCTAATCCACAACTAGTTAATGAGAATTGGACCCTAAAGTGTTACCATAAAAACATGTCATAATTTATCGGTTATATAATTTTCTACACTAAATTGTACATTGTTGTTTGCACATGTGTATTGCTTAAGTTTGCAGACCTTTATATAACCTTACTACATGTTTATTAAAGATCAAAAAGAATATAACATTTGAAAGATTAATAATTGTCATTATTTGTGGATTGTAACAGCCTATGCCCCCTAGTGGGCAGTTTGATGTTCTCACTTCCCAGTTCTTCAAATTTTACTTTACCCTTTTACGTTTTTTTTTTTTTTTTTTTTTTTTTTTTATGTTATTGTAATTTAAAAATGTGATATGTTTGTGTATAATATATATGTTTGTGTCGAGAATAAAATACAATAATAATTGTGTTGGTGACACCAACTGCCCTTATTTGGAATAGCGCCTAAAATAGCGCCTGTGTTTTTAAAAAAAATAAATACGATCAATATGCAGTTATGTACACATTCCAAAATTAATAGTTTTATGCAGCAAGGAATCGTTCAATTAAAAAAAGTATTGAATTATGTTACATCAAAGGCTTGTAACATCATTACACAGTCACTCATTCTGCACATGGCATACGGAAAATTTGGAGCTGTCGTTCAAGATGCAGTTTGATGCAGATTATCGTGCACGGTAGGTTATTGTAGCTTTATTACCAAGATATTTCTTTAGAAGGTGTTTCATGTCGACATGGGTAGAGTGTAGAGTGGTCAACAAATTAGAAAACATGATTTATGGAGTAGATGTGGAGGACTTGCACAACTGATAGACAACTTCCGTAC
This sequence comes from Romanogobio albipinnatus, assembly GCA_023566225.1. Taxonomy (NCBI): domain Eukaryota; kingdom Metazoa; phylum Chordata; class Actinopteri; order Cypriniformes; family Gobionidae; genus Romanogobio; species Romanogobio albipinnatus. The sequence continues at coordinate 14,988,907 of CM042248.1, read as the reverse complement.
TGTCAATATAACAAAGAAGAAAACCAATTGGAGTTCAGAGGTATGGTCAGAACTGTCTACAGCTGTATTTGGAATCAATTCTTCACAATATCGTAAATGGCTTTATGTTGTGTGGAATGAAAATAGAAGAGACGTAAGAACACAAGTTATAAAAACAAAAAACTGTGATGATAAAGAGAGTGATGAAAAGTCTGCGGACCATCTTGCACCTGTGGGGCTGACCGACAGTGATGGAGAGCACGGCGTGGGACCACAGTCTGCGGACCATCTCTCACCTGTGGAGCTGACCGACAGTGATGGAGAGCACGGCGTGGGACCACAGTCTGCGGACCATCTCTCACCTGTGGAGCTGACCGACAGTGATGGAGAGCACGGTGTGGGACCACAGTCTGCGGACCATCTCTCACCTGTGGAGCTGACCGACAGTGATGGAGAGCACGGCGTGGGACCACAGTCTGCGGACCATCTCTCACCTGTGGAGCTGACCGACAGTGATGGAGAGCACGGCGTGGGACAACAGTCTGCGGACCATCTCTCACCTGTGGAGCTGATAGACAGTGATGGAGAGCACGGCGTGGGACAACAGTCTGCGGAATTTCGGAAACAACATACCAGCAATTTTTACATACCAGCACTTAAAGGTCACTCACAGTCGAAAGTATCGGTGTCCATTTATGACAGTTATGGCATCATGTTCCTTCAAAAACTTGCAAAGCGCATTACATATTCCGGATTAAACGCAAACCAGTGAGCAGTGCTAAACGGATTCCAATTCAGGTGACAAGAATTGGTAAGGTAACCCATTTGAAACGGGAGGTAAGGTCCCGCCCAGCCAGTTACCAGAAGAGAGACAAGATTGCCAAAGAAGTGGTACAAGGAGTCAGTAATATGTACTATAAAAATAAAAAAAAAACACCAGTTCCTGCACTGATGGCTGGAAACATCACTAGAAGTTTAAATAAAAACATACTAAAAGTAATTTCTAGTGAAATTAATAAAAGCTGCAGGCTACATGATGATGTGATCCTGGAGCTGATGTTAATGCAGAAAATTATGAAAGACACAGATCTATCATACAGATTTTGCCCAGGATATGTCCAACATCTGCAGGTGGATCAAATTGGTGTTCATCTTTACACTGAGACAGGACTGGCCATTCTAGTACAACATCTTAGAAAAGGACATCCTGTTACCCTGCATTTGGATGCTACTAGAGGGGTTGTGAGTCGAATTCCAAGTCAGGCAAAGAGAGTGCTGTATTACAGCATCAATCTACCAGGACATGGAAAAGACAAGCCCCCTCTTCCCATATCTGAAATGATAACCAATGACCACACAATTCCAAATGTGTCTTTCTGGGATCAAACTGTGACAAAAATACGGAAACTCACTCTCTACAACGTACACCAGGTTGAAACTGACTACAGCTGGGCACTCATCCAGAGTGTCCTATTGTCGTTCAACAAACACGACATACATACGTACCTAATGGAAACCTACAATTTAGTGAAAGGAAACGACACCATGACAGATTTAAGGAATCTAACTGTTCTTCACCTATGTTCTGCCCACATAATTAAGGCAGTCCAAGGAGCTATTGGCAGAAGAACAACTGACAAGGGCTTGAAAGAGTTCGCTACTCACTGTGTGGCACAACTAATGAACACCACAATTCTGAAGGGGGCATTAGACATTTTCAAGTGCATGTGCCATGTTTTTTGCACCAAAACAAACACACAGTGTGTAAACGAGTGTCTTCTAATACTTCACGATCAAATTCGTGGAATACAAATTCCAGAAGACACACTGGATGAGAAGCAGGCGCTGGATGACTACATTCCTCCAGAGGCGAACACAATATTGGCAAGGTCACCGTTTACCAAGGAGTTTGGCAATATACATGAGGCTGTCATGTCTATTGAAGAGACAGAGGAGGAAACTGAAATGAACAACAAATATTATTGTCCAGTGATACTGGAAAATCTGATCAAAGACTACCTGCTAATTTTTCCACTCTGGTCAGGGATAATGCTTGGCGATCTGAAAAGATTTACAGACAGAGAGTCTACCAAAAATGACAATGACATACAGAAAACACATGACACAAACTGTCATGCTGAAAATTGGTTCAGTATTGTCAAAGACAAGATCCTGCAGAAAAAACTGTACCATCGCCCGGCAGCCTTCATTAAAAAATGTTTTGCATCACTTCAGAGAAGGTACAGAGAACACATCCTGCAACATGACCTTCCAGACAAGATGTTACAGAAGTGTTTTAATGTGAAACAATTCAGTTTGGAAGACTCTGAAGAAAAATGGGCCAAGAAGAGCGTTGGTGACCGAAAACAAAAAAAAGTACTTTCATACGCCAGAAGTTATGCCTTCTCCTTGTTAAATTCTCAAAATAAAGTCTCCAAATTTTTAAAGATTCTTTCTATTATTAACAGAATAGTTACTTTTTACACATTGTATCATATCCTTCCTTTTTGCCTGTCCTCATAGTCATCAAAGGCTTCAGTCAAACAGCCCCTGGCAAAGGAGTGTCAGCCAATAAACAGGTAAAATTAGTCAACTTAAGGCAAATTCAAGGCCACGACGACAAGATAAAATGTACAAAGACATTGTTAATGTGTTTCACAACAACGTGTATATTTTGATTCTCTTCTGCCTGCCCTCATAGTCATCAAAGGCTTCAGTCAAACAGCCCAGGTCAAGAAAGATTGAAATGGACAGTGGAACTGAGGCTGTCGTGTCACTTTTAGTATATACAAATACATTTTATTCAGCTTTGTAGACAATAATAAATAAATTATGTGTGGTTGTGGAATTTATAAAGAAACTTTCTCCAAAGTCTATAAGGTGAACTGCCTATAAATTATGTTCATGAAAATGGACACAAAGTAACACCAGCGCTGTGGTCATATATATATATATATATATATATATATATATATATATATATATATATATATATATATATATATATATGTATGTTAGTGTCATTTCTTGTTGTGCAGTGAGAGTTGATTCTTTTTCTTTCCAATCTAATTTGTTTTAGGCTTTTTGGAATTCAAATGACAATGAAGTGGTGGTTGCAGTGATTCAGTCAGTTGACAAGAGTGTAACATATACATTGCGCCTAACCGAGTTCAAAAGCTTGAAACCACCCAACTGGTTGAATGTGGAGGTAATCATACATTACATTGTTTACATTACCAAGCAGTGATTTATATTCCAGTTAGATAAGTAAGGATTTAAATTAACCACCACTGTGAATGCTACATGGTATTCTGAACCTACATCTGATGTATTTTCATATTTGTACTACTTTATGTGAAAGGACGCATAAGGCTATTTTTGGATTTGAAAGGACAATACACAATACACTTTTTTTTTCTTATAATAAAAACAACAAATGTTTGATGCATACTGTTAAACATCTTAAACATTTACTACTGTACATTGAGTTTTACCATCAGTACTAGCAGGCTAATAAGTAAAGATACATTTGACAAATACTAGTTTAATAATTGAAATTAATTTGAAGGAGATACATTTAATTTTCTTTAATGTTTGCAGATTATTGAAAGCTACATCCAAACCTTGTTGAATTCCAAAGGTTATGGAAGGAGAATATTTTTATTTAACCACTACTCTGCCGGTGTTATTGTATTTGGGAAGAAGTCTGCAATGTCACACCACAGTTTCCGAAAGGTCAGACTTTACAGTTGTTATTCGGTGCAAAATGAAAAAGTCAGAAGGACAAGTCCAATAATATTTCAACTCGTTTGCAGGTCAACTTTGAAAACTATGATGCCATCATTGGATTCGTACAAGTACACAAAAACCACTGGAAATTTCTGGTGTGTAAAACCATTGTCAAACCATATTTCATTACTTATGTACATGGAATACTATACAAATTATATGTTTTAACAGTATCTCCATAGGACATTGCAGAACGTGTTTGTGGTGGATCCCCAAGGGATAGATGAAGGGAAAGATTCTGAACTTGCTGCCGCAAGATTCAGGTATTGTATTATATTATTTCATTTAATTGTTTTCTTAATTATCATACAGTACATTATCGTGTTATTAACATCTTAGGTCACAGTTTAGTGAAATATGAACTGGTTCTAAATTTGATAATATACCATTCTCACGCACGTGTAGAACATACTTCGAAATGCGGCAGGAACTTCATGGTAAGACAGACTGGGTGGATGTGACATGGACACATGGTGTCTTGAACCACAGCATTCAGGAAGATGCTTGCAGCTGTGGAGTTTATGTCATGCAGGTAACTATAACATTTTATGAAACCTTGGAACAACACTAATTTTTTCATAACCTCAACAGTGTATTATTTCAATTTCTTATTCTGCTATGGGTAATGTATTTTGCAAGTTTATTTAATGCTATTTATTAGTGTTAGTACTCAAAACCGGTCTTAAGACCGCTCCCTCAACGTCAGCAAGACCAAGGAGCTGGTGGTCGACTTCAGGAGGAATGAGAGAGAACACCGCCCCATCACCATCGATGGAGCACCGGTGGAGAGAGTCAGCAGCTTCAAGTTCCTCGGTGTCCACATCACAGAGGAACTCTCATGGTCCGTCCACACTGAGGCCGTTGTGAAGAAGGCTCATCAGCGCCTTTTCTTCCTGCGACGGCTGAGGAGGTTTGGAATGAACCGCCACATCCTCACACGCTTCTACAGCAGCACCATAGAGAGCCTGCTGACTGGCTGCATCACCACCTGGTACGGCAACAGTACCGCCCGCAGCCGCAAAGCCCTGCAAAGGGTAGTGCGCACGGCCAGCTGCATCATCGGAGGTGAGCTTCCCTCCCTCCAGGACATTTACGCCAGGCGGTGTGTGAGGAGAGCTCAGAGGATCATCAGAGACTCTAGCCACCCGAACCATGGGCTGCTCTCACTGCTGCCATCAGGCAGACGGTACCGCAGCATCAGAACACGCACCAGCCGACTCCTGAACAGCTTCTTCCCACAAGCAATCAGACTACTTAACTCTTGATCCATCAGGATCATAACACACACTGGACAGAATATCACTCAGCACAACCCACTGTAGATACACACACATTATATACACATTTATTTATCATACAGCATCTATTGCACTTTGGATTTCAATTTGTGAACATATTGTATACTGTACATTGTATATTATTACTATAGCTTAATGTATACTGTTATTGTTTAATGTATGTTTAGTGTATATTGTTTTAAGTATATGTATATTGTAAGTATGTGTATATTGTTTAAAGCTGTGAGAACTACACTCACATTGTGTAAATTATTTATTGTTTATTGTAGTGTATACTGTGCTGTGAGTAATTGTGTGCGCATCAGATGTGTAATCTGTTGTTGCTTAAATGTTGTACATGTCATGTCATGACTACTATGTTGCTCGGAACTGCACCTAAGAATTTCACCTACTGTTGCACTTGTGCATATGGTAGAGTGACAAATAAAGTGATTTGATTTTTGATTTGAAGACCACATTTGTACTCGGTCTTGTCTCGGTCTCAGACTTAGAGGACTCTGATTTGTTTCAAGACCACAACTGCTGGGATATCACTAAATTGCCGGTGCATTGTCTGATTTATTTATTGTTTATTTACATCATTAATGTAATTGGATGCTGCTTCAGATGCAATCAATAGCTTATTTCTAATTTGATTTATTTATTGTTCAGAAATAAATGAGGGATTGTGTAAAAAATGCCACAAAAAAATAATACAAATGCTCACAAAATTCAAGATATTTTTGCAAAAAAGTACTTGTATGAGTTTTCACAAATTTGAGCATGACTGCAAACATGATATTGCTTTTATAACAAACATTCAATAATAATAATAAAAAAACATTACTCTCAACATTATTTATGCATTTGTAATTTACCAATTCAGAAGCATCTTCTGTACCACCTCTGCAGTGTAAAGATTAATTTTGTTGTTAATGACTGATCAGTAACAGCTCTATATAGTGTCTTATTCTAATTATATTTACTGATTAAAAATAAGTTATTTCTCTGGCGGTAATGTGGATTAATTTAATGAGTGCTGGTCTTGTCTTGGTCTCAACACACATTGTCTTGGTCTCGACTTGTTCTCGGATTAGGTGATCTTGACTACAACACTACTATTTATGTTACCCAACAGATGGCTAAGGTGGTAGTGGAAGCTTTTCCAGTGACACCATCTGAAATCAGGATACCTTCCAGTAAGCGTGTCCTATCAGGGCTGCGTAAGGAGGTGGCTGTAACGATCCTAGAAGCATCAGGTATGTATTGTAAACACACACTCAAGGAGAATCTGAACTGATCTATTATCATTTTGGAATGGTGAGTTTTATTTTCATTATTATGTTGGATTAACAATGGTACTGAAAACATACTGTTTATATATTTATGCTTATTAGTATGGGTCCAAGCAGCAAACATGCTGAAACACTATTGTATTTATAGAGATTCTTTGTCTAGGCATCAAAGACCAAAGCCATAAATCATATTTTCCCAGATGATGAAAGGTATCAAAATCAACCCCATTACTCAGTTCATTTTTGATGTCGTAATAAAACTTAAAACATGGTAAAATAATTAGGTGATGGTAGGTCTGAAAATGTGAAAACTTTAAAGGACATTAGCTGCACTGCAAATAAGTGTTCCTTAAAATGGATAGAATTGCATGAAGCATAGACATTAAACCATACATTGACATGAGTATTTTGTAAATATATACATTTTGTCAGGACTCCTGGGTGATCATGTGTGGGTGTGTATGTTGTCTTACCTGTTGGTGGTGGTTCCTCACGGGTTCACTGGCTCCTCCCGCTCGTTTCAGTAATTGTTCACCTGTCGTGTCTCATCAGCTGTTCTCTTTTTATAGCACTCTGTCCTGTCTCTCGTCGCGTGCTGATTGTCTTGGTTGGTCTCAGTCTCGCTGTCCTAGTCCAGTCGGTAGTTCCTGCTGTTTCTTCAGGTTCGGTCGCAGGCATCTGGAGGCTCGTCTTAGCCCGGAGTTTACACGCTTGTGGATCGTGAACTTGACCTTGAGTGAACTGTGCTCTGTTTTCTGGTATTACTGGTGCGCTTTGTTTTCAGGCGAGATCCAGTATCATCCAGGTTCCAAAGAGCTGCTCTTTTCTGTCGGACGTTGTTTTGCCTTCTGTCCAGTGTTCTGAGGTTATCGTCAGTCTCCTGCCGGTTGAGGATTTCTTCCCGGTCACCGACCAGAGTGGATTACTTCGTGGGACGCCGCGTGTGGTCTCTGTGCTGTGGACTGTGACTTTTGTGCTTCATCTGATCCTCTCTTTACTCCTCTATTAAACTTTGTGAACTTGCATCTGGCTCCGAGACTTATTCTGACAGAATGAGCACACCAACGATGGAGTCAGCGAGTTCGGAGAGTTCGGATCCGGTGTACGCCGCACTTCATCAGCAGGGAGTGGTCATTGAACAGCATTCATCTCTGTTGAATGAAGCTTCCAGAGATTTTCGTGTCCTGTCTGAACAATTTACTGAGCTCAGTACCCGGGTAGACCAGATGGTTTCCCAGGTCGGTGAGCGTTTTCCTTCTGCACCGGTTGAAAGTGCACCTGCAGACCGCGAGCCACACGCGGCGACACCTCCGTCCTTCGACGGCGATCCCAAGTCTTGCCGGGCCTTCTTGCAGCAGTGTTCCCTTGTCTTTGCCCTTCAGCCACGGCGGTTCGCCGCTTCATCATCCAAGGTGGCGTATGTACTGACACTTCTCACCGGAAGGGCAAGACAGTGGGGAATGGCTGTATGGGGAGCCAGGGCTCCGTGCACGGCTTCGTTTGAGGCTCTTGAAACGGAGATGTTGAGTTTATTTGATCGATCGCTTCGTGGGGACATGGCAGCAGCCGAGTTAGTGAGACTTTTGCAATGGACCTCTTCCGTTACGGATTATGCCATCACGTTCAAGACGCTAGCCATCACCTGCGGCTGGAATGACGCTGCATTACGGGCTCAGTTCCTCGAGGGTCTCAAGCCTGAAATCCAGGATGAGATTGCTGCACGGGATCCGCCGACATCTCTAGAGACGGCGATCGACCTGGCGTTGAGGATCGAGACTCGCCACCGTCAACGTGACATCCGCCGGTCGTTTCGTCATCTCGTCGTCTCTGAACCGGAGGAATTCACCGCATCTTCTCTCCAAATGGAGGAACCCATGCAACTGGGCAAGCTCCGTCTGACCGCCACTGAAAGACATCGTCGTCTGTCCTGTGGTTTGTGCTTGTATTGCGGTAAGGCGGGGCATATCGCCGCTGTGTGTCCGGTAAAAGAGTCTGCCCGCAGATGACTTCGGGAGTTTCGGTGGGCGTGTCATCATTAAAGTCTCCCGTAAGCTGTACCACACTTCCAGTAATCATAAACTATAAACAGTCTTTTCATTCACAGGCGTTGCTGGATTCTGGTGCGGAGGCGAGTTTTCTGGATGCCAGTGTGGCCGAATCGTGGAACATTCCTTTTATTCCTCTGTCTTCTCTAAACCAGAGAGAGAGGCTATGGATAAGTACATTAACGAATCTCTTAATGCCGGTCTCATTCACCGCTCCTCGTCTCCAGCTGGTGCTGGATTTTTCTTTGTCAAGAAGAAAGACGGGTCTCTTCGTCCGTGCATTGATTATAGAGGGCTGAATGACATTACTGTTAAGAATAAATACCCCTTGCCTTTAATGTCATCAGCGTTCGAGTTATTACAGGGAGCGCACGTATTTACCAAGTTAGATCTGCGCAACGCTTATCACTTGGTACGTATTAAAGAGGGCGATGAGTGGAAGACAGCCTTTAATACACCATCAGGGCACTGGGAATACTGTGTTCTTCCGTTCGGTCTTTGTAACGCACCGGCTGTCTTCCAAACCATGGTCAATGAAGTGCTGGGTGACATGATTAACAAGTTTGTCTTTGTGTATCTCGATGACATTCTCATCTTTTCTCCCTCTATGCAGATACACACCCAGCATGTTCGCCAGGTTTTACAACGGCTGTTAGAGAATCAGCTCTTTGTTAAGGCGGAGAAGTGTGAGTTCCACCAGGAGTCGGTTTCGTTTCTGGGTTTTGTAATAGCCGAGGGAGAGATTCGTCCCGATCCCGCTAAAGTTAAAGCGGTCGCCGAATGGCCAGTGCCCGACACTCGTAAAGAGCTTCAGCGATTTCTGGGTTTCGCCAACTTTTATCGGCGTTTCATCAGAAACTTTGGCCAGGTCGCTAAACCTCTTACCGCTCTTACTTCCTCTAAAGTGTGTTTCCGTTGGAATACTGAAGCTCAGGAGGCCTTTGTTGAATTAAAGTCCCGTTTCATCTCTGCACCTGTTCTTTCTATTCCCGATGCGGCGAAACAATTTATAGTGGAGGTGGATGCATCTGATGTTGGGGTAGGCGTCGTTTTATCTCAGCGATCCTCTGTTGACGGGAAAGTGCATCCGTGCGCTTTTTTCTCTCATCGGTTAAACCCAGCGGAGCGAAATTACGACATAGGTAATCGGGAGCTGCTGGCGGTTAGACTCGCTCTGGGTGAGTGGCGTCACTGGTTGGAGGGAACCTCGGAACCCTTTCTGGTCTGGACGGATCATAAGAATTTGGAATATATCCGTTCAGCCAGAAGATTAACATCTAGACAGGCTCGCTGGGCACTTTTCTTCGAGCGTTTTAACTTCACCCTCTCGTACCGGCCGGGGTCTAAAAACACTAAACCTGACGCTCTCTCCCGTCTGTTCGAGGGTTCCGGCTCGGAGCGGACCGAGACCATTCTCCCGGAGGGGAGGGTGGTCGGTGCCCTCGTGTGGGGAATCGAACAGCGGGTGAGAGAGGCCGGCCGAGAGGGGGAAGTCCCGGAGGGGTGTCCGGCGGGTCGTCTATGGGTTCCTGAGCGTCTACGTTCCGATGTCATCCGGTGGGGTCACGAATCCAAGTTTGTCGGCCATCCAGGAATTCGGAGAACGTTGGCTGCCATCCGTCAACGTTTTTGGTGGTCTTCTATGACTTCGGACGTCAGACAGTTCGTATTAGCCTGTTCAGTCTGTGCTTGTAATAAAGCATCTAATCAACCTCCCGCTGGTCTGCTTAAATCTTTGCCCGTCCCCTCCCACCCCTGGTCTCATATAGCCCTTGATTTTGTCACCGGCTTACCGGCGTCGAATGGTAACACTGTCGTATTGACTGTGGTGGATCGTTTTTCTAAAGCGGTTCATTTTATTCCCCTGCCTAAACTTCCTTCTGCCAAGGAGATGGCTCAGGTTTTGATTAATCACGTCTTTCGGTTACACGGCATTCCGACTGATGTAGTTTCAGATAGGGGTCCTCAGTTCATCTCTCGTTTTTGGCAGGAGTTTTGTAGACAGATCGGCGCTACAGCCAGCCTTTCTTCTGGTTATCATCCGCAGACCAATGGGCAATGCGAACGGGCTAATCAGGATCTCGGTCGAACGCTTCGCTGTCTGTCGTCTAAATATCCGAATTCTTGGTGCCAACAGCTTCCTTGGGTTGAGTATTCTCATAATTCTCTTCCCGTCGCATCCACTAATTTGTCTCCGTTCGAATTATCTGTCAGATATCAACCTCCCCTTTTCCCATCACAGGAGCCCGACGCAGCGGTTCCGTCTGCTTTAGCTTTCGTGCGCAGGTGCAGACGCACTTGGAGGAAAGCTAAATCACTCTTGTTACAAAACTCCAGACGAACCAAAGCTGCGGCTGACCGTCACCGGCGACCTCCACCCCGTTATGTGTGTGGACAAAAGGTATGGCTTTCCACCAAGGATCTGCCTCTCCGTGAGCCTTCTCGTAAGCTGGCTCCTCGTTTCATTGGGCCATACAGTATATCTAAGGTCATTAATCCGGTAGCGGTCAAGCTTAAGTTACCTCCTTTTCTTGGTCGGGTTCACCCAGTTTTTCATGTATCCAGGGTTAAACCTGTGATTTTTGCCCGGAACAATCCCCCTGTCTCTGCCCCTAAACCCCCCGCCCCTCGTCTAGTGGATGGTGCTCCTGCCTATACTGTTAGGAGATTACTAGATTCTCGTCGCAGGGGCAGAGGTTTTCAGTATTTAGTGGACTGGGAGCGTTACGGTCCGGAGGAGAGGTCCTGGGTTCCGGCCCGGGATATACTGGATCCTGGTCTGATCGAGGATCTCCGTCGGCGACAGGGTGAGTCCCCTCCGTGCCCGTCCGGTGCCGGTCATGGGGGGGGGGGGGGATACTGTCAGGACTCCTGGGTGATCATGTGTGGGTGTGTATGTTGTCTTACCTGTTGGTGGTGGTTCCTCACGGGTTCACTGGCTCCTCCCGCTCGTTTCAGTAATTGTTCACCTGTCGTGTCTCATCAGCTGTTCTCTTTTTATAGCACTCTGTCCTGTCTCTCGTCGCGTGCTCATTGTCTTGGTTGGTCTCAGTCTCGCTGTCCTAGTCCAGTCGGTAGTTCCTGCTGTTTCTTCAGGTTCGGTCGCAGGCATCTGGAGGCTCGTCTTAGCCCGGAGTTTACACGCCTGTGGATCGTGAACTTGACCTTGAGTGAACTGTGCTCTGTTTTCTGGTATTACTGGTGCGCTTTGTTTTCAGGCGAGATCCAGTATCATCCAGGTTCCAAAGAGCTGCTCTTTTCTGTCGGACGTTGTTTTGCCTTCTGTCCAGTGTTCTGAGGTTATCGTCAGTCTCCTGCCGGGTGAGGATTTCTTCCCAGTCACCGACCAGAGTGGATTACTTCGTGGGACGCCGCGTGTGGTCTCTGTGCCGTGGACTGTGACTTTTGTGCTTCATCTGATCCTCTCTTTACTCCTCTATTAAACTTTGTGAACTTGCATCTGGCTCCGAGACTTATTCTGACACAGTTGTCACGGTTCATCAATTCATGGTCTCTCTTCTCTGTGTTTGTGAGGTTGTGTGGAGGCTTGGTTACTGATTACGGTGCTCATCACCTCCACCTGCAGCACATTATCACCAGGCTTTATTTGCAGCTCTCTCACCCACTATCACTGTCAGTTCGTTACAGGCTTCCTGGTGTTGTGTTGTGTTCGTGGCTGTCGTCCCTGTTTCCCGTGTGTCTTCTCCGTTCCGGATTTCCTGGATTCCGCCTGGCCCATTGCCCGCTGCTTTCCCTGCTTCGCTGCCTGCACTTCATCGCCTGGGTTTTGCCTGCCTGTCTGCTGTTTGCAGTTCTCTTCCATCCTGTTGTCTCCTTATCTCTTTGGACATTGAGCTACTTTTGAACTGGTATCAAACCCAATAAATGAGTATATTTCTCACTACGCTATTGTATCCATTGTCTTTGATTCACAGCCGTAACAGAACGAACTGACCGTCTTTATGGATCCAGCGAGGGTGACCGAACTCCAGGAATATCCCAACGCGAGTAATCAGCGTATGGATCGTCAGGAGCAACAAGCGACTACTACAGCCCAGACAGTGCAGGCTGTGGCGGAGCAGGTGTCCGAGCTCTCCACACTCATTCAACAGCTTAGAGTGCCCACTGCGCCGCCGCCTACACCACCGCCGATTCCCCAGCCCTTCAGTAACATCAATCCGCACGAACCCCGGATCCTAACGCCAGAACGCTATGCGGGTGAGCCCGATCTGTGTAGATCATTTCTAATGAGATGTTCTTTGTTTTTCTCGTTGCAACCAACTTCGTTTTCTACAGAAGCTTCCAGAGTGGCGTTGGTGATCAACCTGCTAACGGGGCGTGGGGATGGCGGTCTGGGAAAATCAAGATCCGTGTTGTTCCTCGTTCCACTCACTCTCGGAGGAGATGAGACGGGTCTTTGACCGAGCGGCTACGGGACGCGAGGCGGCCCGTAGACTCGCCGAACTCCAGCAAGGTAATAGACCCGTCTCCGATTACATCATTGACTTCCGGACCCTGGCCGCAGAGTGTAGATGGAACGAGGAGGCGCAGTGGGACCGTTTCCTGCATGGGCTGGCTGACCGTGTTCAGCAGGAGGTGTACGCTGTGGACCTGCCTTCGGACCTTAACGGACTCATGGATCTGGCCCTTCGGGTTGACTCACGTCTCGAGTCTTTAAATCAACACACACGACTGAGAAGGACCCCGGATTTCCGTGAGTTCCCTGGTGCTAACACGGTCAGTCCCACCAACACACCCGAGCCCATGCAGGTAGGCAGAGCTCGGCTTTCCCGGGAGGAGAGAGAGCGTCGTCGAGTGGAGGGACTGTGTCTTTACTGTGGCGCGGCGGGGCATTTCCTCAACCAGTGTCCAGTAAAAGATCAAGCCCGGCAGTAGAGAGGAGGCTACTGTCGGGTGGAGCTGCGTTGGGGAAATCTTCGTCCGCGACCCTCCTTCCGGGAAGATTGCAGTGGGCAGACGGTTATCACGAATGTCAAGCCCTTGTGGATTCTGGAGCGGAGGGTAACTTCATTGACTGTTCTCTGGCTCACCGACTCAAGATTCCCATCACTCCCCTTCCCAACACCATTGCTGTACACGCCCTCAATGGACAGACATTACCCACCATCACTCACACCACGGACGGGATTACTCTCACTATTTCGGGCAACCACTCTGAGACCATCACGTTCCTCCTCACTGATTCCCCTCACGCACCTGTTGTCCTCGGTCATCCATGGCTTGAGAAGCACAACCCTAGGATTGACTGGGGGCACAGCACGGTCACGGTCTGGAGTAATCAGTGCTATGCCTCTTGTCTTGTGTCTGCCCGTTCGTCTGTGTCTAGTTTTGTGTTTCAGGAGGAGACGATGGATTTATCAAACGTGCCAGAGGAGTATCTCGACCTGAAGGAGGTGTTCAGTCAGGTGTTCAGAGAAGTCCCGGGCTGCTTCTCTTCCTCCTCATCATCCCTATGACTGTGCCATAGATCTACTTCCAGGCAAGTCTCCGCCTAAGGGCAAGTTATATTCACTTTCTACTCCTGAGAGGGAGGCCATGGAGAAATACATTTCTGATTCTCTAGCTTCTGAGTTCATCCGCCCTTCCTCTTCTCCAGCGGGGGCGGGGTTCTTTTTCGTGGGTAAGAAGGATGGTTCTCTGCGACCTTGCATTGATTACCGAGGGCTGAACAACATCACGGTAAAGAATACTTATCCTTTGCCGTTGATGTCTTCAGCTTTTGAGAGGTTACAGGGAGCATCCATATTCACGAAATTGGATTTACGTAATGCTTATCATTTGGTCCACATAAGGGAGGGGGATGAATGGAAGACTGCATTTAATACCCCTAGGGGCCATTTTGAATACTTAGTCATGCCTTTCGGGCTGTCTAACTCCCCAGCAGTCTTCCAAGCACTAGTTAATGACGTGCTGGGAGATATGGTTGACCAGTTCATTTATGTCTACCTGGATGACATATTGATTTTTTCATCTTCTCTCCAGGAACATGTCCAGCACGTCAGACTAGTGTTACAGAGGTTGCTAGAGAATGGGCTTTTTATCAAGGCGGAGAAGTGCACGTTTCATGCACAGTCTGTTCCATTCTTAGGTTATATCATCTCATCCGAGGGAATGTGCATGGACCCTGACAAGGTTAAGGCTGTGATAGATTGGCCAATCCCAGATTCCCGTAAGGCCCTACAGAGGTTTCTGGGATTTGCCAATTTTTATCGGCGTTTCATTCGCAATTTCAGCCAGCTAGCCGCGCCTCTGACCGCGTTGACCTCCCCCGGAACTGCGTTCAGGTGGTCTGGTGCAGCCGAGGCCGCATTTACCAACCTCAAGAGCCGCTTCGTTTCGGCTCCCATTCTCGTGACACCTGATCCTTTACGTCAGTTCGTGGTGGAGGTGGACGCGTCAGAGGTGGGGGTAGGAGCAGTTCTCTCCCAGCGCTCTTCCTCGGATGACAAGATGCATCCTTGCGCGTTTTTTTCTCACCGTCTGTCACCAGCCGAACGCAATTATGACATTGGTAACAGAGAGCTGTTGGCAGTAAAACTTGCATTGGAGGAATGGCGTCATTGGCTAGAGGGGTCGGGGGTACCTTTCATCGTGTGGACCGATCATAAGAATCTGGAATACATCAGATCTGCCAAAAGACTCAACTCTAGGCAGGCTCGGTGGTCTCTTTTTTTCGGACATTTTGATTTTACTCTTTCGTACCGCCCGGGTTCCAAGAACATCAAACCCGATGCTTTATCGCGCGTTTTTGACCGCTCCGAACGCCCGTCCACTCCCGAGTGCATTTTACCTGAGAGACTTAGTATCTCCACACTCACATGGGAGTTCGAATCGAAGGTTAGATCAGCCTTAGAAGGGGTAACGCCTCCGCCCGGCGGACCACCGAGTCGATTATTTGTACCAGAGGGAGTTCGGTCTGACGTGGTACGATGGGGTCATTGTTCCAATGTAGCTTGTCACCCAGGGGTCAATAGAACCAAATTTTTGGTAAAGCAACAATTCTGGTGGCCTGGGATGGCTCGTGACATCCGAGATTTTGGTTTGGCCTGTTCAGTCTGTGCCATGGGTAAGACTTCTAATCACCCTCCCGATGGGCTCCTTCAACCGCTCTCGATCCCTTCGAGACCCTGGTCCCACATTGCGCTAGATTTTATTACCGCCCTCCCGCCCTCCCAGGGCAAGACGGTCGTTTTGACCGTCGTGGACCGGTTCTCGAGGATGGCTCACTTTATTCCCTTACCTAAATTACCCTCTGCTAAGGAGACAGCGGTAGCTGTGGTCGATCACGTCTTTCGTTTACATGGCCTCCCGATGTACGTGGTTTCCGACATGGGACCTCAGTTTGTGTCCAAATTTTCGCGAGAATTTTGTAAATTAATAGGGGCGACGGTTAGCTTGTCTTCGGGTTTTCATCCCCAGACTAATGGCCAGACTGAGCGGGCTAACCAAGACCTGGAGAGAGGGTTGCGATGTCTGGTTTCCAAGAATCCTTCCTCCTGGAGCCAACGCATCTCATGGATTGAGTATGCACATAATTCGTTACCAGTGTCAGGTACGGGTCTTTCGCCATTTAAGTGTAGCTTAGGGTACCAGCCACCAATTTTTCCCAGCCTGGAATCCGAAGTCGCGGTCCCCTCCGCTCACGCCTTCGTCCAGAGGTGTCGTGACACCTGGAGCAGAGCCCGCGAGACTCTGTTTCAGGTGGGTAAACGCACCAAGGCCCAAGCCGATCGCCACCGGTCTAAGCCTCCCGTCTACGTCGTGGGTCAAAAAGTGTGGCTTTCATCTAAGAACATTCCTCTCCGCTCCGTAAGTAATAAGTTAGCTCCTAAATTCATTGGCCCGTTCACTGTCACCAAGATTCTTAGTCCGGTGGCAGTCCGCCTCAAACTACCTCACGCGTACGGGAGGACTCACCCCGTTTTTCATGTTTCCAAATTAAAACCTGTTTTTCATGCTCGCATTAATCTGCCTGTCCCGGTCCCCCCACCCCCCCCACCCCCCCGCCGCGACTCGTAGATGGGGAACCAACTTATTCGGTAAATCGTATTCTGGACTCTAGGCGGAGGGGACGCGGATTCCAGTACTTGGTTGACTGGGAGGGTTACGGTCCGGAGGAGAGAAGTTGGGTTCCTGCCAGGGACATACTGGATCACTCCCTTATCGATGATTACAATCGACAGGTAGGTCCTCCTGGGAGCTCCAGGAGGTGCTCCTAGGGGGAGGGGTACTGTCACGGTTCATCAATTCATGGTCTCTCTTCTCTGTGTTTGTGAGGTTGTGTGGAGGCGTGGTTACTGATTACGGTGCTCATCACCTCCACCTGCAGCACATTATCACCAGGCTTTATTTGCAGCTCTCTCACCCACTATCACTGTCAGTTCGTTACAGGCTTCCTGGTGTTGTGTTGTGTTCGTGGCTGTCGTCGTCCCTGTTTCCCGTGTGTCTTCTCCGTTCCGGATTTCCTGGATTCCGCCTGGCCCATTGCCCGCTGCTTTCCCTGCTTCGCTGCCTGCACTTCATCGCCTGGGTTTTGCCTGCCTGTCTGCTGTTTGCAGTTATCTTCCATCCTGTTGTCTCCTTATCTCTTTGGACATTGAGCTACTTTTGAACTGGTGTCAAACCCAATAAATGAGTATATTTCTCACTACGCTATTGGATCCATTGTCTTTGATTCACAGCCGTAACAGAATTATACACAGGGTGCACTTGACTGGGATAAATGCAGAGCACAAATTCTGAGTATGGGTTACCATACTTGGCCATTACGTCGCTTCACTGCACTTCACTTCACTTCACATAATTCTTTCAATGTGTCAACATTGTATGGTTTTATATCTACGCAAATGCTAGTAAAGGTATATGTGAAAGAAAAAACGGATACAAACCCTCACAAGCTCACATTAAAATACATCAGTTAGGTTTAGGTTTAGGGGTAGAGTTAGGAATAGGGGATAGAACATACTCTGTACAGTATAAAACTCACAATTTATATGTAGCCTATTAATATATTAACAACGAGTACAATATATTTAACTATAAACTAACTTACCTCATACTGTATGTCAAGATTTATTTTTATTTATTTGTTAAAACATATTAACCATAAGTAATTGTTACTTACTTAAAAAATATTTACTTAAGTAAATTAAATTAAATTAAAGAATTAATTAAAAAGTTATCTTAGTCTTTACATGACCTAATTAAAATATTTGGTCCCACTTTGTATTAGGTGCCCTTAACTACTATGTACTTGCATCAAAAATAAAAGTAAAATGTATTTATTGTGTTCAAATTGTATTGCAAAACACATTTGCTGATATTTAGGTGGGTTTAAAGTTTAAGGGTAAAGTTAGGGTCAGGTGTGGTAGTATGAGTAAGTTTAAGGGTAGGGTTAGGGACAGGTGTGGTGGTATGAGTAAGTTTAAGGGTAGGGTTAGGGACAGGTGTGGTGGTATGAGTAAATTAAGGGTAAAGTTAGGGACATGTGGGGTGGTATGAGTAAGTTTAAGGGTAAAGTTAGGGACAGTTGTGGTGGTATGGGTAAGGTTAAGGGTAGGGTTAGGGACAGGTGTGGTGGTATGGGTAAGTTTAAGGGTAGGGTTAGGTGTAAAGGAAGTGTCAACAGTGTAATTACTATTACAGAGGTAATTACAGAAATTAATTACAGATGTAATTACATGCATGTAATTTAAAAAATGTAAGTACAATGTAAAAACATGTATGTACATAATAAGTGCATTGTATAACATTATTAATTTAAATGTTAGTACATAGTAGTTAAGGCCACCTAATATAAAGTGGCTACAATTTCGATTTCTACCCTTAAAAGGAAGGAAGAACACACTATTTGTAAATAGTAATATCTATCTATCTATCTATCTATCTATCTATCTATCTATCTATCTATCTATCTATCTATCTATCTATCTATCTATCTATCTATCTATCTATCTATCTATCTGTCTGTCTGTCTGTCTGTCTGTCTGTCTGTCTGTCTGTCTGTCTGTTAAAAATTAGAACAGTTAAAGTAGAACACTGATTTGTGATAATGTAATTACAGTGTTCAACCCCAAGGATCATTGCTCCTTTTGTGGATCATCATTGCTCCTTTCAGCTCCTGCTGAAAGTGTGGGTCTAAAAACATGGGTTTGTTTCCTCTTCTATGGAAAATTAATTAGTTTTTCTTAATTGTTTCCTAATTGTTGTCACATTGTCTTAACATTCTCTAAACTGTAAGCTCAATTGTCATAACTGTTTTCTCTATAGCATCTCTATTGCATGTCTGCAAAATGTAGTTACTTACCAAAAACATTTAATTAATGCTTCATAATCTAGTTATTGTGTCAGTAAATTGACCAATGCCACCAAAATAAAAAGTGTGTTTGTCACCGTGTAAGCCACACTGGTCAAAATCTTTAGATGTTTTTTCACCATGGAAATATTAGTTAGATACAAATGTATTTTTTTTATATACATTAACTGCTATCTATTCTAGTATTCTTTTGGATCACACTGAGCTTTTTTACTCTAAATACAGAAAATTGTCAGAAATTGACAGGGAAAAGTCAATAATGTAGTACACCAAAAAAGAACATTTGTATTTATACAGTACATTTATTTTTTTTGAAGAAATGTGTTACATGATAAGCTTAAAATTCACAGTTGTTTGTTCATTTTTACACACTCTTATTTGTACACTCTTTATTTCTCTTCGTATTGTTCTTCCATGATAAGAATTGTCAGCCTACATCAACAACAATTCTACAAAAAAAAAAAAAAAAATGCAAAATACAAAACCATTACATACAAATATGTATAAATAAGTACTGATGTAGCTGCTGCTGTTCAGGGTTGTGATGTTTCTCCATGTTCAAAAAAGGTGGTGATTGTGCTGTCAGCAAACACACTGATACACACACATGAATTAATGTTTATAAATTGTGAAGAGTTTAACAGTTTCACTGAAAATCTTCATGTGCCAAAACAAATGAAATTTGATTAAATCAATAAGAAATTCTAATCTGATGTGAACAAGAAACTAATTGTTCAAAGATCTGATCTTATTGTTTTTAGAAAAAAGTCTCATTTCAGAATTGAGTCTAAGCGATTGAGAAAACGGTATTATATAGCTATTAGACATAGATCTCAAGTGTTAAATTATTAAAACTACTTAAATAATTACTTAGCAGATAATCACATCATTATTATGCAGTTAACCTTGAAAAAAACATTATAGAAAATGTTATTTCAAATGTGGGACTTTGTTTTAAGTAGTAAATAAAGATGAAATGTTTTCATTATTGTACTGTATATTGGATTAAATATTTTTTGAATAGATGTTTTTAAATAAATAAAAAAAAAAAATAATAATATTACATTGCTATTCATGTAGTATAAAAAGAATGTAGTAAAGTTTATTCGTAACTTAATATGTTCAATATAAATATAAAAGTATACACAATGTTTAATTTTAACATTTTTTCCCCACCAGATTCAGTGCGGCAACTGTGAAAGATGGTACCACTCTGTCTGTGTCAACATGAAAAAAAAGACATACGCAAAATTAAGAGAACACTGTGGTTGTGTGTATTCTGTTAGTAAAATCTACAAAATACTTTGAAATTGTAGCTGTAAAAAGATATTATTGTTTAGTCTTGTATTTTTTAATTCTATGTTTTCTGTTGTTTTGATCAGTTTGTTCAATCTCCGCCTATGTTTTTGCATAAAAACAAGTTCTGTCAAAATGGCTGTTGTCCTGACAATTTTTGGGGCGGGGTCTATGAACTTATTAACAACATACAGTAATTTTTTTTATATGCAGTTACGTATTCAACCAGTAGGATCAAGTTAAGATACCTTTATTTATAAAGCACTTTTTACATACAGATTATTTCAAAGCAGCTTTACAGTATTAAGAGGAAAATTATGCATTGTTTATGTAAATTTTGTCATTGTAGGGATATAAACAAGGTACAATTTGTATATGAAATTCCCTTTTCGACCAGTAGGGGTCAAAATAGAGGTTGTTAAAATTGCCCTGTCCTACTCGGCTGAATGACACTGGTTTGATGTCTCTATCTCCCTGTCGAAAAAAGATATTGCAAAAAGAAAGTTAATTTTAGACGTACAGTACCATTTTCTACCAGTAGGGGGTTAAAATAAGGTTGTGAAAGATGGCCCCTGACCTCCTCAACTGAATGACACTGGTTTGCTGTCTCTATCTCCCTGACGAAAAAGTTATTACAAAAAGAAAGTTAATTTTAGACGTGCAGTTCTCTTTTCTACCAGAAGGGGGTTAAAAGAAGGTTGTGAAAGATGGCCCCTGACCTCCTCAACTGAATGACACTGGTTTGATGTCTCTATCTCCCTGACAAAAAAAGCTATTACAAAAATAAAGTTAATTTTAGACAGTTTCTTTTTCCAAAAGAAGGTTGTGAAAGAAGGCCTCTGTCCCCTTCTATTGAAAGACACTGGTTTGATGTCTCCATCTCCCTGACGAAAAAAGTTATTACAAAAAGAAAGTTAATTTTAGACGTGCAGTTCCCTTTTCCACCAGTAGGGGGTACAAAAGAAGGTTGTGAAAGATGGCCCCTGTCCTCAACTGAATGACACTGGTTTCAAGTCTATACGCCACCACCCATCAAGTTATAGCAAAAAGGAAGAAAACGTGCACTTTTTCCACGGTCCCTAACCTACCGCTCTACCAAGAGCGAGCCTTCCCCGCGTAACTCACATTGCGACGTCTTTTGCGGACCAGAGCTCATTAGATCGAGCGCAAATAATGAAACCTAAGCTTGTGAAACATTATTAGCTTTGCCCTTTTAGCTGCAATACTGTTTAGATAATTTTGGGACAAGCCATTTTGGAGTTATTGCCATTTATTGCCGAATGTGCAGCGAATATCAAAAACAAAACTAACTTAACCCCTATAAATCTCTCATTATTTTGTGACTCCAGGTAAGATTTGTATTTCATTAACGTTACTTTCTGTGCCAGTTGTATTTTTGACACAAAATGTAACTGCAACAGCACTTTTCTTTCGTTTTCAGCTAACGCTAATGTACATTCAATTTGACCAATTAGAGCCAAAGCTACATTTAATCGAAGCAAACGCGAAGAGTTGAAGATACTGTCCACAGAATGTACTGGTAAGTTTTAAATTGTGTTTGCATAAATAAATAGCTCACTGTTTAGTTTTTTCCTAGGTGGATAGGGCTGCTATGCATTTGCTAGCTAACAGTGGAATACCGCTGTAACATGATACTGACACCAGCTAATGTTAGATATCTAGCAACTTCAGCACTATAGTCATATACAAAGTCCCTTTCTAAAGACTTTAATTAGGGGTTCAAGCATGAAATGCTGAAATCCTATTGTAATTGTAAGGTTTCGTAAAACGCATCGTGCAGGCCAAACCGTAAGGCCTAGAGACATGAAACCTGGCCAGATGGTAGGCCTCAGTTTGGGGACAACCTATCAGAGTATGACCCCGAATGGCCCATAGGTGGCGCTACAGCAACCAAAAGTTCAAAATTGCTCATAACTCTTAGACTGTTTGTCCCAGGATCAAGTGTCTTATATTGTTGGAATCCTTGGCTCAAGGCGGACAATTTATTGTTTATTGTAGTGTATACTGTGCTGTGAGTAATTGTGTGCGCATCAGATGTGTAATCTGATGCTGCTTTAAATGTTGTACATGTCATGTCATGACTACTATGTTGCTCGGAACTGCACCTAAGAATTTCACCTACTGTTGCACTTGTGCATATGTAGAGTGACAAATAAAGTGATTTGATTTGATTTTGATTTGACAATGGCTATCTCCGATTTTGATTTAGCCAGGGAACATTTTCTGCTATGTCGAATTTTGTCCAAAACATACTTTTGCAAACTAGTCTCTGTTTTTTTGCCTGATCGGAACCAAACCAGTCTAGGACAATTCTCTGGACTCTCTAGATCAATAACTATCAAAAAAAAATTGAACTTTTGCATTTGGGTGGCTGTAACAGGGTCATTTAGAAAAGGGGTGTGGCAAAATACACTAAAAAGCCTATAAATCCCAAATGAAAACTCAGAACTCCACCAAAATTGATGAGCATATGTGTCAGGGACATCGTGAGGAAGCATGCAGAGTTTCATGGAGATCGGACCATAGGTGGCGCTATAACTGGCAAAAAGCCTTCATTCTTATTAGGGGTTCAAGCATGAAATGCTGAAACCCTATTGTAATTGTAAGGTTTCGTAAAACGCATCGTGCAGGCCAAACCGTAAGGCCTAGAGACATGAAACCTGGCCAGATGGTAGGCCTCAGTTTGGGGACAACCTATCAGAGTATGACCCCGAATGGCCCATAGGTGGCGCTACAGCAACCAAAAGTTCAAAATTGATCATAACTCTTAGACTGTTTGTCCCAGGATCAAGTGTCTTATATCGTTGGAATCCTTGGCTCAAGGCGGACAAAATTGTTATCTCCGATTTGCTCGCCCTTCGGGCGCCAATTTCGAGTAAATTGCAGTTTTTTGAAAAACCTATTTTTGCTGACTTCTCCCAGGTTTTTGGCCTGATCGGAACCAAACCACTGCAAGACTATTCTCTGGAGTCAGACAATCAATAATCATCCAAAAAATTCAAAATTTCAGTTAACGGTCGATAAGGGGAACCAAAATCTTTGATGGCACCAGGGCCATTTTTACTAAAATGATTATAAATTGTGAACGGAAAGAGATTTTTTTTGCTAACCTTGGGATACATCTTCGTGAGCTCAATCTGAGATCACTTGATAAAAAGCGCAACAATTGGCCTCTAGATGGCACTATAAAATGGTTCTAACTTGTGAACGGAAAGAGATATTTTCGCAAAACTTGGAATACATGTTCATGAGCTCATTTTGAGGTCACGTGAAAAAAAATCATGACAATTGGCCACTTGGCCAACATGTACAACATTACATAAACATTCGTTTTATTTCTGCAAACTAATAGAAAATAATCAAAATAACCCAAGGTTTTTATTTAACACCGTGGCTAGACTAACAAATAAACAAGCATCGCATGAGCAAAATATTCCGTTACAGTTTAGTAGTAATGATTTTATGAATGCTCAGCCCTGGCTGCTTTTAGGGCCTTTTTATAACGTGACATACTATCTTTCCACGCGATTCTAAAGACGTCTAAATTAGTTTGTTTCCATTTACGCTCTAAGTTACGAGGTTCTCTCTTGATAACGTGTAGCACTGTTGTACCATGGTGCTTTAGTTTTCTCTCTAACCTTTTTTAATCTAATTGGTGCAACAATTTCTAAGGTGCTAGATAAAATGGTGCTCATACTGCTAGTCATTTCCTCTAGTTCATCTGTTTGTTTGGGTTCACTGAGCAGCTGGGACAGATCAGGTAAGCTATTTGAGAATCTATCTTTAGTGGTTGGGTTGATTGTTCTGCCTGGTCGATAACGTGGCGCAACATGACAGATTTCAGCAGTACGCAGTATGCAAGTTACCATGTAATGGTCAGTGACATCATCACTTTGCGGTATAATATCTATATCGGTTGGGTTGGTTCCATGTGATATAATTAAATCTAGTGTGTGATTAAGACGATGAGTGGGACCAGTGACGTTTTGCTTGACCCCAAAGGAGTTTAATAGATCTGTAAACGCAGCCCCTAATGCATCATTTGTGTTATCTACGTGTATGTTAAAATCTCCAACAATTAATGCTTTATCGACGTTGACCAATAGATCTGAGAGAAAGTCTGCAAACTCTTTTAAGAAATCAGCATTGGCCCTGGAGGTCTATACACAGTAGCCAACGCTAGAGATAATACGGATTTCTTTCTTGCATCTAAGAGCGTAACATTTAGCACTAGTACTTCAAACGAATGAAACCTGTGACCTGTTTTCTGAGTAACATTAAAAATATCTCTATAGATTGTTGCAACACCGCCGCCACGGCCAATCAGACGGGGCTCATGCTTATAACAGTATCCTGGCGGAGTAGACTCATTTAGACCGAAATAATCATTTGGCTTAAACCAGGTTTCAGTAAGGCACATCAAAGTATTATCTGTGACCATTTCATTTACAATAACCGCCTTAGATGTGAGCGATCTAATGGTTAGAAGACCTATTTTTAGAAATTGTTTTTGTTCACTAATATTGAGATTTTCTGGTTTAATCACAGTTAGATTTTTCCTAGATCCTACAGTAGATTTAATGTTTGACCTCACTAAACGAGGAATAGACACAGTTTCTATATAATGTTCTACATTGTTACTTATGTCAATGAAGTTAGGACACAATTGTTTTTGTTCACTAATATTGAGATTTTCTGGTTTAATCACAATTAGATTTTTCCTAGATCTTACAGTATATTTAATGTTTGACCTCACTAAACGAGGAATAGACACATTTTCTATATAATGTTCTACATTGGTACTTATGTTAATTAAGTTAGGACAGGAAAGACTGTGATCTGGACTTACTAGTCATATGGTGGTGTGTAACGCCCTGGAGATGTTGTCCGACAGAAGGGCCGCTCCAATTCTGCTGGGGTGAAGGCCATCAGGACGGAAGAGCCTAGGTCGCTCCCAGAAAATCTCCGCAAACGAATAGAAAATAATCAAAATAACCCAAGGTTTTTATTTAACACCGGGGCTAGACTAACAAATAAACAAGCATCGCATGAGCAAAATATTCCGTTACAGTTTAGTAGTAATGATTTTATGAATTTCTTCACTGAGAAAATAGAAAGCATCAGAAACAAAATTGTAAATGTACAATCTTTAATGATGTCTTATGATTCAACCGCTACTATCACCCCTCAAGAACTACTACACCGCTTTACAACTATAGGACAGGAAGAGCTAAATAAACTTATCATTGCATCTAAACCAACAACATGTTTATTAGATCCAATACCCACTAAACTACTGACAAGAGTTGTTATCCGTAGTGGAAGAGCCTCTTCTCAATATTATTAACTCGTCTTTATCTTTAGGTCATGTTCCAAGAATATTCAAGCTGGCAGTCATAAAACCTCTCATTAAGAAGCCACAATTAGATCATAATAACCTAGCAAATTACAGACCAATTTCAAATCTTGCATTTATGTCTAAAATACTAGAAAAAGTTGTGTCCGCTCAATTGTGCTCTTTCTTGCAAGAAAATCATATCTATGAAAAATTTCAATCAGGATTCAGGCCGCATCATACATAACATAACGCAAATGTCCTAGGCCTGGTCATCTCTCGTCACCCCCCCTTTTATTCATCCACATCTCCTTCTGCGAGACTCGAGGCGGTGTGGCGCACAGGTTGTGCCATTCTCACAGCTCTGCCGGCCCTGCCCTGTTTGCCACAATCTTCTTTGTGCATACAGACAGGGCCGTCGCAAGAGGGGTGCGAGGCCCTGTGCGAAGTTGACATGCGAGGCCCTCTATACAATTGATTTGCGTGCGTGTATGCGGCCGGGTATTGCTATAGTAACGAACCGAACTGAACTTTCGCATATCTGATCAAAAGTGGTTTGACCTATTTCAGATGCTGCAATTAGAATTTAAAATGGACTGAGTAAAACTCTATACAATCTTGACGTGTGTGATAGGCTATTGTGCTCACTGACATGCAGCATGTACGGTCACTCACAAGCTCATAACTATTGTAAGATCTACTGCATAATGATAACCTAAGAACAACAACAATAATAATAATAAAGCAATTAAAGGATTAAAAGCGATCTAAGGGAATAACTAGCCTAAATAAGAATGGTATGAATAAACGTGCAAACATTCACTCTTATTCGTCTAATAGTGAAAACGCAAACGTTTCTTGTCACATTAATTTATGATTTACATGACTTATAACGCATCATTTCATTTTAAGACGGCTAAATTTCATAGAAAGTTGAGTAGTTTGCATCACTAGATAGTCTATTACTGTTGGTCGCTGAACATTTCTATCGTAAAACAGTTGTCAGCTCAGCTGTACAGTACAAGCATCTCTCCACAAACTCTCGTTGCATTGTGGATATGACTGACAGCAAGACCCGCCTTCTTTGATTTGATTGGCCACCTCACTCATTCTGTCACTGACGAGCACTGTTAGAACGGTGAAGCAGACTAGACTAAAACTTTTTAGTCATTCTAACAAACAGATTTACTCATTCAACACTAAAATGATAAAATTGGACAACAATGACTGTTTAATCGTGTCTACCGTCATATCACTCACCCCATATATATATATATATATATATATATAGTTTTAGTCCACGACCACTTGTTATATTTATGCCTCACCTTGAACTTCATCTTGTTGTTGCAACCCGGCAGCCTGATTAGTCTTCGTGATTGTGTTGGTTGTGCTGCTTGTAGTCGCAATATTGGCATTGACAAATTTATCCAGCGATCCTCTCAGCGACTTCTGAAATTCTTCTTTCTTTTTAATTCTTTTCCTTTTCTCACCACCCGACTCGTGTTTACGAAATCAGTCGCGCTCTCGTGCAGCACCCGTCATTTTTTCCTCCCGGCTCACAGTGGCGCGGCCACGCAGAACGTCATATCGAAATTTGAAAAATAACTAATAATTTGTTGATTTTCACGTGGCCTTGATTATGCATTATTGAGAGACAGTAGGAATTGTATTTATTATCGATGTTGGGTGGAAAAACTGTATATAATAAATAGACATAAACTTCATAAAATGCAGGCCAGGCCCGAGGCCCTGTGCGGTCGCACACTTGGCACAGCCCTTGCGACGGTACTGCATACAGAAGCCCCTGAGGAACATGTTTGTGAACAGAACAAGGTGTATCGTTCTCTGATGACACACAGTGTGTTTAAGGGCTTGTTTTGGGAAGCGCAAGAAGAGGCTGAAAATACAACATTTTATATCCACATAACTGAGTGATCTCTGACAGTAGGATAATGTCGGCATTCCTTTCTTTATCGACCCTCATTAGGCACACAATCAATGATCAGACTCTGAATACAGACGATCCGGCAGATTACAGCAGTCCCAAGCTTCACATCAGCTTTATTTAGTGCAACAACCGAGGACTGTCAGATTGTGTTTCTGAAGCTGAGCTGTGTAATGGACCTGATGAAGGGAACGACGGATGTCAACAACATGATGTGCGAACAGAGAGAACGGGTTGATCTGACAGAAGGCTGAATTCTGCATTCCTGTCATTTCAGAGATCACGCTATAGCAATACCTTTGCATTATACGCACACAAACATATACATTCTGTATCATATTATGGCTGTGTTTGTGCTGTGAACATGATTTCGGATGTTTGAGTGGAGGATGATGTTTCTCAGGCCTTTAGTTTTGACTCTAGAACTCAACCCAAGACCAACGAAACTCAACTCATCACATCCATCCATGGGCGCGGCACAGCACTGAATATGTATGCTCGGGTGCCTGCAGGTAAAACTTCATACCTGACAAACACACGCACACGCAGCTAGAGCTCTCGCCTGCAGTTCATTCAGGTCATTGACTCTAATACTATATTCCTTCACAGAGAGAGATTCCAGTGCAGCGCTTTGGGAGGTAAAACTCTTTCCAAGAACAAAGATCTGGGGTACGTCAGGATAATATTTACAATTGATTAACTATTGTCACTGTTTAATTACATATGATATAATTTCAATTAAAGGAGTTCAGGAAACCTCTGAGAGCAGAAATTGAACTGATCAGCAGATATTGATGATGCTTTTGTCTAGAGATCTTTCTTCATCAGACATTATTTTTGTCTGAGTAAAAAGATCTGGTTTGTCTTGAAAGTGCAGTTTATTCCCTGATGTTTCTTCAGCAGGCAGAAGAACTTGAACTCCTTTAGGTTTTTGGCAAATAACACAGAGGTTTCTGGGTTAGGAAGATTATTGAGGTTTTTAAAAGAAAATGATGTTCACCAAATTGATTATAAATGCAAATATTATTTTAATATTAACTTATATTAATTGTTTTCTGTTTGTATATATGGTAACACTTTACAATAAGGTTCATTAGTTAACATTAGTTTACTACATTAGTTAACACGAACTAATAATAAACTGCACGTTAATGTTAATGTCAACATTTACTAATATTTTATTAAAATCTTGTTAGCATTAGTTAATGCACTGTGAACTAACATGAACAAACCTTGAACAGCTGTATTTTTATTAACTAATGTTAACAACGAGTAACAAATACAGTAACACATTTTGAACTGTCTGTTCATCAAAGAATCCTGAGAAATAAAATGTTTCACGGTTTCCACAAAAACATGAAGCAGTTTTCAACAACATATTAGAATGATTTGTGAAGGATCATGTGACACTGAAGACTGGAGTAATGATGAAAAATTCAGCTTTGATCACCGGAATTAAGTACACATGACTATATATTCACTAAGAAAACAGCTGTTTTACACTGGTTTTACTGTGTTTTTGATCTAATAAATGCAGCCTTGGTGAGCAGGAGAGACTTCTGTGTGTGTCACGGTCATGTTTAGTTTCATTGTTTTGTTCCGTTTAGGTTCTTGCCTTGGTCTTTGTCATAGTATTTGTGTGTGTTCTTGTTGATTCATGGTTTGTGATCAGTTACACACCTGTCCTCTGTTCCTGTTAATGACAGTCCTCTGTGTATTTATGCCTTCTGTGTCTGTAGTTGAATTCATTTATATTCGTTGTGTAGTGTTCTATTGGTCTATAGCCTTGTTAGACTGTCAGTATAAATCTGCTTTTTATGCATATCTGATTTGAATCCGATCAAATTTAGCACACAATCCATTTTGAGCTGAATTCATGTGGTTTGAAATCCAATTCAGTTTGGTCTTGCGTACCTTCAGATATTTTCTTTTCTCTTTTTGACATATTCGACCCTATTCTCATATTCTAATGAACATAATTTGTTTTTTCATATTTTTAGTTTTGTTTTCATCACACTTTGTTCTAATTTACCAAATGGAAAAACAATAAAAACCAAAGTGGATAAACAGCTTGAATATTCGATTTCTACATGGGCGGGGATAAAACGGCCCTTTCCACTGAATTGGAGTTTTTAATATTTTGATATTGTAATAATTTCAGTTACTCTCCAAATTAATGAGGAAACAATTTAAAGACAGCATATTTTAAATATTTGTTGTGATGGCTGAAATGGCTGTCCCCTCATATAGTGCCCTATTTGAGGGTATAGGGGCCGATTTCGGATTCAACCATGTTGTCCCTCGATTAGCTCCCAATCTTCCTAGGTGGTGAATCAGTATATTGTGTACATGAATGTGGATGACTCCCTGATCAGTGCCCTGACTACTGAACTAGGACATTGACACAGGCAGGACATTGACATACAGCACGTTCTCTTGTGTCTTGTCGCGCTTAGATGGTTTAAAAGCATTTACATGAATTAGAGCGTGATCGTATAATGTAACGCTGGGCAAAAATGGATATATAAAAGGACGCTGCGTTAATTGCATTAAATATTTCTAATGCGTTATATGGGTGATTATTAGACTATGGCCACTTTTATGTTCTTTGGTCATATTTTTAAAAATACATATCATTTTGGACAAATTCCTCTTTCTTTGTCAAGCTAACAATAAAACCACCTTACATTTTTTTTTACATACTTGCATACTTTTCAACCTCCTTATAGGTGTCAAAATCACTGTTTTCTAATTGTCGCAAACCCAGACTTTTTAACTTCAACAATGAAAATACAGTTTAAAAATATGACTTATTTGGTAATTTCCAACACTTTCTCCGGAGCTAATTACCCTCCTCCATCCCCAGCTCCTCCACTCGTCAGTCAGGATTTGGCATCTGATGGCATCTGAATCAGACAAAATTCCCGAATTATGCTGTACATTTTAATATTGACATTAATGCCATCTGCAATACATCTTGCTTCTGTTCTGTTTACCCTCAGGGGGTTTATCACTGCTCTCCCTGCTCTTATCCATGCTAGGCTGCATGGATGCACAGGGAGTTCTTGGCCAGAACAGAACCATACCGCCAATCTAAACTACAGGTGCTGGTCATATAATTAGAATATCATCAAAAAGTTGATTTATTTCAATAATTCAATTCTATAAAAAAAGAGAAACTTGTATATTATATGCATTCATTACACACAGACTGATTATAGCTGACAACTAAGGAAAATCCCAAATTCAGTATCTCAGAAAATTAGAATATTGTGAAAAGGTTCAATTTTGAAGACACCTGGTGCCACACTCTAATCAGCTAATTAACTCAAAACACCTGCAAATGCCTTTAAATGGTCTCTCAGTCTAGTTCTGTAGGCTACACAATCATGGGGAAGACTGCAGACTTGACAGTTGTCCAAAAGACGACCATCGACCATAAGGAGGGCAAGACACAAAAGGTCATTGTAAAAGAGGCTGGCTGTTCACAGAGCTCTGTGTCCAAGCACATTAATAGAGGCGAAGGGAAGGAAAAGCTGTGGTAGAAAAATGTGTACACGCAATAGGGATAACTGCACCCTGGAGAGAATTGTGAAACAAAACCCATTCAAAAATGTGGGGGAGATTGACAAACTACGCACAGACGTATGCAAGACATGGGTTTCAGCTGTCGCATTCCTTGTGTCAAGCCACTCTTGAACAACAGACAGCGTCAGAACCTCTCACCTGTGCTAAAGACAAAAAGGAAAAAAAGTGGTCCAAAGTTATGTTCTCTGATGAATGTAAATTTAGCATTTCCTTTGGAAATCAGGGTCCCAGAGTCTGGAGGAAGAGAGGAGAGGCACACAATCCACGTTGCTTGAGGTCCAGTGTAAAGTTTCCACAGTCAGTGATGGTTTGGGGTGCCATGTCATCTGCTGGTGTTGGTCCACTGTGTTTTCTGAGGTCCAAGGTCTACGTAGCCATATACCAGAATGTTTTAGAGCATTTCATGCTTCCTGCTCCAGACCAACTTTATGGAGATGCAAATTTCATTTTCCAACAGGACTTGGCACCTGCACACTGTGCCAAAGCAACCAGTACCTGGTTTAAGGACCATGGTATCCCTTTTCTTAATTGGCCAGCAAACTCGCCTGATCTTAACCCCATAGAAAATCTATGGGGTATTGTGAAGAGGAAGATGCGATATGCCAGACCCAACAATGCAGAAGAGCTAAAGGCCACTATCAGAGCAACCTGGGCTCTCATAACACCTGAGCAGTGCCACAGACTGATCGACTCCATGCCACGCCGCATTGCTGCAGTAATTCAGGCAAAATGAGCCCCAGCTAAGCATTGAGTGCTGGATATGCTCATACTTTTCATGTTCATACTTTTCAGTTGGCCAAGATTTCTAAAAATCCTTTCTTTGTATTGGTCTTAAGTAATATTCAAATTTTCTGAGATACTGAATTTGGGATTTTCCTTTGTTGTCAGTTATAATCATCAAAATGAAAAGAAATAAACATTTAAAATATATCAATCTGTGTGTAATGAATGAATATAATATACACGTTTCACTTTTTGAATGGAATTAGTGAAATAAATCAACTTTTTGATGATATTCTAATTATATGACCAGCACCTGTATATGCAAATTGTCTATCACTTTGACAATAGTGATACTGACAGAAGTATAATTATTGTACAATGTGGACAAGCTGGTAAAACTAGTTACAAAAATGATCTTAGACAATTCTTGAGTGGCATAAATTATTCTATTTTTAAATAATAGCTGTATATTGAGATAGTGGAAATGACATTTGTTCATTGCAGGTCGGAAAAATGTAAAATAATAATTAATCTTGTTATCTAAGTTTGTCCTCTTACAGACCTTAAAACTAGACAAATTATGTAAACATATGAGACTGTGTTACATAACTTTTGAACAAGTTCACATGGCTAAAAGTGCCCCTAGTTGAAGAAATGCTCATATATACACACACACACACATGCACATATACACCATATAGCTGATGTCATTATCTGTTAAATTACTAATAATTTGTGTGATATTATAATATTTATATACAAAATAACCAATTTACATTTACATTTAGTCATTTAGCAGACGCTTTTATCCAAAGCAACTAGGACAGTTAAGGGCAACAATATGCTGAACAAAAGTGCTGTAACAAGTCTCAATTAATCTAGAACAGAACACAAAGGATTTTTTTTATTTATTTTTATTAAATAGACAAACAGGAAATGAATAGAGTGATGTGCTATTCTTGATAGGTCAGGTGCTGCTGGAAAAGATGTGTTTTTAGATGTTTCTTGAAAATGGCTACAGACTCGGCCGCTCGAATTGAGATAGGCAGGTCATTCCACCAGGTGGGAACGGTCCAGGAAAAGGTCCGTGAGAGTGATTTCATGCCTCTTATGCCAATTATATTATGACCGTCTCAATAATCACAATGTAATAATTCTCATTATCATAAACCTTCAAATATGTCCTGGTATTTATAATAATCACGTAAATATATCAAATATAACCATATCCTAGTATATTGTTTAATCACAGTTTTATAAAATACCAATTGTAATATCAATAATAATAATGACAATGATAGAAATAATAATCTCTACCACATCACAATAACAATACATCATTACCAGTGCTAAGTATTTAAAAAAAATACAGTAAATGTACAGTAACTGCTCATGTCATTATCATTTTTACTTTTTATTTTTACTCAGCTATGTAATCATATCCTGCCGTGTTGTAATTATATCATCATTTATAATATCAATATAAATAATAAGAACAATTATGATCATCACTACTCCCGTTTTTATACAATAACGATCACCCTATAATCAAAATCCCGAGAACACCTAGATCCCTCCCTCAGCCTTATATTTTGTCAACACCATTTCTTTATATCTTGGTTTAAATCGGTGAACATTTGGGCATAGCTTGAGCTGTATCCCCAAACCATTCCAAAGTTTGACACCACACATAGACACACTCACACAAACCTTTCCTGGACTTTAAAGTTACCACATGCTGCCCTCCTCTCTTCCTGTAAAGAACTTTTGAATAATGCAGGGTTTTGTTGGCTTTAAATACAAGTGTTGTGCAGTATAATAAAATCTACTGAATCAAAAAGTTTTAATAGTCTAGATTGCAGAAATAATATATTTGTGTGATCAAAATATCCCACTGTATGTATGATTCTAACTGCATGTTTTTGGAGTATGAAGAGGGGATGTAGTGAACTTTTATTGTTATTGCCCCAAAGTTAAATAGGAAAAAACTAATGAACAATACAATATTTATAGTGCATTATTTTCCAGGACATATTTAACTTTATTAATTACAGAAATAATTTTAGATACTTTACCTTGTATGTATCTGATGTGTGGTTTCCAGCTTAATTTACTGTCAATAGTTATTCCTAGGAATTTAATTTCTGACACTTCTAATGCAACACCATCTATACTTATTGATACTTCTGAGTTTTCTTTATAATTACCAAACTTTATTACTTTTATTTTATTTAAATTCAGAGACAATTAATTAATATCCATCCATATTTGTTTGTTTTACTAATTCTTTATTTACTATATTTTTAAGTGTATTATAATTATCACTAGAATAGAATATATTAGTGTCATGAGCAAATAATATCAGTTTCAATAATTCAGATACATGAAATATGTAATTTATATATAAATTAAAGGGGTCATGAACTGGCTTTTTTATTTTTTATACTGTTGTCTGAGGTCAACTTATTGCGTTTGCATGGTTTTTACATTCAAAAACATCATAATGAATAAGTAATAGGCTATTTTCGGACCTGGTTTTGAGGCTCTCTGAAGACACGCTCCGTTTTGATGGGTGTGCCGCACTGAAGACTTGGAAATAAATGCCCACGGCTAGGATTTGATAAGATTTGCATATTTAATGAGCTTCTGCTCCCCCTGTCAGTGAAAGCGGAATGAATGGTCCAGCCCACAGCCAGGGCTCGCAAAATGTCTTAATCAAACAAACACAATGATTAATCTCTCATCCACCCGCGATTGATTTGGATGTTATTTTTTTATTAACGTTACTTGGCCCGCCCGATCGATGAATATAACCGCGAACCGTACACGACAAGAGAGTGAGCAATGCTAATCAAGACAGTAATGAACCAAGAACACCGCAAATAAAGGATTCTCCGGCCTGTGACAGCGTGCTAAGGTATGTTCTGTTAGACACGTACACATAATCCATAAATATCAAATGATCTGTAACAATGCATTACTATATATAAAAAAAAAAAAAAAAAGATATATATATATATATATATATATATATATATTTATTTAAATCACATTAGTGTGTTGCTTCATTCGTTCATGTAATCTCATCCTGTCTGCAAATCCAGTCTCTATTTGCTGGGCCTGGTGTCAATAAAAGCTTTTCTTTGACTAACAAGGATGTTTTCAGCTCTGAAACTTACAGGATATTCTTATATTGCCATGACCTTTTATATATCAAAAGCTCAAGGGACAGTTGATTTCTCAATTCATCACCCTTTTTAAGAACTTGGGACCCAATACTGATCCTTGAGGGACCCCACAAGCAATGCCCATACACTGTGACAAACTCGCCCAACTTCACAAACTGTTGTCTCTCAAGTAAATAACTTTTGATCCAGTTCAAAGCCACTCCCCTAATGCCATATCTTTCCAGTTTATTGAGTAAAATTTAACAATTAAGTGTATCAAAGGCTTTCTTTAAATCAATAAATATTCCAACTGAATATTTTTTTCTGTCTAGGGTGTTTGTGATTTCTTCCACAACTTCAGTTATGACCATTGATATCGAGCTCTTTGCTCTAATACCATACTGACTTTATATTTGTCTATCAATTTTTCTAATCTATCATTAAATAGTTTCTCTACATTTTTTAAAAAACTGAAGTAGCAGAGAGACAGGTCTATAGTTTGTGATGATGTGCTTGTTTCCATTTTTATACAGTGGTATTATTTTGGCAATTTCCATTTTATTTGGAAATATCCCAGTCTGAAATGATACATTGCATATGTACGCTAGAGGTTTTGAAATACTATTTATTACTTTTATAATTAATATCATATCTATGTCATAACAATCAGTAGATGTTTTATTCTTGCATTTATTAACAATAGTTTTAATCTCTGTCTCACTCACATCAGAAAGAAAGATGTTTTTTGCATTCCTTTCTATAAATGACTCATTCAATGTGTTACGTCCACACTCAGGAATTATTGCTGCTAAATCTGGCTCAACATGGTCCAAAACTCATTGAAACTATTTACTATGTTATGCATATTAAAGTTTTCACCATTCTTATCAATAAAATAATCTGGATACAAATTCTTATTTGTTTTATCCTTAATTATACTATTTAGTATACTATTTAATATAAAAATTAGGGGTGTAACGGATCGCAGTTGATCCGTGATCCGTACGGATCACGACCCACGGTTCGGCACGCAAGTGACCCGCGGATTTATTGTGCATTTTTTTTAAACTTGTGGATTAATCTGAATTGTTTAGCGATCGCAGACTAAAAGACAGTTTTTCTGCCAATATTGCTTTTTAAGTGATCTCGTTCCTTTAAACTCCATGCTGAGTTTCAGAGAAACACATGTGTTCACGTGTGAATAGGGCATGTTAATCAGTCAGCAGTGGCTAGCGGAGAAGTAGAAGAACTTGAAAAGCCTCCCGCATGATTCATATCGCATGTATGGGAGCATTTTGGCTTCCCCGTAAAATATAATGATGACGGAAGAAGGGTGTGGACAAAACTGTAACAGTATGAAGGCACTGTGGCACGAGAAAGCCGTATGAAAGTGGCTCATACATCGAGCATATGGCACCTGCTGACGCCCGTTTCACAGATACTCCGTTTGCCGTGCGTATGCGGTGCATATTTTTTCCGTACCCTTGTTAACGGATAGGCTACAGCTTTCACTGCACGCGGCTTCGGTCCGTCAGGTGCGCTCCAGGAGCGCGTGGCCATACAGCTGTGCTGCGATCGTTTCCGCACAGAGTCTATTTTTTGATGTGCTGGCGCTGAATTAAAGTGACAGCACATCCGCTTTAAAACAAACATGTATCGATGCAAAAATCTAGTAATTCCACCACAGATGCATAATGTAACGTCTACTTGGTTTTAAAGTCAACACATGGCTTTTTGCCTCGAGTAAAGCAAGGAAAACGGCCTTTAAGTAAACAAGGAGAAATAATGGAGAGCACCTGTCCTTTCTTGGAGGTGCAAAAACAAAGTTCTTTATGACCTGCAGGATTTCTTGTAAAAAGATTTAAAAACGAAAGAAAAGCGTAAGTTAATTTAAAATGTTTGTTATTTTAACATAGTCTATTGTCTGTTTTGCAATTTGCATGAGCAACGTAATATATACATCTAAAGTAGGTATTAGGCTATATAAATATAAAGTAATGAATTCAATAAAACGTTGTTTAAGTGTAGTGCGTTTAAACATGATATCTATAAAATAGTGTATAGGCCTACAAAGAGAATTGCAATGCTGACAAGTGTGAGAGGTCTACTCTCTCCCTGAGAATGTTGACATCATAATCTCTTTAAAAAAAAAAAAAAAAGAAGAAGCTCAGGCCCATTTTCACGTCTCAGGTTGTTT
Source organism: Romanogobio albipinnatus (assembly GCA_023566225.1). NCBI lineage: Eukaryota > Metazoa > Chordata > Actinopteri > Cypriniformes > Gobionidae > Romanogobio > Romanogobio albipinnatus. Next base: position 14,951,911 of record CM042248.1, on the reverse strand, counting down.
TTAGTCAAATTTGATTTATTCAGATGGTTATATATTTATTTTATTTTTGTTAACACCAAAAGTTCCTTGTTAACCTATAAACCATATAGGTTATGTTAACACCAAAAGTTTTCATGTAATAAATGGAAAGCAAATAAAAATAGTCTCCTCCCCCTTTTATTCTGATCCGAAAAATGATCCGATCCATGACTCATGATCCGTAGTTCGATCCGAACCGTGAGTTTTGTGATCCGTTGCACCACATACAATTTTATAGTATACTTTCTTACTAGTTTATATATAAATTTATATTTATATATTTATATGTTTTCACAGATATATATATATATATATATATATATATATATCATATATTTTTTATGTGCTAAATATTTCTAAAAAACTATTGTACGCTCTATCCACATCTTTCTCTCTGTATACAGTGTTCCAGTCTTGTTCCATTAAGTCATAATTAAGTTTATTAATGGCTTATTCTGTCCTTATATATTTATAGATAGATTTTTGGTGACTTTTATTATTTTTATAATTATCATACAATGTGAAGACTGGCAGATGATCAGTTATGTCACATATCATCGGGCCACTGACTGTAGTGTATTCAATGTTATTTGTGAAAATATTATCAATGAGTGTGGCACTGTGTGAAGTATTTCTATTGGGTCTAGTGATGGTGAATTTCAATCGATATACAGTCTAGTATTTAATTTATTGTTAATGCCATCTTGTCGATAACCTTAAACTTGTATGGACATATATAGCAACTCCCCCACTTGCTTTGTTTACTCTGTTCATATAATTGACGTCATAACCTTCGAATTCAAAATCAATACCTTTATCCTCATTGAACCATGTTTCACATATTGCTATAATGCTGAATGGATGTATAAACTGTTGTAAATAATCTTTGATGGTACTGAAGTTTGTTTACATGCTTCTGCTGTTGAAGTGTATGATTGACAATTTCCCTTCTGAGTTGATACTGTTGTTATAATCATCTTCAGTAAAATAGTTACAAAAAATTGATAGATGAGAAAAAGCTGTTGTCAGGGTCTAGTTCATCTTCCAAGACTTGTGCATTATTCTCAGTGTAGTCAAATGATTTCAGTTCCAAGTGTTCATAGTCCAGAATCCTTTGTTGTAGCCCTATGTGTCTCTTGAAGTAAATTAAATGTGATTGGATGTCATTGTATGAGTGTACACTGTATTTATCCAGCTCCTCCCTGCTTCTAATCACCAAAACCTTCTTCTCTATATGTTTGAGGACTCTTTGGAAAAGGGTAGCTTGCCTTATACCTTGAATGAAACAAACATTATACTTTTATTTAAACCTGGAAAAGACCACTTGAAATGTAATTCTTACTGGCCAATCTCTCTCATAAACTCTGGCGTTAAAATGGTAGCAAAAATCCTTGCTTTACGTTCAGATGCAGTAATAGAGAACTTGATTCCAAAAGGCCAAACAGGTTTTGTCAGAGGTCGACATTCTTTTAGTAATATGCAGAGATTGTTAGGGGTAATCCACTCGTCTAAACTTTCTCAGGACCCTGTCCCTCAGGCAGTCATCTCGTTAGACGCTTAACCCCTTAAGCCCTGAAGGTATTTTTAGAGGGTTTTTTTTGTCTGAGTGACATACACAACTTTAACCCCTAGATGTCTGAGCCATTTTGGGGCTCTTTAGAAGTTTTGACATGCTCTGACATTTGTGCTTTTTTCAGTTGCTTATAAACACATTCATGGCAAAAGTTTCATTACACTGTATTCAGCACAAACTGGGCTACCATAATATGTGAGCAACATGTATGTACATGCTTGTATTTTTGAGAGAATAATGTTTATGTGTGGTTTAAAAAAAAGTTTTAAAATTAAGGCCTCAAACACAATAGATATGTGTCCACAAGACTTTTGACTAATGTGTGGTTGCCTAGAGTTTTTGTGACTGAGCAACCTGATCTCACAGAATTCCGTGAAATGGACATGGGCCCCTTAACTCAAAATCCGTGGCAGTTTCACGGAATCTGCGAAAATTCTGTGATGTGTCCACGGAAGTGATGCCTATGTAGGTCAATGACAGTATACAGACGCGTTGGGCATGGTTATCGTCATGAAACTATGATTTTGCCATTATGACATGGAGTGTGATTCTCGATTTAATCAGCCAGCATAATTTTATTTACAATTATTGGTAACGCTTTAGATTACGGCCCGGAAAGTACTGTGTAAGTAAAGATAATTTACAACATAATTTTCGGTAATTATAGTGTAACTATAAAGTAAGTACGTGTAGGTATAAGGGAACAATATGTAATACTGGGGGAATAAAGGGGTAACTATCAGGAAAATTATTTATACTGTAAGTATTTTTTAATTAAGGGGTTATTATCCGTGTAGTTACAGGGTAAGTGTGAATCTGCGGGCTATAAATTAAAGTAGTTCTAGTTCCCCTTTTGTTTCACGTAGTTACAGGGTAAGTACAATAAACAACACATACAAAATCTGATATCACTCGGAAATATTTATTTGACAAACAACTAAATCCAAAACAGATTTGACACTTATTCATTTTTTCAAATAAACTTTTCATTTCAAATAATAACATCCGGACAGAAAGAGGCACGTTTTGTCCCTTTTTTGCTTCTCTTGCTTGTCTTCCTCTTCATGTTCCTCTTCTTCTTTATCGTTATTCCAATTGATGGATCTTAAGAGGAATCCCAGGTCTTTTGATATTTTGTATTATTATTTATTAAAATAAAAAATACACCAAGAAATGCTCTCATAATTTACTAATCTTTTCGCATCCGATCAGCTGTTACCAGCGCGTGCATGAGTAAAGAAGCTTCAAGCTTTCATGGCGTTCTCACGCAAGTTTCATCTGAAACACACACGAGAACTGGTGTCTCTGTCTTCTAGTCTTGTTTGTTTCTCATTGCTATTAACATATATTATGTTATTGTTTGTATACTGTTGTGAGCATTAAAAAAATTAAAACCGACAGCATCCAACAGCCGCATGACCAGAGTTTCTTCAAGTTACGTCAAGCGTGAACTCAACCCTCTCATTCAGGCAGATGACTGCTGATCAGAAGCGATAGTCTACCATTTAAAAAATTTACAAACACTTATCGTTTCACTTCAGAAGACATTGATTCATCCATTGGGATCGTATGGATTACTATAGTTATTGCTGTATGTGCTGTTTGAAGCTTGAACCTTTAGGAACCCAAATGAGTTTTTTTATTTTTCTGTGTTCATATGAAGAAATAAAGTCGTATGTACTCGGATGTATCTCGGATGGCATGAGGGTGAAAGACGAGTAAACAGTGAGGACATTTCTGCGTGCACTGTATTTTCAGTGTAGTTACATAATAGGATAGCGAGAGACATGGGATTCCTTCTTAAGTTTCATCTGTGGCAAGGACGAAAAAGTAGAGGAACAAGACAAGGATAAAGCCAAGCAAGAGAAACGAATAAGTGATGTAAATCTGTTTTAAAAAACTTTTTTTTCAAATAAAGGTTTCTGAGTGATATCAGATTGTGTACGTGTTTATATTGTACTTACCCTGTAAATACACGAAACAAGAAGGGAACAAACACCACTTTAATTTACAGCCCGTCGATTCATACTTACCCTTTAACTACATGGATAATTACCCCTTAATTAAAAAATACTTACAGTATAAATAATGTGTTAATTTTCCTGATAGTTACCCCTTTATTCCCTCAATATTACATATTGTTCCCTTATACCTACAAGTACTTACTTTATAGTTATACTATAATTACCGAAAATTATGCTGTAAATTCTCTCTACTTACGCAGTACTTTTCGGGCCGTAATCTAAAGCGTTACCAATTATTTTCTTTTTTTAATTTACAGTATTCAGACACGTTTTGAACACGCAACCCAATCCCTTCCCTAAACCTTATAAAACACAGGATATAACAGGCAGATATGACTGCAGGCACACTTTATTCATAAAGTACAAATATTCCAAGTGTTCCGAGGCCAAACGATTGATTTGTGTGAAGAAAATCCCCAAAAGCGATCAGCAGGGTCGAGTCCATCTGCCAAAGATCATGCACACATTTCAAATTTTACCGCCGGAAGAAACGTTACGTCAGCTTTGACAGCATTGGCTGTCGTATGTCTCGTGACTGATCGTGTCATTACGTCGGCTTTGATTGTAAAATGCCATTGGCTCTCGTGTGTCTCGTGACAGATTGCGTCATGCTAAAGAAAGAGTCGTGTGTATTATTTGAATGAGATATGAATGAGTGTGTTCACGGAGCGGCGGGATCATCATTTTAGCGATTAAAACATTAAGATCAACTCTGTCCTTTACATGAAGACATCGTGTGACTTCAGAAGACTTGGAATGCAACATGAGTTAATAATTTTATACTGTTTTGGTCAGTTTTTGTAATAAATACCTGTGACTGTACTTGTATTTGCCTGTTATGTTTTATATTGTTGAGAGTGGGTAGGATTAGTGGAGTTAGTTGCTCCAAAATATAAAAATAGCCTATAAATATTCATAAAATTGTGTCTACTTTTTACTGTCATTGACTTACATAGGAATCACTTCTGTGGACCCATCACAGAATTTTCGGCGATTCTGTGAAACTGCCACGGATTTTGAGGTAAGGGGCCCGTGTTCATTTCACGGAATTCTGTGAGACCAGGTTGGACTGAAAGAGCAACAGGACAAAGGAAATATATTTTGAAATCTTTCTTATTTAACATATGATAACTCAGGTAGGAAATGTTATTTTTGGTGATGTTCCCCTTAGGGCTGTCACGATTTTAGATTTTTCACACCACGGTTATTGTGGCCAAAAAAAAAATCACGATATCTATATTTTGCTATATCTAAAGAAACCTTGGGGGGAAAAGTTATCAAATAAATTTTTACTTTGTTTATTTAGTTTTTCTTTTTTACCCAACAAACATAATTGGATACTGATAAACACAAGGTAATACTCTGTTACTGATAAATCTTCTTTGAAGCTCCCTATGAAATAACAAGAGAGAACATACTGTCAAGTTCAACAGTATGCGTAACTACACCGTGACTGCAGCTGCAGACGTGCATGAGTATTCACACTGGAAGCGTTTGTACAGCGTCACAGCAGCGGCTCCAATACCACATATAATGCTCACTTATATCAAATGTGAGCATTTCTTTATAAAGACAACTAGCCTATATTTGTTTTTAGAAGGTGGTCATTTATAAACTTGATAGTCTTGAAACTTTGTTAACATGGAGGTGTAGGCTGCAACATTTGCATGTAAATGGTAAACGACAAACACAACCAAGAAAACTGCGATCATGTGGTTTCATTCATACTTCGATATGTTTAGAAGACAGCAAACTCCGCAGACAAAAATAAAACGCACACTCTTATTTGATGTGGGTAGTGCTAGAGCCATAGATATATACACTTTCACCCAGAGCCGTTTTTAGGCATAGGCGAACTAGGCGGTTGCCTAGGGAGCCATCAGCTGAAGGGGCGCCAATTAACGCATATCAGGGGTGTGTGTAAAGGGTGTCAAGGCCACCCTGAAATATGATTGCCGCCCCCACTGGTTCCCCTAACACTATTGGATCAGAGTACTGTCAATTACTGTCTGAATGTTGCATGTAAAGTTTGCATTTGGAGCGCTCAACACCATTAGATCAAAGAGCTCGGTCGAAGCTTTGGCAAGGTAACGCTTTTTTTAACCACACAATAAAGCTAAATTCAAAGGCCAATTAAAAAAACAGGTACACTAAAAAGTGCACAAATCTGTATTTTGTTAGGGCCGTATTTGTGGCAGTCGAAAAATCATGCTGTGAAATGGGCAGATAGTGTAAAATTACTCTGTGTGTATTATAGAGGCAAGATGTAGGCTAACCACACTCACTTTAGCATTTCATGATATAATTATATTTACACTCTATTAAGCTTTCTTCTCTTACTTGCACCTCCTAAAGGTGTGTGTTTTTGCGGTAATGCATTGTTAAATGATCAGTGTGTAATTGTCCCATATAAAACCAATTTAAAAATAGTATAATAAAATGTGCTATTTCACAATATTTATTATCCTTTATTAAACCGCTTTGTTGAACTTAATGCATCTTTACGGGTGGTGTTGAAAGCTGAATCGATTCATTCAGTTCTAATAGTGTCGTACAGGGCATAGCGTTGCGTTATTTAAAGGGGAAGTTCAAGACCACACTGAATCAATATTTATTCTTGTTTCTTTCATGCGACTGGAACAGCTTTTATACGTAGTTTCCAAATTGTATTTGTATATATTTGTTAATAAGGATTACAGTTCCAAAATGGTATGTATGTATGTATTTATTAATAGTGATTCAAATAAATACCAGTAATACCATGTTGCTTTTTAAGATTTAGCTGGGGGGTGCCAATAAGGATTTCGCCTAGGGCGTCAAAATGGCTAGAAACGGCCCTGCCTATACTTCATGTTAAACATAAAATATATAAATAAATAAATATATATTATATATATATATATATATATATATATATATATATATATATATATATATATATATATATATATATATATATATATATATATATATATATATATATATATATATATATATATATATACAGCCTACTGATACAGCAAAGACAACGTCGGCACTCGGCAGTTTTGACGGCCAAATAGGCTACAACATATTTTGTTCTGTATTGCCAGGTGCAATATTTGAAAATTGATATTATAATTTTTTAAGAATTACAATTATATCTGCATTTATGTCAACCTAGAGACTTTCAAACGTCAAAATGTCATTTATTAATATGCATTCGTGTCAAAATGACATATACAAATATTTTCGTATTCTATTTTGGTTTGATACAAAGTAAAAATCCTCTGGCAATTCCACAAAGTCAGCCATGCAACAGTCACGTCCGCTACTATCTTCCTAGTCACGTTGGTTTTGTTGACAGACGTAACAGCGGGGCTTCTCCGGTCCTGCGAGCAAATCACTCCGCCCTCCGCAGAAGTAGAGCAGTGCTGCGCCTTCTGAGAATATAGTCCCCAGTGTGTATACATTTATAATATGGCTGTGTCTCATGTAACCTTGTTATTTGTACACGCTGTGACTATACACATCACAACATAAATAGGAAAATGTTGGCGTTATTTTGTCACTTATTGAGCAGTAGGCTAGCTGGAGCAATATACCGCCAGTCTTTGTGCTAAGCTAGGCTAACGGTGGGTGTGTCAGACAGAGTTATGGGATGCACGGAGATGAGAATGGTATGTATGGACTTATCTAACTCTGGGGGATACAGTGAATAAGCTAAAGTACCAAAAAAAGTGGAGTGTTCCTTTAATCAATGAGTGCATTCACACTGGGAGCAGGAGCAGCACGTGAGCATCAAGCAGGAGCGACGCGTGAGCAGCAGTGAAGCGGGGCTTTCAGCGGTGATACAGATCCAGTTTTGCGCCACGACTGAAGCGTGGTGTTGTGATGCTTCCCCTCATGTGTAAGTTGATGGGCGTTCCTCAAGTTTAACGTTATGGGTGTGCGTTTGAGCCAGCGGGGAATGAAAAACAAAGGACCGGCGAGAGACTTCCCTCCGTCTCCATGTGCTCTACTTCTATTGGGTAGTCGCGTCACGTTCAACGGATTAATTTGCATAAAATTGAGTTTTGGCCTGCTTTTTGACCCGCGGCATTTGCCGCCTTCCCGGAATGGTTTGCGGGCACGTTAAAGTCGCATGACATCACCCATAGGAATAAAGTGGAGTGCGGCGCGACAGAAGTGTAGCGGGGGTTTCAACGCTGATACAGATCCAGTTTTGCGCCACGACTGAAGCGTGGTGTTGTGATGCTTCCCCTCATGTGTATGTTGATGGGCGTTCCTCAAGTTTACCGTTATGGGTCTGCGTTTGAGCCAGCAGGGAATGAAAAACAAAGGACCGGCGAGAGACTTCCCTCCGTCTCCATGTGCTCTACTTCTATTGGGTAGTCGGGTCACGTTCAACGGATTAATTTGCATAAAATTGAGTTTCGGCCAGCTTTTTGACCCGCGGCATTTGCCGCCTTCCCGGAATGGTTTGCGGGCGCGTTAAAGTCGCATGACATCACCCATAGGAATAAAGTGGAGTGCGGCACGACAGAAGTGTAGCACGGACAAGGATCAGCACCTTGAGCCTATTTTTGCTGCGCTGCTGATGCTCAATTAAAGTGAAAGCACACTTTTAATAGACAAAAAATATGATTTCACACAAAAGGTGCTTAAAATGCACACAAGAAGCACGTGTAGTGTGTTTTAACAAGAACTGAAGTGTGTCAGAAAATAAAATGAAAAATAAAAAGATATTTGTAGAAGATTTACCCATTTAAACCGTTTTAATTAATTAGCTTGGGTGAAAGCAGGGCCATTTCTAGCCATTTTGGCGAAATCCTTATTGGCACCCCCCAGCCAAATCTTAAAAAGCAACATGGTATTACTGGTATTAATTTTAATCCTTAATAATAAATACATACATACATACCATTTTGGAACTGTAATCCTTATTAACAAATATATACAAATACAATTTGGAAACTACGTATAAAAGCTGTTCCAGTCACATGAAAGTAACAAGAATAAATATTGATTCAGTGTGGTCTTGAACTTCCCCTTTAAATAACGCCTTTAAATAAATAGTTTATTAGGCAACAGATACATTTGTTCAGGTTTAATAGTTGTTTCAATGCTCTGGATTCACAGAATGATAGCTAAAAAAGAAAAGTTTAAGTCTCTCAAGATACAAATGCCCACACGGGAGTAACTGAAGTGAATGTAGACTCATGTCAAATTATTACGTTTAATTCTGTATCCTACTTTACTGTGAATGTCAATGTGTGTAACGTTAATCATTCATGTTTGTAATCAAGACAAACGCACAGAATGAAAAAAACGTTGCAAGCAATAAAGTGTTGAACAATAACATTTGTACTAACGTTAGTTCGGCGCTGAAACCTGATTACCTTTTCTCAATAATTGTTTTCTCAGTAATCCTAAAACGTGTGGAAAATGGAGATTTGAGAAGTGTTGACAAAATTTTTCAGTTTCAAGCGCGGCGTGCATGCGGACGAATCTTATGAATATTCATGTAGGCTCCGCCCATGAAACCGAAAATCTCGTAACACCGGCGAAAGACTTCCCTCCGTCTCTTCTTCTACTTCTACTCCTACTTCTACTTCTCTCTACTTCTATTGGATAGTCGCGTCACGTTCAACGGATTCATATGCATAAAGTTGAGCTTCGGCCAGCTTTTTTGACGCGTGGCATTTGTTCAAATGCAGCGCCGCCTTCCCGGAATGCTTTGCGGGCGCGTTAAAGTTGCTAGACGTCACCCATAGGAATAAAGTGGAGTGCGGCGCGACAGAAGTTTTGCACGGACAAGTGGATCAGCACCTTTACCCCTTATTTACACTGCACGCATCAGCGGCGCATTACTGCTGTGTATGGAACACCAAAAGGGTCAAAATACGCCAGTAACCAAACGCCTGGTTTATAGAAAACGCTGTTATTTGCAGCGTATTTGCCGAAAAGACGGCGCAAAATACGGCGTTCTGTAGTACAAGCGGCGTAAATGATGGCGTGAGTTTTGATCCGATCCAAAACGCTGTTTATTCCGTCGTTTGGCGTTCCATATTACGCCGTCATTTACGGCGCTTCAGTCTGTCAAAGACGGCGTAAAAAGCAACGTTTTCTATAATATTCAAACCAGCCCCTCCTTACACAGCCCAGCCCCGTTAAAAGGCGGTAAGACCTGTGTAGTAGAATGTCGATCCACTTCAAGAGTCCTGTCTTTTAACGCTATTGCGACTGATATTTGGACTTTCATCGTGTGATATTTGTATTTTTTCATTGGGCATATGTGTATGTGTCTTTTCCTTAATCATATGCAAAAGTACAACTATTTTATAATCTTTTGTGTACGTTATTGTTTGTGAAAACCACAGAGCCACAGAGGTTTGTTCACGAGGCAGTGACAGGAGTTCAAGTCCGAGGTCTGAACATATTACACTCTTTCTCTCCTTTTCGGTTGTTTTGTATTATTATTAGTTTTTTTTTTTTTTTTACATATTTGCAACTGTATGTTGCTGACAACTGGTAACTGACAGGAAATGTATCCATAATGCTTTTTAACAGGCGACTGGGCGTATGCTTTAATAGCCTACACGTAACAGCTAAACCTTTATCGTATTGTTGTGTATAATGGCTTTGGTCGGGTTTATTGTTGATTAAAAAAATATTTCCCACACAAACGAGTTTGTTTCGCCTACTTGCAAACCTTGAGCATCTACCTATAGTTCCCTTTCGAGGGAACTCTCACTGCGTCGGAACGACACTTTGGGGATACTCCCTAAGCACTAGCGAATCTGAAGTCCGTATAGAAACTAAACCAATCTGATTGGCGTGCGTGATGACGTCACTGTGACGGCATACCCGGAAGTATAAAAGGGAAGCCGGCGCATTGAAACAGCAGTTATTGCTCTTCAGCATAGCGCTCTGTGTGACAAGTCTGTCTATTTATTGTTGTCTGTCCAAAGTGAGACTGTGTGTGATAGAAAGAGAAAAAACAAGAATGAGTTTGAATGTGAGAGAGTACAAGCAGTGTGTGCATCCGTGCCCCCGTTATATTTCTGGCTCGGATGCACACCTGCTTTGTGTGCATTGTTTGGGTGTGGAGCATGCTCGGGCGGCTCTCGTGGGAGCCGCCTGTCAATACTGTGAGCTGCTCCCGCTCAGACTGCTCCGCTCTCGGCTGGCCGTTTTTGATGAGGGCGGCCAGCCTCGTGAGCCTCATGGTTCTGGACCCGCGGTCGCTGAGGTGGCACGGCGTCGCAGATCATGGGGTTCACAACGGGACTTGTCAGAAGGTTTTGGGACTGCTGCAGCACTTTCTCAATCCTCTTCTGACAGTTCCGATGATCTTCCTCCCCATGTGGAAGCCCGCATTGCGGCTTCTTCCCCCGGGTTGGAGGATCCGATGCTCATTCTCTCTGGTTCCGAGGAGCCGGATGAGGGTGGCATCGCGGCGGGTGGAGAAGCAGGAAGTGTGTCATCGCTTCATCCACCCGCCCAAGAGGAGCTGGTAGAGGTGTTGACCCGTGCGGTGGCCAAGTTGAACATCAATTGGCCACATGAAGTGCCGGAAGTCCAGCCACCCAGTAGGCTGAACGACCGGTTCCTTTCTCGCCGGGTCCTAACACCTCGCCGGGGCTTACCGTTCTTTCCAGATCTACACACCGAGGTGTGTAGATCTTGGAAGAAACCCTTCTCCTCGCGTGTTTCACCGAGGTGTGTAGATCTTGGAAGCAACCCTTCTCCTCGCGTGTTTCCAATCCCCTAGTGTTGGATTATTCTAACGTACTGGGGGCACGCGAGGCAGGGTATGGGACGATGCCTCGGGTGGAAGAGGCTCTCGCGAGTTATCTTTCGCCCGACTCTGCGTCGTCCCTCAAAGTCCCGGTGCTGCCCACCAAGCCCTGTCGGGATACCTCATCCTTGGTGGGCAAGGCATATATGGCGGCTGGCCGGGCTGGTAGTTCCCTGCACACTCTATCCATCTTGCAGGCCTACCAGGCTGACCTCCTCAAGGAGCTCGATGAGGGTCCCTCTCCGGAGGATGTGTTAGAGCTGAGGAAAGCTGCGGATTTGTCTCTCCGCATCATGACTGTGGAGAGGCATTTATGGCTGAACTTGTCGGGGATGAAGGAGAAGGACAAGTCCTTTCTCCTAGACTCCCCGATTTCGCCTTCGGGTCTATTGAGGCCGTCGTTGCCAAATACCAGGAGGCGAAAAGTCAGTCAGAGGCCTTCCGTCAGTTCGTCCCTCGCCGCTCAGAGCCAGGGAGGGCGGCACCTAGGGGGCAGCCTCAGCCGTCCACCAGGTCCTCGCACCGATAGCTGCAGAGGGAGAGCGTCGCCTCTAGAGCCCCTCCTCCGGGAGCTTGGCAACAGAGACGGCGCTCTCTTCAGCAGACTCACCAGCAGCCTTCCGCTCCTAGAGGCGATCTAAGGAGCGTACTCCAGGCGCGGAAGGCTGCTGGGAAGAAGCCCTAGCTGCGGCAGGGCTTCTAAGGGCGGTCCCCCCAGCAGAGGGGCAACCGAGGTTGCTTCTTCTGTGGCGCCCTGGGGAAATCGATTTGGAATCCCTCCGTCTATGACGCTTCGGGCCACATCGATTTCCCGCGAACGCATGCTGCTCCAGCCGCCTCTGGAAAGACCTGCGGCTGGGCAGCTAACGCGTCCGCACACAGAGAATCGTTCCAAACTACTTCCTGCCGGTCATCCGCTTCAGGGGGTTGGGGACGAGGCTCGTGTAACACCCGACACCAGCCTTGAGAGGCTGGTTCCCTTAGTAGATTATCTTGGCGCATGGAAATGCCTTCCGAATATTTCTACATGGGTCCTGCGTACTGTAGAGAAGGGTTACAGACTGCAGTTCGGTCAACTTCCTCCAAGGTTTATGGGGTTGAACTGGACAGCAGTGGTACCAGAGCAGGTTCGGGTAATGGAACTAGAAGTAAAATCCTTGCTGGCGAAGGAAGCCATAGAGTGCGTTCCTCCGCCGGAGAGGGAGTCCGGGTTCTACAGCCGGTACTTTATAGTTCCCAAGAAGGATGGAGGGTTGCGTCTGATTATAGACCTGAGGCATTTGAATCGGTTTCTGAGGAGGTTCAGATTCAAGATGCTCATGGTTCCCATCATCATGAGTCAGATCCAGTCTGAGGACTGGTACGTCACGATAGACCTAAAGGACGCATACTTCCATATCTCCATCCTTCCATGTCAAAGGAAGTTCTTGAGGTTCGCTTTCGGGGGCGAGGCGTAACAATATCGAGTGCTTCCCTTCGATCTAGCTCTTTCCCCACGCACATTCACAAAGTGCATGGATGCAGCTCTGGCTCCAGGGCATCCGTGTGCTGAATTATATTGACGACTGGCTCATATCAAATCAAATCAAATCAAATCACTTTATTGTCATATTGGCCCAGTCGTACGATATGGCAGTTCGGCATCGAGATGTCGTTCTGGCCCATATAAAGTGCTTGGGGCTGAGACTCAACACAACAAAGAGTGTGTTGACGCCGTCCCAGAGGACTACGTTCCTAAGGATCGTATGGGACTCGACGACGATGCAGGCACAATTGTCTCCCGCGCGAGTCGAGACCATACTGGCGATGGTCTCAGGAATAAGACTAGGCCACAGCATCACCGTGAAGCACTTTCAGAGAGTGCTGGGGCACATGGCAGCAGCATCCAACGTGATACCTTTTGGCCTGCTGCACATGAAACCCCTACAGTGGTGGCTGAAAACCAAGGGGTTTTCCCCCAGAGGGAATCCTTTCCGTATGATCAGGGTAACGCGCAGATGCCTTCGTAAGAAACCTTGGTTTCTGTCCCAGGGGCCAGTGGTGGGAGCGTCCTGTTGCCGGAAATCTGTTTCTACAGACACCTCCCTCACTGGTTGGGGCGCGGACATGGACGGCCGCTTTGCGAGGGGCCCGTGGGAGGGCCGTCATTCTTCCTGGCACATAAATTGCCTAGAGATGATGGCAGTCTTCAAAGCTCTCAGGAGCTTTTTCCCGGACCTCCGCAGCCAACATGTCCTGGTACGGACAGACAATACGTCTGTTGTAGCGTACCTCAATCATCAGGGGGGTTTGAGGTCGCGCCCTCTATGCAGACTGGCGCATCAAATTCTCCTGTGGTCCCAAGGGAAACTGTTGTCCATTAGGGCAATGTATGTCCCGGGGGTCCAAAATCAGGGAGCAGACATCCTGTCGAGGCAGGGGCTGAGGCCCGGGGAGTGGTGACTCCACCCGGAGGTGGTGGAGGCCATGTGTGAGAGGTTCGGCCCAGTGGAAGTGGACCTGTTTGCGTCTCGCGAGACATCCCACTGCCCATTGTGGTGTTCCCTCACGCATCCAGCCCCGCTGGGGTTGGATGCCATGGTTCAGACATGGCCGAGGCTGCGTCTGTACGTATTTCCCCCGATTGCTTTGCTCCCGGGAGTCCTGGAGATGGTCCGCCCACAGGGGGTCAGCCTACTTCTGGTAACACCCCGTTGGCCGACGCGAGTTTGGTTCCATGGCAGATTCCTCTGAGGAGGGATCTCCTATCTAAGGCGGGGGGCACAATATTTCACCCCCGGCCGGAGGTTTGGAACCTTTGGGTCTGGCCCCTGAGGGGGTCAGGTACCTAGAGGCTGGCCTGTCGGCAGAGGTGATAGAGACCTTACTCAGTTCCAGGGCTCCGTCTTCAAGGAGACTGTACAGCCCCAAGTGGTGAGCCACTCGGTGCAGGGAGCGTGAGGTGGACCCAGTTAACTGGCCGGTGGCTTCAGTGCTGGAGTTCCTCCAAGATCGCTTCTCTGCGGGTCTAACCCCGTCCACACTCAAGGTGTCCGTGGCTGCCATGGGGCTTTCCACACTCCTTTGGGTGATGGTCTTGGGTAGGCACCAGCTGGTTGTACAGTTCCTCCGTGGGGCTCGGAGGATGAGGCCTGTGGCTCGTTTCAGACTCCCAACCTGGGATCTGGCAGTGGTTCTCGAAGGGTTGGCTGAGGCCCCCCTTGGCTCCTTCTATGTTTTCAGAGCACCCCTGTTTCACAGGTAACATTCTGTCTTCAGAACCCCCCCTTGTTTTCACTTCTTTTGGATTAGCCCAACCCACTGGTGAAGAGAAGTCTCTCGCTGGTCCTTTGTTTTTCATTCCCCGCTGGCTCAAACGCACGCCCATAGCGGTAAACTTGAGGAACGCCCATCAACATACACATGAGGGGAAGCGTCACAACACCACACTTCAGTCGTGCTGCAAAAGTGGATCTGTACTGTCGGTTTTGCCACGTTCATTTCATCAGGTGGCACTAATGATGCTACCTAAGCATCATTAGTGCTTAGGTAGCACTAATTGCTAATGGGGCTGTTTTCAGAGCACCCCTGTTTCACAGGTAACAGTCTGTCTTCAGAACACCCCCTTGTTTACACTTCTTTTGGATTAGCCCAACCCACTTGAGAAGAGAGACAGATTGAAGAAGGCTAGTTTGCTGTATATTATTTATTTAATTGGGAGAGCGTTTTTTCTGCTCTTGATCTGGCTTGTTTAATAAATATTCCTTTTTTATTAAAGTGGACATGCCTTTTGTGTTTAAGAGTAAAAGCTTTAAGTTAATAATAGTCTATTCGTGTCTCGAGCTGCACAGAGCGGCTGAAATTATAGTGTCTGTCAGTTAGTATAATACATATGACAGAAACAATTGTCTAAATTATGTTGCATATTCCTCAAAAGTTGTAGTTGACAACATAGTACTATATTTTCGGAAATCATAGGCTATGATGGTGCACGTGATGCAACGCTGTCAGAGCCGAAAGACTCGTGTGTCAGACTCATTTCAGTGCAAAATAATCAGGTCAAAAGCGATTTAATATACTGCAAATAGCCTACTAGTTTTTTTTATGTTTATTTATAATTTATTTAGGCAGACAACAAGGCTACCAAGTATTGCGCACTGTGTGCAGCTAATTAATTTAACGTTTTTTTTTCCTAACGTAATTTTTAGTCGATTTTTAGTCTAAAATTTCAGGACTTCAGTCGACCAAGATTTTATTTGGTTGATTACAGCCCTACTGCATTCCTACTTCAACTACATCGTTTTGAGACGCGTTTTAATAATCCTGGAATAATTCTCCATGAAAAGCTGTTCATTTCTGAAAGCAACGGATTCCACCACTGTGTGTAAGTAGGCTAAGTTTACCCTGAAAGCATCTGTGAATATTAAACGCAAAAAACTGTGTGAGGATGCACTGAAGCTTTCTTTGTTTAAATTAGCTCAAAATTACTGTCAGATGTAAGTAATTACCTTGACAAACTATACATCATTTAAAAGATCTAAGCTTCCATTTTTGACCTCTGTTTTATTCTCAAAGTCATATAGTGACCGTAATTTGTTAATATGTGTCAGGAGTTATGAATATGAAAACCGCGTTGGTACCTTAGATTGTAATATGAGCGTCAGCTGATGTCATTCATAAAAACACTCCTCTATTCTCGTCATGAAGACTCGTGACAAAACAACATCCCTCAGGGCTTTTAGTTCAAAAGTGTGCAGATGAGGAGAAATATTGATAGATTCTCATATGTCTGTGCCAAATTTCTCTACAGAGAAGTGTTATTTATTCAATCGCAGATGTAATCATTATGAGCGCTGGATACTCTGATGTGCTGTGTTTTCAGTTCATACAGGCAGCCGGAGGGCGCTCCGTGCACATGTAGTCCATATACGGTAGACGAAGAAGATACCATGTGACATTGACATAAACAGCTTCCAGAAATCGCTATAACATGCAGATAGACACGTTTGAAGATAATAAACACACAATCGCGACAATATATGGCTTATCTGTGTTATTTATACCATATTGGGTGTTTTCATAATAGATTATATTTATAATGCAATGCTATTCAAGCTTTTATAATTATGCAGAATATTGTAAAATGATATTTTCTGTCTGATTTTTTTATTCAAAGCCAAATGAGATCACATAAGGTTATTTAAACCTTTTGACTTGTGATATAAAGTAAGTTTAAAGTAAAAACATGGTTTTAATCTCATTAATTGTTGTGTTTTAATAAATTGGTGTAACAAATCATAAATTGTTGTGGCAGATAATATGGATTGTTTTAAGCAAAAACTCACTTCATTTTGATTTTCCCCCCAGAAATTTTTACTTATCTAATAAATTAATCTTGATTTAAGAATTTTAAATATTTGGACTGGAAACAATAAAAAATACCAAATAAGAAGAGCATTTTTTGCAGTGTAGTCAAATCTTTTGATCATTTAAAAAATATTAGGCCTTTGTTGACTACATTCCAAATAAAATAAACTACAAAAAATATATATTTCCTTTGCTCCGTTGCTCTCTGTCACATAGGCCTACCTGAAGCTCATTATGCAGGCTATTGTGTTCTTTTGTACTCTCAGGTGATGTCCAGCATTATTCATTAGCTATCACGCCTCCTCGCATATTGGCTTTGTGAAGAAAAACTTCACAACAAATTGTAAATTAATATATTGTTTTATGTGAATGAGTAGGCTCAATGATTCTCACATCAGTTTAAAGAAAAAACTCTATGCAAATATACACTGGAGTCAAAAGTCTTGTGAACACATACTATTGTGTGTTTTGAGGCCTTCATTTTAAAACTTTTTTTTGTTTGTTTTTTTCAAAAACCGTGCATAAACATTTTTCTCTCAAAATAACAAGCATGTACATACATGTTGCTCACATATTATATTAGCCCAGTTTGTGCTGAATACAGTGTAATTACCCTTTTGCCATTAATTTATAAGCAACTGAAAAAAACACAAATTTCAGCGCATGTCAAAACTTCTAAAGGGTCCCAAAAGAGCACCGACTCCAGAGGGTTAACCAGAGACTCAGAACTTTGTGAACTGTTTGTCTCTCTCAAGGAGAAACCCAGAACTGGTTGCTCTGTCACAGTCTCATCCTCATGGGGAGACTCAGAACAAGGTGTGTCTGTTGAAAGGGTACCTTTTCCGAATAAGAGGAGATTGCAATTTGGCGCTTCTCCATTCCAGTGTTGCGATTGGCTGCTGGCATCAGAGGGGGCCCACAGTGTGGCTCACCCTTCTTTCCCCTGTAGAACTCATTTGCATACTGTACACAGTTAGAAGTCTTTAAAGTGTCTTTAAAGTTTACAAATGTATTTATCACTTTCCAAACCATCACCATAATACCCTTGGCAATATTCTAAACAAATACACACCAAACACGATGGAAAAAGATTGAAATGTCATGCATTCATTAATTTGTTCATTAACAGCTGAATCTGTGTAAGATTTTGCATTACAAATAGCTGTCACTGAGAACACTTATTTCTCTGAATAAGTATGAAATCAATGTGTGTAGTTTACATCAGTCTTAAGGTTTCCAAACATAGTTATGAATGGATTTGGATGGGTCATTGTGGTCTTTCTTTCACCCACTACTGCTAAGGTCCTGTGGAATTTATATTGCAGTCATAGACCAGGACATTAGGGATTAGTCTCTATATGGGTGAAGGGCAGAAACTGCATGTGGACCAATGAGATGTTGTGTCCTTCCTGGGCTTGGTACTAGAGCTGGTCTTTTTGGCCTCTAAGAGGTGTCTGGCTGTTGTCCTAGCATCTTTATCTGATGGTGTTGGACAGTTTGTTTGTGTCCGTCCACCAAGATCCAATCAAAACGTAGCAAACCTTTGTCTACTGTTGCGGGCAGAGAGGGGCCCGGCCATACACTGGGCCCTGGAATGTGCTGTCCTCTACATCCCCCGTGGGTGGGCCAAAAAGTTAAATTATTACATATTCATTTATTTGTTTTGTGAATTACCTTATGTGAGTTTTTTATTATTTTGAGGTTATCTTGATTTTGTCAAGTTCTTTTAATTTTGCTGTATCAGGATTTGTTAGATTGATTTAATTTCCTGTAAAGTTTAAGCTGTGAGTCGATCGTGTGAGTAGAAAATCATCTTCATTTTATTGTTGTGAAGTGACTGTTTAAGTGTTAGCGTGATTTTTATTCTGTGTTTAGTGTGTAACATATTTCTGCTTGTTTCAGGAGCCGAGTGCCCAAAGGGTCCTGCACACTGTGTGCTTTTTCTAAATCCTCTGCGAATTTTGCTTGTCAGACTGTACGAACATGATCCCCGATGTAATACATGTCACACTGTAGGATCTCAGTTGTCATTATGTCAGACTGTACGACAGTCAGACGCGAAAAACGGACGCAAGCAAGAGACTCGTACGGACTGAGTTTTACGTCATCAATCCGTGACACGCTCGGTAACAGTGAGCCGATTTCACAGACACAATGGTAGCGTTCAGCAAACAACAAAAACAAGCGGTGGCATTTTTCATTCACCTGGCTCTTTTCGACATGTTCCCTGTTGTGATTTGATGTTGTCGCATGAAATGCATCATCAGGTTCTGCGCTCCTATTGGTTCTTGATTTGATGGTCGTCCTAGTAGAAGTCACACTGCAGGATTGCGCCTCAAATCTTCTGACACTGCCAGAATTTTGGCTGAGGTAAAATCTGATCGCAACGGTCATTAATCGGTTGTCGGTGCACATGTCAAACTAAGGATCAAAAACTTCAGATTTAAGCCTAGGATCAGAGAAATCTTTTAGGATTTAAGAATTTGTCTCAGATGGCCAAAATCGCACAGTGTGCACCCGGCTTAAGGCAGGGGTGGATTTCTAGTGGCGGTCTTTCCTTCACAAGTGCTGCTGTGACTTGTGCTGTGTGTGTGTACATGTGAGCGTGGTTGTGCACAGGTTCATAGGAATGGTGGTGTGCTGTGGAGGCCTTATTGTGCCCTTTATTCCCTGCTGTCATGCCTTGGCTCCTTCATGTTGAAATTCAGATGTCCAGGTCTACCCCAGTTGATTGTGACGTGTTGAATGGTGTAATTAAATTGTGTTTCTTTCTTTTCATTTTGATAAATGAGTTTATACTCTTATTCTGTGCATTTGCAAAGTTTTTATCTTTTTTTTTTATACAATTCAAGTTTTTATTGTTTTTATCCGGTACATTAGATTAGATTAGATTCAACTTTATTGTCATTACACAAGTACAAGTACAAGGCAACGAAATGCAGTTTAGGTCTAACCAGAAGTGCAATAGCAGCAAGTGCAGGATATATACAATGGTTGCGTAAGTGCAGGGCATAAAAATGTACTGAATATATATAAATATGTATAAGTAGAGAGATGGTTATTACTATAAACAGAACTGAATTTACAGATGAATATATACAGTGAATAAATATAAATATACAGATGGCTATTACTATAAACAGAATGTAAACAGAATGTACAGGTGAATATGTACTATGAATAAATATACAGATGGCTATTACTTTGAACAGAATTTTACCGATAGAGGTATACAATAATATGTTAGGCTAATATGAGGAATATAGCAGTAGATTAAGGTAGTGCAATAAATTATGGACAGAGCTATCCGAAAGAAAGTGTAAAAGTGCAGTGGAAAGTGGTTGCATATTGCAGTTAGAAGTACGGTGCAAAATGTAAATGTAAACATTGTTACTGTAAATACAGTCGGCTGTGCAAATGAGCATATTCCAGTTAAGATATGGTGGTGCAAAATGCATAAGTAAACAGTTGTTATTGTAATCAACAGTCGGTAGTGCAAATAACAAAGTGAATGTAGGTGTGAGGTAGGAGAGTTTGCAGTTTATGAGGGAAGTGGATCAACGGTGGTTTGAGTTCAGCAAAGAGACAGCTCTGGGGAAAAAACTGTTCTTTAGTCTGCTGGTCCTGGTCCGGAGGATCCTGAAACGCCTGCCGGAGGGCAGGAGAGAAAACAGTCTGTGGGCTGGGTGAGAGGAGTCCTTGAGGATGCTGCGAGCTCGATGCAGACAGCGTTTCATCTGGATGTGCTCGATGGCAGGTAGCGGAGTCCCTGTGATGCGCTGGGCAGTTTTCACCACCCGCTGCAGTGCCTTGCGCTCCGCAACAGAGCAGATCCCATACCATACTGCCACACAGTTGGTCAGGATGCTTTCTATTGCGCAGCGGTAGAAGTTCACCAGGATAGCCGAGGAGAGCTGATTCTTCCTCAGTGTCCTCAGGAAGAAGAGGCGCTGGTGAGCCTTCTTGACCAGGCTGGAGGTGTTGGTCGTCCACGACATGTCCGCCGAGATGTGGATCCCCAGGAACTTGAAACTGGAGACACGCTCAACAGCCATTCCATTTATGTGGATGGTGTCGTGTGTGCCTCTTGACTCCTTCCTGAAGTCCACGATGAGCTCCTTCGTTTTGGTGGTGTTGAGGAGCAGGTTATTATCAGTGCACCATGTGGCCAGGTGCTGGATCTCCTCCCTGTAGGCAGTCTCATCGTTGTTGCTGATGAGACCAATCACCGTAGTGTCGTCCGCAAACTTGACGTTGGAATTAGTTCCATACACAGGCTTGCAGTCGGAGGTGAAGAGGGAGTAGAGAAACGGACTTAGCACACAGCCCTGTGGTACACCAGTGTTGAGTGTGATGGACGTGGAACAGGTGGATCCTGATCGAACATTCTGTGGTCTGTCAGTTAGGAAGTCCAAAATCCAGTTACACATTGAAGTGTTGATGCCCAGGTCTCCAAGTTTGGCAATTAACTTGGATGGGATGACAGTGTTGAATGCTGAGCTGAAGTCAACAAACAGCATGCGTGCATAGGTGTTTTTACTGTCCAGATGGGTGAGCACAGAGTGCAGTGCCATGGAAACTGCATCCTCTGTGCTCCTATTACTGCGGTAGGCAAACTGGTGTGAGTCCAATGTGGATGGTATAGAGTCTTTTAGGTGTTCCAGGACCAGCCGCTCAAAGCACTTCATAACGATGGGTGTGAGTGCTACAGGGCGGTAGTCATTAGGGCACCTCGGGCTGGAGTGTTTCGGCACTGGCACAATGGAAGTGCGTTTAAAGCATGATGGTACAGCTGCTTGGGCAAGAGACAGGTTGAAAATGTCTGTAAAAACCCCAGCGAGCTGCTCCGCACATGCCCTGAGAACACGACCAGGGATGTTGTCTGGTCCAGCAGCCTTGTGCGCGCTGATCCGGCTCAGTGCCTGTAAAGAAAGAGTAAAGAAAGAGAAAGAGAGAAAGAAAGGGAAAGAGAGAATAAAGAAAGAGTTTTCTCAATAGTAACCCAATCTAATTGAGTTTTATTGTTCCAATGTTTAGCCAATTTGGCCATTTCAAAAGATATCTGTTAGAGCCTAGGGTCTGGTAGTCCATTATCCCGAGAGTCACATAATTTGTTAAGCTTTATCCTGGGCCTTTTCCCATTCCATAGGAAATGTTTTACCATTATATCGTATTGATTGAAAATCAGCTGTGGTGTTGTAAGTGGTAGCATCATAAGCACGTAATTAAGCTGAGGCGAGACCACCATCTTAATTATATTCACCTTTCCCCATAAAGTTAACTGAATTTTTCCCAATTTGTCCAGGATATTTTTTTTTATTTGTAAAAGTGGTGTAAAATTTTACATAGGAATCTCTTCTAACTCCCTGCTTATCTTGATACCCAAATATTGTATCCCTCTTGGGATCCATCTAAAGCCAAATTTAGTTACCATATTTGCATTACATATTCCAGATATAGGCATAGCTTCAGACTTTGTCCAGTTAATCTTATATCCAGACACTTTAGAATAGAATTTAACTGTTTCCATTAGATGAGGTAAGGACTTATCTGGATCTTTTATCAAGGCCAAAATGTCATCGGCACTTTGTCCCCTCCCTGTACACCTAGAATGTTTATATTAGCCCTGATAGCGACGGCCAATGGTTCCAGTGTGATGTTGAACAATAATGGCGACAGCGGGCATCCCTGCCGTGTCCCCCTGGTAAGGTCAAAAAAGGTGGAAACTTTACCGTTGGTAATCACGTATGCCTTAGGTGTTTTGTATAATGTTTGGAACCACTTAGTGAAAACCCAAATTTGACAACGTTGTGAATACAAAATCCCAATTAACCCGATTGAATGCCTTTTCTGCATCGAGTGAGAGGGCAACAGTTGGGTCGATTTCTTCTCTGTTTTGCCAAATTAAGTGTAGTAATCTTCTCATGTTGTCCGTTGATGACCTATTCATCATAAATCCAACTTGATCAGGATTTATAATGTTGGATAACACCTTCTCTAACCGTAACGTAAGAATTTTACTTAATATTTTACCATCTACATTAATCAGGCTTATTGGTTGATTATTTGAGGGTTCAGTGGGATCTCTATCTTTTTTAGGAATAACAGATATTAGCGCATCGTTAAAAGAAGGAGGAAGAGATCCCCTAGCATATGCCTCGTTATATACTTCTGTTAAAATGGGTGCAAGTAATTTATATATACCGTTTATAATATTCAACAGGGAGCCCATCTAATCCTGCTGATTTACCGTTCAGCATAGAAGAAACAGCTTTCCTGACTTCAAGTTCTGTTATTGGGCCATCTAACAAATTCACCTCTTCAGGGGACAGTTTAGGCATTTTGAGATTGGAGAGAAAACTTTGCAATTCTTGTTGCTTTGGATTAATATCAGTAGTGTACAATTCCTTATAAAACTGCTGTAGTACATAATTTATTTCCTTTGTTGATTTCCTTTATTAATAGCTGTTATTAAATTGCACGTATTTTTACACTTTTGCTTCAACTGTCTGGATAGCAGTTTACCAATGTTCTTCCCATCCTTGTAAAAAGTAGTTCCCAATCTAAATAAGGCATATTCTACCTTTTTATAATACATTTCCTGGAGTTCAAATTTAATTTCAAATATATTGATACAATTGATTTGAAAAGCACTGGGATAATTCTTTTTCATAATTCTTAATTTTGTTATCTAATTCCTGCATTCTGTCCAAATCCTCCCTTTTGCGTTTAGATGCATAGCCTATTATCTTCCCTCTGACGTATGCCTTAGATGCCTCCCATTCAGTTGATCTTTTATCAGTACTACCAGTATTAATTTTAAAAAAAGACTTCAAGTCTTCTTTTAATGATAAACTAAAGGCCTCATGAGATAGACGCGAAGTGTTTAATCTCCATCTGCCTTTTCTGTCTTTGTCACAGTTAATATCAATGCCCAACTTCACGGCAGCATGATCTGATAAGGCAATAGATTTTATTTTGCAGTGTGTGATATGCTTTGTCATGGTATTCGAGATCAGAAACATATAAATTCTGGAGTGGGATTTATGGCAATGTGAATAAAAGGTGCACTCCCTCTAGTATGGATTCACCAGATGCCAAATATCCACTAACCCATTATCTTCACTCATCATATGAATTGCTGATCTGTCTTTAGGATGTGGTTGGTCAATAAATTTACTTTTGTCTATAAAAGCATCCCAAACACGATTAAAATCTCCAGCCAGGATTATTTGACCATCCATTTCCCCTAAAGTCTTATTTACTTAATAGAAAAAGGGATCCCCTATATTTGGTGCATACATGTTACACAACGCCACTGGAATATTGTTTATCCGGGCCTGTAGACAGACCATTCTCCCCTCATGATCTTCGACCTCACCAGTCGGGACAAAATGTAGTTTCTTGTTAACTAGTATAGCAACCCATTTTGCTTGCTGGAAAAGGAGCTTTAAAGTGTGTTTCCTGGATAAATGCGATATCAACTTTATTATGTTTCAAATAGGTCATAACTTTGCCTCTTTTTATAGGATTCCCACAGCCTTTTATGTTCCAAGACATGCAAGTTATATAATTCCCAACCATAGTGCACTATGTAATATAAAAAAGGATACCAAAGCCACTGTTGTGTATAGACCTATATAGACATTGTAACTTAAGTTCTTAATAGTAAACTTTGTCATGACCGAACCTTTTTTCTTGCCTTGGCCTTAACGTTCTTCCATCGCAACATAACTTGTTTTATGGTCCTCTTTTGGCCATACCCCATGGCATTGACATGATTGGTTATGTCCTTCCAAATGTTGTTTTTTACTTTTATGGTCACTTCTCCACCATTTACAGAGCTGAAACCTCCTACTATCGAGGCAAAATTGGCCCAAACACCCTCCAGCAGTGCACAGGTTTCTGCCACAGTGAAACTGAGCCCTTTTGAGTCCATGGTTCCAACTCTTTGGTGTAGCCAACACTGCTCTTAAAAGCCTTGAGCATGATTGCTTTGGCTTGTGCTCAATTAGGCTTACACCAATCAGCTCATTGCTGGTTAATGGGTGACACCATTTAAATTATGTTTTATTAACAATGTTCGGGAGGAGCACGTTCAGATAATTGACACAAGTGGAGAGCACTCAGCTAATCAACAATAAGAGGTATATATACACAGCAGTCTTACCTCCGTTTGCTGACAGTTTACCAGCACGGTTATTGTGGCCCAAAAAAATCACGATATATCGCAATATATATAGAAACCTTGGAGGAGGAGTTGCAGGAAATTACTGGTCATCCAATGTTTTATATCAGCTATGCATTCCTTTAATCTTGTGAATTGGTAAGTTCCGTCAGGGCGTGAAGAAATATAGAGCTGAGTATCGTCAGCATAACAATGAAAACTAATGCCATGCTTCCTAATGATATCTCCCAGTGGTAGCAAAGTAAAAATTTATTTGATAACTCCCCCCGCGTATTATCTATTATGACCTCTGACCTGTAAAGTTGCCAGAATAATAATCATATGCTGTTTGTTAATTGGCCAGGGGAGAACTGGCACCCCGACTGAGCCTGGTTTCTCCCAAGGTTTATTTTTCTCCATTAGGTCACCTGATGGGGTTTTGGTTTCCTTGCCACTGTTGCCTCTGGCTTGGCGTGCTCAGTTGGGGACACAAAAATGTTCTAAATTTTTCAACTAAATAGCCAAATAAATCTAATTATTAAACCAAATTACCCATATAAACTAAATGACTGATCTAATTAGTGATCTAAAGCCCACACTGTCACTGTATATGATAATTGAAATGAACTGATGACATCATCGTTTTCTCCGGAATGGCTATACGGCTGAATAAAATTCTGTTGCATTTTTTTGCTGTTTAACACCGTAAAGCTGCTTTGAAACAATCTGCATTGTTAAAAGCGCTATATAAATAAAGTTGACTTGACTTGACTCAACTCGAGCCGCTTTAAAATGTCACACAGCTGAATGTGTACAGTTTATCCCGGACTGCAATGATTGAGAAGTCTGTTTGCTTAACAGAGGGATTGACTGGAGAAACTCAATGACTTGACTTTGTTTATTTAGTATTTCTTTTTTACCCAACAATCATAATTGGATACTGATAAACAGGGTAATACTGATAAATCTTCTTTGAAGCTCCCTATGAAATAACAAGAGAGAACATACTGTCAAGTTCAACAGTATGATGAATAAATATTAACAAAAATGTTATTGGCCATGACTAGATTGCAAATACAAGAATAGACATTATGTAAATAGACATTAATTAATAAAAAAAAACTAGATGTGCTGCACTGGTGGAAACAACACGAGGCCATGATACCGCGACCATCAGACTGGTGTTTAGAGTCCCCGTCAGCAACCAATAGCGTTCCTTCAGCGCAGCTGCAAGAGTTATGGCCTTTTTACACCTGTTCACTTCATTCGTTTTCTCTGATCAGATATCTATAATTTTGTGAAGAGATCAGGAGTACTTGTCTTCCGAGATTCCGAGGCGGATTTAAATCAGATCACTCAGAGCCGCCGCTCCGACCGCAGGCATCAGGTGCTGCACATAGGGCACCGAGTGTTGAAGGGGGCACCACAAGAAGATGCAAGAAAAACACACAAACGGCCGCCAGTGAAACTGAAAGTAGCCTAAGTCTCAGATGCTAAAAAAACACAATCATCTTAACTAATGAGACTAAATGCTTTTGCAGTGCTTAGGTCGCTCTTTCTCATATTGCGGCATTTGATCTTGAAGTGAGCTGATGACAAATAAAACACAGCTTGAATATTTAGCTTTCATTGACTTGAACTGAATTTGCATAGCCGGCAGAGGAATTGAAGATCGGATTTATATTCATTTTGCGGAGAGATGTAATAAGTTAAGACACCCTGCATGTTTATTTTATTTTATTTATTCGTTTTGATTGTATGCAAGCTGCATCTGCCTCAGCTTGTCAAAAATGCGTTTTTACTGTGGTGGTGGTGATGGTAAACATTTAAACTAACATTGTGATATGCTTGAACTGTTTTATATCTATGGATTTTATTATAGGCAAGACAAGTCAAGGGTTGATTTGAGAGGATAAATTGATCAAACGTGGTTAACTCACTGTTGGCCGCTGGGTCGTCAGGCTACTTTAAAAAACAAAAACTTTAATTTAACAAACAAAAATTGCTCCAAACATTTTTTTTAATTAACTTTATAAATAAAGAAAACAAAATATAACTACTTTGACATTACAAACAAAGCTGAACTATTTTTATGACTGCAACAGTGTGTAATAGGGAAGGAGAAAAAAACACGGCTCCAGTCGGACTTGGGACTCTGGAGTATTTACGTGTCATGTTATCATAAGAGTCCTATTCATTTTCAATATTGTGGTTATCGCCAATACCGGTATATTTTCACACCCTAAATTAACACGATGTCGATATTTCGTGCTTTGAATATCACGGTTATCGCCAATACCGGTACATTGCGACACTTCTACCTAGAACTATTGGTAATATATAGATTGTAAATTTGTAACACTTTACTTGAAGGGGTGTGCATAAGACTGACATGATACCTTCATAATTATGACATGACACATGTCAATACATCATAACCTGTGATACATCATAACCTGAAGCATCAACCAATACATCATAACCTGAAGGCTAATTTGTTGTTAATGATATAATCCTTAATTAAGTTGTTTATTTACAGATATTTTTTTTGTAATTTTACATAGTTTTTAAACATAATTCAAAATCCTAACCCATACTGTATAAAATGTACAGTTTACAATTTACAGGAGTTTTTTCCTGTAAAATTAGGAGTTTTTTTTTTTTTTACAGTGTAACCGTATTGGTTTTTATTTGTTTTTTTTGCAACGTGTTAAAGTTAAGAATCTCGGAGTGACACTTTCTGTTAATAGTTGCAGAGCTGAAAGATCTGTGTTTCTGCTAAGTGGTGTGCAAGTGAATCCCCCCTCTTTTTTATTCCATATTTTTATTTCAGTTTTTGGTGTTTTTAAAACAAACTTGTTTATATTCCTTTGCAATCATTTTTTGGGGATAGTCTAAAATGTTTGGTTTATTATCCTTTGTTTATTCCAGTAAATTCCTGTTTATTTCATTACATATTCAGATTTTTTGTGAACGTATGTTCAGACAGGGTGTTTATTTTGTACTGTTTTTATAAAAAAATATTTGATTAAGAGACTTTTTTCATGCAGTGGTTTTAAGGCCCTGACACACCATTCTGACGGTTTGACCCAGACCCAGGCAACGTGAGCCAACCCCACAGTCGGCTTTAGTCATTGCTAGTTCGGTTTAGTGTTTCAGGGCCTTAAGAATTTTTTTTTTCTGTACAAAAAGCTTGTTTGCTGTAGCCTACAGTAAACCAGATATAATTCTCAATCCTGAATCCTCCCCTGCTACCCCTCCCTCTGAGAACAGCCAGCACCTTAAGGCCAATTTATACTTCTGCGTCGAGTGTACGCCATAGGCTGTGTGATGCGCGCGTACCCTACGCCATACCCTGACGCGCACCTCTCCAAAAATGTAACAACGCGTCAATTCTATGCGGACCGCAAGCGCTGTGATTGGTCTGCCAGAACCCCTCTGTGGCGAGCAGCGAGGCCGAGGGACCGCGAGGGCGGGACGAGGCGGCGCTCATCAGAGAGGATGAGCGCCAGCTGTGAGCCAGCGATCTCGGCTCTCGCGGAGGAGTGAGGGACTATAAAGGATGAGCGACGACAGTGAGGGACGAGAGAGGACCAGACCTGGATTTTATGTTGTATTTTATTTATGTTTTGTTATGTGTTGCTGCAGTCTACCGTGAGGGGCTGCAGCTTATTATTTTCATTTGTATTTGTTTGTATGTAGGCGGCAGTCGACCGCGAGGGGCTGTCGCCGCCATTTTATTTTATATTAAACTTGTTTACTGTTCGCCGGTTCCCGCCTCCTTCTTCCCGTACAAACAACGTTTACTACACCCTCCCTCAGGTCAATAAATAAATCTGCGATAGGAGTGTGTGTGTGTCCATGAATGGGATGATAGTTTCTTCCTTACGTCTGCTATAACACAATATTTTGTAGTCCAGAGATTCTTTATGTTAGTAAATAAATACATAGATACGCTGAGTATAGTTTATTTATTTTCTCATTAAAACCAAAGATGTTAATCAGTGATTGCATATCAAGAACAGGGACACATTAGGGTACATTTCGTGAATGAAGTCTCCGCAACAGCAATCGATTGCTCGAGCCACCACTACTGAAAACAGTGCCACGAGCTCTGCATGATTTCACAAATGCATTCCAGCGCCAGATCGCCTCTTATCTAACTCTGCTAATCAACTAGAGATGCTTAATTTGTATTAGATACAACAACTCAAGCTGCAAGAAAAGCCGCTATCTCACTGCTGATACTCTGACAATGAATGTACACATTCTACACAACAAGCTGCTTCTTCTTCGGCTGTTGACTTGATTACACCATCATGCCTGAGGACACTGCCTACTAGCATCTGCATGTGTAATTGCACATTGACGTAGACAACAAAGCAGAAGTATAAATGAAAACCAATGCGTTACTTGCGGCGTAGAGGATACTGCGTAGGTCCGACGCAGAAGTATAAATTGGCCTTTAGTGTCATTAACATATGAAAGGTCGTCTTCACACCTAACAGTCATCAGTCCTAGCACACCAGCAGTGTTTCAGCTGTATATGATTCCTATTTGTCCGCATATGTGAGGTTTCTGGGTTTTTCTAGAAATATACTGTTCCGTGTTACTCTGATCAGCTTTTTCCCACATACATCCGGTAAACATCAAATTACACAGTAATTTTTGGTAAAAGAGTTTACCATGCCCGGATATTGCCGGATTTCAGTGTTTTCATGCAGTGTATGAACTTGTGAAATGGTCACAGGTGTATAAAATCAAGCACTTTGGATTGGGTCGCTCTCAGGAGCTCAGTGAACTCAAGCGTGGTACCGTGATAGGTTGCCACCTGTGCAATATGTCCATTCATGAAATTTCCTCACTACTAAATATTCCAAGTTCAACTGATAGTGGTATTATAATAAAGTGGAGGCAATTGGAAACAACAGCAACTCAGCCATGAAGTGGTAGGACATGTAAAAATCACAGAGTGGGGTCAGCACATGTAGAGTCAATAGCTACAGACCTCCAAACTTCGTGTGGCCTTCAGATTATCCCTAGAACAGTGTGTAGAGAGCTTCATGGTGTAGGAATTGTGGGCGCAGACACAGATTAATCTTCCAGAGGATTCGTTCAAACATAATTCCACACAAAACCCAACTCAACACTCCAGACCCCCAAATCTTCCGCCCATCACCAGAAAGACATAGGCGCCGGTCAGTCTGCCTCAGGCTTCACTGTCAAACAACGCCCATGATACTTTCCACCCGGCCGCCACCACGCCACGTGATTGGCTTCCCAAGAAGTCAGTCGAAAGGCACACATCAAAGAACTGGGAAAACCCCTCTCCAGCCAGGACCGAAAAGGGAATTCCCATTCAGACACAAACACAAGTAACCTCCAGATTCTCAACTGAACTGGTGCATTGATATCAAATTTAATAACCCCGCCTAAGAAACGATAGGAGGTTAAATTAATGATCGAGGGTTCCTTCAGGTCATGTGATATAAATGCATATATTGCTAGAAACTTGGGATTTCATCATTTCTCTATCTTAAAACTAATTCTTTCCTCACTTTCTTCCTTTCTGCAACACGTGTGAATGTGTGACTGTGTGTGTTTGTGTTAGATATTAATTGTATGTGTTAGAGTAATCAATAAAGTTTTGTTTGTATTTAAAGATAAGTGTTCTTGTGTTATGTGCTTACGAATTTAACATCTTAAACTGCTGATTTAAGTTATCTGGCTGTTAAATAGTGTTTCACAATTTTTCGGGTATTAATATCCACTGCAGAGTTGATAGTTACGGCCAGTTCAAATGAACGCTGGAATTGCGTCAAATGAACTTTTTAGGAATAGTTTGGAGACGGCCCCCTCCTGTTTCAACATGACTGCACACCAGTGCACAAAGCAAGGTCCATAAAGACATGGATGAGCAAGTTTGGTGTGGAGGAACTTGACTGGCCTGCACAGAGTCCTGACCTCAACCCGATAGAACACCTTAGGGATGAATTAGAGCGGAGACTGAGAGCCAGGTCTTCTCGTCCAACATCAGTGCCTGACCTCACAAATGCGCTTCCAGAAGAATGGTTAAAAAATACCATAAACACACTCCTAAACCTTGTGGAAAGCCTTCCCAGAAGAGCTGAAGCTGTTATAGCTGCGAAGGGTGGGTCGACTCCATATTAATCCTTACGGATTAAGAATGGGATGTCATTAAAGCTGCACTATGTAACTTTTCTGTCCACTAGAGGTTGCGTATTCAAAACAAAGGTGTAGATTGATGACGCCACGTTTGAGCGCAGAATCTTGGGACATGTGGTCTTCACCTCATAGCCGATGGAAAAGAATTGGGATAGGACTTGGGCAGAAATCATGTTCATGGATGCGATTATTAACATTACTGTAGTATGAAGCAGAGCAGAAACGAGTGTTGTGGGAGCTGAGCAAGGGTGTTGAAGCGATTGCGCCACGCGCCACTTTTCCGGTCATGAGTATGAGGTAACACAGCTCGGTTTATCATATTAGATACACCTGAGTTTATTGAAAATGATGTTATGACGTTACTCTGTGCATTTGCTCGGCAGCTGCTATGCACACTGCAGTGAGAGTAAAGCGTTTCTGCAAAATAAAACCGGAAACCGAGGGTAACACAGATATGACGCAATTGACAGGCAACTTCCTCACACGTCCCGGTTCCTTAAAATAGCAATTTTCTCACGATTTACAAATAGTTGGAAACATTTGGGATATTGTAAGTACTCAACTGAACAAAATGTATAACACTGGCCTAGTGGTTTTTGGATATTTTACTGAAAAATGTTTACATAGTGCACCTTTAAAGTTCATGTGCATGTAAAGGCAGGCGTTCTAAATGGCGTTCTTATGATATATTCTTATAGCCTTGTCCTTTGATTCATATATTTAACTGTCTTTGTATTTTTTATTGTCTGTCCCCCTTCAGGGTGGAAGTTTCTCTTGTGAGATGAGAACAGAATAAGCATTTAATTGTACTCAGTGCATATGATAATCTTGAACTTGTATTTCAGAGGTGAATTCTTACTTCCTCATTCCTAACTGCTTTATCTTTATCTTAATTGTCCCTTTGTATTTCATTGTATACTAATTTCCTAGTCGTAGCAAATACCCTCAAGATTTGGTTTCAATTACTTCTCCATAGCCAACCCTATATGCAAGAATCCCCTATTCCTTCCAACTCAATTAGACTCAGTTTTCAGGCAGTGGCAACAGTCAGGTCTTGTCAAATTTAGTGATCTTTTTATTAATTGTTTTTTTGTCCTATGCAGAATGAACAAAGGATTTGGCAGTGGATATATCAGAAGAAACCTTGAATAATGCATTATTTAGAGTGAATGGTACAACCTCCTGTACTCGCTTAGGTTTAAAACCACTTCAGCTCTGCAGCATATTTAGAATTTTTTTTAGAATTAGGCATATCTGAATTTAAAAGAGCACTCTACCCACATACATTGGAGTAAATTGATAAAAATGGTATCATTTTACAGAAAACTAGGGATGTGCCGATCCGATACTCAGTATCGGTATCGGCTCCGATTCGCCATTATTTGCCGGATCGGGTATCAATCAGACAGGACCGATCCAAATCCGATACTGTGCGTATAATATTCTGTGTTATTGTTATATAAGCCCCAGTGCCCCACAAAAGGCACAAAAACATTATAAAGCATCATCAACTCTTCTTCGTGCAACGTATAAAGTGTTCTGAAGCCATTCCATAGTTTAATGTGAGGTAGGCCTACAGATGAATATTTAATCATTAAATTCAAGTTCACGCGAATGCTTCCCTCTGCTGCATCTGTCAGACATTCTCCATTCAGCTGTGTGTCGCGTTCGGTTACGACAGTCAACACAATGACACTCTCTCCAAGATGATTCAGTGTTCCTGTTATTACGCTTTATCTGTATATAACGCTCTATAGTTTTGTATAACTTGACTTTATCTGGCTGGAGTTTAATGCTGTAAATCGTGTTAACATTACTTTCTACCGGGTGTCTGTTAGATCACAACACTGGACTAGAGATTGTGTTGTTCTTCACACACGGTAACCGAAGTGTTAAACTGTTAAAAGAAACGCCTCAGTAAAATATTGCATATATAGATACACTACACATAGATATATCTTCCCTTTGTGTTTTAAAGTTGAACTTTTCAATGCGGATGGAGCAGCGCGCTGTGACTCTGTTGCTTCAAGCGCATCATCCTGTGCACGGCATACGCGCTGCTCTCTATTGGAGCGCTGCTCTCTATTGGAGCCCATTAGTATTATAATACCTTTACTATGAAAGATTATTAATAGCCTTTCTTGTTCTGCCCCATCTATAATATGTTGCTGCCTCATTAAAAAACTGCGTTATACATTTAAAATAAATGTCTTTTAATTTCTTAGTATAGGCCCTATATCTATAAATATATTTACTTGTTTTTCATTAATGTATTTTAAAACATTTTACCAGATTTAGAGATACACTTATTCACTTACCACTTGAGGGCTGAAGTGGTTAATTTAGTTCAAGGTCCTCCACAGACTTTATTACAGAAAAGTTAGGCTGTCCAAGATATAAGCAACTGTAGTTGACTCATGAGAGCAATATCGCTCCGCTAAAGCAGACTTGGCTCATATGTTTTGGGCTTGCCCCAATTTTGTCTGAGGCATATAACATGGATATCAGGCCTAATTTTGAAACGGCTGTTTTGGGAGTACCTGAGCAAGGTGTTGCCATGTCCAAAAATGATCAAGATGCATGCGCTTTTGCATGTCTTTTGGCTCAAAAAGGAATATTACTTGATTGGAAATCAAGTATTTCATCTCTGGCCACTCGTGAGTCAAGTAAACACTCTTTAGTTTCACTCTGGCTTAGTGATGTGATGCGGTTTTTGAAATGGGAGGAAACACAATGGGCGAACAATGATGTCAATTATTTCCTCACTGTTTGTAATATCAGAACTTTGAGATTTTGTTTTTCCATTTTGGAACTTGTTTTTTTATTTATTATGTTTATTCAATGTTGGATTTGTTTTTTTTTATTGTTCTGGTGGGTGGGTTGTAAGAATGGGGGGAAATTGTAAAATCAAGAGAAGCATTGTTAACTCTTTTTGTATATCATACGTTACAAAAAGAAGTCAGATTGGATCAGAACATTCCGAATATTAAAAAGCATTATATATGAAAGCATGTATTATATTTATATTAATTTAAAAGCAAAGTTGAATATTACTTGTCAATTCATATAATAATTATATGAATATATTATACAAATTAAAAGTAATTATAATTCATATAAGAAATTATTTGCAGCATAAGATGAGCAATTGTGTCTCTCATGTTTCTTCACTATAAACTGCGAGAGATACAGTGGCTTTATTGCATATTTACTCACAGCTGATTTCTCCAGTTTTGTTCGGAGAGCTCTAACCCAGAATAAAACTCTGGAGCAGGTTAGTTGTGTAGCTGTAACGGACTGCTCTGAGACATCCTCGTTTCCTTTCCTCGCGTCTTATCTCCACTCCTTCAGGATGCAAGGGAAGGACACAAGGAAAAGACGCGAGGACGGAGGAATTGAATCAAGTGAAATGATATCCTCGCTCCCTTTAGCGTCACTTCAAAGCGTCGTCAATTAATGATGACTCTACACCGCTGAATTTAGTTTGCACATCAGGATTCTTGAACATTAGAGATAACTATTTATATTGTAATAGTTTCAACCCCTACAAAATACCACATTTGTCCATATTTTATTTAATATTACCAGTTATTAATAACAACTGTTTATTCCCAGTTATTAACTGCTTTTTATTTGTTGTTTATAGTAATACAGTTTGTTTCTTTCATTTTCTTGTGCTTTGATAGAATTCTGCAACGGTCAGTTGTTGTTATTTGACATACATTTGTGTCTTATACATGTAAACATAATAATAATAATAATAATAATAATAATAATAATAATAATAATAATAATAATAATAATAATGAATAAACTGTGGCAAGATGTGAAGGGGCAGGAGAACTAATATGTGCGTCACGTTTAGTCGATACACTTCCGCAAAGGACACGCCTGTGTATCCTCGCCCATGACTCCTCAGGAAGCCTCCTCACTCCTCGAACCTCGCCTCCTCGCGATGCAATTAGAGAATTGAAATTGACATTTGTGAATAAAAAAAATATCCACACATATGTTTTTATGTCACAAACACAACTCTGCCTTGCATTCATTTGTCAATCGCTTCCTGTGCATTGGTGGATCTCTTCTTGCACATTTGTAAATCACATCACTGAAACATTTCCAGCTTCTACACTCACACAAATCCACAAATAGGTGGACTCCACCCACCGTCTACTTAAGCCAATCAGATAACGGCCATATTGTGCTGACCAATCGTAGCACATTCTCGCTCCAACCAAAACCGTTTTGGCCAGAGCCGTTGAAAAACCACTCCCACAGACTTAATGCGTAAGTAAAGCGTGTCATGGAGTGACCAATAATAGTTTCAGCATTGAACCCCATTCATTTCAGTGTAGGCTATCTCAACTCCTGGCAAATTGACGAAATTACTGCGTCACTAAAAAATGAGTCTATGTGTGGGAACCACTGTGATTGATTGATTATTATTTTCAACAAAAATGCCTGTGATTGACTACAATACTCAACGCTGTAAAATCATGTTGTACTGTCGTGTGACCCAAATAAAATGACCAGATCACTCAAAAAAAAAAGATTAACGTTGTCTTTTCTTTATCTCTCCCCAGAATAAAATGCTACTGTAAAGCCTAATCAAAGTCAATGCACATATTGTGTTAATATTTGCCAGAAATCTCTGCAAATACAGTGAAAATGCTGTCTGTCCTGCTTAATCCTATTAAAACAGATTGACAGTGCGGAGTTGTTTAGAACTATTGAGAGCTCTGTGGCTCTAGTCAGCACAATATGGCCGTTATCTGATTGGCTTAAGTAGACGGTGGGTGGAGTCCACCTATTTGTGGATTTGTGTGAGTGTAGACGCTAGAAATGTTTCAAAATCCACGCGGTGCTGCGATTTACAAATGTAGAGATCCACCAATGCACAGGAAGCGATTGACAAATGAATGCAAGGCAGAGTTGTGTTTGTGACATAAAAACATATGTGTGGATATTTTTTTTTTTCACAAATGTCAGTGTGTTTATTTGTGAACCTAATTCATTTTTGTGAAACTCCTGCATATATTTGTGGATCTCATTCTATTTATTTGTGAATTTATTAAATTTTTGTGAATCTCTTTACATTTATTTGTGGATAATAATCTATTTGTTTGGAATAACGCAACAAATCTACCCCCATACTTTTCGGGTCATAGGATGGAGGATGGAGATGCGAGGAAACGAGGAGGGATATTGAGAAGCACCCCAGGTTGAGGATCCAAGTGCATCTTTATTTTAAAGGGTAATCCACACTCGTGGTCAACAAACAGGCAAGAGGTCAGAACAGGTAATCGGTAGGGATGGCTGACGTGAAACTGACATTTCGGCGCATCCCGAAGCGCAGATGTTTCAAAACACTGCTCCGAACTGTGATTCGAAACACCCATGTCACACGACTATGGCTAAATGAAGCTTCAAGTGTTTCATCAGGTAGCGCCTGTCGAAACTGCGTTTTATTGAAAGGGGCGGGGACAAACCACACAGTCACACATCTGTATGAACCTAATTCACCACAGTTTAAAAGTGTAGTAAATCCATCTTCACCTCGTCGGTTTTGTGATAGCAGTGATTGTGATATAAGTGAGATTTATAGTGTGCTTTGGTTAGTTAGGCTATATTTAGGATAGATTTAAATGAGATATATTGACTGTTTGGTATAGATAGGATATATATAGTGACACATTCATATAGGCTAAGTTAGATAGTGACAGATAGCACAGCATAAGTTATATATATAATTATATAGATTCAAAGGTGATATATAGATAGATATATTAATAGAATAGATAAAAATGGACATTTTTAAAAGAATTTATTTTTATTTTTATTGCTGAACAAATAATTTACAAACAGCATGGCAATAACAGAACATTTTTGTATTACAAAATACAGATAAGGTGCTTGAAAATACAGTAGGAAAATATATCAGGCAAATCATAATAAAAGAAACAAAAAACATTAAAGGGGCTAGGGTTTTGTTTGAAGATCATATTCTTCTATAATGGAAAAAAGACTTTGAGGGCTTTTGTATAAGAGTTAAATTCATTATGAAATTAATAAAATCTTGGTTTCACCTTTAAGAACTTGCATTTGTGTATATAACATTTTCCCAGCATGAGGATGTTGTTAATCAGGAAGTTATCTTTGTTATTGTCCATTACAAGAGATGCCGTACATCTGTGGTGTGGGAGCATTTCCATTTGGAAACACCAAATAAAGTGAGATGTGTGTATTGTGATAGGCAGCTAGCCTTGATGCACCATTTGAGGAGCACTCATCCTAAAAAAATAACTATATTTATTCACAATGAGGAGGCTACAGGTTACAAAACCAAGATCATGTAGATCAGATCAACACATGCAAGTGACCACTAGATGTCGCCGTAGAGACGGGTGTCGGATTGATTCGAAGCTTCGAAACAATATGGCACATTTGCTTCAACTGTTTCAGTGCTTCACGAAGCCTTGGTCTGCCCATTACTAGTAATCAGTCCAATCAGGCAAACAAGACAGGAGAGACAGGCAAACGGGTAATCCACGTAAACAGGCAAGAAATCCAAAACCAAGAGACAAGAAACCAGGGAAAGCGCTCAGAAATGCAGTGTGAACAAAACAAGACTTTGCAGTGAATGACAGAGTGAACAATGGTATATATATGCTGAGGTAATGAGGTAAATGAGACAGGTGCAAACAATGAGTGCTGATGAGTCCGGGCAAGGGATTATGGGAGATGTAGTCCTTGATGAACTGACAGTCCGGGGTGGAGTGCTTACAGGTGGTAATCAGGGGCACTCTCACTGGTGATCGTGACATTAGCGTAAGTAACCATAACAATGAAACCCGCTAAAAACCATTCCACTTTCGAGCCCGAAAAACCAGAGTTTGCTCAAACTAATCATGCATTTACCAGGGTAGAAAAGGATTATTAAAGTGTTTATTGCAACTACATTTCATCTCTTCCTCATCAAACAACCAGAC
Source organism: Romanogobio albipinnatus (assembly GCA_023566225.1). Taxonomy (NCBI): domain Eukaryota; kingdom Metazoa; phylum Chordata; class Actinopteri; order Cypriniformes; family Gobionidae; genus Romanogobio; species Romanogobio albipinnatus. Next base: position 14,913,825 of record CM042248.1, on the reverse strand, counting down.
TAACTAATGGCTTGACACGAACCGTACCGACTCGGCGGAGACAACAGCAGGGAATAAAGCCGCTCATACCAGCCTCATATTGTTCAGCCACTGCCTCAGAATACGCAGTAGTCCAGCACAACGCTACACACTGTGATGTTGTAAATAAGACAACATCTGTATCACAAACACCTCAATATTGTGGTTGTTTTTGGCATTTACCTACCACCAACACAACATTATTTTATAGAAACCAATGCAGATATTCTGGTAAAGAGCGCAACGGGACACACCATTCGGATCAGAACAGTTGCGATACACAGTGTGGACTGTCAATCATTTAGATCAGACTCCAATCGGATACAGAAACAATCAGATTTGGACTGACATTGTGAATGTAGCCTTTGTGTTCTTGAGTTAATTCTGCTCACACATCTCGCTCTTGCTCTTATTGGATTCACTACACGCTAACCTGTGACACACCCATGTGTATATGCTTACATTTAATTATACATGTAGTCATTTTAAAAAATGAAAATATTCCTAAACTCTCAATTAATATGAATTAGCTACTGATACTAAATCTCTGCTGTCATTCTAGATATAAACACCATGAACTGACATAATGAAGCCAACAACGAGAACAAAACTGCCCAGCAACAAAGTTCTCATGCTGTTTCTTCTCTTCTGTGGTGAGTTACACACACACACACACACACACACACACACACACACACACACACACACACACACACACACACACACACACACACACACAGATTCAAATTTAGTTCAGAAGCTTTATTATCGACACAGGGTAGAAAAACAACACTTTACAATACGGTAAATAATAGTTAATTCAGGCTTAACTAATGCACAGATAATGTAAATAAGGTAATGTATGAAGAACTATTTCTATTAATGATTACTGCATCAGCAACTAATGGATATTCTATATTAATAGAATAATAGATAATATACTATATAAATTGCTATTGTCACGGGTGAGAAATCACACAACAAGGTTGCTCGTGAAAGTGAACCCCGGAGGGTGGATTTATTGAGAGTACTTTGGGGAATAGGTGCAAACGGTGAAACAAAGGTGCGTGCTGTCTTCATGGCTGGTGTTCCTGTGAAGTCCTCGTGCTCGTGATGGTGGGTGTCCAGGCGTGCTCAATCGGGCTGTCGGTCACTCGCTGCCTTCTGTGAGGTAAGAGAAAGAGGATTAGTTCCAGCACGTTCAGCATGAGACGGGTGTCTACTCAAGTGAGAGCGGCTGGACCATGGGCTGCGATGGTTCTATCACCCCCAACTTCAGCATTTCCTGGATTTCCTCCTCAATAGCCTGCCGACGAGCTTCTGGGACTCGGTAGGGCTGTTGCCTGACGATGACTCCAGGGGCGGTCCTGATGTCATGTTGGATGACGTTGGTCTGCCCGGGCCTAGAGGAGAACACATCCGTGAACTGTCTGACCAGGTGCTGCAGCTCGGTCTTCTGGGCAGCCGACAGGTGGGGGTCCATGTCAACAACCACGGGATCGGTGAGACTCAGGACGGCGAGCTGGTCTCGGGTCCCTTGCCACTTCTTCAGTAGGTTGATGTGGTATAACTGCACGGCTATTCTTATTCCCGGTTGGCGTACCCGCTACGTCACGGGCCCAACCTACTCCACCACGGTGTACGGCCCTTGCCACGATGCCAGGAACTTGCAGGCAGAAGTAGGGACCAAGACCATTACTCTGTCTCCCGGCTGGAACTCCCGTGGTTGGGCTGCCCGGTTGTAGTGGCGTTGTTGGGCATGTTGCGCCTTGCTGAGATGCTCCCGGACTAATGGCCCGGAAGCTGCGTTTATTGTTGCAGGTGACTTTAATCACTCAAACTTAAAGTCAGTGCTACCCAAGTTTCACCAGCATGTTTCCTGCCACACCAGAGGAAACAAAACCTTAGACCATGTTTACACAAACATGGCGGGAGCTTATGTTGCAACACCCCTCCCCCACCTGGGACAGTCAGACCACGTCTCTTTGTTTCTAACACCCAAATATGCACCCCTCATCAACCGTGTGAAGCCATCAGTGAAGATCATCAAGGTGTGGCCTGCGGGGGCAGATTCCACACTCCAGGAAAGGTTTCTAAACACAGACTGGAGTATGTTTGCTTCTCAAGCCACCAGTGGCGCCCACATGGACATTGACTCATTCACCTCCTCTGTATTGGATCATATCAATACCACCATTGACAGTGTTACAACCCAGAAACAGATCACCACATATCCAAATCAGAAGCCTTGGATGAACAGGGAAGTGCGACTCCTGCTGAAGTCACGCAACACTGCCTTCAGATCAGGTGATGCACAAGCCTACAGCACATCCAGAGCAAACCGGCCAAATCAAAAAGGCCAAGCACTGCTCCAAGCAAAAGATAGAGGGACACTTTTCCAACTCTGACCCTCGACGCATGTGGCAGGGCATTCAGGCCATCAGTGATTACAAACCCACCCACTCCACCCCCGCAGCCACTGATGTCAACTTCCTGAACGAGCTAAATTACTTTTATGCTCGTTTTGAAAGAGACAACAGAGAAACTGCAACCAAGCTCAAACCCTCAGCTGACCACCCACCAATCACACTCTCCTCCACAGAAGTCTGCAAGGCACTGAGCCGGATCAGCGCGCACAAGGCTGCTGGACCAGACAACATCCCTAGACGTGTTCTCAGGGCATGTGCGGAGCAGCTCGCTGGGGTTTTTACAGACATTTTCAACCTGTCTCTTGCCCAAACAGCTGTACCAACATGCTTCAAACACACTTCCATTGTGCCAGTGCCGAAACACTCTAGTCCGAGGTGCCCTAATGACTACCACCCTGTAGCACTCACACCCATCGTTATGAAGTGCTTTGAGCGGCTGGTCCTGGAACACCTAAAAGACTCTCTACCATCCACATTGGACTCACACCAGTTTGCCTATCGCAGCAATAGGAGCACAGAGGATGCAGTTTCCATGGCACTGCACTCTGTTCTCACCCATCTGGACAATAAAAACACTTATGCACGCATGCTGTTTGTTGACTTCAGCTCAGCATTCAACACTGTCATCCCATCCAAGTTAATAGCCAAACTTGGAGACCTGGGCATCAACACTTCAATGTGTAACTGGATTTTGGACTTCCTAACTGACAGACCCCAGAATGTTCGATCAGGATCCACCTGCTCCACGTCCATCACACTCAACACTGGTGTGCCACAGGGCTGTGTGCTAAGTCCGTTTCTCTACTCCCTCTTCACCTCCGACTGCAAGCCTATGTATGGATCTAATTCCATCGTCAAGTTTGCTGACGACACTACGGTGATTGGTCTCATCAGCAACAACGATGAGACTGCCTACAGGGAGGAGATCCAGCACCTGGCCACATGGTGCGCTGATAATAACCTGCTCCTCAACACCAACAAAATGAAGGAGCTCATCGTGGACTTCAGGAAAGAGTCAAGAGGCACACACGACACCATCCACATCAATGGAATGGCCGTTGAGGGTGTCTCCAGTTTCAAGTTCCTGGGGATCCACATCTCGGCGGACATGTCGTGGACAACCAACACCTCCAGCCTGGTCAAGAAGGCTCACCAGCGCCTCTTCTTCCTGAGGACACTGAGGAAGAATCAGCTCTCCTCGGCTATCCTGGTGAACTTCTACCGCTGCGCAATAGAAAGCATCCTGACCAACTGTGTGGCAGTATGGTATGGGAGCTGCTCTGTTGCGGAGCGCAAGGCACTGCAGCGGGTGGTGAAAACTGCCCAGCGCATCACAGGGACTCCACTACCTGCCATCAAGCACATCCAGAGGAAACGCTGTCTGCATCGAGCTCGCAGCATCCTCAAGGACTCCTCTCACCCAGCCCACAGACTGTTTTCTCTCCTGCCCTCCGGCAGGCGTTTCAGGATCCTCCGGACCAGAACCAGTAGACTTAAGAACAGTTTTTCCCCCAGAGCTGTCTCTTTACTGAACTCAAACCCCCGTTGATCCACTTCCCTCATAAACTGCTAACTCTCCTACCTCACATCTGCCTTCACTTTGTTATTTGCACTACCGACTGTTTATTACAGTAACAACTGTTTACTTATGCATTTTGCACCACCATATCTTAACTGGATTATGCTCATTTGCACTGCTGACTGTATTTATAGTACCAAATTTACATTTGCATTTTGCATCGTACTTCTAACTGCAATATGACTTTCCACTGCACTTTTACACTTTCTTTCGGATAGCTCTGTCCATAATTTATTGCACTACCTTAATCCACTGCTATATTCCTCATATTAGCTGTAAAAATTCTGTAAAATTCTGTTTATAGTAATAGCCATCTGTATATTATATTCACTGTACATATTCACCTGTAAATTCAGTTCTGTTTATAGTAATAACCATCTCTCTATTTATACATATTTATATATATATTCAGTACATTTCCATGTCCTGCACTTACGCAACCATTGTATATATCCTGCACTTGCTGCTATTGCACTTCTGGTTAGACCTAAACTGCATTTCGTTGCCTTGTACTTGTACTTGTGTAATGACAATACAGTTGAATCTAATCTAATCTAATGTGCTGTAATTTAGATATATTTTTAAGATGGTAGAATGCAGTTTTGCAGATGCTAGAAACGTGGCTTTCAAACGAAAGATTGGTATCAAAGAGCACACCCAGGTTCCTCACTGACGACGAAGACTTGACAGAGCAGCCATCAAGTGTTAGACAGTATTCTAGGTTACTACTTGTGGAGCTTTTTTGTCCAATAATTAAAAATTCAGTTTTTTCTGAATTGAGTTGCAGGAAATTACCGGTCATCCAGTGTTCCCTTTCGTTCAGTCACTACGACGTACGTTAGTGACTAACGAATGGGGGTTTCGCTTAGAAGCCTATCATCTTCGAGAATTCAACAGCGCCCAATGGCAGTGCCAATGCCATGGGCATGCGGAATTTGCATGCGTAACTCCGCCCCACCCTGTGGGTATATAAGGAAGTACGCTGGCAACATCGCATTATGTTTCTGCTTTGGAGCCAAGAGCATCTCTTCACTCCTACAAGCCTGAATTCTGAAGTCTTCTCTTCAGTCTTCGAGACGAGCGGTTCTCCAGGGTGTTGGTGTGACGGCGCATTCCAGCGATCTCGCATTGCCTGCCTGCTGATCTGTGCAGTGATCTGCAACAGCTGTGTGTGTTATTACTGGGCGCTTCGGCACTCTGCAGAGCTTTCCTCTCACAAAAAGAGCTTGCGCGTGGCACGTCTTTTTCAAGACGGTTCGCCCGTGCACTTCCGGGTGCGATCGATCTCCGTTGCTGTCTATGGGCACATTCACTGCTCGACGTGTTTGGGCTTCAGCACGTTCGGGCAGGGATTGTGGATGTGTCATGTTCCCACTGCGGGAACGTGACCATCGCGATGTCGCGGTCGAGACTCAGTGATCTCCGCAAGGAGAGAGAGTCCCCTCTGCCACACCCCAATCTACCGTCTCTGAGAGAGGTGGTACTTTGGCTGGTGGCCAGGGTGACCTGAGGGCGGTGCGTGGTTTAAGAACCCCGACGATCATTCCTCGGGCCACGCCCCCCTCTCGCACATCGCTTCCCGCGAGTGCTGGACTGAAACAGCGGCCCGTCTCTGACGCCTCGTTCGTTTCGTTCACACTCCAGATAGCGGCGAGATGTCGATCGCCGCATCCCAAGGTGGGCTAGATCCTTTGGGGATGACGATTAGGTTGTGCTCCGCCTCCGGGTGTGTCAGCACTGCCTGATCTGACCTAGAGTTGATAGCCATGTTATCTCGGGCAGCCGCGAGCCTCGCGCTGGTGTGGAACTCCGCCCAGTCACGAGTGCTCGTGGTTGCGCGATCGGTTTTTGTGGGCGGCACCCGACAGCTGTTGGGCCCCGCCCCCAATGCCTTTCGCTCCCGAGGTGCATGAGGAGATCACGCGGTCCTGGAAGTCCCCGTGCTTCCCGTGACCGTTTGGTGGCCTCCTCCGCCTTCTCTGCCCTTGATGGGGCCGCGGCCTAGGGTACACTGGGGCCCCCTCCCCACTGTTAAACAACTCTGTTGCGCACTACGGTGTCCACAGAGGGCTTTGACGTGGTGTGGCTGTCCTAAGCACCCTCCCTAAGCCTGTGGGCTCGTCTACTTCGGTGGCGTGGTCCTGCAGTGCTATGGGGTAGGCCGCCGCCCCTTTGCACATGCACAAGGGTGGAGCTGACCCAGGGCTCTTTGTTGAGCTGCGTGCCGCCACTGATCCCGCCCTCTGGGTGGTGAAGGTGGCCACACGCTCCCTCGGTCGGGCGATGTCCACAGCTGTGGTCCGGGAGAATTTCCTGGCCTTACCTGGTGATATGGGGGGGTTGACTGAGCCCGCCTCCTCAACTCGCCCATATCCCAGGCTGGCCTCTTCGGCGGCGCGGCCGAGAACTGCGCCCAACAGTTCTTGGCCGCCCCAGAGCAGACTGAGGCTGTAACACGTACTGCCCCGGCGGCTGGCTGCTGCACCAGCCGCCGGCCCAGTCGCCTCAGTCCGCTCGCCGCCGAGGGCGCCCTCCCTCCTCCCGTCCGGCCCCAGCAGCAGCCTTCTCCGGGCCGCGCCGTGGAGGTGGTTGCAGGATGTCGCCCAGTCCGCTCCTCAGCCTGGCTAAAACGCCAGGCTGGAGGTGGACAACTCAGAGATGGGTTCCAGTTCTTTCCAGGGGATGGTAGCAGGGCCTCTCCTTCCCCCGGTGGAGGGCCGGGGGAAAATCCTTCTGCTGCTGGCCCTCGGGCTAGCAGCGCTTGGAAAGAACTCATGTTCCTGTCTCTGAGGATCCAGAGACCGGTGATGGCAGTGTGTGCCGCCTCCGGGCCGCGCCACTCTCGTCCCTCTCTCTCTCGCCAGTGCGTCCTTCCCTGGTCTCCTCTGTCAGGACGCAGCAGTTAACCGTGCCCCCGCACCGGGACGCCCAACATCCTCCCATGTCCGGGCCGGTAACGCTGCCTCGCTGCCCCACCCTGGGTATGTCTGTGGTCTGATTGACCCCGCTGGTGCAGTTCCTGGGAGTCTGGCTTCAGCTTCCGGGACTGTTCCGCTGGGTCGCGAAGACCGTCAGGCGCGGCTACGCGATTCAGTTCACGCAGGTTCCTCCCCGCGCTGGGGAGGCCGCCCGCTATGATGGGGCCTATCCCCTGTCATACGTGCGGAGGTTGTCACCCTACTGGCGAAGGGTGCGATCGAGCCTGTCCCTCCAGCCGAAGTGAAGTCCGGCTTCTCAGCCCTTGCTTAATTGTACCCTAGGAAACCGGTGGGTTATGGCCAATCCTGGATCTACCCGTCTCGAACCGATCCTTCTCAGGCTTCCGTTCAGGATGTCGGTAGCGAACGCCTCTTTGGACGCGTTCGTCCGGTAGATTGGTTGCAGCGATCGACCTGAAGGACGCTTACTTCATGTCTCCTTCCTCGACGCGGGCCGTTCCTACGGTTTGCTTCGAGGGGCGGACATTCAGTACGCAGTCCCCCCATTCGGGCAGCTCTGTCCCCTCGTGACTCTACGTAGTCTATCGAGGCAGCCCTTGCGCCACTCGGCAGCACGGGGTTCGCATCCTGAACTTCTTCGATGACTGGCTCATACTGGGTCACTCTCGTAAGCAGGTCTGCGGACACAGAGTCCAAGTGCTCCGGCACTTAGCCCGTCTGGGCCTTCGGGTCGACTGGGAGAAGAGCGACTCTGCCCCGTGCAGAGGATCTCCTTTCTCAGTGTGGTTTCCAACTCGGTCGCAGGTGCGTGCTGCTTACCAGCGAGCGCGCACATAGTCTCTGCTGACTTGCCTTCGTCAAATCGAGGGCGAGAATGCGGTCCCACTGAAGCTATTTCAGAGGCTCCTGGGGCATATGGCATCTGCAGCCGCGGTGACGCCGCTCGGATTGCTACATATGAGACCGCTTCAGCACTGGCTACGCGATCGAGTCCCGAGATGGGCATGGCGGTCTGGCACGCTCCGGGTACAAGTGACTCGGGCCTGCTTACAGACTCTCACCCCGTGGTCGAACCTCAAGTTTCTACGGACCGGTGTGTCCTTAGAACGAGTTTCCAGGCATCTTGTTGTTTCAACAGATGCATCATCCACGGGCTGGGGTGCCATGTGCAATGGACAAGCAGCCGCGGGCTCCTGGACAGGACCCCAGCGCCTTCTGCATGTCAATTGCCTCGAGTTACTGGCAGTACGGTTCGCCCTGCACCGCTTCCGAGCGTTGCTGAAGGGTCAACATGTACTAGTCAGGACAGACAACACGGCCGTAGTAGCGTACATCAACCACCAGGGCGGTCTACGCTCCCGCCGTATGTCTCAACTCGCCCGCCATCTCGTTTTATGGAGTCAGAAGCATCTCATGCTGTCCACATCCCGGGAGTTCTGAACCGTGCAGCCGACGAGCTCTCACGGCTTCAGCCACTTCCTGGAGAATGGAGACTCCATCCCCAGACGGTCCAGCTGATATGGGAACGGTTCGGCGACGCACAGGTAGACCTGTTGCCTCCCAGGACTCTTCCCATTGCTCCCTGTATTATTCCCTGACCTATGGTCGGCACGGATGCACTGGCGCACAGCTGGCCGTCGGGGCTACGCAAGTATGCGTTTCCCCCAGTGAGCCTTCTCGCACAGGTACTGTGCAAGATCAGGGAGGACAAGGAGCAGGTCATGTTGGTCGCCCCGTTGGCACGGCCAGACCTGGTTCTCAGAACTGCTACTCCTTGCGACAGCCCCTCCCTGGCCTATTCCTCTGAGTCAAGACCTTCTCACTCAGAGACGGGGCACCCTTTGGCACCCGCGTCCAGCGTTCTGGAAGCTCCACGTGTGACTTCTGGACGGGACGCGGCAGGTTTGAGTAGCCTTCCACCTGCGGTGGTCGCTACCGTCACTTCCGCTAGAGCAGAGTCTACACGACACCTCTATGCGTTGAAGTGGAACCTCTTCGTCACATGGTGCTCTTCCCGCCAAGAAGACCCCTGGAAATGCCCGATCGGGTCCATGCTATCGTTTCTCCAGGAAGGGGTGGGAAGAAGGCTGTCTCCTTCCACCCTTAAAGTGTATGTGGCCGCAATATCTGCCTACCACGATCTCCTGGGAGACAATAAGGTAAGTCAGCACGACCTGATCATCAGGTTCCTGAGGGGGGCGAGGAGACTGAATCATCCTCGCTCTCCTCTCGTTCTCTCTTGGGACCTCTCAGTAGTCTTAAATGCTCTGCAGAGGCCTCCCTTGAGCCTTTGCGGTCGGTTGAGATTAAGTTCTTGTCTATAAAGACGGCTCTGCTGACCGCATTGGCCTCTCTTAAGAGGGTCGGGGACCTGCAAGCATTTTCGGTTGACGAAGCGTGCCTTGAGTTCGGGCCGGCTAACTCTCACGTGATCCTGAGATGTGGATCCCGGATATGTGCCCAAGGTTCCCACCACTCCGTTCCAAGAAGCCAGGTGGTGAACCTGCAAGCGCTGCCTTTGGAGGAGGCAGACCCAGCCTTGGCATTGCTCTGTCCAGTACGCGCTCTCCGCGCTTATGTAGACAGTACGCGATGTTTCAGGACCTCAGCGACACCCAACACATTCGCCAGATTCTACAATCTCCGAGTGGAGCCAGTGTCCAACTATGTACTCGCCCCTACGGGTGGCCGGTAATGGGCCAGGCTCAGGTGTCTTCGCTTGCTCGCCATTCCACTCCACGGACTGGATACGTGCGATATTTTTCCTCAGGTGAGCTCCCCGAGAGCCCTGAGCTCCTCCAGCACTGCTTACGCCGACATCAGTTCAGTCTGCCCTTCGAGCCCAGACCCTCATGTCCGGCCAGGTGCTCCGTGTGCATGGTTCCCCTCCGGCGACCCCCACACAAGTATTTCCACCGTAAGCCTCCTCAGCGAGCAGGTGTCTTTCCCTTGGCAAGTCCCTGCCGCCCCTAGGGTTAAAAATCCACCTTCGGCTGGTACCCTAGAGATCTTCCATATGCAGCCCTTAGCGGGTCATATGTGTATTCTCTAAGTCCTCCCCACGGGTAGGCATCTTGGCATTCCCTCACTGGGATATGCTTCCCAGTGTACCTTGGTAATCCTGTGATAAGTGGGAGTCCTTCGTCCGTACTAGTCTTACGACAGGGTAGTCACACTTACGCAGGGCACTGGATGACAGCTGAGTGGCGTTGTTGTATTGGAACCCCCATTCGTTAGTCACTAACGTACGTCGTAGTGACTGAACGAAAGGGAACGTCTCGGTTACGTATGTAACCCTCGTTCCCTGAGGAGGGAACGGAGACGTACGTTTCCTTTGCCACGTCAGCTGTGTTGCTGGTATGCGGAGTTCAGTCTTGGCTCCTGCAGCAGTAACATAATGCGATCTTGCCAGCGTACTTCCTTATATACCCACAGGGTGGGGCGGAGTTACGCATGCAAATTCCGCATGCCCATGGCATTGGCACTGCCATTGGGCGCTGTTGAATTCTCGAAGATGATAGGCTTCTAAGCGAAACCCCCATTCGTTAGTCACTAACGTACGTCTCCGTTCCCTCCTCAGGGAACGAGGGTTACATACGTAACCGAGACGTTTTTTATCAGCTATGCATTCCGTTAATCTTGTGAATTGGTAAGTTTCTTCAGGACGTGAAGAAATATAGAGCTGAGTATCGTCAGCATAACAATGAAAACTAACGCCATGCTTTCTAATGATATCTCCCAGTGGTAGCATGTACAGGGTGAAGAGCAGCAGTCCTAGCACTGAGCCTTGCGGTACTCCATACTGAACATGCGATCGGTGTGACATCTCTTCATTTACTGCTACAAACTGATAACGGTCGCATAGGTATGATTTAAACCATGACAAAGCAATTCCACTAATACCTACATAATTTTCGAGTCTATTCAAAAGAATGTTGTGGTCGATAGTATCAAATGCAGCGCTAAGATCGAGTAACACTAATAGAGAGATACAGCCACGATCGGATGAAAAGAGTAAATCATTTTTTAAGAGTAAGTTGAGATCAGATCTTCCCAGGCTTCACTGTTGAAACGAATGTATTTGTAATCCTGGCATTGTCGGTCTCACAGTTCAGAGTTTACATGCTCAAAAAACTACAAAACAATAACAACACCACTATCTCCTGACCAAGATGGCGGCGCGAGTAGATCGCGAAGGCTCAGCGTCTCTCCAGATTCTGCAATTTTGCGGTATTTTTCTTGCTCATCTCGGGTCTGTTCGTGCAGAACAGTTGTGCCTTTACATCGTACACCCGCGCTGAGCTTTTGGATATTGGTTTGCGAATTTCCGACAGTTTTATGGACAATCTTCGACTCCTTCCTGAGATCGCTAGGACGCCCGAGGCGATGCGCTCAACACGGCCGGGCGGAAGTGCACGCAGACGGCGGCGAGATCGTAAACAAAGGCGGGGGAAGCGTGGAGGATTGCGGGCTAAGCTAACGCGTTCTCCTCATCGGCTCTCTTTACCCAGCATTTTCCTTGCTAATGTACGATCGCTAGTGAACAAAATGGAGGAGATTCGACTCAGCATCACACACAGTAAGAAACTTTTGAACTGTAACGTCCTAATCTTCACTGAAACCTGGTTAAACAGCGGAATACCGGACACCGCTATCGAGCTAGCGGGACGCCACACACTCCGGGCAGATAGAACATTAGATGGCTCCGGGAAGACCAGAGGTGGTGGATTGTGCATTTATATTAACAAAGCTTGGTGCACAAACTCTGCTATTGTTGGGAGTCATTGTTCAGCTAACCTGGAGTTTCTCATGGTTAAATGTAGACCGTTTTATCTACCGCGGGAGTTCACTTCCACCATTATAACTGCTGCTTATATTCCACCCGATGCTGATGCCAAGCTTGCTATGAAAGAACTTCACGCAGCCATCAGTAAACAACAGACTGATCACCCTGAAGCTGCGTTTATTGTTGCAGGTGACTTTAATCATTCAAACTTAAAGTCAGTGCTACCCAAGTTTCACCAGCATGTTTCCTGCCACACCAGAGGAAACAAAACCTTAGACCATGTTTACACAAACATGGCCGGAGCTTACGTTGCAACACCCCTCCCCCACCTGGGACAGTCAGACCACATCTCTTTGTTCCTCAGCCCCAAATATGCACCCCTCATCAACCGTGTGAAGCCATCAGTGAAGACAATCAAGGTGTGGCCTGCGGGGGCAGATTCCACACTCCAGGAAAGGTTTCTAAACACCGACTGGAGTATGTTTGCTTCTCAAGCCACCAGTGGCGCTCACACGGACATTAACTCCTACTCCTCCTTAGTATTGGATCATATCAATACCACCATTGACAGTGTTACAACCCAGAAACAGATCACCACATACCCAAATCAGAAGCCTTGGATGAACAGGGAAGTACGACTCCTGCTGAAGTCACGCAATACTGCCTTCAGATCAGGAGATGCACAAGCCTACAGCGCATCCAGAGCAAACCTGAAGAGGGGCATCAAAAAGGCCAAGCACTGCTACAAGCTAAAGATAGAGGGACACTTTTCCAACTCTGACCCTCGACGCATGTGGCATGGCATTCAGGCCATCAGTGATTATAAACCCACCCACTCCACCCCCGCAGCCACTGATGTCAACTTCCTGAACGAGCTAAATTACTTTTATGCTCGTTTTGAAAGAGACAACAGAGAAACTGCCACCAAGCTCAAACCCTCAGCTGACCACCCACCAATCACACTCTCCTCCACAGATGTCTGCAAGGCACTGAGCCGGATCAGCGCGCACAAGGCTGCTGGACCAGACAACATCCCTGGACGTGTTCTCAGGGCATGTGCGGAGCAGCTCGCTGGGGTTTTTACAGACATTTTCAACCTGTCTCTCGCCCAAGCAGCTGTACCATCATGCTTTAAACGCACTTCCATTGTGCCAGTGCCGAAACACTCCAGCCCGAGGTGCCCTAATGACTACCGCCCTGTAGCACTCACACCCATCATTATGAAGTGCTTTGAGCGGCTGGTCCTGGAACACCTAAAAGACTCTATACCATCCACATTGGACTCACACCAGTTTGCCTATCGCAGCAATAGGAGCACAGAGGATGCAGTTTCCATGGCACTGCACTCTGTGCTCACCCATCTGGACAGTAAAAACACCTATGCACGCATGCTGTTTGTTGACTTCAGCTCAGCATTCAACACTGTCATCCCATCCAAGTTAATTGCCAAACTCGGAGACCTGGGCATCAACACTTCAATGTGTAACTGGATTTTGGACTTCCTAACTGACAGACCACAGAATGTTCGATCAGGATCTACCTGCTCCACGTCCATCACACTCAACACTGGTGTACCACAGGGCTGTGTGCTAAGTCCGTTTCTCTACTCCCTCTTCACCTCCGACTGCAAGCCTGTGTATGGATCTAATTCCATCGTCAAGTTTGCGGACGACACTACGGTGATTGGTCTCATCAGCAACAACGATGAGACTGCCTACAGGGAGGAGATCCAGCACCTGGCCACATGGTGCGCTGATAATAACCTGCTCCTCAACACCACCAAAACGAAGGAGCTCATCGTGGACTTCAGGAAGGAGTCAAGAGGCACACACGACACCATCCACATAAATGGAATGGCTGTTGAGCGTGTCTCCAGTTTCAAGTTCCTGGGGATCCACATCTCGGCGGACATGTCGTGGACGACCAACACCTCCAGCCTGGTCAAGAAGGCTCACCAGCGCCTCTTCTTCCTGAGGACACTGAGGAAGAATCAGCTCTCCTCGGCTATCCTGGTGAACTTCTACCGCTGCGCAATAGAAAGCATCCTGACCAACTGTGTGGCAGTATGGTATGGGAGCTGCTCTGTTGCGGAGCGCAAGGCACTGCAGCGGGTGGTGAAAACTGCCCAGCGCATCACAGGGACTCCACTACCTGCCATCGAGCACATCCAGAGGAAACGCTGTCTGCATCGAGCTCGCAGCATCCTCAAGGACTCCTCTCACCCAGCCCACAGACTGTTTTCTCTCCTGCCCTCCGGCAGGCGTTTCAGGATCCTCCGGACCAGGACCAGCAGACTAAAGAACAGTTTTTTCCCCAGAGCTGTCTCTTTACTGAACTCAAACCACCGTTGATCCACTTCCCTCATAAACTGCAAACTCTCCTACCTCACACCTACATTCACTTTGTTATTTGCACTACCGACTGTTGATTACAATAACAACTGTTTACTTATGCATTTTGCACCACCATATCTTAACTGGAATTTGCTCATTTGCACTGCCGACTGTATTTACAGTAACCATGTTTACATTTGCATTTTGCACCGTACTTCTAACTGCAATATGCAATCACTTTCCACTGCACTTTTACACTTTCTTTCGGATAGCTCTGTCCATAATTTATTGCACTACCTTAATCCACTGCTATATTCCTCATATTAGCCCAACATATTATTGTATACCTCTATCTGTAAAATTCTGTTCAAAGTAATAGCCATCTGTATATTATATTCATAGTACATATTCACCTGTACATTCTGTTTACATTCTGTTTATAGTAATAGCCATCTGTATATTTATATTTATTCACTGTATATATTCATCTGTAAATTCAGTTCTGTTTATAGTAATAACCATCTCTCTACTTATACATATTTATATATATTCAGTACATTTTTATGCCCTGCACTTACGCAACCATTGTATATATCCTGCACTTGCTGCTATTGCACTTCTGGTTAGACCTAAACTGCATTTCGTTGCCTTGTACTTGTACTTGTGTAATGACAATAAAGTTGAATCTAATCTAATCTAATCTAATCAGTATCGTCATTTAAGAAACACTGATTTCCACATTTTTTGTAATTATGATGGATATGATGGTTTGTCTATGTCTGTTGCTATTTGGATAAAAGCGTCTGCCAAATGCATAAATGTAAATATAATTGCTATTGCTATTATATTGGTAGTTAAACTGACATATGGACTCATTTATTTAACTTGCTAAAACTGTGATGTTAATGCTCTTGGTAAGTAAAATAATGTAAAGCTGTTAGCAAGTTGTAACAATATCTGCCCTGGGCTTTTCCTCAGCTCAAATGTTCGCATCTGTTTTTACAATCTCTCCTATACATATGGACCTGTGTTTATCTAGGAAAGTACATTTAAAGAGCCTGAGAAAGAGATAAATCAGTTTCTCCTCCTCACTTGAGCCATGCCCAATTTGTTTGACTGACTTTTAACGTCAGCTATGTAAGATACCCGGGTCCTCAACACTCTTCAGTTGCTTGGCATTAATGAACAGGCATGAGTGAAGACCCATGACATACAGCTGAATGCCAGGGAGAGTTTGGAAGCTGTAACAGGGCTTTATACCACTGATGAAATTAGCTTAAAAAATTTGGTAAAAGCAGTAACGGGAACATGAACAGACAAAAAATAATAATAATAAATGTGGCCACAAGGGATTTCCCAAGCTGCCTTGTTTCTGCAGTCTCAACTAAAATAAATGAATGAAATTTATTTTCCTTAGGCTGCTTTACTTCAGTCCTGCACGGAGAGGTGAGTAGAGCAAACACACACACTAATAATAATAATGCCAGAGACAAATAAAGAATAGTTTTTATTTATCATTGAACTTCTATTAACTAAATCTATTAACATAAATCTGAACAAAATAAACAAAGACTTGACTTGGATTGACTTGACTTGACTTGACTTGACTTGACTTGACTTGAACCATGAGCTAACCGTGAACAGAAACAAAAGTTCACCATCAGCGGTTATAGGAACAAAGCTAGACCAGAGACAATGGTAGTCTGAGGACTTTTGATACAAAAGGACTAATCACTAATGGTGGACATTTAAGTACATCCTCAGACCAAAGGCTTCAGTCATTGGACAAAAGGTCATCACACCTCAGGTCGCTTGAAAAACAATGGCAGATGTCAGGTCTCGTACAATTAGGCATTGGACGAAACAGCCTCAGACTAAAATGCATCAGACACAAAGGTATATATTCATTGAGCAGTTTTTTTTTCTTCTTTGCTTAGGTGTCAATCAAAGTTGGGAATACATTTGCAAGGCAATATACTGTTAGTGAACATACAGACACCGTCCACGCTGCTGAGAGTGGAGTTTCTATATGTGCACACAACAAAAACAGCAGTTAAAATGCATCTGATCACACCGATGTGCATGTTCGCACCATCTCTGCAGTTCAGTGCTCCAGTCTATTCATGTCACGATTATTTTTATATAGTACTTTATACCAGGGCTGGACTGGTAATCTGGCATACCTGACATTTTTCCGGTGGGCCGATGCACTTTTGGACCGATAGCCTACAAGGTTATTTATTTTTTGCCACGGACTGGCCCATCATGCAGGGACAGCGGCCCATTGGTTTGTCTTCTGAATTAACAGGTCAAAGTGAGAGAGACATCCCCTCTTCCGTATTAGGCGTTTCTTTTTTTTTTGGAGCGGATGGGAAACTGCAAAAAGCAAATATCCGCAGAGTGCTGCCGCTGACAAACGTGCACAGCGTTTCTGCTGCTATATGAAGTGATGAACAGCACTGTAACTCTGAATTTTGTTTTATACAGTCGTGTGACATGGGAACTAGGGTTGCCACCCGTCCCGTAAAATACGGAATCGTCCCGTATTTACAAGCAAAATGACATGTCCCGTATCAAACCAATACGGGACGCGATTTGTCCCGTATTTTTACACAGGTCCACACATAGTTCAATAAACACATACGGATTTTGCAGTGTGAAGAATACTGATAGCAAATATAAAGAAATCAATTTCACAATAAGTAGTACAGGAGCTCATTTGTGCGTGATTGTGTTTTAGTTGCCGGAGTCTCGAGAACATGCGCTGTGCCAGTGTGCCTGCAAACTTGCGAGGTGTTTTAAAAACATGTCGAGCTCGCGTCGCGTACACCGTTTGAACGCAAGAGGATCTCCAGATATAGAGCTGAATATCAAAAAGGTATCAGTGGGTCTGTCCAGTAACTCACGATGAACCTCAGGCCAACTGCACACTTTATGAGAAGCATTTCAGTGTCTCAGACTGTCTGACACATCCGTGCTTCTAAAGGTAGGCCTATAGTTTTTTTTAAATGGATAATATATTAATATAATATTCCATACATTATCAGAGCTTGGCAGACAGAATTATAATTTTTTAGACAGGTTAATTAATAGATTATAGCCTTATAAATGTTATTATTAATTTATATTAATTTTATTCATCATACATAATAAATAATTTGATATTTGATTAATATTTGTATTTGACATTTATTTAATATGTGACATAATTAATATTTGACATTTAAAAAAATATTTAGATAAAAATGGGACAAATAATTACATGATAATATAGTCATAATTTAAGTAAATGAATAAAATAAAAACATTTTATTTTTGAAATTCAAAAAAGTGATTACTGGTTCAGAATGACTGCTTAAAGGGACAGTTCACCCAAAAATAAAAATTCTGTCATCATTTGCATCTTTGTTATGTTGAACACATAGGAAGATTACTGTGGAAATCAATGGTGCCCTCAAAACAGCCTGCGTACAGGCTGAACTTTGAACTTTCTTCAAAATATCTTCTTTTGTGTTCAGCAGAACTTGTACAGGTTTGGAACATCATGAGGGTGAGTAAATGATGACAGAATTTTCATTCTGGGTGAACTATCCCTTTAAAGAGCACCAAATAGGCTACTAAAGAGTTATTTTGAAATAAATAAAATCAAATGTAAAATAATATAAAATGTGTTCTGTTGCAAGTTCACATACTTGATCTCATGTTTTCTTATATGGTTTATTATTGAGCTTTCAAATTGTAAATGTTGAAATAATCATTTCATGACGTATTCTTTATGTCTGTCCGTTATGCAATTGTTTTTTTTTTTTTTTGGGGTGGGTGGGTGTCATGAATGGGTGTCCCTTATTTTGCCACACTGAAGGTGGCAACCCTAATGGGAACATTACAGGTTCTGTGGTGAATCAGCTGAAAACAGCCGCGAGCATGTAAATACATGACGAGGTAAATTGGAAAACGGCAATACACACAACCACAAACTTGTCAATCTAGCACCACCACACCTTTATAATAATTTACCTTGCAGCTACTTACAGTGAAGAAATATGGCATTTTGACAGAAATCTATTTATTAAAATGTTACTATTATTACTTACATTAAATATTGCAGAATATAAATCACTTTTATAGATGCTGTTTTTGTATTTTCTACGTGTTTACAATATGTTTTATTACAAATTCAATAGTTTATTATTATCTATTTATTTTAGAAACCCATGGTAATGAGGAGCATGGTTTTACCTGTGACTACCATGATCTTTCAGTTAAATAAAACTACAGTTAAACTATAAATACAATTTCATTAGGGTAATTAAAGGATCCTTTAACAAAACAGCTTTAAAGCCTGGATCCCATTAATTAAGGACAAAGCTTTTTTTCTCTTTAAATGTTTTATGAACTTTTTAATAGTTCTACTCTATTCGAACTTTGATTCTTTCTGAGTCCGTTTCGTCTGATGCCTTTATGTCTGATGCTTTGAGTCTGAGGCTGTTTCGTCCGATGCCTTTATGACTGATGCTTTTGAGTCTGAGGGTGTCTTGTCCAATGCCTTTATGTCTGATGCCTTTTAGTTTGATGCTGTTTGGTCTGATGCCTAATTGTACGAGACCGGACACCTGGCGTGATGACCTTTTGTCCAATGACTGAAGCCTTTTAATTTGAGGCAGGACCCCTTTTTGACTGAGGTCTGAGGATGTTCTAAAATGTACACCGTACACATGTGAACAATCAAACAACGAAACCAATCAGGACATGATACAAGTACAAAGGAGCACATGAAAAGATCACATGAGGGGCAAGGGAGTCACATGACAAACCAGGAAACAAGACCAAGACACATTTCAAAATAAAAGACATAAAAGCATGAACAAACAGACAAAATAAACAACAACAGACATCATCACCCGCTTTCATGATTTTTCATTCCTCACTGTAAAATTTAAAACTAAAGTCTTTATGAAAATTAATTTATTAATTAAAATTAATTAAATTATTTAATTTATTTGTCCTGATAATATATTGGACGGTGTGTTTGTGCTGTGTTTTGTTTTATCTTTAGAATGTCACAAGTCATTTCCACGGTAAGTTCTAACACTTATTTACAAATTGTACAGACGGTAGTTTTGTGTCGCCACAGGTAACGCCGCGGTTGCATAGGGAAATGCATTTCTGCTCTTGACAGCTAAGTGGCGCTATAACTATATATTTTCACATGTTATGGAGTGGATGTATCACAGCTCGTTTTCACAAGTAGCAGACAACCACGCCGTGTGGAGATTATAAAAATAATATTATCAATAAGATTTTTAAAAATCACATTCACAGTCTAGTAATCAAAAGCCAATGTTAGCATTTGCTGTTTAGAACTAAATATCAAAATTGTATTTGCTTTTGTATTTGCACTATGCATTATAATTCAGTTCTAATACCCTGTAATCAGCAGAGAGAGAGAGTTGTTGCGACTTCAAAGAGAGTGAGTGCACACAGCAGGCTGCACTATTCCCGCAGCCATTTCCCCTGTGCACTTCAGCACTTAAGAGAGCACTTTTCCCTAAAAGAGCTTTACACATGTGTGATGTTGCCTCTTTTTAAAAATGACATTCCACCCGTGCGTTCCTGGATGCAGTCACTATCTGGTGCCGGTTGATGTTCACGATCATTGTCTCTCGTATCTGGGTGTTAAGCACACTGAGGTGGCTTTCGTAGACGCGTCATTTTCCCACCGCGGGAACGTGACCGTCATAGTGTTAAGATCAAGACTTGAGTACCTCAAACGGGGTGGAGTCCCTTTGACTATTCCCTGATCTAGCTCTGGTTCTGGTGGCCATCAGAACCGGTCTACTTCGGCTAATAGCATAGGTCATCTGAGGATTACAGTGAGGGCTTCCATGACGAGAGGGGTTCCAGTCGTTACCTTCAGGGCTCTGGCTAAAGACAGCATGTCGATTGCTGCATTGGAGGGTGAGTTAGAGTCATCTGAGGGTGAGGATTTGACTGCACTGCACCCAATGAGGACCGTAGCATTGTCCATGTCAGACCCAGAATTGGCCGCTTTCCTTAAGGCTTTTCCGGGCCACCGCGAGTGTCTGGCTCTGTTGGAACTCTCCTGAACCCTCAAGGCTGGATGATTTTTTTTTTTTTTTCGGAGCGGCCCTCCCCAGTGCCATTTCCCAGAGGTGCATGAGGAGGTTACCAGCTCGTGGATGGCACCTTTAACTGCCCGGTGCCTCCTTCCCTCTCAATACCCTAGATGGCAGGGCAGTTAAGGGATATGTGGAGATCCCCCTAGTGGAGTGGTCGGTTGCGATGCAGCTGTGTCCCAATGACTGCTAACGGATTACCCTGCTTGGAAGCTTCGGAGCCGCACAGGTAGATGAAGATGAGGTAAATGAGGTATCCTCCTTGACCTAGCTCTATACCATCTTGGGGCTTGTCTCTGGTGCTGAGAGCCCTTCAGAGGCCACCCTTTGAACCTTTGCAGTCAGCTAAGTAAAAAATCCTGTCAATGACAGTACCTGCAAGCATTTTTGTTTGACGAATCCCTCCTGGAATTCGGGCCGCTGATTCTCACGTCATCCAGAGACTCCGGCTCGATATGTGCCTAAGGTTCCTACCACTCCCTTCAGGGACCAGGTGGTGAACCTGCAAGCACTGCCCTTAGGAGGAGGCAGACCCAGCCCTGGCTTTTCTCTGTCCTGTCCACGCTCTGCTGTGTTATGTGGACCGAACACAAAGCTTCAGGACCTCAGACCAGCTCTTAGTCTGTTACGGAGGCCAGCAGAAGGAAATGTTGTCTCCAAGCAGAGGTTAGCTGGATAGTGGATTGGCGTATCAGTTCCAAGCCGTGCCTTGCCTGCTCGGGGTGAGAGCTCACTCTACCAGGATTATTGCTTCCTCCTAGGCACCAGCTCAAGGCGCCTCGCTGACAGATATATGTACTTAATTGCTCCAGTAAATTCCCCGTTTGGCGAACCCTGTTGAGTTCCTCCATCACCCCTCGGCAGTAGGGCTGAACAATTAATTGCATTAGCGATAATATCGTGATATGATCAAACACGATTTCCTAACCACAAAGGCTGCGATTACAGTCACGTGACACGCGAGAGTAAAGTCTGCAGAAGAAGCATCAACTTGCCACATTACACATATGCCTGGCCTAAAACAAAAAAACAGTTTGTGTTTAATCTATCTAATATTGTGTTGGTCATACTATAGGCTACAATAGAGGTGGGAGAAAAGATTCTCTCTCCAATGATTCTAGATCGATTCTGAGCTTAGATTTTAACTGCAGGTGCGCGGTGGCACTGTGTGTATATTTTATATTCTCTCTCTCTCTCTCTCTCTCTCTCTCTCTCTCTCTCTCTCTCTCTCTCTCTCTCTCTCTCTCTCTCTCTCTCTCTCTCTCACACACACACACACACACACACACACCACTCAAACCATAAAATAATATATCATAACGTTCCTAAAGGTTGAAACGAATTGTAATGGCATTCGTTGCACAGGATATGCGCTGTGAGTAACGTGCGCTTTGCTTGATGTCACACTTAACAGTGTGTGTTCTCGCCCGCCGGTATTTTCCTTACAAATGCTCTATGAAGGCTTAATTTATGTTGTTTGGAATGCAGTGTACTTATGTATTAAAAATAAGAAACTAATAGACAGAAGGCTTTCCGTTTCAAATGCTTGCGCCATGCTTTGTGAAGAGTGCTCCTGCACGTGTCTGTGCGCGTCTCAAAATGTTTTTATGACGCAAAATGAAAGTAAACACCGTCAGTAATGTCTTAATGAATTAAACAGAGAGGGCAAACCATATCTTATATTTCAAAAGAGATCTGTGCATTAGTGTGAGTGCAGATCTCCCGCTGTCTATGAATCAAGCATATGATCCATCATTAATAAACAAACAACAGTAAAGCTGAAAAAGAGAAAAATCACTCAGTTCAGATACTCTTCAATACTGAAAGCACGCCTTGTTCATTGCTTGTAATATGTTTTTTTGTTCCTCTTTATGATTTACTAGCTTTTATGGTTTGCAGCTATATTAGTTTCTATATTTAAAGTGATTAACATGCAATTGTTTTAATTAAAATGTTATAGTGTGTAGTTATTTTAAAAAGCATTATATATAAAAGATTTTAAGTTTTTATAAATTAATAAGATTCATTAATAAGGAAAAAGTTCAGCCGACGGTAGCTGTACCATGGAAGAATACACATTGGATCGCCACAGGGACCACAACATCTGGGCACCCAAAAATCCATCTTTTCTGTTGTTTTATTTATTTTATGGCATAATGCACACCTCATGTAATAATAAATATGCCATTGGCTGGTTAAATGTAAGCACACTTCATGCACTGCCATCACTGTAATATTTCACTGTAACAGTAAATAACTGGAACATTAAGCACTTATATGATAAATAATAATATAGACAAGATTAAATGTTATAGCCTAGTACTATATTACTATTACTATTGTTTCCAGTAATTTTTTTAATTATTTAATCTTCATTTACAAGTAAAAACGTAAAAATTACAGCCTTACTGAGCAATGTTGCAAACCATCTCTTTGTGAATTAGTGTCATATATCACTGGGTTGTATGTAATGACTCGATCTCGCGGCGGCGGTACATGCAGTGGTAATATTTTGGTTGAATAGCTACTGTATATTGCTCACATTATTGATACTACAGGATAATTCTAGTGTGATTGAAAATAATGTTGTTCAAGCTGATCTGTCTGGCGTTGTTCAATTTCTTTTTCCAGCAGAATATCAGCAGTCAGAGAACAGGTCAGAATGGTTATCATTGTTAAAGTCTTTATACCTTTATTCTGAAACAACTTTGACAAGTCATTCTCTTGCTCACAAACAGGACTGTCAATGTCTCGATGCAAACATGCGGCTCAGTGGAGGTGAACCCTGCAACGTCAGCGGTAAGATCATTCATTGTGCTGTCATACAACTGCCTGCACACAAACGCCCTGAGCCAAAATCTGCATCACATGCACAACTTTTAAATCAGCAATAGCAGTGACTGATTCAAATGAATTAGACTCTTCAGTAATGATGGTTTTCACTTTCACAGGTGATCAGTGCAGCGGCCCGCATGAGCAGTCAAGCGCTGTGTGTCATGATGAGTGATGGAAACATCTCCAATGTTAAACTGCAGCGGCTGCACACTCAGCTCAAACACATCATCCAGTCAGCGCTGAATTTCTCCGCAGAGCTGGTCAGTAACTCACAACACACACGAGTCCAGCTCTATCTCTCATCCATCTATCTCTGTTTGACCAGTCATAGCTTTCTGTTTATCCCAGAACCCACAGACAAATGTCAGTGTGCCTGCTCTCTTCGCTTCTCTGGACGATCTCACTGAAACAACCATCCAAAATCTGCCGTTTGTCGAGAACTGGCTGTATTTGAAGTTTCTGCCTGTTCTATCATATATGAACGAAGACAGTGTCACACGACTGAGCCAGATGAGCTTCACCTGTGGAGCCTTCCATGTGATGTACATAACATTTCAAACAAAACACAAATGCACTGGCAGGATGTCAACAGCTTGGAATATATTTTGGTGTTTTTTAAAAGAATTCTCTTCTGCTCACAAAGGCTGTATTTATTTGATCAAAAATACAGTAAAAAGTGAAATATTATTACAATTTAAAACAGCTGTTTTCTATGTGAATATATAGTAAACTAAAGACTGGAGTATTGATGCATAAAATTCAGCTTTGATCACATGAATAAATTATATCCTTCATAAATCATTCTTATATGCTGATTTGATGCTCAAGAAACATTTATGGTTATTATCAATGGTTAAAAAAGCTGTGCTGCTTCAGATATTTGTGGAAACAGTAAAACATTATATTTTTCAGGATTCTTTGATGTATAACTGTTTGTGCTTCTTTGAACAAATTCTGGTTATGCATCTGATTTTAGGGAGGGTCATAAACAGTAACACATATTTTAGACCATTTAGTAAATAAGGCAGCCACAAACTCTTTCGTTGTTTTTATATTAACCCCAAACCAAATTCATCTCAAAGAAACCACATTAATTTTGCACACCAAACAAACAGCACCAAAAAGAAAACCAAATGCACAACATGACATACGCATCTCAGAGATGACATATAGAGGACAAGAAACTCCTGCCACAAACACACAAACCAACTTCTGTTAATCCTTGCATGAAATAAAACTAAATAAATTACAGTTTAGCCTCTTTTTACTAATAAATTGACCTCAATATACATTTCTTCAGCAATTAACGGAAAATAAAAAATCCTTACAGTTGAGCATGAAACACAGCATTTCCCAACAAGGACTTTTGTAAAACGATACTCGGTTACTTAACGTAACCTCGGTTCTCTCTAGAAGAGGGAACGAGTATTGCGTAAGTTCACTTACGCTACGGGAAAGTATTCCTTCTTCGAGATTCTGAAAAACCACAAAATTATCCTTAATTTTTGTAACATTGTCAACGCAGTGCGGCAGCCTGGCAGACCATAGCAAGCTATTCCAGCGTGTCTATTGGCTGCACCGCTGGCAACTGCTGCAGCCTATCGGCGAGCCCGCGTGACGTGGCAACCAATGAGGGCGCTTCGCGCCCCTCACGCCTCATTTGCCTACAGGTAGGGCGTGGCCACGTGTATATAAGCAGGGCTCGCGGGCTGGAAATTCGGTTTTTGTATTCTGAAGCGTAAAAGCCCGTGGGGCGCACGGCAAGGAACGCAATACTCGTTCCCTCTTCTAGAGAGAACCGAGGTTACGTTAAGTAACTGAGTATCGTTCTCTTACGAGAGGTTCTCTCGTATTGCACTTACGCTACGGGAACTCATTGTCGACGCCGTGCACGCTGTGCATCCCTCTGGCCCAGGCCCACAAAGAGGCCATGCCTCTAGTGGAGTGGGCTCCAACTCCTAGCGGGCACTGCAGGTGTTTGGAGGCGTACGCTGCTGCGATCGCGTCCACTATCCACCTAGACAGGCTCTGTTTCGAAGCGGCGAGACCCTTAGTGCGCCCGCCAAACGAAACAAAGAGCTGCCTGAAGGCGGCGGAGCGTGTGACATAAACTCTCAATGCCCTGACAGGGCAGAGGACATTGCCACCGTCCTCCTCATCGGATGTTGGCAGAGCCGAGAGGGAGATTATCTGTGCCCTGAAGGGAGTACCGATTGCTTTGGGGACATAACCATGCCTCGGTCTGAGGATGACCTTGGAGTCATTTGGACCGAACTCAAGACACGCCGGGCTCACGTGCAGATCCTCCATGCGTTTTACTGAAGTCAGAGCTATCAGAAACGCGGCTTTAAGCGAAAGGAGCTTTGGTTCCACAGCTTCGAGCGGTTCAAAGGGATGAGCCTTCAGGACCTCCACGACCAAGGACAAATCCCAGATAGGAACCGATGGGAGTCGCGGGGGATTCATCCGTCTAGCTCCTCTGAGGAAACGGATAGCGAGCTCGTTCCTTCCTAGCACGCTGCCGAGCGTCGTCTGAGCGAACGTTGCTATAGCCGCCACATACACTTTGAGCGTGGAAGGGGACCTGCCCAGTTCCAAAAGCTCTTGGAGGATGGAGAGCACCCGCTGGACCCCACATTCTTGTGGATCCAAACCTTTAGCAGCACACCACTTAGTAAACACAGACCACTTGGAACTATATAGCCGCCTCGTCGAGGGGGCTCTAGAATGTGTGATTGTGTTCACAACCCCTTCGGGCAGGTCAACGGGTATCCGTTGGTCACCCATGCATGCAGAGACCAGTGCTCTGGATGGGGATGCCAAACCGACCCTTTGGCTTGAGAGATGAGATCTGCTCTCAGCTTGACTGGCCAGGGGGGTGAGTGCGACAGTCTCACCAGCTCTGGGTACCAAACCTGATTCTCCCAGCGCGGCGCTATGAGGATCACCGGGTGGCGCGTCTCCCTGATTTTCGCTATGAGCTGAGGCAATAGGGAAACCGGCGGGAAAGCATATAGCGGGAGGCTGGGCCAAGGCTGGGACAGCGCATCCTCGCTTTTGGATAGGAACATCGGGCAGCGGGCGTTCTCTTTCGTCGCAAAGAGGTCGACCTCCGCTCTGCCGAATAGGCGCCATAAATGCTGGACTGTCTGGTGGTGCAGGGACCATTCCCCTGGGGGAATGAGGCCCCTGGACAGCTTGTCCGGGCCGACATTGAGGCGGCCCGGAACGTGCGCAGCCCTCAGCGAGCGCAACGAGCCGAGTGCCCACACGAGCAGGCATTCCGTCAGATTGCCCAGACATCTGGACCTGACGCCGCCCTGTCAGTTCACGTGCGACACCACTGACGTATTGTCCGAACGGACCAACACGTGGTGTCCCCGTATGAGAGGGAGAAAATGCCTGAGCGCGTTCTCGACCGCCATCATCTCCAAACAGTTTATGTGGAGGAGTTTCTCCTGGCCTGACCAGAGGCCAGAGGCCGGTCTGCCCTCGAAAACAGCGCCCCAAACTGAGGTGGAAGCATCTGTCGAGGTAACCTTGCGGTGTGAGATGGCCCCCATCGCCACTCCCTGCTGGTACCAGTCGGCTACTAACCAGGGCTTCAGTGCTGAAGTGCAGCTCTGAGTCACCTTGATTCGGAAGCCTCCGGACGCCCAGGCTCTGTGAGGCACTTGGGCGTTTAACCAGCGTTGCAGTGGGCGCATACACAGTAGACCTAGCTGGAGCACTGCCGCAGCTGAGGCCATACTCCCCAGCATCCTCTGAAAAGTTTTGAGAGGTGTGGTGCTGCCCGGCTGGAAGGACGCAGCCATGCGTTGGACTCGGCGCACGCGCCACGGTGACAGGCGGGCTGACATTGTCACAGTGTTCATCCAAACCCAGAAAAGAGGTTGACTGCGTGGGCACTAGTGAGCTCTTGGTCCAGTTGACCGTGAGCCCCAGGCTGTCTAGATGGCTGAGCAGCGCTGCCCTGTGGGCAAGGAGCTCGGCCTCTGACTGTGCTAGAATGAGCCATTCGTCCAGATAGTTCAAAATCTGCATCCCCTGCCTTCTCAGGGGAGCGAGGGCCGCGTCCATGCACTTCGTAAATGTACGGGGGGCTAGTGACAGGCCGAACGGAAGGACGGTGTACTGATATACCTGACCGTCGAAGGCGAATCTCAAGAATGGCCTGTGACGGGGTATTATCCTGATTTGAAAATATGCGTCTTTCAAATCGAGGGAGATAAGCCAGTCTCTCGGGCGAACGTGCGCGAGGATCTGCTTGGCCGTGAGCATCTTGAACGGTCTTTTCATAAGAGCTTTGTTCAGACGCCTCAGATCCAGAATCGGTCTGAGCGACCCATCCCTTTTTGGAATGAGGAAATAACGGCTGTAAAAGCCCGACTCGCTCATAGAATGGGGAACCGGTTCTATAGCCCCTTTGCACAGCAGCGTCGCTATTTCTGCTCGAAGTAGGTGTGCTTCTTCCTCGTTCACTTTCGTCTCTGTACGCGCAGAAAAGCGCGGAGGGCGGCGAGCGAATTACAGAGTATAGCCTCGCTTCACTGTTCTCAGCACCCATTCTGACACACCCGAGATGGCTTCCCACGCTCTCGCGTGTGCTGCCAGGGGCAGAATGGCCTCCGGGCTCTGAACGCCGCACTTCGCGGGTTCGATGGCCTGACTGGGAGGGGCGGGCGCTTTTTTTGTGCTCTGGACGCCCTACACACTGTGTCCCTGCCGCTTCGAGCGGGGAATGCTTGGTGTGTGGCCCTACACTTGGGGTCCCGGCCACCGTGAGCGGGGAACAAGTGGTGTGTGGCGCGGTGGCGGCGCCGGGGGCAGAATGTTCGTGAGAATGTGTGAGCGCGTTCAAGCGGGCAGAGCACTTATGCTTGGAATATGACCGGTTAAGATGGGCTGTATAACAGGTGTGGGGTAGGTGTAGGTGTAGGCGCGATGAGGCGGACACGGGACCTAACTCTAGCACTCGAGCGGCCAGTGGCCGCTTTATGTGAGTGAAAGACACGGGATTTACAGCGCTTGGGTGCAGGGGTGAACACAGAAAAGTGGGCACATTTACTGCATTTGAAACACATACGGCGTGAGCCGTGCAACCAGAAATAATGCATCTTTTGTGATTTCTCTGGTTCGTTGGCCGTTTTTACGGCGGTTGGAGACAGGCGAGAAGGCGGTTTTGCCGGCTCGTTGGCTGTGTGAGAACCATCTGCAGTAGCCACAGTAGTGGGGACTGACAGGAAAAGGAGTCCGGCCGCGGCGGGACTTAACCGTCGTTTCTCCCCTCTGGCTAGGAGGACTTTGGAGGCTCAGGCTTCAGCACAATCCTGGGCCGAGGTCCCCGAGGGGGAGGCGGCTTGCCTCGACTGGATGAGCGCGATCTGGGGCGGCCACTCTGTCTTCGCTGAGAAGAAGGGGGCCGCGCTGGACACCGGGCGGGGCTCTGCGCAGGCTGGTCGCGGGGACGGCGAGCAGCAGAGCTAGCGCTAGTGTTAGCGCGTCGAGGCAGGAAGAGGTTCATAGCTTGAGTCGTCTTCTGTACCTCAGAGAAGCGGTCGACGATCCCGTTGACCGCTGGGCCAAAGAGGCCGGATGGGGAGAGTGGGGCGTTGAGAAACGCTGCACGCTCCGCTTCCCTCATGTCAGCGAGCGTTAGCCAGAGGTGCCTTTCTGCGACTGTGAGGGAGGCCATACAGCGTCCGAAGGCCTGTGCAGTGGTTTTGGTGGCGCGAAGGGAAAGATCTGTCGCGCTTCTCAAATCTGTAACCAACTCCGCATCCTCGCTTTTCTCTTCCAAGTCGCGGAGGAGATTAGCTTGGAGGATTTGAAGCACAGCCATGGAGTGAAGGGCGGACGCAGCCTGACCGGCGGCAGAGAAAGCACGGCCGATCAGGGATGAAGTCGTTCTGCAGGCCTTGGACGGGAGGACAGCCTTTGAGCGCCAGCCAGAGGGCGGGCAAAGGTGCGCTGCGACCGCCTCTTCCACCCGAGGGATGGCGTTGTAGCCTTTCTCAGCAGCGCCGTCAACTTGTGAGAGCGTCGAAGAAGCTTGAGATGAGACCCTCGTGGAAAACGGTGCATTCCAGGACTTAGAGAGCTCCTCGTGAAGCTCTGGCAGAAAGGGTGCAGTCCTGGAGGTGGGCGCTCGGCGGCGACTGTTCAGAAAACATCCGTCGAGTCGGTTCGGCGCTGACACCTTAGGCGGAGACCATTCGAGGCCTAGCTGCTCGACGTCTCGGGTGAGAAGGCCTCTGACTGTGCTAGAATGAGCCATTCGTCCAGATAGTTCAAAATCCGCATCCCCTGCCTTCTCAGGGGAGCGAGGGCCGCATCCATGCACTTCGTAAATGTACGGGGGGCTAGTGACAGGCCGAACGGAAGGACGGTGTACTGATATACCTGACCGTCGAAGGC
Source organism: Romanogobio albipinnatus (assembly GCA_023566225.1). Classification (NCBI taxonomy): domain Eukaryota; kingdom Metazoa; phylum Chordata; class Actinopteri; order Cypriniformes; family Gobionidae; genus Romanogobio; species Romanogobio albipinnatus. The sequence continues at coordinate 14,884,352 of CM042248.1, read as the reverse complement.
GAATCTCAAGAATGGCCTGTGACGGGGTATTATCCTGATTTGAAAATATGCGTCTTTCAAATCGAGGGAGATAAGCCAGTCTCTCGGGCGAACGTGCGCGAGGATCTGCTTGGCCGTGAGCATCTTGAACGGTCTTTTCATAAGAGCTTTGTTCAGACGCCTCAGATCCAGAATCGGTCTGAGCGACCCATCCCTTTTTGGAATGAGGAAATAACGGCTGTAAAAGCCCGACTCGCTCATAGAATGGGGAACCGGTTCTATAGCCCCTTTGCACAGCAGCGTCGCTATTTCTGCTCGAAGTAGGTGTGCTTCTTCCTCGTTCACTTTCGTCTCTGTACGCGCAGAAAAGCGCGGAGGGCGGCGAGCGAATTACAGAGTATAGCCTCGCTTCACTGTTCTCAGCACCCATTCTGACACACCCGAGATGGCTTCCCACGCTCTCGCGTGTGCTGCCAGGGGCAGAATGGCCTCCGGGCTCTGAACGCCGCACTTCGCGGGTTCGATGGCCTGACTGGGAGGAGCGAGAAAGCACGGCCGATCAGGGATGAAGTCGTTCTGCAGGCCTTGGACGGGAGGACAGCCTTTGAGCGCCAGCCAGAGGGCGGGCAAAGGTGCGCTGCGACCGCCTCTTCCACCCGAGGGATGGCGTTGTAGCCTTTCTCAGCAGCGCCGTCAACTTGTGAGAGCGTCGAAGAAGCTTGAGATGAGACCCTCGTGGAAAACGGTGCATTCCAGGACTTAGAGAGCTCCTCGTGAAGCTCTGGCAGAAAGGGTGCAGTCCTGGAGGTGGGCGCTCGGCGGCGACTGTTCAGAAAACATCCGTCGAGTCGGTTCGGCGCTGACACCTTAGGCGGAGACCATTCGAGGCCTAGCTGCTCGACGTCTCGGGTGAGAAGGCGTAAGAGCTCTGCGTCCTCACCCGCTCGAGTGCGCCCGGAAGTCCGGACAGAAGAGGCTGCGGAGGACCACTCCTCGCTATCAGAGGCCAGGATGGAGCAGCCGTTGGCTTGGTCTGCGGCCACATCCGCCTCATCCCCGGAGGCGGCGACAGACATGGCGGCCTGGGGTGGGGGCGGGGAAGGTGAGAGAGAAGCTGGCGGGAGAGGTTCCGGCAAGCTTTTCACTGCTGACTCCGGTGTCCGCTGCGAGCGGCGCTTTTTCTTGCGCGGCCCGACCGGGACGGGCGGAGGGATGTCATCGTCAAACTGTTCGAGTCGAGCCCGCAGGGTGAAAATATCCTTTTACTGCACAACAACACGTGCAGTAAAAGGATATTTGCCGCCGGATAGCAGAGCAGGCACGGAAGGCTGAAGGTGGCGAATACAGCCGGCTTCTCCAGACGCTGTCCTCTGCTTGCTCGATCTGCCTGATTCGACGGCGGCGGGTTCCAGAGATCCAGCGATGCGCAGGGCTCGCTGAAGAAAAGAAAATAGAATTTCCAGCCCGCGAGCCCTGCGTATATACACGTGGCCACGCCCTACCTGTAGGCAAATGAGGCGTGAGGGGCGCGAAGCGCCCTCATTGGTTGCCACGTCACGCGGGCTCGCCGATAGGCTGCAGCAGTTGCCAGCGGTGCAGCCAATAGACACGCTGGAATAGCTTGCTATGGTCTGCCAGGCTGCCGCACTGCGTTGACAATGTTACAAAAATTAAGGATAATTTTGTGGTTTTTCAGAATCTCGAAGAAAGAATACTTTCCCGTAGCGTAAGTGAACTTACGCAATACGAGAGAACCTCTCGTAAGAGAACAACAGCCAGCAAGGCATGTTGGAAAGCCATATTTTCTTCCTCTACTGGTCAACTGACCTGATATAACCCCAGAATCATTAGATGGCCCCCTAATATCGAGGAATGAAATTGCAGCCAATCAGAGATGTGGTAAAAGGCTGGAAGACTGTTACAGATGAATATAAAGTTAAAAAGAACAGCACTTATTTGAAATGTAATCTTTTGTAACATTAATATATTATCTTTACTGTCAATTTTTGTTAATTAATTTACCTTAATACAGTGAGTTTTTTTTTCTCTTTAAATTGACAGTGTGAAGTTGCTCAGCCAGGAGGAGTTGCTGATCACAGATGGGCAGCAGAAACTGATCTTTACTCATCTCATTTACTCTTACTTGTCCAGAACAGATACAGCAGGTACTCAGACATTAACTGACAAATGTGTTGAAAGGATTTTATGCAGGATTGCATGTCACTGTGCCAAATGTTCAATTTCAGATCCAGGTTGCTTTTCAAATATCACCAAAAACAATGAATGGCTGCAGAAGAATTTTGGAATCTTTTCTAAATATGCAACTCTCAGTCAACTGCAAATGCTCAACAGCCATTTCACTGAGGTGAGTTATGTTCTGGACATAACCATCTAACAGCTGTTATGATGCAATTGAGCTTCAGCTAATGCCTCGTGTACTTTGCAGTTGGATTCATTGATATTATTGAGTCCATCTCAAGTGGCAGAGTTTACTGTGACTTCTGGAGCACTGAACAGCATGAATCTGACCAACATAATTTTTGACCGTCTAGAGGAAGGGGATGCTTTCCAGAATACGGCTGAGTTTTTCTGGACATTAATTCAATCTGAGGTAAAAATCATAACACTAAAAGCCTACTTGGACACAAGGTCTCAAGTTTAGTTTATTATTTTAAATGAAGTGTCAAAGTTATACTTGAAGACAACATTTACAACAAATAACCCAGTGTTTATAATTTCCAGTAATAGTATAATTATGTGGTTATAATGAAAGTTCATTCAGGATACTTGACATAAACTTGGTTTCATAATTTAATGAATTTATGTTCATTTTATTTATAAAGCACATTTAAAAACAGACACAAGACTGGCCACATTTAAATCCAAATAAAAACTCTTAAAGACAGAAAAAAAAAAAAAAACTAGAAGCACACACACACACACACACACACACACACACACACACACACACACACACACACACACACACACACACACACACAAACTGTTAGTAAGCCAGGGAGAACAGATATGTTTTTTAAAAGAGAAATAGAAATCATCAGGGAAGATGCTTAATTTCTGAAGGCAAGTTATTCCATAGCCATGGCTCAGCCACAGAGAAAGCTTTCTGTTTGTCCGTCAATTCCTCTAGGCTTTGGACATCAATCCCGTGATCAGAGACATCATGATGAATCGCGCCTTCGCCATCATCAGCCTTCAATTTGAAGGCTTCAAGAGCCACGACTGGGTTTCCTGGTTCACTGTGAAACTGATTCCTCTCCTCCCCAGCTTGACTGCAGAGATGCTCCAGACAGTAACATCAAACACAGACTGCAACGCATACCACGTCATGTACGTATCGCTCCCCAAATTCCGTACAGCTCTGCAAAGCGTGCCTCGTAGCATTGTCAGTCAAAGCACGAGAACATTTCTAGAGCCGGTTCAGTGAGCGGTGTTGAGAGGGGGGACGAGGTTAAAGAGGCATCATCCTTAACTTCCTTTTGATTTGATCTTTCCCATGTAGCGTTGGGGCTCTGAGCAGCATCTTTGAGCAGATGACCTCGCTGAGACAGCAGGAGCTCACCCCAGTCTTGTTGGACTACCTGAAGCAGAGGCTCGCATCGGGTAGGTCCGGTGGAGGCGGTGCTTTGTTTGTCTTGTGTGCTAAAAGACAGTGCTGATCTGTGTCTGTGAACATCCGTCTCTCCTAACGAGTCTTTCCTGTGCATCTCCGTTTCAGGCTCAACCTGTGCGCTCAACACCAGCAGCCTCAGCAGTTGTCTTAGTCAATGCTTTGGCAAATTCTCCATCTATGTGAATTACGAAGACCTGCGTGGGCTCATCGAGGGCTTCGGCAGTGTAAGGGGCCTGCTGCGCTATACAGTTGTTCCCTGTGACTGTTTTGAGCAAACCATGTTATTTCTACAAACGCTGTTGTTTTCTCCCCTGCAGTTTGAGGCACTGGACCTTCTGAGCGCTTCTCAAGTTGCGCAACTGACGCTAAAATCTGGAGCGCTGAACAACGCAGATCTGATCAGCTTGGTCTTGGCCCGTCTAGATGGCAACAATGCTTTCCAGAATATTGAGGAGTTCCTGGAAGTTCTCACCCGTACATCGCAGGTAGGCTCTCATCTCTAACATGGCACACATGTACGAACATTATTTTCTCTGTGGCAAAATAATACAAGGGGTTTTGTGAGACAATTGTCTGATGGAAAATGCTGCTTTCTGTTTGTCCGTCATTTCCTCTAGGCTTTGGACATCAATCCCGTGGTCAGAGACATCATGATGAATCGTGTCTTCGCCATCATCAGTCTTCAATTTGAAGGCTTCAGGAGCCACGACTGGGTTTCCTGGTTCACTGTGAAACTGATTCCTCTCCTTCCCAGCTTGACTGCAGAGATGCTCCAGACAGTAATGTCAAACACAGACTGCAACGCATACCACGTCATGTACGTATCACTCCCCAAATTCCGTACAGCTCTGCAAAGCGTGCCTCGTAGCATTGTCAGTCAAAGCACAAGGACGTTTCTCGAGCCGGTACAGTGAGCGGTGTTGAGAGGGGGAATGACATTAAAGAGGACTCATCCTTACCTTCGTTTTGATTTGATCTTTCCCATGTAGCGTTGGGGCTCTGAGCAGCATCTTTGAGCAGATGACCTTGCTGAGACAGCAGCAGCTCACCCCAGTCTTGTTGGGCTACCTGAAGCAGAGGCTCGCATCGGGTAGGTCCAGTGGAGGCGGTGCCTTGTTTGTCTTGTGTGCTAAAAGACAGCGCTGCTCTCTGTCTGTGAACATCCTTCTCTCCTAACGAGTCTTTCCTGTGCGTCTCCTTTTCAGGCTCAACCTGTGCGCCCAACACCGGCAGCCTCAGCAGTTGTCTTAGTCAATGCTTTGGCAAATTCTCCATCTATGTGGATTACGAAGACCTGCGTGGGCTCATCAAGGGCTTCGACAGTGTAAGGGGCCCGCCATGCTATACAGTTGTTCCCTGTGACTGTATTGAGCAAACTATGTTATTTCTACAAACGCTGTTGTTTTCTCACCTGCAGTTTGAGGCACTGGACCTTCTGAGCGCTTCTCAAGTTGCGCAACTGACGCTAAAATCTGGCGCGCTGAACAACGCAGATCTGATCAGCTTGGTTTTGGCCCATCTAGATAGCAACAATGCTTTCCAGGATATTGAGGAGTTCCTGGAAGTTCTCACCCGTACATCGCAGGTAGGCTCTCATCTCTAACATGGCAGACGTGTACGAACGTTATTTTCTCTGTGGGAAAAGAATACAAGGGGTTTTGTGAGACAATTGTCTGATGGAAAATGCTGCTTTCTGTTTTCCGTCATTTCCTCTAGGCTTTGGACATCAATCCCGTGGTCAGAGACATCATGATGAATCGCGCCTTCGCCATCATCAGTCTTCAATTTGAAGTCTTCAGGAGCAATGACTGGGTTTCCTGGTTCACTGTGAAACTGATTCCTCTCCTCCCCAGCTTGACTGCAGAGATGCTCCAGACAGTAACATCAAACACAGACTGCAACGCATACCACGTCATGTACGTATCGCTCCCCAAATTCCGTAAAGCTCTGCAAAGCGTGCCTCGTAGCATTGTCAGTCAAAGCACAAGGACGTTTCTCGAGCCGGTACAGTGAGCAGTGTTGAGAGGGGGAATGACATTAAAGAGGACTCATCCTTACCTTCGTTTTGATTTTATCTTTCCCATGTAGCGTTGGGGCTCTGAGCAGCGTCTTTGAGCAGATGACTTCGCTGAGACAGCAGGAACTCACCCCAGTCTTGTTGGGCTACCTGAAGCAGAGGCTCGCATCAGGTAGGTCCGGTAGAGGCAGTGCCTTGTTTGTCTTGTGTGCTAAAAGAAAGCGCTGCTCTGTGAACATCTGTCTCTCCTAACGAGTCTTTCCTGTGCGTCTCCTTTTCAGGCTCAACCTGTGTGCCCAACACCGGCAGCCTCAGCAGTTGTCTTAGTCAATGCTTTGGAAAATTCTCCATCTATGTGGATTACGAAGACCTGCGTGGGCTCATCAAGGGCTTCGACAGTGTAAGAACCCGCCATGTTATACAGTTGTTCCCTGTGACTGTTTTGAGCAAATCATGTTATTTCTACAAACGCTGTTGTTTTCTCCCCTTCAGTTTGAGACACTGGACCTTACCACTAGAGTTCCCTATGATCTGTCAAGCACAACTGCTCCAAATGGTCCCGTAACCACTAAAGATCCTTCGGATTCAAAGTCATCCGTTCCTATTGATTCCACAACTGCTGCTGTTCTCACTAATCAGTCAAGCAAAATTGTTCCTCCTGGTACCACATCTGTTTCAGCTGGCCAGTCAAGCAATACAGTTAACACTGATCCATCAAGCAAAACTGCTCGAAATGGTCCCGTAACCCATAAAGATCCTCCGGATTCAGTTCCAACTAATCAGCCAAGCACAATTGTTCTTCCTGGTACTATAGACAACATTGTCTCTACTGATCTCTCAAGCACAAATGCTCCTAATGGTCCTGTCATCACTAAAGATCCTTCGGATTCAAAGACGTCTGCTTCTGTTGATTCCACAACTGTTGCCATTCCCACTGATCAAACAAGCACAACTGGTCATTCTGAAAATTTGACCACTGCAGTTCCCACTGATCTGTCAAGCACAACTGCTCCTACTGGTCCTGTCATCACTAAAGATACTTCAGATTCAAAGACATCTCTTTCTGTTGATTCCACAACTGCTGCAGATCCTACTGATCATTCAAGCACAAATGTTCCTCATGGTACAATAGACATCACTGTCTCTTCTGATATGTCAAGCACAACCTCTTCGAATATTCCTGTCATCACTAAATATCCTTCATATTCAAAGACATCTGTTTCTGTTGATTCCACAACTGCTGCAGTTATTTCTGATCATTCAAGCACAAATGTTCCTCCTAGTACAATAGACACCACTGTCTCTACTGATCTGTCAAGCACAACTTCTCCCAGTGGTCCTGTCATCACTAAAGATACTTCAGATTTAAAGACATCTCTTTCTGTTGATTACACAACTGTTGCCATTCCCACTGATCAAACAAGCACAACTGCTCTTTCTGAAAATTTGACCACTGCAGTTCCCACTGATCTATCAAGCACAACTGCTCCTAATGGTCCTGTCATCACTAAAGATCCTTCAGATTCAAAGACATCTGTTTCTGTTGATTCCACAACTGCTGCAGTTCCTACTGGTCATTCAAGCACAAATATTCCTCCTGGTACAATAGACACCACTGTCTCTACTGATCTGTCAAGCACAACTGCTCCTAATGGTCCTGTCATCACTAAAAATCCTTCAGATTCAAAGACATCTCTTTCTGTTGATGCCACAACTGCTGCAGTTCCTACTGATCATACAAGCACAAATGTTCCTCCTGGTACAATAGACACCACTGTCTCTTCTGATATGTCAAGCACAACCTCTTCGAATATTCCTGTTATCACTAAAGATCCTTCATATTCAAAGACATCTGTTTCTGTTGATTCCACAAGTGCTGCAGTTATTTCTGATCATTCAAGCACAAATGTTCCTCCTGGTACAATAGACACCACTGTCTCTACTGATATGTTAAGCACAACTGCTTCGAATGTTCCTGTCATCACTAAAGATCCTTCGTATTCAAAGACATCTGTTTCTGTTGATTCCACAACTGCTGCAGTTCCTACTGATCATTCAAGCACAAATGTTCCTCCTGGTACAATAGACACCACTGTCTCTACTGATCTGTCAAGCACAACTGCTCCTAATGGTCCTGTCATCACTAAAGATCCTTCAGATTTAAAGACATCTGTTTCTGTTGATTCCACAAGTGCTGCAGTTCCTACTGATCATTCAAGCACAAATGTTCCTCCTGGTACAATAGACACCACTGTCTCTACTGATCTGTCAAGCACAAGGGCTCCTAATGGTCCTGTCGTCACTAAAGATCCTTCGGATTCAAAGACATCTATTTTTGTTGATTCGACAACTGCTGCAGTTCCTACCGATCATTCAAGCACAAATGTTCCTCCTGGTACCAAAGACACCACTGTCTCTACTAATCTGTCAAGCACAACCGCTTCGAATGTTCCTGTCATCACTAAAGATACTTCAGATTCAAAGACATCTGTTTTTGTTGATTCCACAACTGCTGCAGTTCCTACTGATCATTCAAGAACCACTGTTTCTACTGATCTGTCAAGCACAAGTACTCCTAATGGTCCTGTCATCACTAAAGATCCTTCGGATTCAAAGACATTTGTTTCTGTTGATTCCACAACTGCTGCAGTTCCTACTGATCATTCAAGCACAAATGTTCCTCCTGGTACAATAGACACCACTGTCTCTACTGATCTGTCAAGCACAAGTGCTCCTAATGGTCCTGTCGTCACTAAAGATCCTTCGGATTCAAAGACATCTATTTTTGTTGATTCGACAACTGCTGCAGTTCCTACCGATCATTCAAGCACAAATGTTCCTCCTGGTACCAAAGACACCACTGTCTCTACTAATCTGTCAAGCACAACCGTTTCGAATGTTCCTGTCATCACTAAAGATACTTCAGATTCAAAGACATCTGTTTTTGTTGATTCCACAACTGCTGCAGTTCCTACTGATCATTCAAGAACAAATGTTCCTTCTGGTACAATAAACACCACTGTCTCTACTGATCTGTCAAGCACAACTGCTCCTAATGGTCCTGTCATCACTAAAGAGCCTTCAGATTCAAAGACATCTCTTTCTGTTGATTCCACAGCTGCTGCAGTTCCTACTGATCATTCAAGCACAAATGTTCCTCCTGGTACAATAGACACCACTGTCTCTACTGATTTGTTAAGCACAACTGCTTCAAATGTTCCTGTCATCACTAACGATCCTTCAGATTCAAAGACATCTCTTTCTGTTGATTCCACAACTGCTGCAGTTCCTACTGATCATTCAAGCACAAATGTTCCTCCTGGTACCAAACACACCACTGTCTCTACAGATCTGTCAAGCACAACTGCACCTAATGTTCCTGTCACCACTAACGATACTTCGGATTCAAAGACATCTGTTTCTGTTGATTCCACAACTGCTGCAGTACCTACTGATCATTCAAGCACAAATGTCCCTCCTGGTACAATAGACACCACTGTCTCTACTGATATGTTAAGCACAACTGCTTCAAATGTTCCTGTCATCACTAACGATCCTTCAGATTTAAGGACATCTGTTTCTGTTGATTCTTCAACTGTTGCAGTTCCTGCTGATCATTCAAGCACAAATGTTCCTCCTGGTACAATAGACACCACTGTCTCTACTGTTATGTTAAGCACAACTTCTTCGAATGTTCCTGTCATCACTAAAGATCCTTCAGATTCAAAGACATCTGTTTCTGTTGATTCCACAACTGCTGCAGTACCTACTGATCATTCAAGCACAAATGTTCCTCCTGGTACCAAAGACACCACTGTCTCTACTAATCTGTCAAGCACAACCGCTTCGAATGTTCCTGTCATCACTAACGATACTTCAGATTCAAAGACATCTGTTTTTGTTGATTCCACAACTGCTGCAGTTCCTACTGATCATTCAAGCACAAATGTTCCTCCTGGTACAATAGACACCACTGTCTCTACTAATCTGTCAAGCACAACTGCTCCTAATGGTCTTGTCATCACTAAAGATCCTTTGGATTCAAAAACATCTGCTTCTGTTGATTCCACAACTGTTGCAGTTCCTACTGATCATTCAAGCATACATGTTCCTCCTGGTACAATAGACACCACTGTCTCTACTGATATGTTAAGCACAACTGCTTTCAATGTTCCTGTCATCACTAAAGATCCTTCGGATTCAAAGACATCTGTTTCTGTTGATTCCACAACTGCTGCAGTTATTTCTGATCATTCAAGCACAAATGTTCCTCCTGATACAATAGACACCACTGTCTCTACTGATATGTTAAGCACAACTGCTTCGAATGTTCCTGTCATCACTAAAGATCCTTCGTATTCAAAGACATCTGTTTCTGTTGATTCCACAACTGCTGCAGTTCCTACTGATCATTCAAGCACAAATGTTCCTCCTGGTACAATAGACACCACTGTCTCTACTGATCTGTCAAGCACAACTGCTCCTAATGGTCCTGTCATCACTAAAGATCCTTCAGATTTAAAGACATCTGTTTCTGTTGATTCCACAAGTGCTGCAGTTCCTACTGATCATTCAAGAACAAATGTTCCTCCTGGTTCAATAGACACCACTGTTTCTACTGATCTGTCAAGCAGAAGTACTCCTAATGGTCCTGTCATCACTAAAGATCCTTCGGATTCAAAGACATTTGTTTCTGTTGATTCCACAACTGCTGCAGTTCCTACTGATCATTCAAGCACAAATGTTCCTCCTGGTACAATAGACACCACTGTCTCTACTGATCTGTCAAGCACAAGTGCTCCTAATGGTCCTGTCGTCACTAACGATCCTTCAGATTCAAAGACATCTCTTTCTGTTGATTCCACAACTGCTGCAGTTCCTACTGATCATTCAAGCACAAATGTTCCTCCTGGTACCAAACACACCACTGTCTCTACACATCTGTCAAGCACAACTGCACCTAATGTTCCTGTCACCACTAACGATACTTCGGATTCAAAGACATCTGTTTCTGTTGATTCCACAACTGCTGCAGTACCTACTGATTATTCAAGCACAAATTTCCCTCCTGGTACAATAGACACCACTGTCTCTACTGTTATGTTAAGCACAACTTCTTTGAATGTTCCTGTCATCACTAAAGATCCTTCGTATTCAAAGACATCTGTTTCTGTTGATTCCACAACTGCTGCAGTTCCTACTGATCATTCAAGCACAAATGTTCCTCCTGGTACAATAGACACCACTGTCTCTACTGATCTGTCAAGCACAACTGCTCCTAATGGTCCTGTCATCACTAAAGATCCTTCAGATTTAAAGACATCTGTTTCTGTTGATTCCACAAGTGCTGCAGTTCCTACTGATCATTCAAGAACAAATGTTCCTCCTGGTTCAATAGACACCACTGTTTCTACTGATCTGTCAAGCAGAAGTACTCCTAATGGTCCTGTCATCACTAAAGATCCTTCGGATTCAAAGACATTTGTTTCTGTTGATTCCACAACTGCTGCAGTTCCTACTGATCATTCAAGCACAAATGTTCCTCCTGGTACAATAGACACCACTGTCTCTACTGATCTGTCAAGCACAAGTGCTCCTAATGGTCCTGTCGTCACTAACGATCCTTCAGATTCAAAGACATCTCTTTCTGTTGATTCCACAACTGCTGCAGTTCCTACTGATCATTCAAGCACAAATGTTCCTCCTGGTACCAAACACACCACTGTCTCTACACATCTGTCAAGCACAACTGCACCTAATGTTCCTGTCACCACTAACGATACTTCGGATTCAAAGACATCTGTTTCTGTTGATTCCACAACTGCTGCAGTACCTACTGATTATTCAAGCACAAATGTCCCTCCTGGTACAATAGACACCACTGTCTCTACTGTTATGTTAAGCACAACTTCTTTGAATGTTCCTGTCATCACTAAAGATCCTTCAGATTCAAAGACATCTGTTTCTGTTCATTCCACAACTGCTGCAGTACCTACTGATCATTCAAGCACAAATGTTCCTCCTGGTACCAAAGACACCACTGTCTCTACTAATCTGTCAAGCACAACCGCTTCGAATGTTCCTGTCATCACTAACGATACTTCAGATTCAAAGACATCTGTTTTTGTTGATTCCACAACTGCTGCAGTTCCGACTGATCATTCAAGCACAAATGTTCTTCCTGGTACAATAGACACCACTGTCTCTACTAATCTGTCAAGCACAACTGCTCCTAATGGTCTTGTCATCACTAAAGATCCTTTGGATTCAAAAACATCTGCTTCTGTTGATTCCACAACTGTTGCAGTTCCTACTGATCATTCAAGCACAAATGTTCCTCCTGGTACCAAATACACCACTGTCTCTACTAATCTGCCAAGCACAACTTCTCCTAATGGTCTTGTCATATCAAATGTTCCTCCTGGTACAATAGACACCACTGTCTCTACTGATAGGTTAAGCACAACCGCTTCGAATGTTCCTGTCATCACTAAAGATCCTTCAGATCCAAAGACATCTGTTTCTGTTGATTCCACAAGTGCTGCAGTTCCTACTGATCATTCAAGCAAAAATGTTCCTCCTGGTACAATAAACACCACTGTCTCTACTGATCTGTCAAGCACAACTGCTCCTAATGGTCCTGTCATCACTAAAGAGCCTTCAGATTCAAAGACATCTCTTTCTGTTGATTCCACAGCTGCTGCAGTTCCTACTGATCATTCAAGCACAAATGTTCCTCCTGGTACAATAGACACCACTGTCTCTACTGATATGTTAAGCACAACTGCTTCAAATGTTCCTGTCATCACTAACGATCCTTCAGATTCAAAGACATCTCTTTCTGTTGATTCCACAACTGCTGCAGTTCCTACTGATCATTCAAGCACAAATGTTCCTCCTGGTACCAAACACACCACTGTCTCTACAGATCTGTCAAGCACAACTGCACCTAATGTTCCTGTCACCACTAACGATACTTCGGATTCAAAGACATTTGTTTCTGTTGATTCCACAACTGCTGCAGTACCTACTGATCATTCAAGCACAAATGTCCCTCCTGGTACAATAGACACCACTGTCTCTACTGATATGTTAAGCACAACTGCTTCAAATGTTCCTGTCATCACTAACGATCCTTCAGATTTAATGACATCTGTTTCTGTTGATTCTTCAACTGTTGCAGTTCCTGCTGATCATTCAAGCACAAATGTTCCTCCTGGTACAATAGACACCACTGTCTCTACTGTTATGTTAAGCACAACTTCTTTGAATGTTCCTGTCATCACTAAAGATCCTTCAGATTCAAAGACATCTGTTTCTGTTGATTCCACAACTGCTGCAGTACCTACTGATCATTCAAGCACAAATGTTCCTCCTGGTACCAAAGACACCACTGTCTCTACTAATCTGTCAAGCACAACCGCTTCGAATGTTCCTGTCATAACTAACGATACTTCAGATTCAAAGACATCTGTTTTTGTTGATTCCACAACTGCTGCAGTTCCTACTGATCATTCAAGCACAAATGTTCCTCCTGGTACAATAGACACCACTGTATCTACTAATCTGTCAAGCACAACTGCTCCTAATGGTCTTGTCATCACTAAAGATCCTTTGGATTCAAAAACATCTGCTTCTGTTGATTCCACAACTGTTGCAGTTCCTACTGATCATTCAAGCATACATGTTCCTCCTGGTACAATAGACACCACTGTCTCTACTGATATGTTAAGCACAACTGCTTTCAATGTTCCTGTCATCACTAAAGATCCTTCGGATTCAAAGACATCTGTTTCTGTTGATTCCACAACTGCTGCAGCTCCTAATGATCATTCAAGCACAAATGTTCCTCCTGGTACAATAGACACCACTGTCTCTACTAATCTGTCAAGCACAACTGCTCCTAATAGTCTTGTCATCACTAAAGATCCTTTGGATTCAAAGACATCTGCTTCTGTTGATTCCACAACTGTTGCAGTTCCTACTGATCATTCAAGCACAAATGTTCCTCCTGGTACCAAAGACACCACTGTCTCCACTGATATGTTAAGCACAACTGCTTTCAATGTTCCTGTCATCACTAAAGATCCTTCGGATTCAAAGACATCTGTTTCTGTTGATTCCACAACTGCTGCAGTTCCTACTGATCATTCAAGCACAAATGTTCCTCCTGGTACAATAGACACCACTGTCTCTACTAATCTGTCAAGCACAACTGCTCCTAATCGTCTTGTCATCACTAAAGATCCTTTGGATTCAAAGACATCTGCTTCTGTTGATTCCACAACTGTTGCAGTTCCTACTGATCATTCAAGCACAAATGTTCCTCCTGGTACCAAAGACACAACTGTCTCTACTAATCTGTCAAGCACAACTGCACCTAATGTTCCTGTAACCACTAACGATACTTTGGATTCAAAGACATCTGTTTCTGTTGATTCCACAACTGCTGCAGTACCTACTGATCATTCAAGCACAAATGTCCCTCCTGGTACAATAGACACCACTGTCTCTACTGATCTGTCAAGCACAACTGCTCCTAATGGTCCTGTCATCACTAAAGATACTTCAGATTCAAAGACATCTCTTTCTGTTGATTCCACAACTGCTGCAGATCCTACTGATCATTCAAGCACAAATGTTCCTCATGGTACAATAGACACCACTGTCTCTACTGATATGTTAAGCACAACTGCTTCAAATGTTCCTGTCATCACTAACGATCCTTCAGATTTAAGGACATCTGCTTCTGTTGATTCTTCAACTGTTGCAGTTCCTGCGGATCATTCAAGCACAAATGTTCCTCCTGGTACAATAGACACCACTGTCTCTACTGATCTGTCAAGCACAACTGCTCCTAATGGTCCTGTCATCACTAAAGATACTTCAGATTCAAAGACATCTCTTTCTGTTGATTCCACAACTGCTGCAGATCCTACTGATCATTCAAGCACAAATGTTCCTCATGGTACAATAGACACCACTGTCTCTACTGATATGTTAAGCACAACTGCTTCAAATGTTCCTGTCATCACTAACGATCCTTCAGATTTAAGGACATCTGCTTCTGTTGATTCTTCAACTGTTGCAGTTCCTGCGGATCATTCAAGCACAAATGTTCCTCCTGGTACAATAGACACCACTGTCTCTACTGATCTGTCAAGCACAACTGCTCCTAATGGTCCTGTCATCACTAAAGATACTTCAGATTCAAAGACATCTCTTTCTGTTGATTCCACAACTGCTGCAGATCCTACTGATCATTCAAGCACAAATGTTCCTCATGGTACAATAGACACCACTGTCTCTACTGATATGTTAAGCACAACTGCTTCAAATGTTCCTGTCATCACTAAAGATCCTTCGGATTCAAAGACATCTGTTTTTGTTGATTCCACAACTGCTGCAGTTCCTACTGATCATTCAAGCACAAATGTTCCTCTTGGTACAATAGACACCACTGTCTCTACTGATCTGTCAAGCACAACTGCTCCTAATGGTCCTGTCATCACTAAAGATACTTCAGATTCAAAGACATCTCTTTCTGTTGATTCCACAACTGCTGCAGATCCTACTGATCATTCAAGCACAAATGTTCCTCCTGGTAACAAAGACACCACTGTCTCTACTAATCTGTCAAGCACAACCGCTTCGAATGTTCCTGTCATCACTAAAGATCCTTCATATTCAAAGACATCTGTTTCTGTTCATTCCACATCTGCTGCAGTACCTACTGATCATTCAAGCACAAATGTTCCTCCTGGTACTAAAGACACCACTGTCTCTACTAATCTGTCAAGCACAACCGCTTCGAATGTTCCTGTTATCACTAAAGATACTTCAGATTCAAAGACATCTAATTTTGTTGATTCCACAACTGTTGCAGTTCCTACTAATCATTCAAGCACAAATGTTCCTCCTGGTACCAAAGACACCACTGTCTCTACTAATCTGTCAAGCACAACTGCTCCTAATGGTCTTGTCATAACTAAAGATCCTTTGGATTCAAAGACATCTGCTTCTGTTGATTCCACAACTGTTGCAGTTCCTACTGATCATTCAGGCATAAATGTTCCTCCTGGTACAATAGACACCACTGTCTCTACTGATATGTTAAGCACAACTTCTTTGAATGTTCCTGTCATCACTAAAGATCCTTCAGATTCAAAGACATCTGCTTCTGTTGATTCCACAACTGTTGCAGTTCCTACTGATCATTCAAGCATACATGTTCCTCCTGGTACAATAGACACCACTGTCTCTACTGATATGTTAAGCACAACTGCTTTCAATGTCCCTGTCATCACTAAAGATCATTCGGATTCAAAGACATCTGTTTCTGTTGATTCCACAACTGCTGCAGTACCTACTGATCATTCAAGCACAAAAGCTCCTCCTGGTACCAAAGACACCACTGTCTCTACTAATCTGTCAAGCACAACCGCTTCGAATGTTCCTGTCATCACTATAGATACTTCAGATTCAAAGACATCTGCTTCTGTTGATTCCACAACTGTTGCAGTTCCTACTGATCATTCAAGCATACATGTTCCTCCTGGTACAATAGACACCACTGTCTCTACTGATATGTTAAGCACAACTGCTTTCAATGTTCCTGTCATCACTAAAGATCATTCGGATTCAAAGACATCTGTTTCTGTTGATTCCACAACTGCTGCAGTACCTACTGATCATTCAAGCACAAAAGCTCCTCCTGGTACCAAAGACACCACTGTCTCTACTAATCTGTCAAGCACAACTGCTCCTAATGGTCTTGTCATGACTAAAGATCCTTTGGATTCAAAGACATCTGCTTCTGTTGATTCCACAACTGTTGCAGTTCCTACTGATCATTCAAGCACAAATGTTCCTCCTGGTACAATAGACACCACTGTCTCTACTGATATGTTAAGCACAACTGCTTTCAATGTTCCTGTCATCACTAAAGATCCTTCGGATTCAAAGACATCTGTTTCTGTTGATTCCACAACTGCTGCAGTACCTACTGATCATTCAAGCACAAATGTTCTTCCTGGTACAATAGACACCACTGTCTCTACTAATCTGTCAAGCACAACTGCTCCTAATGGTCTTGTCATCACTAAAGATCCTTTGGATTCAAAAACATCTGCTTCTGTTGATTCCACAACTGTTGCAGTTCCTACTGATCATTCAAGCACAAATGTTCCTCCTGGTACCAAAGACACCACTGTCTCTACTAATCTGTCAAGCACAACCGCTTTGAATGTTCCTGTCATCACTAAAGATCCTTCGGATTCAAAGACATCTGTTTTTGTTGATTCCACAACTGCTGCAGTTCCTACTGATCATTCAAGCACAAATGTTCCTCCTGGTACAATAGACACCGCTGTCTCTACTAATCTGTCAAGCACAACTGCTCCTAATGGTCTTGTCATCACTAAAGATCCTTTGGATTCAAAGACATCTGCTTCTGTTGATTCCACAACTGTTGCAGTTCCTACTTATCATTCAAGCATAAATGTTCCTCCTGGTACAATAGACACCACTGTCTCTACTGATATGTTAAGCACAACTGCTTTCAATGTTCCTGTCATCACTAAAGATACTTCAGATTCAAAGACATCTGTTTTTGTTGATTCCACAACTGCTGCAGTTCCTACTGATCATTTAAGCACAAATGTTCCTCCTGGTACAATAGACACCACTGTCTCTACTGATATGTTAAGCACAACCGCTTTGAATGTTCCTGTCATCACTAAAGATCCTTCAGATTCAAAGACATCTGTTTCTGTTGATTCCACAAGTGCTGCAGTTCTTTCTGATCATTCAAGCATAAATGTTCCTCCTGGTACAATAGACACCACTGTCTCTACTGATCTGTCAAGCACAACTGCTCCTAATGGTCTTGTCATGACTAAAGATTCTTTGGATTCAAAGACATCTGCTTCTGTTGATTCCACAACTGTTGCAGTTCCTACTGATCATTCAAGCACAAATGTTCCTCCTGGTACAATAGACACCACTGTCTCTACTGATATGTTAAGCACAACTGCTTTCAATGTTCTTGTCATCACTAAAGATCCTTCGGATTCAAAGACATCTGTTTCTGTTGATTCCACAACTGCTGCAGTACCTACTGATCATTCAAGCACAAATGTTCCTCCTGGTACCAAAGACACCACTGTCTCTACTAATCTGTCAAGCACAACTGCTCCTAATGGTCTTGTCATCACTAAAGATCCTTTGGATTCAAAGACATCTTCTTCTGTTGATTCCACAACTGTTGCAGTTCCTACTGATCATTCAAGCACAAATGTTCCTCCTGGTACCAAAGACACCACTGTCTCTACTAATCTGTCAGGCACAACTGCTCCTAATGGCCCTGTCATCACTAAAGATACTTCAGATTCAAAGACATCTCTTTCTGTTGATTCCACAACTGCTGCAGTTCCTACTGATCATTCGAGCACAAATGTTCCTCCTGGTACAATAGACACCACTGTCTCTACTAATCTGTCAAGCACAACTGCTCCTAATGGTCTTGTCATGACTAAAGATTCTTTGGATTCAAAGACATCTGCTTCTGTTGATTCCACAACTGTTGCAGTTCCTACTGATCATTCAAGCACAAATGTTCCTCCTGGTACAATAGACACCACTGTCTCTACTGATATGTTAAGCACAACTGCTTTCAATGTTCCTGTCATCACTAAAGATCCTTCGGATTCAAAGACATCTGTTTCTGTTGATTCCACAACTGCTGCAGTACCTACTGATCATTCAAGCACAAATGTTCCTCCTGGTACCAAAGACACCACTGTCTCTACTAATCTGTCAAGCACAACTGCTCCTAATGGTCTTGTCATCACTAAAGATCCTTTGGATTCAAAGACATCTGCTTCTGTTGATTCCACAACTGTTGCAGTTCCTACTGATCATTCAAGCATAAATGTTTCTCCTGGTACAATAGACACCACTGTCTCTACTGATATGTTAAGCACAACTGCTTTCAATGTTCCTGTCATCACTAAAGATCCTTCGGATTTAAAGACATCTGTTTTTGTTGATTCCACAACTGCTGCAGTTCCTACTGATCATTCAAGCACAAATGTTCCTCCTGGTACAATAGACACCATTGTCTCTACTAATCTGTCAAGCACAACTGTTCCTAATGGTCTTGTCATCACTAAAGATCCTTTGGATTCAAATACATCTGCTTCTATTGATTCCACAACTGTTGCAGTTCCTACTTATCATTCAAGCATAAATGTTCCTCCTGGTACAATAGACACCACTGTCTCTACTAATATGTTAAGCACAACTGCTTCAAATGTTCCTGTCATCACTAACGATCCTTCAGATTCAAAGACATCTCTTTCTGTTGATTCCACAACTGCTGAAGTTCCTATTGATCAATCAAGCACAAATGTTCCTCCTGGTAACAAACACACCACTGTCTCTACAGATCTGTCAAGCACAACTGCACCTAATGTTCCTGTCACCACTAACAATACTTCGGATTCAATGACATCTGTTTCTGTTGATTCCACAACTGTTGCAGTTCCTACTGATCATTCAAGCATAATTGTTCCTCCTGGTACAATAGACACCCCTGTCTCTACTGATCTGTCAAGCACAACTGCTCCTAATGGTCCTGTCATCACTAAAGATACTTCAGATTCAAAGACATCTCTTTCTGTTGATTCCACAGCTGCTGCAGTTCCTACTGATCATTCAAGCACAAATGTTCCTCCTGGTACAATACACTCCACTGTCTCTACTGATATGTTAAGCACAACTGCTTCAAATGTTCCTGTCATCACTAACGATCCTTCAAATTCAAAGACATCTCTTTCTGTTGATTCCACAACTGCTGCAGTTCCTACTGATCATTCAAGCACAAATGTTCCTCCTGGTACCAAACACACCACTGTCTCTACAGATCTGTCAAGCACAACTGCACCTAATGTTCCTGTCACCACTAACGATACTTCGGATTCAAAGACATCTGTTTCTGTTGATTCCACAACTGCTGCAGCACCTACTGATCATTCAAGCACAAATGTTCCTCCTGGTACAATAGACACCACTGTCTCTACTGATCTTTCAATCACAACTGCTCCTAATGGTCCTGTCATCACTAAAAATACTTCAGATTCAAAGACATCTCTTTCTGTTGATTCCACAACTGCTGCAGTTCCTACTAATCATTCAAGCACAAATGTTCCTCCTGGTACAATAGACACCACTGTCTCTACTGATATGTTAAGCACAACTGCTTCAAATGTTCCTGTCATCACTAACGATCCTTCAGATTCAAAGACATCTGTTTCTGTTGATTCTTCAACTGTTGCAGTTCCTGCTGATCATTCAAGCACAAATGTTCCTCCTGGTACCAAACACACCACTGTCTCTACAGATCTGTCAAGCACAACTGCACCTAATGTTCCTGTCACCACTAACGATACTTCTGATTCAAAGACGTCTGTTTCTGTTGATTCCACAACTGTTGCAATTCCTACTGATCATTCAAGCATAAATGTTCCTCCTGGTACCAAACACACCACTGTCTCTACAGATCTGTCAAGCACAACTGCACCTAATGTTCCTGTCACCACTAACGATACATCGGATTCAAAGACATCTGTTTCTGTTGATTCCACAACTGCTGCAGTTCCTACTGATCATTCAAGCACAATTTTCCCTCCTGGTACAATAGACACCACTGTCTCTACTGATCTGTCAAGCACAACCTCTTCACTGGACCGTCTGAGCGCTTATCAAGTTGCGCAACTGGCGCTAAAATCTGGCGCGCTGAACAACTCAGATCTGATCAGCTTGGTCTTGGCCCGTCTAGACGGCGACAATGCTTTCCAGGATATTGAGGAGTTCCTGGAAGTTCTCACCCGTACATCGCAGGTAGACTCTCATCTCTTACATGGCAGACATGGACGAACGTTATTTTCTCTGTTGCAAAATAATATAAGGGGTTTTGTGAGTCAATTGTCTTATTGAAAATGCTGCTTTCTGTTTTCCGTCAATTCCTCTAGGCTTTGGACATTAATCCCGTGGTCAGAGACATCATGATGAATCGCGTCTTCGCCATCATCAGTCTTCAATTTGAAGGCTTCAGGAGCCACGACTGGGTTTCCTGGTTCACTGTGAAACTGATTCCTCTCCTCCCCAGCTTGACTGCAGAGATGCTCCAGACAGTAACATCAAACACAGACTGCAACGCATACCACGTCATGTATGTATCGCTCCCCAAATTCCGTTCAGCTCTGCAAAGCGTGCCTCGTAGCATTGTCAGTCAAAGCAAGAGGACGTTTCTCGAGCCAGTACATTGAACGGTGGTGAGAGGGGGGATGATATTAAAGAGGCATCATCCTTACCTTCCTTTTGATTTGATCTTTCCCATTTAGCGTTGGGGCTCTGAGCAGCGTCTTTGAGCAGATGACCTCGCTGAGACAGCAGGAGCTCACCCCAGTCTTGTTGGGCTACCTGAAGCAGAGGCTCGCATCGGGTAGGTCCGGTGGAGGCGGTGCCTTGTTTGTCTTGTGTGCTAAAAGACA
This sequence comes from Romanogobio albipinnatus, assembly GCA_023566225.1. NCBI lineage: Eukaryota > Metazoa > Chordata > Actinopteri > Cypriniformes > Gobionidae > Romanogobio > Romanogobio albipinnatus. The sequence continues at coordinate 14,863,168 of CM042248.1, read as the reverse complement.
GCGCTGCTCTCTGTCTGTGAACATGCTTCTCTCCTAACGAGTCTTTCCTGTGCGTCTCCTTTTCAGGCTTAACCTGTGCGCCCAACACCGGCAGCCTCAGCAGTTGTCTTAATCAATGCTTTGGCAAATTCTCCATCTATGTGAATTACGAAGACCTGCGTGGGCTCATCAAGGGCTTCGACAGTGTAAGGGGCCCGCCACGCTATACAGTTGTTCCCTGTGACTGTTTTGAGCAAACTATCATATTTCTAAAAACGCTGTTGTTTTCTCCCCTGCAGTTTGAGGCACTGGATTTTCTGAGCATTTCTCAAGTTGCGCAACTGACGCTAAAATCTGGTGCGCTGAACAACGCAGATCTGATCAGCTTGGTCTTGGCCCGTCTACACGGCGACAGTGCTTTCCAGGATATTGAGGAGTTCCTGGAAGTTCTCACCCGGACATCGCTGGTAGGCTCTCATCTCTAAGATGGGAACATGGACTAGTGTTATTTTTTCTGTGACATAATAATACAATGGGTTTTGTGAGACAATTATCTGATTGAAAATGCTGCTTTCTGTTTGTCCGTAATTTCCTCTAGCCTTTGGACATCAATCCCATGGTCAGAGACATCATGATGAATCGCGCCTTCGCCATCATCAGTCTTCAATTTGAAGGCTTCGGGAGCAATGACTGGGTTTCCTGGTTCACTGTGAAACTGATTCCTCTCCTCCCCAGCTTGACTGCAGAGATGCTCCAGACAGTAACATCAAACACAGACTGCAACGCATACCACGTCATGTATGTATCGCTCCCCAAATTCCGTACAGCTCTGCAAAGCGTGCCTCGTAGCATTGTCAGTCAAAGCACGAGGACATTTCTCGAGCCGGTACATTGAACGGTGGTGAGAGGGGGGATGATATTAAAGAGGCATCATCCTTACCTTCCTTTTGATTTGATCTTTCCAATGTAGCGTTGGGGCTCTTAGCAGCGTCTTTGAGCAGATGACCTCGCTGAGACAGCAGGAGCTCACCCCAGTCTTGTTGGGCTACCTGAAGCAGAGGCTCGCATCGGGTAGGTCCAGTGGAGGCGGTGCTTTGTTTGTCTTCTGTGCTAAATGACAGTGCTGCTCTGTGTCTGTGAACATCCGTCTCTCCTAACGAGTCTTTCCTGTGTGCCTCCTTTTCAGGCTCAACCTGTGCGCCCAACACCGGCAGCCTCAGCAGTTGTCTTAGTCAATGCTTTGGCAAATTCTCCATCTATGTGGATTACGAAGACCTGCGTGGGCTCATCAAGGGCTTCGACAGTGTAAGGGGCCCGCTGCACTATACAGTTGTTCCCTGTGACAGTTTTTAGCAAACTATGTTATTTCTACAAACGCTGTTGTTTTCTCCACTGCAGTTTGAGGCATTGGATTTTCTGAGCGCTTCTCAAGTTGCGCAACTGACGCTAAAATCTGGCACGCTGAACAACGCAGATCTGATCAGCTTGGTCTTGGCCCGTCTAGATGGCAACAATGCTTTCCAGAATATTGAGGAGTTCCTGGAAGTTCTCACCCATACATCGAAGGTAGGCTCTCATCTCTAACATGGCAGACATGTACGAACGTTATTTTCTCTGTGGCAAAATAATACAAGGGGTTTTGTGAGACAATTGTCTGATGGAAAATGCTGCTTTCTGTTTGTCCGTCATTTCCTCTAGGCTTTGGACATCAATCCCATGGTCAGAGACATCATGATGAATCGTGTCTTCGCCATCATCAGTCTTCAATTTGAAGGCTTCAGGAGCCACGACTGGGTTTCCTGGTTCACTGTGAAACTGATTCCTCTCCTCCCCAGCTTGACTGCAGAGATGCTCCAGACAGTAACATCAAACACAGACTGCAACGCATACCACGTCATGTACGTATCGCTTTCCAAATTCCGTACAACTCTGCAAAGCGTGCCTCGTAGCATTGTCAGTCAAAGCACAAGGACGTTTCTCGAGCCGGTACAGTGAGCGGTGTTGAGATGGGGAATGACATTAAAGAGGCATCATCCTTACCTTCCTTTTGATTTTATCTTTCCCATGTAGCGTTGGGGCTCTGAGCAGCGTCTTTGAGCAGATGACCTCGCTGAGACAGCAGCAGCTCACCCCAGTCTTGTTGGGCTACCTGAAGCAAAGGCTCGCATCGGGTAGGTCCGGTGGAGGCGGTGCCTTGTTTGTCTTGTGTGCTAAAAGACAGCGCTGCTCTCTGTCTGTGAACATCCTTCTCTCCTAACGAGTCTTTCCTGTGCGTCTCCTTTTCAGGCTCAACCTGTGCGCCCAACACCGGCAGCCTCAGCAGTTGTCTTAGTCAATGCTTTGGCAAATTCTCCATCTATGTGGATTACGAAGACCTGCGTGGGCTCATCAAGGGCTTCGACAGTGTAAGGGGCCCGCTGCGCTATACAGTTGTTCCCTGTGACGGTTTTTAGCAAACTATGTTATTTCTACAAACAATGTTGTTTTCTCCCCTGCAGTTTGAGGCACTGGACCTTCTGAGCGCTTCTCAAGTTGCGCAACTGACGCTAAAATCTGGAGCGCTGAACAACGCAGATCTGATCAGCTTGGTCTTGGCCCGTCTACACGGCGACAGTGCTTTCCAGGATATTGAGGAGTTCCTGGAAGTTCTCACCCGGACATCGCTGGTAGGCTCTCATCTCTAAGATGGGAACATGGACTAGTGTTATTTTCCCTGTGACATAATAATACAATGGGTTTTGTGAGACAATTATCTGATTGAAAATGCTGCTTTCTGTTTGTCCGTCATTTCCTCTAGCCTTTGGACATCAATCCCGTGGTCAGAGACATCATGATGAATCGCGCCTTCGCCATCATCAGTCTTCAATTTGAAGGCTTCAGGAGCAATGACTGGGTTTCCTGGTTCACTGTGAAACTGATTCCTCTCCTCCCCAGCTTGACTGCAGAGATGCTCCAGACAGTAACATCAAACACAGACTGCAACGCATACCACGTCATGTATGTATCGATCCCCAAATTCCGTACAGCTCTGCAAAGCGTGCCTCGTAGCATTGTCAGTCAAAGCACGAGGATGTTTCTCGAGCCGGTACATTGAACGGTGGTGAGAGGGGGGATGATATTAAAGAGGCATCATCCTTACCTTCCTTTTGATTTGATCTTTCCAATGTAGCGTTGTGGCTCTGAGCAGCATCTTTGAGCAGATGACCTCGCTGAGACAGCAGGAGCTCACCCCAGTCTTGTTGGGCTACCTGAAGCAGAGGCTCGCATCGGGTAGGTCCGGTGGAGGCGGTGCCTTGTTTGTCTTTTGTGCTAAAAGACAGCGCTGCTCTAGGTCTGTGAACATCCGTCTCTCCTAACGAGTCTTTCCTGTGCGCCTCCTTTTCAGGCTCAACCTGTGCGCCCAACACCGGCAGCCTCAGCAGTTGTCTTAGTCAATGCTTTGGCAAATTCACCATCTATGTGGATTACGAAGACCTGCGTGGGCTCATCAAGGGCTTTGACAGTGTAAGGGGCCCGCTGCGCTATACAGTTGTTCCCTTCGACAGTTTTTAGCAAACTATGTTATTTCTACAAACACTGTTGTTTTCTCCCCTGCAGTTTGAGGCACTGGACTTTCTGAGCGCTTCTCAAGTTGCGCAACTGACGCTAAAATCTGGAGCGCTGAACAACGCAGATCTGATCAGCTTGGTCTTGGCCCGTCTACAAGGCGACAGTGCTTTCCAGGATATTGAGGAGTTCCTGGAAGTTCTCACCCGGACATCGCTGGTAGGCTCTCATCTCTAAAATGGGAACATGGACTAGTGTTATTTTCCCTGTGACATAATAATACAATGGGTTTTGTGAGACAATTATCTGATTGAAAATGCTGCTTTCTGTTTGTCCGTCATTTCCTCTAGCCTTTGGACATCAATCCCGTGGTCAGAGACATCATGATGAATCGTGTCTTCGCCATCATCAGTCTTCAATTTGAAGGCTTCAGGAGCCACGACTGGGTTTCCTGGTTCACTGTGAAACTGATTCCTCTCCTCCCCAGCTTGACTGCAGAGATGCTCCAGACAGTAACGTCAAACACAGACTGCAACGCATACCACGTCATGTACGTATCGCTCCCCAAACTCCGTACAGCTCTGCAAAGCGTGCCTCTTAGCATTGTCAGTCAAAGCACAAGTACGTTTCTCGAGCCGGTACATTGAACGGTGGTGAGAGGGGGGATGATATTAAAGAGGCATCATCCTTACCTTCCTTTTGATTTGATCTTTCCAATGTAGCGTTGGGGCTCTGAGCAGCGTCTTTGAGCAGATGACCTCGCTGAGACAGCAGGAGCTCACCCCAGTCTTGTTGGGCTACCTCAAGCAGAGGCTCGCATCGGGTAGGTCCAGTGGAGGCGGTGCTTTGTTTGTCTTGTGTGCTAAAAGACAGTGCTGCTCTGTGTCTGTGAACATCCGTCTCTCCTAACGAGTCTTTCCTGTGCGTCTCTGTTTCAGGATCAACCTGTGCGGTCAACACCAGCAGCCTCAGCAGTTGTCTAAATCAATGCTTTGGCAAATTCTCCATTTATGTGGATTACGAAGACCTACGTGGGCTCATCGAGGGCTTCGGCAGTGTAAGGGGCCCGCCACGCTATACAGTTGTTCCCTGTGACTGTTTTGAGCAAACTATCTTACTTTTAAAAACGCTGTTGTTTTCTCCCCTGCAGTTTGAGGCACTGGATTTTCTGAGCATTTCTCAAGTTGCGCAACTGACGCTAAAATCTGGTGCGCTGAACAACGCAGATCTGATCAGCTTGGTCTTGGCCCGTCTAGATGGCAACAATGCTTTCCAGGATATTGAGGAGTTCCTGGAAGTTCTCACCCGTACATCGCAGGTAGGCTCTCATCTCTAAGATGGGAACATGGACTAGTGTTATTTTCCCTGTGACATAATAATACAATGGGTTTTGTGAGACAATTATCTGATTGAAAATGCTGCTTTCTGTTTGTCCGTCATTTCCTCTAGTCTTTGGACATCAATCCCGTGGTCAGAGACATCATGATGAATCGCGCCTTCGCCATCATCAGTCTTCAATTTGAAGGCTTCAGGAGCAATGACTGGGTTTCCTGGTTCACTGTGAAACTGATTCCTCTCCTCCCCAGCTTGACTGCAGAGATGCTCCAGACAGTAACGTCAAACACAGACTGCAACGCATACCACGTCATGTATGTATCGCTCCCCAAATTCCATACAGCTCTGCAAAGCGTGCCTCGTAGCATTGTCAGTCATAGCACGAGGACGTTTCTCGAGCCGGTACATTGAACGGTGGTGAGAGGGGGGATATATTAAAGAGGCATCATCCTTACCTTCCTTTTGATTTGATCTTTCCCATGTAGCGTTGGGGCTCTGAGCAGCGTCTTTGAGCAGATGACCTTGCTGAGACAGCAGGAGCTCACCCCAGTCTTGTTGGGCTACCTGAAGCAGAGGCTCGCATCGGGTAGGTCCAGTGGAGGCGGTGCTTTGTTTGTCTTGTGTGCTAAAAGACAGTGCTGCTCTGTTTCTGTGAACATCCTTCTCTCCTAACGAGTCTTTCCTGTGCGTCTTCTTTTCAGGCTCAACCTGTGCGCCCAACACCGGCAGCCTCAGCAGTTGTCTTAGTCAATGCTTTGGCAAATTCTCCATCTATGTGGATTACGAAGACCTTCGTGGGCTCATCAAGGGCTTCGACAGTGTAAGGGGCCCGCCACACTATACAGTTGTTCCCTGTGACTGTTTTGAGCAAACTATCTTATTTCTACAAACGCTGTTGTTTTCTCCCCTGCAGTTTGAGGCACTTGATTTTCTGAGCATTTCTCAAGTTGTGCAACTGACGCTAAAATCTGGCGTGCTGAACAACGCAGATCTGATCAGCTTGGTCTTGGCCCGTCTAGATGGCAACAATGCTTTCCAGGATATTGAGGAGTTCCTGGAAGTTCTCACCCATACATCGCAGGTAGGCTCTCATCTCTAACATGGCAGACATTTACGAACGTTATTTTCTCAGTGGCAAAATAATATAAGGGGTTTTGTGAGACAATTGTCTGATGGAAAATGCTGCTTTCTGTTTGTCCGTCATTTCCTCAAGGCTTTGGACATCAATCCCGTGGTCAGAGACATCATGATGAATCGTGTCTTCGCCATCATCAGTCTTCAATTTGAAGGCTTCAGGAGCCACGACTGGGTTTCCTGGTTCACTGTGAAACTGATTCCTCTCCTCCCCAGCTTGACTGCAGAGATGCTCCAGACAGTAACATCAAACACAGACTGCAACGCATACCACGTCATGTACGTATCGCTCCCCAAATTCCGTAAAGCTCTGCAAAGCGTGCCTCGTAACATTGTCAGTCAAAGCACAAGGACGTTTCTCGAGCCGGTACAGTGAGCAGTGTTGAGAGGGGGAATGACATTAAAGAGGACTCATCCTTACCTTCGTTTTGATTTTATCTTTCCCATGTAGCGTTGGGGCTCTGAGCAGCGTCTTTGAGCAGATGACCTCGCTGAGACAGCAGGAGCTCACCCCAGTCTTGTTGGGCTACCTGAAGCAGAGGCTCGCATCAGGTAGGTCCGGTGGAGGTGGTGCCTTGTTTGTCTTGTGTGCTAAAAGACAGCGCTGCTCTGTGAACATCCGTCTCTCCTAACGAGTCTTTCCTGTGCGTCTCCTTTTCAGGCTCAACCTGTGTGCCCAACACCGGCAGCCTCAGCAGTTGTCTTAGTAAATGCTTTGGCAAATTCTCCGTCTATGTGGATTACGAAGACCTGCGTGGGCTCATCAAGGGCTTCGACAGTGTAAGAGCCCGCCATGCTATACAGTTGTTCCCTGTGACAGTTTTGAGCAAATCATGTTATTTCTACAAACGCTGTTGTTTTCTCCCCTTCAGTTTGAGGCACTGGACCTTACCACTAGAGTTCCCTATGATCTGTCAAGCACAACTGCTCCAAATGGTCCCGTAACCACTAAAGATCCTTCGGATTCAAAGTCATCCGTTCCTATTGATTCCACAACTGCTGCTGTTCTCACTAATCAGTCAAGCAAAATTGTTCCTCCGGGTACCACATCTGTTTCAGCTGGCCAGTCAAGCAATACAGTTAACACTGATCCATCAAGCAAAACTGCTCGAAATGGTCCCGTAACCCATCAAGATCCTCCGGATTCAGTTCCAACTAATCAGCCAAGCACAATTGTTCCTCCTGGTACTATAGACACCATTGTCTCTACTGATCTCTCAAGCACAAATGCTCCTACTGGTCCTGTCATCACTAAAGATCCTTCGGATTCAAAGACGTCTGCTTCTGTTGATTCCACAACTGTTGCCATTCCCACTGATCAAACAAGCATAACTGTTCATTCTGAAAATTTGACCACTGCAGTTCCCACTGATCTGTCAAGCGCAACTGCTCCTACTGGTCCTGTCATCACTAAAGATCCTTCAGATTCAAAGACATCTCTTTCTGTTGATGCCACAACTGCTGCAGTTCCTACTGATCATTCAAGCACAAATGTTCCTCCTGGTACAATAGACACCACTGTCTCTTCTGATATGTCAAGCACAACCTCTTCGAATATTCCTGTCATCACTAAAGATCCTTCATATTCAAAGACATCTGTTTCTGTTGATTCCACAACTGCTGCAGTTATTTCTGATCATTCAAGCACAAATCTTCCTCCTTGTACAATAGACACCACTGTCTCTACTGATCTGTCAAGCACAACTTCTCCTAGTGGTCCTGTCATCACTAAAGATACTTCAGATTTAAAGACATCTCTTTCTGTTGATTCCACAACTGTTGCCATTCCCACTGATCAAACAAGCACAACTGTTCATTCTGAAAATTTGACCACTGCAGTTCCCACTGATCTGTCAAGCACAACTGCTCCTAATGGTCCTGTCATCACTAAAGATCCTTCAGATTCTAAGACATCTGTTTCTGTTGATTCCACAACTGCTGCAGTTCCTACTGATCATTCAAGCACAAATATTCCTCCTGGTACAATAGACACCACTGTCTCTACTGATCTGTCAAGCACAATTGCTCCTAATGGTCCTGTCATCACTAAAAATCCTTCAGATTCAAAGACATCTCTTTCTGTTGATGCCAAAACTGCTGCAGTTCCTACTGACCATTCAAGCACAAATGTTCCTCCTGGTACAATAGACACCACTGTCTCTTCTGATATGTCAAGCACAACCTCTTCGAATATTCCTGTCATCACTAAAGATCCTTCATATTCAAAGACATCTGTTTCTGTTGATTCCACAACTGCTGCAGTTATTTCTGATCATTCAAGCACAAATGTTCCTCCTGGTACAATAGACACCACTGTTTCTACTGATCTGTCAAGCACAAGTACTCCTAATGGTCCTGTCATCACTAAAGATACTTCAGATTCAAAGACATCTCTTTCTGTTGATTCCACAACTGCTGCAGTTCCTACTGATCATTCAAGCACAAATGTTCCTCCTGGTACAATAGACACCACTGTCTCTACTGATATGTTAAGCACAACTGCTTCAAATGTTCCTGTCATCACTAACGATCCTTCAGATTCAAAGACATCTGTTTCTGTTGATTCTTCAACTGTTGCAGTTCCTGCTGATCATTCAAGCACAAATGTTCCTCCTGGTACAATAGACACCACTGTCTCTACTGATATGTTAAGCACAACTTCTTTGAATGTTCCTGTCATCACTAAAGATCCTTCAGATTCAAAGACATCTGCTTCTGTTGATTCCACAACTGTTGCAGTTCCTACTGATCATTCAAGCATACATGTTCCTCCTGGTACAATAGACACCACTGTCTCTACTGATATGTTAAGCACAGCTGCTTTCAATGTTCCTGTCATCACTAAAGATCATTTTGATTCAAAAACATCTGCTTCTGTTGATTCCACAACTGTTGCAGATCCTACTGATCATTCAAGCACAAATGTTCCTCCTGGTACAATAGACACCACTGTCTCTACTAATCTGTCAAGCACAACTGCTCCTAATGGTCTTGTCATGACTAAACATCCTTTGGATTCAAAGACATCTGCTTCTGTTGATTCCACAACTGTTGCAGTTCCTACTGATCATTCAAGCACAAATGTTCCTCCTGGTACAATAGACACCACTGTCTCTACTGATATGTTAAGCACAACTGCTTTCAATGTTCCTGTCATCACTAAAGATCCTTCGGATTCAAATACATCTGTTTCTGTTGATTCCACAACTGCTGCAGTACCTACTGATCATTCAAGCACAAATGTTCCTCCTGGTACCAAAGACACCACTGTCTCTACTAATCTGTCAAGCACAACTGCTCCTAATGGTCTTGTCATCACTAAAGATCCTTTGGATTCAAAGACATCTGCTTCTGTTGATTCCACAGCTGCTGCAGTTCCTACTGATCATTCAAGCACAAATGTTCCTCCTGGTACAATAGACACCACTGTCTCTACTGATATGTTAAGCACAACTGCTTCAAATGTTCCTGTCATCACTAACGATCCTTCAGATTTAAAGACATCTCTTTCTGTTGATTCTACAACTGCTGCAGTTCCTACTGATCATTCAAGCATAAATGTTTCTCCTGGTACAATAGACACCACTGTCTCTACTGATATGTTAAGCACAACTGCTTTCAATGTTCCTGTCATCACTAAAGATCCTTCGGATTTAAAGACATCTGTTTTTGTTGATTCCACAACTGCTGCAGTTCCTACTGATCATTCAAGCACAAATGTTCCTCCTGGTACAATAGACACCATTGTCTCTACTAATCTGTCAAGCACAACTGTTCCTAATGGTCTTGTCATCACTAAAGATCCTTTGGATTCAAAGACATCTGCTTCTGTTGATTCCACAACTGTTGCAGTTCCTACTGATCATTCAAGCATAAATGTTTCTCCTGGTACAATAGACACCACTGTCTCTACTGATATGTTAAGCACAACTGCTTTCAATGTTCCTGTCATCACTAAAGATCATTCGGATTCAAAGACATCTGTTTCTGTTGATTCCCCAACTGCTGCAGTACCTACTGATCATTCAAGCACAAATGTTCCTCCTGGTACCAAAGACACCACTGTCTCTACTAATCTGTCAAGCACAACTGCACCTAATGTTCCTGTCACTACTAACGATACTTCGGATTCAAAGACATCTGTTTCTGTTGATTCCACAACTGCTGCAGTACCTACTGATCATTCAAGCACAAATGTTCCTCCTGGTACCAAAGACACCACTGTCTCTACTAATCTGTCAAGCACATCTGCTCCTAATGGTCTTGTCATCACTAAAGATCCTTTGGATTCAAAGACATCTGCTTCTGTTGATTCCACAACTGTTGCAGTTCCTACTGATCATTCAAGAATAAATGTTCCTCCTGGTACAATAGACACCACTGTCTCTACTGATATGTTAAGCACAACTGCTTTTAATGTTCCTGTCATCACTAAAGATCCTTCGGATTCAAAGACATCTGTTACTGTTGATTCCACAACTGCTGCAGTACCTACTGATCATTCAAGCACAAATGTTCCTCCTGGTACCAAAGACACCACTGTCTCTACTAATCTGTCAAGCACAACCGCTTTGAATGTTCCTGTCATCACTAAAGATCCTTCGGATTCAAAGATATCTGTTTTTGTTGATTTCACAACTGCTGCAGTTCCTACTGATCATTCAAGCACAAATGTTCCTCCTGGTACAATAGACACCACTGTCTCTACTAATCTGTCAAGCAAAACTGCTCCTAATGGTCCTGCCATCACTAAAAATCCTTCAGATTCAAAGACATCTCTTTCTGTTGATGCCACAACTGCTGGAGTTCCTACTGACCATTCAAGCGCAAATGTTCCTACTGGTACAATAGACACCACTGTCTCTACTAATCTGTCAAGCACAACCGCTTTGAATGTTCCTGTCATCACTAAAGATCCTTCGGATTCAAAGACATCTGTTTCTGTTGATTCCACAACTGCTGCAGTTATTTCTGATCATTCAAGCACAAATGTTCCTCCTGGTACAATAGACACCACTGTCTCTACTGATATGTTAAGCACAACTGCTTCGAATGTTCCTGTCATCACTAAAGATCCTTCGGATTCAAAGACATCTGTTTCTGTTGATTCCACAACTGCTGCAGTTATTTCTGATCATTCAAGCACAAATGTTCCTCCTGGTACAATAGACACCACTGTCTCTACTGATATGTTAAGCACAACTGCTTCGAATGTTCCTGTCATCTCTAAAGGTCCTTCAGATTCAAAGACATCTTTTTTTGTTGATTCCACAACTGCTGCAGTTCCTACTGATCATTCCAGCACAAATGTTCCTCCTGGTACAATAGACACCACTGTCTCTACTGATCTGTCAAGCACAACTTCTCCTAGTGGTCCTGTCATCACTAAAGATACTTCAGATTTAAAGACATCTCTTTCTGTTGATTCCACAACTGCTGCAGTTTCTACTGATCATTCAAGAACAAATGTTCCTCCTGGTACAATAGACACCACTGTCTCTACTGATATGTTAAGCACAACCGCTTTGAATGTTCCTGTCATCACGAAAGATCCTTCAGATTCAAAGACATCTGTTTCTGTTGATTCCAAAACTGCTGAAGTTCCTACTGATCATTTAAGCACAAATGTTCCTCCTGGTACAATAGACACCACTGTTTCTACTGATCTGTCAAGCACAACTGCTTTGAATGTTCCTTTCATCACTAAAGATACTTCAGATTCAAAGACATCTCTTTCTGTTGATTCCACAGCTGCTGCAGTTCCTACTGATCATTCAAGCACAAATGTTCCTCCTGGTACAATAGACACCACTGTCTCTACTGATATGTTAAGCACAACTGCTTCAAATGTTCCTGTCATCACTAACGATCCTTCAGATTTAAAGACATCTCTTTCTGTTGATTCTACAACTGCTGCAGTACCTACTGATCATTCAAGCACAAATGTTCCTCCTGGTACCAAAGACACCACTGTCTCTACTAATCTGTCAAGCACAACCGCTTCAAATGTTCCTGTCATCACTAAAGATACTTCAGATTCAAAGACATCTGTTTTTGTTGATTCCACAACTGCTGCAGTTCCTACTGATCATTCAAGCACAAATGTTCCTCCTGGTACAATAGACACCACTGTCTCTACTAATCTGTCAAGCACAACTGCTCCTAATGGTCTTGTCATGACTAAAGATCCTTTGGATTCAAAGACATCTGCTTCTGTTGATTCCACAACTGTTGCAGTTCCTACTGATCATTCAAGCACAAATGTTCCTCCTGGTACAATAGACACCACTGTCTCTACTGATATGTTAAGCACAACTGCTTTCAATGTTCCTGTCATCACTAAAGATCCTTCGGATTCAAATACATCTGTTTCTGTTGATTCCACAACTGCTGCAGTACCTACTGATCATTCAAGCACAAATGTTCCTCCTGGTACCAAAGACACCACTGTCTCTACTAATCTGTCAAGCACAACTGCTCCTAATGGTCTTGTCATCACTAAAGATCCTTTGGATTCAAAGACATCTGCTTCTGTTGATTCCACAACTGTTGCAGTTCCTACTGATCATTCAAGCATAAATGTTTCTCCTGGTACAATAGACACCACTGTCTCTACTGATATGTTAAGCACAACTGCTTTCAATGTTCCTGTCATCACTAAAGATCCTTCGGATTTAAAGACATCTGTTTTTGTTGATTCCACAACTGCTGCAGTTCCTACTGATCATTCAAGCACAAATGTTCCTCCTGGTACAATAGACACCATTGTCTCTACTAATCTGTCAAGCACAACTGTTCCTAATGGTCTTGTCATCACTAAAGATCCTTTGGATTCAAAGACATCTGCTTCTGTTGATTCCACAACTGTTGCAGTTCCTACTGATCATTCAAGCATAAATGTTCCTCCTGGTACAATAGACACCACTGTCTCTACTGATATGTTAAGCACAACTGCTTTCAATGTTCCTGTCATGACTAAAGATCATTTTGATTCAAAAACATCTGCTTCTGTTGATTCCACAACTGCTGCAGTACCTACTGATCATTCAAGCACAAATGTTCCTCCTGGTACCAAAGACACCACTGTCTCTACTAATCTGTCAAGCACAACCGCTTCAAATGTTCCTGTCATCACTAAAGATACTTCAGATTCAAAGACATCTGTTTTTGTTGATTCCACAACTGCTGCAGTTCCTACTGATCATTCAAGCACAAATGTTCCTCCTGGTACAATAGACACCACTGTCTCTACTAATCTGTCAAGCACAACTGCTCCTAATGGTCTTGTCATCACTAAAGATCCTTTGGATTCAAAGACCTCTGCTGCTGTTGATTCCACAACTGTTGCAGTTCCTACTGATCATTCAAGCATACATGTTCCTCCTGGTACAATAGACACCACTGTCTCTACTGATATGTTAAGCACAACTGCTTTCAATGTTCCTGTCATCACTAAAGATCCTTCGGATTCAAAGACATCTGTTTCTGTTGATTCCACAACTGCTGCAGTTCCTACTGATCATTCAAGCACAAATGTTCCTCCTGGTACAATAGACACCACTGTCTCTACTAATCTGTCAAGCACAACTGCTCCTAATGGTCTTGTCATGACTAAAGATCCTTTGGATTCAAAGACATCTGCTTCTGTTGATTCCACAACTGTTGCAGTTCCTACTGATCATTCAAGCTCAAATGTTCCTCCTGGTACAATAGACACCACTGTCTCTACTGATATGTTAAGCACAACTGCTTTCAATGTTCCTGTCATCACTAAAGATCCTTCGGATTCAAATACATCTGTTTCTGTTGATTCCACAACTGCTGCAGTACCTACTGATCATTCAAGCACAAATGTTCCTCCTGGTACCAAAGACACCACTGTCTCTACTAATCTGTCAAGCACAACTGCTCCTAATGGTCTTGTCATCACTAAAGATCCTTTGGATTCAAAGACATCTGCTTCTGTTGATTCCACAGCTGCTGCAGTTCCTACTGATCATTCAAGCACAAATGTTCCTCCTGGTACAATAGACACCACTGTCTCTACTAATCTGTCAAGCACAACTGCTCCTAATGGTCTTGTCATCACTAAAGATCCTTTGGATTCAAAGACCTCTGCTTCTGTTGATTCCACAACTGTTGCAGTTCCTACTGATCATTCAAGCATACATGTTCCTCCTGGTACAATAGACACCACTGTCTCTACTGATATGTTAAGCACAACTGCTTTCAATGTTCCTGTCATCACTAAAGATCCTTCGGATTCAAAGACATCTGTTTCTGTTGATTCCACAACTGCTGCAGTTCCTACTGATCATTCAAGCACAAATGTTCCTCCTGGTACAATAGACACCACTGTCTCTACTAATCTGTCAAGCACAACTGCTCCTAATGGTCTTGTCATGACTAAAGATCCTTTGGATTCAAAGACATCTGCTTCTGTTGATTCCACAACTGTTGCAGTTCCTACTGATCATTCAAGCTCAAATGTTCCTCCTGGTACAATAGACACCACTGTCTCTACTGATATGTTAAGCACAACTGCTTTCAATGTTCCTGTCATCACTAAAGATCCTTCGGATTCAAATACATCTGTTTCTGTTGATTCCACAACTGCTGCAGTACCTACTGATCATTCAAGCACAAATGTTCCTCCTGGTACCAAAGACACCACTGTCTCTACTAATCTGTCAAGCACAACTGCTCCTAATGGTCTTGTCATCACTAAAGATCCTTTGGATTCAAAGACATCTGCTTCTGTTGATTCCACAGCTGCTGCAGTTCCTACTGATCATTCAAGCACAAATGTTCCTCCTGGTACAATAGACACCACTGTCTCTACTGATATGTTAAGCACAACTGCTTCAAATGTTCCTGTCATCACTAACGATCCTTCAGATTTAAAGACATCTCTTTCTGTTGATTCTACAACTGCTGCAGTTCCTACTGATCATTCAAGCATACATGTTTCTCCTGGTACAATAGACACCACTGTCTCTACTGATATGTTAAGCACAACTGCTTTCAATGTTCCTGTCATCACTAAAGATCCTTCGGATTTAAAGACATCTGTTTTTGTTGATTCCACAACTGCTGCAGTTCCTACTGATCATTCAAGCACAAATGTTCCTCCTGGTACAATAGACACCATTGTCTCTACTAATCTGTCAAGCACAACTGTTCCTAATGGTCTTGTCATCACTAAAGATCCTTTGGATTCAAAGACATCTGCTTCTGTTGATTCCACAACTGTTGCAGTTCCTACTGATCATTCAAGCATAAATGTTTCTCCTGGTACAATAGACACCACTGTCTCTACTGATATGTTAAGCACAACTGCTTTCAATGTTCCTGTCATCACTAAAGATCATTCGGATTCAAAGACATCTGTTTCTGTTGATTCCCCAACTGCTGCAGTACCTACTGATCATTCAAGCACAAATGTTCCTCCTGGTACCAAAGACACCACTGTCTCTACTAATCTGTCAAGCACAACCGCTTCGAATGTTCCTGTCATCACTAAAGATACATCAGATTCAAAGACATCTGTTTTTGTTGATTCCACAACTGCTGCAGTACCTACTGATCATTCAAGCACAAATGTTCCTCCTGGTACCAAAGACACCACTGTCTCTACTAATCTGTCAAGCACAACTGCTCCTAATGGTCTTGTCATCACTAAAGATCCTTTGGATTCAAAGACATCTGCTTCTGTTGATTCCACAACTGTTGCAGTTCCTACTGATCATTCAAGCATAAATGTTTCTCCTGGTACAATAGACACCACTGTCTCTACTGATATGTTAAGCACAACTGCTTTCAATGTTCCTGTCATCACTAAAGATCCTTCGGATTTAAAGACATCTGTTTTTGTTGATTCCACTACTGCTGCAGTTCCTACTGATCATTCAAGCACAAATGTTCCTCCTGGTACAATAGACACCATTGTCTCTACTAATCTGTCAAGCACAACTGTTCCTAATGGTCTTGTCATCACTAAAGATCCTTTGGATTCAAAGACATCTGCTTCTGTTGATTCCACAACTGTTGCAGTTCCTACTGATCATTCAAGCATAAATGTTCCTCCTGGTACAATAGACACCACTGTCTCTACTGATATGTTAAGCACAACTACTTTCAATGTTCGTGTCATGACTAAAGATCATTTTGATTCAAAAACATCTGCTTCTGTTGATTCCACAACTGCTGCAGTACCTACTGATCATTCAAGCACAAATGTTCCTCCTGGTACCAAAGACACCACTGTCTCTACTAATCTGTCAAGCACAACCGCTTCAAATGTTCCTGTCATCACTAAAGATACTTCAGATTCAAAGACATCTGTTTTTGTTGATTCCACAACTGCTGCAGTTCCTACTGATCATTCAAGCACAAATGTTCCTCCTGGTACAATAGACACCACTGTCTCTACTAATCTGTCAAGCACAACTGCTCCTAATGGTCTTGTCATCACTAAAGATCCTTTGGATTCAAAGACCTCTGCTTCTGTTGATTCCACAACTGCTGCAGTTCCAACTGATCATTCAAGCACAAATGTTCCTCCTGGTACAATAGACACCACTGTCTCTACTAATATGTTAAGCACAACTGCTTCAAATGTTCCTGTCATCACTAACGATCCTTTGGATTCAAAGACATCTGCTTCTGTTGATTCCACAACTGTTGCAGTTCCTACTGATCATTCAAGCACAAATGTTCCTACTGGTACAATAGACACCACTGTCTCTACTGATATGTTAAGCACAACTGCTTTCAATGTTCCTGTCATCACTAAAGATCCTTCGGATTCAAAGACATCTGTTTCTGTTGGTTCCACAACTGCTGCAGTACCTACTGATCATTCAAGCACAAATGTTCCTCCTGGTACCAAAGACACCACTGTCTCTACTAATCTGTCAAGCACAACTGCTCCTAATGGTCTTGTCATCACTAAAGATCCTTTGGGTTCAAAGACATCTGCTTCTGTTGATTCCACAACTTTTGCAGTTCCTACTGATCATTCAAGCATAAATGTTTCTCCTGGTACAATAGACACCACTGTCTCTACTGATATGTTAAGCACAACTGCTTTCAATGTTCCTGTCATCACTAAAGATCCTTCGGATTTAAAGACATCAGTTTTTGTTGATTCCACAACTGCTGCAGTTCCTACTGATCATTCAAGCACAAATGTTCCTCCTGGTACAATAGACACCATTGCCTCTACTAATCTGTCAAGCACAACTGTTCCTAATGGTCTTGTCATCACTAAAGATCCTTTGGATTCAAAGACATCTGCTTCTGTTGATTCCACAACTGTTGCAGTTCCTACTGATCATTCAAGCATAAATGTTCCTCCTGGTACAATAGACACCACTGTCTCTACTGATATGTTAAGCACAACTACTTTCAATGTTCCTGTCATCACTAAAGATCATTTTGATTCAAAAACATCTGCTTCTGTTGATTCCACAACTGTTGCAGATCCTACTGATCATTCAAGCACAAATGTTCCTCCTGGTACCAAAGACACCACTGTCTCTACTAATCTGTCAAGCACAACTGCTCCTAATGGTCTTGTCATCACTAAAGATCCTTTGGATTCAAAGACATCTGCTTCTGTTGATTCCACAACTGTTGCAGTTCCTACTTATCATTCAAGCATAAATGTTCCTCCTGGTACAATAGACACCACTGTCTCTACTGATATGTTAAGCACAACTGCTTTCAATGTTCCTGTCATCACTAAAGATCCTTCGGATTCAAAGACATCTGTTTCAGTTGAATCCACAACTGCTGCAGTTCCAACTGATCATTCAAGCACAAATGTTCCTCCTGGTACAATAGACACCACTGTCTCTACTAATATGTTAAGCACAACTGCTTCAAATGTTCCTGTCATCACTAACGATCCTTCAGATTCAAAGACATCTCTTTCTGTTGATTCCACAACTGCTGAAGTTCCTATTGATCAATCAAGCACAAATGTTCCTCCTGGTACCAAACACACCACTGTCTCTACAGATCTGTCAAGCACAACTGCACCTAATGTTCCTGTCACCACTAACGATACTTCGGATTCAATGACATCTGTTTCTGTTGATTCCACAACTGTTGCAGTTCCTACTGATCATTCAAGCATAATTGTTCCTCCTGGTACAATAGACACCCCTGTCTCTACTGATCTGTCAAGCACAACTGCTCCTAATGGTCCTGTCATCACTAAAGATACTTCAGATTCAAAGACATCTCTTTCTGTTGATTCCACAGCTGCTGAAGTTCCTACTGATCATTCAAGCACAAATGTTCCTCCTGGTACAATACACTCCACTGTCTCTACTGATATGTTAAGCACAACTGCTTCAAATGTTCCTGTCATCACTAACGATCCTTCAAATTCAAAGACATCTCTTTCTGTTGATTCCACAACTGCTGCAGTTCCTACTGATCATTCAAGCACAAATGTTCCTCCTGGTACCAAACACACCACTGTCTCTACAGATCTGTCAAGCACAACTGCACCTAATGTTCCTGTCACCACTAACGATACTTCGGATTCAAAGACATCTGTTTCTGTTGATTCCACAACTGCTGCAGCACCTACTGATCATTCAAGCACAAATGTTCCTCCTGGTACAATAGACACCACTGTCTCTACTGATCTTTCAAGCACAACTACTCCTAATGTTCCTGTCATCACTAAAGATCCTTCGGATTCAAAGACATCTGTTTCTGTTGATTCCACAACTGCTGCAGTTCCTACTGATCATTCAAGCACAAATGTTCCTCCTGGTACAATAGACACCACTGTCTCTACTAATCTGTCAAGCACAACTGCTCCTAATGGTCTTGTCATGACTAAAGATCCTTTGGATTCAAAGACATCTGCTTCTGTTGATTCCACAACTGTTGCAGTTCCTACTGATCATTCAAGCTCAAATGTTCCTCCTGGTACAATAGACACCACTGTCTCTACTGATATGTTAAGCACAACTGCTTTCAATGTTCCTGTCATCACTAAAGATCCTTCGGATTCAAATACATCTGTTTCTGTTGATTCCACAACTGCTGCAGTACCTACTGATCATTCAAGCACAAATGTTCCTCCTGGTACCAAAGACACCACTGTCTCTACTAATCTGTCAAGCACAACTGCTCCTAATGGTCTTGTCATCACTAAAGATCCTTTGGATTCAAAGACATCTGCTTCTGTTGATTCCACAGCTGCTGCAGTTCCTACTGATCATTCAAGCACAAATGTTCCTCCTGGTACAATAGACACCACTGTCTCTACTGATATGTTAAGCACAACTGCTTCAAATGTTCCTGTCATCACTAACGATCCTTCAGATTTAAAGACATCTCTTTCTGTTGATTCTACAACTGCTGCAGTTCCTACTGATCATTCAAGCATACATGTTTCTCCTGGTACAATAGACACCACTGTCTCTACTGATATGTTAAGCACAACTGCTTTCAATGTTCCTGTCATCACTAAAGATCCTTCGGATTTAAAGACATCTGTTTTTGTTGATTCCACAACTGCTGCAGTTCCTACTGATCATTCAAGCACAAATGTTCCTCCTGGTACAATAGACACCATTGTCTCTACTAATCTGTCAAGCACAACTGTTCCTAATGGTCTTGTCATCACTAAAGATCCTTTGGATTCAAAGACATCTGCTTCTGTTGATTCCACAACTGTTGCAGTTCCTACTGATCATTCAAGCATAAATGTTTCTCCTGGTACAATAGACACCACTGTCTCTACTGATATGTTAAGCACAACTGCTTTCAATGTTCCTGTCATCACTAAAGATCATTCGGATTCAAAGACATCTGTTTCTGTTGATTCCCCAACTGCTGCAGTACCTACTGATCATTCAAGCACAAATGTTCCTCCTGGTACCAAAGACACCACTGTCTCTACTAATCTGTCAAGCACAACCGCTTCGAATGTTCCTGTCATCACTAAAGATACATCAGATTCAAAGACATCTGTTTTTGTTGATTCCACAACTGCTGCAGTACCTACTGATCATTCAAGCACAAATGTTCCTCCTGGTACCAAAGACACCACTGTCTCTACTAATCTGTCAAGCACAACTGCTCCTAATGGTCTTGTCATCACTAAAGATCCTTTGGATTCAAAGACATCTGCTTCTGTTGATTCCACAACTGTTGCAGTTCCTACTGATCATTCAAGCATAAATGTTTCTCCTGGTACAATAGACACCACTGTCTCTACTGATATGTTAAGCACAACTGCTTTCAATGTTCCTGTCATCACTAAAGATCCTTCGGATTTAAAGACATCTGTTTTTGTTGATTCCACTACTGCTGCAGTTCCTACTGATCATTCAAGCACAAATGTTCCTCCTGGTACAATAGACACCATTGTCTCTACTAATCTGTCAAGCACAACTGTTCCTAATGGTCTTGTCATCACTAAAGATCCTTTGGATTCAAAGACATCTGCTTCTGTTGATTCCACAACTGTTGCAGTTCCTACTGATCATTCAAGCATAAATGTTCCTCCTGGTACAATAGACACCACTGTCTCTACTGATATGTTAAGCACAACTGCTTTCAATGTTCGTGTCATGACTAAAGATCATTTTGATTCAAAAACATCTGCTTCTGTTGATTCCACAACTGCTGCAGTACCTACTGATCATTCAAGCACAAATGTTCCTCCTGGTACCAAAGACACCACTGTCTCTACTAATCTGTCAAGCACAACCGCTTCAAATGTTCCTGTCATCACTAAAGATACTTCAGATTCAAAGACATCTGTTTCTGTTGATTCCACAACTGCTGCAGTTCCTACTGATCATTCAAGCACAAATGTTCCTACTGGTACAATAGACACCACTGTCTCTACTGATATGTTAAGCACAACTGCTTTCAATGTTCCTGTCATCACTAAAGATCCTTCGGATTCAAAGACATCTGTTTCTGTTGATTCCACAACTGCTGCAGTACCTACTGATCATTCAAGCACAAATGTTCCTCCTGGTACCAAAGACACCACTGTCTCTACTAATCTGTCAAGCACAACTGCTCCTAATGGTCTTGTCATCACTAAAGATCCTTTGGGTTCAAAGACATCTGCTTCTGTTGATTCCACAACTTTTGCAGTTCCTACTGATCATTCAAGCATAAATGTTTCTCCTGGTACAATAGACACCACTGTCTCTACTGATATGTTAAGCACAACTGCTTTCAATGTTCCTGTCATCACTAAAGATCCTTCGGATTTAAAGACATCAGTTTTTGTTGATTCCACAACTGCTGCAGTTCCTACTGATCATTCAAGCACAAATGTTCCTCCTGGTACAATAGACACCATTGCCTCTACTAATCTGTCAAGCACAACTGTTCCTAATGGTCTTGTCATCACTAAAGGTCCTTTGGATTCAAAGACATCTGCTTCTGTTGATTCCACAACTGTTGCAGTTCCTACTGATCATTCAAGCATAAATGTTCCTCCTGGTACAATAGACACCACTGTCTCTACTGATATGTTAAGCACAACTACTTTCAATGTTCCTGTCATCACTAAAGATCATTTTGATTCAAAAACATCTGCTTCTGTTGATTCCACAACTGTTGCAGATCCTACTGATCATTCAAGCACAAATGTTCCTCCTGGTACCAAAGACACCACTGTCTCTACTAATCTGTCAAGCACAACTGCTCCTAATGGTCTTGTCATCACTAAAGATCCTTTGGATTCAAAGACATCTGCTTCTGTTGATTCCACAACTGTTGCAGTTCCTACTTATCATTCAAGCATAAATGTTCCTCCTGGTACAATAGACACCACTGTCTCTACTGATATGTTAAGCACAACTGCTTTCAATGTTCCTGTCATCACTAAAGATCCTTCGGATTCAAAGACATCTGTTTCAGTTGAATCCACAACTGCTGCAGTTCCAACTGATCATTCAAGCACAAATGTTCCTCCTGGTACAATAGACACCACTGTCTCTACTAATATGTTAAGCACAACTGCTTCAAATGTTCCTGTCATCACTAACGATCCTTCAGATTCAAAGACATCTCTTTCTGTTGATTCCACAACTGCTGAAGTTCCTATTGATCAATCAAGCACAAATGTTCCTCCTGGTACCAAACACACCACTGTCTCTACAGATCTGTCAAGCACAACTGCACCTAATGTTCCTGTCACCACTAACGATACTTCGGATTCAATGACATCTGTTTCTGTTGATTCCACAACTGTTGCAGTTCCTACTGATCATTCAAGCATAATTGTTCCTCCTGGTACAATAGACACCCCTGTCTCTACTGATCTGTCAAGCACAACTGCTCCTAATGGTCCTGTCATCACTAAAGATACTTCAGATTCAAAGACATCTCTTTCTGTTGATTCCACAGCTGCTGAAGTTCCTACTGATCATTCAAGCACAAATGTTCCTCCTGGTACAATACACTCCACTGTCTCTACTGATATGTTAAGCACAACTGCTTCAAATGTTCCTGTCATCACTAACGATCCTTCAAATTCAAAGACATCTCTTTCTGTTGATTCCACAACTGCTGCAGTTCCTACTGATCATTCAAGCACAAATGTTCCTCCTGGTACCAAACACACCACTGTCTCTACAGATCTGTCAAGCACAACTGCACCTAATGTTCCTGTCACCACTAACGATACTTCGGATTCAAAGACATCTGTTTCTGTTGATTCCACAACTGCTGCAGCACCTACTGATCATTCAAGCACAAATGTTCCTCCTGGTACAATAGACACCACTGTCTCTACTGATCTTTCAAGCACAACTGCTCCTAATGGTCCTGTCATCACTAAAGATACTTCAGATTCAAAGACATCTCTTTCTGTTGATTCCACAACTGCTGCAGTTCCTACTAATCATTCAAGCACAAATGTTCCTCCTGGTACAATAGACACCACTGTCTCTACTGATATGTTAAGCACAACTGCTTCAAATGTTCCTGTCATCACTAACGATCCTTCAGATTCAAAGACATCTGTTTCTGTTGATTCTTCAACTGTTGCAGTTCCTGCTGATCATTCAAGCACAAATGTTCCTCCTGGTACCAAACACACCACTGTCTCCACAGATCTGTCAAGCACAACTGCACCTAATATTCCTGTCACCACTAACGATACTTCTGATTCAAAGACGTCTGTTTCTGTTGATTCCACAACTGTTGCAATTCCTACTGATCATTCAAGCATAAATGTTCCTCCTGGTACCAAACACACCACTGTCTCTACAGATCTGTCAAGCACAACTGCACCTAATGTTCCTGTCACCACTAACGATACATCGGATTCAAAGACATCTGTTTCTGTTGATTCCACAACTGCTGCAGTTCCTACTGATCATTCAAGCACAAATGTTCCTCCTGGTTCAATAGACACCACTGTCTCTACTAATCTGTCAGTCACAACTGCTCCTAATGGTCCGGTCACCACTAACGATACATCGGATTCAAAGACATCTGTTTCTGTTGATTCCACAACTGCTGCAGTATCTACTGATCATTCAAGCACAATTTTCCCTCCTGGTACAATAGACACCACTGTCTCTACTGATCTGTCAAGCACAACCTCTTCACTGGACCGTCTGAGCGCTTATCAAGTTGCGCAACTGGCGCTAAAATCTGGCGCGCTGAACAACTCAGATCTGATCAGCTTGGTCTTGGCCCGTCTAGACGGCGACAATGCTTTCCAGGATATTGAGGAGTTCCTGGAAGTTCTCACCCGTACATCGCAGGTAGACTCTCATCTCTTACATGGCAGACATCGACGAACGTTATTTTCTCTGTTGCAAAATAATATAAGGGGTTTTGTGAGTCAATTGTCTTATTGAAAATGCGGCTTTCTGTTTTCCGTCAATTCCTCTAGGCTTTGGACATTAATCCCGTGGTCAGAGACATCATGATGAATCGCATCTTCGCCATCATCAGTCTTCAATTTGAAGGCTTCAGGAGCCACGACTGGGTTTCCTGGTTCACTGTGAAACTGATTCCTCTCCTCCCCAGCTTGACTGCAGAGATGCTCCAGACAGTAACATCAAACACAGACTGCAACGCATACCACGTCATGTATGTATCGCTCCCCAAATTCCGTTCAGCTCTGCAAAGCGTGCCTCGTAGCATTGTCAGTCAAAGCAAGAGGACGTTTCTCGAGCCAGTACATTGAACGGTGGTGAGAGGGGGGATGATATTAAAGAGGCATCATCCTTACCTTCCTTTTGATTTGATCTTTCCCATTTAGCGTTGGGGCTCTGAGCAGCGTCTTTGAGCAGATGACCTCGCTGAGACAGCAGGAGCTCACCCCAGTCTTGTTGGGCTACCTGAAGCAGAGGCTCGCATCGGGTAGGTCCGGTGGAGGCGGTGCCTTGTTTGTCTTGTGTGCTAAAAGACAGCGCTGCTCTCTGTCTGTGAACATGCTTCTCTCCTAACGAGTCTTTCCTGTGCGTCTCCTTTTCAGGCTCAACCTGTGCGCCCAACACCGGCAGCCTCAGCAGTTGTCTTAATCAATGCTTTGGCAAATTCTCCATCTATGTGAATTACGAAGACCTGCGTGGGCTCATCAAGGGCTTCGACAGTGTAAGGGGCCCGCCACGCTATACAGTTGTTCCCTGTGACTGTTTTGAGCAAACTATCTTATTTCTAAAAACGCTGTTGTTTTCTCCCCTGCAGTTTGAGGCACTGGATTTTCTGAGCATTTCTCAAGTTGCGCAACTGACGCTAAAATCTGGTGCGCTGAACAACGCAGATCTGATCAGCTTGGTCTTGGCCCGTCTACACGGCGACAGTGCTTTCCAGGATATTGAGGAGTTCCTGGAAGTTCTCACCCGGACATCGCTGGTAGGCTCTCATCTCTAAGATGGGAACATGGACTAGTGTTATTTTTTCTGTGACATAATAATACAATGGGTTTTGTGAGACAATTACCTGATTGAAAATGCTGCTTTCTGTTTGTCCATAATTTCCTCTAGCCTTTGGACATCAATCCCATGGTCAGAGACATCATGATGAATCGCGCCTTCGCCATCATCAGTCTTCAATTTGAAGGCTTCGGGAGCAATGACTGGGTTTCCTGGTTCACTGTGAAACTGATTCCTCTCCTCCCCAGCTTGACTGCAGAGATGCTCCAGACAGTAACATCAAACACAGACTGCAACGCATACCACGTCATGTATGTATTGCTCCCCAAATTCCGTACAGCTCTGCAAAGCGTGCCTCGTAGCATTGTCAGTCAAAGCACGAGGACGTTTCTCGAGCCGGTACATTGAACGGTGGTGAGAGGGGGGATGATATTAAAGAGGCATCATCCTTACCTTCCTTTTGATTTGATCTTTCCAATGTAGCGTTGGGGCTCTTAGCAGCGTCTTTGAGCAGATGACCTCGCTGAGACAGCAGGAGCTCACCCCAGTCTTGTTGGGCTACCTGAAGCAGAGGCTCGCATCGGGTAGGTCCAGTGGAGGCGGTGCTTTGTTTGTCTTCTGTGCTAAATGACAGTGCTGCTCTGTGTCTGTGAACATCCGTCTCTCCTAACGAGTCTTTCCTGTGTGCCTCCTTTTCAGGCTCAACCTGTGCGCCCAACACCGGCAGCCTCAGCAGTTGTCTTAGTCAATGCTTTGGCAAATTCTCCATCTATGTGGATTACGAAGACCTGCGTGGGCTCATCAAGGGCTTCGACAGTGTAAGGGGCCCGCTGCGCTATACAGTTGTTCCCTGTGACAGTTTTTAGCAAACTATGTTATTTCTACAAACGCTGTTGTTTTCTCCACTGCAGTTTGAGGCACTGGATTTTCTGAGCGCTTCTCAAGTTGCGCAACTGACGCTAAAATCTGGCACGCTGAACAACGCAGATCTGATCAGCTTGGTCTTGGCCCGTCTAGATGGCAACAATGCTTTCCAGAATATTGAGGAGTTCCTGGAAGTTCTCACCCATACATCGAAGGTAGGCTCTCATCTCTAACATGGCAGACATGTACGAACGTTATTTTCTCTGTGGCAAAATAATACAAGGGGTTTTGTGAGACAATTGTCTGATGGAAAATGCTGCTTTCTGTTTGTCCGTCATTTTCTCTAGGCTTTGGACATCAATCCCATGGTCAGAGACATCATGATGAATCGTGTCTTCGCCATCATCAGTCTTCAATTTGAAGGCTTCAGGAGCCACGACTGGGTTTCCTGGTTCACTGTGAAACTGATTCCTCTCCTCCCCAGCTTGACTGCAGAGATGCTCCAGACAGTAACATCAAACACAGACTGCAACGCATACCACGTCATGTACGTATCGCTTTCCAAATTCCGTACAACTCTGCAAAGCGTGCCTCGTAGCATTGTCAGTCAAAGCACAAGGACGTTTCTCGAGCCGGTACAGTGAGCGGTGTTGAGATGGGGAATGACATTAAAGAGGCATCATCCTTACCTTTCTTTTGATTTTATCTTTCCCATGTAGCGTTGGGGCTCTGAGCAGCGTCTTTGAGCAGATGACCTCGCTGAGACAGCAGCAGCTCACCCCAGTCTTGTTGGGCTACCTGAAGCAGAGGCTCGCATCGGGTAGGTCCGGTGGAGGCGGTGCCTTGTTTGTCTTGTGTGCTAAAAGACAGCGCTGCTCTCTGTCTGTGAACATCCTTCTCTCCTAACGAGTCTTTCCTGTGCGTCTCCTTTTCAGGCTCAACCTGTGCGCCCAACACCGGCAGCCTCAGCAGTTGTCTTAGTCAATGCTTTGGCAAATTCTCCATCTATGTGGATTACGAAGACCTGCGTGGGCTCATCAAGGGCTTCGACAGTGTAAGGGGCCCGCTGCGCTATACAGTTGTTCCCTGTGACGGTTTTTAGCAAACTATGTTATTTCTACAAACAATGTTGTTTTCTCCCCTGCAGTTTGAGGCACTGGACCTTCTGAGCGCTTCTCAAGTTGCGCAACTGACGCTAAAATCTGGCGCGCTGAACAACGCAGATCTGATCAGCTTGGTCTTGGCCCGTCTACACGGCGACAGTGCTTTCCAGGATATTGAGGAGTTCCTGGAAGTTCTCACCCGGACATCGCTGGTAGGCTCTCATCTCTAAGATGGGAACATGGACTAGTGTTATTTTCCCTGTGACATAATAATACAATGGGTTTTGTGAGACAATTATCTGATTGAAAATGCTGCTTTCTGTTTGTCCGTCATTTCCTCTAGCCTTTGGACATCAATCCCGTGGTCAGAGACATCATGATGAATCGCGCCTTCGCCATCACCAGTCTTCAATTTGAAGGCTTCAGGAGCAATGACTGGGTTTCCTGGTTCACTGTGAAACTGATTCCTCTCCTCCCCAGCTTGACTGCAGAGATGCTCCAGACAGTAACATCAAACACAGACTGCAACGCATACCACGTCATGTATGTATCGCTCCCCAAATTCCGTATAGCTCTGCAAAGCGTGCCTCGTAGCATTGTCAGTCAAAGCACGAGGATGTTTCTCGAGCCGGTACATTGAACGGTGGTGAGAGGGGGGATGATATTAAAGAGGCATCATCCTTACCTTACTTTTGATTTGATCTTTCCAATGTAGCGTTGTGGCTCTGAGCAGCATCTTTGAGCAGATGACCTCGCTGAGACAGCAGGAGCTCACCCCAGTCTTGTTGGGCTACCTGAAGCAGAGGCTCGCATCGGGTAGGTCCGGTGGAGGCGGTGCCTTGTTTGTCTTTTGTGCTAAAAGACAGCGCTGCTCTAGGTCTGTGAACATCCGTCTCTCCTAACGAGTCTTTCCTGTGCGCCTCCTTTTCAGGCTCAACCTGTGCGCCCAACACCGGCAGCCTCAGCAGTTGTCTTAGTCAATGCTTTGGCAAATTCTCCATCTATGTGGATTACGAAGACCTGCGTGGGCTCATCAAGGGCTTCGACAGTGTAAGGGGCCCGCTGCGCTATACAGTTGTTCCCTGTGACGGTTTTTAGCAAACTATGTTATTTCTACAAACGCTGTTGTTTTCTCCCCTGCAGTTTGAGGCACTGGACTTTCTGAGCGCTTCTCAAGTTGCGCAACTGACGCTAAAATCTGGAGCGCTGAACAACGCAGATCTGATCAGCTTGGTCTTGGCCCGTCTACAAGGCGACAGTGCTTTCCAGGATATTGAGGAGTTCCTGGAAGTTCTCACCCGGACATCGCTGGTAGGCTCTCATCTCTAAAATGGGAACATGGACTAGTGTTATTTTCCCTGTGACATAATAATACAATGGGTTTTGTGAGACAATTATCTGATTGAAAATGCTGCTTTCTGTTTGTCCGTCATTTCCTCTAGCCTTTGGACATCAATCCCGTGGTCAGAGACATCATGATGAATCGTGTCTTCGCCATCATCAGTCTTCAATTTGAAGGCTTCAGGAGCCACGACTGGGTTTCCTGGTTCACTGTGAAACTGATTCCTCTCCTCCCCAGCTTGACTGCAGAGATGCTCCAGACAGTAACGTCAAACACAGACTGCAACGCATACCACGTCATGTACGTATCGCTCCCCAAACTCCGTACAGCTCTGCAAAGCGTGCCTCGTAGCATTGTCAGTCATAGCACGAGGACGTTTCTCGAGCCGGTACATTGAACGGTGGTGAGAGGGGGGATATATTAAAGAGGCATCATCCTTACCTTCCTTTTGATTTGATCTTTCCCATGTAGCGTTGTGGCTCTGAGCAGCATCTTTGAGCAGATGACCTCGCTGAGACAGCAGGAGCTCACCCCAGTCTTGTTGGGCTACCTGAAGCAGAGGCTCGCATCGGGTAGGTCCGGTGGAGGCGGTGCCTTGTTTGTCTTTTGTGCTAAAAGACAGCGCTGCTCTAGGTCTGTGAACATCCGTCTCTCCTAACGAGTCTTTCCTGTGCGCCTCCTTTTCAGGCTCAACCTGTGCGCCCAACACCGGCAGCCTCAGCAGTTGTCTTAGTCAATGCTTTGGCAAATTCTCCATCTATGTGGATTACGAAGACCTGCGTGGGCTCATCAAGGGCTTCGACAGTGTAAGGGGCCCGCTGCGCTATACAGTTGTTCCCTGTGACAGTTTTTAGCAAACTATGTTATTTCTACAAACGCTGTTGTTTTCTCCCCTGCAGTTTGAGGCACTGGACTTTCTGAGCGCTTCTCAAGTTGCGCAACTGACGCTAAAATCTGGAGCGCTGAACAACGCAGATCTGATCAGCTTGGTCTTGGCCCGTCTACAAGGCGACAGTGCTTTCCAGGATATTGAGGAGTTCCTGGAAGTTCTCACCCGGACATCGCTGGTAGGCTCTCATCTCTAAAATGGGAACATGGACTAGTGTTATTTTCCCTGTGACATAAAAATACAATGGGTTTTGTGAGACAATTATCTGATTGAAAATGCTGCTTTCTGTTTGTCCGTCATTTCCTCTAGCCTTTGGACATCAATCCCGTGGTCAGAGACATCATGATGAATCGTGTCTTCGCCATCATCAGTCTTCAATTTGAAGGCTTCAGGAGCCACGACTGGGTTTCCTGGTTCACTGTGAAACTGATTCCTCTCCTCCCCAGCTTGACTGCAGAGATGCTCCAGACAGTAACGTCAAACACAGACTGCAACGCATACCACGTCATGTACGTATCGCTCCCCAAACTCCGTACAGCTCTGCAAAGCGTGCCTCGTAGCATTGTCAGTCAAAGCACAAGTACGTTTCTCGAGCCGGTACATTGAACGGTGGTGAGAGGGGGGATGATATTAAAGAGGCATCATCCTTACCTTCCTTTTGATTTGATCTTTCCCATGTAGCGTTGGGGCTCTGAGCAGCGTCTTTGAGCAGATGACCTCGCTGAGACAGCAGGAGCTCACCCCAGTCTTGTTGGGCTACCTCAAGCAGAGGCTCGCATCGGGTAGGTCCAGTGGAGGCGGTGCTTTGTTTGTCTTGTGTGCTAAAAGACAGTGCTGCTCTGTGTCTGTGAACATCCGTCTCTCCTAACGAGTCTTTCCTGTGCGTCTCTGTTTCAGGATCAACCTGTGCGGTCAACACCAGCAGCCTCAGCAGTTGTCTAAATCAATGCTTTGGCAAATTCTCCATTTATGTGGATTACGAAGACCTACGTGGGCTCATCGAGGGCTTCGGCAGTGTAAGGGGCCCGCCACGCTATACAGTTGTTCCCTGTGACTGTTTTGAGCAAACTATCTTACTTTTAAAAACGCTGTTGTTTTCTCCCCTGCAGTTTGAGGCACTGGATTTTCTGAGCATTTCTCAAGTTGTGCAACTGACGCTAAAATCTGGTGCGCTGAACAACGCAGATCTGATCAGCTTGGTCTTGGCCCGTCTAGATGGCAACAATGCTTTCCAGGATATTGAGGAGTTCCTGGAAGTTCTCACCCGTACATCGCAGGTAGGCTCTCATCTCTAAGATGGGAACATGGACTAGTGTTATTTTCCCTGTGACATAATAATACAATGGGTTTTGTGAGACAATTATCTGATTGAAAATGCTGCTTTCTGTTTGTCCGTCATTTCCTCTAGCCTTTGGACATCAATCCCGTGGTCAGAGACATCATGATGAATCGCGCCTTCGCCATCATCAGTCTTCAATTTGAAGGCTTCAGGAGCAATGACTGGGTTTCCTGGTTCACTGTGAAACTGATTCCTCTCCTCCCCAGCTTGACTGCAGAGATGCTCCAGACAGTAACGTCAAACACAGACTGCAACGCATACCACGTCATGTATGTATCGCTCCCCAAATTCCATACAGCTCTGCAAAGCGTGCCTCGTAGCATTGTCAGTCATAGCACGAGGACGTTTCTCGAGCCGGTACATTGAACGGTGGTGAGAGGGGGGATATATTAAAGAGGCATCATCCTTACCTTCCTTTTGATTTGATCTTTCCCATGTAGCGTTGGGGCTCTGAGCAGCGTCTTTGAGCAGATGACCTTGCTGAGACAGCAGGAGCTCACCCCAGTCTTGTTGGGCTACCTGAAGCAGAGGCTCGCATCGGGTAGGTCCAGTGGAGGCGGTGCTTTGTTTGTCTTGTGTGCTAAAAGACAGTGCTGCTCTGTTTCTGTGAACATCCTTCTCTCCTAACGAGTCTTTCCTGTGCGTCTTCTTTTCAGGCTCAACCTGTGCGCCCAACACCGGCAGCCTCAGCAGTTGTCTTAGTCAATGCTTTGGCAAATTCTCCATCTATGTGGATTACGAAGACCTGCGTGGGCTCATCAAGGGCTTCGACAGTGTAAGGGGCCCGCCACGCTATACAGTTGTTCCCTGTGACTGTTTTGAGCAAACTATCTTATTTCTAAAAACGCTGTTGTTTTCTCCCCTGCAGTTTGAGGCACTGGATTTTCTGAGCATTTCTCAAGTTGCGCAACTGACGCTAAAATCTGGTGCGCTGAACAACGCAGATCTGATCAGCTTGGTCTTGGCCCGTCTACACGGCGACAGTGCTTTCCAGGATATTGAGGAGTTCCTGGAAGTTCTCACCCGGACATCGCTGGTAGGCTCTCATCTCTAAGATGGGAACATGGACTAGTGTTATTTTTTCTGTGACATAATAATACAATGGGTTTTGTGAGACAATTACCTGATTGAAAATGCTGCTTTCTGTTTGTCGTAATTTCCTCTAGCCTTTGGACATCAATCCCATGGTCAGAGACATCATGATGAATCGCGCCTTCGCCATCATCAGTCTTCAATTTGAAGGCTTCAGGAGCAATGACTGGGTTTCCTGGTTCACTGTGAAACTGATTCCTCTCCTCCCCAGCTTGACTGCAGAGATGCTCCAGACAGTAACATCAAACACAGACTGCAACGCATACCACGTCATGTACGTATCGCTCCCCAAATTCCGTAAAGCTCTGCAAAGCGTGCCTCGTAACATTGTCAGTCAAAGCACAAGGACGTTTCTCGAGCCGGTACAGTGAGCAGTGTTGAGAGGGGGAATGACATTAAAGAGGACTCATCCTTACCTTCCTTTTGATTTGATCTTTCCAATGTAGCGTTGTGGCTCTGAGCAGCATTTTTGAGCAGATGACCTCGCTGAGACAGCAGGAGCTCACCCCAGTCTTGTTGGGCTACCTGAAGCAGAGGCTCGCATCGGGTAGGTCCGGTGGAGGCGGTGCCTTGTTTGTCTTTTGTGCTAAAAGACAGCGCTGCTCTAGGTCTGTGAACATCCGTCTCTCCTAACGAGTCTTTCCTGTGCGCCTCCTTTTCAGGCTCAACCTGTGCGCCCAACACCGGCAGCCTCAGCAGTTGTCTTAGTCAATGCTTTGGCAAATTCTCCATCTATGTGGATTACGAAGACCTGCGTGGGCTCATCAAGGGCTTCGACAGTGTAAGGGGCCCGCTGCGCTATACAGTTGTTCCCTGTGACAGTTTTTAGCAAACTATGTTATTTCTACAAACGCTGTTGTTTTCTTCCCTGCAGTTTGAGGCACTGGACTTTCTGAGCGCTTCTCAAGTTGCGCAACTGACGCTAAAATCTGGAGCGCTGAACAACGCAGATCTGATCAGCTTGGTCTTGGCCCGTCTACAAGGCGACAGTGCTTTCCAGGATATTGAGGAGTTCCTGGAAGTTCTCACCCGGACATCGCTGGTAGGCTCTCATCTCTAAAATGGGAACATGGACTAGTGTTATTTTCCCTGTGACATAATAATACAATGGGTTTTGTGAGACAATTATCTGATTGAAAATGCTGCTTTCTGTTTGTCCGTCATTTCCTCTAGCCTTTGGACATCAATCCCGTGGTCAGAGACATCATGATGAATCGTGTCTTCGCCATCATCAGTCTTCAATTTGAAGGCTTCAGGAGCCACGACTGGGTTTCCTGGTTCACTGTGAAACTGATTCCTCTCCTCCCCAGCTTGACTGCAGAGATGCTCCAGACAGTAACGTCAAACACAGACTGCAACGCATACCACGTCATGTACGTATCGCTCCCCAAACTCCGTACAGCTCTGCAAAGCGTGCCTCGTAGCATTGTCAGTCAAAGCACAAGTACGTTTCTTGAGCCGGTACATTGAACGGTGGTGAGAGGGGGGATGATATTAAAGAGGCATCATCCTTACCTTCCTTTTGATTTGATCTTTCCCATGTAGCGTTGGGGCTCTGAGCAGCGTCTTTGAGCAGATGACCTCGCTGAGACAGCAGGAGCTCACCCCAGTCTTGTTGGGCTACCTCAAGCAGAGGCTCGCATCGGGTAGGTCCAGTGGAGGCGGTGCTTTGTTTGTCTTGTGTGCTAAAAGACAGTGCTGCTCTGTGTCTGTGAACATCCGTCTCTCCTAACGAGTCTTTCCTGTGCGTCTCTGTTTCAGGATCAACCTGTACGGTCAACACCAGCAGCCTCAGCAGTTGTCTAAATCAATGCTTTGGCAAATTCTCCATTTATGTGGATTACGAAGACCTACGTGGGCTCATCGAGGGCTTCGGCAGTGTAAGGGGCCCGCCACGCTATACAGTTGTTCCCTGTGACTGTTTTGAGCAAACTATCTTACTTTTAAAAACGCTGTTGTTTTCTCCCCTGCAGTTTGAGGCACTGGATTTTCTGAGCATTTCTCAAGTTGCGCAACTGACGCTAAAATCTGGTGCGCTGAACAACGCAGATCTGATCAGCTTGGTCTTGGCCCGTCTAGATGGCAACAATGCTTTCCAGGATATTGAGGAGTTCCTGGAAGTTCTCACCCGTACATCGCAGGTAGGCTCTCATCTCTAAGATGGGAACATGGACTAGTGTTATTTTCCCTGTGACATAATAATACAATGGGTTTTGTGAGACAATTATCTGATTGAAAATGCTGCTTTCTGTTTGTCCGTCATTTCCTCTAGCCTTTGGACATCAATCCCGTGGTCAGAGACATCATGATGAATCGCGCCTTCGCCATCATCAGTCTTCAATTTGAAGGCTTCAGGAGCAATGACTGGGTTTCCTGGTTCACTGTGAAACTGATTCCTCTCCTCCCCAGCTTGACTGCAGAGATGCTCCAGACAGTAACGTCAAACACAGACTGCAACGCATACCACGTCATGTATGTATCGCTCCCCAAATTCCATACAGCTCTGCAAAGCGTGCCTCGTAGCATTGTCAGTCATAGCACGAGGACGTTTCTCGAGCCGGTACATTGAACGGTGGTGAGAGGGGGGATATATTAAAGAGGCATCATCCTTACCTTCCTTTTGATTTGATCTTTCCCATGTAGCGTTGGGGCTCTGAGCAGCGTCTTTGAGCAGATGACCTTGCTGAGACAGCAGGAGCTCACCCCAGTCTTGTTGGGCTACCTGAAGCAGAGGCTCGCATCGGGTAGGTCCGGTGGAGGCGGTGCCTTGTTTGTCTTTTGTGCTAAAAGACAGCGCTGCTCTAGGTCTGTGAACATCCGTCTCTCCTAACGAGTCTTTCCTGTGCGCCTCCTTTTCAGGCTCAACCTGTGCGCCCAACACCGGCAGCCTCAGCAGTTGTCTTAGTCAATGCTTTGGCAAATTCTCCATCTATGTGGATTACGAAGACCTGCGTGGGCTCATCAAGGGCTTCGACAGTGTAAGGGGCCCGCTGCGCTATACAGTTGTTCCCTGTGACAGTTTTTAGCAAACTATGTTATTTCTACAAACGCTGTTGTTTTCTCCCCTGCAGTTTGAGGCACTGGACTTTCTGAGCGCTTCTCAAGTTGCGCAACTGACGCTAAAATCTGGAGCGCTGAACAACGCAGATCTGATCAGCTTGGTCTTGGCCCGTCTACAAGGCGACAGTGCTTTCCAGGATATTGAGGAGTTCCTGGAAGTTCTCACCCGGACATCGCTGGTAGGCTCTCATCTCTAAAATGGGAACATGGACTAGTGTTATTTTCCCTGTGACATAATAATACAATGGGTTTTGTGAGACAATTGTCTGATGGAAAATGCTGCTTTCTGTTTGTCCGTCATTTCCTCAAGGCTTTGGACATCAATCCCGTGGTCAGAGACATCATGATGAATCGTGTCTTCGCCATCATCAGTCTTCAATTTGAAGGCTTCAGGAGCCACGACTGGGTTTCCTGGTTCACTGTGAAACTGATTCCTCTCCTCCCCAGCTTGACTGCAGAGATGCTCCAGACAGTAACATCAAACACAGACTGCAACGCATACCACGTCATGTACGTATCGCTCCCCAAATTCCGTAAAGCTCTGCAAAGCGTGCCTCGTAACATTGTCAGTCAAAGCACAAGGACGTTTCTCGAGCCGGTACAGTGAGCAGTGTTGAGAGGGGGAATGACATTAAAGAGGACTCATCCTTACCTTCATTTTGATTTTATCTTTCCCATGTAGCGTTGGGGCTCTGAGCAGCGTCTTTGAGCAGATGACCTCGCTGAGACAGCAGGAGCTCACCCCAGTCTTGTTGGGCTACCTGAAGCAGAGGCTCGCATCAGGTAGGTCCGGTGGAGGCGGTGCCTTGTTTGTCTTGTGTGCTAAAAGACAGCGCTGCTCTGTGAACATCCGTCTCTCCTAACGAGTCTTTCCTGTGCGTCTCCTTTTCAGGCTCAACCTGTGTGCCCAACACCGGCAGCCTCAGTAGTTGTCTTAGTAAATGCTTTGGCAAATTCTCCATCTATGTGGATTACGAAGACCTGCGTGGGCTCATCAAGGGCTTCGACAGTGTAAGAGCCCGCCATGCTATACAGTTGTTCCCTGTGACAGTTTTGAGCAAATCATGTTATTTCTACAAACGCTGTTGTTTTCTCCCCTTCAGTTTGAGGCACTGGACCTTACCACTAGAGTTCCCTATGATCTGTCAAGCACAACTGCTCCAAATGATCCCGTAACCACTAAAGATCCTTCGGATTCAAAGTCATCCGTTCCTATTGATTCCACAACTGCTGCTGTTCTCACTAATCAGTCAAGCAAAATTGTTCCTCCTGGTACCACATCTGTTTCAGCTGGCCAGTCAAGCAATACAGTTAACACTGATCCATCAAGCAAAACTGCTCGAAATGGTCCCGTAACCCATCAAGATCCTCCGGATTCAGTTCCAACTAATCAGCCAAGCACAATTGTTCCTCCTGGTACTATAGACACCATTGTCTCTACTGATCTCTCAAGCACAAATGCTCCTAATGGTCCTGTCATCACTAAAGATCCTTCGGATTCAAAGACGTCTGCTTCTGTTGATTCCACAACTGTTGCCATTCCCACTGATCAAACAAGCATAACTGTTCATTCTGAAAATTTGACCACTGCAGTTCCCACTGATCTGTCAAGCGCAACTGCTCCTACTGGTCCTGTCATCACTAAAGATCCTTCAGATTCAAAGACATCTCTTTCTGTTGATGCCACAACTGCTGCAGTTCCTACTGATCATTCAAGCACAAATGTTCCTCCTGGTACAATAGACACCACTGTCTCTTCTGATATGTCAAGCACAACCTCTTCGAATATTCCTGTCATCACTAAAGATCCTTCATATTCAAAGACATCTGTTTCTGTTGATTCCACAACTGCTGCAGATATTTCTGATCATTCAAGCACAAATGTTCCTCCTGGTACAATAGACACCACTGTCTCTACTGATCTGTCAAGCACAACTTCTCCTAGTGGTCCTGTCATCACTAAAGATACTTCAGATTTAAAGACATCTCTTTCTGTTGATTCCACAACTGTTGCCATTCCCACTGATCAAACAAGCACAACTGTTCATTCTGAAAATTTGACCACTGCAGTTCCCACTGATCTGTCAAGCACAACTGCTCCTAATGGTCCTGTCATCACTAAAGATCCTTCAGATTCTAAGACATCTGTTTCTGTTGATTCCACAACTGCTGCAGTTCCTACTGATCATTCAAGCACAAATATTCCTCCTGGTACAATAGACACCACTGTCTCTACTGATCTGTCAAGCACAACTGCTCCTAATGGTCCTGTCATCACTAAAAATCCTTCAGATTCAAAGACATCTCTTTCTGTTGATGCCACAACTGCTGCAGTTCCTACTGACCATTCAAGCACAAATGTTCCTCCTGGTACAATAGACACCACTGTCTCTTCTGATATGTCAAGCACAACCTCTTCGAATATTCCTGTCATCACTAAAGATCCTTCATATTCAAAGACATCTGTTTCTGTTGATTCCACAACTGCTGCAGTTATTTCTGATCATTCAAGCACAAATGTTCCTCCTGGTACAATAGACACCACTGTCTCTACTGATCTGTCAAGCACAACTTCTCCTAGTGGTCCTGTCATCACTAAAGATACTTCAGATTTAAAGACATCTCTTTCTGTTGATTCCACAACTGTTGCCATTCCCACTGATCAAACAAGCACAACTGTTCATTCTGAAAATTTGACCACTGCAGTTCCCACTGATCTGTCAAGCACAACTGCTCCTAATGGTCCTGTCATCACTAAAGATCCTTCAGATTCTAAGACATCTGTTTCTGTTGATTCCACAACTGCTGCAGTTATTTCTGATCATTCAAGCACAAATGTTCCTCCTGGTACAATAGACACCACTGTCTCTACTGATCTGTCAAGCACAACTTCTCCTAGTGGTCCTGTCATCACTAAAGATACTTCAGATTTAAAGACATCTCTTTCTGTTGATTCCACAACTGTTGCCATTCCCACTGATCAAACAAGCACAACTGTTCATTCTGAAAATTTGACCACTGCAGTTCCCACTGATCTGTCAAGCACAACTGCTCCTAATGGTCCTGTCATCACTAAAGATCCTTCAGATTCTAAGACATCTGTTTCTGTTGATTCCACAACTGCTGCAGTTCCTACTGATCATTCAAGCACAAATATTCCTCCTGGTACAATAGACACCACTGTCTCTACTGATATGTTAAGCACAACTGCTTCAAATGTTCCTGTCATCACTAACGATCCTTCAGATTCAAAGACATCTGTTTCTGTTGATTCTTCAACTCTTGCAGTTCCTGCTGATCATTCAAGCACAAATGTTCCTCCTGGTACAATAGACACCACTGTCTCTACTGATATGTTAAGCACAACTTCTTCGAATGTTCCTGTCATCACTAAAGATCCTTCAGATTCAAAGACATCTGTTTCTGTTGATTCCACAACTGCTGCAGTACCTACTGATCATTCAAGCACAAATGTTCCTCCTGGTACCAAAGACACCACTGTCTCTACTAATCTGTCAAGCACAACCGCTTCGAATGTTCCTGTCATCACTAGAGATACTTCAGATTCAAAGACATCTGTTTTTGTTGATTCCACAACTGCTGCAGTTCCTACTGATCATTCAAGCACAAATGTTCCTCCTGGTACAATAGACACCACTGTCTCTACTGATATGTTAAGCACAACCGCTTTGAATGTTCCTGTCATCACTAAAGATCCTTCAGATTCAAAGACATCTGTTTCTGTTGATTCCACAAGTGCTGCAGTTCTTTCTGATCATTCAAGCACAAATGTTCCTCCTGGTACAATAGACACCACTGTCTCTACTGATCTGTCAAGCACAACTGCTCCTAATGGTCCTGTCATCACTAAAGATACTTCAGATTCAAAGACATCTCTTTCTGTTGATTCCACAACTGCTGCAGTTCCTACTGATCATTCAAGCACAAATGTTCCTCCTGGTACAATAGACACCACTGTCTCTACTGATATGTTAAGCACAACTGCTTCAAATGTTCCTGTCATCACTAACGATCCTTCAGATTCAAAGACATCTGTTTCTGTTGATTCTTCAACTGTTGCAGTTCCTGCTGATCATTCAAGCACAAATGTTCCTCCTGGTACAATAGACACCACTGTCTCTACTGATATGTTAAGCACAACTTCTTTGAATGTTCCTGTCATCACCAAAGATCCTTCAGATTCAAAGACATCTGCTTCTGTTGATTCCACAACTGTTGCAGTTCCTACTGATCATTCAAGCATACATGTTCCTCCTGGTACAATAGACACCACTGTCTCTACTGATATGTTAAGCACAACTGCTTTCAATGTTCCTGTCATCACTAAAGATCATTCGGATTCAAAGACATCTGTTTCTGTTGATTCCACAACTGCTGTAGTACCTACTGATCATTCAAGCACAAATGTTCCTCCTGGTACCAAAGACACCACTGTCTCTACTAATCTGTCAAGCACAACCGCTTCGAATGGTCTTGTCATCACTAAAGATCCTTTGGATTCAAAGACCTCTGCTTCTGTTGATTCCACAACTGTTGCAGTTCCTACTGATCATTCAAGCATACATGTTCCTCCTGGTACAATAGACACCACTGTCTCTACTAATCTGTCAAGCACAACCGCTTCGAATGTTCCTGTCATCACTAAAGATACATCAGATTCAAAGACATCTGTTTCTGTTGATTCCACAACTGCTGCAGTACCTACTGATCATTCAAGCACAAATGTTCCTCCTGGTACAATAGACACCACTGTCTCTACTGATCTGTCAAGCACAACTGCTCCTAATGGTCCTGTCATCACTAAAGATACTTCAGATTCAAAGACATCTCTTTCTGTTGATTCCACAACTGCTGCAGATCCTACTGATCATTCAAGCACAAATGTTCCTCATGGTACAATAGACACCACTGTCTCTACTGATATGTTAAGCACAACTGCTTCAAATGTTCCTGTCATCACTAACGATCCTTCAGATTCAAAGACATCTGTTTCTGTTGATTCTTCAACTCTTGCAGTTCCTGCTGATCATTCAAGCACAAATGTTCCTCCTGGTACAATAGACACCACTGTCTCTACTGATATGTTAAGCACAACTTCTTCGAATGTTCCTGTCATCACTAAAGATCCTTCAGATTCAAAGACATCTGTTTCTGTTGATTCCACAACTGCTGCAGTACCTACTGATCATTCAAGCACAAATGTTCCTCCTGGTACCAAAGACACCACTGTCTCTACTAATCTGTCAAGCACAACCGCTTCGAATGTTCCTGTCATCACTAGAGATACTTCAGATTCAAAGACATCTGTTTTTGTTGATTCCACAACTGCTGCAGTTCCTACTGATCATTCAAGCACAAATGTTCCTCCTGGTACAATAGACACCACTGTCTCTACTGATATGTTAAGCACAACCGCTTTGAATGTTCCTGTCATCACTAAAGATCCTTCAGATTCAAAGACATCTGTTTCTGTTGATTCCACAAGTGCTGCAGTTCTTTCTGATCATTCAAGCACAAATGTTCCTCCTGGTACAATAGACACCACTGTCTCTACTGATATGTTAAGCACAACTGCTTTCAATGTTCCTGTCATCACTAAAGATCATTCGGATTCAAAGACATCTGTTTCTGTTGATTCCACAACTGCTGCAGTTCCTACTGATCATTCAAGCACAAATGTTCCTCCTGGTACAATAGACACCACTGTCTCTACTGATATGTTAAGCACAACTGCTTCAAATGTTCCTGTCATCACTAACGATCCTTCAGATTCAAAGACATCTGTTTCTGTTGATTCTTCAACTGTTGCAGTTCCTGCTGATCATTCAAGCACAAATGTTCCTCCTGGTACAATAGACACCACTGTCTCTACTGATATGTTAAGCACAACTTCTTTGAATGTTCCTGTCATCACCAAAGATCCTTCAGATTCAAAGACATCTGCTTCTGTTGATTCCACAACTGTTGCAGTTCCTACTGATCATTCAAGCATACATGTTCCTCCTGGTACAATAGACACCACTGTCTCTACTGATATGTTAAGCACAACTGCTTTCAATGTTCCTGTCATCACTAAAGATCATTCGGATTCAAAGACATCTGTTTCTGTTGATTCCACAACTGCTGTAGTACCTACTGATCATTCAAGCACAAATGTTCCTCCTGGTACCAAAGACACCACTGTCTCTACTAATCTGTCAAGCACAACCGCTTCGAATGGTCTTGTCATCACTAAAGATCCTTTGGATTCAAAGACCTCTGCTTCTGTTGATTCCACAACTGTTGCAGTTCCTACTGATCATTCAAGCATACATGTTCCTCCTGGTACAATAGACACCACTGTCTCTACTGATATGTTAAGCACAACTGCTTTCAATGTTCCTGTCATCACTAAAGATCATTCGGATTCAAAGACATCTGTTTCTGTTGATTCCCCAACTGCTGCAGTACCTACTGATCATTCAAGCACAAATGTTCCTCCTGGTACCAAAGACACCACTGTCTCTACTAATCTGTCAAGCACAACCGCTTCGAATGTTCCTGTCATCACTAAAGATACATCAGATTCAAAGACATCTGTTTTTGTTGATTCCACAACTGCTGCAGTACCTACTGATCATTCAAGCACAAATGTTCCTCCTGGTACCAAAGACACCACTGTCTCTACTAATCTGTCAAGCACAACTGCTCCTAATGGTCTTGTCATCACTAAAGATCCTTTGGATTCAAAGACATCTGCTTCTGTTGATTCCACAACTGTTGCAGTTCCTACTGATCATTCAAGCATAAATGTTTCTCCTGGTACAATAGACACCACTGTCTCTACTGATATGTTAAGCACAACTGCTTTCAATTTTCCTGTCATCACTAAAGATCCTTCGGATTTAAAGACATCTGTTTTTGTTGATTCCACTACTGCTGCAGTTCCTACTGATCATTCAAGCACAAATGTTCCTCCTGGTACAATAGACACCATTGTCTCTACTAATCTGTCAAGCACAACTGTTCCTAATGGTCTTGTCATCACTAAAGATCCTTTGGATTCAAAGACATCTGCTTCTGTTGATTCCACAACTGTTGCAGTTCCTACTGATCATTCAAGCATAAATGTTCCTCCTGGTACAATAGACACCACTGTCTCTACTGATATGTTAAGCACAACTGCTTTCAATGTTCGTGTCATGACTAAAGATCATTTTGATTCAAAAACATCTGCTTCTGTTGATTCCACAACTGCTGCAGTACCTACTGATCATTCAAGCACAAATGTTCCTCCTGGTACCAAAGACACCACTGTCTCTACTAATCTGTCAAGCACAACCGCTTCAAATGTTCCTGTCATCACTAAAGATACTTCAGATTCAAAGACATCTGTTTTTGTTGATTCCACAACTGCTGCAGTTCCTACTGATCATTCAAGCACAAATGTTCCTCCTGGTACAATAGACACCACTGTCTCTACTAATCTGTCAAGCACAACTGCTCCTAATGGTCTTGTCATCACTAAAGATCCTTTGGATTCAAATACCTCTGCTTCTGTTGATTCCACAACTGCTGCAGTTCCAACTGATCATTCAAGCACAAATGTTCCTCCTGGTACAATAGACACCACTGTCTCTACTAATATGTTAAGCACAACTGCTTCAAATGTTCCTGTCATCACTAACGATCCTTTGGATTCAAAGACATCTGCTTCTGTTGATTCCACAACTGTTGCAGTTCCTACTGATCATTCAAGCACAAATGTTCCTACTGGTACAATAGACACCACTGTCTCTACTGATATGTTAAGCACAACTGCTTTCAATGTTCCTGTCATCACTAAAGATCCTTCGGATTCAAAGACATCTGTTTCTGTTGGTTCCACAACTGCTGCAGTACCTACTGATCATTCAAGCACAAATGTTCCTCCTGGTACCAAAGACACCACTGTCTCTACTAATCTGTCAAGCACAACTGCTCCTAATGGTCTTGTCATCACTAAAGATCCTTTGGGTTCAAAGACATCTGCTTCTGTTGATTCCACAACTTTTGCAGTTCCTACTGATCATTCAAGCATAAATGTTTCTCCTGGTACAATAGACACCACTGTCTCTACTGATATGTTAAGCACAACTGCTTTCAATGTTCCTGTCATCACTAAAGATCCTTCGGATTTAAAGACATCAGTTTTTGTTGATTCCACAACTGCTGCAGTTCCTACTGATCATTCAAGCACAAATGTTCCTCCTGGTACAATAGACACCATTGCCTCTACTAATCTGTCAAGCACAACTGTTCCTAATGGTCTTGTCATCACTAAAGATCATTTGGATTCAAAGACATCTGCTTCTGTTGATTCCACAACTGTTGCAGTTCCTACTGATCATTCAAGCATAAATGTTCCTCCTGGTACAATAGACACCACTGTCTCTACTGATATGTTAAGCACAACTACTTTCAATGTTCCTGTCATCACTAAAGATCATTTTGATTCAAAAACATCTGCTTCTGTTGATTCCACAACTGTTGCAGATCCTACTGATCATTCAAGCACAAATGTTCCTCCTGGTACCAAAGACACCACTGTCTCTACTAATCTGTCAAGCACAACTGCTCCTAATGGTCTTGTCATCACTAAAGATCCTTTGGATTCAAAGACATCTGCTTCTGTTGATTCCACAACTGTTACAGTTCCTACTTATCATTCAAGCATAAATGTTCCTCCTGGTACAATAGACACCACTGTCTCTACTGATATGTTAAGCACAACTG
The DNA here is from genome assembly GCA_023566225.1 of Romanogobio albipinnatus. Classification (NCBI taxonomy): domain Eukaryota; kingdom Metazoa; phylum Chordata; class Actinopteri; order Cypriniformes; family Gobionidae; genus Romanogobio; species Romanogobio albipinnatus. The sequence goes on along the minus strand of CM042248.1, from coordinate 14,819,820 downwards.
CTTTCAATGTTCCTGTCATCACTAAAGATCCTTCGGATTCAAAGACATCTGTTTCAGTTGAATCCACAACTGCTGCAGTTCCAACTGATCATTCAAGCACAAATGTTCCTCCTGGTACAATAGACACCACTGTCTCTACTAATATGTTAAGCACAACTGCTTCAAATGTTCCTGTCATCACTAACGATCCTTCAGATTCAAAGACATCTCTTTCTGTTGATTCCACAACTGCTGAAGTTCCTATTGATCAATCAAGCACAAATGTTCCTCCTGGTACCAAACACACCACTGTCTCTACAGATCTGTCAAGCACAACTGCACCTAATGTTCCTGTCACCACTAACGATACTTCGGATTCAATGACATCTGTTTCTGTTGATTCCACAACTGTTGCAGTTCCTACTGATCATTCAAGCATAATTGTTCCTCCTGGTACAATAGACACCCCTGTCTCTACTGATCTGTCAAGCACAACTGCTCCTAATGGTCCTGTCATCACTAAAGATACTTCAGATTCAAAGACATCTCTTTCTGTTGATTCCACAGCTGCTGAAGTTCCTACTGATCATTCAAGCACAAATGTTCCTCCTGGTACCAAAGACACCACTGTCTCTACTAATCTGTCAAGCACAACCGCTTCGAATGTTCCTGTCATCACTAAAGATACATCAGATTCAAAGACATCTGTTTTTGTTGATTCCACAACTGCTGCAGTACCTACTGATCATTCAAGCACAAATGTTCCTCCTGGTACCAAAGACACCACTGTCTCTACTAATCTGTCAAGCACAACTGCTCCTAATGGTCTTGTCATCACTAAAGATCCTTTGGATTCAAAGACATCTGCTTCTGTTGATTCCACAACTGTTGCAGTTCCTACTGATCATTCAAGCATAAATGTTTCTCCTGGTACAATAGACACCACTGTCTCTACTGATATGTTAAGCACAACTGCTTTCAATGTTCCTGTCATCACTAAAGATCCTTCGGATTTAAAGACATCTGTTTTTGTTGATTCCACTACTGCTGCAGTTCCTACTGATCATTCAAGCACAAATGTTCCTCCTGGTACAATAGACACCATTGTCTCTACTAATCTGTCAAGCACAACTGTTCCTAATGGTCTTGTCATCACTAAAGATCCTTTGGATTCAAAGACATCTGCTTCTGTTGATTCCACAACTGTTGCAGTTCCTACTGATCATTCAAGCATAAATGTTCCTCCTGGTACAATAGACACCACTGTCTCTACTGATATGTTAAGCACAACTGCTTTCAATGTTCGTGTCATGACTAAAGATCATTTTGATTCAAAAACATCTGCTTCTGTTGATTCCACAACTGCTGCAGTACCTACTGATCATTCAAGCACAAATGTTCCTCCTGGTACCAAAGACACCACTGTCTCTACTAATCTATCAAGCACAACCGCTTCAAATGTTCCTGTCATCACTAAAGATACTTCAGATTCAAAGACATCTGTTTTTGTTGATTCCACAACTGCTGCAGTTCCTACTGATCATTCAAGCACAAATGTTCCTCCTGGTACAATAGACACCACTGTCTCTACTAATCTGTCAAGCACAACTGCTCCTAATGGTCTTGTCATCACTAAAGATCCTTTGGATTCAAAGACCTCTGCTTCTGTTGATTCCACAACTGCTGCAGTTCCAACTGATCATTCAAGCACAAATGTTCCTCCTGGTACAATAGACACCACTGTCTCTACTAATATGTTAAGCACAACTGCTTCAAATGTTCCTGTCATCACTAACGATCCTTTGGATTCAAAGACATCTGCTTCTGTTGATTCCACAACTGTTGCAGTTCCTACTGATCATTCAAGCACAAATGTTCCTACTGGTACAATAGACACCACTGTCTCTACTGATATGTTAAGCACAACTGCTTTCAATGTTCCTGTCATCACTAAAGATCCTTCGGATTCAAAGACATCTGTTTCTGTTGGTTCCACAACTGCTGCAGTACCTACTGATCATTCAAGCACAAATGTTCCTCCTGGTACCAAAGACACCACTGTCTCTACTAATCTGTCAAGCACAACTGCTCCTAATGGTCTTGTCATCACTAAAGATCCTTTGGGTTCAAAGACATCTGCTTCTGTTGATTCCACAACTTTTGCAGTTCCTACTGATCATTCAAGCATAAATGTTTCTCCTGGTACAATAGACACCACTGTCTCTACTGATATGTTAAGCACAACTGCTTTCAATGTTCCTGTCATCACTAAAGATCCTTCGGATTTAAAGACATCAGTTTTTGTTGATTCCACAACTGCTGCAGTTCCTACTGATCATTCAAGCACAAATGTTCCTCCTGGTACAATAGACACCATTGCCTCTACTAATCTGTCAAGCACAACTGTTCCTAATGGTCTTGTCATCACTAAAGATCCTTTGGATTCAAAGACATCTGCTTCTGTTGATTCCACAACTGTTGCAGTTCCTACTGATCATTCAAGCATAAATGTTCCTCCTGGTACAATAGACACCACTGTCTCTACTGATATGTTAAGCACAACTACTTTCAATGTTCCTGTCATCACTAAAGATCATTTTGATTCAAAAACATCTGCTTCTGTTGATTCCACAACTGTTGCAGATCCTACTGATCATTCAAGCACAAATGTTCCTCCTGGTACCAAAGACACCACTGTCTCTACTAATCTGTCAAGCACAACTGCTCCTAATGGTCTTGTCATCACTAAAGATCCTTTGGATTCAAAGACATCTGCTTCTGTTGATTCCACAACTGTTGCAGTTCCTACTTATCATTCAAGCATAAATGTTCCTCCTGGTACAATAGACACCACTGTCTCTACTGATATGTTAAGCACAACTGCTTTCAATGTTCCTGTCATCACTAAAGATCCTTCGGATTCAAAGACATCTGTTTCAGTTGAATCCACAACTGCTGCAGTTCCAACTGATCATTCAAGCACAAATGTTCCTCCTGGTACAATAGACACCACTGTCTCTACTAATATGTTAAGCACAACTGCTTCAAATGTTCCTGTCATCACTAACGATCCTTCAGATTCAAAGACATCTCTTTCTGTTGATTCCACAACTGCTGAAGTTCCTATTGATCAATCAAGCACAAATGTTCCTCCTGGTACCAAACACACCACTGTCTCTACAGATCTGTCAAGCACAACTGCACCTAATGTTCCTGTCACCACTAACGATACTTCGGATTCAATGACATCTGTTTCTGTTGATTCCACAACTGTTGCAGTTCCTACTGATCATTCAAGCATAATTGTTCCTCCTGGTACAATAGACACCCCTGTCTCTACTGATCTGTCAAGCACAACTGCTCCTAATGGTCCTGTCATCACTAAAGATACTTCAGATTCAAAGACATCTCTTTCTGTTGATTCCACAGCTGCTGAAGTTCCTACTGATCATTCAAGCACAAATGTTCCTCCTGGTACAATACACTCCACTGTCTCTACTGATATGTTAAGCACAACTGCTTCAAATGTTCCTGTCATCACTAACGATCCTTCAAATTCAAAGACATCTCTTTCTGTTGATTCCACAACTGCTGCAGTTCCTACTGATCATTCAAGCACAAATGTTCCTCCTGGTACCAAACACACCACTGTCTCTACAGATCTGTCAAGCACAACTGCACCTAATGTTCCTATCACCACTAACGATACTTCGGATTCAAAGACATCTGTTTCTGTTGATTCCACAACTGCTGCAGCACCTACTGATCATTCAAGCACAAATGTTCCTCCTGGTACAATAGACACCACTGTCTCTACTGATCTTTCAAGCACAACTGCTCCTAATGGTCCTGTCATCACTAAAGATACTTCAGATTCAAAGACATCTCTTTCTGTTGATTCCACAACTGCTGCAGTTCCTACTAATCATTCAAGCACAAATGTTCCTCCTGGTACAATAGACACCACTGTCTCTACTGATATGTTAAGCACAACTGCTTCAAATGTTCCTGTCATCACTAACGATCCTTCAGATTCAAAGACATCTGTTTCTGTTGATTCTTCAACTGTTGCAGTTCCTGCTGATCATTCAAGCACAAATGTTCCTCCTGGTACCAAACACACCACTGTCTCCACAGATCTGTCAAGCACAACTGCACCTAATGTTCCTGTCACCACTAACGATACTTCTGATTCAAAGACGTCTGTTTCTGTTGATTCCACAACTGTTGCAATTCCTACTGATCATTCAAGCATAAATGTTCCTCCTGGTACCAAACACACCACTGTCTCTACAGATCTGTCAAGCACAACTGCACCTAATGTTCCTGTCACCACTAACGATACATCGGATTCAAAGACATCTGTTTCTGTTGATTCCACAACTGCTGCAGTTCCTACTGATCATTCAAGCACAAATGTTCCTCCTGGTTCAATAGACACCACTGTCTCTACTAATCTGTCAGTCACAACTGCTCCTAATGGTCCGGTCACCACTAACGATACATCGGATTCAAAGACATCTGTTTCTGTTGATTCCACAACTGCTGCAGTATCTACTGATCATTCAAGCACAATTTTCCCTCCTGGTACAATAGACACCACTGTCTCTACTGATCTGTCAAGCACAACCTCTTCACTGGACCGTCTGAGCGCTTATCAAGTTGCGCAACTGGCGCTAAAATCTGGCGCGCTGAACAACTCAGATCTGATCAGCTTGGTCTTGGCCCGTCTAGACGGCGACAATGCTTTCCAGGATATTGAGGAGTTCCTGGAAGTTCTCACCCGTACATCGCAGGTAGACTCTCATCTCTTACATGGCAGACATCGACGAACGTTATTTTCTCTGTTGCAAAATAATATAAGGGGTTTTGTGAGTCAATTGTCTTATTGAAAATGCGGCTTTCTGTTTTCCGTCAATTCCTCTAGGCTTTGGACATTAATCCCGTGGTCAGAGACATCATGATGAATCGCATCTTCGCCATCATCAGTCTTCAATTTGAAGGCTTCAGGAGCCACGACTGGGTTTCCTGGTTCACTGTGAAACTGATTCCTCTCCTCCCCAGCTTGACTGCAGAGATGCTCCAGACAGTAACATCAAACACAGACTGCAACGCATACCACGTCATGTATGTATCGCTCCCCAAATTCCGTTCAGCTCTGCAAAGCGTGCCTCGTAGCATTGTCAGTCAAAGCAAGAGGACGTTTCTCGAGCCAGTACATTGAACGGTGGTGAGAGGGGGGATGATATTAAAGAGGCATCATCCTTACCTTCCTTTTGATTTGATCTTTCCCATTTAGCGTTGGGGCTCTGAGCAGCGTCTTTGAGCAGATGACCTCGCTGAGACAGCAGGAGCTCACCCCAGTCTTGTTGGGCTACCTGAAGCAGAGGCTCGCATCGGGTAGGTCCGGTGGAGGCGGTGCCTTGTTTGTCTTGTGTGCTAAAAGACAGCGCTGCTCTCTGTCTGTGAACATGCTTCTCTCCTAACGAGTCTTTCCTGTGCGTCTCCTTTTCAGGCTCAACCTGTGCGCCCAACACCGGCAGCCTCAGCAGTTGTCTTAATCAATGCTTTGGCAAATTCTCCATCTATGTGAATTACGAAGACCTGCGTGGGCTCATCAAGGGCTTCGACAGTGTAAGGGGCCCGCCACGCTATACAGTTGTTCCCTGTGACTGTTTTGAGCAAACTATCTTATTTCTAAAAACGCTGTTGTTTTCTCCCCTGCAGTTTGAGGCACTGGATTTTCTGAGCATTTCTCAAGTTGCGCAACTGACGCTAAAATCTGGTGCGCTGAACAACGCAGATCTGATCAGCTTGGTCTTGGCCCGTCTACACGGCGACAGTGCTTTCCAGGATATTGAGGAGTTCCTGGAAGTTCTCACCCGGACATCGCTGGTAGGCTCTCATCTCTAAGATGGGAACATGGACTAGTGTTATTTTTTCTGTGACATATTAATACAATGGGTTTTGTGAGACAATTACCTGATTGAAAATGCTGCTTTCTGTTTGTCCGTAATTTCCTCTAGCCTTTGGACATCAATCCCATGGTCAGAGACATCATGATGAATCGCGCCTTCGCCATCATCAGTCTTCAATTTGAAGGCTTCGGGAGCAATGACTGGGTTTCCTGGTTCACTGTGAAACTGATTCCTCTCCTCCCCAGCTTGACTGCAGAGATGCTCCAGACAGTAACATCAAACACAGACTGCAACGCATACCACGTCATGTATGTATCGCTCCCCAAATTCCGTACAGCTCTGCAAAGCGTGCCTCGTAGCATTGTCAGTCAAAGCACGAGGACGTTTCTCGAGCCGGTACATTGAACGGTGGTGAGAGGGGGGATGATATTAAAGAGGCATCATCCTTACCTTCCTTTTGATTTGATCTTTCCAATGTAGCGTTGGGGCTCTTAGCAGCGTCTTTGAGCAGATGACCTCGCTGAGACAGCAGGAGCTCACCCCAGTCTTGTTGGGCTACCTGAAGCAGAGGCTCGCATCGGGTAGGTCCAGTGGAGGCGGTGCTTTGTTTGTCTTCTGTGCTAAATGACAGTGCTGCTCTGTGTCTGTGAACATCCGTCTCTCCTAACGAGTCTTTCCTGTGTGCCTCCTTTTCAGGCTCAACCTGTGCGCCCAACACCGGCAGCCTCAGCAGTTGTCTTAGTCAATGCTTTGGCAAATTCTCAATCTATGTGGATTACGAAGACCTGCGTGGGCTCATCAAGGGCTTCGACAGTGTAAGGGGCCCGCTGCGCTATACAGTTGTTCCCTGTGACAGTTTTTAGCAAACTATGTTATTTCTACAAACGCTGTTGTTTTCTCCACTGCAGTTTGAGGCACTGGATTTTCTGAGCGCTTCTCAAGTTGCGCAACTGACGCTAAAATCTGGCACGCTGAACAACGCAGATCTGATCAGCTTGGTCTTGGCCCGTCTAGATGGCAACAATGCTTTCCAGAATATTGAGGAGTTCCTGGAAGTTCTCACCCATACATCGAAGGTAGGCTCTCATCTCTAACATGGCAGACATGTACGAACGTTATTTTCTCTGTGGCAAAATAATACAAGGGGTTTTGTGAGACAATTGTCTGATGGAAAATGCTGCTTTCTGTTTGTCCGTCATTTCCTCTAGGCTTTGGACATCAATCCCATGGTCAGAGACATCATGATGAATCGTGTCTTCGCCATCATCAGTCTTCAATTTGAAGGCTTCAGGAGCCACGACTGGGTTTCCTGGTTCACTGTGAAACTGATTCCTCTCCTCCCCAGCTTGACTGCAGAGATGCTCCAGACAGTAACATCAAACACAGACTGCAACGCATACCACGTCATGTACGTATCGCTTTCCAAATTCCGTACAACTCTGCAAAGCGTGCCTCGTAGCATTGTCAGTCAAAGCACAAGGACGTTTCTCGAGCCGGTACAGTGAGCGGTGTTGAGATGGGGAATGACATTAAAGAGGCATCATCCTTACCTTTCTTTTGATTTTATCTTTCCCATGTAGCGTTGGGGCTCTGAGCAGCGTCTTTGAGCAGATGACCTCGCTGAGACAGCAGCAGCTCACCCCAGTCTTGTTGGGCTACCTGAAGCAGAGGCTCGCATCGGGTAGGTCCGGTGGAGGCGGTGCCTTGTTTGTCTTGTGTGCTAAAAGACAGCGCTGCTCTCTGTCTGTGAACATCCTTCTCTCCTAACGAGTCTTTCCTGTGCGTCTCCTTTTCAGGCTCAACCTGTGCGCCCAACACCGGCAGCCTCAGCAGTTGTCTTAGTCAATGCTTTGGCAAATTCTCCATCTATGTGGATTACGAAGACCTGCGTGGGCTCATCAAGGGCTTCGACAGTGTAAGGGGCCCGCTGCGCTATACAGTTGTTCCCTGTGACGGTTTTTAGCAAACTATGTTATTTCTACAAACAATGTTGTTTTCTCCCCTGCAGTTTGAGGCACTGGACCTTCTGAGCGCTTCTCAAGTTGCGCAACTGACGCTAAAATCTGGCGCGCTGAACAACGCAGATCTGATCAGCTTGGTCTTGGCCCGTCTACACGGCGACAGTGCTTTCCAGGATATTGAGGAGTTCCTGGAAGTTCTCACCCGGACATCGCTGGTAGGCTCTCATCTCTAAGATGGGAACATGGACTAGTGTTATTTTCCCTGTGACATAATAATACAATGGGTTTTGTGAGACAATTATCTGATTGAAAATGCTGCTTTCTGTTTGTCCGTCATTTCCTCTAGCCTTTGGACATCAATCCCGTGGTCAGAGACATCATGATGAATCGCGCCTTCGCCATCACCAGTCTTCAATTTGAAGGCTTCAGGAGCAATGACTGGGTTTCCTGGTTCACTGTGAAACTGATTCCTCTCCTCCCCAGCTTGACTGCAGAGATGCTCCAGACAGTAACATCAAACACAGACTGCAACGCATACCACGTCATGTATGTATCGCTCCCCAAATTCCGTATAGCTCTGCAAAGCGTGCCTCGTAGCATTGTCAGTCAAAGCACGAGGATGTTTCTCGAGCCGGTACATTGAACGGTGGTGAGAGGGGGGATGATATTAAAGAGGCATCATCCTTACCTTCCTTTTGATTTGATCTTTCCAATGTAGCGTTGTGGCTCTGAGCAGCATCTTTGAGCAGATGACCTCGCTGAGACAGCAGGAGCTCACCCCAGTCTTGTTGGGCTACCTGAAGCAGAGGCTCGCATCGGGTAGGTCCGGTGGAGGCGGTGCCTTGTTTGTCTTTTGTGCTAAAAGACAGCGCTGCTCTAGGTCTGTGAACATCCGTCTCTCCTAACGAGTCTTTCCTGTGCGCCTCCTTTTCAGGCTCAACCTGTGCGCCCAACACCGGCAGCCTCAGCAGTTGTCTTAGTCAATGCTTTGGCAAATTCTCCATCTATGTGGATTACGAAGACCTGCGTGGGCTCATCAAGGGCTTCGACAGTGTAAGGGGCCCGCTGCGCTATACAGTTGTTCCCTGTGACAGTTTTTAGCAAACTATGTTATTTCTACAAACGCTGTTGTTTTCTCCCCTGCAGTTTGAGGCACTGGATTTTCTGAGCATTTCTCAAGTTGCGCAACTGACGCTAAAATCTGGTGCGCTGAACAACGCAGATCTGATCAGCTTGGTCTTGGCCCGTCTAGATGGCAACAATGCTTTCCAGGATATTGAGGAGTTCCTGGAAGTTCTCACCCGTACATCGCAGGTAGGCTCTCATCTCTAAGATGGGAACATGGACTAGTGTTATTTTCCCTGTGACATAATAATACAATGGGTTTTGTGAGACAATTATCTGATTGAAAATGCTGCTTTCTGTTTGTCCGTCATTTCCTCTAGCCTTTGGACATCAATCCCGTGGTCAGAGACATCATGATGAATCGCGCCTTCGCCATCATCAGTCTTCAATTTGAAGGCTTCAGGAGCAATGACTGGGTTTCCTGGTTCACTGTGAAACTGATTCCTCTCCTCCCCAGCTTGACTGCAGAGATGCTCCAGACAGTAACGTCAAACACAGACTGCAACGCATACCACGTCATGTATGTATCGCTCCCCAAATTCCATACAGCTCTGCAAAGCGTGCCTCGTAGCATTGTCAGTCATAGCACGAGGACGTTTCTCGAGCCGGTACATTGAACGGTGGTGAGAGGGGGGATATATTAAAGAGGCATCATCCTTACCTTCCTTTTGATTTGATCTTTCCCATGTAGCGTTGGGGCTCTGAGCAGCGTCTTTGAGCAGATGACCTTGCTGAGACAGCAGGAGCTCACCCCAGTCTTGTTGGGCTACCTGAAGCAGAGGCTCGCATCGGGTAGGTCCGGTGGAGGCGGTGCCTTGTTTGTCTTTTGTGCTAAAAGACAGCGCTGCTCTAGGTCTGTGAACATCCGTCTCTCCTAACGAGTCTTTCCTGTGCGCCTCCTTTTCAGGCTCAACCTGTGCGCCCAACACCGGCAGCCTCAGCAGTTGTCTTAGTCAATGCTTTGGCAAATTCTCCATCTATGTGGATTACGAAGACCTGCGTGGGCTCATCAAGGGCTTCGACAGTGTAAGGGGCCCGCTGCGCTATACAGTTGTTCCCTGTGACAGTTTTTAGCAAACTATGTTATTTCTACAAACGCTGTTGTTTTCTCCCCTGCAGTTTGAGGCACTGGACTTTCTGAGCGCTTCTCAAGTTGCGCAACTGACGCTAAAATCTGGAGCGCTGAACAACGCAGATCTGATCAGCTTGGTCTTGGCCCGTCTACAAGGCGACAGTGCTTTCCAGGATATTGAGGAGTTCCTGGAAGTTCTCACCCGGACATCGCTGGTAGGCTCTCATCTCTAAAATGGGAACATGGACTAGTGTTATTTTCCCTGTGACATAATAATACAATGGGTTTTGTGAGACAATTGTCTGATGGAAAATGCTGCTTTCTGTTTGTCCGTCATTTCCTCAAGGCTTTGGACATCAATCCCGTGGTCAGAGACATCATGATGAATCGTGTCTTCGCCATCATCAGTCTTCAATTTGAAGGCTTCAGGAGCCACGACTGGGTTTCCTGGTTCACTGTGAAACTGATTCCTCTCCTCCCCAGCTTGACTGCAGAGATGCTCCAGACAGTAACATCAAACACAGACTGCAACGCATACCACGTCATGTACGTATCGCTCCCCAAATTCCGTAAAGCTCTGCAAAGCGTGCCTCGTAACATTGTCAGTCAAAGCACAAGGACGTTTCTCGAGCCGGTACAGTGAGCAGTGTTGAGAGGGGGAATGACATTAAAGAGGACTCATCCTTACCTTCATTTTGATTTTATCTTTCCCATGTAGCGTTGGGGCTCTGAGCAGCGTCTTTGAGCAGATGACCTCGCTGAGACAGCAGGAGCTCACCCCAGTCTTGTTGGGCTACCTGAAGCAGAGGCTCGCATCAGGTAGGTCCGGTGGAGGCGGTGCCTTGTTTGTCTTGTGTGCTAAAAGACAGCGCTGCTCTGTGAACATCCGTCTCTCCTAACGAGTCTTTCCTGTGCGTCTCCTTTTCAGGCTCAACCTGTGTGCCCAACACCGGCAGCCTCAGTAGTTGTCTTAGTAAATGCTTTGGCAAATTCTCCATCTATGTGGATTACGAAGACCTGCGTGGGCTCATCAAGGGCTTCGACAGTGTAAGAGCCCGCCATGCTATACAGTTGTTCCCTGTGACAGTTTTGAGCAAATCATGTTATTTCTACAAACGCTGTTGTTTTCTCCCCTTCAGTTTGAGGCACTGGACCTTACCACTAGAGTTCCCTATGATCTGTCAAGCACAACTGCTCCAAATGATCCCGTAACCACTAAAGATCCTTCGGATTCAAAGTCATCCGTTCCTATTGATTCCACAACTGCTGCTGTTCTCACTAATCAGTCAAGCAAAATTGTTCCTCCTGGTACCACATCTGTTTCAGCTGGCCAGTCAAGCAATACAGTTAACACTGATCCATCAAGCAAAACTGCTCGAAATGGTCCCGTAACCCATCAAGATCCTCCGGATTCAGTTCCAACTAATCAGCCAAGCACAATTGTTCCTCCTGGTACTATAGACACCATTGTCTCTACTGATCTCTCAAGCACAAATGCTCCTAATGGTCCTGTCATCACTAAAGATCCTTCGGATTCAAAGACGTCTGCTTCTGTTGATTCCACAACTGTTGCCATTCCCACTGATCAAACAAGCATAACTGTTCATTCTGAAAATTTGACCACTGCAGTTCCCACTGATCTGTCAAGCGCAACTGCTCCTACTGGTCCTGTCATCACTAAAGATCCTTCAGATTCAAAGACATCTCTTTCTGTTGATGCCACAACTGCTGCAGTTCCTACTGATCATTCAAGCACAAATGTTCCTCCTGGTACAATAGACACCACTGTCTCTTCTGATATGTCAAGCACAACCTCTTCGAATATTCCTGTCATCACTAAAGATCCTTCATATTCAAAGACATCTGTTTCTGTTGATTCCACAACTGCTGCAGTTATTTCTGATCATTCAAGCACAAATGTTCCTCCTGGTACAATAGACACCACTGTCTCTACTGATCTGTCAAGCACAACTTATCCTAGTGGTCCTGTCATCACTAAAGATACTTCATATTTAAAGACATCTCTTTCTGTTGATTCCACAACTGTTGCCATTCCCACTGATCAAACAAGCACAACTGTTCATTTTGAAAATTTGACCACTGCAGTTCCCACTGATCTGTCAAGCACAACTGCTCCTAATGGTCCTGTCATCACTAAAGATCCTTCAGATTCTAAGACATCTGTTTCTGTTGATTCCACAACTGCTGCAGTTCCTACTGATCATTCAAGCACAAATATTCCTCCTGGTACAATAGACACCACTGTCTCTACTGATCTGTCAAGCACAACTGCTCCTAATGGTCCTGTCATCACTAAAAATCCTTCAGATTCAAAGACATCTCTTTCTGTTGATGCCACAACTGCTGCAGTTCCTACTGACCATTCAAGCACAAATGTTCCTCCTGGTACAATAGACACCACTGTCTCTTCTGATATGTCAAGCACAACCTCTTCGAATATTCCTGTCATCACTAAAGATCCTTCATATTCAAAGACATCTGTTTCTGTTGATTCCACAACTGCTGCAGTTATTTCTGATCATTCAAGCATAAATGTTCCTCCTGGTACAATAGACACCACTGTCTCTACTGATCTGTCAAGCACAACTTCTCCTAGTGGTCCTGTCATCACTAAAGATACTTCAGATTTTAAGACATCTCTTTCTGTTGATTCCACAACTGTTGCCATTCCCACTGATCAAACAAGCACAACTGTTCATTCTGAAAATTTGACCACTGCAGTTCCCACTGATCTGTCAAGCACAACTGCTCCTAATGGTCCTGCCATCACTAAAGATCCTTCAGATTCTAAGACATCTGTTTCTGTTGATTCCACAACTGCTGCAGTTATTTCTGATCATTCAAGCACAAATGTTCCTCCTGGTACAATAGACACCACTGTCTCTACTGATCTGTCAAGCACAACTTCTCCTAGTGGTCCTGTCATCACTAAAGATACTTCAGATTTAAAGACATCTCTTTCTGTTGATTCCACAACTGTTGCCATTCCCACTGATCAAACAAGCACAACTGTTCATTCTGAAAATTTGACCACTGCAGTTCCCACTGATCTGTCAAGCACAACTGCTCCTAATGGTCCTGTCATCACTAAAGATCCTTCAGATTCTAAGACATCTGTTTCTGTTGATTCCACAACTGCTGCAGTTCCTACTGATCATTCAAGCACAAATATTCCTCCTGGTACAATAGACACCACTGTCTCTACTGATCTGTCAAGCACAACTGCTCCTAATGGTCCTGTCATCACCAAAAATCCTTCAGATTCAAAGACATCTCTTTCTGTTGATGCCACAACTGCTGCAGTTCCTACTGACCATTCAAGCACAAATGTTCCTCCTGGTACAATAGACACCACTGTCTCTTCTGATATGTCAAGCACAACCTCTTCGAATATTCCTGTCATCACTAAAGATCCTTCATATTCAAAGACATCTGTTTCTGTTGATTCCACAACTGCTGCAGTTATTTCTGATCATTCAAGCACAAATGTTCCTCCTGGTACAATAGACACCACTGTCTCTACTGATCTGTCAAGCACAACTTCTCCTAGTGGTCCTGTCATCACTAAAGATACTTCAGATTTAAAGACATCTCTTTCTGTTGATTCCACAACTGTTGCCATTCCCACTGATCAAACAAGCACAACTGTTCATTCTGAAAATTTGACCACTGCAGTTCCCACTGATCTGTCAAGCACAACCGCTTCGAATGTTCCTGTCATCACTAAAGATCCTTCAGATCCAAAGACATCTGTTTCTGTTGATTCCACAAGTGCTGCAGTTCCTACTGATCATTCAAGCACAAATGTTCCTCCTGGTACAATAGACACCACTGTTTCTACTGATCTGTCAAGCACAAGTACTCCTAATGGTCCTGTCATCACTAAAGATCCTTCGGATTCAAAGACATCTGTTTCTGTTGATTCCACAACTGCTGCAGTTCCTACTGATCATTCAAGCACAAATGTTCCTCCTGGTACAATAGACACCACTGTCTGTACTGATCTGTCAAGCACAAGTGCTCCTAATGGTCCTGTCGTCACTAAAGATCCTTCGGATTCAAAGACATCTATTTCTGTTGATTCGACAACTGCTGCAGTTCCTACCGATTATTCAAGCACAAATGTTCCTCCTGGTACAATAGACACCACTGTCTCTACTGATATGTCAAGCACAACCTCTTTGAATATTCATCTCATTACTAAAGATCCTTCAGATTCAAAGACATCTGTTTCTGTTGATTCCACAACTGTTGCCATTCCCACTGATCAAACAAGCACAACTGTTCATTCTAAAAATTTGACCACTGCAGTTCCCACTGATCTGTCAAGAACAACTACTCCTAATTTTCCTGTCACCACTAACGATACTCCGGATTCAAATACATCTGTTTCTGTTGATTCAACAACTGTTGCAGTTCCTACTGATCATTCAATTATAATTGTTCCTCCTGGTACAAAAGACACCACTGTCTCTACTGATCTGTCAAGCACAACTTCTCCTAGTGATCCTGTCATCACTAAAGATCCTTCAGATTTAAAGACATCTCTTTCTGTTGATTCCACAACTGCTGCAGTTCCTACTGATCATTCAAGAACAAATGTTCCTCCTGGTACAATAGACACCACTGTCTCTACTGATAGGTTAAGCACAACCGCTTCGAATGTTCCTGTCATCACTAAAGATCCTTCAGATCCAAAGACATCTGTTTCTGTTGATTCCACAAGTGCTGCAGTTCCTACTGATCATTCAAGCAAAAATGTTCCTCCTGGTACAATAAACACCACTGTCTCTACTGATCTGTCAAGCACAACTGCACCTAATGTTCCTGTCACCACTAACGATACTTCTGATTCAAAGACATCTGTTTCTGTTGATTCCACAACTGCTGCAGTACCTACTGATCATTCAAGCACAAATGTTCCTCCTGGTACAATAGACACCACTGTCTCTACTGATCTGTCAAGCACAACTGCTCCTAATGGTCCTGTCATCACTAAAGATACTTCAGATTCAAAGACATCTCTTTCTGTTGATTCCACAACTGCTGCAGATCCTACTGATCATTCAAGCACAAATGTTCCTCATGGTACAATAGACACCACTGTCTCTACTGATATGTTAAGCACAACTGCTTCAAATGTTCCTGTCATCACTAACGATCCTTCAGATTCAAAGACATCTGTTTCTGTTGATTCTTCAACTCTTGCAGTTCCTGCTGATCATTCAAGCACAAATGTTCCTCCTGGTACAATAGACACCACTGTCTCTACTGATATGTTAAGCACAACTTCTTCGAATGTTCCTGTCATCACTAAAGATCCTTCAGATTCAAAGACATCTGTTTCTGTTGATTCCACAACTGCTGCAGTACCTACTGATCATTCAAGCACAAATGTTCCTCCTGGTACCAAAGACACCACTGTCTCTACTAATCTGTCAAGCACAACCGCTTCGAATGTTCCTGTCATCACTAGAGATACTTCAGATTCAAAGACATCTGTTTTTGTTGATTCCACAACTGCTGCAGTTCCTACTGATCATTCAAGCACAAATGTTCCTCCTGGTACAATAGACACCACTGTCTCTACTGATATGTTAAGCACAACCGCTTTGAATGTTCCTGTCATCACTAAAGATCCTTCAGATTCAAAGACATCTGTTTCTGTTGATTCCACAAGTGCTGCAGTTCTTTCTGATCATTCAAGCACAAATGTTCCTCCTGGTACAATAGACACCACTGTCTCTACTGATCTGTCAAGCACAACTGCTCCTAATGGTCCTGTCATCACTAAAGATACTTCAGATTCAAAGACATCTCTTTCTGTTGATTCCACAACTGCTGCAGTTCCTACTGATCATTCAAGCACAAATGTTCCTCCTGGTACAATAGACACCACTGTCTCTACTGATATGTTAAGCACAACTGCTTCAAATGTTCCTGTCATCACTAACGATCCTTCAGATTCAAAGACATCTGTTTCTGTTGATTCTTCAACTGTTGCAGTTCCTGCTGATCATTCAAGCACAAATGTTCCTCCTGGTACAATAGACACCACTGTCTCTACTGATATGTTAAGCACAACTTCTTTGAATGTTCCTGTCATCACCAAAGATCCTTCAGATTCAAAGACATCTGCTTCTGTTGATTCCACAACTGTTGCAGTTCCTACTGATCATTCAAGCATACATGTTCCTCCTGGTACAATAGACACCACTGTCTCTACTGATATGTTAAGCACAACTGCTTTCAATGTTCCTGTCATCACTAAAGATCATTCGGATTCAAAGACATCTGTTTCTGTTGATTCCACAACTGCTGTAGTACCTACTGATCATTCAAGCACAAATGTTCCTCCTGGTACCAAAGACACCACTGTCTCTACTAATCTGTCAAGCACAACCGCTTCGAATGGTCTTGTCATCACTAAAGATCCTTTGGATTCAAAGACCTCTGCTTCTGTTGATTCCACAACTGTTGCAGTTCCTACTGATCATTCAAGCATACATGTTCCTCCTGGTACAATAGACACCACTGTCTCTACTGATATGTTAAGCACAACTGCTTTCAATGTTCCTGTCATCACTAAAGATCCTTCGGATTCAAAGACATCTGTTTCTGTTGATTCCACAACTGCTGCAGTACCTACTGATCATTCAAGCACAAATGTTCCTCCTGGTACCAAAGACACCACTGTCTCTACTAATCTGTCAAGCACAACTGCTCCTAATGGTCTTGTCATCACTAAAGATCCTTTGGATTCAAAGACATCTGCTTCTGTTGATTCCACGACTGTTGCAGTTCCTACTGATCATTCAAGCATAAATGTTTCTCCTGGTAAAATAGACACCACTGTCTCTACTGATATGTTAAGTACAACTGCTTTCAATGTTCCTGTCATCACTAAAGATCCTTCGGATTCAAAGACGTCTGTTTTTGTTGATTCCACAACTGCTGCAGTTCCTACTGATCATTCAAGCACAAATGTTCCTCCTGGTACAATAGACACCATTGTCTCTACTAATCTGTCAAGCACAACTGTTCCTAATGGTCTTGTCATCATTAAAGATCCTTTGGATTCAAAGACATCTGCTTCTGTTGATTCCAAAACTGTTGCAGTTCCTACTGATCATTCAAGCATAAATGTTCCTCCTGGTACAATAGACACCACTGTCTCTACTGATATGTTAAGCACAACTGCTTTCAATGTTCCTGTCATCACTAAAGATCCTTCGGATTCAAAGACATCTGTTTCTGTTGATTCCACAACTGCTGCAGTACCTACTGATCATTCAAGCACAAATGTTCCTCCTGGTACCAAAGACACCACTGTCTCTACTAATCTGTCAAGCACAACTGCTCCTAATGGTCTTGTCATCACTAAAGATCCTTTGGATTCAAAGACATCTGCTTCTGTTGATTCCACAACTGTTGCAGTTCCTACTGATCATTCAAGCATAAATGTTTCTCCTGGTACAATAGACACCACTGTCTCTACTGATATGTTAAGCACAACTGCACCTAATGTTCCTGTCACCACTAACGATACTTCGGATTCAAAGACATCTGTTTCTGTTGATTCCACAACTGCTGCAGTACCTACTGATCATTCAAGCACAAATGTCCCTCCTGGTACAATAGACACCACTTTCTCTACTGATATGTTAAGCACAACTGCTTCAAATGTTCCTGTCATCACTAACGATCCTTCAGATTTAAGGACATCTGTTTCTGTTGATTCTTCAACTGTTGCAGTTCCTGCTGATCATTCAAGCACAAATGTTCCTCCTGGTACAATAGACACCACTGTCTCTACTGTTATGTTAAGCACAACTTCTTCGAATGTTCCTGTCATCACTAAAGATCCTTCAGATTCAAAGACATCTGTTTCTGTTGATTCCACAACTGCTGCAGTACCTACTGATCATTCAAGCACAAATGTTCCTCCTGGTACCAAAGACACCACTGTCTCTACTAATCTGTCAAGCACAACCGCTTCGAATGTTCCTGTCATCACTAAAGATCCTTCAGATTCAAAGACATCTGTTTTTGTTGATTCCACAACTGCTGCAGTTCCTACTGATCATTCAAGCACAAATGTTCCTCCTGGTACAATAGACACCATTGCCTCTACTAATCTGTCAAGCACAACTGTTCCTAATGGTCTTGTCATCACTAAAGATCCTTTGGATTCAAAGACATCTGCTTCTGTTGATTCCACAACTGTTGCAGTTCCTACTGATCATTCAAGCATAAATGTTCCTCCTGGTACAATAGACACCACTGTCTCTACTGATATGTTAAGCACAACTACTTTCAATGTTCCTGTCATCACTAAAGATCATTTTGATTCAAAAACTTCTGCTTCTGTTGATTCCACAACTGTTGCAGATCCTACTGATCATTCAAGCACAAATGTTCCTCCTGGTACCAAAGACACCACTGTCTCTACTAATCTGTCAAGCACAACTGCTCCTAATGGTCTTGTCATCACTAAAGATCCTTTGGATTCAAAGACATCTGCTTCTGTTGATTCCACAACTGCTGCAGTACCTACTGATCATTCAAGCACAAATGTTCCTCCTGGTACCAAAGACACCACTGTCTCTACTAATCTGTCAAGCACAACCGCTTTGAATGTTCCTGTCATCACTAAAGATCCTTCGGATTCAAAGACATCTGTTTTTGTTGATTTCACAACTGCTGCAGTACCTACTGATCATTCAAGCACAAATGTTCCTCCTGGTACAATAGACACCACTGTCTCTACTGATCTGTCAAGCACAACTGCTCCTAATGGTCCTGTCATCACTAACGATCCTTCAGATTCAAAGACATCTCTTTCTGTTGATTCCACAACTGCTGCAGTTCCTACTGATCATTCAAGCACAAATGTTCCTCCTGGTACCAAACACACCACTGTCTCTACAGATCTGTCAAGCACAACTGCACCTAATGTTCCTGTCACCACTAACGATACTTCGGATTCAAAGACATCTGTTTCTGTTGATTCCACAACTGCTGAAGTACCTACTGATCATTCAAGCACAAATGTTCCTCCTGGTACAATAGACACCACTGTCTCTACTGATCTGTCAAGCACAACTGCTCCTAATGGTCCTGTCATCACTAAAGATACTTCAGATTCAAAGACATCTCTTTCTGTTGATTCCACAACTGCTGCAGATCCTACTGATCATTCAAGCACAAATGTTCCTCATGGTACAATAGACACCACTGTCTCTACTGATATGTTAAGCACAACTGCTTCAAATGTTCCTGTCATCACTAACGATCCTTCAGATTCAAAGACATCTGTTTCTGTTGATTCTTCAACTGTTGCAGTTCCTGCTGATCATTCAAGCACAAATGTTCCTCCTGGTACAATAGACACCACTGTCTCTAATGATATGTTAAGCACAACTTCTTCGAATGTTCCTGTCATCACTAAAGATCCTTCAGATTCAAAGACATCTGTTTCTGTTGATTCCACAACTGCTGCAGTACCTACTGATCATTCAAGCACAAATGTTCCTCCTGGTACCAAAGACACCACTGTCTCTACTAATCTGTCAAGCACAACCGCTTCAAATGTTCCTGTCATCACTAGAGATACTTCAGATTCAAAGACATCTGTTTTTGTTGATTCCACAACTGCTGCAGTTCCTACTGATCATTCAAGCACAAATGTTCCTCCTGGTACAATAGACACCACTGTCTCTACTGATCTGGTAAGCACAACTGCTCCTAATGGTCCTGTCATCACTAAAGATACTTCAGATTCAAAGACATCTCTTTCTGTTGATTCCACAACTGCTGCAGTTCCTACTGATCATTCAAGCACAAATGTTCCTCCTGGTACAATAGACACCACTGTCTCTACTGATATGTTAAGCACAACTGCTTCAAATGTTCCTGTCATCACTAACGATCCTTCAGATTCAAAGACATCTGTTTCTGTTGATTCTTCAACTGTTGCAGTTCCTGCTGATCATTCAAGCACAAATGTTCCTCCTGGTACAATAGACACCACTGTCTCTACTGATATGTTAAGCACAACTTCTTTGAATGTTCCTGTCATCACTAAAGATCCTTCAGATTCAAAGACATCTGCTTCTGTTGATTCCACAACTGTTGCAGTTCCTACTGATCATTCAAGCATACATGTTCCTCCTGGTACAATAGACACCACTGTCTCTACTAATCTGTCAAGCACAACCGCTTCGAATGTTCCTGTCATCACTAAAGATACTTCAGATTCAAAGACATCTGTTTTTGTTGATTCCACAACTGCTGCAGTTCCTACTGATCATTCAAGCACAAATGTTCCTCCTGGTACAATAGACACCACTGTCTCTACTGATATGTCAAGCACAACTGCTCCTAATGGTCTTGTCATCACTAAAGATCCTTTGGATTCAAAGACCTCTGCTTCTGTTGATTCCACAACTGTTGCAGTTCCTACTGATCATTCAAGCATAGATGTTCCTCCTGGTACAATAGACACCACTGTCTCTACTGATATGTTAAGCACAACTACTTTCAATGTTCCTGTCATCACTAAAGATCATTTTGATTCAAAAACTTCTGCTTCTGTTGATTCCACAACTGTTGCAGATCCTACTGATCATTCAAGCACAAATGTTCCTCCTGGTACCAAAGACACCACTGTCTCTACTAATCTGTCAAGCACAACTGCTCCTAATGGTCTTGTCATCACTAAAGATCCTTTGGATTCAAAGACATCTGCTTCTGTTGATTCCACAACTGCTGCAGTACCTACTGATCATTCAAGCACAAATGTTCCTCCTGGTACCAAAGACACCACTGTCTCTACTAATCTGTCAAGCACAACCGCTTTGAATGTTCCTGTCATCACTAAAGATCCTTCGGATTCAAAGACATCTGTTTTTGTTGATTTCACAACTGCTGCAGTACCTACTGATCATTCAAGCACAAATGTTCCTCCTGGTACAATAGACACCACTGTCTCTACTGATCTGTCAAGCACAACTGCTCCTAATGGTCCTGTCATCACTAACGATCCTTCAGATTCAAAGACATCTCTTTCTGTTGATTCCACAACTGCTGCAGTTCCTACTGATCATTCAAGCACAAATGTTCCTCCTGGTACCAAACACACCACTGTCTCTACAGATCTGTCAAGCACAACTGCACCTAATGTTCCTGTCACCACTAACGATACTTCGGATTCAAAGACATCTGTTTCTGTTGATTCCACAACTGCTGAAGTACCTACTGATCATTCAAGCACAAATGTTCCTCCTGGTACAATAGACACCACTGTCTCTACTGATCTGTCAAGCACAACTGCTCCTAATGGTCCTGTCATCACTAAAGATACTTCAGATTCAAAGACATCTCTTTCTGTTGATTCCACAACTGCTGCAGATCCTACTGATCATTCAAGCACAAATGTTCCTCATGGTACAATAGACACCACTGTCTCTACTGATATGTTAAGCACAACTGCTTCAAATGTTCCTGTCATCACTAACGATCCTTCAGATTCAAAGACATCTGTTTCTGTTGATTCTTCAACTGTTGCAGTTCCTGCTGATCATTCAAGCACAAATGTTCCTCCTGGTACAATAGACACCACTGTCTCTAATGATATGTTAAGCACAACTTCTTCGAATGTTCCTGTCATCACTAAAGATCCTTCAGATTCAAAGACATCTGTTTCTGTTGATTCCACAACTGCTGCAGTACCTACTGATCATTCAAGCACAAATGTTCCTCCTGGTACCAAAGACACCACTGTCTCTACTAATCTGTCAAGCACAACCGCTTCAAATGTTCCTGTCATCACTAGAGATACTTCAGATTCAAAGACATCTGTTTTTGTTGATTCCACAACTGCTGCAGTTCCTACTGATCATTCAAGCACAAATGTTCCTCCTGGTACAATAGACACCACTGTCTCTACTGATCTGGTAAGCACAACTGCTCCTAATGGTCCTGTCATCACTAAAGATACTTCAGATTCAAAGACATCTCTTTCTGTTGATTCCACAACTGCTGCAGTTCCTACTGATCATTCAAGCACAAATGTTCCTCCTGGTACAATAGACACCACTGTCTCTACTGATATGTTAAGCACAACTGCTTCAAATGTTCCTGTCATCACTAACGATCCTTCAGATTCAAAGACATCTGTTTCTGTTGATTCTTCAACTGTTGCAGTTCCTGCTGATCATTCAAGCACAAATGTTCCTCCTGGTACAATAGACACCACTGTCTCTACTGATATGTTAAGCACAACTTCTTTGAATGTTCCTGTCATCACTAAAGATCCTTCAGATTCAAAGACATCTGCTTCTGTTGATTCCACAACTGTTGCAGTTCCTACTGATCATTCAAGCATACATGTTCCTCCTGGTACAATAGACACCACTGTCTCTACTAATCTGTCAAGCACAACCGCTTCGAATGTTCCTGTCATCACTAAAGATACTTCAGATTCAAAGACATCTGTTTTTGTTGATTCCACAACTGCTGCAGTTCCTACTGATCATTCAAGCACAAATGTTCCTCCTGGTACAATAGACACCACTGTCTCTACTGATATGTCAAGCACAACTGCTCCTAATGGTCTTGTCATCACTAAAGATCCTTTGGATTCAAAGACCTCTGCTTCTGTTGATTCCACAACTGTTGCAGTTCCTACTGATCATTCAAGCATAGATGTTCCTCCTGGTACAATAGACACCACTGTCTCTACTGATATGTTAAGCACAACTGCTGTCAATGTTCCTGTCATCACTAAAGATCCTTCGGATTCAAAGACATCTGTTTCTGTTGATTCCACAACTGCTGCAGTACCTACTGATCATTCAAGCACAAATGTTCCTCCTGGTACCAAAGACACCACTGTCTCTACTAATCTGTCATGCACAACTGCTCCTAATGGTCTTGTCATCACTAAAGATCCTTTGGATTCAAAGACATCTGTTTCTGTTGATTCCACAACTGTTGCAGTTCCTACTGATCATTCAAGCATAAATGTTTCTCCTGGTAAAATAGACACCACTGTCTCTACTGATATATTAAGCACAACTGCTTTCAATGTTCCTGTCATCACTAAAGATCCTTCGGATTCAAAGACATCTGTTTTCGTTGATTCCACAACTGCTGCAGTTCCTACTGATCATTCAAGCACAAATGTTCCTCCTGGTACAATAGACACCATTGTCTCTACTAATCTGTCAAGCACAACTGTTCCTAATGGTCTTGTCATCACTAAAGATCCTTTGGATTCAAAGACATCTGCTTCTGTTGATTCCACAACTGTTGCAGTTCCTACTGATCATTCAAGCATAAATGTTCCTCCTGGTACAATAGACACCACTGTCTCTACTGATATGTTAAGCACAGCTGCTTTCAATGTTCCTGTCATCACTAAAGATCATTTTGATTCAAAAACATCTGCTTCTGTTGATTCCACAACTGCTGCAGTACCTACTGATCATTCAAGCACAAATGTTCCTCCTGGTACCAAAGACACCACTGTCTCTACTAATCTGTCAAGCACAACCACTTCGAACGTTCCTGTCATCACTAAAGATACTTCAGATTCAAAGACATCTGTTTTTGTTGATTCCACAACTGCTGCAGTTCCTACTGATCATTCAAGCACAAATGTTCCTCCTGGTACAATAGACACCACTGTCTCTACTAATCTGTCAAGCACAACTGCTCCTAATGGTCTTGTCATCACTAAAGATCCTTTGGATTCAAAGACCTCTGCTTCTGTTGATTCCACAACTGTTGCAGTTCCTACTGATCATTCAAGCATACATGTTCCTCCTGGTACAATAGACACCACTGTCTCTACTGATATGTTAAGCACAACTGCTTTCAATGTTCCTGTCATCACTAAAGATCCTTCGGATTCAAAGACATCTGTTTCTGTTGATTCCACAACTGCTGCAGTTCCTACTGATCATTCAAGCACAAATGTTCCTCCTGGTACAATAGACACCACTGTCTCTACTAATCTGTCAAGCACAACTGCTCCTAATGGTCTTGTCATGACTAAAGATCCTTTGGATTCAAAGACATCTGCTTCTGTTGATTCCACAACTGTTGCAGTTCCTACTGATCATTCAAGCACAAATGTTCCTACTGGTACAATAGACACCACTGTCTCTACTGATATGTTAAGCACAACTGCTTTCAATGTTCCTGTCATCACTAAAGATCCTTCGGATTCAAAGACATCTGTTTCTGTTGATTCCACAACTGCTGCAGTACCTACTGATCATTCAAGCACAAATGTTCCTCCTGGTACCAAAGACACCACTGTCTCTACTAATCTGTCAAGCACAACTGCTCCTAATGGTCTTGTCATCACTAAAGATCCTTTGGATTCAAAGACATCTGCTTCTGTTGATTCCACAACTGTTGCAGTTCCTACTGATCATTCAAGCATAAATGTTTCTCCTGGTACAATAGACACCACTGTCTCTACTGATATGTTAAGCACAACTGCTTTCAATGTTCCTGTCATCACTAAAGATCCTTCGGATTTAAAGACATCTGTTTTTGTTGATTCCACAACTGCTGCAGTTCCTACTGATCATTCAAGCACAAATGTTCCTCCTGGTACAATAGACACCACTGTTTCTACTGATCTGTTAAGCACAACTGCTTCGAATGTTCCTGTCATCACTAAAGATACTTCAGATTCAAAGACATCTCTTTCTGTTGATTCCACAGCTGCTGCAGTTCCTACTGATCATTCAAGCACAAATGTTCCTCCTGGTACAATAGACACCACTGTCTCTACTGATATGTTAAGCACAACTGCTTCAAATGTTCCTGTCATCACTAACGATCCTTCAGATTTAAAGACATCTCTTTCTGTTGATTCTACAACTGCTGCAGTTCCTACTGATCATTCAAGCACAAATGTTCCTCCTGGTACCAAACACGCCACTGTCTCTACAGATCTGTCAAGCACAACTGCACCTAATTTTCCTGTCACTACTAACGATACTTCGGATTCAAAGACATCTGTTTCTGTTGATTCCACAACTGCTGCAGTACCTACTGATCATTCAAGCACAAATGTTCCTCCTGGTACCAAAGACACCACTGTCTCTACTAATCTGTCAAGCACAACTGCTCCTAATGGTCTTGTCATCACTAAAGATCCTTTGGATTCAAAGACATCTGCTTCTGTTGATTCCACATCTGTTGCAGTTCCTACTGATCATTCAAGCATAAATGTTTCTCCTGGTACAATAGACACCACTGTCTCTACTGATATGTTAAGCACAACTGCTTTCAATGTTCCTGTCATCACTAAAGATCCTTCGGATTCAAAGACATCTGTTACTGTTGATTCCACAACTGCTGCAGTTATTTCTGATCATTCAAGCACAAATGTTCCTCCTGGTACAATAGACACCACTGTCTCTACTGATATGTTAAGCACAACTGCTTCGAATGTTCCTGTCATCACTAAAGGTCCTTCAGATTCAAAGACATCTTTTTTTGTTGATTCCACAACTGCTGCAGTTCCTACTGATCATTCCAGCACAAATGTTCCTCCTGGTACAATAGATACCACTGTCTCTACTGATATGTTAAGCACAACTGCTTCGAATGTTCCTGTCATCACTAAAGATCCTTCGTATTCAAAGACATCTGTTTCTGTTGATTCCACAACTGCTGCAGTTCCTACTGATCATTCAAGCACAAATGTTCCTCCTGGTACAATAGACACCACTGTCTCTACTGATCTGTCAAGCACAACTTCTCCTAGTGGTCCTGTCATCACTAAAGATCCTTCAGATTTAAAGACATCTCTTTCTGTTGATTCTACAACTGCTGCAGTTCCTACTGATCATTCAAGCACAAATGTTCCTCCTGGTACCAAACACGCCACTGTCTCTACAGATCTGTCAAGCACAACTGCACCTAATGTTCCTGTCACTACTAACGATACTTCGGATTCAAAGACATCTGTTTCTGTTGATTCCACAACTGCTGCAGTACCTACTGATCATTCAAGCACAAATGTTCCTCCTGGTACCAAAGACACCACTGTCTCTACTAATCTGTCAAGCACATCTGCTCCTAATGGTCTCGTCATCACTAAAGATCCTTTGGATTCAAAGACATCTGCTTCTGTTGATTCCACAACTGTTGCAGTTCCCACTGATCATTCAAGCATAAATGTTCCTCCTGGTACCAAAGACACCACTGTCTCTACTAATCTGTCAAGCACAACCACTTTGAATGTTCCTGTCATCACTAAAGATCCTTCGGATTCAAAGACATCTGTTTTTGTTGATTTCACAACTGCTGCAGTTCCTACTGATCATTCAAGCACAAATGTTCCTCGTGGTACAATAGACACCACTGTCTCTACTAATCTGTCAAGCACAACTGCTCCTAATGGTCTTGTCATCACTAAAGATCCTTTGGATTCAAAGACATCTGCTTCTGTTGATTCCACAACTGCTGCAGTACCTACTGATCATTCAAGCACAAATGTTCCTCCTGGTACAATAGACACCACTGTCTCTACTAATCTGTCAAGCACAACTGCTCCTAATGGTCTTGTCATGACTAAAGATCCTTTGGATTCAAAGACATCTGCTTCTGTTGATTCCACAACTGTTGCAGTTCCTACTGATCATTCAAGCACAAATGTTCCTACTGGTACAATAGACACCACTGTCTCTACTGATATGTTAAGCACAACTGCTTTCAATGTTCCTGTCATCACTAAAGATCCTTCGGATTCAAAGACATCTGTTTCTGTTGATTCCACAACTGCTGCAGTACCTACTGATCATTCAAGCACAAATGTTCCTCCTGGTACCAAAGACACCACTGTCTCTACTAATCTGTCAAGCACAACTGCTCCTAATGGTCTTGTCATCACTAAAGATCCTTTGGATTCAAAGACATCTGCTTCTGTTGATTCCACAACTGTTGCAGTTCCTACTGATCATTCAAGCATAAATGTTTCTCCTGGTACAATAGACACCACTGTCTCTACTGATATGTTAAGCACAACTGCTTTCAATGTTCCTGTCATCACTAAAGATCCTTCGGATTTAAAGACATCTGTTTTTGTTGATTCCACAACTGCTGCAGTTCCTACTGATCATTCAAGCACAAATGTTCCTCCTGGTACAATAGACACCACTGTTTCTACTGATCTGTCAAGCACAACTGCTTCGAATGTTCCTGTCATCACTAAAGATACTTCAGATTCAAAGACATCTCTTTCTGTTGATTCCACAGCTGCTGCAGTTCCTACTGATCATTCAAGCACAAATGTTCCTCCTGGTACAATAGACACCACTGTCTCTACTGATATGTTAAGCACAACTGCTTCAAATGTTCCTGTCATCACTAACGATCCTTCAGATTTAAAGACATCTCTTTCTGTTGATTCTACAACTGCTGCAGTTCCTACTGATCATTCAAGCACAAATGTTCCTCCTGGTACCAAACACGCCACTGTCTCTACAGATCTGTCAAGCACAACTGCACCTAATTTTCCTGTCACTACTAACGATACTTCGGATTCAAAGACATCTGTTTCTGTTGATTCCACAACTGCTGCAGTACCTACTGATCATTCAAGCACAAATGTTCCTCCTGGTACCAAAGACACCACTGTCTCTACTAATCTGTCAAGCACAACTGCTCCTAATGGTCTTGTCATCACTAAAGATCCTTTGGATTCAAAGACATCTGCTTCTGTTGATTCCACATCTGTTGCAGTTCCTACTGATCATTCAAGCATAAATGTTTCTCCTGGTACAATAGACACCACTGTCTCTACTGATATGTTAAGCACAACTGCTTTCAATGTTCCTGTCATCACTAAAGATCCTTCGGATTCAAAGACATCTGTTACTGTTGATTCCACAACTGCTGCAGTTATTTCTGATCATTCAAGCACAAATGTTCCTCCTGGTACAATAGACACCACTGTCTCTACTGATATGTTAAGCACAACTGCTTCGAATGTTCCTGTCATCACTAAAGGTCCTTCAGATTCAAAGACATCTTTTTTTGTTGATTCCACAACTGCTGCAGTTCCTACTGATCATTCCAGCACAAATGTTCCTCCTGGTACAATAGACACCACTGTCTCTACTGATATGTTAAGCACAACTGCTTCGAATGTTCCTGTCATCACTAAAGATCCTTCGTATTCAAAGACATCTGTTTCTGTTGATTCCACAACTGCTGCAGTTCCTACTGATCATTCAAGCACAAATGTTCCTCCTGGTACAATAGACACCACTGTCTCTACTGATCTGTCAAGCACAACTTCTCCTAGTGGTCCTGTCATCACTAAAGATCCTTCAGATTTAAAGACATCTCTTTCTGTTGATTCTACAACTGCTGCAGTTCCTACTGATCATTCAAGCACAAATGTTCCTCCTGGTACCAAACACGCCACTGTCTCTACAGATCTGTCAAGCACAACTGCACCTAATGTTCCTGTCACTACTAACGATACTTCGGATTCAAAGACATCTGTTTCTGTTGATTCCACAACTGCTGCAGTACCTACTGATCATTCAAGCACAAATGTTCCTCCTGGTACCAAAGACACCACTGTCTCTACTAATCTGTCAAGCACATCTGCTCCTAATGGTCTCGTCATCACTAAAGATCCTTTGGATTCAAAGACATCTGCTTCTGTTGATTCCACAACTGTTGCAGTTCCCACTGATCATTCAAGCATAAATGTTCCTCCTGGTACCAAAGACACCACTGTCTCTACTAATCTGTCAAGCACAACCACTTTGAATGTTCCTGTCATCACTAAAGATCCTTCGGATTCAAAGACATCTGTTTTTGTTGATTTCACAACTGCTGCAGTTCCTACTGATCATTCAAGCACAAATGTTCCTCGTGGTACAATAGACACCACTGTCTCTACTAATCTGTCAAGCACAACTGCTCCTAATGGTCTTGTCATCACTAAAGATCCTTTGGATTCAAAGACATCTGCTTCTGTTGATTCCACAACTGCTGCAGTACCTACTGATCATTCAAGCACAAATGTTCCTCCTGGTACAATAGACACCACTGTCTCTACTGATCTGTCAAGCACAACTGCTCCTAATGGTCCTGTCATCACTAACGATCCTTCAGATTCAAAGACATCTCTTTCTGTTGATTCCACAACTGCTGCAGTTCCTACTGATCATTCAAGCACAAATGTTCCTCCTGGTACCAAACACACCACTGTCTCTACAGATCTGTCAAGCACAACTGCACCTAATGTCCCTGTCACCACTAACGATACTTCGGATTCAAAGACATCTGTTTCTGTTGATTCCACAACTGCTGCAGTACCTACTGATCATTCAAGCACAAATGTTCCTCCTGGTACAATAGACACCACTGTCTCTACTGATCTGTCAAGCACAACTGCTCCTAATGGTCCTGTCATCACTAAAGATACTTCAGATTCAAAGACATCTCTTTCTGTTGATTCCACAACTGCTGCAGATCCTACTGATCATTCAAGCACAAATGTTCCTTATGGTACAATAGACACCACTGTCTCTACTGATATGTTAAGCACAACTGCTTCAAATGTTCCTGTCATCACTAACGATCCTTCAGATTCAAAGACATCTGTTTCTGTTGATTCTTCAACTGTTGCAGTTCCTGCTGATCATTCAAGCACAAATGTTCCTCCTGGTACAATAGACACCACTGTCTCTACTGATATGTTAAGCACAACTTCTTCGAATGTTCCTGTCATCACTAAAGATCCTTCAGATTCAAAGACATCTGTTTCTGTTGATTCCACAACTGCTGCAGTACCTACTGATCATTCAAGCACAAATGTTCCTACTGGTACCAAAGACACCACTGTCTCTATTAATCTGTCAAGCACAACCGCTTCAAATGTTCCTGTCATCACTAGAGATACTTCAGAATCAAAGACATCTGTTTTTGTTGATTCCACAACTGCTGCAGTTCCTACTGATCATTCAAGCACAAATGTTCCTCCTGGTACAATAGACACCACTGTCTCTACTAATCTGTCAAGCACAACCGCTTCAAATGTTCCTGTCATCACTAGAGATACTTCAGAATCAAAGACATCTGTTTTTGTTGATTCCACAACTGCTGCAGTTCCTACTGATCATTCAAGCACAAATGTTCCTCCTGGTACAATAGACACCACTGTCTCTACTGATCTGTCAAGCACAACTGCTCCTAATGGTCCTGTCATCACTAAAGATACTTCAGATTCAAAGACATCTCTTTCTGTTGATTCCACAACTGCTGCAGTTCCTACTGATCATTCAAGCACAAATGTTCCTCCTGGTACAATAGACACCACTGTCACTACTAATCTGTCAAGCACAACCGCTTCAAATGTTCATGTCATCACTAGAGATACTTCAGAATCAAAGACATCTGTTTTTGTTGATTCCACAACTGCTGCAGTTCCTACTGATCATTCAAGCACAAATGTTCCTCCTGGTACAATAGACACCACTGTCTTTACTGATCTGTCAAGCACAACTGCTCCTAATGGTCCTGTCATCACTAAAGATACTTCAGATTCAAAGACATCTCTTTCTGTTGATTCCACAACTGCTGCAGTTCCTACTGATCATTCAAGCACAAATGTTCCTCCTGGTACAATAGACACCACTGTCTCTACTGATATGTTAAGCACAACTGCTTCAAATGTTCCTGTCATCACTAACGATCCTTCAGATTCAAAGACATCTGTTTCTGTTGATTCTTCAACTGTTGCAGTTCCTGCTGATCATTCAAGCACAAATGTTCCTCCTGGTACAATAGACACCACTGTCTCTACTAATCTGTCAAGCACAACCGCTTCGAATGTTCCTGTCATCACTAAAGATACTTCAGATTCAAAGACATCTGTTTTTGTTGATTCCACAACTGCTGCAGTTCCTACTGATCATTCAAGCACAAATGTTCCTCCTGGTACAATAGACACCACTGTCTCTACTAATCTGTCAAGCACAACTGCTCCTAATGGTCTTGTCATCACTAAAGATCCTTTGGATTCAAAGACCTCTGCTTCTGTTGATTCCACAACTGTTGCAGTTCCTACTGATCATTCAAGCATACATGTTCCTCCTGGTACAATAGACACCACTGTCTCTACTGATATGTTAAGCACAACTGCTGTCAATGTTCCTGTCATCACTAAAGATCCTTCGGATTCAAAGACATCTATTTCTGTTGATTCCACAACTGCTGCAGTACCTACTGATCATTCAAGCACAAATGTTCCTCCTGGTACCAAAGACACCACTGTCTCTACTAATCTGTCAAGCACAACTGCTCCTAATGGTCTTGTCATCTCTAAAGATCCTTTGGATTCAAAGACATCTGCTTCTGTTGATTCCACAACTGTTGCAGTTCCTACTGATCATTCAAGCATAAATGTTTCTCCTGGTAAATTAGACACCACTGTCTCTACTGATATATTAAGCACAACTGCTTTCAATGTTCCTGTCATCACTAAAGATCCTTCGGATTCAAAGACATCTGTTTTTGTTGATTCCACAACTGCTGCAGTTCCTACTGATCATTCAAGCACAAATGTTCCTCCTGGTACAATAGACACCATTGTCTCTATTAATCTGTCAAGCACAACTGTTCCTAATGGTCTTGTCATCACTAAAGATCCTTTGGAATCAAAGACATCTGCTTCTGGTGATTCCACAACTGTTGCAGTTCCTACTGATCATTCAAGCATAAATGTTCCTCCTGTTACAATAGACACCACTGTCTCTACTAATCTGTCAAGCACAACTGCTCCTAATGGTCTTGTCATCACTAAAGATCCTTTGGATTCAAAGACCTCTGCTTCTGTTGATTCCACAACTGTTGCAGTTCCTACTGATCATTCAAGCATACATGTTCCTCCTGGTACAATAGACACCACTGTCTCTACTGATCTGTCAAGCACAACTGCTCCTAAAGGTCCTGTCATCACTAACGATCCTTCAGATTCAAAGACATCTGTTTCTGTTGATTCCACAAGTGCTGCAGTTCTTTCTGATCATTCAAGCACAAATGTTCCTCCTGGTACAATAGACACCACTGTCTCTACTGATCTGTCAAGCACAACTGCTCCTAATGGTCCTGTCATCACTAAAGATACTTCAGATTCAAAGACATCTCTTTCTGTTGATTCCACAACTGCTGTAGTTCATACTGATCATTCAAGCACAAATGTTCCTCCTGGTACAATAGACACCACTGTCTCTACTGATATGTTAAGCACAACTGCTTCAAATGTTCCTGTCATCACTAACGATCCTTCAGATTCAAAGACATCTGTTTCTGTTGATTCTTCAACTGTTGCAGTTCCTGCTGATCATTCAAGCACAAATGTTCCTCCTGGTACAATAGACACCACTGTCTCTACTGATATGTTAAGCACAACTTCTTTGAATGTTCCTGTCATCACTAAAGATCCTTCAGATTCAAAGACATCTGCTTCTGTTGATTCCACAACTGTTGCAGTTCCTACTGATCATTCAAGCATACATGTTCCTCCTGGTACAATAGACACCACTGTCTCTACTAATCTTTCAAGCACAACCGCTTCGAATGTTCCTGTCATCACTAAAGATACTTCAGATTCAAAGACATCTGTTTTTGTTGATTCCACAACTGCTGCAGTTCCTACTGATCATTCAAGCACAAATGTTCCTCCTGGTACAATATACACCACTGTCTCTACTAATCTGTCAAGCACAACTGCTCCTAATGGTCTTGTAATCACTAAAGATCCTTTGGATTCAATGACCTCTGCTTCTGTTGATTCCACAACTGTTGCAGTTCCTACTGATCATTCAAGCATACATGTTCCTCCTGGTACAATAGACACCACTGTCTCTACTGATATGTTAAGCACAACTGCTTTCAATGTTCCTGTCATCACTAAAGATCCTTCGGATTCAAAGACATCTGTTTCTGTTGATTCCACAACTGCTGCAGTACCTACTGATCATTCAAGCACAAATGTTCCTCCTGGTACCAAAGACACCACTGTCTCTACTAATCTGTCAAGCACAACTGCTCCTAATGGTCTTGTCATCACTAAAGATCCTTTGGATTCAA
Organism: Romanogobio albipinnatus; assembly: GCA_023566225.1. Lineage (NCBI taxonomy): Eukaryota > Metazoa > Chordata > Actinopteri > Cypriniformes > Gobionidae > Romanogobio > Romanogobio albipinnatus. The sequence goes on along the minus strand of CM042248.1, from coordinate 14,786,602 downwards.
AGACATCTGCTTCTGTTGATTCCACAACTGTTGCAGTTCCTACTGATCATTCAAGCATAAATGTTTCTCCTGGTACAATAGACACCACTGTCTCTACTGATATGTTAAGCACAACTGCTTTCAATGTTCCTGTCATCACTAAAGATCCTTCGGATTTAAAGACATCTGTTTTTGTTGATTCCACAACTGCTGCAGTTCCTACTGATCATTCAAGCACAAATGTTCCTCCTGGTACAATAGACACCATTGTCTCTACTAATCTGTCAAGCACAACTGTTCCTAATGGTCTTGTCATCACTAAAGATCCTTTGGATTCAAAGACATCTGTTTTTGTTGATTCCACAACTGCTGCAGTTCCTACTGATCATTCAAGCACAAATGTTCCTCCTGGTACAGTTGACACCACTGTCTCTACTAATCTGTCAAGCACAACTGCTCCTAATGGTCTTGTCATGACTAAAGATCCTTTGGATTCAAAGACATCTGTTTCTGTTGATTCCACAACTGCTGCAGTTCCTACTGATCATTCAAGCACAAATGTTCCTACTGGTACAATAGACACCACTGTCTCTACTGATATGTTAAGCACAACTACTTTCAATGTTCCTGTCATCACTAAAGATCATTTTGATTCAAAAACATCTGCTTCTGTTGATTCCACAACTGTTGCAGATCCTACTGATCAATCAAGCACAAATGTTCCTCCTGGTACCAAACACACCACTGTCTCTACAGATCTGTCAAGCACATCTGCACCTAATGTTCCTGTCACCACTAACGATACTTTGGATTCAATGACATCTGTTTCTGTTGATCCCACAACTGTTGCAGTTCCTACTGATCATTCAAGCATAATTGTTCCTCCTGGTACAATAGACACCCCTGTCTCTACTGATCTGTCAAGCACAACTGCTTCAAATGTTCCTGTCATCACTAACGATCCATCAAATTCAAAGACATCTCTTTCTGTTGATTCCACAACTGCTGCAGTTCCTACTGATCATTCAAGCACAAATGTTCCTCCTGGTACCAAACACACCACTGTCTCTACAGATCTGTCAAGCACAACTGCACCTAATGTTCCTGTCACCACTAACGATACTTCGGATTCAAAGACATCTGTTTCTGTTGATTCCACAACTGTTGCAATTCATACTGATCATTCAAGCATAAATGTTCCTCCTGGTACCAAACACACCACTGTCTCTACAGATCTGTCAAGCACAACTGCACCTAATGTTCCTGTCACCACTAACGATACATCGGATTCAAAGACATCTGTTTCTGTTGATTCCACAACTGCTGCAGTTCCTACTGATCATTCAAGCACAAATGTTCCTCCTGGTTCAATAGACACCACTGTCTCTACTAATCTGTCAGTCACAACTGCTCCTAATGGTCCTGTCATCACTAAAGATACTTCGGATTCAAAGACATCTGTTTCTGTTGATTCCACAACTGCTGCAGTATCTACTGATCATTCAAGCACAATTTTCCCTCCTGGTACAATAGACACCACTGTCTCTACTGATCTGTCAAGCACAACCTCTTCACTGGACCGTCTGAGCGCTTATCAAGTTGCGCAACTGGCGCTAAAATCTGGCGCGCTGAACAACTCAGATCTGATCAGCTTGGTCTTGGCCCGTCTAGACGGCGACAATGCTTTCCAGGATATTGAGGAGTTCCTGGAAGTTCTCACCCGTACATCGCAGGTAGACTCTCATCTCTTACATGGCAGACATGGACGAACGTTATTTTCTCTGTTGCAAAATAATATAAGGGGTTTTGTGAGTCAATTGTCTTATTGACAATGCTGCTTTCTGTTTTCCGTCAATTCCTCTAGGCTTTGGACATTAATCCCGTGGTCAGAGACATCATGATGAATCGCGTCTTCGCCATCATCAGTCTTCAATTTGAAGGCTTCAGGAGCCACGACTGGGTTTCCTGGTTCACTGTGAAACTGATTCCTCTCCTCCCCAGCTTGACTGCAGAGATGCTCCAGACAGTAACATCAAACACAGACTGCAACGCATACCACGTCATGTATGTATCGCTCCCCAAATTCCGTTCAGCTCTGCAAAGCGTGCCTCGTAGCATTGTCAGTCAAAGCAAGAGGACGTTTCTCGAGCCAGTACATTGAACGGTGGTGAGAGGGGGGATGATATTAAAGAGGCATCATCCTTACCTTCCTTTTGATTTGATCTTTCCCATTTAGCGTTGGGGCTCTGAGCAGCGTCTTTGAGCAGATGACCTCGCTGAGACAGCAGGAGCTCACCCCAGTCTTGTTGGGCTACCTGAAGCAGAGGCTCGCATCGGGTAGGTCCGGTGGAGGCGGTGCCTTGTTTGTCTTGTGTGCCAAAAGACAGCGCTGCTCTCTGTCTGTGAACATGCTTCTCTCCTAACGAGTCTTTCCTGTGCGTCTCCTTTTCAGGCTCAACCTGTGCGCCCAACACCGGCAGCCTCAGCAGTTGTCTTAGTCAATGCTTTGGCAAATTCTCCATCTATGTGAATTACGAAGACCTGCGTGGGCTCATCAAGGGCTTCGACAGTGTAAGGGGCCCGCCACGCTATACAGTTGTTCCCTGTGACTGTTTTGAGCAAACTATCTTATTTCTAAAAACGCTGTTGTTTTCTCCCCTGCAGTTTGAGGCACTGGATTTTCTGAGCATTTCTCAAGTTGCGCAACTGACGCTAAAATCTGGTGCGCTGAACAACGCAGATCTGATCAGCTTGGTCTTGGCCCGTCTACACGGCGACAGTGCTTTCCAGGATATTGAGGAGTTCCTGGAAGTTCTCACCCGGACATCGCTGGTAGGCTCTCATCTCTAAGATGGGAACATGGACTAGTGTTATTTTCCCTGTGACATAATAATACAATGGGTTTTGTGAGACAATTATCTGATTGAAAATGCTGCTTTCTGTTTGTCCGTAATTTCCTCTAGCCTTTGGACATCAATCCCATGGTCAGAGACATCATGATGAATCGCGCCTTCGCCATCATCAGTCTTCAATTTGAAGGCTTTAGGAGCAATGACTGGGTTTCCTGGTTCACTGTGAAACTGATTCCTCTCCTCCCCAGCTTGACTGCAGAGATGCTCCAGACAGTAACATCAAACACAGACTGCAACGCATACCACGTCATGTATGTATCGCTCCCCAAATTCCATACAGCTCTGCAAAGCGTGCCTCGTAGCATTGTCAGTCAAAGCACGAGGACGTTTCTCGAGCCGGTACATTGAACGGTGGTGAGAGGGGGGATGATATTAAAGAGGCATCATCCTTACCTTCCTTTTGATTTGATCTTTCCAATGTAGCGTTGGGGCTCTTAGCAGCGTCTTTGAGCAGATGACCTCGCTGAGACAGCAGGAGCTCACCCCAGTCTTGTTGGGCTACCTGAAGCAGAGGCTCGCATCGGGTAGGTCCAGTGGAGGCGGTGCTTTGTTTGTCTTCTGTGCTAAATGACAGTGCTGCTCTGTGTCTGTGAACATCCGTCTCTCCTAACGAGTCTTTCCTGTGCGCCTCCTTTTCAGGCTCAACCTGTGCGCCCAACACCGGCAGCCTCAGCAGTTGTCTTAGTCAATGCTTTGGCAAATTCTCCATCTATGTGGATTACGAAGACCTGCGTGGGCTCATCAAGGGCTTCGACAGTGTAAGGGGCCCGCTGCGCTATACAGTTGTTCCCTGTGACAGTTTTTAGCAAACTATGTTATTTCTACAAACGCTGTTTTCTCCACTGCAGTTTGAGGCACTGGATTTTCTGAGCGCTTCTCAAGTTGCGCAACTGACGCTAAAATCTGGCGCGCTGAACAACGCAGATCTGATCAGCTTGGTCTTGGCCCGTCTAGATGGCAACAATGCTTTCCAGAATATTGAGGAGTTCCTGGAAGTTCTCACCCGTACATCGAAGGTAGGCTCTCATCTCTAACATGGCAGACATTTACGAACGTTATTTTCTCAGTGGCAAAATAATTTAAGGGGTTTTGTGAGACAATTGTCTGATGGAAAATGCTGCTTTCTGTTTGTCCGTCATTTCCTCAAGGCTTTGGACATCAATCCCGTGGTCAGAGACATCATGATGAATCGTGTCTTCGCCATCATCAGTCTTCAATTTGAAGGCTTCAGGAGCCACGACTGGGTTTCCTGGTTCACTGTGAAACTGATTCCTCTCCTCCCCAGCTTGACTGCAGAGATGCTCCAGACAGTAACATCAAACACAGACTGCAACGCATACCACGTCATGTACGTATCGCTCCCCAAATTCCGTAAAGCTCTGCAAAGCGTGCCTCGTAACATTGTCAGTCAAAGCACAAGGACGTTTCTCGAGCCGGTACAGTGAGCAGTGTTGAGAGGGGGAATGACATTAAAGAGGACTCATCCTTACCTTCGTTTTGATTTTATCTTTCCCATGTAGCGTTGGGGCTCTGAGCAGCGTCTTTGAGCAGATGACCTCGCTGAGACAGCAGGAGCTCACCCCAGTCTTGTTGGGCTACCTGAAGCAGAGGCTCGCATCAGGTAGGTCCGGTGGAGGCGGTGCCTTGTTTGTCTTGTGTGCTAAAAGACAGCGCTGCTCTGTGAACATCCGTCTCTCCTAACGAGTCTTTCCTGTGCGTCTCCTTTTCAGGCTCAACCTGTGTGCCCAACACCGGCAGCCTCAGCAGTTGTCTTAGTCAATGCTTTGGCAAATTCTCCATCTATGTGGATTACGAAGACCTGCGTGGGCTCATCAAGGGCTTCGACAGTGTAAGAGCCCGCCATGCTATACAGTTGTTCCCTGTGACAGTTTTTGAGCAAATCATGTTATTTCTACAAACGCTGTTGTTTTCTCCCCTTCAGTTTGAGGCACTGGACCTTACCACTAGAGTTCCCTATGATCTGTCAAGCACAACTGCTCCAAATGGTCCCGTAACTACTAAAGATCCTTCGGATTCAAAGTCATCCGTTCCTATTGATTCCACAACTGCTGCTGTTCTCACTAATCAGTCAAGCAAAATTGTTCCTCCTGGTACCACATCTGTTTCAGCTGGCCAGTCAAGCAATACAGTTAACACTGATCCATCAAGCAAAACTGCTCGAAATGGTCCCGTAACCCATCAAGATCCTCCGGATTCAGTTCCAACTAATCAGCCAAGCACAATTGTTCCTCCTGGTACTATAGACACCATTGTCTCTACTGATCTCTCAAGCACAAATGCTCCTAATGGTCCTGTCATCACTAAAGATCCTTCGTATTCAAAGACGTCTGCTTCTGTTGATTCCACAACGGTTGCCATTCCCACTGATCAAACAAGCATAACTGTTCATTCTGAAAATTTGACCACTGCAGTTCCCACTGATCTGTCAAGCACAACTGCTCCTACTGGTCCTGTCATCACTAAAGATCCTTCAGATTCAAAGACATCTCTTTCTGTTGATGCCACAACTGCTGCAGTTCCTACTGATCATTCAAGCACAAATGTTCCTCCTGGTACAATAGACACCACTGTCTCTTCTGATATGTCAAGCACAACCTCTTCGAATATTCCTGTCATCACTAAAGATCCTTCATATTCAAAGACATCTGTTTCTGTTGATTCCACAACTGCTGCAGTTATTTCTGATCATTCAAGCACAAATGTTCCTCCTGGTACAATAGACACCACTGTCTCTACTGATCTGTCAAGCACAACTTATCCTAGTGGTCCTGTCATCACTAAAGATACTTCAGATTTAAAGACATCTCTTTCTGTTGATTCCACAACTGTTGCCATTCCCACTGATCAAACAAGCACAACTGTTCATTCTGAAAATTTGACCACTGCAGTTCCCACTGATCTGTCAAGCACAACTGCTCCTAATGGTCCTCTCAGCACTAAAGATCCTTCAGATTCTAAGACATCTGTTTCTGTTGATTCCACAACTGCTGCAGTTCCTACTGATCATTCAAGCACAAATATTCCTCCTGGTACAATAGAAACCACTGTCTCTACTGATCTGTCAAGCACAACTGCTCCTAATGGTCCTGTCATCACTAAAAATCCTTCAGATTCAAAGACATCTCTTTCTGTTGATGCCACAACTGCTGCAGTTCCTACTGACCATTCAAGCACAAATGTTCCTCCTGGTACAATAGACACCACTGTCTCTACTGTTCTGTCAAGCACAACTTCTCCTAGTGGTCCTGTCATCACTAAAGATACTTCAGATTTAAAGACATCTCTTTCTGTTGATTCCACAACTGCTGCAGTTTCTACTGATCATTCAAGCACAAATGTTCCTCCTGGTACAATAGACACCACTGTCTCTACTGATATGTCAAGCACAAATGCTCCTAATGGTCCTGTCATCACTAAAGATCCTTCGTATTCAAAGACGTCTGCTTCTGTTGATTCCACAACTGTTGCAATTCCCACTGATCAAACAAGCATAACTGTTCATTCTGAAAATTTGACCACTGCAGTTCCCACTGATCTGTCAAGCACAACTGCTCCTACTGGTCCTGTCATCACTAAAGATCCTTCAGATTCAAAGACATCTCTTTCTGTTGATGCCACAACTGCTGCAGTTCCTACTGATCATTCAAGCACAAATGTTCCTCCTGGTACAATAGACACCACTGTCTCTTCTGATATGTCAAGCACAACCTCTTCGAATATTCCTGTCATCACTAAAGATCCTTCATATTCAAAGACATTTGTTTCTGTTGATTCCACAACTGCTGCAGTTATTTCTGATCATTCAAGCACAAATGTTCCTCCTGGTACAATAGACACCACTGTCTCTACTGATCTGTCAAGCACAACTTCTCCTAGTGGTCCTGTCATCACTAAAGATACTTCAGATTTAAAGACATCTCTTTCTGTTGATTCCACAACTGTTGCCATTCCCACTGATCAAACAAGCACAACTGTTCATTCTGAAAATTTGACCACTGCAGTTCCCACTGATCTGTCAAGCACAACTGCTCCTAATGGTCCTGTCAGCACTAAAGATCCTTCAGATTCTAAGACATCTGTTTCTGTTGATTCCACAACTGCTGCAGTTCCTATTGATCATTCAAGCACAAATATTCCTCCTGGTACAATAGACACCACTGTCTCTACTGATCTGTCAAGCACAACTGCTCCTAATGGTCCTGTCATCACTAAAAATCCTTCAGATTCAAAGACATCTCTTTCTGTTGATGCCACAACTGCTGCAGTTCCTACTGACCATTCAAGCACAAATGTTCCTCCTGGTACAATAGACACCACTGTCTCTTCTGATATGTCAAGCACAACCTCTTCGAATATTCCTGTCATCACTAAAGATCCTTCATATTCAAAGACATCTGTTTCTGTTGATTCCACAACTGCTGCAGTTATTTCTGATCATTCAAGCACAAATGTTCCTCCTGGTACAATAGACACCACTGTCTCTACTGATCTGTCAAGCACAACTTCTCCTAGTGGTCCTGTCATCACTAAAGATACTTCAGATTTAAAGACATCTCTTTCTGTTGATTCCACAACTGTTGCCATTCCCACTGATCAAACAAGCACAACTGTTCATTCTGAAAATTTGACCACTGCAGTTCCCACTGATCTGTCAAGCACAACTGCTCCTAATGGTCCTGTCATCACTAAAGATCCTTCAGATTCTAAGACATCTGTTTCTGTTGATTCCACAACTGCTGCAGTTCCTACTGATCATTCAAGCACAAATATTCCTCCTGGTACAATAGACACCACTGCCTCTACTGATCTGTCAAGCACAACTGCTCCTAATGGTCCTGTCATCACTAAAAATCCTTCAGATTCAAAGACATCTCTTTCTGTTGATGCCACAACTGCTGCAGTTCCTACTGGCCATTCAAGCACAAATGTTCCTCCTGGTACAATAGACACCACTGTCTCTACTGATCTGTCAAGCACAACTTCTCCTAGTGGTCCTGTCATCACTAAAGATACTTCAGATTTAAAGACATCTCTTTCTGTTGATTCCACAACTGCTGCAGTTTCTACTGATCATTCAAGCACAAATGTTCCTCCTGGTACAATAGACACCACTGTCTCTACTGATCTGTCAAGCACAAGTGCTCCTAATGGTCCTGTCGTCACTAAAGATCCTTCGGATTCAAAGACATCTATTTCTGTTGATTCGACAACTGCTGCAGTTCCTACCGATTATTCAAGCACAAATGTTCCTCCTGGTACAATAGACACCACTGTCTCTACTGATATGTCAAGCACAACCTCTTTGAATATTCATCTCATTACTAAAGATCCTTCAGATTCAAAGACATCTGTTTCTGTTGATTCCACAACTGTTGCCATTCCCACTGATCAAACAAGCACAACTGTTCATTCTAAAAATTTGACCACTGCAGTTCCCACTGATCTGTCAAGAACAACTACTCCTAATTTTCCTGTCACCACTAACGATACTCCGGATTCAAATACATCTGTTTCTGTTGATTCAACAACTGTTGCAGTTCCTACTGATCATTCAATTATAATTGTTCCTCCTGGTACAAAAGACACCACTGTCTCTACTGATCTGTCAAGCACAACTTCTCCTAGTGATCCTGTCATCACTAAAGATACTTCAGATTTAAAGACATCTCTTTCTGTTGATTCCACAACTGCTGCAGTTTCTACTGATCATTCAAGAACAAATGTTCCTCCTGGTACAATAGACACCACTGTCTCTACTGATATGTTAAGCACAACCGCTTTGAATGTTCCTGTCATCACTAAAGATCCTTCAGATTCAAAGACATCTGTTTCTGTTGATTCCACAACTGCTGAAGTTCCTACTGATCATTTAAGCACAAATGTTCCTCCTGGTACAATAGACACCACTGTTTCTACTGATCTGTCAAGCACAACTACTTCGAATGTTCCTTTCATCACTAAAGATACTTCAGATTTAAAGACATCTCTTTCTGTTGATTCCACAACTGTTGCAGTTCCTACTGATCATTCAAGCACAAATGTTCGTCCTGGTACAATAGACACCACTGTCTCTTCTGATATGTCAAGCACAACTGCTTCAAATGTTCCTGTCATCACTAACGATCCTTCAGATTTAAAGACATCTCTTTCTGTTGATTCTACAACTGCTGCAGTTCCTACTGATCATTCAAACACAAATGTTCCTCCTGGTACCAAACACACCACTGTCTCTACAGATCTGTCAAGCACAACTGCACCTAATTTTCCTGTCACTACTAACGATACTTCGGATTCAAAGACATCTGTTTCTGTTGATTCCACAACTGCTGCAGTACCTACTGATCATTCAAGCACAAATGTTCCTCCTGGTACAATAGACACCACTGTCTCTACTGATCTGTCAAGCACAACTGCTCCTAATGGTCCTGTCATCACTAAAGATACTTCAGATTCAAAGACATCTCTTTCTGTTGATGCCACAACTGCTGCAGTTCCTACTGATCATTCAAGCACAAATGTTCCTCCTGGTACAATAGACACCACTGTCTCTTCTGATATGTCAAGCACAACCTCTTCGAATATTCCTGTCATCACTAAAGATCCTTCATATTCAAAGACATCTGTTTCTGTTGATTCCACAACTGCTGCAGTTATTTCTGATCATTCAAGCACAAATGTTCCTCCTGGTACAATAGACACCACTGTCTCTACTGATCTGTCAAGCACAACTTCTCCTAGTGGTCCTGTCATCACTAAAGATACTTCAGATTTAAAGACATCTCTTTCTGTTGATTCCACAACTGTTGCCATTCCCACTGATCAAACAAGCACAACTGTTCATTCTGAAAATTTGACCACTGCAGTTCCCACTGATCTGTCAAGCACAACTGCTCCTAATGGTCCTGTCATCACTAAAGATCCTTCAGATTCTAAGACATCTGTTTCTGTTGATTCCACAACTGCTGCAGTTCCTACTGATCATTCAAGCACAAATATTCCTCCTGGTACAATAGACACCACTGTCTCTACTGATCTGTCAAGCACAACTGCTCCTAATGGTCCTGTCATCACTAAAAATCCTTCAGATTCAAAGACATCTCTTTCTGTTGATGCCACAACTGCTGCAGTTCCTACTGGCCATTCAAGCACAAATGTTCCTCCTGGTACAATAGACACCACTGTCTCTACTGATCTGTCAAGCACAACTTCTCCTAGTGGTCCTGTAATCACTAAAGATACTTCAGATTTAAAGACATCTCTTTCTGTTGATTCCACAACTGCTGCAGTTTCTACTGATCATTCAAGCACAAATGTTCCTCCTGGTACAATAGACACCACTGTCTCTACTGATCTGTCAAGCACAAGTGCTCCTAATAGTCCTGTCGTCACTAAAGATCCTTCGGATTCAAAGACATCTATTTCTGTTGATTCGACAACTGCTGCAGTTCCTACCGATTATTCAAGCACAAATGTTCCTCCTGGTACAATAGACACCACTGTCTCTACTGATATGTCAAGCACAACCTCTTTGAATATTCATCTCATTACTAAAGATCCTTCAGATTCAAAGACATCTGTTTCTGTTGATTCCACAACTGTTGCCATTCCCACTGATCAAACAAGCACAACTGTTCATTCTAAAAATTTGACCACTGCAGTTCCCACTGATCTGTCAAGAACAACTACTCCTAATTTTCCTGTCACCACTAACGATACTCCGGATTCAAATACATCTGTTTCTGTTGATTCAACAACTGTTGCAGTTCCTACTGATCATTCAATTATAATTGTTCCTCCTGGTACAAAAGACACCACTGTCTCTACTGATCTGTCAAGCACAACTTCTCCTAGTGATCCTGTCATCACTAAAGATACTTCAGATTTAAAGACATCTCTTTCTGTTGATTCCACAACTGCTGCAGTTTCTACTGATCATTCAAGAACAAATGTTCCTCCTGGTACAATAGACACCACTGTCTCTACTGATATGTTAAGCACAACCGCTTTGAATGTTCCTGTCATCACTAAAGATCCTTCAGATTCAAAGACATCTGTTTCTGTTGATTCCACAACTGCTGAAGTTCCTACTGATCATTTAAGCACAAATGTTCCTCCTGGTACAATAGACACCACTGTTTCTACTGATCTGTCAAGCACAACTACTTCGAATGTTCCTTTCATCACTAAAGATACTTCAGATTCAAAGACATCTCTTTCTGTTGATGCCACAACTGCTGCAGTTCCTACTGATCATTCAAACACAAATGTTCCTCCTGGTACCAAACACACCACTGTCTCTACAGATCTGTCAAGCACAACTGCACCTAATTTTCCTGTCACTACTAACGATACTTCGGATTTAAAGACATCTGTTTCTGTTGATTCCACAACTGCTGCAGTACCTACTGATCATTCAAGCACAAATGTTCCTCCTGGTACAATAGACACCACTGTCTCTACTGATCTGTCAAGCACAACTGCTCCTAATGGTCCTGTCATCACTAAAGATACTTCAGATTCAAAGACATCTCTTTCTGTTGATGCCACAACTGCTGCAGTTCCTACTGATCATTCAAGCACAAATGTTCCTCCTGGTACAATAGACACCACTGTCTCTTCTGATATGTCAAGCACAACCTCTTCGAATATTCCTGTCATCACTAAAGATCCTTCATATTCAAAGACATCTGTTTCTGTTGATTCCACAACTGCTGCAGTTATTTCTGATCATTCAAGCACAAATGTTCCTCCTAGTACAATATACACCACTGTCTCTACTGATCTGTCAAGCACAACTTCTCCTAGTGGTCCTGTCATCACTAAAGATACTTCAGATTTAAAGACATCTCTTTCTGTTGATTCCACAACTGTTGCCATTCCCACTGATCAAACAAGCACAACTGTTCATTCTGAAAATTTGACCACTGCAGTTCCCACTGATCTGTCAAGCACAACTGCTCCTAATGGTCCTGTCATCACTAAAGATCCTTCAGATTCAAAGACATCTGTTTCTGTTGATTCCACAACTGCTGCAGTTCCTACTGATCATTCAAGCACAAATATTCCTCCTGGTACAATAGACACCACTGTCTCTACTGATCTGTCAAGCACAACTGCTCCTAATGGTCCTGTCATCACTAAAAATCCTTCAGATTCAAAGTCATCTCTTTCTGTTGATGCCACAACTGCTGCAGTTCCTACTGACCATTCAAGCGCAAATGTTCCTCCTGGTACAATAGACACCACTGTCTCTTCTGATATGTCAAGCACAACCTCTTCGAATATTCCTGTCATCACTAAAGATCCTTCATATTCAAAGACATCTGTTTCTGTTGATTCCACAACTGCTGCAGTTATTTCTGATCATTCAAGCACAAATGTTCCTCCTGGTACAATAGACACCACTGTCTCTACTGATATGTTAAGCACAACTTCTTCGAATGCTCCTGTCATCACTAAAGGTCCTTCAGATTCAAAGACATCTTTTTTTGTTGATTCCACAACTGCTGCAGTTCCTACTGATCATTCCAGCACAAATGTTCCTCCTGGTACAATAGACACCACTGTCTCTACTGATATGTTAAGCACAACTGCTTCGAATGTTCCTGTCATCACTAAAGATCCTTCGTATTCAAAGACATCTGTTTCTGTTGATTCCACAACTGCTGCAGTTCCTACTGATCATTCAAGCACAAATGTTCCTCCTGGTACAATAGACACCACTGTCTCTACTGATATGTCAAGCACAACTTCTCCTAGTGGTCCTGTCATCACTAAAGATACTTCAGATTTAAAGACATCTCTTTCTGTTGATTCCACAACTGCTGCAGTTTCTACTGATCATTCAAGAACAAATGTTCCTCCTGGTACAATAGACACCACTGTCTCTACTGATATGTTAAGCACAACCGCTTTGAATGTTCCTGTCATCACTAAAGATCCTTCAGATCCAAAGACATCTGTTTCTGTTGATTCCACAAGTGCTGCAGTTCCTACTGATCATTCAAGCACAAATGTTCCTCCTGGTACAATAGACACCACTGTTTCTACTGATCTGTCAAGCACAAGTACTCCTAATGGTCCTGTCATCACTAAAGATCCTTCGGATTCAAAGACATCTGTTTCTGTTGATTCCACAACTGCTGCAGTTCCTACTGATCATTCAAGCACAAATGTTCCTCCTGGTACAATAGACACCACTGTCTCTACTGATCTGTCAAGCACAAGTGCTCCTAATGGTCCTGTCGTCACTAAAGATCCTTCGGATTCAAAGACATCTATTTCTGTTGATTCGACAACTGCTGCAGTTCCTATCGATTATTCAAGCACAAATGTTCCTCCTGGTACAATAGACACCACTGTCTCTACTGATATGTCAAGCACAACCTCTTTGAATATTCATCTCATTACTAAAGATCCTTCAGATTCAAAGACATCTGTTTCTGTTGATTCCACAACTGTTGCCATTCCCACTGATCAAACAAGCACAACTGTTCATTCTAAAAATTTGACCACTGCAGTTCCCACTGATCTGTCAAGAACAACTACTCCTAATTTTCCTGTCACCACTAACGATACTCCGGATTCAAATACATCTGTTTCTGTTGATTCAACAACTGTTGCAGTTCCTACTGATCATTCAATTATAATTGTTTCTCCTGGTACAAAAGACACCACTGTCTCTACTGATCTGTCAAGCACAACTTCTCCTAGTGATCCTGTCATCACTAAAGATCCTTCAGATTTAAAGACATCTCTTTCTGTTGATTCCACAACTGCTGCAGTTCCTACTGATCATTCAAGAACACATGTTCCTCCTGGTACAATAGACACCACTGTCTCTACTGATACGTTAAGCACAACCGCTTCGAATGTTCCTGTCATCACTAAAGATCCTTCAGATCCAAAGACATCTGTTTCTGTTGATTCCACAAGTGCTGCAGTTCCTACTGATCATTCAAGCAAAACTGTTCCTCCTGGTACAATAAACACCACTGTCTCTACTGATCTGTCAAGCACAACTGCTCCTAATGGTCCTGTCATCACTAAAGAGCCTTCAGATTCAAAGACATCTGTTTCTGTTGATTCCACAAGTGCTGCAGTTCCTACTGATCATTCAAGCACAAATGTTCCTCCTGGTACAATAGACACCACTGTCTCTACTGATATGTTAAGCACAACCGCTTTGAATGTTCCTGTCGTCACTAAAGATCCTTCAGATTCAAAGACATCTGTTTCTGTTGATTCCACAACTGCTGAAGTTCCTACTGATCATTTAAGCACAAATGTTTCTCCTGGTACAATAGACACCACTGTTTCTACTGATATGTTAAGCACAACCGCTTTGAATGTTCCTGTCATCACTAAAGATACTTCAGATTCAAAGACATCTCTTTCTGTTGATTCCACAGCTGCTGCAGTTCCTACTGATTATTCAAGCACAAATGTTCCTCCTGGTACAATAGACACCACTGTCTCTACTGATATGTTAAGCACAACTGCTTTAAATGTTCCTGTCATCACTAACGATCCTTCAGATTCAAAGACATCTCTTTCTGTTGATTCCACAACTGCTGCAGTTCCTACTGATCATTCAAGCACAAATGTTCCTCCTGGTACCAAACACACCACTGTCTCTACAGATCTGTCAAGCACAACTGCACCTAATGTTCCTGTCACCACTAACGATACTTCGGATTCAAAGACATCTGTTTCTGTTGATTCCACAACTGCTGCAGTACCTACTGATCATTCAAGCACAAATGTTCCTCCTGGTACAATAGACACCACTGTCTCTACTGATCTGTCAAGCACAACTGCTCCTAATGGTCCTGTCATCACTAACGATACTTCGGATTCAAAGACATCTCTTTCTGTTGATGCCACAACTGCTGCAGTTCCTACTGATCATTCAAGCACAAATGTTCCTCCTGGTACAATAGACACCACTGTCTCTTCTGATATGTCAAGCACAACCTCTTCGAATATTCCTGTCATCACTAAAGATCCTTCATATTCAAAGACATCTGTTTCTGTTGATTCCACAACTGCTGCAGTTATTTCTGATCATTCAAGCACAAATGTTCCTCCTAGTACAATATACACCACTGTCTCTACTGATCTGTCAAGCACAACTTCTCCTAGTGGTCCTGTCATCACTAAAGATACTTCAGATTTAAAGACATCTCTTTCTGTTGATTCCACAACTGTTGCCATTCCCACTGATCA
This sequence comes from Romanogobio albipinnatus, assembly GCA_023566225.1. Taxonomy (NCBI): domain Eukaryota; kingdom Metazoa; phylum Chordata; class Actinopteri; order Cypriniformes; family Gobionidae; genus Romanogobio; species Romanogobio albipinnatus. The sequence continues at coordinate 14,771,462 of CM042248.1, read as the reverse complement.
AACAAGCACAACTGTTCATTCTGAAAATTTGACCACTGCAGTTCCCACTGATCTGTCAAGCACAACTGCTCCTAATGGTCCTGTCATCACTAAAGATCCTTCAGATTCAAAGACATCTGTTTCTGTTGATTCCACAACTGCTGCAGTTCCTACTGATCATTCAAGCACAAATATTCCTCCTGGTACAATAGACACCACTGTCTCTACTGATCTGTCAAGCACAACTGCTCCTAATGGTCCTGTCATCACTAAAAATCCTTCAGATTCAAAGTCATCTCTTTCTGTTGATGCCACAACTGCTGCAGTTCCTACTGACCATTCAAGCGCAAATGTTCCTCCTGGTACAATAGACACCACTGTCTCTTCTGATATGTCAAGCACAACCTCTTCGAATATTCCTGTCATCACTAAAGATCCTTCATATTCAAAGACATCTGTTTCTGTTGATTCCACAACTGCTGCAGTTATTTCTGATCATTCAAGCACAAATGTTCCTCCTGGTACAATAGACACCACTGTCTCTACTGATATGTTAAGCACAACTTCTTCGAATGTTCCTGTCATCACTAAAGGTCCTTCAGATTCAAAGACATCTTTTTTTGTTGATTCCACAACTGCTGCAGTTCCTACTGATCATTCCAGCACAAATGTTCCTCCTGGTACAATAGACACCACTGTCTCTACTGATATGTTAAGCACAACTGCTTCGAATGTTCCTGTCATCACTAAAGATCCTTCGTATTCAAAGACATCTGTTTCTGTTGATTCCACAACTGCTGCAGTTCCTACTGATCATTCAAGCACAAATGTTCCTCCTGGTACAATAGACACCACTGTCTCTACTGATATGTCAAGCACAACTTCTCCTAGTGGTCCTGTCATCACTAAAGATACTTCAGATTTAAAGACATCTCTTTCTGTTGATTCCACAACTGCTGCAGTTTCTACTGATCATTCAAGAACAAATGTTCCTCCTGGTACAATAGACACCACTGTCTCTACTGATATGTTAAGCACAACCGCTTTGAATGTTCCTGTCATCACTAAAGATCCTTCAGATCCAAAGACATCTGTTTCTGTTGATTCCACAAGTGCTGCAGTTCCTACTGATCATTCAAGCACAAATGTTCCTCCTGGTACAATAGACACCACTGTTTCTACTGATCTGTCAAGCACAAGTACTCCTAATGGTCCTGTCATCACTAAAGATCCTTCGGATTCAAAGACATCTGTTTCTGTTGATTCGACAACTGCTGCAGTTCCTATCGATTATTCAAGCACAAATGTTCCTCCTGGTACAATAGACACCACTGTCTCTACTGATATGTCAAGCACAACCTCTTTGAATATTCATCTCATTACTAAAGATCCTTCAGATTCAAAGACATCTGTTTCTGTTGATTCCACAACTGTTGCCATTCCCACTGATCAAACAAGCACAACTGTTCATTCTAAAAATTTGACCACTGCAGTTCCCACTGATCTGTCAAGAACAACTACTCCTAATTTTCCTGTCACCACTAACGATACTCCGGATTCAAATACATCTGTTTCTGTTGATTCAACAACTGTTGCAGTTCCTACTGATCATTCAATTATAATTGTTTCTCCTGGTACAAAAGACACCACTGTCTCTACTGATCTGTCAAGCAAAACTTCTCCTAGTGATCCTGTCATCACTAAAGATCCTTCAGATTTAAAGACATCTCTTTCTGTTGATTCCACAACTGCTGCAGTTCCTACTGATCATTCAAGAACACATGTTCCTCCTGGTACAATAGACACCACTGTCTCTACTGATACGTTAAGCACAACCGCTTCGAATGTTCCTGTCATCACTAAAGATCCTTCAGATCCAAAGACATCTGTTTCTGTTGATTCCACAAGTGCTGCAGTTCCTACTGATCATTCAAGCAAAACTGTTCCTCCTGGTACAATAAACACCACTGTCTCTACTGATCTGTCAAGCACAACTGCTCCTAATGGTCCTGTCATCACTAAAGAGCCTTCAGATTCAAAGACATCTGTTTCTGTTGATTCCACAAGTGCTGCAGTTCCTACTGATCATTCAAGCACAAATGTTCCTCCTGGTACAATAGACACCACTGTCTCTACTGATATGTTAAGCACAACCGCTTTGAATGTTCCTGTCGTCACTAAAGATCCTTCAGATTCAAAGACATCTGTTTCTGTTGATTCCACAACTGCTGAAGTTCCTACTGATCATTTAAGCACAAATGTTCCTCCTGGTACAATAGACACCACTGTTTCTACTGATATGTTAAGCACAACCGCTTTGAATGTTCCTGTCATCACTAAAGATACTTCAGATTCAAAGACATCTCTTTCTGTTGATTCCACAGCTGCTGCAGTTCCTACTGATTATTCAAGCACAAATGTTCCTCCTGGTACAATAGACACCACTGTCTCTACTGATATGTTAAGCACAACTGCTTTAAATGTTCCTGTCATCACTAACGATCCTTCAGATTCAAAGACATCTCTTTCTGTTGATTCCACAACTGCTGCAGTTCCTACTGATCATTCAAGCACAAATGTTCCTCCTGGTACCAAACACACCACTGTCTCTACAGATCTGTCAAGCACAACTGCACCTAATGTTCCTGTCACCACTAACGATACTTCGGATTCAAAGACATCTGTTTCTGTTGATTCCACAACTGCTGCAGTACCTACTGATCATTCAAGCACAAATGTTCCTCCTGGTACAATAGACACCACTGTCTCTACTGATCTGTCAAGCACAACTGCTCCTAATGGTCCTGTCATCACTAAAGATACTTCAGATTCAAAGACATCTCTTTCTGTTGATTCCACAACTGCTGCAGATCCTACTGATCATTCAAGCACAAATGTTCCTCATGGTACAATAGACACCACTGTCTCTACTGATATGTTAAGCACAACTGCTTCAAATGTTCCTGTCATCACTAACGATCCTTCAGATTCAAAGACATCTGTTTCTGTTGATTCTTCAACTCTTGCAGTTCCTGCTGATCATTCACGCACAAATGTTCCTCCTGGTACAATAGACACCACTGTCTCTACTGATATGTTAAGCACAACCGCTTTGAATTTTCCTGTCATGACTAAAGATCCTTCAGATTCAAAGACATCTGTTTCTGTTGATTCCTCAACTGCTGCAGTTCCTACTGATCATTCAAGCACAAATGTTCCTCCTGGTACAATAGACACCACTGTCTCTACTGATATGTTAAGCACAACCGCTTTGAATTTTCCTGTCATGACTAAAGATCCTTCAGATTCAAAGACATCTGTTTCTGTTGATTCCACAAGTGCTGCAGTTCTTTCTGATCATTCAAGCACAAATGTTCCTCCTGGTACAATAGACACCACTGTCTCTACTGATCTGTCAAGCACAACTGCTCCTAATGGTCCTGTCATCACTAAAGATACTTCAGATTCAAAGACATCTCTTTCTGTTGATTCCACAACTGCTGCAGTTCCTACTGATCATTCAAGCACAAATGTTCCTCCTGGTACAATAGACACCACTGTCTCTACTGATATGTTAAGCACAACTTCTTCAAATGTTCCTGTCATCACTAACGATCCTTCAGATTCAAAGACATCTGTTTCTGTTGATTCTTCAACTGTTGCAGTTCCTGCTGATCATTCAAGCACAAATGTTCCTCCTGGTACAATAGACACCACTGTCTCTACTGATATGTTAAGCACAACTTCTTTGAATGTTCCTGTCATCACTAAAGATCCTTCAGATTCAAAGACATCTGCTTCTGTTGATTCCACAACTGTTGCAGTTCCTACTGATCATTCAAGCATACATGTTCCTCCTGGTACAATAGACACCACTGTCTCTACTGATATGTTAAGCACAACTGCTTTAAATGTTCCTGTCATCACTAACGATCCTTCAGATTCAAAGACATCTCTTTCTGTTGATTCCACAACTGCTGCAGTTCCTACTGATCATTCAAGCACAAATGTTCCTCCTGGTACCAAACACACCACTGTCTCTACAGATCTGTCAAGCACAACTGCACCTAATGTTCCTGTCACCACTAACGATACTTCGGATTCAAAGACATCTGTTTCTGTTGATTCCACAACTGCTGCAGTACCTACTGATCATTCAAGCACAAATGTTCCTCCTGGTACAATAGACACCACTGTCTCTACTGATCTGTCAAGCACAACTGCTCCTAATGGTCCTGTCATCACTAAAGATACTTCAGATTCAAAGACATCTCTTTCTGTTGATTCCACAACTGCTGCAGATCCTACTGATCATTCAAGCACAAATGTTCCTCATGGTACAATAGACACCACTGTCTCTACTAATCTGTCAAGCACAACCGCTTCGAATGTTCCTGTCATCACTAAAGATACTTCAGATTCAAAGACATCTGTTTTTGTTGATTCCACAACTGCTGCAGTTCCTACTGATCATTCAAGCACAAATGTTCCTCCTGGTACAATATACACCACTGTCTCTACTAATCTGTCAAGCACAACTGCTCCTAATGGTCTTGTCATCACTAAAGATCCTTTGGATTCAAAGACCTCTGCTTCTGTTGATTCCACAACTGTTGCAGTTCCTACTGATCATTCAAGCATACATGTTCCTCCTGGTACAATAGACACTACTGTCTCTACTGATATGTTAAGCACAACTGCTTTCAATGTTCCTGTCATCACTAAAGATCCTTCGGATTCAAAGACATCTGTTTCTGTTGATTCCACAACTGCTGCAGTACCTACTGAGCATTCAAGCACAAATGTTCCTCCTGGTACCAAAGACACCACTGTCTCTACTAATCTGTCAAGCACAACTGCTCCTAATGGTCTTGTCATCACTAAAGATCCTTTGGATTCAAAGACATCTGCTTCTGTTGATTCCACAACTGTTGCAGTTCCTACTGATCATTCAAGCATAAATGTTTCTCCTGGTACAATAGACACCACTGTCTCTACTGATATGTTAAGCACAACTGCTTTCAATGTTCCTGTCATCACTAAAGATCCTTCGGATTTAAAGACATCTGTTTTTGTTGATTCCACAACTGCTGCAGTTCCTACTGATCATTCAAGCACAAATGTTCCTCCTGGTACAATAGACACCATTGTCTCTACTAATCTGTCAAGCACAACTGTTCCTAATGGTCTTGTCATCACTAAAGATCCTTTGGATTCAAAGACATCTGTTTTTGTTGATTCCACAACTGCTGCAGTTCCTACTGATCATTCAAGCACAAATGTTCCTCCTGGTACAGTAGACACCACTGTCTCTACTAATCTGTCAAGCACAACTGCTCCTAATGGTCTTGTCATGACTAAAGATCCTTTGGATTCAAAGACATCTGTTTCTGTTGATTCCACAACTGCTGCAGTTCCTACTGATCATTCAAGCACAAATGTTCCTACTGGTACAATAGACACCACTGTCTCTACTGATATGTTAAGCACAACTGCTTTCAATGTTCCTGTCATCACTAAAGATCCTTCGGATTCAAAGACATCTGTTTCTGTTGATTCCACAACTGCTGCAGTACCTACTGATCATTCAAGCACAAATGTTCCTCCTGGTACCAAAGACACCACTGTCTCTACTAATCTGTCAAGCACAACTGCTCCTAATGGTCTTGTCATCACTAAAGATCCTTTGGATTCAAAGACATCTGCTTCTGTTGATTCCACAACTGTTGCAGTTCCTACTGATCATTCAAGGATAAATGTTTCTCCTGGTACAATAGACACCACTGTCTCTACTGATATGTTAAGCACAACTGCTTTCAATGTTCCTGTCATCACTAAAGATCCTTCGGATTTAAAGACATCTGTTTTTGTTGATTCCACAACTGCTGCAGTTCCTACTGATCATTCAAGCACAAATGTTCCTCCTGGTACAATAGACACCATTGCCTCTACTAATCTGTCAAGCACAACTGTTCCTAATGGTCTTTTCATCACTAAAGATCCTTTGGATTCAAAGACATCTGCTTCTGTTGATTCCACAACTGTTGCAGTTCCTACTGACCATTCAAGCATAAATGTTCCTCCTGGTACAATAGACACCACTGTCTCTACTGATATGTTAAGCACAACTACTTTCAATGTTCCTGTCATCACTAAAGATCATTTTGATTCAAAAACATCTGCTTCTGTTGATTCCACAACTGTTGCAGATCCTACTGATCATTCAAGCACAAATGTTCCTCCTGGTACCAAAGACACCACTGTCTCTACTAATCTGTCAAGCACAACTGCTCCTAATGGTCTTGTCATCACTAAAGATCCTTTGGATTCAAAGACATCTGTTTCAGTTGAATCCACAACTGCTGCAGTTCCTACTTATCATTCAAGCATAAATGTTCCTCCTGGTACAATAGACACCACTGTCTCTACTAATATGTTAAGCACAACTGCTTCAAATGTTCCTGTCATCACTAACGATCCTTCAGATTCAAAGACATCTCTTTCTGTTGATTCCACAACTGCTGCAGTTCCTATTGATCAATCAAGCACAAATGTTCCTCCTGGTACCAAACACACCACTGTCTCTACAGATCTGTCAAGCACAACTGCACCTAATGTTCCTGTCACCACTAACGATACTTCGGATTCAATGACATCTGTTTCTGTTGATTCCACAACTGTTGCAGTTCCTACTGATCATTCAAGCATAATTGTTCCTCCTGGTACAATAGACAACCCTGTCTCTACTGATCTGTCAAGCACAACTGCTTCAAATGTTCCTGTCATCACTAACGATCCATCAAATTCAAAGACATCTCTTTCTGTTGATTCCACAACTGCTGCAGTTCCTACTGATCATTCAAGCACAAATGTTCCTCCTGGTACCAAACACACCACTGTCTCTACAGATCTGTCAAGCACAACTGCACCTAATGGTCCTGTCATCACTAAAGATACTTCAGATTCAAAGACATCTCTTTCTGTTGATTCCACAACTGCTGCAGATCCTACTGATCATTCAATCACAAATGTTCCTCATGGTACAATAGACACCACTGTCTCTACTGATATGTTAAGCACAACTGCTTCAAATGTTCCTGTCATCACTAACGATCCTTCAGATTCAAAGACATCTGTTTCTGTTGATTCTTCAACTCTTGCAGTTCCTGCTGATCATTCAAGCACAAATGTTCCTCCTGGTACAATAGACACCACTGTCTCTACTGATATGTTAAGCACAACCGCTTTGAATTTTCCTGTCATGACTAAAGATCCTTCAGATTCAAAGACATCTGTTTCTGTTGATTCCACAAGTGCTGCAGTTCTTTCTGATCATTCAAGCACAAATGTTCCTCCTGGTACAATAGACACCACTGTCTCTACTGATCTGTCAAGCACAACTGCTCCTAATGGTCCTGTCATCACTAAAGATACTTCAGATTCAAAGACATCTCTTTCTGTTGATTCCACAACTGCTGCAGTTCCTACTGATCATTCAAGCACAAATGTTCCTCCTGGTACAATAGACACCACTGTCTCTACTGATATGTTAAGCACAACTGCTTCAAATGTTCCTGTCATCACTAACGATCCTTCAGATTCAAAGACATCTGTTTCTATTGATTCTTCAACTGTTGCAGTTCCTGCTGATCATTCAAGCACAAATGTTCCTCCTGGTACAATAGACACCACTGTCTCTACTGATATGTTAAGCACAACTTCTTTGAATGTTCCTGTCATCACTAAAGATCCTTCAGATTCAAAGACATCTGCTTCTGTTGATTCCACAACTGTTGCAGTTCCTACTGATCATTCAAGCATACATGTTCCTCCTGGTACAATAGACACCACTGTCTCTACTGATCTGTTAAGCACAACTGCTTTCAATGTTCCTGTCATCACTAAAGATCATTCGGATTCAAAGACATCTGTTTCTGTTGATTCCACAACTGCTGTAGTACCTACTGATCATTCAAGCACAAATGTTCCTCCTGGTACCAAAGACACCACTGTCTCTACTAATCTGTCAAGCACAACCGCTTCGAATGTTCCTGTCATCACTAGAGATACTTCAGATTCAAAGACATCTGTTTTTGTTGATTCCACAACTGCTGCAGTTCCTACTGATCATTCAAGCACAAATGTTCCTCCTGGTACAATAGACACCACTGTCTCTACTGATATGTTAAGCACAACCGCTTTGAATGTTCCTGTCATCACTAAAGATCCTTCAGATTCAAAGACATCTGTTTCTGTTGATTCCACAAGTGCTGCAGTTCTTTCTGATCATTCAAGCACAAATGTTCCTCCTGGTACAATAGACACCACTGTCTCTACTGATCTGTCAAGCACAACTGCTCCTAATGGTCCTGTCATCACTAAAGATACTTCAGATTCAAAGACATCTCTTTCTGTTGATTCCACAACTGCTGCAGTTCCTACTGATCATTCAAGCACAAATGTTCCTCCTGGTACAATAGACACCACTGTCTCTACTGATATGTTAAGCACAACTGCTTCAAATGTTCCTGTCATCACTAACGATCCTTCAGATTCAAAGACATCTGTTTCTGTTGATTCTTTAACTGTTGCAGTTCCTGCTGATCATTCAAGCACAAATGTTCCTCCTGGTACAATAGACACCACTGTCTCTACTGATATGTTAAGCACAACTTCTTTGAATGTTCCTGTCATCACTAAAGATCCTTCAGATTCAAAGACATCTGCTTCTGTTGATTCCACAACTGTTGCAGTTCCTACTGATCATTCAAGCATAAATGTTTCTCCTGGTACAATAGACACCACTGTCTCTACTGATATGTTAAGCACAACCGCTTTGAATGTTCCTGTCATCACTAAAGATACTTCAGATTCAAAGACATCTCTTTCTGTTGATTCCACAGCTGCTGCAGTTCCTACTGATTATTCAAGCACAAATGTTCCTCCTGGTACAATAGACACCACTGTCTCTACTGATATGTTAAGCACAACTGCTTTAAATGTTCCTGTCATCACTAACGATCCTTCAGATTCAAAGACATCTCTTTCTGTTGATTCCACAACTGCTGTAGTTCCTACTGATCATTCAAGCACAAATGTTCCTCCTGGTACCAAACACACCACTGTCTCTACAGATCTGTCAAGCACAACTGCACCTAATGTTCCTGTCACCACTAACGATACTTCGGATTCAAAGACATCTGTTTCTGTTGATTCCACAACTGCTGCAGTACCTACTGATCATTCAAGCACAAATGTTCCTCCTGGTACAATAGACACCACTGTCTCTACTGATCTGTCAAGCACAACTGCTCCTAATGGTCCTGTCATCACTAAAGATACTTCAGATTCAAAGACATCTCTTTCTGTTGATTCCACAACTGCTGCAGATCCTACTGATCATTCAAGCACAAATGTTCCTCATGGTACAATAGACACCACTGTCTCTACTGATATGTTAAGCACAACTGCTTCAAATGTTCCTGTCATCACTAACGATCCTTCAGATTCAAAGACATCTGTTTCTGTTGATTCTTCAACTCTTGCAGTTCCTGCTGATCATTCAAGCACAAATGTTCCTCCTGGTACAATAGACACCACTGTCTCTACTGATATGTTAAGCACAACCGCTTTGAATTTTCCTGTCATGACTAAAGATCCTTCAGATTCAAAGACATCTGTTTCTGTTGATTCCACAACTGCTGCAGTTCCTACTGATCATTCAAGCACAAATGTTCCTCCTGGTACAATAGACACCACTGTCTCTACTGATATGTTAAGCACAACCGCTTTGAATTTTCCTGTCATGACTAAAGATCCTTCAGATTCAAAGACATCTGTTTCTGTTGATTCCACAAGTGCTGCAGTTCTTTCTGATCATTCAAGCACAAATGTTCCTCCTGGTACAATAGACACCACTGTCTCTACTGATCTGTCAAGCACAACTGCTCCTAATGGTCCTGTCATCACTAAAGATACTTCAGATTCAAAGACATCTCTTTCTGTTGATTCCACAACTGCTGCAGTTCCTACTGATCATTCAAGCACAAATGTTCCTCCTGGTACAATAGACACCACTGTCTCTACTGATATGTTAAGCACAACTGCTTCAAATGTTCCTGTCATCACTAACGATCCTTCAGATTCAAAGACATCTGTTTCTGTTGATTCTTCAACTGTTGCAGTTCCTGCTGATCATTCAAGCACAAATGTTCCTCCTGGTACAATAGACACCACTGTCTCTACTGATATGTTAAGCACAACTTCTTTGAATGTTCCTGTCATCACTAAAGATCCTTCAGATTCAAAGACATCTGCTTCTGTTGATTCCACAACTGTTGCAGTTCCTACTGATCATTCAAGCATGCATGTTCCTCCTGGTACAATAGACACCACTGTCTCTACTAATCTGTCAAGCACAACTGCTCCTAATGGTCTTGTCATCACTAAAGATCCTTTGGATTCAAAGACCTCTGCTTCTGTTGATTCCACAACTGTTGCAGTTCCTACTGATCATTCAAGCATACATGTTCCTCCTGGTACAATAGACACCACTGTCTCTACTGATATGTTAAGCACAACTGCTTTCAATGTTCCTGTCATCACTAAAGATCCTTCGGATTCAAAGACATCTGTTTCTGTTGATTCCACAACTGCTGCAGTACCTACTGATCATTCAAGCACAAATGTTCCTCCTGGTACCAAAGACAACACTGTCTCTACTAATCTGTCAAGCACAACTGCTCCTAATGGTCTTGTCATCACTAAAGATCCATTGGATTCAAAGACATCTGCTTCTGTTGATTCCACAACTGTTGCAGTTCCTACTGATCATTCAAGCATAAATGTTCCTCCTGGTACAATAGACACCACTGTCTCTACTAATCTGTCAAGCACAACCGCTTTGAATGTTCCTGTCATCACTAAAGATCCTTCGGATTCAAAGACATCTGTTTTTGTTGATTTCACAACTGCTGCAGTTCCTACTGATCATTCAAGCACAAATGTTCCTCCTGGTACAATAGACACCACTGTCTCTACTAATCTGTCAAGCACAACTGCTCCTAATGGTCTTGTCATCACTAAAGATCCTTTGGATTCAAAGACATCTGCTTCTGTTGATTCCACAACTGTTGCAGTTCCTACTGATCATTCAAGCATAAATGTTCCTCCTGGTACAATAGACACCACTGTCTCTACTGATATGTTAAGCACAACTGCTTTCAATGTTCCTGTCATCACTAAAGATCCTTCGGATTCAAAGACATCTGTTTCTGTTGATTCCACAACTGCTGCAGTACCTACTGATCATTCAAGCACAAATGTTCCTCCTGGTACCAAAGACACCACTGTCTCTACTAATCTGTCAAGCACAACCGCTTTGAATGTTCCTGTCATCACTAAAGATCCTTCGGATTCAAAGACATCTGTTTTTGTTGATTTCACAACTGCTGCAGTTCCTACTGATCATTCAAGCACAAATGTTCCTCCTGCTACAATAGACACCACTGTCTCTACTGATATGTTAAGCACAACCGCTTTGAATGTTCCTGTCATCACTAAAGATCCTTCAGATTCAAAGACATCTGTTTCTGTTGATTCCACAAGTGCTGCAGTTCTTTCTGATCATTCAAGCACAAATGTTCCTCCTGGTACAATAGACACCACTGTCTCTACTGATCTGTCAAGCACAACTGCTCCTAATGGTCCTGTCATCACTAAAGATACTTCAGATTCAAAGACATCTCTTTCTGTTGATTCCACAACTGCTGCAGTTCATACTGATCATTCAAGCACAAATGTTCCTCCTGGTACAATAGACACCACTGTCTCTACTGATATGTTAAGCACAACTGCTTCAAATGTTCCTGTCATCACTAACGATCCTTCAGATTCAAAGACATCTGTTTCTGTTGATTCTTCAACTGTTGCAGTTCCTGCTGATCATTCAAGCACAAATGTTCCTCCTGGTACAATAGACACCACTGTCTCTACTAATCTGTCAAGCACAACCGCTTCGAATGTTCCTGTCATCACTAAAGATACTTCAGATTCAAAGACATCTGTTTTTGTTGATTCCACAACTGCTGCAGTTCCTACTGATCATTCAAGCACAAATGTTCCTCCTGGTACAATATACACCACTGTCTCTACTAATCTGTCAAGCACAACTGCTCCTAATGGTCTTGTCATCACTAAAGATCCTTTGGATTCAAAGACCTCTGCTTCTGTTGATTCCACAACTGTTGCAGTTCCTACTGATCATTCAAGCATACATGTTCCTCCTGGTACAATAGACACTACTGTCTCTACTGATATGTTAAGCACAACTGCTTTCAATGTTCCTGTCATCACTAAAGATCCTTCGGATTCAAAGACATCTGTTTCTGTTGATTCCACAACTGCTGCAGTACCTACTGAGCATTCAAGCACAAATGTTCCTCCTGGTACCAAAGACACCACTGTCTCTACTAATCTGTCAAGCACAACTGCTCCTAATGGTCTTGTCATCACTAAAGATCCTTTGGATTCAAAGACATCTGCTTCTGTTGATTCCACAACTGTTGCAGTTCCTACTGATCATTCAAGCATAAATGTTTCTCCTGGTACAATAGACACCACTGTCTCTACTGATATGTTAAGCACAACTGCTTTCAATGTTCCTGTCATCACTAAAGATCCTTCGGATTTAAAGACATCTGTTTTTGTTGATTCCACAACTGCTGCAGTTCCTACTGATCATTCAAGCACAAATGTTCCTCCTGGTACAATAGACACCATTGTCTCTACTAATCTGTCAAGCACAACTGTTCCTAATGGTCTTGTCATCACTAAAGATCCTTTGGATTCAAAGACATCTGTTTTTGTTGATTCCACAACTGCTGCAGTTCCTACTGATCATTCAAGCACAAATGTTCCTCCTGGTACAATATACACCACTGTCTCTACTAATCTGTCAAGCACAACTGCTCCTAATGGTCTTGTCATCACTAAAGATCCTTTGGATTCAAAGACCTCTGCTTCTGTTGATTCCACAACTGTTGCAGTTCCTACTGATCATTCAAGCATACATGTTCCTCCTGGTACAATAGACACTACTGTCTCTACTGATATGTTAAGCACAACTGCTTTCAATGTTCCTGTCATCACTAAAGATCCTTCGGATTCAAAGACATCTGTTTCTGTTGATTCCACAACTGCTGCAGTACCTACTGAGCATTCAAGCACAAATGTTCCTCCTGGTACCAAAGACACCACTGTCTCTACTAATCTGTCAAGCACAACTGCTCCTAATGGTCTTGTCATCACTAAAGATCCTTTGGATTCAAAGACATCTGCTTCTGTTGATTCCACAACTGTTGCAGTTCCTACTGATCATTCAAGCATAAATGTTTCTCCTGGTACAATAGACACCACTGTCTCTACTGATATGTTAAGCACAACTGCTTTCAATGTTCCTGTCATCACTAAAGATCCTTCGGATTTAAAGACATCTGTTTTTGTTGATTCCACAACTGCTGCAGTTCCTACTGATCATTCAAGCACAAATGTTCCTCCTGGTACAATAGACACCATTGTCTCTACTAATCTGTCAAGCACAACTGTTCCTAATGGTCTTGTCATCACTAAAGATCCTTTGGATTCAAAGACATCTGTTTTTGTTGATTCCACAACTGCTGCAGTTCCTACTGATCATTCAAGCACAAATGTTCCTCCTGGTACAGTAGACACCACTGTCTCTACTAATCTGTCAAGCACAACTGCTCCTAATGGTCTTGTCATGACTAAAGATCCTTTGGATTCAAAGACATCTGTTTCTGTTGATTCCACAACTGCTGCAGTTCCTACTGATCATTCAAGCACAAATGTTCCTACTGGTACAATAGACACCACTGTCTCTACTGATATGTTAAGCACAACTGCTTTCAATGTTCCTGTCATCACTAAAGATCCTTCGGATTCAAAGACATCTGTTTCTGTTGATTCCACAACTGCTGCAGTACCTACTGATCATTCAAGCACAAATGTTCCTCCTGGTACCAAAGACACCACTGTCTCTACTAATCTGTCAAGCACAACTGCTCCTAATGGTCTTGTCATCACTAAAGATCCTTTGGATTCAAAGACATCTGCTTCTGTTGATTCCACAACTGTTGCAGTTCCTACTGATCATTCAAGGATAAATGTTTCTCCTGGTACAATAGACACCACGGTCTCTACTGATATGTTAAGCACAACTGCTTTCAATGTTCCTGTCATCACTAAAGATCCTTCGGATTTAAAGACATCTGTTTTTGTTGATTCCACAACTGCTGCAGTTCCTACTGATCATTCAAGCACAAATGTTCCTCCTGGTACAATAGACACCATTGCCTCTACTAATCTGTCAAGCACAACTGTTCCTAATGGTCTTTTCATCACTAAAGATCCTTTGGATTCAAAGACATCTGCTTCTGTTGATTCCACAACTGTTGCAGTTCCTACTGACCATTCAAGCATAAATGTTCCTCCTGGTACAATAGACACCACTGTCTCTACTGATATGTTAAGCACAACTACTTTCAATGTTCCTGTCATCACTAAAGATCATTTTGATTCAAAAACATCTGCTTCTGTTGATTCCACAACTGTTGCAGATCCTACTGATCATTCAAGCACAAATGTTCCTCCTGGTACCAAAGACACCACTGTCTCTACTAATCTGTCAAGCACAACTGCTCCTAATGGTCTTGTCATCACTAAAGATCCTTTGGATTCAAAGACATCTGCTTCTGTTGATTCCACAACTGTTGCAGTTCCTACTTATCATTCAAGCATAAATGTTCCTCCTGGTACAATAGACACCACTGTCTCTACTGATATGTTAAGCACAACTGCTTTCAATGTTCCTGTCATCACTAAAGATCCTTCGGATTCAAAGACATCTGTTTCAGTTGAATCCACAACTGCTGCAGTTCCAACTGATCATTCAAGCACAAATGTTCCTCCTGGTACAATAGACACCACTGTCTCTACTAATATGTTAAGCACAACTGCTTCAAATGTTCCAGTCATCACTAACGATCCTTCAGATTCAAAGACATCTCTTTCTGTTGATTCCACAACTGCTGCAGTTCCTATTGATCAATCAAGCACAAATGTTCCTCCTGGTACCAAACACACCACTGTCTCTACAGATCTGTCAAGCACAACTGCACCTAATGTTCCTGTCACCACTAACGATACTTCGGATTCAATGACATCTGTTTCTGTTGATTCCACAACTGTTGCAGTTCCTACTGATCATTCAAGCATAATTGTTCCTCCTGGTACAATAGACAAACCTGTCTCTACTTATCTGTCAAGCACAACTGCTTCGAATGTTCCTGTCATCACTAACGATCCATCAAATTCAAAGACATCTCTTTCTGTTGATTCCACAACTGCTGCAGTTCCTACTGATCATTCAAGCACAAATGTTCCTCCTGGTACCAAACACACCACTGTCTCTACAGATCTGTCAAGCACAACTGCACCTAATGGTCCTGTCATCACTAAAGATACTTCAGATTCAAAGACATCTCTTTCTGTTGATTCCACAACTGCTGCAGATCCTACTGATCATTCAATCACAAATGTTCCTCATGGTACAATAGACACCACTGTCTCTACTGATATGTTAAGCACAACTGCTTCAAATGTTCCTGTCATCACTAACGATCCTTCAGATTCAAAGACATCTGTTTCTGTTGATTCTTCAACTCTTGCAGTTCCTGCTGATCATTCAAGCACAAATGTTCCTCCTGGTACAATAGACACCACTGTCTCTACTGATATGTTAAGCACAACCGCTTTGAATTTTCCTGTCATGACTAAAGATCCTTCAGATTCAAAGACATCTGTTTCTGTTGATTCCACAAGTGCTGCAGTTCTTTCTGATCATTCAAGCACAAATGTTCCTCCTGGTACAATAGACACCACTGTCTCTACTGATCTGTCAAGCACAACTGCTCCTAATGGTCCTGTCATCACTAAAGATACTTCAGATTCAAAGACATCTCTTTCTGTTGATTCCACAACTGCTGCAGTTCCTACTGATCATTCAAGCACAAATGTTCCTCCTGGTACAATAGACACCACTGTCTCTACTGATATGTTAAGCACAACTGCTTCAAATGTTCCTGTCATCACTAACGATCCTTCAGATTCAAAGACATCTGTTTCTGTTGATTCTTCAACTGTTGCAGTTCCTGCTGATCATTCAAGCACAAATGTTCCTCCTGGTACAATAGACACCACTGTCTCTACTGATATGTTAAGCACAACTTCTTTGAATGTTCCTGTCATCACTAAAGATCCTTCAGATTCAAAGACATCTGCTTCTGTTGATTCCACAACTGTTGCAGTTCCTACTGATCATTCAAGCATACATGTTCCTCCTGGTACAATAGACACCACTGTCTCTACTGATATGTTAAGCACAACTGCTTTCAATGTTCCTGTCATCACTAAAGATCATTCGGATTCAAAGACATCTGTTTCTGTTGATTCCACAACTGCTGTAGTACCTACTGATCATTCAAGCACAAATGTTCCTCCTGGTACCAAAGACACCACTGTCTCTACTAATCTGTCAAGCACAACCGCTTCGAATGTTCCTGTCATCACTAGAGATACTTCAGATTCAAAGACATCTGTTTTTGTTGATTCCACAACTGCTGCAGTTCCTACTGATCATTCAAGCACAAATGTTCCTCCTGGTACAATAGACACCACTGTCTCTACTGATATGTTAAGCACAACGGCTTTGAATGTTCCTGTCATCACTAAAGATCCTTCAGATTCAAAGACATCTGTTTCTGTTGATTCCACAAGTGCTGCAGTTCTTTCTGATCATTCAAGCACAAATGTTCCTCCTGGTACAATAGACACCACTGTCTCTACTGATCTGTCAAGCACAACTGCTCCTAATGGTCCTGTCATCACTAAAGATACTTCAGATTCAAAGACATCTCTTTCTGTTGATTCCACAACTGCTGCAGTTCCTACTGATCATTCAAGCACAAATGTTCCTCCTGGTACAATAGACACCACTGTCTCTACTGATATGTTAAGCACAACTGCTTCAAATGTTCCTGTCATCACTAACGATCCTTCAGATTCAAAGACATCTGTTTCTGTTGATTCCACAACTGCTGCAGTTCCTACTGATCATTCAAGCACAAATGTTCCTCCTGGTACAATAGACACCACTGTCTCTACTGATATGTTAAGCACAACTTCTTTGAATGTTCCTGTCATCACTAAAGATCCTTCAGATTCAAAGACATCTGCTTCTGTTGATTCCACAACTGTTGCAGTTCCTACTGATCATTCAAGCATAAATGTTTCTCCTGGTACAATAGACACCACTGTCTCTACTGATATGTTAAGCACAACCGCTTTGAATTTTCCTGTCATGACTAAAGATCCTTCAGATTCAAAGACATCTGTTTCTGTTGATTCCACAAGTGCTGCAGTTCTTTCTGATCATTCAAGCACAAATGTTCCTCCTGGTACAATAGACACCACTGTCTCTACTGATCTGTCAAGCACAACTGCTCCTAATGGTCCTGTCATCACTAAAGATACTTCAGATTCAAAGACATCTCTTTCTGTTGATTCCACAACTGCTGCAGTTCCTACTGATCATTCAAGCACAAATGTTCCTCCTGGTACAATAGACACCACTGTCTCTACTGATATGTTAAGCACAACTGCTTCAAATGTTCCTGTCATCACTAACGATCCTTCAGATTCAAAGACATCTGTTTCTGTTGATTCTTCAACTGTTGCAGTTCCTGCTGATCATTCAAGCACAAATGTTCCTCCTGGTACAATAGACACCACTGTCTCTACTGATCTGTCAAGCACAACTGCTCCTAATGGTCCTGTCATCACTAAAGATACTTCAGATTCAAAGACATCTCTTTCTGTTGATTCCACAACTGCTGCAGATCCTACTGATCATTCAAGCACAAATGTTCCTCATGGTACAATAGACACCACTGTCTCTACTGATATGTTAAGCACAACTGCTTCAAATGTTCCTGTCATCACTAACGATCCTTCAGATTCAAAGACATCTGTTTCTGTTGATTCTTCAACTCTTGCAGTTCCTGCTGATCATTCAAGCACAAATGTTCCTCCTGGTACAATAGACACCACTGTCTCTACTGATATGTTAAGCACAACCGCTTTGAATTTTCCTGTCATGACTAAAGATCCTTCAGATTCAAAGACATCTGTTTCTGTTGATTCCACAACTGCTGCAGTTCCTACTGATCATTCAAGCACAAATGTTCCTCCTGGTACAATAGACACCACTGTCTCTACTGATATGTTAAGCACAACCGCTTTGAATTTTCCTGTCATGACTAAAGATCCTTCAGATTCAAAGACATCTGTTTCTGTTGATTCCACAAGTGCTGCAGTTCTTTCTGATCATTCAAGCACAAATGTTCCTCCTGGTACAATAGACACCACTGTCTCTACTGATCTGTCAAGCACAACTGCTCCTAATGGTCCTGTCATCACTAAAGATACTTCAGATTCAAAGACATCTCTTTCTGTTGATTCCACAACTGCTGCAGTTCCTACTGATCATTCAAGGACAAATGTTCCTCCTGGTACAATAGACACCACTGTCTCTACTGATATGTTAAGCACAACTGCTTCAAATGTTCCTGTCATCACTAACGATCCTTCAGATTCAAAGACATCTGTTTCTGTTGATTCTTCAACTGTTGCAGTTCCTGCTGATCATTCAAGCACAAATGTTCCTCCTGGTACAATAGACACCACTGTCTCTACTGATATGTTAAGCACAACTTCTTTGAATGTTCCTGTCATCACTAAAGATCCTTCAGATTCAAAGACATCTGCTTCTGTTGATTCCACAACTGTTGCAGTTCCTACTGATCATTCAAGCATACATGTTCCTCCTGGTACAATAGACACCACTGTCTCTACTAATCTGTCAAGCACAACTGCTCCTAATGGTCTTGTCATCACTAAAGATCCTTTGGATTCAAAGACCTCTGCTTCTGTTGATTCCACAACTGTTGCAGTTCCTACTGATCATTCAAGCATACATGTTCCTCCTGGTACAATAGACACCACTGTCTCTACTGATATGTTAAGCACAACTGCTTTCAATGTTCCTGTCATCACTAAAGATCCTTCGGATTCAAAGACATCTGTTTCTGTTGATTCCACAACTGCTGCAGTACCTACTGATCATTCAAGCACAAATGTTCCTCCTGGTACCAAAGACAACACTGTCTCTACTAATCTGTCAAGCACAACTGCTCCTAATGGTCTTGTCATCACTAAAGATCCTTTGGATTCAAAGACATCTGCTTCTGTTGATTCCACAACTGTTGCAGTTCCTACTGATCATTCAAGCATAAATGTTCCTCCTGGTACAATAGACACCACTGTCTCTATTAATCTGTCAAGCACAACCGCTTTGAATGTTCCTGTCATCACTAAAGATCCTTCGGATTCAAAGACATCTGTTTTTGTTGATTTCACAACTGCTGCAGTTCCTACTGATCATTCAAGCACAAATGTTCCTCCTGGTACAATAGACACCACTGTCTCTACTAATCTGTCAAGCACAACTGCTCCTAATGGTCTTGTCATCACTAAAGATCCTTTGGATTCAAAGACATCTGCTTCTGTTGATTCCACAACTGTTGCAGTTCCTACTGATCATTCAAGCATAAATGTTCCTCCTGGTACAATAGACACCACTGTCTCTACTGATATGTTAAGCACAACTGCTTTCAATGTTCCTGTCATCACTAAAGATCCTTCGGATTCAAAGACATCTGTTTCTGTTGATTCCACAACTGCTGCAGTACCTACTGATCATTCAAGCACAAATGTTCCTCCTGGTACCAAAGACACCACTGTCTCTACTAATCTGTCAAGCACAACCGCTTTGAATGTTCCTGTCATCACTAAAGATCCTTCGGATTCAAAGACATCTGTTTTTGTTG
Source organism: Romanogobio albipinnatus (assembly GCA_023566225.1). Classification (NCBI taxonomy): domain Eukaryota; kingdom Metazoa; phylum Chordata; class Actinopteri; order Cypriniformes; family Gobionidae; genus Romanogobio; species Romanogobio albipinnatus. Next base: position 14,751,459 of record CM042248.1, on the reverse strand, counting down.
ATTTCACAACTGCTGCAGTTCCTACTGATCATTCAAGCACAAATGTTCCTCCTGGTACAATAGACACCACTGTCTCTACTAATCTGTCAAGCACAACTGCTCCTAATGGTCTTGTCATCACTAAAGATCCTTTGGATTCAAAGACATCTGCTTCTGTTGATTCCACAACTGCTGCAGTACCTACTGATCATTCAAGCACAAATGTTCCTCCGGGTACAATAGACACCACTGTCTCTACTGATCTGTCAAGCACAACTGCTCCTAATGGTCCTGTCATCACTAACGATCCTTCAGATTCAAAGACATCTCTTTCTGTTGATTCCACAACTGCTGCAGTTCCTACTGATCATTCAAGCACAAATATTCCTCCTGGTACCAAACACACCACTGTCTCTACAGATCTGTCAAGCACAACTGCACCTAATGTTCCTGTCACCACTAACGATACTTCGGATTCAAAGACATCTGTTTCTGTTGATTCCACAACTGCTGCAGTACCTACTGATCATTCAAGCACAAATGTTCCTCCTGGTACAATAGACACCACTGTCTCTACTGATCTGTCAAGCACAACTGCTCCTAATGGTCCTGTCATCACTAAAGATACTTCAGATTCAAAGACATCTCTTTCTGTTGATTCCACACCTGCTGCAGATCCTACTGATCATTCAAGCACAAATGTTCCTCATGGTACAATAGACACCACTGTCTCTACTGATATGTTAAGCACAACTGCTTCAAATGTTCCTGTCATCACTAACGATCCTTCAGATTCAAAGACATCTGTTTCTGTTGATTCTTCAACTGTTGCAGTTCCTGCTGATCATTCAAGCACAAATGTTCCTCCTGGTACAATAGACACCACTGTCTCTACTGATATGTTAAGCACAACTTCTTCGAATGTTCCTGTCATCACTAAAGATCCTTCAGATTCAAAGACATCTGTTTCTTTTGATTCCACAACTGCTGCAGTACCTACTGATCATTCAAGCACAAATGTTCCTCCTGGTACCAATGACACCACTGTCTCTACTAATCTGTCAAGCACAACCGCTTCGAATGTTCCTGTCATCACTAGAGATACTTCAGATTCAAAGACATCTGTTTTTGTTGATTCCACAACTGCTGCAGTTCCTACTGATCATTCAAGCACAAATGTTCCTCCTGGTACAATAGACACCACTGTCTCTACTGATATGTTAAGCACAACCGTTTTGAATGTTCCTGTCATCACTAAAGATCCTTCAGATTCAAAGACATCTGTTTCTGTTGATTCCACAAGTGCTGCAGTTCTTTCTGATCATTCAAGCACAAATGTTCCTCCTGGTACAATAGACACCACTGTCTCTACTGATCTGTCAAGCACAACTGCTCCTAATGGTCCTGTCATCACTAAAGATACTTCAGATTCAAAGACATCTCTTTCTGTTGATTCCACAACTGCTGCAGTTCATACTGATCATTCAAGCACAAATGTTCCTCCTGGTACAATAGACACCACTGTCTCTACTGATATGTTAAGCACAACTGCTTTCAATGTTCCTGTCATCACTAAAGATCCTTCGGATTTAAAGACATCTGTTTTTGTTGATTCCACAACTGCTGCAGTTCCTACTGATCATTCAAGCACAAATGTTCCTCCTGGTACAATAGACACCATTGTCTCTACTAATCTGTCAAGCACAACTGTTCCTAATGGTCTTGTCATCACTAAAGATCCTTTGGATTCAAAGACATCTGTTTTTGTTGATTCCACAACTGCTGCAGTTCCTACTGATCATTCAAGCACAAATGTTCCTCCTGGTACAGTAGACACCACTGTCTCTACTAATCTGTCAAGCACAACTGCTCCTAATGGTCTTGTCATGACTAAAGATCCTTTGGATTCAAAGACATCTGTTTCTGTTGATTCCACAACTGCTGCAGTTCCTACTGATCATTCAAGCACAAATGTTCCTACTGGTACAATAGACACCACTGTCTCTACTGATATGTTAAGCACAACTGCTTTCAATGTTCCTGTCATCACTAAAGATCCTTCGGATTCAAAGACATCTGTTTCTGTTGATTCCACAACTGCTGCAGTACCTACTGATCATTCAAGCACAAATGTTCCTCCTGGTACCAAAGACACCACTGTCTCTACTAATCTGTCAAGCACAACTGCTCCTAATGGTCTTGTCATCACTAAAGATCCTTTGGATTCAAAGACATCTGCTTCTGTTGATTCCACAACTGTTGCAGTTCCTACTGATCATTCAAGGATAAATGTTTCTCCTGGTACAACAGACACCACTGTCTCTACTGATATGTTAAGCACAACTGCTTTCAATGTTCCTGTCATCACTAAAGATCCTTCGGATTTAAAGACATCTGTTTTTGTTGATTCCACAACTGCTGCAGTTCCTACTGATCATTCAAGCACAAATGTTCCTCCTGGTACAATAGACACCATTGCCTCTACTAATCTGTCAAGCACAACTGTTCCTAATGGTCTTTTCATCACTAAAGATCCTTTGGATTCAAAGACATCTGCTTCTGTTGATTCCACAACTGTTGCAGTTCCTACTGACCATTCAAGCATAAATGTTCCTCCTGGTACAATAGACACCACTGTCTCTACTGATATGTTAAGCACAACTACTTTCAATGTTCCTGTCATCACTAAAGATCATTTTGATTCAAAAACATCTGCTTCTGTTGATTCCACAACTGTTGCAGATCCTACTGATCATTCAAGCACAAATGTTCCTCCTGGTACCAAAGACACCACTGTCTCTACTAATCTGTCAAGCACAACTGCTCCTAATGGTCTTGTCATCACTAAAGATCCTTTGGATTCAAAGACATCTGCTTCTGTTGATTCCACAACTGTTGCAGTTCCTACTTATCATTCAAGCATAAATGTTCCTCCTGGTACAATAGACACTACTGTCTCTACTGATATGTTAAGCACAACTGCTTTCAATGTTCCTGTCATCACTAAAGATCCTTCGGATTCAAAGACATCTGTTTCAGTTGAATCCACAACTGCTGCAGTTCCAACTGATCATTCAAGCACAAATGTTCCTCCTGGTACAATAGACACCACTGTCTCTACTAATATGTTAAGCACAACTGCTTCAAATGTTCCTGTCATCACTAACGATCCTTCAGATTCAAAGACATCTCTTTCTGTTGATTCCACAACTGCTGCAGTTCCTATTGATCAATCAAGCACAAATGTTCCTCCTGGTACCAAACACACCACTGTCTCTACAGATCTGTCAAGCACAACTGCACCTAATGTTCCTGTCACCACTAACGATACTTCGGATTCAATGACATCTGTTTCTGTTGATTCCACAACTGTTGCAGTTCCTACTGATCATTCAAGCATAATTGTTCCTCCTGGTACAATAGACACCCCTGTCTCTACTGATCTGTCAAGCACAACTGCTTCAAATGTTCCTGTCATCACTAACGATCCATCAAATTCAAAGACATCTCTTTCTGTTGATTCCACAACTGCTGCAGTTCCTACTGATCATTCAAGCACAAATGTTCCTCCTGGTACCAAACACACCACTGTCTCTACAGATCTGTCAAGCACAACTGCACCTAATGTTCCTGTCACCACTAACGATACTTCGGATTCAAAGACATCTGTTTCTGTTGATTCCACAACTGCTGCAGCACCTACTGATCATTCAAGCACAAATGTTCCTTCTGGTACAATAGACACCACTGTCTCTACTGATCTTTCAAGCACAACTGCTCCTAATGGTCCTGTCATCACTAAAGATACTTCAGATTCAAAGACATCTCTTTCTTTTGATTCCACAACTGCTGCAGTTCCTACTAATCATTCAAGCACAAATGTTCCTCCAGGTACAATAGACACCACTGTCTCTACTGATATGTTAAGCACAACTGCTTCAAATGTTCCTGTCATCACTAACGATCCTTCAGATTCAAAGACATCTGTTTCTGTTGATTCTTCAATTGTTGCAGTTCCTGCTGATCATTCAAGCACAAATATTCCTCCTGGTACAATAGACACCACTGTCTCTACTGATCTGTCAAGCACAACTGCTCCTAATGGTCCTGTCATCACTAAAGATCCTTCAGATTCTAAGACATCTGTTTCTGTTGATTCCACAACTGCTGCAGTTCCTACTGATCATTCAAGCACAAATATTCCTCCTGGTACAATAGACACCACTGTCTCTACTGATCTGTCAAGCACAACTGCACCTAATGTTCCTGTCACCACTAACGATACTTCGGATTCAATGACATCTGTTTCTGTTGATTCCACAACTGTTGCAGTTCCTACTGATCATTCAAGCATAATTGTTCCTCTTGGTACAATAGACACCCCTGTCTCTACTGATCTGTCAAGCACAACTGCTTCAAATGTTCCTGTCATCACTAACGATCCATCAAATTCAAAGACATCTCTTTCTGTTGATTCCACAACTGCTGCAGTTCCTACTGATCATTCAAGCACAAATGTTCCTCCTGGTACCAAACACACCACTGTCTCTACAGATCTGTCAAGCACAACTGCACCTAATGTTCCTGTCACCACTAACGATACTTCGGATTCAAAGACATCTGTTTCTGTTGATTCCACAACTGCTGCAGCACCTACTGATCATTCAAGCACAAATGTTCCTCCTGGTACAATAGACACCACTGTCTCTACTGATCTTTCAAGCACAACTGCTCCTAATGGTCCTGTCATCACTAAAGATACTTCAGATTCAAAGACATCTCTTTCTTTTGATTCCACAACTGCTGCAGTTCCTACTAATCATTCAAGCACAAATGTTCCTCCTGGTACAATAGACACCACTGTCTCTACTGATATGTTAAGCACAACTGCTTCAAATGTTCCTGTCATCACTAACGATCCTTCAGATTCAAAGACATCTGTTTCTGTTGATTCTTCAATTGTTGCAGTTCCTGCTGATCATTCAAGCACAAATGTTCCTCCTGGTACAATAGACACCACTGTCTCTACTGATATGTTAAGCACAACTTCTTCGAATGTTCCTGTCATCACTAAAGATCCTTCAGATTCAAAGACATATGTTTCTGTTGATTCCACAACTGCTGCAGTTCCTACTGATCATTCAAGCACAAATGTTCCTCCTGGTACCAAACACACCACTGTCTCTACAGATCTGTCAAGCACAACTGCACCTAATGTTCCTGTCACCACTAACGATACTTCTGATTCAAAGACATCTGTTTCTGTTGATTCCACAACTGTTGCAATTCATACTGATCATTCAAGCATAAATGTTCCTCCTGGTACCAAACACACCACTGTCTCTACAGATCTGTCAAGCACAACTGCACCTAATGTTCCTGTCACCACTAACGATACATCGGATTCAAAGACATCTGTTTCTGTTGATTCCACAACTGCTGCAGTTCCTACTGATCATTCAAGCACAAATGTTCCTCCTGGTTCAATAGACACCACTGTCTCTACTAATCTGTCAGTCACAACTGCTCCTAATGGTCCTGTCATCACTAAAGATCCTTCGGATTCAAAGACATCTGTTTCTGTTGATTCCACAACTGCTGCAGTATCTACTGATCATTCAAGCACAATTTTCCCTCCTGGTACAATAGACACCACTGTCTCTACTGATCTGTCAAGCACAACCTCTTCACTGGACCGTCTGAGCGCTTATCAAGTTGCGCAACTGGCGCTAAAATCTGGCGCGCTGAACAACTCAGATCTGATCAGCTTGGTCTTGGCCCGTCTAGACGGCGACAATGCTTTCCAGGATATTGAGGAGTTCCTGGAAGTTCTCACCCGTACATCGCAGGTAGACTCTCATCTCTTACATGGCAGACATGGACGAACGTTATTTTCTCTGTTGCAAAATAATATAAGGGGTTTTGTGAGTCAATTGTCTTATTGAAAATGCTGCTTTCTGTTTTCCGTCAATTCCTCTAGGCTTTGGACATTAATCCCGTGGTCAGAGACATCATGATGAATCGCGTCTTCGCCATCATCAGTCTTCAATTTGAAGGCTTCAGGAGCCACGACTGGGTTTCCTGGTTCACTGTGAAACTGATTCCTCTCCTCCCCAGCTTGACTGCAGAGATGCTCCAGACAGTAACATCAAACACAGACTGCAACGCATACCACGTCATGTATGTATCGCTCCCCAAATTCCGTTCAGCTCTGCAAAGCGTGCCTCGTAGCATTGTCAGTCAAAGCAAGAGGACGTTTCTCGAGCCAGTACATTGAACGGTGGTGAGAGGGGGGATGATATTAAAGAGGCATCATCCTTACCTTCCTTTTGATTTGATCTTTCCCATTTAGCGTTGGGGCTCTGAGCAGCGTCTTTGAGCAGATGACCTCGCTGAGACAGCAGGAGCTCACCCCAGTCTTGTTGGGCTACCTGAAGCAGAGGCTCGCATCGGGTAGGTCCGGTGGAGGCGGTGCCTTGTTTGTCTTGTGTGCTAAAAGACAGCGCTGCTCTCTGTCTGTGAACATGCTTCTCTCCTAACGAGTCTTTCCTGTGCGTCTCCTTTTCAGGCTCAACCTGTGCGCCCAACACCGGCAGCCTCAGCAGTTGTCTTAGTCAATGCTTTGGCAAATTCTCCATCTATGTGAATTACGAAGACCTGCGTGGGCTCATCAAGGGCTTCGACAGTGTAAGGGGCCCGCCACGCTATACAGTTGTTCCCTGTGACTGTTTTGAGCAAACTATCTTATTTCTAAAAACGCTGTTGTTTTCTCCCCTGCAGTTTGAGGCACTGGATTTTCTGAGCATTTCTCAAGTTGCGCAACTGACGCTAAAATCTGGTGCGCTGAACAACGCAGATCTGATCAGCTTGGTCTTGGCCCGTCTACACGGCGACAGTGCTTTCCAGGATATTGAGGAGTTCCTGGAAGTTCTCACCCGGACATCGCTGGTAGGCTCTCATCTCTAAGATGGGAACATGGACTAGTGTTATTTTCCCTGTGACATAATAATACAATGGGTTTTGTGAGACAATTATCTGATTGAAAATGCTGCTTTCTGTTTGTCCGTAATTTCCTCTAGCCTTTGGACATCAATCCCATGGTCAGAGACATCATGATGAATCGCGCCTTCGCCATCATCAGTCTTCAATTTGAAGGCTTTAGGAGCAATGACTGGGTTTCCTGGTTCACTGTGAAACTGATTCCTCTCCTCCCCAGCTTGACTGCAGAGATGCTCCAGACAGTAACATCAAACACAGACTGCAACGCATACCACGTCATGTATGTATCGCTCCCCAAATTCCGTACAGCTCTGCAAAGCGTGCCTCGTAGCATTGTCAGTCAAAGCACGAGGACGTTTCTCGAGCCGGTACATTGAACGGTGGTGAGAGGGGGGATGATATTAAAGAGGCATCATCCTTACCTTCCTTTTGATTTGATCTTTCCAATGTAGCGTTGGGGCTCTTAGCAGCGTCTTTGAGCAGATGACCTCGCTGAGACAGCAGGAGCTCACCCCAGTCTTGTTGGGCTACCTGAAGCAGAGGCTCGCATCGGGTAGGTCCAGTGGAGGCGGTGCTTTGTTTGTCTTCTGTGCTAAATGACAGTGCTGCTCTGTGTCTGTGAACATCCGTCTCTCCTAACGAGTCTTTCCTGTGCGCCTCCTTTTCAGGCTCAACCTGTGCGCCCAACACCGGCAGCCTCAGCAGTTGTCTTAGTCAATGCTTTGGCAAATTCTCCATCTATGTGGATTACGAAGACCTGCGTGGGCTCATCAAGGGCTTCGACAGTGTAAGGGGCCCGCTGCGCTATACAGTTGTTCCCTGTGACGGTTTTTAGCAAACTATGTTATTTCTACAAACAATGTTGTTTTCTCCCCTGCAGTTTGAGGCACTGGACCTTCTGAGCGCTTCTCAAGTTGCGCAACTGACGCTAAAATCTGGCGCGCTGAACAACGCAGATCTGATCAGCTTGGTCTTGGCCCGTCTAGATGGCAACAATGCTTTCCAGGATATTGAGGAGTTCCTGGAAGTTCTCACCCGGACATCGCTGGTAGGCTCTCATCTCTAAAATAGGAACATGGACTAGTGTTATTTTCCCTGTGACATAATAATACAATGGGTTTTGTGAGACAATTATTTGATTGAAAATGCTGCTTTCTGTTTGTCCGTCATTTCCTCTAGCCTTTGGACATCAATCCCGTGGTCAGAGACATCATGATGTATCGTGTCTTCGCCATCATCAGTCTTCAATTTGAAGGCTTCAGGAGCCACGACTGGGTTTCCTGGTTCACTGTGAAACTGATTCCTCTCCTCCCCAGCTTGACTGCAGAGATGCTCCAGACAGTAACGTCAAACACAGACTGCAACGCATACCACGTCATGTACGTATCGCTCCCCAAACTCCGTACAGCTCTGCAAAGCGTGCCTCGTAGCATTGTCAGTCAAAGCACAAGTACGTTTCTCGAGCCGGTACATTGAACGGTGGTGAGAGGGGGGATGATATTAAAGAGGCATCATCCTTACCTTCCTTTTGATTTGATCTTTCCCATGTAGCGTTGGGGCTCTGAGCAGCGTCTTTGAGCAGATGACCTCGCTGAGACAGCAGGAGCTCACCCCAGTCTTGTTGGGCTACCTCAAGCAGAGGCTCGCATCGGGTAGGTCCAGTGGAGGCGGTGCTTTGTTTGTCTTGGTTGCTAAAAGACAGTGCTGCTCTGTGTCTGTGAACATCCGTCTCTCCTAACGAGTCTTTCCTGTGCGTCTCTGTTTCAGGATCAACCTGTGCGGTCAACACCAGCAGCCTCAGCAGTTGTCTAAATCAATGCTTTGGCAAATTCTCCATTTATGTGGATTACGAAGACCTACGTGGGCTCATCGAGGGCTTCGGCAGTGTAAGGGGCCCGCCACGCTATACAGTTGTTCCCTGTGACTGTTTTGAGCAAACTATCTTACTTTTAAAAACGCTGTTGTTTTCTCCCCTGCAGTTTGAGGCACTGGATTTTCTGAGCATTTCTCAAGTTGCGCAACTGACGCTAAAATCTGGTGCGCTGAACAACGCAGATCTGATCAGCTTGGTCTTGGCCCGTCTAGATGGCAACAATGCTTTCCAGGATATTGAGGAGTTCCTGGAAGTTCTCACCCGTACATCGCAGGTAGGCTCTCATCTCTAACATGGCAGATATGTACAAACGTTATTTTCTCTGTGGCAAAATAATACAAGGGGTTTTGTGAGACAATTGTCTGATGGAAAATGCTGCTTTCTGTTTGTCCGTCATTTCCTCTAGGCTTTGGACATCAATCCCGTGGTCAGAGACATCATGATGAATCGTGTCTTCGCCATCATCAGTCTTCAATTTGAAGGCTTCAGGAGCCACGACTGGGTTTCCTGGTTCACTGTGAAACTGATTCCTCTCCTCCCCAGCTTGACTGCAGAGATGCTCCAGACAGTAACGTCAAACACAGACTGCAACGCATACCACGTCATGTACGTATCGCTTTCCAAATTCCGTACAGCTCTGCAAAGCGTGCCTCGTAGCATTGTCAGTCAAAGCACAAGGACGTTTCTCGAGCCGGTACAGTGAGCGGTTTTGAGAGGGGGAATGACATTTAAGAGGACTCATCCTTACCTTCGTTTTGATTTGATCTTTCCCATGTAGCGTTGGTGCTCTGAGCAGCATCTTTGAGCAGATGACCTCGCTGAGACAGCAGCAGCTCACCCCAGTCTTGTTGGGCTACCTGAAGCAGAGGCTCGCATCGGGTAGGTCCGGTGGAGGCGGTGCCTTGTTTGTCTTGTGTGCTAAAAGACAGCGCTGCTCTCTGTCTGTGAACATCCTTCTCTCCTAACGAGTCTTTCCTGTGCGTCTCCTTTTCAGGCTCAACCTGTGCGCCCAACACCGGCAGCCTCAGCAGTTGTCTTAGTCAATGCTTTGGCAAATTCTCCATCTATGTGGATTACGAAGACCTGTGTGGGCTCATCAAGGGCTTCGACAGTGTAAGGGGCCCGCTGCGCTATACAGTTGTTCCCTGTGACAGTTTTTAGTAAACTATATTATTTCTAAAAACGCTGTTGTTTTCTCCCCTGCAGTTTGAGGCACTGGACCTTCTGAGCGCTTCTCAAGTTGTGCAACTGACCCTAAAATCTGGCGTGCTGAACAACGCAGATCTGATCAGCTTGGTCTTGGCCCGTCTACACGGCGACAGTGCTTTCCAGGATATTGAGGAGTTCCTGGAAGTTCTCACCCGGACATCACTGGTAGGCTCTCATCTCTAAGATGGGAACATGGACTAGTGTTATTTTTTCTGTGACATAATAATACAAGGGGTTTGTGAGACAATTATCTGATTGAAAATGCTGCTTTCTGTTTGTCCGTCATTTCCTCTAGCCTTTGGACATCAATCCCGTGGTCAGAGACATCATGATGAATCGCGTCTTCGCCATCATCAGTCTTCAATTTGAAGGCTTCAGGAGCCGTGACTGGGTTTCCTGGTTCACTGTAAAACTGATTCCTCTCCTCCCCAGCTTGACTGCAGAGATGCTCCAGACAGTAACATCAAACACAGACTGCAACGCATACCACGTCATGTATGTATCGCTCCCCAAATTCCATACAGCTCTGCAAAGCGTGCCTCGTAGCATTGTCAGTCATAGCACGAGGACGTTTCTCGAGCCGGTACATTGAACGGTGGTGAGAGGGGGGATATATTAAAGAGGCATCATCCTTACCTTCCTTTTGATTTGATCTTTCCCATGTAGCGTTGGGGCTCTGAGCAGCGTCTTTGAGCAGATGACCTTGCTGAGACAGCAGGAGCTCACCCCAGTCTTGTTGGGCTACCTGAAGCAGAGGCTCGCATCGGGTAGGTCCAGTGGAGGCGGTGCTTTGTTTGTCTTGTGTGCTAAAAGACAGTGCTGCTCTGTTTCTGTGAACATCCTTCTCTCCTAACGAGTCTTTCCTGTGCGTCTTCTTTTCAGGCTCAACCTGTGCGCCCAACACCGGCAGCCTCAGCAGTTGTCTTAGTCAATGCTTTGGCAAATTCTCCATCTATGTGGATTACGAAGACCTGCGTGGGCTCATCAAGGGCTTCGACAGTGTAAGGGGCCCGCCACACTATACAGTTGTTCCCTGTGACTGTTTTGAGCAAACTATCTTATTTCTACAAACGCTGTTGTTTTCTCCCCTGCAGTTTGAGGCACTTGATTTTCTGAGCATTTCTCAAGTTGTGCAACTGACGCTAAAATCTGGCGCGCTGAACAACGCAGATCTGATCAGCTTGGTCTTGGCCCGTCTAGATGGCAACAATGCTTTCCAGGATATTGAGGAGTTCCTGGAAGTTCTCACCCATACATCGCAGGTAGGCTCTCATCTCTAACATGGCAGACATTTACGAACGTTATTTTCTCAGTGGCAAAATAATTTAAGGGGTTTTGTGAGACAATTGTCTGATGGAAAATGCTGCTTTCTGTTTGTCCGTCATTTCCTCAAGGCTTTGGACATCAATCCCGTGGTCAGAGACATCATGATGAATCGTGTCTTCGCCATCATCAGTCTTCAATTTGAAGGCTTCAGGAGCCACGACTGGGTTTCCTGGTTCACTGTGAAACTGATTCCTCTCCTCCCCAGCTTGACTGCAGAGATGCTCCAGACAGTAACATCAAACACAGACTGCAACGCATACCACGTCATGTACGTATCGCTCCCCAAATTCCGTAAAGCTCTGCAAAGCGTGCCTCGTAACATTGTCAGTCAAAGCATAAGGACGTTTCTCGAGCCGGTACAGTGAGCAGTGTTGAGAGGGGGAATGACATTAAAGAGGACTCATCCTTACCTTCGTTTTGATTTTATCTTTCCCATGTAGCGTTGGGGCTCTGAGCAGCGTCTTTGAGCAGATGACCTCGCTGAGACAGCAGGAGCTCACCCCAGTCTTGTTGGGCTACCTGAAGCAGAGGCTTGCATCAGGTAGGTCCGGTGGAGGCGGTGCCTTGTTTGTCTTGTGTGCTAAAAGACAGCGCTGCTCTGTGAACATCCGTCTCTCCTAACGAGTCTTTCCTGTGCGTCTCCTTTTCAGGCTCAACCTGTGCGCCCAACACCGGCAGCCTCAGCAGTTGTCTTAGTCAATGCTTTGGCAAATTCTCCATCTATGTGGATTACGAAGACCTGCGTGGGCTCATCAAGGGCTTCGACAGTGTAAGAGCCCGCCATGCTATACAGTTGTTCCCTGTGACAGTTTTGAGCAAATCATGTTATTTCTACAAACGCTGTTGTTTTCTCCCCTTCAGTTTGAGGCACTGGACCTTACCACTAGAGTTCCCTATGATCTGTCAAGCACAACTGCTCCAAATGGTCCCGTAACTACTAAAGATCCTTCGGATTCAAAGTCATCCGTTCCTATTGATTCCACAACTGCTGCTGTTCTCACTAATCAGTCAAGCAAAATTGTTCCTCCTGGTACCACATCTGTTTCAGCTGGCCAGTCAAGCAATACAGTTAACACTGATCCATCAAGCAAAACTGCTCGAAATGGTCCCGTAACCCATCAAGATCCTCCGGATTCAGTTCCAACTAATCAGCCAAGCACAATTGTTCCTCCTGGTACTATAGACACCATTGTCTCTACTGATCTCTCAAGCACAAATGCTCCTAATGGTCCTGTCATCACTAAAGATCCTTCGTATTCAAAGACGTCTGCTTCTGTTGATTCCACAACTGTTGCCATTCCCACTGATCAAACAAGCATAACTGTTCATTCTGAAAATTTGACCACTGCAGTTCCCACTGATCTGTCAAGCACAACTGCTCCTGCTGGTCCTGTCATCACTAAAGATCCTTCAGATTCAAAGACATCTCTTTCTGTTGATGCCACAACTGCTGCAGTTCCTACTGATCATTCAAGCACAAATGTTCCTCCTGGTACAATAGACACCACTGTCTCTTCTGATATGTCAAGCACAACCTCTTCGAATATTCCTGTCATCACTAAAGATCCTTCATATTCAAAGACATCTGTTTCTGTTGATTCCACAACTGCTGCAGTTATTTCTGATCATTCAAGCACAAATGTTCCTCCTGGTACAATAGACACCACTGTCTCTACTGATCTGTCAAGCACAACTTATCCTAGTGGTCCTGTCATCACTAAAGATACTTCAGATTTAAAGACATCTCTTTCTGTTGATTCCACAACTGTTGCCATTCCCACTGATCAAACAAGCACAACTGTTCATTCTGAAAATTTGACCACTGCAGTTCCCACTGATCTGTCAAGCACAACTGCTCCTAATGGTCCTCTCAGCACTAAAGATCCTTCAGATTCTAAGACATCTGTTTCTGTTGATTCCACAACTGCTGCAGTTCCTACTGATCATTCAAGCACAAATATTCCTCCTGGTACAATAGACACCACTGTCTCTACTGATCTGTCAAGCACAACTGCTCCTAATGGTCCTGTCATCACTAAAAATCCTTCAGATTCAAAGACATCTCTTTCTGTTGATGCCACAACTGCTGCAGTTCCTACTGACCATTCAAGCACAAATGTTCCTCCTGGTACAATAGACACCACTGTCTCTACTGATCTGTCAAGCACAACTTCTCCTAGTGGTCCTGTCATCACTAAAGATACTTCAGATTTAAAGACATCTCTTTCTGTTGATTCCACAACTGCTGCAGTTTCTACTGATCATTCAAGCACAAATGTTCCTCCTGGTACAATAGACACCACTGTCTCTACTGATATGTCAAGCACAAATGCTCCTAATGGTCCTGTCATCACTAAAGATCCTTCGTATTCAAAGACGTCTGCTTCTGTTGATTCCACAACTGTTGCCATTCCCACTGATCAAACAAGCATAACTGTTCATTCTGAAAATTTGACCACTGCAGTTCCCACTGATCTGTCAAGCACAACTGCTCCTACTGGTCCTGTCATCACTAAAGATCCTTCAGATTCAAAGACATCTCTTTCTGTTGATGCCACAACTGCTGCAGTTCCTACTGATCATTCAAGCACAAATGTTCCTCCTGGTACAATAGACACCACTGTCTATTCTGATATGTCAAGCACAACCTCTTCGAATATTCCTGTCATCACTAAAGATCCTTCATATTCAAAGACATCTGTTCTTGTTGATTCCACAACTGCTGCAGTTATTTCTGATCATTCAAGCACAAATGTTCCTCCTGGTACAATAGACACCACTGTCTCTACTGATCTGTCAAGCACAACTTCTCCTAGTGGTCCTGTCATCACTAAAGATACTTCAGATTTAAAGACATCTCTTTCTGTTGATTCCACAACTGTTGCCATTCCCACTGATCAAACAAGCACAACTGTTCATTCTGAAAATTTGACCACTGCAGTTCCCACTGATCTGTCAAGCACAACTGCTCCTAATGGTCCTGTCAGCACTAAAGATCCTTCAGATTCTAAGACATCTGTTTCTGTTGATTCCACAACTGCTGCAGTTCCTATTGATCATTCAAGCACAAATATTCCTCCTGGTACAATAGACACCACTGTCTCTACTGATCTGTCAAGCACAACTGCTCCTAATGGTCCTGTCATCACTAAAAATCCTTCAGATTCAAAGACATCTCTTTCTGTTGATGCCACAACTGCTGCAGTTCCTACTGACCATTCAAGCACAAATGTTCCTCCTGGTACAATAGACACCACTGTCTCTTCTGATATGTCAAGCACAACCTCTTCGAATATTCCTGTCATCACTAAAGATCCTTCATATTCGAAGACATCTGTTTCTGTTGATTCCACAACTGCTGCAGTTATTTCTGATCATTCAAGCACAAATGTTCCTCCTGGTACAATAGACACCACTGTCTCTACTGATCTGTCAAGCACAACTTCTCCTAGTGGTCCTGTCATCACTAAAGATACTTCAGATTTAAAGACATCTCTTTCTGTTGATTCCACAACTGTTGCCATTCCCACTGATCAAACAAGCACAACTGTTCATTCTGAAAATTTGACCACTGCAGTTCCCATTGATCTGTCAAGCACAACTGCTCCTAATGGTCCTGTCATCACTAAAGATCCTTCAGATTCTAAGACATCTGTTTCTGTTGATTCCACAACTGCTGCAGTTCCTACTGATCATTCAAGCACAAATATTCCTCCTGGTACAATAGACACCACTGTCTCTACTGATCTGTCAAGCACAACTGCTCCTAATGGTCCTGTCATCACTAAAAATCCTTCAGATTCAAAGACATCTCTTTCTGTTGATGCCACAACTGCTGCAGTTCCTACTGGCCATTCAAGCACAAATGTTCCTCCTGGTACAATAGACACCACTGTCTCTACTGATCTGTCAAGCACAACTTCTCCTAATGGTCCTGTCATCACTAAAAATCCTTCAGATTCAAAGACATCTCTTTCTGTTGATGCCACAACTGCTGCAGTTCCTACTGGCCATTCAAGCACAAATGTTCCTCCTGGTACAATAGACACCACTGTCTCTACTGATCTGTCAAGCACAACTTCTCCTAGTGGTCCTGTCATCACTAAAGATACTTCAGATTTAAAGACATCTCTTTCTGTTGATTCCACAACTGCTGCAGTTCCTACTGATCATTCAAGCACAAATGTTCCTCCTGGTACAATAGACACCACTGTCTCTACTGATATGTTAAGCACAACCGCTTTGAATTTTCCTGTCATGACTAAAGATCCTTCAGATTCAAAGACATCTGTTTCTGTTGATTCCACAACTGCTGCAGTTCCTACTGATCATTCAAGCACAAATGTTCCTCCTGGTACAATAGACACCACTGTCTCTACTGATATGTTAAGCACAACCGCTTTGAATTTTCCTGTCATGACTAAAGATCCTTCAGATTCAAAGACATCTGTTTCTGTTGATTCCACAAGTGCTGCAGTTCTTTCTGATCATTCAAGCACAAATGTTCCTCCTGGTACAATAGACACCACTGTCTCTACTGATCTGTCAAGCACAACTGCTCCTAATGGTCCTGTCATCACTAAAGATACTTCAGATTCAAAGACATCTCTTTCTGTTGATTCCACAACTGCTGCAGTTCCTACTGATCATTCAAGCACAAATGTTCCTCCTGGTACAATAGACACCACTGTCTCTACTGATATGTTAAGCACAACTGCTTCAAATGTTCCTGTCATCACTAACGATCCTTCAGATTCAAAGACATCTGTTTCTGTTGATTCTTCAACTGTTGCAGTTCCTGCTGATCATTCAAGCACAAATGTTCCTCCTGGTACAATAGACACCACTGTCTCTACTGATATGTTAAGCACAACTTCTTTGAATGTTCCTGTCATCACTAAAGATCCTTCAGATTCAAAGACATCTGCTTCTGTTGATTCCACAACTGTTGCAGTTCCTACTGATCATTCAAGCATACATGTTCCTCCTGGTACAATAGACACCACTGTCTCTACTGATATGTTAAGCACAACTGCTTTAAATGTTCCTGTCATCACTAATGATCCTTCAGATTCAAAGACATCTCTTTCTGTTGATTCCACAACTGCTGCAGTTCCTACTGATCATTCAAGCACAAATGTTCCTCCTGGTACCAAACACACCACTGTCTCTACAGATCTGTCAAGCACAACTGCACCTAATGTTCCTGTCACCACTAACGATACTTCGGATTCAAAGACATCTGTTTCTGTTGATTCCACAACTGCTGCAGTACCTACTGATCATTCAAGCACAAATGTTCCTCCTGGTACAATAGACACCACTGTCTCTACTGATCTGTCAAGCACAACTGCTCCTAATGGTCCTGTCATCACTAAAGATACTTCAGATTCAAAGACATCTCTTTCTGTTGATTCCACAACTGCTGCAGATCCTACTGATCATTCAAGCACAAATGTTCCTCATGGTACAATAGACACCACTGTCTCTACTGATATGTTAAGCACAACTGCTTCAAATGTTCCTGTCATCACTAACGATCCTTCAGATTCAAAGACATCTGTTTCTGTTGATTCTTCAACTCTTGCAGTTCCTGCTGATCATTCAAGCACAAATGTTCCTCCTGGTACAATAGACACCACTGTCTCTACTGATATGTTAAGCACAACCGCTTTGAATTTTCCTGTCATGACTAAAGATCCTTCAGATTCAAAGACATCTGTTTCTGTTGATTCCACAACTGCTGCAGTTCCTACTGATCATTCAAGCACAAATGTTCCTCCTGGTACAATAGACACCACTGTCTCTACTGATATGTTAAGCACAACCGCTTTGAATTTTCCTGTCATGACTAAAGATCCTTCAGATTCAAAGACATCTGTTTCTGTTGATTCCACAAGTGCTGCAGTTCTTTCTGATCATTCAAGCACAAATGTTCCTCCTGGTACAATAGACACCACTGTCTCTACTGATCTGTCAAGCACAACTGCTCCTAATGGTCCTGTCATCACTAAAGATACTTCAGATTCAAAGACATCTCTTTCTGTTGATTCCACAACTGCTGCAGTTCCTACTGATCATTCAAGCACAAATGTTCCTCCTGGTACAATAGACACCACTGTCTCTACTGATATGTTAAGCACAACTGTTTCAAATGTTCCTGTCATCACTAACAATCCTTCAGATTCAAAGACATCTGTTTCTGTTGATTCTTCAACTGTTGCAGTTCCTGCTGATCATTCCAGCACAAATGTTCCTCCTGGTACAATAGACACCACTGTCTCTACTGATATGTTAAGCACAACTTCTTTGAATGTTCCTGTCATCACTAAAGATCCTTCAGATTCAAAGACATCTGCTTCTGTTGATTCCACAACTGTTGCAGTTCCTACTGATCATTCAAGCATACATGTTCCTCCTGGTACAATAGACACCACTGTCTCTACTGATATGTTAAGCACAACTGCTTTCAATGTTCCTGTCATCACTAAAGATCATTCGGATTCAAAGACATCTGTTTCTGTTGATTCCACAACTGCTGTAGTACCTACTGATCATTCAAGCACAAATGTTCCTCCTGGTACCAAAGACACCACTGTCTCTACTAATCTGTCAAGCACAACCGCTTTGAATGTTCCTGTCATCACTAAAGATCCTTCGGATTCAAAGACATCTGTTTTTGTTGATTCCACAACTGCTGCAGTTCCTACTGATCATTCAAGCACAAATGTTCCTCCTGGTACAATAGACACCACTGTCTCTACATATCTGTCAAGCACAACCGCTTTGAATGTTCCTGTCATCACTAAAGATCCTTCAGATTCAAAGACATCTGTTTCTGTTGATTCCACAAGTGCTGCAGTTCTTTCTGATCATTCAAGCACAAATGTTCCTCCTGGTACAATAGACACCACTGTCTCTACTGATCTGTCAAGCACAACTGCTCCTAATGGTCCTGTCATCACTAAAGATACTTCAGATTCAAAGACATCTCTTTCTGTTGATTCCACAACTGCTGCAGTTCCTACTGATCATTCAAGCACAAATGTTCCTCCTGGTACAATAGACACCACTGTCTCTACTGATATGTTAAGCACAACTTCTTCAAATGTTCCTGTCATCACTAATGATCCTTCAGATTCAAAGACATCTGCTTCTGTTGATTCCACAACTGCTGCAGTTCCTACTGATCATTCAAGCACAAATGTTCCTCCTGGTACAATAGACACCACTGTCTCTACTAATCTGTCAAGCACAACTGCTCCTAATGGTCTTGTCATCACTAAAGATCCTTTGGATTCAAAGACCTCTGCTTCTGTTGATTCCACAACTGTTGCAGTTCCTACTGATCATTCAAGCATACATGTTCCTCCTGGTACAATAGACACCACTGTCTCTACTGATATGTTAAGCACAACTGCTTTCAATGTTCCTGTCATCACTAAAGATCCTTCGGATTCAAAGACATCTGTTTCTGTTGATTCCACAACTGCTGCAGTACCTACTGATCATTCAAGCACAAATGTTCCTCCTGGTACCAAAGACAACACTGTCTCTACTAATCTGTCAAGCACAACTGCTCCTAATGGTCTTGTCATCACTAAAGATCGTTTGGATTCAAAGACATCTGCTTCTGTTGATTCCACAACTGTTGCAGTTCCTACTGATCATTCAAGCATAAATGTTTCTCCTGGTAAAATAGACACCACTGTCTCTACTGATATGTTAAGCACAACTGCTTTCAATGTTCCTGTCATCACTAAAGATCCTTCGGATTCAAAGACATCTGTTTTTGTTGATTCCACAACTGCTGCAGTTCCTACTGATCATACAAGCACAAATGTTCCTCCTGGTACAATAGACACCATTGTCTCTACTAATCTGTCAAGCACAACTGTTCCTAATGGTCTTGTCATCACTAAAGATCCTTTGGATTCAAAGACATCTGCTTCTGTTGATTCCACAACTGTTGCAGTTCCTACTGATCATTCAAGCATAAATGTTCCTCCTGGTACAATAGACACCACTGTCTCTACTGATATGTTAAGCACAACTGCTTTCAATGTTCATGTTATCACTAAAGATCCTTCGGATTCAAAGACATCTGTTTCTGTTGATTCCACAACTGCTGCAGTACCTACTGATCATTCAAGCATACACGTTCCTCCTGGTACCAAAGAGACAACTGTCTCTACTAATCTGTCAAGCACAACCACTTTGAATGTTCCTGTCATCACTAAAGATCCTTCGGATTCAAAGACATCTGTTTTTGTTGATTTCACAACTGCTGCAGTTCCTACTGATCATTCAAGCACAAATGTTCCTCCTGGTACAATAGACACCACTGTCTCTACTAATCTGTCAAGCACAACTGCTCCTAATGGTCTTGTCATCACTAAAGATCCTTTGGATTCAAAGACATCTGCTTCTGTTGATTCCACAACTGTTGCAGTTCCTACTGATCATTCAAGCATAAATGTTCCTCCTGGTACAATAGACACCACTGTCTCTACTAATCTGTCAAGCACAACCGCTTCGAATGTTCCTGTCATCAATAAAGATACTTCAGATTCAAAGACATCTGTTTCTGTTGATTCCACAACTGCTGCAGTACCTACTGATCATTCAAGCACAAATGTTCCTCCTGGTACCAAAGACACCACTGTCTCTACTAATCTGTCAAGCACAACTGCTCCTAATGGTCTTGTCATCACTAAAGATCCTTTGGATTCAAAGACATCTGCTTCTGTTGATTCCACAACTGTTGCAGTTCCTACTGATCATTCAAGCATAAATGTTTCTCCTGGTAAAATAGACACCACTGTCTCTACTGATATATTAAGCACAACTGCTTTCATTGTTCCTGTCATCACTAAAGATCCTTCGGATTCAAAGACATCTGTTTTTGTTGATTCCACAACTGCTGCAGTTCCTACTGATCATTCAAGCACAAATGTTCCTCCTGGTACAATAGACACCACTGTCTCTACAGATCTGTCAAGCACAACCGCTTTGAATGTTCCTGTCATCACTAAAGATCCTTCAGATTCAAAGACATCTGTTTCTGTTGATTCCACAAGTGCTGCAGTTCTTTCTGATCATTCAAGCACAAATGTTCCTCCTGGTACAATAGACACCACTGTCTCTACTGATCTGTCAAGCACAACTGCTCCTAATGGTCCTGTCATCACTAAAGATACTTCAGATTCAAAGACATCTCTTTCTGTTGATTCCACAACTGCTGCAGTTCCTACTGATCATTCAAGCACAAATGTTCCTCCTGGTACAATAGACACCACTGTCTCTACTGATATGTTAAGCACAACTGCTTCAAATGTTCCTGTCATCACTAACGATCCTTCAGATTCAAAGACATCTGCTTCTGTTGATTCCACAACTGCTGCAGTTCCTACTGATCATTCAAGCACAAATGTTCCTCCTGGTACAATAGACACCACTGTCTCTACTAATCTGTCAAGCACAACTGCTCCTAATGGTCTTGTCATCACTAAAGATCCTTTGGATTCAAAGACCTCTGCTTCTGTTGATTCCACAACTGTTGCAGTTCCTACTGATCATTCAAGCATACATGTTCCTCCTGGTACAATAGACACCACTGTCTCTACTGATATGTTAAGCACAACTGCTTTCAATGTTCCTGTCATCACTAAAGATCCTTCGGATTCAAAGACATCTGTTTCTGTTGATTCCACAACTGCTGCAGTACCTACTGATCATTCAAGCACAAATGTTCCTCCTGGTACCAAAGACAACACTGTCTCTACTAATCTGTCAAGCACAACTGCTCCTAATGGTCTTGTCATCACTAAAGATCGTTTGGATTCAAAGACATCTGCTTCTGTTGATTCCACAACTGTTGCAGTTCCTACTGATCATTCAAGCATAAATGTTTCTCCTGGTAAAATAGACACCACTGTCTCTACTGATATGTTAAGCACAACTGCTTTCAATGTTCCTGTCATCACTAAAGATCCTTCGGATTCAAAGACATCTGTTTTTGTTGATTCCACAACTGCTGCAGTTCCTACTGATCATACAAGCACAAATGTTCCTCCTGGTACAATAGACACCATTGTCTCTACTAATCTGTCAAGCACAACTGTTCCTAATGGTCTTGTCATCACTAAAGATCCTTTGGATTCAAAGACATCTGCTTCTGTTGATTCCACAACTGTTGCAGTTCCTACTGATCATTCAAGCATAAATGTTCCTCCTGGTACAATAGACACCACTGTCTCTACTGATATGTTAAGCACAACTGCTTTCAATGTTCATGTTATCACTAAAGATCCTTCGGATTCAAAGACATCTGTTTCTGTTGATTCCACAACTGCTGCAGTACCTACTGATCATTCAAGCATACACGTTCCTCCTGGTACCAAAGACACAACTGTCTCTACTAATCTGTCAAGCACAACCGCTTTGAATGTTCCTGTCATCACTAAAGATCCTTCGGATTCAAAGACATCTGTTTTTGTTGATTTCACAACTGCTGCAGTTCCTACTGATCATTCAAGCACAAATGTTCCTCCTGGTACAATAGACACCACTGTCTCTACTAATCTGTCAAGCACAACTGCTCCTAATGGTCTTGTCATCACTAAAGATCCTTTGGATTCAAAGACATCTGCTTCTGTTGATTCCACAACTGTTGCAGTTCCTACTGATCATTCAAGCATAAATGTTCCTCCTGGTACAATAGACACCACTGTCTCTACTAATCTGTCAAGCACAACCGCTTCGAATGTTCCTGTCATCACTAAAGATACTTCAGATTCAAAGACATCTGTTTCTGTTGATTCCACAACTGCTGCAGTACCTACTGATCATTCAAGCACAAATGTTCCTCCTGGTACCAAAGACACCACTGTCTCTACTAATCTGTCAAGCACAACTGCTCCTAATGGTCTTGTCATCACTAAAGATCCTTTGGATTCAAAGACATCTGCTTCTGTTGATTCCACAACTGTTGCAGTTCCTACTGATCATTCAAGCATAAATGTTTCTCCTGGTAAAATAGACACCACTGTCTCTACTGATATATTAAGCACAACTGCTTTCATTGTTCCTGTCATCACTAAAGATCCTTCGGATTCAAAGACATCTGTTTTTGTTGATTCCACAACTGCTGCAGTTCCTACTGATCATTCAAGCACAAATGTTCCTCCTGGTACAATAGACACCACTGTCTCTACAGATCTGTCAAGCACAACCGCTTTGAATGTTCCTGTCATCACTAAAGATCCTTCAGATTCAAAGACATCTGTTTCTGTTGATTCCACAAGTGCTGCAGTTCTTTCTGATCATTCAAGCACAAATGTTCCTCCTGGTACAATAGACACCACTGTCTCTACTGATCTGTCAAGCACAACTGCTCCTAATGGTCCTGTCATCACTAAAGATACTTCAGATTCAAAGACATCTCTTTCTGTTGATTCCACAACTGCTGCAGTTCCTACTGATCATTCAAGCACAAATGTTCCTCCTGGTACAATAGACACCACTGTCTCTACTGATATGTTAAGCACAACTGCTTCAAATGTTCCTGTCATCACTAACGATCCTTCAGATTCAAAGACATCTGCTTCTGTTGATTCCACAACTGCTGCAGTTCCTACTGATCATTCAAGCACAAATGTTCCTCCTGGTACAATAGACACCACTGTCTCTACTAATCTGTCAAGCACAACTGCTCCTAATGGTCTTGTCATCACTAAAGATCCTTTGGATTCAAAGACCTCTGCTTCTGTTGATTCCACAACTGTTGCAGTTCCTACTGATCATTCAAGCATACATGTTCCTCCTGGTACAATAGACACCACTGTCTCTACTGATATGTTAAGCACAACTGCTTTCAATGTTCCTGTCATCACTAAAGATCCTTCGGATTCAAAGACATCTGTTTCTGTTGATTCCACAACTGCTGCAGTACCTACTGATCATTCAAGCACAAATGTTCCTCCTGGTACCAAAGACAACACTGTCTCTACTAATCTGTCAAGCACAACTGCTCCTAATGGTCTTGTCATCACTAAAGATCGTTTGGATTCAAAGACATCTGCTTCTGTTGATTCCACAACTGTTGCAGTTCCTACTGATCATTCAAGCATAAATGTTCCTCCTGGTACAATAGACACCACTGTCTCTACTGATATGTTAAGCACAACTGCTTTCAATGTTCATGTTATCACTAAAGATCCTTCGGATTCAAAGACATCTGTTTCTGTTGATTCCACAACTGCTGCAGTACCTACTGATCATTCAAGCATACACGTTCCTCCTGGTACCAAAGACACAACTGTCTCTACTAATCTGTCAAGCACAACCGCTTTGAATGTTCCTGTCATCACTAAAGATCCTTCGGATTCAAAGACATCTGTTTTTGTTGATTTCACAACTGCTGCAGTTCCTACTGATCATTCAAGCACAAATGTTCCTCCTGGTACAATAGACACCACTGTCTCTACTAATCTGTCAAGCACAACTGCTCCTAATGGTCTTGTCATCACTAAAGATCCTTTGGATTCAAAGACATCTGCTTCTGTTGATTCCACAACTGTTGCAGTTCCTACTGATCATTCAAGCATAAATGTTCCTCCTGGTACAATAGACACCACTGTCTCTACTAATCTGTCAAGCACAACCGCTTCGAATGTTCCTGTCATCACTAAAGATACTTCAGATTCAAAGACATCTGTTTCTGTTGATTCCACAACTGCTGCAGTACCTACTGATCATTCAAGCACAAATGTTCCTCCTGGTACCAAAGACACCACTGTCTCTACTAATCTGTCAAGCACAACTGCTCCTAATGGTCTTGTCATCACTAAAGATCCTTTGGATTCAAAGACATCTGCTTCTGTTGATTCCACAACTGTTGCAGTTCCTACTGATCATTCAAGCATAAATGTTTCTCCTGGTAAAATAGACACCACTGTCTCTACTGATATATTAAGCACAACTGCTTTCATTGTTCCTGTCATCACTAAAGATCCTTCGGATTCAAAGACATCTGTTTTTGTTGATTCCACAACTGCTGCAGTTCCTACTGATCATTCAAGCACAAATGTTCCTCCTGGTACAATAGACACCATTGTCTCTACTAATCTGTCAAGCACAACTGTTCCTAATGGTCTTGTCATCACTAAAGATCCTTTGGATTCAAAGACATCTGCTTCTGTTGATTCCACAACTGTTGCAGTTCCTACTGATCATTCAAGCATAAATGTTCCTCCTGGTACAATAGACACCACTGTCTCTACTGATATGTTAAGCACAACTGCTTTCAATGTTCCTGTCATCACTAAAGATCCTTCGGATTCAAAGACATCTGTTTCTGTTGATTCCACAACTGCTGCAGTACCTACTGATCATTCAAGCACAAATGTTCCTCCTGGTACCAAAGACACCACTGTCTCTACTAATCTGTCAAGCACAACCGCTTTGAATGTTCCTGTCATCACTAAAGATCCTTCGGATTCAAAGACATCTGTTTTTGTTGATTCCACAACTGCTGCAGTTCCTACTGATCATTCAAGCACAAATGTTCCTCCTGGTACAATAGACACCACTGTCTCTACTGATATGTTAATCACAACCGCTTTGAATGTTCCTGTCATCACTAAAGATCCTTCAGATTCAAAGACATCTGTTTCTGTTGATTCCACAAGTGCTGCAGTTCTTTCTGGTCATTCAAGCACAAATGTTCCTCCTGGTACAATAGACACCACTGTCTCTACTGATCTGTCAAGCACAACTGCTCCTAATGGTCCTGTCATCACTAACGATCCTTCAGATTCAAAGACATCTCTTTCTGTTGATTCCACAACTGCTGCAGTTCCTACTGATCATTCAAGCACAAATGTTCCTCCTGGTACAATAGACACCACTGTCTCTACTGATATGTTAATCACAACCGCTTTGAATGTTCCTGTCATCACTAAAGATCCTTCAGATTCAAAGACATCTGTTTCTGTTGATTCCACAAGTGCTGCAGTTCTTTCTGGTCATTCAAGCACAAATGTTCCTCCTGGTACAATAGACACCACTGTCTCTACTGATCTGTCAAGCACAACTGCTCCTAATGGTCCTGTCATCACTAACGATCCTTCAGATTCAAAGACATCTCTTTCTGTTGATTCCACAACTGCTGCAGTTCCTACTGATCATTCAAGCACAAATGTTCCTCCTGGTACAATAGACACCACTGTCTCTACTAATCTGTCAAGCACAACTGCTCCTAATGGTCTTGTCATCACTAAAGATCCTTTGGATTCAAAGACCTCTGCTTCTGTTGATTCCACAACTGTTGCAGTTCCTACTGATCATTCAAGCATACATGTTCCTCCTGGTACAATAGACACCACTGTCTCTACTGATATGTTAAGCACAACTGCTTTCAATGTTCCTGTCATCACTAAAGATCCTTCGGATTCAAAGACATCTGTTTCTGTTGATTCCACAACTGCTGCAGTACCTACTGATCATTCAAGCACAAATGTTCCTCCTGGTACCAAAGACAACACTGTCTCTACTAATCTGTCAAGCACAACTGCTCCTAATGGTCTTGTCATCACTAAAGATCGTTTGGATTCAAAGACATCTGCTTCTGTTGATTCCACAACTGTTGCAGTTCCTACTGATCATTCAAGCATAAATGTTTCTCCTGGTAAAATAGACACCACTGTCTCTACTGATATGTTAAGCACAACTGCTTTCAATGTTCCTGTCATCACTAAAGATCCTTCGGATTCAAAGACATCTGTTTTTGTTGATTCCACAACTGCTGCAGTTCCTACTGATCATACAAGCACAAATGTTCCTCCTGGTACAATAGACACCATTGTCTCTACTAATCTGTCAAGCACAACTGTTCCTAATGGTCTTGTCATCACTAAAGATCCTTTGGATTCAAAGACATCTGCTTCTGTTGATTCCACAACTGTTGCAGTTCCTACTGATCATTCAAGCATAAATGTTCCTCCTGGTACAATAGACACCACTGTCTCTACTGATATGTTAAGCACAACTGCTTTCAATGTTCATGTTATCACTAAAGATCCTTCGGATTCAAAGACATCTGTTTCTGTTGATTCCACAACTGCTGCAGTACCTACTGATCATTCAAGCATACACGTTCCTCCTGGTACCAAAGACACAACTGTCTCTACTAATCTGTCAAGCACAACCGCTTTGAATGTTCCTGTCATCACTAAAGATCCTTCGGATTCAAAGACATCTGTTTTTGTTGATTTCACAACTGCTGCAGTTCCTACTGATCATTCAAGCACAAATGTTCCTCCTGGTACAATAGACACCACTGTCTCTACAGATCTGTCAAGCACAACCGCTTTGAATGTTCCTGTCATCACTAAAGATCC
Organism: Romanogobio albipinnatus; assembly: GCA_023566225.1. NCBI lineage: Eukaryota > Metazoa > Chordata > Actinopteri > Cypriniformes > Gobionidae > Romanogobio > Romanogobio albipinnatus. Next base: position 14,724,672 of record CM042248.1, on the reverse strand, counting down.
TTCAGATTCAAAGACATCTGTTTCTGTTGATTCCACAAGTGCTGCAGTTCTTTCTGATCATTCAAGCACAAATGTTCCTCCTGGTACAATAGACACCACTGTCTCTACTGATCTGTCAAGCACAACTGCTCCTAATGGTCCTGTCATCACTAAAGATACTTCAGATTCAAAGACATCTCTTTCTGTTGATTCCACAACTGCTGCAGTTCCTACTGATCATTCAAGCACAAATGTTCCTCCTGGTACAATAGACACCACTGTCTCTACTGATATGTTAAGCACAACTGCTTCAAATGTTCCTGTCATCACTAACGATCCTTCAGATTCAAAGACATCTGCTTCTGTTGATTCCACAACTGCTGCAGTTCCTACTGATCATTCAAGCACAAATGTTCCTCCTGGTACAATAGACACCACTGTCTCTACTAATCTGTCAAGCACAACTGCTCCTAATGGTCTTGTCATCACTAAAGATCCTTTGGATTCAAAGACCTCTGCTTCTGTTGATTCCACAACTGTTGCAGTTCCTACTGATCATTCAAGCATACATGTTCCTCCTGGTACAATAGACACCACTGTCTCTACTGATATGTTAAGCACAACTGCTTTCAATGTTCCTGTCATCACTAAAGATCCTTCGGATTCAAAGACATCTGTTTCTGTTGATTCCACAACTGCTGCAGTACCTACTGATCATTCAAGCACAAATGTTCCTCCTGGTACCAAAGACAACACTGTCTCTACTAATCTGTCAAGCACAACTGCTCCTAATGGTCTTGTCATCACTAAAGATCGTTTGGATTCAAAGACATCTGCTTCTGTTGATTCCACAACTGTTGCAGTTCCTACTGATCATTCAAGCATAAATGTTTCTCCTGGTAAAATAGACACCACTGTCTCTACTGATATGTTAAGCACAACTGCTTTCAATGTTCCTGTCATCACTAAAGATCCTTCGGATTCAAAGACATCTGTTTTTGTTGATTCCACAACTGCTGCAGTTCCTACTGATCATACAAGCACAAATGTTCCTCCTGGTACAATAGACACCATTGTCTCTACTAATCTGTCAAGCACAACTGTTCCTAATGGTCTTGTCATCACTAAAGATCCTTTGGATTCAAAGACATCTGCTTCTGTTGATTCCACAACTGTTGCAGTTCCTACTGATCATTCAAGCATAAATGTTCCTCCTGGTACAATAGACACCACTGTCTCTACTGATATGTTAAGCACAACTGCTTTCAATGTTCATGTTATCACTAAAGATCCTTCGGATTCAAAGACATCTGTTTCTGTTGATTCCACAACTGCTGCAGTACCTACTGATCATTCAAGCATACACGTTCCTCCTGGTACCAAAGACACAACTGTCTCTACTAATCTGTCAAGCACAACCGCTTTGAATGTTCCTGTCATCACTAAAGATCCTTCGGATTCAAAGACATCTGTTTTTGTTGATTTCACAACTGCTGCAGTTCCTACTGATCATTCAAGCACAAATGTTCCTCCTGGTACAATAGACACCACTGTCTCTACTAATCTGTCAAGCACAACTGCTCCTAATGGTCTTGTCATCACTAAAGATCCTTTGGATTCAAAGACATCTGCTTCTGTTGATTCCACAACTGTTGCAGTTCCTACTGATCATTCAAGCATAAATGTTCCTCCTGGTACAATAGACACCACTGTCTCTACTAATCTGTCAAGCACAACCGCTTCGAATGTTCCTGTCATCACTAAAGATACTTCAGATTCAAAGACATCTGTTTCTGTTGATTCCACAACTGCTGCAGTACCTACTGATCATTCAAGCACAAATGTTCCTCCTGGTACCAAAGACACCACTGTCTCTACTAATCTGTCAAGCACAACTGCTCCTAATGGTCTTGTCATCACTAAAGATCCTTTGGATTCAAAGACATCTGCTTCTGTTGATTCCACAACTGTTGCAGTTCCTACTGATCATTCAAGCATAAATGTTTCTCCTGGTAAAATAGACACCACTGTCTCTACTGATATATTAAGCACAACTGCTTTCATTGTTCCTGTCATCACTAAAGATCCTTCGGATTCAAAGACATCTGTTTTTGTTGATTCCACAACTGCTGCAGTTCCTACTGATCATTCAAGCACAAATGTTCCTCCTGGTACAATAGACACCATTGTCTCTACTAATCTGTCAAGCACAACTGTTCCTAATGGTCTTGTCATCACTAAAGATCCTTTGGATTCAAAGACATCTGCTTCTGTTGATTCCACAACTGTTGCAGTTCCTACTGATCATTCAAGCATAAATGTTCCTCCTGGTACAATAGACACCACTGTCTCTACTGATATGTTAAGCACAACTGCTTTCAATGTTCCTGTCATCACTAAAGATCCTTCGGATTCAAAGACATCTGTTTCTGTTGATTCCACAACTGCTGCAGTACCTACTGATCATTCAAGCACAAATGTTCCTCCTGGTACCAAAGACACCACTGTCTCTACTAATCTGTCAAGCACAACCGCTTTGAATGTTCCTGTCATCACTAAAGATCCTTCGGATTCAAAGACATCTGTTTTTGTTGATTCCACAACTGCTGCAGTTCCTACTGATCATTCAAGCACAAATGTTCCTCCTGGTACAATAGACACCACTGTCTCTACTGATATGTTAATCACAACCGCTTTGAATGTTCCTGTCATCACTAAAGATCCTTCAGATTCAAAGACATCTGTTTCTGTTGATTCCACAAGTGCTGCAGTTCTTTCTGGTCATTCAAGCACAAATGTTCCTCCTGGTACAATAGACACCACTGTCTCTACTGATCTGTCAAGCACAACTGCTCCTAATGGTCCTGTCATCACTAACGATCCTTCAGATTCAAAGACATCTCTTTCTGTTGATTCCACAACTGCTGCAGTTCCTACTGATCATTCAAGCACAAATGTTCCTCCTGGTACAATAGACACCACTGTCTCTACTGATATGTTAATCACAACCGCTTTGAATGTTCCTGTCATCACTAAAGATCCTTCAGATTCAAAGACATCTGTTTCTGTTGATTCCACAAGTGCTGCAGTTCTTTCTGGTCATTCAAGCACAAATGTTCCTCCTGGTACAATAGACACCACTGTCTCTACTGATCTGTCAAGCACAACTGCTCCTAATGGTCCTGTCATCACTAACGATCCTTCAGATTCAAAGACATCTCTTTCTGTTGATTCCACAACTGCTGCAGTTCCTACTGATCATTCAAGCACAAATGTTCCTCCTGGTACAATAGACACCACTGTCTCTACTAATCTGTCAAGCACAACTGCTCCTAATGGTCTTGTCATCACTAAAGATCCTTCGGATTCAAAGACATCTGTTTCTGTTGATTCCACAACTGTTGCAGTTCCTACTGATCATTCAAGCATACATGTTCCTCCTGGTACAATAGACACCACTGTCTCTACTGATATGTTAAGCACAACTGCTTTCAATGTTCCTGTCATCACTAAAGATCCTTCGGATTCAAAGACATCTGTTTCTGTTGATTCCACAACTGCTGCAGTACCTACTGATCATTCAAGCACAAATGTTCCTCCTGGTACCAAAGACAACACTGTCTCTACTAATCTGTCAAGCACAACTGCTCCTAATGGTCTTGTCATCACTAAAGATCGTTTGGATTCAAAGACATCTGCTTCTGTTGATTCCACAACTGTTGCAGTTCCTACTGATCATTCAAGCATAAATGTTTCTCCTGGTAAAATAGACACCACTGTCTCTACTGATATGTTAAGCACAACTGCTTTCAATGTTCCTGTCATCACTAAAGATCCTTCGGATTCAAAGACATCTGTTTTTGTTGATTCCACAACTGCTGCAGTTCCTACTGATCATACAAGCACAAATGTTCCTCCTGGTACAATAGACACCATTGTCTCTACTAATCTGTCAAGCACAAATGTTCCTAATGGTCTTGTCATCACTAAAGATCCTTTGGATTCAAAGACATCTGCTTCTGTTGATTCCACAACTGTTGCAGTTCCTACTGATCATTCAAGCATAAATGTTCCTCCTGGTACAATAGACACCACTGTCTCTACTGATATGTTAAGCACAACTGCTTTCAATGTTCATGTTATCACTAAAGATCCTTCGGATTCAAAGACATCTGTTTCTGTTGATTCCACAACTGCTGCAGTACCTACTGATCATTCAAGCATACACGTTCCTCCTGGTACCAAAGACACAACTGTCTCTACTAATCTGTCAAGCACAACCGCTTTGAATGTTCCTGTCATCACTAAAGATCCTTCGGATTCAAAGACATCTGTTTTTGTTGATTTCACAACTGCTGCAGTTCCTACTGATCATTCAAGCACAAATGTTCCTCCTGGTACAATAGACACCACTGTCTCTACTAATCTGTCAAGCACAACTGCTCCTAATGGTCTTGTCATCACTAAAGATCCTTTGGATTCAAAGACATCTGCTTCTGTTGATTCCACAACTGTTGCAGTTCCTACTGATCATTCAAGCATAAATGTTCCTCCTGGTACAATAGACACCACTGTCTCTACTAATCTGTCAAGCACAACCGCTTCGAATGTTCCTGTCATCACTAAAGATACTTCAGATTCAAAGACATCGGTTTCTGTTGATTCCACAACTGCTGCAGTACCTACTGATCATTCAAGCACAAATGTTCCTCCTGGTACCAAAGACACCACTGTCTCTACTAATCTGTCAAGCACAACTGCTCCTAATGGTCTTGTCATCACTAAAGATCCTTTGGATTCAAAGACATCTGCTTCTGTTGATTCCACAACTGTTGCAGTTCCTACTGATCATTCAAGCATAAATGTTTCTCCTGGTAAAATAGACACCACTGTCTCTACTGATATATTAAGCACAACTGCTTTCATTGTTCTGGTCATCACTAAAGATCCTTCGGATTCAAAGACATCTGTTTTTGTTGATTCCACAACTGCTGCAGTTCCTACTGATCATTCAAGCACAAATGTTCCTCCTGGTACAATAGACACCATTGTCTCTACTAATCTGTCAAGCACAACTGTTCCTAATGGTCTTGTCATCACTAAAGATCCTTTGGATTCAAAGACATCTGCTTCTGTTGATTCCACAACTGTTGCAGTTCCTACTGATCATTCAAGCATAAATGTTCCTCCTGGTACAATAGACACCACTGTCTCTACTGATATGTTAAGCACAACTGCTTTCAATGTTCCTGTCATCACTAAAGATCCTTCGGATTCAAAGACATCTGTTTCTGTTGATTCCACAACTGCTGCAGTACCTACTGATCATTCAAGCACAAATGTTCCTCCTGGTACCAAAGACACCACTGTCTCTACTAATCTGTCAAGCACAACCGCTTTGAATGTTCCTGTCATCACTAAAGATCCTTCGGATTCAAAGACATCTGTTTTTGTTGATTCCACAACTGCTGCAGTTCCTACTGATCATTCAAGCACAAATGTTCCTCCTGGTACAATAGACACCACTGTCTCTACTGATATGTTAATCACAACCGCTTTGAATGTTCCTGTCATCACTAAAGATCCTTCAGATTCAAAGACATCTGTTTCTGTTGATTCCACAAGTGCTGCAGTTCTTTCTGGTCATTCAAGCACAAATGTTCCTCCTGGTACAATAGACACCACTGTCTCTACTGATCTGTCAAGCACAACTGCTCCTAATGGTCCTGTCATCACTAACGATCCTTCAGATTCAAAGACATCTCTTTCTGTTGATTCCACAACTGCTGCAGTTCCTACTGATCATTCAAGCACAAATGTTCCTCCTGGTACAATAGACACCACTGTCTCTACTGATATGTTAATCACAACCGCTTTGAATGTTCCTGTCATCACTAAAGATCCTTCAGATTCAAAGACATCTGTTTCTGTTGATTCCACAAGTGCTGCAGTTCTTTCTGGTCATTCAAGCACAAATGTTCCTCCTGGTACAATAGACACCACTGTCTCTACTGATCTGTCAAGCACAACTGCTCCTAATGGTCCTGTCATCACTAACGATCCTTCAGATTCAAAGACATCTCTTTCTGTTGATTCCACAACTGCTGCAGTTCCTACTGATCATTCAAGCACAAATGTTCCTCCTGGTACCAAACACACCACTGTCTCTACAGATCTGTCAAGCACAACTGCACCTAATGTTCCTGTCACCACTAACGATACTTCGGATTCAAAGACATCTGTTTCTGTTGATTCCACAACTGCTGCAGTACCTACTGATCATTCAAGCACAAATGTTCCTCCTGGTACAATAGACACCACTGTCTCTACTGATCTGTCAAGCACAACTGCTCCTAATGGTCCTGTCATCACTAAAGATACTTCAGATTCAAAGACATCTCTTTCTGTTGATTCCACACCTGCTGCAGATCCTACTGATCATTCAAGCACAAATGTTCCTCATGGTACAATAGACACCACTGTCTCTACTGATATGTTAAGCACAACTGCTTCAAATGTTCCTGTCATCACTAACGATCCTTCAGATTCAAAGACATCTGTTTCTGTTGATTCTTCAACTGTTGCAGTTCCTGCTGATCATTCAAGCACAAATGTTCCTCCTGGTACAATAGACACCACTGTCTCTACTGATATGTTAAGCACAACTTCTTCGAATGTTCCTGTCATCACTAAAGATCCTTCAGATTCAAAGACATCTGTTTCTGTTGATTCCACAACTGCTGCAGTACCTACTGATCATTCAAGCACAAATGTTCCTCCTGGTACCAAAGACACCACTGTCTCTACTAATCTGTCAAGCACAACCGCTTCGAATGTTCCTGTCATCACTAGAGATACTTCAGATTCAAAGACATCTGTTTTTGTTGATTCCACAACTGCTGCAGTTCCTACTGATCATTCAAGCACAAATGTTCCTCCTGGTACAATAGACACCACTGTCTCTACTGATATGTTAAGCACAACCGCTTTGAATGTTCCTGTCATCACTAAAGATCCTTCAGATTCAAAGACATCTGTTTCTGTTGATTCCACAAGTGCTGCAGTTCTTTCTGATCATTCAAGCACAAATGTTCCTCCTGGTACAATAGACACCACTGTCTCTACTGATCTGTCAAGCACAACTGCTCCTAATGGTCCTGTCATCACTAAAGATACTTCAGATTCAAAGACATCTCTTTCTGTTGATTCCACAACTGCTGCAGTTCCTACTGATCATTCAAGCACAAATGTTCCTCCTGGTACAATAGACACCACTGTCTCTACTGATATGTTAAGCACAACTGCTTCAAATGTTCCTGTCATCACTAACGATCCTTCAGATTCAAAGACATCTGTTTCTGTTGATTCTTCAACTGTTGCAGTTCCTGCTGATCATTCAAGCACAAATGTTCCTCCTGGTACAATAGACACCACTGTCTCTACTGATATGTTAAGCACAACTTCTTTGAATGTTCCTGTCATCACTAAAGATCCTTCAGATTCAAAGACATCTGCTTCTGTTGATTCCACAACTGTTGCAGTTCCTACTGATCATTCAAGCATACATGTTCCTCCTGGTACAATAGACACCACTGTCTCTACTAATCTGTCAAGCACAACCGCTTCGAATGTTCCTGTCATCACTAAAGATACTTCAGATTCAAAGACATCTGTTTTTGTTGATTCCACAACTGCTGCAGTTCCTACTGATCATTCAAGCACAAATGTTCCTCCTGGTACAATATACACCACTGTCTCTACTAATCTGTCAAGCACAACTGCTCCTAATGGTCTTGTCATCACTAAAGATCCTTTGGATTCAAAGACCTCTGCTTCTGTTGATTCCACAACTGTTGCAGTTCCTACTGATCATTCAAGCATACATGTTCCTCCTGGTACAATAGACACCACTGTCTCTACTGATATGTTAAGCACAACTGCTTTCAATGTTCCTGTCATCACTAAAGATCCTTCGGATTCAAAGACATCTGTTTCTGTTGATTCCACTACTGCTGCAGTACCTACTGATCATTCAAGCACAAATGTTCCTCCTGGTACCAAAGACACCACGGTCTCTACTAATCTGTCAAGCACATCTGCTCCTAATGGTCTTGTCATCACTAAAGATCCTTTGGATTCAAAGACATCTGCTTCTGTTGATTCCACAACTGTTGCAGTTCCTACTGATCATTCAAGCATAAATGTTCCTCCTGGTACAATAGACACCACTGTCTCTACTGATATGTTAAGCACAACTGCTTTTAATGTTCCTGTCATCACTAAAGATCCTTCGGATTCAAAGACATCTGTTTCTGTTGATTCCACAACTGCTGCAGTACCTACTGATCATTCAAGCACAAATGTTCCTCCTGGTACCAAAGACACCACTGTCTCTACTGATATGTTAAGCACAACCGCTTTGAATGTTCCTGTCATCACTAAAGATCCTTCGGATTCAAAGACATCTGTTTTTGTTGATTCCACAACTGCTGCAGTACCTACTGATCATTCAAGCACAAATGTTCCTCCTGGTACCAAAGACACCACTGTCTCTACTGATATGTTAAGCACAACCGCTTTGAATGTTCCTGTCATCACTAAAGATCCTTCGGATTCAAAGACATCTGTTTTTGTTGATTTCACAACTGCTGCAGTTCCTACTGATCATTCAAGCACAAATGTTCCTCCTGGTACCAAAGACACCACTGTCTCTACTGATATGTTAAGCACAACCGCTTTGAATGTTCCTGTCATCACTAAAGATCCTTCAGATTCAAAGACATCTGTTTCTTTTGATTCCACAACTGCTGCAGTACCTACTGATCATTCAAGCACAAATGTTCCTCCTGGTACAATAGACACCACTGTCTCTACTGATCTGTCAAGGACCACTGCTCCTAATGGTCCTGTCACCACTAAAGATCCTTTGGATTCAAAGACATCTATTTCTGTTGATTGGACAACTGCTGCAGTTCCTACTGATTATTCAAGCAAAAATGTTCCTCCTGGTACAATAGACACCACTGTCTCTGCTGATCTGTCAGGCACAACTTCTCCTAATGGTCCTGTCATCACTAAAGATCCTTCAGATTCATCCAAGACATCTGTTTTTGTTGATTCCGCAACTGTTGCCATTTCCACTGATAAAACAAGCACAACTGTTCATTCTGAAAATTTGACCACTGCAGTTCCCACTGATCTGTCAAGCACAACTGCTCCTAATGGTCCTGTCATCACTAAAGATCCTTCGGATTCAAAGCCATCTGTTTCTGTTGATTCCACAACTGCTGCAGTACCTACTGATCATTCAAGCACAAATGTTCCTCCTGGTACAATAGACACCACTGTCTCTACTGATATGTTAAGCACAACTGCTTCAAATGTTCCTGTCATCACTAACGATCCTTCAGATTCAAAGACATCTGTTTCTGTTGATTCTTCAACTGTTGCAGTTCCTGCTGATCATTCAAGCACAAATGTTCCTCCTGGTACAATAGACACCACTGTCTCTACTGATATGTTAAGCACAACTTCTTCGAATGTTCCTGTCATCACTAAAGATCCTTCAGATTCAAAGACATCTGTTTCTGTTGATTCCACAACTGCTGCAGTTCCTACTGATCATTCAAGCACAAATGTTCCTCCTGGTACAATAGACACTACTGTCTCTACTGATATGTTAAGCACAACTGCTTCAAATGTTCCTGTCATCACTAACGATCCTTCAGATTCAAAGACATCTCTTTCTGTTGATTCCACAACTGCTGCAGTTCCTACTGATCATTCAAGCACAAATGTTCCTCCTGGTACCAAACACACCACTGTCTCTACAGATCTGTCAAGCACAACTGCACCTAATGTTCCTGTCACCACTAACGATACATCGGATTCAAAGACATCTGTTTCTGTTGATTCCACAACTGCTGCAGTTCCTACTGATCATTCAAGCACAAATGTTCCTCCTGGTTCAATAGACACCACTGTCTCTACTAATCTGTCAATCACAACTGCTCCTAATGGTCCTGTCATCACTAAAGATCCTTCGGATTCAAAGACATCTGTTTCTGTTGATTCCACTACTGCTGCAGTACCTACTGATCATTCAAGCACAAATGTTCCTCCTGGTACCAAAGACACCACTGTCTCTACTAATCTGTCAAGCACATCTGCTCCTAATGGTCTTGTCATCACTAAAGATCCTTTGGATTCAAAGACATCTGCTTCTGTTGATTCCACAACTGTTGCAGTTCCTACTGATCATTCAAGCATAAATGTTCCTCCTGGTACAATAGACACCACTGTCTCTACTGATATGTTAAGCACAACTGCTTTTAATGTTCCTGTCATCACTAAAGATCCTTCGGATTCAAAGACATCTGTTTCTGTTGATTCCACAACTGCTGCAGTACCTACTGATCATTCAAGCACAAATGTTCCTCCTGGTACCAAAGACACCACTGTCTCTACTGATATGTTAAGCACAACCGCTTTGAATGTTCCTGTCATCACTAAAGATCCTTCGGATTCAAAGACATCTGTTTTTGTTGATTCCACAACTGCTGCAGTACCTACTGATCATTCAAGCACAAATGTTCCTCCTGGTACCAAAGACACCACTGTCTCTACTGATATGTTAAGCACAACCGCTTTGAATGTTCCTGTCATCACTAAAGATCCTTCGGATTCAAAGACATCTGTTTTTGTTGATTTCACAACTGCTGCAGTTCCTACTGATCATTCAAGCACAAATGTTCCTCCTGGTACCAAAGACACCACTGTCTCTACTGATATGTTAAGCACAACCGCTTTGAATGTTCCTGTCATCACTAAAGATCCTTCAGATTCAAAGACATCTGTTTCTTTTGATTCCACAACTGCTGCAGTACCTACTGATCATTCAAGCACAAATGTTCCTCCTGGTACAATAGACACCACTGTCTCTACTGATCTGTCAAGGACCACTGCTCCTAATGGTCCTGTCACCACTAAAGATCCTTTGGATTCAAAGACATCTATTTCTGTTGATTGGACAACTGCTGCAGTTCCTACTGATTATTCAAGCAAAAATGTTCCTCCTGGTACAATAGACACCACTGTCTCTACTGATCTGTCAGGCACAACTTCTCCTAATGGTCCTGTCATCACTAAAGATCCTTCAGATTCATCCAAGACATCTGTTTTTGTTGATTCCGCAACTGTTGCCATTTCCACTGATAAAACAAGCACAACTGTTCATTCTGAAAATTTGACCACTGCAGTTCCCACTGATCTGTCAAGCACAACTGCTCCTAATGGTCCTGTCATCACTAAAGATCCTTCGGATTCAAAGCCATCTGTTTCTGTTGATTCCACAACTGCTGCAGTACCTACTGATCATTCAAGCACAAATGTTCCTCCTGGTACAATAGACACCACTGTCTCTACTGATATGTTAAGCACAACTGCTTCAAATGTTCCTGTCATCACTAACGATCCTTCAGATTCAAAGACATCTGTTTCTGTTGATTCTTCAACTGTTGCAGTTCCTGCTGATCATTCAAGCACAAATGTTCCTCCTGGTACAATAGACACCACTGTCTCTACTGATATGTTAAGCACAACTTCTTCGAATGTTCCTGTCATCACTAAAGATCCTTCAGATTCAAAGACATCTGTTTCTGTTGATTCCACAACTGCTGCAGTTCCTACTGATCATTCAAGCACAAATGTTCCTCCTGGTACAATAGACACTACTGTCTCTACTGATATGTTAAGCACAACTGCTTCAAATGTTCCTGTCATCACTAACGATCCTTCAGATTCAAAGACATCTCTTTCTGTTGATTCCACAACTGCTGCAGTTCCTACTGATCATTCAAGCACAAATGTTCCTCCTGGTACCAAACACACCACTGTCTCTACAGATCTGTCAAGCACAACTGCACCTAATGTTCCTGTCACCACTAACGATACATCGGATTCAAAGACATCTGTTTCTGTTGATTCCACAACTGCTGCAGTTCCTACTGATCATTCAAGCACAAATGTTCCTCCTGGTTCAATAGACACCACTGTCTCTACTAATCTGTCAATCACAACTGCTCCTAATGGTCCTGTCATCACTAAAGATCCTTCGGATTCAAAGACATCTGTTTCTGTTGATTCCACAACTGCTGCAGTATCTACTGATCATTCATGCACAATTTTTCCTCCTGGTACAATAGACACCACTGTCTCTACTGATCTGTCAAGCACAACCGCTTCACTGGACCGTCTGAGCGCTTCTCAAGTTGCGCAACTGGCGCTAAAATGTGGCGCGCTGAACAACTTAGATCTGATCAGCTTGGTCTTGGCCCGTCTAGACGGCGACAATGCTTTCCAGGATATTGAGGAGTTCCTGGAAGTTCTCACCCGGACATCGCAGGTAGACTCTCATCTCTTACATGGCAGACATGGACGAACGTTATTTTCTCTGTGGCAAAATAATACAAGGGGTTTTGTGAGTCAATTGTCTTATTGAAAATGCTGCTTTCTGTTTTCCTTCAATTCCTCTAGGCTTTGGACATCAATCCCGTGGTCAGAGACATCATGATGAATCGCGTCTTCGCCATCATCAGTCTTCAATTTGAAGGCTTCAGGAGCCACGACTGGGTTTCCTGGTTCACTGTGAAACTGATTCCTCTCCTCCCCAGCTTGACTGCAGAGATGCTCCAGACAGTAACATCAAACACAGACTGCAACGCATACCACGTCATGTATGTATCGCTCCCCAAATTCCGTTCAGCTCTGCAAAGCGTGTCTCGTAGCATTGTCAGTCAAAGCAAGAGGACGTTTCTCGAGCCAGTACATTGAACGGTGGTGAGAGGGGGGATGATATTAAAAAGGCATCATCCTTACCTTCCTTTTGATTGGATCTTTCCCATGTAGCGTTGGGGCTCTGAGCAGCGTCTTTGAGCAGATGACCTCGCTGAGACAGCAGGAGCTCACCCCAGTCTTGTTGGGCTACCTGAAGCAGAGGCTCGCATCGGGTAGGTCTGGTGGAGGCGGTGCCTTGTTTGTCTTCTGTGCTAAATGACAGTGCTGCTCTGTGTCTGTGAACATCTGTCTCTCCTAACGAGTCTTTCCTGTGCGTCTCTGTTTCAGGATCAACCTGTGCGCTCAACACCAGCAGCCTCAGCAATTGTCTAAATCAATGCTTTGGCAAATTCTCCATTTATGTGGATTACGAAGACCTACGTGGGCTCATCGAGGGCTTCGGCAGTGTAAGGGGCCCGCCATGCTATACAGTTGTTCCCTGTGACTGTTTTGAGCAAACCATGTTATTTCTACAAACGCTGTTGTTTTCTCACCTGCAGTTTGAGGCACTGGACCTTCTGAGCGCTTCTCAAGTTGCGCAACTGACTCTAAAATCTGGTGCGCTGAACAACGCAGATCTGATCAGCTTGGTTTTGGCCCATCTAGATGGCAACAATGCTTTCCAGGATATTGAGGAGTTCCTGGAAGTTCTCACCCGTACATCGCAGGTAGGCTCTCATCTCTAACATGGCAGACATGTACGAACGTTATTTTCTCAGTGGCAAAATAATATAAGGGGTTTTGTGAGACAATTGTCTGATGGAAAATGCTGCTTTCTGTTTGTCCGTCATTTCCTCTAGGCTTTGGAAATCAATCCCGTGGTCAGAGACATCATGATGAATCGTGTCTTCGCCATCATCAGTCTTCAATTTGAAGGCTTCAGGAGCCACGACTGGGTTTCCTGGTTCACTGTGAAACTGATTCCTCTCCTCCCCAGCTTGACTGCAGAGATGCTCCAGACAGTAACATCAAACACAGACTGCAACGCATACCACGTCATGTACGTATTGCTCCCCAAATTCCGTACAGCTCTGCAAAGCGTGCCTCGTAGCATTGTCAGTCAAAACACAAGGACGTTTCTCGAGCCGGTACAGTGAGCGGTGTTGAGAGGGGGAATGACATTAAAGGTCCCATGGCATGAAATTTTCATTTTATGAGGTATTTCAACATTAATATGAGTTCCCCTAGCCTGAATATTGTCCCCAAGTGGAATGAAATGTTGATCGGTGTAAACCCGAGTTCTGGCTGTCTCTCTCTGCCTTTGAGAAAATGACAGGCCAGACGAGACAATCCTGAAGTCTCCTGTTTTGACGTCCAAGCAGGAGCGGTTACCTCCCTTTCCTCCGCCCAGAGAATCTGGCACGCCCATGCAAACACTCGAGAGATCATTCCTTGTGAACGAGTGAATGCAGGCAGTTTCTCAGTGTTTGGATGTACAAATGAATACAGAAGTCTTTCTTCAGTTCCTTCTGATCTGTGATCAGTGATCTCTTATGTGTAGCTAATTATTTATTATTCGTGCACATGCAGCGGCTTCTCTCTCTCCAGACAGAACGGTGTTTTCGTGTTTTCTATCTTGTGAGTCAGTTTTTTTGTACGTCCTCGTCGCGTCTACCGGTTCTAAAATGTGCATACAGTCTTTTCTGTTTAACATCAGCAGTCACATCTTTAGAGATAAACCTCACACACGCCGAAGCTCGGCCTTCAATATCCCCGACCCCCAGTACTGCATCTGGCCCACAGCGGAGGCACCATATGCGGCGTGAGATTAAGCAGAAGGAGGGGTAACGTTAAGCGTGAGCATATCTGGGCTAGGCTAGCCATCTTTCCCCACAATAAACTGGATTACATTCGATTACTGTTGTTGTGTCTTTGTTTGCGCTGTGTAACGTTACTCAATGCGCGTCACTGACGCTATTCATATGATTGGAACATATCTAGAAATAATGCTATACTCAACACTTACTAACTCGTTCATCTCGCTGTAATGGTACATTGCATGTGTTACAAAGTTGGTAGAATAATGATGAATACGGACTCGGCGTGACTGGGACTCGTGTTTATTCAGATCTCTCAGATACAAACACAATAAATTTGCGCTGACTGACAGCGCTCTCATAACTCAGAAGTTACTATAAATAACTTTGTTAGCAATCGCTCAGTCTCCATGATGTCCGGTTCGCGAACGAATCATTCTTTTGAATCGGTTCTTTTTAGTGAACCGAACCAATTCACCAAATCGGACTGAATCGTTCTAAACGGTTCGCGTCTCGAGTCAGCGCTGATCCATAATTTACTAAAGTTACTAACTTTCTGACATGAGTGACAGTCCCTCCGACTAGAAATAAACTAATAACCTGAAGTATATGCTAGTAACTACAACAGTTCACCCTGAACTGAGACTGAGAACTGATGAGAAGTGAACTCAGGTCCATCCGTCTCTGGCAGACTCGTGCCTGCTCGTGCCTCGTTAAACCACGCCCCCTCCGCTCATTTAAAATGCAAAGATGTCAGCCAATCACAACAGTGGGCGTTTTTACTGAAGTCTCACAGCAGACACGCCTCTTGAAGCAGGGCATTCAGCCACAGGGCAAACAGCAGTATTGAAAAAATGCCTTTTATTTCTAAATTATGACATTTTATGATGTAAAAATCATACTAACAATATAAGTACACCTCAGGAAACATTATAAAATAATAGAAAAATGCCATGCCATGGGACCTTTAAAGATGACTCATCCTTACCTTCGTTTTGATTTGATCTTTCCCATGTAGCGTTGGGGCTCTGAGCAGCATCTTTGAGCAGATGACCTTGCTGAGACAGCAACAGCTCACCCCAGTCTTGTTGGGCTACCTGAAGCAGAGGCTCGCATCGGGTAGGTCCGGTGGAGGCGGTGCCTTGTTTGTCTTGTGTGCTAAATAGGGTTGGGTATCGTTTGGGTTTTTTTCGATACCGGTGCCAAACCGATACATTTAAAACGGTACCGGTGCCTAAACGGTGCCTGAAACGATACTTAAAAAAAATAGAGAGCCACAAAACGAGGTGGATGAGATTAAAGAATGGCTTTTTATTGAATTTTTTTATTTTTTTATTTAAATTGAACAATTTATTACAAGTTTAAAGTATACTTAAATATATAAATATAAATAAATACAAAACACAATTTACTTAACAAACTCACAGTAAAACTAAGCCACCTAACCCAACTACAACAGGCCTAATTTAACTCTAAATAACAGTCACAGAGATAACAGCAGTCGTCTGCATTCTTGGTCTGCTACAAACCGGCTTCAAGCTTCAGCTTTATTTTGCAGAAATATGACCATATTCTCTGGCTAAATATTTTAGAATGCGTCACCTTATTGTTTCCATGGAGACGCGTCATGCTTCTCACATGACACACAGCAGCCGCAATAGCGTTGTATGACAGCTGTCGAAAAATTCTCTTTCTATAAAAATTTCTTCACCAAGGATCATTGATTTCAGAAGAGGCTTTATTCACACCAAACACAGCAATGAAGCCGGAGGGCCATCAGCCACCGGCCCTCCTGCTACTTGAATTTTCTGTCATATATATACCATAGTTGTCTTCCTAACATGGTAACCACTGTTGTCTTCCTAACATGGTAACAACCACTTCACCTGGCTCACATATGGCCACATTCTAAGTTCTAATTCTGTTCCTGTCCTTCTAAAGGGCATTCTCAAAGTCAGCACACATTTAAACACAGTCAGCAACCATTTGACCACCCTTACACATTTGAACATAATAGTGTCTTTTCATTAGCCGTAAACTGCTAATATTTAAATAATAAAATCTTCTACACAGCTCAGCTTTATCGGGTTTATTTCACTTTTTCTTTTTTATTCAAAATATTCACAAACTTGCTAACTATGTCATGAACTATCTGATATTCTGATTTTCGAATATGTGTGAGTGAATGTGTGTTGGTTGATCTATACTGCACAATGGGCGGCGCCACGTTAGATTGCGCCTCAGAGAAACGGATCTGTCGGATTTACATCACATACATTTATCTTCGTCTCACAAAATACATGAAAGTAAGTGACCGCTGCTGAACTGGGAGAAGAATAGAGTCAACTATATAGTCACTATATAATGTGTATCTGATATGAATAAAACACGTAGTCACGTTATCTTAACTGTCAGAAAGGATTGCTTTTGCCGCTTCCATATACATCAGTGTGTATTTTTTGCTAGTACTTTTTATAGCATTTACATGT
This sequence comes from Romanogobio albipinnatus, assembly GCA_023566225.1. Taxonomy (NCBI): domain Eukaryota; kingdom Metazoa; phylum Chordata; class Actinopteri; order Cypriniformes; family Gobionidae; genus Romanogobio; species Romanogobio albipinnatus. Next base: position 14,707,613 of record CM042248.1, on the reverse strand, counting down.
CTGAAACCTAAAATAAACAGTATGTGGTTGAAAACACTGAATAGTTGTGATATGTGACGAGAGCGTCTGGCTCTGGCTCGGCGCCAGCCAAAGCGCGAAAGCACGTTTGAATTTAAGTGGCCGAAATGAGGCACCGAAATCTGCGTTCTGATTCGGTCCGGTACATACCAGTTATAAAAGTACCGGTGCCATGTTGGCACCGGGTTTCGGTACCCAACCCTAGTGCTAAAAGACAGCGCTGCTCTCTGTCTGTGAACATCCTTCTCTCCTAACGAGTCTTTCCTGTGCGTCTCCTTTTCAGGCTCAACCTGTGCGCCCAACACCGGCAGCCTCAGCAGTTGTCTTAGTCAATGCTTTGGCAAATTCTCCATCTATGTGGATTACGAAGACCTGCGTGGGCTCATCAAGGGCTTCGACAGTGTAAGGGGCCCGCTGCGCTATACAGTTGTTCCCTGTGACAGTTTTTAGCAAACTATGTTATTTCTACAAACGCTATTGTTTTCTCCCCTGCAGTTTGAGGCACTGGACCTTCTGAGCGCTTCTCAAGTTGCGCAACTGACGCTAAAATCTGGCGCGCTGAACAACGCAGATCTGATCAGCTTGGTCTTGGCCCGTCTACACGGCGACAGTGCTTTCCAGGATATTGAGGAGTTCCTGGAAGTTCTCACCCGGACATCGCTGGTAGGCTCTCATCTCTAAGATGGGAACATGGACTAGTTTTATTTTTTCTGTGACATAATAATACAAGGGGTTTTGTGAGACAATTATCTAGTTGAAAATGCTGCTTTCTGTTTGGCCGTCATTTCCTCTAGCCTTTGGACATCGATCCCGTGGTCAGAGACATCATGATGAATCGCACCTTCGCCATCATCAGTCTTCAATTTGAAGGCTTCAGGAGCCATGACTGGGTTTCCTGGTTCACTGTGAAACTGATTCCTCTCCTCCCCAGCTTGACTGCAGAGATGCTCCAGACAGTAACATCAAACACAGACTGCAACGCATACCACGTCATGTATGTATCGCTCCCCAAATTCCGTACAGCTCTGCAAAGCATGCCTCGTAGCATTGTCAGTCAAAGCACGAGGACGTTTCTCGAGCCGGTACATTGAACGGTGGTGAGAGGGGGGATGATGTTAAAGAGGCATCATCCTTACCTCCCTTTTGATTTGATCTTTCCCATGTAGCGTTGGGGCTCTGAGCAGCGTCTTTGAGCAGATGACCTCGCTGAGACAGCAGGAGCTCACCCCAGTCTTGTTGGGCTACCTCAAGCAGAGGCTTGCATCGAGTAGGTCCAGTGGAGGCGGTCCTTTGTTTGTCTTCTGTGCTAAATGACAGTGCTGCTCTCTGTCTGTGAACATCCGTCTCTCCTAACGAGTCTTTCCTGTGCGTCTCTGTTTCAGGATCAACCTGTGCGCTCAACACCAGCAGCCTCAGCAGTTGTCTAAATCAATGCTTTGGCAAATTCTCCATTTATGTGGATTACGAAGACCTACGTGGGCTCATCGAGGGCTTCGGCAGTGTAAGGGGCCCGCCACGCTATACAGTTGTTCCCTGTGACTGTTTTGAGCAAGCTATCTTATTTCTAAAAACGCTGTTGTTTTCTCCCCTGCAGTTTGAGGCACTGGATTTTCTGAGCATTTCTCAAGTTGCGCAACTGACGCTAAAATCTGGCGCGCTGAACAACGCAGATCTGATCAGCTTGGTCTTGGCCCGTCTAGATGGCAACAATGCTTTCCAGGATATTGAGGAGTTCCTGGAAGTTCTCACCCGTACATCGCAGGTAGGCTCTCATCTCTAACATGGCAGACATGTACGAACGTTATTTTCTCTGTGGCAAAATAATACAAGGGGTTTTGTGAGACAATTGTCTGATGGAAAATGCTGCTTTCTGTTTGTCCGTCATTTCCTCTAGGCTTTGGACATCAATTCCGTGGTCAGAGACATCATGATGAATCGTGTCTTCGCCATCATCAGTCTTCAATTTGAAGGCTTCAGGAGCCACGACTGGGTTTCCTGGTTCACTGTGAAACTGATTCCTCTCCTCCCCAGCTTGACTGCAGAGATGCTACAGACAGTAACGTCAAACACAGACTGCAACGCATACCACGTCATGTACGTATCGCTTTCCAAATTCCGTACAGCTCTGCAAAGCGTGCCTCGTAGCATTGTCAGTCAAAGCACAAGGACGTTTCTCGAGCCGGTACAGTGAGCGGTGTTGAGAGGGGGAATGACATTAAAGAGGACTCATCCTTACCTTCGTTTTGATTTGATCTTTCCCATGTAGCGTTGGGGCTCTGAGCAGCGTCTTTGAGCAGATGACCTCGCTGAGACAGCAGCAGCTCACCCCAGTCTTGTTGGGCTACCTGAAGCAGAGGCTCGCATCGGGTAGGTCCGGTGGAGGCGGTGCCTTGTTTGTCTTGTGTGCTAAAAGACAGCGCTGCTCTCTGTCTGTGAACATCCTTCTCTCCTAACGAGTCTTTCCTGTGCGTCTCCTTTTCAGGCTCAACCTGTGTGCCCAACACCGGCAGCCTCAGCAGTTGTCTTAGTCAATGCTTTGGCAAATTCTCCATCTATGTGGATTACGAAGACCTGTGTGGGCTCATCAAGGGCTTCGACAGTGTAAGGGGCCCGCTGCGCTATACAGTTGTTCCCTGTGACAGTTTTTAGCAAACTATGTTATTTCTACAAACGCTGTTGTTTTCTCCCCTGCAGTTTGAGGCACTGGACCTTCTGAGCGCTTCTCAAGTTGCGCAACTGACGCTAAAATCTGGCTCGCTGAACAACGCAGATCTGATCAGCTTGGTCTTGGCCCGTCTATACGGCGACAGTGCTTTCCAGGATATTGAGGAGTTCCTGGAAGTTCTCACCCGGACATCGCAGGTAGGCTCTCATCTCTAAGATGGGAACATGGACTAGTGTTTTTTTCCCTGTGACATAATAATACAATGGGTTTTGTGAGACAATTATCTGATTGAAAATGCTGCTTTCTGTTTGTCCGTTATTTCCTCTAGCCTTTGGACATCAATCCCGTGGTCAGAGACATCATGATGAATCGCGCCTTCGCCATCATCAGTCTTCAATTTGAAGGCTTCAGGAGCAATGACTGGGTTTCCTGGTTCACTGTGAAACTGATTCCTCTCCTCCCCAGCTTGACTGCAGAGATGCTCCAGACAGTAACATCAAACACAGATTGCAACGCATACCACGTCATGTATGTATTGTTCCCCAAATTCCGTACAGTTCTGCAAAGCGTGCCTCGTAGCATTGTCAGTCAAAGCATGAGGACGTTTCTCAAGCCGGTACATTGAACGGTGGTGAGAGGGGGGATGATATTAAAGAGGCATCATCCTTACCTTCCTTTTGATTTGATCTTTCCAATGTAGCGTTGGGGCTCTGAGCAGCGTCTTTGAGCAGATGTCCTCGCTGAGACAGCAGGAGCTCACCCCAGTCTTGTTGGGCTACCTCAAGCAGAGGCTCGCATCGGGTAGGTCCAGTGGAGGCGGTGCTTTGTTTGTCTTCTGTGCTAAAAGACAGTGCTGCTCTGTGTCTGTGAACATCCATCTCTCCTAACGAGTATTTCCTGTGCGTCTCTGTTTCAGGAGCAACCTGTGCGCTCAACACCAGCCGCCTCAGCAGTTGTCTAAATCAATGCTTTGGCAAATTCTCCATTTATGTGGATTACGAAGACCTACGTGGGCTCATCGAGGGCTTCGGCAGTGTAAGGGGCCCGTCACGCTATACAGTTGTTCGCTGTGACTGTTTTGAGCAAACTATCTTATTTCTAAAAACGCTGTTGTTTTCTCCCCTGCAGTTTGAGGCACTGGATTTTCTGAGCATTTCTCAAGTTGCGCAACTGACGCTAAAATCTGGCGCGCTGAACAACGCAGATCTGATCAGCTTGGTCTTGGCCCGTCTAGATGGCAACAATGCTTTCCAGGATATTGAGGAGTTCCTGGAAGTTCTCACCCGTACATCGCAGGTAGGCTCTCATCTCTAACATGGCAGATATGTACAAACCTTATTTTCTCTGTGGCAAAATAATACAAGGGGTTTTGTGAGACAATTGTCTGATGGAAAATGCTGCTTTCTGTTTGTCCGTCATTTCCTCTAGGCTTTGGACATCAATCCCGTGGTCAGAGACATCATGATGAATCGTGTCTTCGCCATCATCAGTCTTCAATTTGAAGGCTTCAGGAGCCACGACTGGGTTTCCTGGTTCACTGTGAAACTGATTCCTCTCCTCCCCAGCTTGACTGCAGAGATGCTCCAGACAGTAACATCAAACACAGACTGCAACGCATACCACGTCATGTACGTATCGCTCCCCAAATTCCGTACAGCTCTGCAAAGCGTGCCTCGTAGCATTGTCAGTCAAAGCACAAGGACGTTTCTCGAGCCGGTACAGTGAGCGGTGTTGAGAGGGGGAATGACATTAAAGAGGACTCATCCTTACCTTCGTTTTGATTTTATCTTTCCCATGTAGCGTTGGGGCTCTGAGCAGCGTCTTTGAGCAGATGACCTCGCTGAGACAGCAGGAGCTCACCCCAGTCTTGTTGGGCTATCTGAAGCAGAGGCTCGCATCAGGTAGGTCCGGTGGAGGCGGTGCCTTGTTTGTCTTGTGTGCTAAAAGACAGCGCTGCTCTGTGAACATCCGTCTCTCCTAACGAGTCTTTCCTGTGCGTCTCCTTTTCAGGCTCAACCTGTGCACCCAACACCGGCAGCCTCAGCAGTTGTCTTAGTCAATGCTTTGGCAAATTCTCCATCTATGTGGATTACGAAGACCTGCGTGGGCTCATCAAGGGCTTCGACAGTGTAAGAGCCTGCCATGCTATACAGTTGTTCCCTGTGACAGTTTTGAGCAAATCATGTTATTTCTACAAACGCTGTTGTTTTCTCCCCTTCAGTTTGAGGCACTGGACCTTACCACTAGAGTTCCCTATGATCTGTCAAGCACAACTGCTCTAAATGGTCCCGTAACCACTAAAGATCCTTCGGATTCAAAGTCATCCGTTCCTATTGATTCCACAACTGCTGCTGTTCTCACTAATCAGTCAAGCAAAATTGTTCCTCCTGGTACCACATCTGTTTCAGCTGGCCAGTCAAGCAATACAGTTAACACTGATCCATCAAGCAAAACTGTTCGAAATGGTCCCGTAACCCATAAAGATCCTCCGGATTCAGTTCCAACTAATCAGCCAAGCACAATTGTTCCTCCTGGTACTATAGACACCATTGTCTCTACTGATCTCTCAAGCACAAATGCTCCTAATGGTCCTGTCATCACTAAAGATCCTTCGGATTCAAAGACATCTGTTTCTGTTGATTCCACAACTGTTGCCATTCCCACTGATCAAACAAGCACAACTGTTCATTCTGAAAATTTGACCACTGCAGTTCCCACTGATCTGTCAAGCACAACTGCTCCTAATGGTCCTGTCATCACTAAAGATCCTTCAGATTCAAAGACATCTCTTTCTGTTGATGCCACAACTGCTGCAGTTCCTACTGATCATTCAAGCACAAATGTTCCTCCTGGTACAATAGACACCACTGTCTCTACTGATATGTTAAGCACAACTGCTTCGAATGTTCCTGTCATCACTAAAGGTCCTTCAGATTCAAAGACATCTTTTTTTGTTGATTCCACAACTGCTGCAGTTCCTACCGATCATTCAAGCACAAATGTTCCTCCTGGTACAATAGACACCACTGTCTCTACTGATATGTTAAGCACAACCGCTTTGAATGTTCCTGTCATCACTAAAGATCCTTCAGATTCAAAGACATCTGTTTCTGTTGATTCCACAACTGCTGCAGATCCTACTGATCATTCAAGCACAAATGTTCCTCCTGGTACAATAGACACCACCGTCTCTACTGATCTGTCAAGCACAAGTGCTCCTAATGGTCCTGTCGTCACTAAAGATCCTTCGGATTCAAAGACATCTATTTCTGTTGATTCGACAAATGCTGCAGTTCCTACCGTTAATTCAAGCACAAATGTTCCTCCTGGTACAATAGACACCACTGTCTCTACTGATATGTCAATCACAACCGCTTTGAATGTTCCTGTCATCACTAAAGATCCTTCAGATCCAAAGACATCTGTTTCTGTTGATGCCACAACTGCTGCAGTTCCTACTGATCATTCAAGCACAAATGTTCCTCCTGGTACAATAGACACCACTGTCTCTACTGATATGTTAAGCACAACTGCTTCAAATGTTCCTGTCATCACTAAAGGTCCTTCAGATTCAAAGACATCTTTTTTTGTTGATTCCACAACTGCTGCAGTTCCTACCGATCATTCAAGCACAAATGTTCCTCCTGGTACAATAGACACCACTGTCTCTACTGATATGTTAAGCACAACCGCTTTGAATGTTCCTGTCATCACTAAAGATCCTTCAGATTCAAAGACATCTGTTTCTGTTGATTCCACAACTGCTGCAGATCCTACTGATCATTCAAGCACAAATGTTCCTCCTGGTACAATAGACACCACCGTCTCTACTGATCTGTCAAGCACAAGTGCTCCTAATGGTCCTGTCGTCACTAAAGATCCTTCGGATTCAAAGACATCTATTTCTGTTGATTCGACAACTGCTGCAGTTCCTACCGTTAATTCAAGCACAAATGTTCCTCCTGGTACAATAGACACCACTGTCTCTACTGATATGTCAATCACAACCGCTTTGAATGTTCCTGTCATCACTAAAGATCCTTCAGATCCAAAGACATCTGTTTCTGTTGATTCCACAACTGCTGCAGTTCCTACTGATCATTCAAGCACAAATGTTCCTCCTGGTACTATAGACACCACTGTTTCTACTGATCTGTCAAGCACAACCTCTCCTAATGGTCCTGTCATCACTAAAGATCCCCCGGATTCAAAGACATCTGTTTCTTATGATTCCACAACTGCTGCAGTTCCTACTGATCATTCAAGCACAAATATTCCTCCTGGTACAATAGACACCACTATCTCTTCTGATATGTCAAGCACAACCTCTTCGAATATTCCGGTCATTACTAAAGATCCTTCATATTCAAAGACATCTGTTTCTGTTGATTCCACAACTGCTGCAGTTATTTCTGATCATTCAAGCACAAATGTTCCTCCTGGTACAATAGACACCAATGTCTCTACTGATATGTTAAGCACAACTGCTTCGAATGTTCCTGTCATCACTAAATATCCTTCGGATTCAAAGACATCTGTTTCTGTTGATTCGACAACTGCTGCAGTTCCTACTGATCATTCAAGCTCAAATGTTCCTCCTGGTACAATAGACACCACTGTCTCTACTGATCTGTCAAGCACAAATTCTCCTAGTGGTCCTGTCATCACTAAAGATACTTCAGATTTAAAGACATCTCTTTCTGTTGATTCCACAACTGCTGCAGTTCCTACTGATCATTCAAGAACAAATGTTCCTCCTGGTGCAATAGACACCACTGTCTCTACTGATCTGTCGAGCAAAACTTCTCCTAATGGTCCTGTCATTACTAAAAATTATTCAGATTCAAAGGCATCGGTTTCTGTTGATTCCACAACTGCTGAAGTTCCTACTGATTTTTCAAGCACAAATGTTCCTCCTGGTACAATAGACACCACTGTCTCTACTGATCTGTCAAGCAAAAGTGCTCCTAATGGTCCTGTCGTCACTAAAGATCCTTCGGATTCAAAGACATCTATTTCTGTTGATTCGACAACTGCTGCAGTTCCTACCGATAATTCAAGCACAAATGTTCCTCCTGGTACAATAGACACCACTGTCTCTACTGATATGTCAATCACAACCGCTTTGAATGTTCCTGTCATCACTAAAGATCCTTCAGATCCAAAGACATCTGTTTCTGTTGATTCCACAACTGCTGCAGTTCCTACTGATCATTCAAGCACAAATGTTCCTCCTGGTACTATAGACACCACTGTTTCTACTGATCTGTCAAGCACAACCTCTCCTAATGGTCCTGTCATCACTAAAGATCCCCCGGATTCAAAGACATCTGTTTCTTATGATTCCACAACTGCTGCAGTTCCTACTGATCATTCAAGCACAAATGTTCCTCCTGGTACAATAGACACCACTGTCTCTTCTGATATGTCAAGCACAACCTCTTCGAATATTCCGGTCATTACTAAAGATCCTTCATATTCAAAGACATCTGTTTCTGTTGATTCCACAACTGCTGCAGTTATTTCTGATCATTCAAGCACAAATGTTCCTCCTGGTACAATAGACACCACTGTCTCTACTGATCTGTCAAGCACAAATTCTCCTAGTGGTCCTGTCATCACTAAAGATACTTCAGATTTAAAGACATCTCTTTCTGTTGATTCCACAACTGCTGCAGTTCCTACTGATCATTCAAGCACAAATGTTCCTCCTGGTGCAATAGACACCACTGTCTCTACTGATCTGTCGAGCAAAACTTCTCCTAATGGTCATGTCATTACTGAAAATTATTCAGATTCAAAGGCATCGGTTTCTGTTGATTCCACAACTGCTGAAGTTCCTACTGATTTTTCAAGCACAAATGTTCCTCCTGGTACAATAGACACCACTGTCTCTACTGATCTGTCAAGCACAAGTGCTCCTAATGGTCCTATCGTCACTAAAGATCCTTCGGATTCAAAGACATCTATTTCTGTTAATTCGACAACTGCTGCAGTTCCTACCGATTATTCAATTACAAATGTTCCTCCTGCTACAATATACACCACTGTCTCTACTGATATGTCAAGCACAACCTCTTCGAATATTCCTCTCATTACTAAAGATCCTTCAGATTCAAAGACATCTGTTTCTGTTGATTCCACAACTGTTGCCATTCCCACTGATCAAACAAGCACAACTGTTCATTCTGAAAATTTGACCACTGCAGTTCCCACTGATCTGTCAAGCACAACTGCTCCTAATGGTCCTGTCATCACTAAAGATCCTTCAGATTCAAAGACATCTGTTTCTGTTGATTCCACAACTGCTGCAGTTCCTACTGATCATTCAAGCACAAATATTCCTCCTGGTACAATAGACACCACTGTCTCTACTGATCTGTCAAGCACAACTGCTCCTAATGGTCCTGTCATCACTAAAAATCCTTCAGATTCAAAGACATCTCTTTCTGTTGATGCCACAACTGCTGCAGTTCCTACTGATCATTCAAGCACAAATGTTCCTCCTGGTACAATAAACACCACTGTCTCTTCTGATATGTCAAGCACAACCTCTTCGAATATTCCTGTCATCACTAAAGAGCCTTCATATTCAAAGACATCTGTTTCTGTTGATTCCACAACTGCTGCAGTTATTTCTGATCATTCAAGCACAAATGTTCCTCCTGGTACAATAGACACCACTGTCTCTACTGATATGTTAAGCACAACTGCTTCGAATGTTCCTGTCATCACTAAAGTTCCTTCAGATTCAAATACATCTTTTTTTGTTGATTCCACAACTGCTGAAGTTCCTACTGATCATTCAAGCACAAATGTTCCTCTTGGTACAATAGACACCACTGTCTCTACTGATCTGTCAAGCACAACTTCTCCTAGTGGTCCTGTCATCACTAAAGATACTTCAGATTTAAAGACATCTCTTTCTGTTGATTCCACAACTGCTGCAGTTCCTACTGATCATTCAAGAACAAATGTTCCTCCTGGTACAATAGACACCACTGTCTCTACTGATCTGTCAAGCACAAGTGCTCCTAATGGTCCTGTCGTCACTAAAAATCCTTCGGATTCAAAAACATCTATTTCTGTTGATTCGACAACTGCTGCAGTTCCTACCGATTATTCAAGCACAAATGTTCCTCCTGGTACAATAGACACCACTGTCTCTACTGATATGTCAAGCACAACCTCTTCAAATATTCCTCTCATTACTAAAGATCCTTCAGATTCAAAGACATCTGTTTCTGTTGATTCCACAACTGTTGCCATTCCCACTGATCAAACAAGCACAACTGTTCATTCTGAAAATTTGACGACTGCTGTTCCCACTGATCTGTCAAGCACAACTGCTCCTAATGGTCCTGTCATCACTAAAGATCCTTCAGATTCAAAGACATCTGTTTCTGTTGATTCCACAACTGCTGCAGTTCCTACTGATCATTCAAGCACAAATATTCCTCCTGGTACAAAATACACCACTGTCTCTACTGATCTGTCAAGCACAACTTCTCCTAGTGGTCCTGTCATCACTAAACATACTTCAGATTTAAAGACATCTCTTTCTGTTGATTCCACAACTGTTGCCATTCCCACTGATAAAAAAAGCACAACTGTTCATTCTGAAAATTTGACCACTGCAGTTCCCACTGATCTGTCAAGCACAACTGCTCCTAATGGTCCTGTCATCACTAAAGATCCTTCAGATTCAAAGACATCTGTTTCTGTTGATTCCACAACTGCTGCAGTTCCTACTGATCATTCAAGCACAAATATTCCTCCTGGTACAATAGATACCACTGTCTCTACTGATCTGTCAAGCACAACTGCTCCTAATGGTCCTGTCATCACTAAAAATCCTTCAGATTCAAAGACATCTCTTTCTGTCTATGCCACAACTGCTGCAGTTCCTACTGATCATTCAAGCACAAATGTTCCTCCTGGTACAATAAACACCACTGTCTCTTCTGATATGTCAAGCACAACCTCTTCGAATATTCCTGTCATCACTAAAGAGCCTTCATATTCAAAGACATCTGTTTCTGTTGATTCCACAACTGCTGCAGTTATTTCTGATCATTCAAGCACAAATGTTCCTCCTGGTACAATAGACACCACTGTCTCTACTGATATGTTAAGCACAACTGCTTCGAATGTTCCTGTCATCACTAAAGTTCCTTCAGATTCAAATACATCTTTTTTTGTTGATTCCACAACTGCTGAAGTTCCTACTGATCATTCAAGCACAAATGTTCCTCTTGGTACAATAGACACCACTGTCTCTACTGATCTGTCAAGCACAACTTCTCCTAGTGGTCCTGTCATCACTAAAGATACTTCAGATTTAAAGACATCTCTTTCTGTTGATTCCACAACTGCTGCAGTTCCTACTGATCATTCAAGAACAAATGTTCCTCCTGGTACAATAGACACCACTGTCTCTACTGATCTGTCAAGCACAAGTGCTCCTAATGGTCCTGTCGTCACTAAAAATCCTTCGGATTCAAAGACATCTATTTCTGTTGATTCGACAACTGCTGCAGTTCCTACCGATTATTCAAGCACAAATGTTCCTCCTTGTACAATAGACACCACTGTCTCTACTGATATGTCAAGCACAACCTCTTCAAATATTCCTCTCATTACTAAAGATCCTTCAGATTCAAAGACATCTGTTTCTGTTGATTCCACAACTGTTGCCATTCCCACTGATCAAACAAGCACAACTGTTCATTCTGAAAATTTGACGACTGCTGTTCCCACTGATCTGTCAAGCACAACTGCTCCTAATGGTCCTGTCATCACTAAAGATCCTTCAGATTCAAAGACATCTGTTTCTGTTGATTCCACAACTGCTGCAGTTCCTACTGATCATTCAAGCACAAATATTCCTCCTGGTACAAAATACACCACTGTCTCTACTGATCTGTCAAGCACAACTTCTCCTAGTGGTCCTGTCATCACTAAACATACTTCAGATTTAAAGACATCTCTTTCTGTTGATTCCACAACTGTTGCCATTCCCACTGATAAAAAAAGCACAACTGTTCATTCTGAAAATTTGACCACTGCAGTTCCCACTGATCTGTCAAGCACAACTGCTCCTAATGGTCCTGTCATCACTAAAGATCCTTCAGATTCAAAGACATCTGTTTCTGTTGATTCCACAACTGCTGCAGTTCCTACTGATCATTCAAGCACAAATATTCCTCCTGGTACAATAGACACCACTGTCTCTACTGATCTGTCAAGCACAAATTCTCCTAGTGGTCCTGTCATCACTAAAGATACTTCAGATTTAAAGACATCTCTTTCTGTTGATTCCACAACTGCTGCAGTTCCTACTGATCATTCAAGCACAAATGTTCCTCCTGGTGCAATAGACACCACTGTCTCTACTGATCTGTCGAGCAAAACTTCTCCTAATGGTCATGTCATTACTGAAAATTATTCAGATTCAAAGGCATCGGTTTCTGTTGATTCCACAACTGCTGAAGTTCCTACTGATTTTTCAAGCACAAATGTTCCTCCTGGTACAATAGACACCACTGTCTCTACTGATATGTTAAGCACAACTGCTTCGAATGTTCCTGTCATCACTAAAGTTCCTTCAGATTCAAATACATCTTTTTTTGTTGATTCCACAACTGCTGAAGTTCCTACTGATCATTCAAGCACAAATGTTCCTCCTGGTACAATAGACACCACTGTCTCTACTGATATGTTAAGCACAACTGCTCCTAATGGTCCTGTCATCACTAAAGATCCTTCGGATTCAAAGACATCTGGTTCTGTTGATTCCACAACTGCTGCAGTTCCTACTGATCATTCAAGCACAAATGTTCCTCTTGGTACAATAGACACCACTGTCTCTACTGATCTGTCAAGCACAACTTCTCCTAGTGGTCCTGTCATCACTAAAGATACTTCAGATTTAAAGACATCTATTTCTGTTGATTCCACAACTGCTGCAGTTCCTACTGATCATTCAAGAACAAATGTTCCTCCTGGTACAATAAACACCACTGTCTCTACTGATCTGTCAAGCACAACTGCTCCTAATGGTCCTGTCATCACTAAAGAGCCTTCAGATTTAAAGTCATCTGTTTCTGTTGATTCCACAACTGCTGCAGTTCCTACTGATCATTCAAGCACAAATGTTCCTCCTGGTACAATAAACACCACTGTCTCTACTGATCTGTCAAGCACAACTGCTCCTAATGGTCCTGTCATCACTAAAGAGCCTTCAGATTTAAAGTCATCTGTTTCTGTTGATTCCACAACTGCTGCAGTTCCAACTGATCATTCAAGCACAAATGTTCCTCCTGGTACAATAGACACCACTGTCTCTACTGATATGTTAAGCACAACCGCTTTGAATGTTCCTGTCATCACTAAAGATCCTTCAGATTCAAAGACATCTGTTTCTGTTGATTCCACAACTGCTGCAGTTCCTACTGATCATTTAAGCACAAATGTTCCTCCTGGTACAATAGACACCACTGTTTCTACTGATCTGTCAAGCACAAGTACTCCTAATGGTCCTGTCATCACTAAAGATTCTTCGGATTCAAAGACATCTGTTTCTGTTGATTCCACAACTGCTGCAGTTCCTTCTGATCATTCAAGCACAAATTATCTTCCTGGTACAATAAACACCACTGTCTCTACTGATCTGTCAAGCACAACCTCTCCTAATGGTCCTGTCATCACTAAAGATCCCCCGGATTCAAAGACATCTGTTTCTTATGATTCCACAACTGCTGCAGTTCCTACTGATCATTCAAGCACAAATATTCCTCCTGGTACAATAGACACCACTGTCTCTACTGATCTGTCAAGCACAACTGCTCCTAATGGTCCTGTCATCACTAAAGATCCATCAGATTCAAAGATATCTGTTTCTGTTGATTCCACAACTGCTGCAGTTCCTACTGATCATTCAAGCACAAATATTCCTCCTGGTACAATAGACATCACTGTCTCTACTGATCTGTCAAGCACAACTGCTCCTAATGGTCTTGTCATCACTAAAAATCCTTCAGATTCAAAGACATCTCTTTCTGTTGATGCCACAACTGCTGCAGTTCCTACTGATCATTCAAGCACAAATGTTCCTCCTGGTACAATAGACACCACTGTCTCTTCTGATATGTCAAGCACAACCTCTTCGAATATTCCTGTCATTACTAAAGATCCTTCATATTCAAAGACATCTGTTTCTGTTGATTCCACAACTGCTGCAGTTATTTCTGATCATTCAAGCACAAATGTTCCTCCTGGTACAATAGACACCACTGTCTCTACTGATATGTTAAGCACAACTGCTTCGAATGTTCCTGTCATCACTAAAGTTCCTTCAGATTCAAAGACATCTGTTTCTGTTGATTCCACAACTGCTGCAGTTCCTACTGATCATTCAAGCTCAAATGTTCCTCCTGGTACAATAGACACCACTGTCTCTACTGATCTGTCAAGCACAACTTCTCCTAGTGGTCCTGTCATCACTAAAGATACTTCAAATTTAAAGACATCTCTTTCTGTTGATTCCACAACTGCTGCAGTTCCTACTGATCATTCAAGCACAAATGTTCCTCCTGGTGCAATAGACACCACTGTCTCTACTGATCTGTCAAGCAAAACTTCTCCTAATGGTCCTGTCATTACTAAAAATTATTCAGATTCAAAGGCATCGGTTTCTGTTGATTCCACAACTGCTGAAGTTCCTACTGATCATTCAAGCACAAATGTTCCTCCTGGTACAATAGACACCACTGTCTCTACTGATCTGTCAAGCACAAGTGCTCCTAATGGTCCTGTCGTCACTAAAGATCCTTCTGATTCAAAGATATCTCTTTCTGTTGATTCGACAACTGCTCCAGTTCCTACCGATTATTCAAGCACAAATGTTCCTCCTGGTACAATATACACCACTGTCTCTACTGATATGTCAAGCACAACCTCTTCGAATATTCCTCTCATTACTAAAGATCCTTCAGATTCAAAGACATCTGTTTCTGTTGATTCCACAACTGTTGCCATTCCCACTGATCAAACAAGCACAACTGTTCATTCTGAAAATTTGACCACTGCAGTTCCCACTGATCTGTCAAGCACAACTGCTCCTAATGGTCCTGTCATCACTAAAGATCCTTCAGATTCAAAGACATCTCTTTCTGTTGATGCCACAACTGCTGCAGTTCCTACTGATCATTCAAGCACAAATGTTCCTCCTGGTACAATAGACACCACTGTCTCTTCTGATATGTCAAGCACAACCTCTTCGAGTATTCCTGTCATCACTAAAGATCTTTCAGATTCAAAGACATCTGTTTCTGTTGATTCCACAACTGCTGCAGTTATTTCTGATCATTCAAGCACAAATGTTCCTCCTGGTACAATAGACACCACTGTCTCTACTGATATGTTAAGCACAACTGCTTCGAATGTTCCTGTCATCACTAAAGATACTTCAGATTTAAAGACATCTCTTTCTGTTGATTCCACAACTGTTGCCATTCCCACTGATAAAAAAAGCACAACTGTTCATTCTGAAAATTTGACCACTACAGTTCCCACTGATCTGTCAAGCACAACTGCTCCTAATGGTCCTGTCATCACTAAAGATCCTTCAGATTCAAAGACATCTGTTTCTGTTGATTCCACAACTGCTGCAGTTCCTACTGATCATTCAAGCACAAATATTCCTCCTGGTACAATAGACACCACTGTCTCTACTGATCTGTCAAGCACAACTGCTCCTAATGGTCCTGTCATCACTAAAGATCCTTCAGATTCAAAGACATCTCTTTCTGTTGATGCCACAACTGCTGCAGTTCCTACTGATCATTCAAGCACAAATGTTCCTCCTGGTACAATAGACACCACTGTCTCTTCTGATATGTCAAGCACAACCTCTTCGAATATTCCTGTCATCACTAAAGATCCATCATATTCAAAGACATCTGTTTCTGTTGATTCCACAACTGCTGCAGTTATTTCTGATCATTCAAGCACAAATGTTCCTCCTGGTACAATAGACACCACTGTCTCTACTGATATGTTAAGCACAACTGCTTCGAATGTTCCTGTCATCACTAAAGTTCCTTCAGATTCAAAGACATCTTTTTTTGTTGATTCCACAACTGCTGCAGTTCCTACTGATCATTCAAGCACAAATGTTCCTCCTGGTACAATAAACACCACTGTCTCTACTGATCTGTCAAGCACAACTGCTCCTAATGGTCCTGTCATCACTAAAGAGCCTTCAGATTTAAAGACATCTGTTTCTGTTGATGCCACAACTGCTGCAGTTCCTACTGATCATTCAACCACAAATGTTCCTCCTGGTACAATAGACACCACTTTCTCTACTGATATGTTAAGCACAACCGCTTTGAATGTTCCTGTCATCACTAAAGATCCTTCAGATTCAAAGACATCTGTTTCTGTTGATTCCACAACTGCTGCAGATCCTACTGATCATTTAAGCACAAATGTTCCTCCTGGTACAATAGACACCACTGTTTCTACTGATCTGTCAAGCACAAGTACTCCTAATGGTCCTGTCATCACTAAAGATCCTTCGGATTCAAAGACATCTGTTTCTGTTGATTCCACAACTGCTGCAGTTCCTTCTGATCATTCAAGCACAAATTATCTTCCTGGTACAATAAACACCACTGTCTCTACTGATCTGTCAAGCACAACCTCTCCTAATGGTCCTGTCATCACTAAAGATCCCCCGGATTCAAAGACATCTGTTTCTTATGATTCCACAACTGCTGCAGTTCCTACTGATCATTCAAGCACAAATATTCCTCCTGGTACAATAGACACCACTGTCTCTACTGATCTGTCAAGCACAAGTGCTCCTAATGGTCCTGTCGTCACTAAAGATCCTTCGGATTCAAAGATATCTATTTCTGTTGATTCGACAACTGCTGCAGTTCCTACCGATTATTCAAGCACAAATGTTCCTCCTGCTACAATATACACCACTGTCTCTACTGATATGTCAAGCACAACCTCTTCGAATATTCCTCTCATTACTAAAGATCCTTCAGATTCAAAGACATCTGTTTCTGTTGATTCCACAACTGTTGCCATTCCCACTGATCAAACAAGCACAACTGTTCATTCTGAAAATTTGACCACTGCAGTTCCCACTGATCTGTCAAGCACAACTGCTCCTAATGGTCCTGTCATCACTAAAGATCCTTCAGATTCAAAGACATCTCTTTCTGTTGATGCCACAACTGCTGCAGTTCCTACTGATCATTCAAGCACAAATGTTCCTCCTGGTACAATAGACACCACTGTCTCTTCTGATATGTCAAGCACAACCTCTTCGAGTATTCCTGTCATCACTAAAGATCCTTCATATTCAAAGACATCTGTTTCTGTTGATTCCACAACTGCTGCAGTTATTTCTGATCATTCAAGCACAAATGTTCCTCCTGGTACAATAGACACCACTGTCTCTACTGATATGTTAAGCACAACTGCTTCGAATGTTCCTGTCATCACTAAAGATACTTCAGATTTAAAGACATCTCTTTCTGTTGATTCCACAACTGTTGCCATTCCCACTGATAAAAAAAGCACAACTGTTCATTCTGAAAATTTGACCACTACAGTTCCCACTGATCTGTCAAGCACAACTGCTCCTAATGGTCCTGTCATCACTAAAGATCCTTCAGATTCAAAGACATCTGTTTCTGTTGATTCCACAACTGCTGCAGTTCCTACTGATCATTCAAGCACAAATATTCCTCCTGGTACAATAGACACCACTGTCTCTACTGATCTGTCAAGCACAACTGCTCCTAATGGTCCTGTCATCACTAAAGATCCTTCAGATTCAAAGACATCTCTTTCTGTTGATGCCACAACTGCTGCAGTTCCTACTGATCATTCAAGCACAAATGTTCCTCCTGGTACAATAGACACCACTGTCTCTTCTGATATGTCAAGCACAACCTCTTCGAATATTCCTGTCATCACTAAAGATCCATCATATTCAAAGACATCTGTTTCTGTTGATTCCACAACTGCTGCAGTTATTTCTGATCATTCAAGCACAAATGTTCCTCCTGGTACAATAGACACCACTGTCTCTACTGATATGTTAAGCACAACTGCTTCGAATGTTCCTGTCATCACTAAAGTTCCTTCAGATTCAAAGACATCTTTTTTTGTTGATTCCACAACTGCTGCAGTTCCTACTGATCATTCAAGCACAAATGTTCCTCCTGGTACAATAAACACCACTGTCTCTACTGATCTGTCAAGCACAACCTCTCCTAATGGTCCTTTCATCACTAAAGATCCCCCGGATTCAAAGACATCTGTTTCTTATGATTCCACAACTGCTGCAGTTCCTACTGATCATTCAAGCACAAATATTCCTCCTGGTACAATAGACACCACTGTCTCTACTGATCTGTCAAGCACAACTGCTCCTAATGGTCCTGTCATCACTAAAGATCCTTCAGATTCAAAGACATCTGTTTCTGTTGATTCCACAACTGCTGCAGTTCCTACTGATCATTCAAGCACAAATATTCCTCCTGGTACAATAGAAACCACTGTCTCTACTGATCTGTCAAGCACAACTGCTCCTAATGGTCCTGTCATCACTAAAAATCCTTCAGATTCAAAGACATCTCTTTCTGTTGATGCCACAACTGCTGCAGTTCCTACTGATCATTCAAGCACAAATGTTCCTCCTGGTACAATAGACACCACTGTCTCTTCTAATATGTCAAGCACAACCTCTTCGAATATTCCTGTCATTACTAAAGATCCTTCATATTCAAAGACATCTGTTTCTGTTGATTCCACAACTGCTGCAGTTATTTCTGATCATTCAAGCACAAATGTTCCTCCTGGTACAATAGACACCACTGTCTCTACTGATATGTTAAGCACAACTGCTTCGAATGTTCCTGTCATCACTAAAGATCCTTCGGATTCAAAGACATCTGTTTCTGTTGATTCCACAACTGCTGCAGTTCCTACTGATCATTCAAGCTCAAATGTTCCTCCTGGTACAATAGACACCACTGTCTCTACTGATCTGTCAAGGACAACTGCTCCTAATGGTCCTGTCATCACTAAAGATCCTTCAGATTCAAAAACATCTATTTCTGTTGATTCCACAACTGCTGCAGTTCCTATTGATCATTCAAGCACAAATGTTCCTCCTGGTACAATAGACACCACTGTCTCTACTGATCTGTCAGGCACAACTTCTCCTAATGGTCCTGTCATCACTAAAGATCATTCGGATTCAAAGACATCAATTTATGTTGATTCGACAGCTGCTGCAGTTCCTACTGATCATTCAAGCACAAATGTTCCTCCTGGTACCAAAGACACCACTGTCTCTACTGATCTGGCAAGCACAACTGGACCTAATAGTGTTGTCATCACTAAACTTCCTTCGGCTTCATCCAAGACATCTCTTTTTGTTGATTCCACAACTGTTGCCATTCCCACTGATCAAACAAGCACAACTGTTCATTCTGAAAATTTGACCACTGCAGTTCCCACTGATCTGTCAAGCACAACTGCTCCTAATGGTCCTGTCACCACTAAAGATCCTTCGGATTCAAAGACATCTGTTTCTGTTGATTCGAAAACTGTTGCAGTTACTACTGATCATTCAAGCACAAATGTTCCTCCTGGTACCAAAGACACCACTTTCTCTACTGATCTGTCTAGCACAAATGTTCATTTTGAAAATTTGACCACGGCAGTTCCCATTGATCTGTCAAGCACAACTGCTCCTAATGTCCCTGTCACCACTAACGATACTTCGGTTTCAAAGACATCTGTTTCTGTCGATTCAAATACTGCTGCAGTTCCTGCTGATCATTCAAGCACAAATGTTCCTCCTTGTACCAAAGACAACACTGTCTCTACTGATCTGTCAAGCACAACCACTTCGAATGTTCCTGTTATCACTAAAGATCCTTCGGATTCAAAGACATCTGTTTCTGTTGATTCCACAAATGCTGCAGTACCTACTGATCATTCAAGCACAAATGTTCCTCCTGGTACAATAGACACCACTGTCTCTACTGATCTGTCAAGCACAACTGCTCCTAATGGTCCTGTCATCACTAAAGATACTTCAGATTCAAAGACATCTGTTTCTGTTGATTCCACAACTGCTGCAGTTCCTACTGATCATTCAAGCACAAATGTTCCTCCTGGTACAATAGACACCACTGTCTCTACTGATCTGTCAAGCACAACCGATTTGAATGTTCCTGTTATCACTAAAGATCCTGCAGATTCAAAGACATCTCTTTCTGTTGATTCCACAACTGCTGCAGTTCTTACTGATCATTCAAGCACAGATGTTCCTCCTGTTACAATAGACACCACTGTCTCTACTGATCTGTCAATCACAACTGCACCTAATAGTCCTGTCATCACTAAAGATCCTTCTGATTTAAAAACATCTGTTTTTGTTGATTCCACAACTGTTGCCATTCCCACTGATCAAACAAGCACAATTGTTCATTCTGAAAATTTGACCACTGCAGTTCCCACTGATTTGTCAAGCACAACTGCTCCTAATGTTCCTGTCACCACTAAAGATACTTTGCATTCTAAGACTTCTGTTTCAGTTGATTCCAGAACTGCTGCAGTTCCTGCTGATCATTCAAGCACAAATGTTCCTCCTGGTAAAATAGACACCACTGTTTCTACTGATCTGTCAAGCACAACTGCTCCTAATGGTCCTGTCATCACTAAAGATCCTTCAGATTCAAAGACATCTGTTTCTATTGATTCCACAACTGCTGCAGTTCCTACTGATCATTCAAGCACAGTTTTTCCTCCTAGTACAATAGACACCACTGTCTCTACTGATCTGACAAGCACAACCACTCCTAATGGTCCTGTCATTACTAATGTTCCTATTATCACTAAAGATCCTTCAGATTCAAAGACATCTGTTTCTGTTGATTCCACAACTGTTGCAGTTTCTACTAATCATTCAAGCACAAATGTTCCTCCTGGTAAAACAGACACTACTGCCTCTACTGATCTGTCAAGCACAACTGCTCCTAATACTCCTGTCATCACTAAAGATCATTCAGATTCAAAGACATCTGTTTCTGTTGATTCCACAACTGTTGCAGTTCCTACTGATCGACCAAGCACAGTTGTTCCTCCTGGTACAACAGACACCACTGTCTCTACTGATCTGTCAAGCACAACTGATCCTAATTATTTTTCAAACAATGCAATCTCTACAGATCGAACAAGCACAACTGTTCATACTGAAAATTTGACCACTGCAGTTTCCACTGATCTGTCATGCAGAACTGCTCCAAATGGTCCCGTCTCCACTAAAGATCCTTTGTATTCAAACACATCTATTTCTGATGGTTCAACAACTGTTGCGGTTCCCTCTGATCATTCAAGCACATTTTTTCCTCCTGGTACAATAGACACCACTGTCTCTACTGATCTCTCAAGCACAACCGCTCCTAATGGTCCTGTCATCACTAAAGATCCTTTAGATTCATCAAAGACATCTGTTCCTGTTGTTTCCACAACTGCTGCAAATCCCACTAATCTGTCAAGCACAATCGCTTCTAATGGTCCTGTCATCACTAAAGATCCTTCAGATTCAAAGACATCTGTTCCTGTTGATTACACAATTGCTGCAGTTCCAACTGATCAGTTAAGCACAATTGTTCCTCCTGGTTCAACAGACACCAATGTCTCTACTTATCCTTCAACCACTGCTGGACCCAATCATTTTAAAGACACTAAAACTTCACCAAACACATCGATCACAATTTCTCCAGATGGCCAGTCAATCAATACCATTCACTCTGATTTACCAAGCACAACTATTTATAATGGTATGTCAAGAAATAGACGTTATACATCATCAATCACAACATCTAATGGTCCATCTGGCTCTACAGTATCTGTATCCAGTGCAGATGCTAATCAGACCACCACATCTTTAATATTTACAAATTCAACACATTCTAAAATTTTCAGCAACTCAACCACATCTGCACTGCCAACCACTCATCTAGCAACTAAAGCTTCTGCAGGTTCAGCAGTGCCAGGCGAGAGATTTGTTATTCTACAGATCCGTTTACAGATACAATATATTGATGCTTACAATAAACCTGCTTCCATGGATTACCAGAAGCTGTCCATAAACATCACTACAGAGGTGCTCTAAGAAATATGTTAACTTTTTAAGTAGTAATATTCATATTTATTATTAATTCTGTCTAGACTACATTTATAGTGAGTTAAAGCTTAAGTAAGTGTGTTTCTATGTGTTTCTGTAGCTGAATCGATTCTACCGGGAAATTTATGGGACCAACTTCCTTAGATGCTATGTGAAGAGATACTGGTAGGGTACAATTCTATTACCTTTTATTGCCTTTCCTTTATATTCTATATATATTATTTTCTTTCTTGTTCAGGAAAATAAATAGTAGATTGGTGTTACAAATTAGACAAATCATCCCAGTAGCCACCTGCTAGTCCAAACAGACAGACATAAAGAGCCATCACAGAGATACTGTACAAGACAAATTAAGATTTTCTCAGCTTTTTGTTAAAAATGTTACTTTTTTATGAAACTTACCCACTCAAGTGTCAAAAAGAATGCCTGAAGCTAGAACAAAATGCTTTTTGTTATAGTTGTTTTTTAAAAGCAAGGCTTTGTTCTTTCTTGTCATACAATCACCTAAAGGATTATTAGGAACACCATACTAATACTGTGTTTGACCCCCTTTCGGGGTCAACAAAAACAAGAAAAACAAGAAACAAGAAAATCAGGAGAGTGCTCAGAATTGCAGTGTAACATTAAACAAGACTTAGCGGTGAGTGAATGAATGACCAAGGTATAAATAGACAGGAAATAACAGGATGGTGAGACACAGGTGAAATGCAATCAGTAAATGAGGTACAGGTGAATGTGATCAGTGATAAGTGATGATGAGTCCGGGCAGTGAGTTATGGGAAATGTAGTTAGTGAGTGAATATAGTCTTATGTGTGGAGTGCCCTCTGGTGGCTCTCAAGGGCACTCCAGCTGGTGATCGTTACATAGCCCCCCCCCCCCCCCCCTTTAAGGAGCGGATTCCAGACGCTCCTAAAACTGTCACGGAGGGAGGAGGAGCGGAGGCGGACCCGGGGGCGGGATGGAGGGCCAGGCCCGTGGAGCGGATAACGACCTGGAGACTGCGGCAAGCTGGGAGGCCACGGCGGATCAGGCTGTGCAGGCGACCATGGCGGATCAGGCTGTGCAGGCGACCAGGGTGGATCAGGCTGTGCAGGCGGCCAGGGCGGATCAGGCTGTGCAGGCGGCCAGGGCGGATCAGGCTGTGCAGGCGGCCAGGGCGGATCAGGCTGTGCAGGCGGCCAGGGCGGATCAGACTGTGCAGGCGGCCAGGGCGGAGACGACCCTTCAGGCGGCCAGGGAGGAGACGACCCTTCAGGTGGCCAGGGAGGAGACGACCCTTCAGACGGCCAGGGAGGAGACGACCCTTCAGAACTGCCTTAATTCTATGTGGCATTGATTCAACAAGGTGCTGAAAGCATTTTTTTTTTAAATGTTGGCCCATATTGTTAGGATAGCATCTTGCAGTTGATGGAGATTTGTGGGATGCACATCCAGGGCACGAAGCTCCCGTTCCATCACATCCCAAAGGTGCTCTATTGGGTTGAGATCTGGTGACTGTGGGGGCCATTTTAGTACAGTGAACTCATTGTCATGTTCAAGAAACCAATTTGAAATTATTCAAGCTTTATGACATGGTGCATTATCCTGTTGGAAGTAGCCATCAGAGGATGGGTACATGGTGGTCATAAAGGGATGGACATGGTCAGAAACAATGCTCAGGTAGGCCGTGACATTTAAACGATGCCAAATTGGCACTGAGGGGCCTAAAGTGTGCCAAGAAAACATCCCCCACACCATTACACTACCACCACCAGCCTGCACAGTGGTAACAAGGCATGATGGATCCAGGTTCTCATTCTGTTTACGCCAAAATCTGACTCTACCATCTGAATGTCTCAACAGAAACCGAGACTCATCAGACCAAGCAAAATTTTTCCAGTCTTCAACTGTCCAATTTTGGTGAGCTTGTGCAAATTGTAGCCTCTTTTTCCTATTTGTAGTGGAGATGAGTGGTACCCAGTGGGGTCTTCTGCTGTTGTAGCCCATCTGCCTCAAGGTTGTGCATGTTATGTCTTCACAAATGCTTTGCTGCATACCTCGGTTGTATCGAGTGGTTATTTCAGTCAAAGTTGCTCTTCTATCAGCTTGAATCAGTCGGCCCATTCTCCTCTGACCTTTAGCATTAACAAGGCATTTTCGCCCACAGGACTGCCGCATACTGGATGTTTTTCCCTTTTCACACCATTCTTTGTAAACCCTAGAAATGGTTGTGCGTGAAAATCCCAGTAACTGAGCAGATTGTGAAATACTCAGACCGGCCCGTCTGGCACCAACAACCATGCCATGCTCAAAATTGCTTAAATCACCTTTCTTTCCTATTCTGACATTCAGTTTGGAGGTCATAAGATTGTCTTGACCAGGACCACACCCCTAAATGCATTGAAGCAACTGCCATGTGTTACGAACTGCTCTGAGACAGAAGGGTTTAGAATCCAAATGCAGCTTTTATTTGAGGGCAATCCAGAAGCGTAATCCAAGGTACAGGCAAGGGTCATACACAGACAGGCAGTCCAAACAAAGAAACAAAGAAACAAAACAGGTAGGGACCAGAGGCAAGAGAGTAATCCAGGGAACAGGGCAAGGTATCAAAAAACAAGAAACAAGAAAATCAGGAGAGTGCTCAGAATTGCAGTGTAACATTAAACAAGACTTAGCGGTGAGTGAATGAATGACCAAGGTATAAATAGACAGGAAATAACAGGATGGTGAGACACAGGTGAAATGCAATCAGTAAATGAGGTACAGGTGAATGTGATCAGTGATAAGTGATGATGAGTCCGGGCAGTGAGTTATGGGAAATGTAGTTAGTGAGTGAATATAGTCTTATGTGTGGAGTGCCCTCTGGTGGCTCTCAAGGGCACTCCAGCTGGTGATCGTTACATAGCCCCCCCTTTAAGGAGCGGATTCCAGACGCTCCTAAAACTGTCACGGAGGGAGGAGGAGCGGAGGCGGACCCGGGGGCGGGATGGAGGGCCAGGCCCGTGGAGCGGATAACGACCTGGAGACTGCGGCAAGCTGGGAGGCCACGGCGGATCAGGCTGTGCAGGCGACCATGGAGGATCAGGCTGTGCAGGCGACCAGGGCGGATCAGGCTGTGCAGGCGGCCAGGGCGGATCAGGCTGTGCAGGCGGCCAGGGCGGATCAGGCTGTGCAGGCGGCCAGGGCGGATCAGGCTGTGCAGGCGGCCAGGGCGGAGACGACCCTTCAGGCGGCCAGGGAGGAGACGACCCTTCAGGCGGCCAGGGAGGAGACGACCCTTCAGGTGGCCAGGGAGGAGACGACCCTTCAGGCGGCCAGGGAGGAGACGACCCTTCAGGCAGCCAGGGAGGAGACGACCCTTCAGGCGGCCAGGGAGGAGACGACCCTTCAGGTGGCCAGGGAGGAGACCATGGCACAGGAACAGACACCGGCTCAGAAACAGGACCAGACACCGGCTCAGGAACAGGAACAGACACCGGCTCAGGAACAGGAACAGACACCGGCTCAGGAACAGGAAAAGACAACGGCTCAGGAACAGACACCGTGTCAGGAACAGGAACAGACACCGGCTCAGGAACAGTAACAGACACCGTGTCAGGAACAGGAGCAGACACCGGCTCCGCGAAGACCATCTTGTCCTGGGACACTGGTTTGGCGAAGACCATCTTGTCCTGGGACACTGGCTCGGCGGCGGCCATCTTGTACGGAGACACTGGCTCGGCGGCGGCCATCTTGTACGGAGACACTGGCTCGGCGGCGGCCATCTTGTATGGAGACACTGGCTCGGCGGCGGCCATCTTGTACGGAGACACTGGCTCGCCGGAAGCCATCTTGTCAAGAGACACAGGTGTGGAGTCGGCCATCTTGTCCGAAGACACAGACACGGGAAGAGGAAGAGGAACAGATTCAGTCTCGGCGGGACGAGACTCTTGACGGGCAGACGTGACGTGAAGCTCAGTCTCTGGATCGGCAGAAGTGACGTGAAGCTCTGTCTCTGGATCAGCAGACATGACGTGAAGCTCTGTCTCTGGATCAGCAGACGTGACGTGAAGCTCTGTCTCTGGATCAGCAGACGTGACGTGAAGCTCAGTCTCTGGATCGGCTGACGTGACGTGAATCTCAGTCTCTGGATCGGCTGACGTGACATGACGCTCATTCTCTGGATCGGCTGACGTGACGTGAAGCTCATTCTCTGGATCAGCTGACGTGACATGACGTGAAGCTCTGTCTCTGGATCGGCAGAAGTGACGTGAAGCTCTGTCTCTGGATCGGCAGAAGTGACGTGAAGCTCAGTCTCTGGATCGGCTGACGTGACGTGAAGCTCAGTCTCTGGATTGGCTGACGTGACGTGAAGCTCATTCTCTGGATCGGCTGACGTGACGTGAAGCTCATTCTCTGGATCGGCTGACGTGACGTGAAGCTCATTCTCTGGATCGGCTGCCGTGAGGTGAAACTCAGTTTCTGGATCGGCTGACGTGACGTGAAGCTCTGGCTCGGCAGGACTGACGTGAAGCTCTGGCTCGGCAGGCAGGAAGTGAAGCGTCTCTGAGCTTGACGGGACCAGCGGCGGCGAGGGCTTTGAGCTGGTTAGGACCAGTGATGAAGAGGGCTCTGAGCTGGACAGTACCAGCGGTGAAGTCTCTAGCTTGGCGGGCATGTCGCTTGCTGTCTCAAGCGCAGCGGGCATGGCGCTCTCAGTCTCAGGGGTGGCGGGCATGACGCATACTGCCTTGGCTTCAGCAGATTTGGCGTGAAGTGCGGGCTCGGCTGGACTGGCGTGAATTGCAGGCTCGGCTGGACTGCCGTGAAGTGCAGACGGTGACATGGCGTGAACTGCATAGATATCACCTTCCTCCACGACACCCACAGTGTAGAGCCGCTCACCTGAAGGGCATAGTCAAGGAATTCACCCAAGGACCCTCGAGGACCATCACGGATCAGTTTGGTTTGTAATTGTTGGTTGAGTCCATAGCAAAAAAAGTCAATCAACATAAAGTCTGGGAGGTTGGTGGTGTTTGAGATATTCAGAAAGTCTCTGATGTGGTCCTCGAGTGAGTGAGTTCCTTGGCGTAGTCGAACAAGGATGACGGCTGCTGGATCCATTGTTGGCTAAGTCTTCTGTTACGAACTGCTCTGAGACAGAAGGGTTGAGAATCCAAATGCAGCTTTTATTTGAGGGCAATCCAGAAGCGTAATCCAAGGTACAGGCAAAGGTCATACACAGACAGGCAGTCCAAACAAAGAAACAAAGAAACAAAACAGGTAGGGACCAGAGGCAAGAGAGTAATCCAGGGAACAGGGCAAGGTATCAAAAAACAAGAAACAAGAAAATCAGGAGAGTGCTCAGAATTGCAGTGTAACATTAAACAAGACTTAGCGGTGAGTGAATGAATGACCAAGGTATAAATAGACAGGAAATAACAGGATGGTGAGACACAGGTGAAATGCAATCAGTAAATGAGGTACAGGTGAATGTGATCAGTGATAAGTGATGATGAGTCCGGGCAGTGAGTTATGGGAAATGTAGTTAGTGAGTGAATAAAGTCTTATGTGTGGAGTGCCCTCTGGTGGCTCTCAAGGGCACTCCAGCTGGTGATCATTACACCATGTGATTGGTTGATTAGATAATTGCATTAATGAGAAATTGGACAGGTTTTCCTAATAATCCTTTAGGTGAGTGTATAATGCATGTTCAAATATGCATACAACAACTGGCAAGGAAAGATTTAATCAAAATAAAATCGTTATATACCTTAGTGGCATTATCAAATCACTGTGATAATTAAACAGGTTGTCTGATGTAGACTGAATAATGCAGCATAACCATGAGCTGTGAGGTATGAATGAATGAATAAGATGTATGCTTGAATAAAAAATGATGCCTTTAGTCTAGACTTGAAATGAGAGAGTGTGTATTAGTCTCTGTGCTATGATGTGGCTTAATTCCTGATGGATATTATTTTGATAACTGTAGCGAGGCCAGACATTTTAAAGTGAGTGGACCTTGGTGAAATTGGGTGCACCTCAATGTCTATTCTCGATTTACATCATTATACAATACACGGGATAAAAATAATTTGACATTTAAGATTAATGAGTTTCAAGAAACAGTTTCGAGGAAATAACAAAATCCATTTAGAAATAAAATAAACAATGAATAGATGGAGTGTGCGTAAGACTGGGCAAGGCTGCCTTCCACTGGCAATGGACTAGCGTCAAATTTTCTCACTCAAACATTTGACTGCTGCTGCTTCTAGTTGCTTTTAGAAGGAAAAGCTGCTAAGGTCCCACTTTATATTATGTATATACTATGTACTTACATAAAATATAAGTACAATGTACTTATTGTGTTCATATTGTATTGCAACACTTTTTCTGATATTGAGGTGGGATATGGATAAAGTTAGAGATAGGTGTGGTGGTATGGGTAAGTTTATCCCCCTCGAGTCGGCGGTTGCGCCGCTTTTTTCGAGCCAGCCTCTCTGTCAAAGACGTTCATTCAGATAGTCTTCAGAAAAGGAACTCTAGCTTAGTGAATACGTGTCTCACAAACATGAGACATATGTCTAAAGAAATGTTGAAATGTCAGGTTTTAAATAATGTAAATCAAATTGAAAACAAATATTCTGTTTTTATGTAATCTGTTTGAAAACAGAGAGATGTCAGTCGTTTGTGAGTGTCTCATTATCCTCTGCCCACTTAG
Organism: Romanogobio albipinnatus; assembly: GCA_023566225.1. Lineage (NCBI taxonomy): Eukaryota > Metazoa > Chordata > Actinopteri > Cypriniformes > Gobionidae > Romanogobio > Romanogobio albipinnatus. The sequence goes on along the minus strand of CM042248.1, from coordinate 14,679,013 downwards.
CGCGCGTTCTTTAGAGATTCAAATACTGACGATCCATGCGTCAACGCCCACATCAACTCAAATAAACACATCAAGTGTAGTGATATACTTCAGCTACATCGTTTTGAGACGCGTTGAGGAATAATACTGGAATATTTTATCTCATGAAAGGCTGTTCATTTCTAAGAGCAACGGATTCAGCCGCTTATTGTAAGGTAGGCTACGTTTATTCTGTTAGCATCTGTGAATATTAAACGCAAAAAGACCCTTCAAATATGAATCCTGCTGCAACATAAAATGTCATAGACGTAAGTCTCTTTAGACTAGATTTATTTGGCATGTTTTGGACAGATTATGAAGTGTTTATTGTGAAATAGCCTAGTGTTACATCACTAAAGCTTTTATTGGCAAATGTCTGCTTAGATGCTATTATATAGTACCAGTCAAATGTATTTTGCTTCATATTGATGTTTAAATATTATAGTTATTTTTTTATTTAATATATGTTGAGTGTGAAAAGAGAGCAGCACAAATAATAAAGGACACATCATTTGATGAATACTGAATTGTGTTCAGTGTCACAATTTTTTATTTTTTTAAAAATAGTACACTGCAAAAAATGCTCTTCTTAGTTGTCACAAAACTGTTCTGAGAGACAAAGGTAGAGGATCCTAGTGATGTTACGTATGACACTGAAGCTTTGATGCGTGTATCGCGCATGCAAGACAATTTGCAAGACATTTGCAAGACAAATGTCACTGTTTTTTGTTGTTGTTGTTGTTGTAGGTAATTTGGTGTTGGTATTTGGGGTTATGGTGGGATTAGGGGAGATGGTGTTGGTGTTTGGTGAAGGCTTTTTTATATTTAGAGCAATGGCAACAGGCAAAAAAAGAAAGACTTCCCCTATCTGGGAATATTTTGAGTTTATAGCTTCCAATGTATGCATGCTTTTCTACTGTCTAAGAGGAGAAATAGACTTAGCCCCAACACTGTGAAACAGTTTCCTTAATAAAAATAATTAAAAACTTTTCTGTCATTCCTACACAAGCACCATCACTGCCAAGTGTCATAAGCACCTTATTCACTATGTGTAGAGAGAGAGAGAGAGAGAGAGAGAGAGAGAGAGAGAGAGGTAGAGAGGTAGAGAGAGAGAGAGAGAGAGAGAGAGAGAGAGAGAGAGAGAGAGAGAGAGAGAGGCCTATATTATATCTTATTGAATCATATAAGCTCATATTATATTTTATTGTCACATTTAATGAGTAAATGAATTTATTTAATGGACAAATTATTCACAAACGTGTAAGGCTTTTATTTGTACACATAACATTGAAACGATGGGAGTGTTGTGTTTGCTTCATCTGACAGAGCTTCTTCCACAGGCTTCTGGATGCTTTAGTTTAAATAAGCACCAGATGGCGCTGTTCTCGACACTCTTGAAGCTTCAAATCTTTTCCCGGAACAGTCAGGGGAAAGCATCACTGCTTCATTAGGCTTCATTTCCCCATCCCTAGAGGATCCAAATGCAACTTTATTTAAAGGGTAATCCACAATCGTAGTCAGAGAAAAGGCAAAAGGTCATACATATGTAGGCAGTCCAATCAGGCAAACAGAACAAGGGACACAGGCAAGAATTCCAATGAAACCGAGAGACATAAAACCAGGGATAACACTCAGAAATGCAGTGTGAGACAAGACAAAACTTTGCAATGAATGATAGACATGACCAGGCTTATATAGTGTGAGCTAACAAGGTTATGAGGTGCAGGTGGATGTAATCAGGAAGGAAGTCCGGGTAGTGAGTGATCTGCCATCTCTACATCAATGTGGATATCAGGACCCAAATTCCTGTGGGAACAGGAAGTAAATGCAACACCATACGCACCTGTTAACCTGCTTGTCGGTGATCCTGAAGTTAAATCAGTCCAAACGTTTGTGACCACAGTCAGAGACGGCGCAGACATCCTCAGTCGCTTAAGACGATTCTCTTCTTGGTCTATGCTTCAAGTGTGCTTCAAGTGTGGTTGCAAGAATAAACAGATTGGGCTACAAATAGATGTACAACAGTGATCATGTGACATTTGAAGAACGTGAGAGAGCTGTTAAGGTGGTCATCAAGCTTGTACAGCAGCAAGCATTCTCCAAGGAAATGCAAATAATTGAAAGAGGCGAAGCTCTACAAAATTCAAGCGTACAGTACCATCTGGATCCTATTTTGGACAATGGCATCCTTCGTGTTGGTGGGAGACTAAAACACTCATCTCTTAGTCAAGATCTAAAACATCCTGTAATACTTCCAAAAGGTAACCACGTCACTAGACTAATTCTGTCACATTACCACACCAAAGTTTGTCATGGAGGCAGTAAGTCAGTCGCCAATTTCATACACAAGTGTGTGCAATGTCGGAAACTCAGAAGACCAGCTGAAGAACAGCGTATGGCAGAACTTCCCAGAGAACGTGTTGAGGTTTCTGCTCCGTTCGCGTACTGTGGTATGGACTGCTTCGGCCATTTATTGTGAAGAGAGCTCGTAAGGAGTTTAAGAGATATGGCCTATTATTCACTTGTCTATCATCACGTGCAGTCCATATTGAGATGATTGAGGACCTATCTACAGACTCCTTTATCAATGCCCTAAGGTGCTTTATCAGCCTCAGAGGAGCAGTTCGCAAACTTCAGTGTGACCATGGCACTAACTTTGTGGGAGCTAAAAATGAATTAGCAAAATCACTGAAAGAGATTGACACCAATGCCTTGGAAATCTTTCTTACAGAAAGACAATGCAAGTTTGTCTTTAATGCTCCTTCTGCAAGCCACGCTGGGAGCACCAGATACGAACTGTGCGAAATGTACTCAATGAAACACTTGTTTTATGCCCAGGCAGGCTTGATGACGCATCACTCAGAACGCTGTTCTATGAAGCAATGGCCATTGTGAACAGCCGTCCTCTAACGGTAAATGGGATTAATGATCCAAATTCCCAGCATTTTCCTTGCTAATGTACAATCGCTAGTGAACAAAATGGAGGAGATTCGACTCAGCATCACACACAGTAAGAAACTTTTGAACTGTAACGTCCTAATATTCACAGAAACCTGGTTAAACAGCGGAATACCGGACACCGCTATTGAGCTAGCAGGACGCCACACACTCCGGGCGGATAGAAAATTAGATGGCTCCGGTAAGACCAGAGGTGGTGGATTGTGCATTAACATTAACAAAGCTTGGTGCACAAACTCTGCTATTGTTGGGAGTCATTGTTCAGCTAACCTTGAGTTTCTCATGGTTAAATGTAGACCGTTTTATCTACCGCGGGAGTTCACTTCCACCATTATCACTGCGGCCTATATTCCTCCGGATGCTGATGCCAAGCTTGCTATGAAAGAACTTCATGCAGCCATCAGTAAACAACAGACTGATCACCCGGAAGCTGCGTTTATTGTTGCAGGTGATTTTAATCACTCAAACTTAAAGTCAGTGCTACCCAAGTTTTACCAGCATGTTTCCTGTCATACCAGAGGAAACAAAACCTTAAATGGTAAATGGTAAATGGACTGCATTTATATAGCGCTTTTAACAGACCAATGGCCATCCAAAGCGCTTTACACATTGCCTCACATTCACCCATTCACGGCGGTGTCAGCCATGCAAGGCGCCATCCAGCTCGTCGGGAGCAGCTGGGGTTAGGTGTCTTGCTCATGGACACCTCGACACTTGGTCAGGTGGAACCGGGGATCAAACCACCAACCTTCCGGTTTGTAGACAACCTACATGAACCACTGAGCCACTGCCGCCCCGTAGACCATGTCTACACAAACATGGCTGGAGCTTACGTTGCAACACCCCTCCCCCATCTGGGACAATCAGACCACGTCTCTTTGTTTCTAACACCCAAATATGCACCCCTCATCAAACGTGTGAAGCCATCAGTGAAGATCATCATTGTGTGGCCTGCGGGGGCAGATTCTACACTCCAGGAAAGGTTTCTAAACACAGACTGGAGTATGTTTGCTTCTCAAGCCACCAGTGGCGCTCACACGGACATTGACTCATTCACCTCCTCTGTACTGGATCATATCAATACCACCATTGACAGTGTTACAGCCCAGAAACAGATCACCACATACCCAAATCAGAAGCCTTGGATGAACAGGGAAGTGCGACTCCTGCTGAAGTTACGCAACACTGCCTTCAGATCAGGTGATGCACAAGCCTTCAGCACATCCAGAGCAAACCTGAAGAGGGGCATCAAAAAGGCCAAGCACTGCTACAAGTTAAAGATAGAGGGACACTTTTCCAACTCTGACCCTCGACGCATGTGGCAGGGCATTCAGCCCATCAGTGACTACAAACCCACCCACCCACTCCACCCCCGCAGCCACTGATGTCAACTTCCTGAACGAGCTAAATTACTTTTATGCTCGTTTTGAAAGAGACAACAGAGAAACTGCAACCAAGCTCAAACCCTCAGCTGACCACCCACCAATCACACTCTCCTCCACAGATGTCTGCAAGGCACTGAGCCGGATCAGCACACACAAGGCTGCTGGACCAGACAACATCCCTGGTCGTGTTCTCAGGGCATGTGCGGAGCAGCTCGCTGGGGTTTTTACAGACATTTTCAACCTGTCTCTTGCCCAAGCAGCTGTACCGAATACATGCTTTAAACGCACTTCCATTGTGCCAGTGCCGAAACACTCTAGCCCGAGGTGCCCTGATGACTACCGCCCTGTAGCACTCACACCCATCGTCATGAAGTGCTTTGAGCGGCTGGTCCTGGAACACCTAAAAGACTCTCTACCATCCACATTGGACTCACACCAGTTTGCCTATCGCAGCAATATGAGCACAGAGGATGCAGTTTCCATGGCACTGCACTCTGTGCTCACCCATCTGGACAATAAAAACACTTATGCACGCATGCTGTTTGTTGACTTCAGCTCAGCATTCAACACTGTCATCCCACCCAAGTTAATAGCCAAACTTGGAGACCTGGGCATCAACACTTCAATGTGTAACTGGATTTTGGACTTCCTAACTGACAGACCCCAGAATATTCGATCAGGATCCACCTGCTCCAGGTCCATCACACTCAACACTGGTGTACCACAGGGCTGTGTGCTAAGTCCGTTTCTCTACTCCCTCTTCACCTGCAAGCCTGTGTATGGATCTAATTCCATCGTCAAGTTTGCGGACGACACTACGGTGATTGGTCTCATCAGCAACAACGATGAGACTGCCTACAGGGAGGAGATCCAGCACCTGGCCACATGGTGCACTGATAATAACCTGCTCCTCAACACCACCAAAACGAAGGAGCTCATCGTGGACTTCAGGAAAGAGTCAAGAGGCACACACAACACCATCCACATCAATGGAATGGCCGTTGAGCGTGTCTCCAGTTTCAAGTTCCTGGGGATCCACATCTTGGCGGACATGTCGTGGACGACCAACACCTCCAGCCTGGTCAAGAAGGCTCACCAGCGCCTCTTCTTCCTGAGGACACTGAGGAAGAATCAGCTCTCCTCGGCTATCCTGGTGAACTTCTATCTCTGCGCAATAGAAAGCATCCTGACCAACTGTGTGGCAGTATGGTATGGGAGCTGCTCTGTTGCGGAGCGCAAGGCACTGCAGCGGGTGTTGAAAACTGCCCAGCGCATCACAGGGACTCCACTACCTGCCATTGAGCACATCCAGAGGAAACGCTGTCTGCATCGAGCTCACAGCATCCTCAAGGACTCCTCTCACCCAGCCCACAGACTGTTTTCTCTCCTGCCCTCCGGCAGGCGTTTCAGGATCCTCCGGACCAGAACCAGTAGACTTAAGAACAGTTTTTTCCCCAGAGCTGTGTCTTTACTGAACTCAAACCCCAGTTGATCCACTTCCCTCATAAACTGCCAACTCTCCTACCTCACATCTGCCTTCACTTTGTTATTTGCACTACCGACTGTTTATTACAGTAACAACTGTTTACTTATGCATCTTGCACTGCCATATCTTAACTGGATTATGCTCATTTGCACTGCTGACTGTATTTATAGTACCAATGTTTACATTTGCATTTTGCACCGTACTTCTAACTGTAATATGCAACCACTTTCCACTGCACTTTTACACTTTCTTTCGGATAGCTCTGTCCATAATTTATTGCACTACCTTAATCCACTGCTATATTCCTCATATTAGCCTAACATATTATTGTATACCTCTATCTGTAAAATTCTGTTTATAGTAATAGCCATCTGTATATTATATTCATAGTACATATTCACCTGTAAATTCTGTTTATAGTAATAGCCATCTGTATATTTATGCACTACATATTCACCTGTAAATTCAGTTCTGTTTATAGTAATAACCATCTCTCTATTTATACATATTTATATATATTCAGTACATTTCCATGTCCTGCACTTACGCAACCACTGTATATATCCTGCACTTGCTGCTATTGCACTTCTGGTTAGACCTAAACTGCATTTCGTTGCCTTGTACTTGTGTAATGACAATAAAGTTGAATCTAATCTAATCTAATCTAAAATTCACTCGAACCATTGACCCCAAACCATCTGATAATGATGAAGTCTGATGTTGCTCTTCCGCCTCCAGGAAAGTTTGTAAAATGTATGCCACTAAAAGATGGTGCAGAGTTCAATATCTATTCGAACAGTTTTGGAGTCGTTGGAAGGAATACCTTCTTAACATTGCAGCACGTCAGAAATGGCATATTCCCCGCCGTAACCTTCAAGTGAATGATGTTGTAATCATCAAAGACGATATGCTTCCCAGAGGTCAGTGGCAGTTAGGCAGAGTGGTGGAAACCATTGAAGGAAGTGATTTCCTTGTAAGGCGAGTCAAGTTGCTATTAGGGGAGCGAAAACAAAATCAACACTCCAAGCCCATAGTCATTGAAAGGCCCATCCAAAAATGGGTGGTACTTATTGAAAATGAGTAATCAATGATTGCTTTGTGATACCATTGCATCAGACCAGGTAATTAAGTTCTATAAAACTAAACCTTTTAGACTTTACATATAAACTGTTTAAGGGGGTCTTATTGATGTTCAGAAATCATGTTCTGATTCATTCACAGTTTGTTCTGTTCTTTCATCATCTCGTAATTGGTGGGAGTGTAAGTGACCGCAAAATGATGTGTGTGTGTGTCACTTTAAATATGTTATGTGTGCGCGTACGCTCTCTAAGTAACGCAAGCGGTAACGCAGGTAGAAGGGAGTGGTGCGGACGAGGAGCGCATCAATCAAATCAAATCAAATCACTTTATTGTCACTCTACCATATGCACAAGTGCAACAGTAGGTGAAATTCTTAGGTGCAGTCCGAGCAAACATAGTAGTCGTGACATGACATGTACAACATTTAAGCAACAACAGATTACACATCTGATGCGCACACAATTACTCACAGCACAGTATACACTACAATAAACAATACATAATTTACACAATGTGAGTGTAGTTCTCACAGCTTTAAACAATATACACATACTTACAATATACATATACTTTAAACAATATACACTAAACATACATTAAACAATAACAGTATACATTAAGCTATAGTAATATACAATGTACAGTATACAATATGTTCACAAATAGAAATCCGATGTACAATAGATGCTATATGATAAATAAATGTGTATATAATGTGTGTGTATCTCCAGTGGTTTGTGCTGAGTGATATTCTGTCCAGTGTGTGTTATGATCCTGATGGATCAAGAGTTAAGTAGTCTGATTGCTTGTGGGAAGAAGCTGTTCTGAAGTCGGCTGGTGCGTGTTCTGATGCTGCGGTACCGTCTGCCTGATGGCAGCAGTGAGAGCAGCCCATGGTTCGGGTGGCTAGAGTCTCTGATGATCCTCTGAGCTCTTTTCACACACCGCCTGGCGTAAATGTCCTGGAGGGAGGGAAGCTCACCTCCGATGATGCAGCTGGCCGTGCGCACTACCCTTTGCAGGGCCTTGCGGTTGCGGGCGGTACTGTTGCCGTACCAGGTAGTGATGCAGCCAGTCAGCAGACTCTCTATGGTGCAGGTGTAGAAGCGTGTGAGGATGTGGCGGTTCATTCCAAACCTCCTCAGCCGTCGCAGGAAGAAAAGGCGCTGATGAGCCTTCTTCACAACGGCCTCAGAGTGGACGGACCATGAGAGTTCCTCTGTGATGTGGACACCGAGGAACTTGAAGCTGCTGACTCTCTCCACCGGTGCTCCATTGATGGTGATGGGGCGGTGTTCTCTCTCATTCCTCCTGAAGTTGACCACCAGCTCCTTGGTCTTGCTGACGTTGAGGGAGAGGTTGTGCTCCTGACACCACCGTGTCAGAGTGTGCACCTCCTCTCTGTAGGCCGTTTCATCATTGTCAGTGACGAGACCTACCACGGTCGTATTGTCAGCAAACTTGATGATGGTGTTGGAGCTGTGGGTTGCCACAAAGTCATGTGTGTACAAGGAGTACAGGAGTGGGCTGAGAACACAGCCCTGAGGGGCTCCAGTGTTGAGAGTCAGTGATGAGGAGATGTTACTGCCCATTCTGACCACCTGGCGTCTGTTTGACAGGAAGTCCAGGATCCAGCTGCATAACAAGCTGTTTAAGCCTAGAGCCCGGAGTTTCATGTCAAGTATGGAGGGCACAATGGTGTTGAATGCTGAGCTGTAGTCTACAAACAGCATTCTCACATATGTGTTCCTCTTTTCCAGGTGGGAGAGAGCAGTGTGAATTGTAGATGAAATGGCATCATCAGTGGAGCGGTTTGTGCGGTATGCAAACTGCAGTGGGTCCAGTGAGGGGGGGAGAACAGAACAGATGTGGTTTCTGACTAGTCTCTCAAAGCATTTGCTGATGATGGGGGTCAGAGCAACAGGACGCCAGTCGTTTAAGCAGGTGGTTTTTGACTGCTTAGGTACAGGAACAATGGTGGACGTTTTGAAGCATGTGGGGACCACGGACAGGGAGAGGGACAGGTTAAAGATGTCCGTGAAAACTCCAGCCAGTTGGTTCGCGCACGCTCTGATCACGCGGCCCGGAATGCTGTCTGGACCCACGGCTTTACGGACGTTCATCCGCCGGAAGGATCGGGTTACATCCGCTAAAGATACGGAGAGTGAACTAACCTCTGCATCTTCAGCCACGAGCTCTCTCTCCGCGAGGGCGGTATTAGTTCCCTCAAAGCGAGCATAGAAGGTGTTGAGCTCGTCCGGGAGAGAGGCAGCGGTATTCACTGTGGAGTTTGTGTTCCCTTTATAGTCCGTGATGGTGTTAATTCCCCGCCACATGCTTCTCAAGTCGGTGGTGTTGAACTGTCCTTCAATCTTGTCCCTGTACTGCCATTTTGCTGCTCTGATGGTTTTCCGGAGGGCATAACTTGCTTGTTTATGCTCCTCCGCATTACCGGAGTTAAAAGTGAAGGTCCGCGCATTGAGTGCCGCGCGAACATCCCCATTTAGCCACGGCTTCTGGTTTGGGTACAGCCGAATTGTTTTGGTCGGAACAACGTCTTCTACGCACTTCCTGATGAAACACGTTACGCTATCAGCGTAGACCTCGATGTCGTCATCAGAGGCCGACCGGAACATCTCCTAGTCCGCGTGATCAAAACAGTCTTGTAGCATAGAGTCAGATTGGTCCGACCAGCACTGGATGGTTCTGAGGGCGGGTGCTTCCTGTTTCAGTCTCTGCCTACAAGCGGGCAAGAGGAGAATGGAAGCGTGATCTGATTTGCCGAATGGTGGGCGCGGGAGGGACTTGTAACCATCCTTGAAGGGGGAGTAGCAGTGATCTAAGACGCAGTTCCCTCGCGTGTTGAAGCTAACATGTTGGTGGTATTTAGGTGCAATGCGTTTGAAGTTGGCTTTGTTAAAGTCTCCGGTCACAATAAACGCAGCTTCAGGATGCGCGGTTTCCTGCTCACTCACTGTCCTATACAGTTCCTTTAGTGCCCGGTCTGTGTCGGCTTGTGGGGGAATATACACAGCTGTGATGATGACCGCTGTGAATTCCCTCGGTAGCCAGAATGGTCGGCACAGAACCATGAGAAGTTCCAGATCAGGAGAATAAAAAGACTTGATAGAATGTACGTTCCTCTGATCACACCAGGATCTGTTGATCATAAAACATACACCCCCGCCTTTGCTTTTCCCTGAGAGATCTTTTTCTCTGTCCATTCGGTGCACGGAGAACCCCGTGGTTTCGATGGCTGAATCTGGAATCTCAGCAGACATCCAAGTTTCTGTAAGGCAGATAATGCAGCAGTCCCTCGTCTCTCGTTGGAAAGAGATCCGCGCTCTCAGCTCGCAGAGTTTGTTGTCCAGAGACATGGTTCCCCACATGGGTTTATTATAAGTTTGAAATATACATATGAAGGTATTTTTGGTGCAAAACAACTGAACAGGCGTGAGAGTGGAATTTGTAGCTGTAGATCATATCCACACATGTGTACCAATAAATTACGTATGTGAGAATGCTGTTTGTAGACTACAGCTCAGCATTCAACACCATTGTGCCCTCCATACTTGACATGAAACTCCGGGCTCTAGGCTTAAACAGCTTGTTATGCAGCTGGATCCTGGACTTCCTGTCAAACAGACGCCAGGTGGTCAGAATGGGCAGTAACATCTCCTCATCACTGACTCTCAACACTGGAGCCCCTCAGGGCTGTGTTCTCAGCCCACTCCTGTACTCCTTGTACACACATGACTGTGTGGCAACCCACAGCTCCAACACCATCATCAAGTTTGCTGACGATACGACAGTGGTAGGTCTCGTCACTGACAATGATGAAACGTCCTACAGAGAGGAGGTGCACACTCTGACACGGTGGTGTCAGGAGCACAACCTCTCCCTCAACGTCAGCAAGACCAAGGAGCTGGTGGTCGACTTCAGGAGGAATGAGAGAGAACACCGCCCCATCACCATCAATGGAGCACCGGTGGAGAGAGTCAGCAGCTTCAAGTTCCTCTGTGTCCACATCACAGAGGAACTCTCATGGTCCGTCCACACCGAGGCCGTTGTGAAGGCTCATCAGCGCCTTTTCTTCCTGCGACGGCTGAGGAGGTTTGGAATGAACCGCCACATCCTCACACGCTTCTACACCTGCACCATAGAGAGTCTGCTGACTGGCTGCATCACCACCTGGTACGGCAACAGTACCGTCCGCAACCGCAAGGCCCTGCAAAGGGTAGTGCGCACGGCCAGCTGCATCATCGGAGGTGAGCTTCCCTCCCTCCAGGACATTTACGCCAGGCGGTGTGTGAAGAGAGCTCAGAGGATCATCAGAGACTCTAGCCACCCGAGCCATGGGCTGCTCTCACTGCTGCCATCAGGCAGACGGTACCGCAGCATCAGAACACGCACCAGCCGACTCCAGAACAGCTTCTTCCCACAAGCAATCAGACTACTTAACTCTTGATCCATCAGGATCATAACACACACTGGACAGAATATCACTCAGCACAAACCACTGGAGATACACACACATTATATACACATTTATTTATCATACAGCATCTATTGCACTTTGGATTTCAATTTGTGAACATATTGTATACTGTACATTGTATATTATTACTATAGCTTAATGTATACTGTTATTGTTTAATGTATGTTTAGTGTATATTGTTTAAAGTATATGTATATTGTAAGTATGTGTATATTGTTTAAAGCTGTGAGAACTACACTCACATTGTGTAAAGTATTTATTGTTTATTGTAGTGTATACTGTGCTGTGAGTAATTGTGTGCGCATCAGATGTGTAATCTGTTGTTGCTTAAATGTTGTACATGTCATGACTACTATGTTTGCTCGGACTGCACCTAATAATTTCACCTACTGTTGCACTTGTGCATATGGTTAAGTGACAATAAAGTGATTTGATTTTGATTTGATTTGAAATTTGAAGTCACAGAGGAAAATATTTTAGGAGTTGTAAACTTGTAGACTTTTTTTCTCACTTACAAACACAACGCAACAGTTACACCTTCACACATTCTTCACTGCAGGCACACAAATCCTGTTCTACGAATCACTCATGAAGAAACTCATACACTCACATTTTTGCTACAGTTGCTGCAGTAAATATGGTGCAAAACGCATTCACACACCCGTATCAAAAATGTGAAGTCACAGACAAATTTTGCACATCCGCAAATTAATATGTGAATCCATGCAATGAGAGTTGCACACTTGTAGAATATTTGGTCACAAATGTATTTATTTTCTTGGATATTTTTCTAACACAATCACAAGTCCAATCACTACAACTGCTTGAATCTGCTGCTACAAGTGTCAAACGAAGTTTTTTCGCCTTCAAGTGACAAGTTCTGTGCGCTCTCACTTTTGCACCATATACTACGCGAAATGTGGAGCAAAAGAGATTTGTGCATCTGTGAGGCAGCGGTTCAGAGAGCAGAGAATTTCGTCCAATCAGAAGAGCTCTTTTAAACCGGTGGCGCGCGACCGAGAACGGGAAAAATACATGAGCAATCTGCTAGCAGTCAACTTGTTCCTCTATATAGTAAAACATAGTAGGCTATAATCAATGTATATATATATAGTATAATTAATGCACAATTGTACAATTAATATACAATTCAAGCAAGTAGCCTACAAACACCTACATTAACATGGTTAATGGATACATGAATCAGGATATTATACATCGCGCGTTGTGAGCTTTGATAGGCACCAAGTTCCCGTACGAACGGAACGGACCAATAATCTGCGCAACATGACTGAAGCCCGGTTCATTTAATTGTGCATGCATGGCGTGCGAATAACCATAAACTCCATAAACGCTCCAAAATATGTGTGATAAGATGTGAGCCGTTCCTATCGCAGCACTGAGTCTGAGAAAACATCCTCCTGCACCAACATAAAAATAAACGTTTTAAATAAACTACTCATGACCACCTTTAGTAGATCTCACATTCTACTGTAGCCTATTTATTATGTTAAATGTTGATTAACTTTATAATAGATTTATAATATATACATTTATAATAGAATATAAGATAAGGGAATAGGTTTCTCACTAAGATTTATATTACATCTGTGGCATGTTGCGGTGGCTATAGTTTCTATGTGTAGGATGCTATTTTTCATAACTAATGCTATAGATAAAAAATGTTAACGTTGGCATTGGCACTTTTCCAACTTTGACCCTCGACGCATGTGGCAGGGCATTCAGGCCATCAGTGATTACAAACCCACCCACTCCACCCCCGCAGCCACTGATGTCAACTTCTTGAACGAGCTAAATTACTTTTATGCTCGTTTTGAAAGAGACAACAGAGAAACTGCAACCAAGCTCAAACCCTCAGCTGACCACCCACCAATCACACTCTCCTCCACAGAAGTCTGCAAGGCACTGAGCCGGATCAGCGCGCACAAGGCTGCTGGACCAGACAACATCCCTGGTCGTGTTCTCAGGGCATGTGCGGAGCAGCTCGCTGGGGTTTTTACAGACATTTTCAACCTGTCTCTTGCCCAAGCAGCTGTACCAACATGCTTTAAACGCACTTCCATTGTGCCAGTGCCGAAACACTCTAGCCCGAGGTGCCCTGATGACTACCGCCCTGTAGCACTCACACCCATCGTCATGAAGTGCTTTGAGCGGCTGGTCCTGGAACACCTAAAAGACTCTCTACCATCCACATTGGACTCACACCAGTTTGCCTATCGCAGCAATAGGAGCACAGAGGATGCAGTTTCCATGGCACTGCACTCTGTGCTCACCCATCTGGACAATAAAAACACTTATGCACGCATGCTGTTTGTTGACTTCAGCTCAGCATTCAACACTGTCATCCCATCCAAGTTAATAGCCAAACTTGGAGACCTGGGCATCAACACTTCAATGTGTAACTGGATTTTGGACTTCCTAACTGACAGACCCCAGAATGTTCGATCAGGATCCACCTGCTCCACGTCCATCACACTCAACACTGGTGTACCACAGGGCTGTGTGCTAAGCCCGTTTCTCTACTCCCTCTTCACCTCCGACTGCAAGCCTGTGTATGGATCTAATTCCATCGTCAAGTTTGCGGACGACACTACGGTGATTGGTCTCATCAGCAACAACGATGAGACTGCCTACAGGGAGGAGATCCAGCACCTGGCCACATGGTGCGCTGATAATAACCTGCTCCTCAACACCACCAAAACGAAGGAGCTCATCGTGGACTTCAGGAAAGAGTCAAGAGGCACACACGACACCATCCACATCAATGGAATGGCCGTTGAGCGTGTCTCCAGTTTCAAGTTCCTGGGGATCCACATCTCGGCGGACATGTCGTGGATGACCAACACCTCCAGCCTGGTCAAGAAGGCTCACCAGCGCCTCTTCTTCCTGAGGACACTGAGGAAGAATCAGCTCTCCTCGGCTATCCTGGTGAACTTCTATCTCTGCGCAATAGAAAGCATCCTGACCAACTGCGTGGCAGTATGGTATGGGAGCTGCTCTGTTGCGGAGCGCAAGGCACTGCAGCGGGTGGTGAAAACTGCCCAGCGCATCACTGGGACTCCACTACCTGCCATCGAGCACATCCAGAGGAAACGCTGTCTGCATCGAGCTCACAGCATCCTCAAGGACTCCTCTCACCCAGCCCACAGACTGTTTTCTCTCCTGCCCTCCGGCAGGAGTTTCAGGATCCTCCGGACCAGAACCAGAAGACTTAAGAACAGTTTTTTCACAAGAGCTGTCTCTTTACTGAACTCAAACCCCCGTTGATCCACTTCCCTCATAAACTGCTAACTCTCCTACCTCACATCTGCCTTTACTTTATTTGCACTACCGACTGTTTATTACAGTAACAACTGTTTACTTATGCATCTTGCACTGCCATATCTTAACTGGATTATGCTCATTTGCACTGCCGACTGTATTTATAGTACCAACTGTTTACATTTGCACCGTACTTCTAACTATAATATGCAACCACTTTCCACTGCACTTTTACACTTTCTTTCGGATAGCTCTGTCCATAATTTATTGCACTACCTTAATCCACTGCTATATTCCTCATATTATTAGCCTAACATATTATTGTATACCTCTATCTGTACAATTCTGTTTATAGTAATAGCCATCTGTATATTATATTCATAGCACATATTCACCTGTAAATTCTGTTTATAGTAATAATCATCTGTATATTTATTCACTACATATTCACCTGTAAATTCAGTTCTGTTTATAGTAATAACCATCTCTCTATTTATACATATTTATATATATTCAGTACATTTCCATGTCCTGCACTTATGCAACCACTGTATATATCCTGCACTTGCTGCTATTGCACTTCTGGTTATGACAATACAGTTGAATCTAATCTAATCTAATCGAATCGAATCTAATCTAATTATGCTAATGAGGAGACATCAGTGGTCTCACCTGTAATTGTTTTTAATTACTTGTTACTTATTCATTGTAATTACTTTGAATGTGGATTTTGCAAAAATAAACCCTAAATGATTCACACTTCAACCCCCCAATTATAATTGATGTAGTCAAAAACTCTCCAACTGCTTTTGTAACCAGAAGCTTTAGCTTAGGCTTCCTGAAAATAAGGAAAGTACTGGAGATGTATTTTATTTTATTTCAAATTATGATGAACTAATACTCTTTTCAGCTGTGTTAAGACTTAAAGCAGATTGCCACGTTTCAGTAATGTTTTATATCCTGGTGATGCATACATTTAATCACTGCATTTGTCTGATTAAAGATATCAGGGAAAAAGCAAGAGTATTATTTCATTCTGGGCTCCAAAGTGTCAGCCCCTTAAAAAGAGTGCAAAATCAGAGGAGGAGACAGTGGAAGAGGTAATGACAAAACAGGGAAGAAGAAAGCATTAAGTGGAGCAGCCACCTATAGGTGTACTTTTAAAAGTGAGTGGTCAACCACATGGCCATTCATGGCCATAGACACCACCAGCTCCTACTACAGCAGACAGGAGAGCTCATGTGCCCATCAAGGTGTGACAGATATGAACAGGCATGTAAAAAGTAAAGGGCATCAGGCACTTCAGTCAACGAGCGGCATCTTCTATTTGTGCTGGTCATTTATGAACAACAGGTCAAACTGGGGCAAAGGGGCCGCTGCTGCAAATATTTGAGTGGCTCCTCCCCTAACAGATACAATCTAACTCCAAACTTTTGATAAAAATTGAGCCCTGGAAAGGTATGTTTTTTTCTCTCTCCCCCTGCAATTACTCACCGTTATACATTTGTCTAGTAGTTTTAATATGTGCACTGGTTGACTAAGATGGTAATCATTGTTTCTTAGTTGGGTTAGCCTTTCTTGTTTCACAAAATGTAATTTACGCTAACACTAGCCTATCTGTACTGTTAAGTTTGCTATCTAATCGTCTGATAATTAAATATTATCTCATATTAAGTAATGTATTCCTTATTTTCTCAGCTTTACCTTCTAGAAAAATGGCAGAACAGGGTCTTCACAGGTCAGCATCGTATCAAGTAACTTATGCACCCAAAGACTACCATGTGTACCATGTTTTTCTTTTCTTTTTTGGTGGATGATAACATAATAGAAATACCATAGTAAAGTAAAGGGATATTATTTGCCCAGTAGGCCTAATTGGAAGCTGCAGTGAGTCACAGAGCAGGTTAATTAACATTTTATAAAGCCTATATTGTATTTCTATAAATGTTATCATCCACCAAAAACAAACCAAACCAAAAAAGAAAAGAAAAGAAAAACATGGTACACATGGTAGTCTTACAATGGGTGCATAAGTTACTTGAAATGATACTGACCTGTGAAGACCCACCCTGTTCTGTAATTTTTCTAGAAGGTAAAGCTGAAGAGAATATAAGGAATACATCGTTTAATATGAGAGTATCTTTAATTATGAGACGATTGGATGGCAAACTTAACAGTAGATTACATTTTGTGAAACAAGAAAGTCTAGCTCAAGAAACAATGATCACCAACTTAGCCGACCAGTGCACATATTAAAATTACTTAAGCAAATGTATAATGGTGAGTGATTGCAGGGGGAGAGAGAAAAAAAAACTTGACTTCGCTTGCTAGCAGATTGCTCATGTATTTTTCCCGTTCTCGGTCACGCGCCACCGGTTTAAAAGAGCTCTTTTGATTGGCCGAAATTCTCTGCTCGCTGAACCGCTTCCTCACAGATGCACAAATCTCTTTTGCTCCACATTTCGCGTAGTATATGGTGCAAAAGTGAGAGCGCACGGAACTTTCACTTGAAGGCGAAAAAACTGTGTTTGAGACTCGCAGCAGCAGATTCAAGCAGTTGTAGTGATTGGACTTGTGATTGTGTTAGAAAAATATCCAAGAAAAGAAATACATTTGTGACCAAATATTCTACAAGTGTGCAACTCTCATTGCATGGATTCACATATTAATTTGCGGATGTGCAAAATTTGTCTGTGACTTCACATTTTTGATACGGGTGTGTGAATGCGTTTTGCACCATATTTACTGCAGCAACTGTAGCAAAAATGTGAGTGTATGAGTTTCTTCATGAGTGATTTGTAGAACAGGATTTGTGTGCCTGCAGTGAAGAATGTGTGAAGGTGTAACTGTTTGTGTTTGTAAGTGAGAAAAAAAGTCTACAAGTTTACAACTCCTAAAATATTTTTCTCTGTGACTTCAAATTTATTGGTACGCATATGTGGATATGATCTACAGTTACAAATTCCACTCTCACGCCTGTTCAGTTGTTTTGCACCAAAAATACCTTCATATATACACTGTAAGAAGTTGATGCTGGTGTGTGGTCCCTGGGCGCTTCGGCGTTCTCTGCAAAGCTTCCTCTCACAAAAGAGCTTGCACGTGACACGTCCTTTTCAGGATGTCTTGTCCGTGTACTTCTGGGTGTGGCCGGTCGCTTTCCTCCTTTGATGGGCACAATCACTGCTTGGTATGTTTGGGCTTTCAGCATGCCCAGGCAGCGTTTGTGGATGCGTCATGTTCCCACTGCGGGAACATGACCATCGCCGTGTTGCGGTCGAGACTCGATGAACTTCGTAAAGAAGTAAGAGTCCCCTCTACCACACCCCAATCTACTGACTCCCTGAGAGCCAGTACTTCGGCTGGTGGTCAGGGTGACCTGAGGGTGACGGTGTGGAACAAAGCCCCGACGCTGATGCCTCGGGCCACACCACCCTCTAGCACACTGCAACCCACGAGTTTTCAGATGCAGATCGCGGGGCCTGCTCCGGCCCCCCCGTGCATCTCGTTTGGCGCTCCAGAGGAGGATGCGATGTCGGTCACCACATCACAAGGTGGGCTCGAGTCCTCTGAGGATGATGACTCGGCTGTGTTGCCGCCCTCGGGCGTTCCAGCATTGCCCGAGTCGGACCCAGAGCTGACAGCCATGCTGTCTCGGGCAGCCGCGAGTCTCGATGCGCTCGCGCTCGCGGCTCGATGATTGGTTTTTGGGAGCGCGCGCTAACACCCGTCAGTCCCCACCCCCAATACCTTTCTTTCCCGAGCTGCATGAGGAAGTTGCGCGGTCCTGGAAGTCCCCATTGTCTTCCCGCGACCGTTCGGCGATTTCCTCCGCCTTCTCTACCCTTGATGGGGCCGCGGCCAACGGGTACACTGGGGTCCCCCCAGTTGAACGATCTGTTGCGATGCAACTGTGTCCGCAGAGTGTTTCGACTTGGCGTGGTGATCCTAAGCACCCCTCCAAAGCCTGTCGATTCACATCTACAGAGCTGCGGGGCAGGCTGCCGCCTCTTTGCATACCATGAAGATCCTTCAGGTCTACCAGGCCAGGATACTCAGGGACATGCACGAGGGTAGAGTTGATCCGGGACCACCATACATACCCATAACATCCTCGACGAGCTGCGTGCCGCCACCAACCTCGCTCTCCGGGCGACGAAGGTGACCGCACGCTCCCTGGGTCAAGTGATGTCCACAAATGTGGTCCAGGAGCGACATTTGTGGCTGAACCTGGCTGATATGCGGGACACCGAGCGAACCCTGTTCCTCGATGCCCCCATATCCCAGGCCGGCCTCTTCGGCGGGGCAGTTGAAAGCTTTGCCCAACAGTTTTCAACCGCTCAGAAGCAGACTGAGGCTATTAAACATATACTGCCCCGGCGGCCAGCTGCTGCCTCCACCCAGCCGCCAGCACAGTCGCCTCAGCCTGCTCCCCGCTGAGGACGCCCTCCTAAGGCTCCCGCCCCTCCCGCCCGGTCCCAGCAGCAGCCTTCACCCGGGCCGGGTCGTGGAGGTCGCCGTAGGAAGGCGTCCCAGTCCGCTCAGCCCGCCCCGCTAAACGCCAGGCCAAGTGGCGCTCCTGAGACGGACGGCTCAGGGATGGGAAATTCTTTCAGGGAGATGGTAGCAGGACCACTCCTTCCCCCGGTGGAGGGCCGGGGGATAATCCTTTGTTCAGCTACTGGCCCCCGGGTCAGCAGCACCCTATGTTGGTTAAAGAAAGAATTAACACTCCCATCCCTGAGCCACCAGAGATCGGTGATGACAGTGCGCGCCACCCCCGGGTCCCGCCACTCGCATCCCTCTCTGTCGCCAGCCTCCTGGCAGAGCAGACCCCAGTGGAACATGCGTCCTACCCTGGTCACCTCTGTCAGGACGCACCAGTTAACCGTGCCCCCGCACTGGGACGCCCAACAGCCTCCCATGTCCGGGCCGGTAACGCTGCCTCGCTGCCCCACCCTGGGTACGTCTGTGGTCCGAATGACCCCGCTGGTGCAGTTCCTGGGAGCCTGGCTTCAGCTTCCAGGTCTGTCCCGCTGGGTCGCGAAGACCGTCAGGCGCGGCTACGCGATTCAGTTCGTGCAGGTTCCTCCCTGCTTCCGGGGAGTCCACTGCACTATGATCGGGGCCAATGCCCCCGTCCGGCGTACGGAGATTGCCACCCTACTGGCGAAGGGTGCGATCGAACCTGTCCCTCCAGCCAAGATGAACTACGGGTTCTACAGCCCGTACTTCATTGTACCCAAGAAAACCGGTGGATTACGGCCAATCCTGGACCTGCGCATCTTGAACCGATACCTTCACAGGCTTCCGTTCAAGATGTTGACAGCAAAATGCCTTTTCGAATGCGTTCGTCCGGACAATTGGTTTGCAGCGATCGACCTGAAGGACGCCTACTTCCATGTCTCCATCCTACCTCGACACAGACCGTTCCTATGGTTTGCTTTTGAGGGGCGGGCATATCAGTACGCGGTCCTCCCATTTGGGCTATCTCTGTCCCCTCACGTCTTTACGAAGGTTGCCGAGACAGCCCTTGCGCCCCTTCGGCAGCACGGGGTTCGCATCCTGAACTACCTCGACGACTGGCTCATAATGAGTCACTCTCGAGCGCAGGTTTGTGAACACAAAGACCTAGTGCTCCAGCACTTATCCCGTCTGGGCCTTGGGGTCAACTGGGAGAAGAGCAAACTTTGCCCCGTGCAGAGGATCTCTTTTCTCGGTATGGATATCGACTCGGTCGCCATATGTGCGCAGCTTTCTAGTGAGCGAGCGCAGTCTCTGCTGACTTGCCTTCGTCAAATCGAGAGCGAGAGTGCAGTCCCACTGAAACTATTTCAGAGGCTCCTGGGGCATATGGCATCTGCAGCCACGGTGATGCCGCTCGGATTGCTACATATGAGACTGCTTCAGCATTGGCTACGCGATCGAGTCCCGAGATGGGCATGGCGGTCTGGCACGCTCTGGGTACGAGTGACTCGGGCCTGCTTACAGACTCTCACCCTGTGGTCGAACCTCAGTTTTCTACGGACCGGAGTGTCCTTAGAACGAGTTTCCAGGCATGTTGTTGTATCAACAGATCAACATCCACGGGCTGGGGTGCCATGTGCAATGGACAAGCAGCTGCGGGCTCCTGGACAGGACCCCAGCGCCTTCTGCATGTCAATTGCCTCGAGTTACTGGCAGTACGGTTCGCCCTGCACCGCTTCCTAACGTTGCTGAGGGGTCAACATGTACTAGTCAGGACAGACAACACGGCCACAGTAGCGTACATCAACCACCAGGGCGGTCTACGCTCCCGCCGTATGTCTCAACTCGCCCGCCATCTCGTCCTATGGAGTCAGAAGCAACTGAGGTCCCTTCGTGCTGTCCACATCCCGGGAGAACTGAACCGTGCAGCCGACGAGCTCTCACGGTTTCAGCCACTTCCTGGAGAATGGATACTCCATCCACGGACGGTCCAGCTGATATGGGAACGGTTCGGCGACGCACAGATAGACCTGTTTGCCTCCCAGGACTCTTCCCATTGCTCCCTGTATTATTCCCTGACCGAGGGCACGCTCGGCACGGATGCACTGGCGCACAGCTGGCCGCCGGGTCTGCGTTTCCCCCAGTGAGCCTTCTTGCACGGGTACTGTGCAAGATCAGGGAGGACAAGGAGCAGGTCATGTTGGTCGCCCCGTATTGGCACGGCCAGACCTGGTTTTCAGAACTGCTACTCCTTGCGACAGCCCCTCCCTGGCCTATTCCTCTGAGACGGGACCTTCTCACTCAGAGACGGGGCACCCTTTTTGCACCCTTCGGCAGGTTTGAGTAGTCTTCCACCTGCGGTGGCTACCATCACTTCTGCTTGGGCAGAGTCTACTCGGTGGAAGCTCTTCGTCACCGGATATGCCCGATCAGGTCCGTGCTATCGTTTCTCCAGCAGGGGTTGGAGCGAAGGCTGTCTCCCTCCACCCTTAAAGTGTACGTGGCCGCAATATCTGCCCACCACGATCTCCTGGGGGACAAAAAGGTAAGTCAGCACGACCTGATCATCAGGTTCCTGAGGGGAGCGAGGAGACTGAATCCTCCTTGCTCTCCTCTCGTTCCCTCTTGGGACCTCTCAGTAGTCTTAAGTGCTCTGCAGAGGCCTCCCTTTGAGCCTTTGCGGTCGGTTGATATTACGTTTCTGTCTATGAAGACGGCTCTGCTGATCGCATTGGCCTCTCTGAAGAGGGTAGGGGACCTGCAGGCATTTTCGGTTGACGAAGCGTGCCTGGAGTTCGGACCGGCTAACTCTCACGTGATCCTGAGACCCCGGCCCGGATATGTGCCCAAGGTTCCCACCACTCCAGGTGGTGAACCTGCAAGCGCTGCCTTTGGAGGAGGCAGACCCACCCTTGGCATTGCTCTGTCCAGTATGCGCTCTCCACGCCTATGTAGACAGCACGCAGTGTTTCAGGACCTCAGACCAGCTCTTTGTCTGTTATGGTGGAGAGCGGAAGGGAAGAGCTCTCTCAAAGCAGAGGTTGTCTCACTGGATAGTGGACACCATTGTTTTGAGCAAGGTCGACCATGTCCCCTTGGGGTTCAGTCCCACTCCACCCGGAGTGTGGCCTCCTCTTGGGCTTTAGTGCATGGCGCCTCGCTAACAGACATCTGCAGAGCTGCAGGCTGGGCGACACCTAACACATTCGCCAGATAGATTCTACAATCTCCGAGTGGAGCCAGTGTCCGACTATGTACTCGCCCCTACGGGTGGCCGGTAATGGACCAGGCTCAGGTGTCTTCGCTTGCTCGCCATTCCACTCCACGGACTGGATACGTGCGATATTCTCCTCAGGTGAGCTCCCCGAGAGCCCTGAGTTCCTCCAGCACTGCTGACGCCGACATCAGTTCAGTCTGCCCTTTCGAGCCCAGACCCTCATGTCCGGCCAGGTGCCCCGTGTGCATGGTTCCCCTCTGGCGACCCCCACACAAGTATTTCCGCCGTAAGCCTCCTCAGCGAGCAAGTGTCTTTCCCTTGGCAAGTCCCTGCCACCCCTAGGGTTAAAAATCCACCCTCTGGCTGGTACCCTAGAGTTCTTCCATATGCAGCCCTTAGCGGGTCATATGTGTATTCTCTAAGTCCTTCCCACGGGTAGGAACTTTGGCATTTCCACACTGGAATATGCTTCCCAGTGTACCTTGGTATTCCTGTGATAAGTGGGAGTCCTTCGTCCATACTAGTCTTACGACAAAGTACTCACACTTACGCTGGGCACTGGAAGACAGCTGAGTGGCGTTGTTATATTGGAACCCCCATTCGTTAGTCACTAACGTACGTCGTAGTGACTGAACGAAAGGGAACGTCTCGGTTACGTATGTAACCCTCGTCCCCTGAGGAGGGAACGGAGACGTACATTCCTTTGCCACATCAGCTATGCTGCCTGGAACGCGGAGTTCAGTCTTGGCTCCTGCAGCAGTAACATAATGCGATGTTGCCAGCGTACTTCCTCATATACCCACGAGGTGGGGCGGAGTTACGCATACAAATTCCGCATGCCCATGGCATTGGCACTGCCATTGGGCGCTGTTAAATTCTCGAAGGTAATAGGCTTCTAAGCGAAACCCCCATTCGTTAGTCACTAACGTACATCTCCGTTCCCTCCTCAGGGAACGAGGGTTACATACGTAAGATGTAGACGTTTCTTTATGTAGTTTCACGGTGCTACAACACAACGTTCTCAAAGTCATGATTAATGGCGCTCAAAGCGAGCAAAATAAAGAGGATTAAGCACCCGTTGAAACTCTCTGTGTCTCGTTTGTCGACGCAGAGGGGCTGCTTCAATTATAATAGGCCTATTATAGACAGTTATGATATTTGTGGCTGCACCGGGGTCCATCATTACTAGGTTAAAGCTATGCCACTGAGGCTAACCCATGGCTATCTGTTAAGAACTGTAGGCTACATCAATAAATTACAACAATTTCATGCTATGGGCACTGACATTGATACAGGCAGTGGAAGAGCCTATTTTACACTGATCTTGCTTCTGCTTTTCAAACATGGAAGTGTGACAAAGGCACATAGGCTATATAAATTCTCTAATGTGGATACAAGCATATTTTTGTACACATCACTATTCAACACATGTCCTTATTAGGAGAAAATGATGTTTTTACGACATAACATCTCGTTATTAGAAGAAAAGATGTCATTAAAACGACATAACATCTCGTTATTACGACATAATTGCAGTGTTAATTTTGACAGCAAATTTTGATTTAGTTTTAGTCATAGTCTTTTGACTAAAATGCCATTTAGTTTTAGTCATATTTTAGTCACCTGAATTGTTTTTAGTTTTAGTCTAGTTTTAGTCGACTAAATCTACAGTAGATTTAGTCTCCTAAAATCTAATGAGTTTAGTTCAATTGTAATACATTAAGTATTTAAGCATTACATAACCGACTGTCACTTTTTTGACATCATTTTGACATCATTTTGTTTTTGACATTAAAAATACATGAAAGAGATCTCAATTAACTTTTTTGTTTGTTTTTTAAAAACATCTATATAGATTTTATAACTGTGTATGATACTTTGATACCCTGATACTTTATTGAATATGTCAAATACGGGTCTTTCCTCCTGACTATGAATTAAATGGGAATTCAATTAAATACAGTTTATTGTGTAACCAAAAACGAATATATGCGTGACTTTTAATTACAAACAAGCTCGAAAACACATTGACTCTTATTTTGAAATGTCTATGCCTTACTATTGCAGTTGCAGGAGCTCATTCAAGTTCAGGAGATAAAATATGCGTTGTTACAACCGTCTAAAACATATCACTATATAAACATGGTAAAGTAAACATTGTCATTATTCATCAGCATTAGTTCATAAACAATTGCCTGGCATAAATGTGCGCTATTCATTGATTGTGAGCCGCTCTGGAGCGCTGGATTGGGGATGCGTGAGCCTGTAGAAGCGCAACAGCGCCGTGTTCTCCAGTGGTTAGATCAGCACGTTCAAATCAAATGTGCACATCTGTTACACAGGACATCAGTTTTGACTGGATCTCTTCCCTAATCGTCCCTCCCTAACATTTGTGTCTCGTTTTTATTTGTTGACGGAAATGACAGTTGATTTTCGTCATAGTTTTTGTCATCTAACACTAGTTTTTATTTAGTTATCGTCTCGTTTTCGTCAGTGAAAAAAGGTAGTTGACGAAAATCATGACGAAAATTATTCGTCAACGAAATTAACACTGCATAATTGAGGGGAAAAAATTATATGTGGCAGCAATGCATCACTGTAATTACTGACATACAGCAGGGTAATGAATTTGGAGAAAAGAGGTTACAATAACAGAATAACATTCTACAAAGCAAAAACTAATCTTTCCATAAAGAAAACTTTCCTGGCAAAAAAAAAAAAAAAAAAAAACACTTAAAAAAAGAACTTTCTGGGACCCAAAAACTAACTCAAAGTAAATGTTCAAATCAACAAAAAATTG
Source organism: Romanogobio albipinnatus (assembly GCA_023566225.1). Classification (NCBI taxonomy): domain Eukaryota; kingdom Metazoa; phylum Chordata; class Actinopteri; order Cypriniformes; family Gobionidae; genus Romanogobio; species Romanogobio albipinnatus. The sequence continues at coordinate 14,653,825 of CM042248.1, read as the reverse complement.
AGAGTAAGGCTAAATGCCTTTTTCATTGTAGTAATTTAACATTTTATGTTTTTTCCCTCCAGGCCTGGGTCAGTCGGTGTGGATACAGAACTTATTTTTAAAAACCATATGCTTCCAAATGCAACAAGCATCACATACTCTCTTATGAAAGGACTTGTTGAATCAAGAGTGTTCCTTCCAGTGATTCCTTTCAGTATCACTGTTGGTGAGTTCCTTGTTTTCTAAAACTATTTTTGAAAGTAGATAATGAATTGGTAGAAATATTCCTTTAGTGGCTGGTTTATAACTGTTATCCTATATTTTCAGAGGAACAGCGAGAATCAAGTTTGACCACCAGACAAACACAGTCATCACAAAGTGTTCCTACAATGAAAGCATCTTCTGCTGTTGTACCGGTTCTGTCTAGTATGCTGTTGATGCTTCTGCTTCTTCTGCTTCTGCTGTAGAATTAAACTCTGTAACTCTGCAAAGTTGTTCTCTGTGTGTCATATTCAAACCTACAATTGATATTGTGAAAACTTTACTATCTGCTACATATGATACATTACATGCAGTTCTTATTCTAAAAAAATATCCTTTCACTTCTTGCAATGTAACAATTAAAAAATGTTCGACTTGATTGTTGCTTTTTCTCTTTGATGTAACAATATGACATTCAAAATGGGTGTTAATTTTTTTACTCTTCTTGGATGGTATACTGTATATGTGATGTGATCTGGGAAAACCTGTCGGATGTCGCACTGGAGCGCTTTGAGGGAGGTCGAAGAATGAATTGAGGGAGGTCTGCAAACATGCCCTTGCGATGCCTACGCTCGCTTTTTGCGGCCACAATGGGCTAGGGCCAGCCCACACCAAACCTAAACAGACCCAGTGCGGGCTTGCCCAGGTAAGGCCCACAGCTTTGGGCTCACCGCGGGCTCTCTGTGAGCAGCCCACTCTAGCAGACTGCCCACATTAAGCCCACAATAGCCCAGTGTGGGCCAGCCCATTTGGGCCCAGATTAACTTTTGTACCGATTGGTCCCATGCAAGTTTGCATAGGCAGCCCAATTTGGTTTTTTTGTTATATTTTATTTTTTTAATGATATTTTTTTATATTTTTAATTTTTTAATTTTTTTTAAATAAGACCTGCACAGAGGGAATAAAAGAAAATAATATATTATTTGCATTGTGTCTAATGATCCCTTAAAAACTCATGAACAAATCTTATTTTAAAAAGCCTATTATTTTTACTGGATATGATGTTTGTAATAGGGTCCAAAATTAACAGTACCAATTGGTGGTAAAAATCTGGCTGGCTGATAATTTAAAAAAAATCTATCAGTCTAGTTCATTTTGAATCTTGCATATCATGAATAAAATCATAAGCTTTTAATTTATTTGTGAAGCTCAAAATGTAAAGTGTTATTGACGGTACAGAGTTCTGTGTCATACTTTGCTTGGAACTATTTTTTTGTTGAAGAATACCATATATCACTGCGCACTTGAGTCACTTGCCGCCTTGCCTCCAATGGTCGGAATCGGATCTGTAAGTTATACGTCGGTTTGCCACAGTAAACTGCTAAAGTCTGACAAAAAGTTTGTTATATATAGCATCTAATGGCTGTGCTCAGAGCATGCGCCCAGCAAGTGTAGATGAGAAAGACAGTGAGAAATGTATACGAAGGCGTGTGGGATATCACGATTTTTGTTTGTGGACTATTAAAATGTCTGCACGATCTGCTTTTGAAGAAATATAGTATCGTGCTACAGCATTCTATCAGTTCAGTTCTGGCGTCTCCGTCTCATCATACTGTACAACAGGACGTACATTCGCATCACATAACGCAGCGCTGCAATTCACAAATGTTCATTACTTTCATGTCCTTTAAAGGGTAACTAAACCCTAAAACAACCTTTTTAGTTAATGATCTGCAAGACTAGGGCTTTATTAGTGCTGTTCATTGATTCTAGTACATGTTTTGACATTTGGGTATAAAGTGTTTGAATTCTACAATATATGGTGTAAAAACGTCTGAGTGCTGCCCTCTTAAGGTTGAACGGTGGCTACTGCAGTTGAATTTTCCTATTGGACGTTGTAGGTCATTGTGACGTATGTTGGCTCTCCTCTCAGAAACTGAAGCCTATGCGCACTCAGCCCCGTCCTGGGTTCGTCTCCTCTGCATTTTTCAAATATTGTCAGTGGGTGGAGTTAGGCTTTTAGCTGGGGTTAAAGCCTTGCCGCGTGATGATGCGCTATACTAACATGCGATTTGCACATACCCGAAAAACATACGGGCACAAAAAGCCTGTCAAACAGTGTTTGACTATATTAGAGCAATCAGACTCGAAAGATAACTAGCTGTGTTTTTGTAAACTTTGTGTGTATTTGACAGTAGTTATGCTGCTACTTGTCTTTAATGGGATAGTTCACCCAAAAATAAAGATACTGTCATTATTTACACACTGTAATGTTGTTTCAAACTTGTATTAATGTATTTCTTGTGCAGAACTCAAAATAAGATAGTTTGAAACATGTGGGTAACCAAACAGTTGCTGGTCCCCATTGACTTCCATAGTAGGAAAATTCACTGTGGACCAGCAATTGTCTGGTTACCCACATTCTTCACAGTAACTTTTATTTTCAACAGAAGAAAGAAACTCATTAGGGGTTAAAACAACTTGAGTAAATGATGGTAGATATTTGGGGTAACTATCCCTAACTTTCCCTATAAAACAAAATACAAAGAGAAAGTCACCTACTACTCTTGACTGAGAACTTTAATAAGAATATATGTATAATGTATACAGTGAAGTCTAGTGTTCCCTTTCAGTCGGTCACGTTCGACGTACGTCGGACGTACCGACGAATTGGGATCACTTCTGGGAGCCCCTATCAGCTTCGAGCTATATAGAACCGGCCAATGAACACTTGGCGTGCGAGATTTGCATCTCACGCTCCGCCCCACACCGCGGGTATAAACAGGAAGCGAGAGCAATGCACGCTGTCATTCACTTCGGAGACGAACGGCGTATGAAGAGGACTCTCATCATTGAGTTTACAGCTGCTATCAGCGACAGTTATTTGAGAAGACTGGAGATTGGGGATCAACTCGTGTTGGAGAGACGGCTACGGTGGCCCAGTAGTGCACAACACAACGAAATTTAAAAAGCATACATAAGTTCACAACACAACAAAATAAATCCACAACACAACGAAATGAAGCCACAACACAACGAAAAATCCATAACACAACGAAAAGTCCACAACACAACGAAATAGCCACAACACAACGGAAATGCTCCCGACCACTCGGAGCGCTGTAAAGTTGCCACTGTTCTATAGAGTCGGCAATCTTACAAATAAATCAATACCACAATTAGTTTTAATAGTAAGTAGGCTAACCATTGTTTATCTATATGAAATATTAATTTAAAATCACCTACATGCATTATAGCTGCATATTTATGCTCGAGAATGCTTTGACCCGATACCACAGCGCTAAGGGAACGTCTACCAATTCCACCAATTGGTTGAAACGTATAATTTGTATGAATTAAAATTACCTTTAACATTTAAAAACAGACATATTAAAATTCCACAGCTTGATTGTATTGGTAAAATTGACTTAATAATGCACAACACAACATTGGAATTTGAAAATTAAAAAAAAAAAGTAATTTAATTCATACAAATTATGTTTCAACTTGGTGGAATTGGCAGACGCTCCCTTAGCGCCGAGGCAGCGGGTCAAAGCGTTCTCGAGTATAAATATGCAGCTATTATGCACGTAAGTGATTTTTAATTGATATTTCATGTCGATATACAACTGCACACTTAAAACTGATCGTAGAGTTTAAATATTTGTAAGATTGGCGAATCTATATAGAACAAGGCAAGAAAAACTAACTTTACCGCACTCCGAGAGTCCCCTAGTGGTCGGGAGCATTTCCGTTGTGTTGTGGCTATTTCGTTGTGTTGTGGCTATTTCGTTGTGTTGTGGACTTTTCGTTGTGTTGTGGACTTTTCGTTGTGTTGTGGCTTGATTTCGTTGTGTTGTGGATTTTTCTTTGTGTTGTGGCTTGATTTCATTGTGTTGTGTCTTGATTTCGTTGTGTTGTGGTTTCATTCCGTTGTGTTGTGGATTTATTTCGTTGTGTTGTGAACTTATGTATGCTTTTTAAATTTCGTTGTGTTGTGCACTACTGGGCCACCGTAGACGGCACACTTCAGCGGGATCACGGTGCTCACTGCTGCTCTGTATAGAGAAAAACTGCTGTTTTCACAGCAACCTGTTGGTTCGTGAGGGCGTTTTTCCGTTGAGTACAGGCACGGGCTGCACTAAACCCTGTGCGCTGTCGCGTTTTTGCTTCAGCACAAGAGCGTTTCCTCACAAAAAGAGTACACGGGTATAACTGTCTTGGCTACCTTGCACCAATGGGTTACAGGAAATAAAAGGGAGGGATCATATTTGCAAAATACCCAAGACTGGATACAAAGTATCTCAAAAATCAAAACAAAGAAGAAATGAAAAAACAACCAAAATACCAGAAATCCACAAATATACTCTTTTATAAGTGATGGGTACATAAACAAACAAACCCTATAACCAAAAAAAAAAAAAACAACAACCGTAGCCTGTTATAGGAGGGTTCTGGAGAATTAATTAGTGATTGGAACAGGACATCAAATACCAGTTTCTTAAGGATGAGATCAGTCCTTGTTAATAGTTGGTAAGACGGTGTCTAGATGTCCTTACAGAAAAGTTATTTTCATTACAATCCTTTGGCCAATACCTTAACCGCATCCAAAGGTACTCAAACCAGTAGGTCCTCTGGCAAATAATCCAGGATTAAGTATAACATAAAAATCCTCTACAAAGAAATGAAATACAACAAATTACCTCCTCATTCGTAAACAAGGAACTTAAATTCAAACAATATATTGACAAAGAATAGATCTCCAACTAAATCAAAAATATACAAGGAACAAAACAGTAAATAAAGCGACACTTACAGTTGGGCAGCAAACAAACTGTTTCCCAAACAAGGATTCAAAAGCGAGTGCAGCAGACGGCAAACCAAACTGGATCTGATTCTTCTTCTGCTACTTCTCAAACTTATACAAAACATGGAGTACTACTAGTGACCCCTAGTGGTGAGGATGAACATAGCCTCCCAGAAAATGCCCAGTATGCCTTGTAATAGGCTGTGACTGTTACATATTCCTCCCCTCAATTGGAATGATTATCAACAGTCCCATAAAAAGGCTTCAAATTTTGTACATGAAATTTATCAACGTGATTAGAGTCATCTATAAATGACACAGAACAATTAACAGGCCCAAGAAATTTGACAATCCTGGCAGGACCTTTCCACTTCACAGCAAGTTTAGCCATAAATCCCTCCCCAGCACGTGACAAAGGATGAGTGCGCACCCAAACCAAATCCCCAACCTGGTAATGAGCAGGCCTTCTACGACGGTCGTAGTACCGTCTCTGCTTTGCTTGAGCTCGATCCACGTTCTTTCTCACAGTGCTCTCATCAGTTCTCTCTGTCTTTCTAACACGGAATACGCAGGACTGCATGAGAGCCACATGATCAGTGATCACTTCAAAGGGTCTACCTTCCAGATAGGGTCTCCATTTCTCTACGGCCCATACGACGGCCAAACACTCCTTCTCTGAAACTGAATAGGACCTCTCAGCTCCTTGTAGCAGGCGTGAAGCGTAGGCTATAACATGTTCTACTCCTGCTCCTCCCACGTCACTAGCGTCAGTCTGCACTTTGAAAGACTTCGACAAATCAGGGGCAATCAAGATAGGAGTATTGGTCAGATCTTGTTTGATCAATTCGAAAGATTTCTGACATTCCTCAGTCCAAGACCATGTTGCTCCTTTTCCTTTTAAAGCATGCAATGGTGCAGCTTTTTCAGAAAACTTAGGAATGAATCTTTGGTACCAACCTGCAAGACCTAAGAATTGTTGTACCTCCTTCAAGCATTGAGGGACAGTAAATTTAGCAACAGATTCTACCTTTGCAGGGTCAGTTTGGATTCCCTCAATTGATACCACGTGTCCTAAAAACGTCAAGGACTTCTGCATGAGATTGCATTTCTGGAGATTAATGGTGAGCCCCGCTTGGTAGAGAGAATAAAATACTTCTTGCAGGTGAGTCAAATGCTCCTTCTCTGTCTTTGAATACACCACAATGTCATCGATGTACACAAAACAACTCTTTCCCTTTATATCCTTCAACACTAACTCCATCAGTCGTTGAAATGAAGCAGCTGCATTTTTGAGCCCAAAAGGTAAGCGTAGAAATTCAAACAAGCCTGATGACGTGACAAACGCAGACTTGGAGATGCTTTCGGGTTCCATTTCAACCTGCCAATACCTACTTTTTAGATCTAATGTACTGAAAATTCCAGCTCCATGAAGAGACTCAAGGATATCCTGTATTTGTGGCATGGGATATGCATCGAGAAAGGTCTTTGAGTTCAATCCTCTAAAGTCAACACAGAATCTTTGTCCCCCTCCTTTCTTGGGTACCAGGACGATTGGAGCAGCCCAGGGAGATGACGAAGGACGAATAATTTTCTTATCAAGCATCGCCGTTATCTCTTGATCGATAAAAAGCTGTTTCTCAGGAGATACTCAATATGCTTTCCGGCGGATGGGTACCTCATCAGTGGTTATGATACGATGTCATAATTGTTAGCAATAGCTGGGTTTTGCCTATCCATGAAGCCATGGGCAATCTGTGATGTGGTCTTTCTCAGAAGAAAGACTTTGTCAGTCATGCTGGCCTCAGGAAAGTACATCAAGGCTGCATCTACATTTAAATACAACTCTATGTTGTTTTTAGTTGTCTCAGGGTTAAAAACCTCTATGTCATGTGCTAATTCTCTAAGAATATGCAGTCTGTTGCTAGACGGTAGCATGCTTGGAAGCTTAGGTAAGGAGCGGAAAGTTTTAGGAGAGTCACTCACAGTTAGGCTGCTTGAGGCTGTGACATCACTGTCCTGATGATGCTTTCTCTGTTCAAAGCTAAACAACAGGGGGTCCCTACCAGCTGAACCAAAGGAACGGGGGTGCAGACTTTGTGGTTCAGGTTGCTGCTGGGGGAGGCACTTGACTCTATCCAGTTGACTTATCCTGTCTTTATGCTCAATTTGTTGGAGCTTCTTCAGCTCAGAAATTTTGAGCAATGCTGAACTTAAATCAGCTTTAGTCCTTGTCTCACTAGAGCTCAGAAAATGTAACTTCTCTGTCTGTTCTAGAAGGTCATTTTGGGTATGGGTCAACTCTGTCTGCAAAGTGGCCATGTCAGTTTTGGCTCTTTTAAGTTCTGCTTCCTGACTCACAGTAATGGTCTGTAAGCTTTTTGTCTCTGATGACAATCTACATATTTTAGCTCTCAATCTCAAATTATCCCTACGCAGATCAGCCAGCTCATTTTTGAGTTCCTGGAATAAATCTTTATTCTGTTCTTGGGCAAGGGATATTTTGTCTGTAGCTTGGTTTTGTTGTACAGGCCAATTTAGTGCTAGGCTGGAAAGAAGATTTATCAGTGAAGCGCCCTTTAAAGCCTGGCTCACTGCTTCAGTGGTCATATCAGCCATCTTTATTTAATATATATATACTTGTTTTGTATATAAATAAATACACCACCCAAACTAGCTAAGCTATGAAAGTTTACCTCAAGTGTAAGCAGCTCTAAGCCACTACTACAATGAATGTCACACACACTAGGGGGTGAGAATTCTAGCACTTGTCTATAATTTGTCAGAGGGCACTACCCTTACCTGACAAGTTCATAAAAATTCTAAAACAGTATGGTAGACTTAGGAGAACACCATATGCTATACTTATATTAGCAATTAGTTATAATCAACAATTACAACGTGTGCTAAAAAATTGAAAGCTCTATGCCACAATAAAAATCATGATTCTATACACTTTGCAACCAATCCTAGTCATAAATCGTACTAAGGAGTTGAGCAGGAAAACTAACAGTCAGGCTTAAGGGGAACCACTCTTTGCTATGCAATTGGTTTCTGACTTGGTGAAAGTTTCCTTTCTATTTAGTTTCCTACTAAAGTTACTTCTTTTATCTTTCAGTTTATTAACTTGTGTTGACAACCAAAATTGCCAATTATGTAATAATTTCACTTTTGGGCCCGAACAAGGGACGCCAATTATGTAGTGATTTTACCTTCGTCCATCCAAGGACTTTAAGTAAGGTAGTGATTGGTACTCACGTCACCGCAGACGTTGTGATTTTGGATCACACATCACTTAAGGTGTGGTTATGAGTACATCAGATGACCACCTTCCACCTCTCTTAGTTTGGGACACTAATCAAGGTCTTTTACCTTGGCTCTATGAGAACACTCCAAACGGGAGGCGGTTCAATCATTTTAGATTGAATGTAAAGTGGGGAGAGTTGGTCAGCTGATTTATCTGAAAGATTGGTGAGATTTCTAACTTGTAGAGCCTTTTCTGTATTATCAGCACAAGTAAGACACAATTGTAATAAAATAGATTTTATTAACAAAAGATAAACAAGAATAACCAGCACTACTACTAAATGAATACAATGAATGATAAAAGAATAAAGTGCATAAAATATATAAAATACATGTGATTAAGTTGAGTGTGGCTATGGAAGAGTTGCGTTATCTTATGGAAAGATAAACTGTTGTTTCTCTGAAACTAAGTTGAAAAACCTTATTATGCATCAAACAAATAAACGAAAGCTATGTTGCGTATGAAAGCGTGTTATTAACTAGCATCAATTAAATTACCTCTAATGTAAATTAGAAAATCATATACTAATATATACAACAATGCCAAGGTTTCTGGAAAGAGGTTTGGTTAAGTGATATTTACGTTCCATTTGGTTGAGTAAGCAGTCCGATGGAGGTGACTTCTTCCACTGGTTGTGCTGGGTGACAATGCAGTGGGAAAGGAGCTGGAATACATTTCAACAGTCTTGAACACGAAGATCTGTGGGATGCTGATCTCCTGGAGCACCAAAGGGTCCTAAAATCTGGAACACGCAGATGAGGCCCTGAAGTAGGTGCAGAAGGTCCTTAATCTGGAACACGCAGACGAAGGAACCTCGAAGTGAAGGTTTGCTCTCCTGAGCTTAACCTTGTTGCAAATGTCTCTGTGTGTCTTCTGACTCTGTGGGTCAGACACTCAGGACTTGGTCAATCCGCTTTGGTCTCTCTGGCATGGAGACTCGGGACATGCTGTAGTCTCGCTGGACTAAAACTCTGAACGTATTGGTTGTTAATGTCTCTTTCCTCACAGGCTGGAGGCTCAGAACGTGGTCATATCTGTTGCTGCCTCACAAGCTGTAGATTCAGATCCTTGGATCTTTTGTTGTCTCTCTGGATGAACCAGAGGCTCAGAACTTGGTTGCTCTGTCACAGTCTTATCCTCGCGGGACAGACTCAGAACTTGGTGAACTGTTTGTCTCTCTCAAGGAGAAACTCAGAACATTACGGTGTATCTGTTATGTCTCTCTTGAAGGGAGACTCAGAACAAGGTGTGTCTGTTGAAAGGGTACCTTTATCCTTTTCCGAATAGTAGGAGATTGCAATTTGGCGCTTCTCCATTCCAGTGTTGCGATTGGCTGCTGGCATCAGAGGGGGTTCACCGCGTGGCCCACCACGTAAGATGTAAGATGTTGCATTACAAGTAGCTGTCACTGAGAATACTTATTTCTCTGAATAAGTATGAAATGGATGTGTGTACTTTACATCAGTATTAAGTTTTCCAAACATAGTTATGAATGGATTTGGATGTGGTCTTTCTTTCACCCACTACTGCTAAGGTCCTGTGGAATTTTTATGGCAGTCATAGACCAGGACAGTAGGGATTTGGGTGAAGGACAGAAACTGCATGTGGACCAATGAGATGTCTTGTCCTTCCTAGGCTTGGTACAAGAGGTGGTCTTTTTGGCCTCTAAGAGGTGTCTTGCAGTTGTCCAAGCATCTTTATCTGATGGCGTTGGACAGTTTGTTTGTGTCAGAGAGGGGCCTGGCGATAAACTGGGCCCTGGAATGTGCTGTCCACTACAAGAGAACATGGTGTTCGCATTCTCAACTACCTCGACGACTGGCTGATCCTTGCCCAGTCGCGAGAGCAGTTGTGCGAACACAGGGAGGGTGCTCAGTCACCTCAGCCAGTTGAGACTTAGGGTCAACTCGGAGAAGAGCAAACTATGTCCTATGCAGAGGATCTCTTTTCTTGGTATGAAGATAGACTCGGTCGCCATGACAGCACGCCTCACCGAGGAGTGCGTCCAGTCAGTGTTGAACTGCCTGAATTCGTTCAGAGGCAGAACAGCGGCACCACTGAAACATTTTAAGAGGCTCCTGGGGCATATGGCGCCGTTGGGATTGCTTCATATGAGACCGCTTCAACGCTGGCTACACGACGAGTCCCGAGATGGGCGTGGCACAGCGGTTCCCTCTGCTTCCAAGTGACTCCGAGGTGCCGCCAAACCTTCAGCCCGTGGTCGGACCCTTCGTTTCTACGGGTGGGAGTTCCCCTAGAACAAGTGTCCAGGCACTCCGTTGTCTCCACGGATGCCTCATCCATGGGCTGGGGTGCCACGTACAACGGGCTTGCAGTTTCGGGTCTGTGGACGGGGCCTCAACTGCAATGGCATATTAATTGCCTTGAGTTGTTAGCAGTTCGTCTTGTACTCAGCCGATTCAAAGTTCCGCTCAGAGGCAAGCACGTTCTGGTCCGTACGGACAACACTGCGGCTGTAGCGTACATCAACAAACAGGGTGGTCTACGCTCCCGTCGCATGTCACAACTGGCCCGCCATCTCCTCTTATGGAGTCAGAAGCATCTGAGGTCGCTTCGTGCCATTCACATTCCGGGCCTGCTCAATCGTGCAGCTGACGAGCTCACGACAGTCAGTGCTCCCGGGAGAGTGGCGACTCCATCCCCAGGCGGTCCAGTTGATCTGGAGTCGTTTCGGGGCCGCACAGGTAGACCTGTTTGCCTCTCCAGAGACGACCCACTGCCAGTGGTTCTATTCCTTGACCAAGGGGACCCTCAGGTCGGATGCCCTGGCACACAGCTGGCCCCGGGGCTGGCTCCGTATTGGCGCTAATCATGAGCTAGTAGATGTAAAATATCTAGGTAAGCACGATCTGATCGTCAGGTTCCTGAGGGGGGGCGAGGAGACTAAATCCGCCTCGCCCTCCCTCTTTACCCTCTTGGGACTTGTCTCTGGTGCAAACCACACTGCAGAGAGCGCCATTTGAGCCTTTGCAGTCAGCAGAGTTGAAAATCTTGTCATTAAAGACAATACTCCTGACTGCATTGGCCTCCATCAAGAGGGAATCGTGCCTGGAATTCGGGCCCGGTAACTCTCATGTGATCATGAGACCCCGGCCTGGATATGTGCCCAAAGTTCCCACTACTCCCTTCCGGGACCAAGTGGTGAGCCTGCAAGCGCTGCCTTCGGAGGAGGCAGACCCAGCCCTAGCTTTTCTCTGTCCCTTTTCTCTGTCTTTTCTCTGTATTAGATAGATAGCAAAATGTGGTGAGATAGTGGTCCAGTGGGTTAAACCATGGAACTGATATTCAGAAGGTTGCTGGTTCGATCCCAGCGGTCACCACCAGTGTGTCCTTGAGCAAGGCACTTTACTCCATGTTGCTCCAGGGGGATTGTCCCTGTAACAAAGGGCACTGTAAGTCGCTTTGGATAAAAGCGTCTGCCAAATGCATAAATGTAAATAGCCTATGGTGGTCTGGTGTAAGAGAGGATTGTTAGACATTGTAGTCAGACAGAGCTAGAGAGATGATACATACATCAGAGTGAGTAGGAATATGTGTGTGAAACTGCAAGGAGAAGGGTTCAACTTTGAAAGTTGTGTTTTCAAACTACAATCAGCTAATCCTGCTTGGTATGCATTTAACAGAAACTATTTATGCCGACAGCATATTTGACTCGGGAAAGGAATGGCTATCTAAAAAAAGTGAAAGTCCTATATATTTGATCACAGGTGGAGGACATGGCTTCCAGGAGTTATTGGACTAAGCGCCGGCACACATTAAGAATCCTGAATTCTTTTGATTCATCATCTTCAGTTCAGGATCTTAATGGAGGTGAAATTTTGGGATAAGTTAATCCTGAATCCAATCTGGCCTTGAATGCCAATGATGAGGAAGACAATGTTTTCATCGATTGCCTAAATTAATTTGATGACTGTGGCGAGAGTAGGGATGAGAGTGATACATTGGAAGATGGTGACATTAGTGATGATGAGGCTGGTACAGTTGAAGATGAATGTGCAAAACTATCAAAGGTGCTGTGTGAGTGGGCTCTGAGGAATGATGTCCCACAGAACACCCTCTCAGATCTTCTTTGTGCACTACAGGAGTTCTATCCAAATTTACCAAAGCAAGCTCGCACCCTGCTACAAACAGCAAACATAGCAGCCAATGTTAAAAACATCAAAGGAGGTGAATATATACATTTTGGCATTCTCACTCACCTGCGGATAATTTCAACTCTCATCAACAATGTTAGCAACACAATTGGCCTCCATATTAATGTTGATGGGTTGCCCTTGTACAAGAGCTCTGCTTTTCAGTTGTGGACAATATTTGTCAGTGTCATTTGAAGAGGAAGCCTTTGTTATTGGAATTTTTTGTGGCAATAGCAAGCCTCTGGATTTGGAGCAGTATTTGTCTGACTTTGTGCAGGAGGTAGCTAGCCTTGAGCGAGGCTTTGAGGTCTCAGGAAAGAACTTTACTTTAAAGATTGACTGCTTAATTTGCAATGCTCCTGCAAGATCGTTTATTAAAAACATTAAGGGACACAATGGGTACTTTGGGTGTGAGCACTGCACTCAAGAAGGAGTCTATGTCAAGAACCACATGACTTTCCCAGAGAAGACAGCTACACTCCGCACAGATGAGCAGTTCTCTAGACAGGAGGATGAGGATCACCACAGGGGCAACTCTCCCCTTGCATGGATTAGCATAGGCATGGTTACAATGTTCATTCTGGACTACATGCACTTTGTTTCTTAAGTGAATTTGAGCAGTTGTATGGTGCTGATGAATTGGTCCAAAATGTGCACAGTTTGACTCATTTGGCTGATGATGTTAGTATATATATATATATATATATATATATATATATATATATATATATATATATATATATATATATATATATATATATATATATATATATATATAAAATGCCCTTTAGCCCCCTTTAAGTAGGCGGTCGTGCCTGCCGCGATCAGCTCTCTTTTTTTCTTATCAGTGCCAAAGAGACTCAAATAACACAAGTGTTATACATTATTGTAACCGGTTAAGTTTCTATTTTTTTTGTGTGTACAGTCACAATAAAAACAAAATGTTGCTTTTTGCAAAATAAAGAAAACAAACATGATGCGCAATCTGCAGCCTCTCTCTCAAAGACATTCATTCAGATAGTCTTCAGAAAAGGAACTCTAGCTTAGTGAATACTTGTCTCACAAACATAAGACATATGTCGAAAGAAACGTTGAAATGTCAGGTTTAAAACAATGTAAACCAAATCGAAAACAAATATTCTGTTTTTATGTAATCTGTTCAAAAAAGCGATACATGTCAATCACCTTGGAGCTACTTCATTATCCGGTAATGCGACCACGCCCACGGAGCACAAGCTCTTTCAGATTCAAATACTGACGATCCCCGCATCAACGCCCACACATCAACTCATACAAACACATCAAGTGAAGCGCTGTAACGTTACTTAAGCTACATCGTTTTGAGATGCGTTTGAGCAATAATCCTGTATTTATTCTCCTCATGCAAAGCTGTTCATTTCTGAAAGCAAAGGACTCCGCCGCTGATTGTAAGGTCAGTTTATTCTGTTAGCATCTGTGAATATTAAATGCAAAATGACATTTAATGTTGCATCAGGATTCATATTTAAACTGTCATACACGCAAGACTGTTTAGACAAGATTTATTTGGCTTGTTTTACATTTACATTTACATTAATGCATTTAGCAGACGCTTTTATCCAAAGCGACTTACAACTTGGGGGTACACAAAGCGATTGGTCATGAAGAGTCGAGTAAATGCAACAAGTGCCTGAAATACTGAGACTGTGTACATTGCTCAGTGTAGCACAGGCTAGAGTAGGGAGGGAAAAAAGGAAGAGAAAGAGGAAAGGACTTTTTTTTTTTATGAGGTTAAGTAGTCACGGAAGAGCTGAGTTTTTAATTGACTTTTGATTTTTGTCAATGATTCTGCGTTTCGGATGGCGTTGAGGAGATCGTTCCACCAGCTGGGAACGTTGAATGAAAATGTTCTGGAAAGGGATTTTTTGCCTCTCTGTGATGGTACCACAAGCCGTCGCTCCTTAGCTGAGCGAAGGCTTCTGGTGGGGGTGTGGATTTGTAGAATCGAGTCAAAGTAGGCAGGAGCTGAGCGCGTGGTGGCTCTTTAGGCAAGCGTCAGCGCCTTAAACTTGATGCGAACAGCGAGTGGAAGCCAGTGCAGGGAGATGAAGAGAGGTGTGAGGTGGGTCCTTTTGGGCTCGTTGAAGACCAGACGTGCTGCTGCATTCTGGATAATTCGAAGTGTTTGGATTGCACAAGAGGGGAGTCCAGCCAGAAGTGCATTGCAGCAGTCAAGTCTAGAAATAACCAGGGCCTGTACAAGAAGCTGTGTTGCGTGCTCTGTTAGGAACGGTCTAATCTTCCTGATGTTGTGGAGCACAAACCTGCATGAGCAAGCTGTCTTAGAAATGTGTTCTCTGAAGGACAACTGATCATCAAATGTTACTCCAAGATTTCTGACTGACTTTGATGGGGAAATCAAGGATGTACCTAACTGGATGGTGAAGTCATGTTGTATAGTGGGACTGGCAGGGAAGATGAGAAACTCAGTCTTTGCCAGGTTGAGTTGCTGGTGATGTTTTCTCATCCATGCAGAGATGTCAGCCAGACAGCTGGAGATTCGTGCAGCTACTGTGGAGTCATCTGGTTGAAATTAAAGGTAGAGCTAAGTGTCATCAGCATAGCAGTGGTATGAGAAGCCATGTGCCTGAATTAGAGATGCATGGATGGGCTATTATTTCATCCACAACCGCATCACAAAACTCATCATCCGTCCGCCATCCATCCGCACCAACGTTTTTGACCAATTTTCAAAACCGCACCCGCCCGCCATCCACTGATTGGGCGATGCAAGGCGCTGCTGATGACAGCCGCGAGACTAGAAAGCTCTCAGAATATCAGCAGTGAACTTAGTCTCCGATCGGCACACAGGGACAAAAATAAATAAATAGCCTAAATTAAACGCACTGTATTGTACAATATTTTCATTGTAGCCTAATAGAAAACACATTTTGGCACATCATTTCAACATGCTGCTATTTAGCCTACTACTATAGAAGCTCGAATAAAATAACAAGTCATTTACATTATAGGCTAATAATCTTCACATTTGTAGTTGTCCATAACAACCCAAAAAATTACCTGCTTGCCTTGCACATCTAATTAATGGGCACAGTTTATCGACTATTTTTTTTTATTTTATTTTTTATTTATTTTTGCTGTGGATGTTATTGAGCTTGTAGAAATAGGAAAAACAACACCAATTCTGCGACACAGATTAACCTTTATTGATGTCTCTATCAGACAATGCCTATTTTATATGCCAAAAGAAACAACAGGCAGTAAAAAATTATTAAAATAAATATTTTAATGTAAGCATAGGCTATAGTTGCATGTTTAGGCAAACAGTTGGAAAAAAAAAACGGCATATTGTAGCTAAGCCTTATAAAGTCTGACCAGGCTAAATTGCCTGTATGACAAGTTTATGTTCCAATAGCCCATGGACTTACGATCATCCCCACAAACTTGAAGCATAATGAAATACTACGCCATGACAGTTGCGACAAAGAAATTCTGGCAAAATAGCCTTAAGCCTCGGAACGTAAAAGTGAGGCCAAATAACTAACACACAAAATGTCTAGAATAGAATAGGCTAAACCAATATGAACGTAAAATTATCAGCTGACCGAATTCAAAGGCTTATGTTAAATATGGGCTATGTCACGCAACACTTTTCTGACCTTCTATTTCCTTTGTTTTTAATTCTCCTTTTTTGAGTTTGTCACGTACCTCCTTCGCTGGTGTTGCCATCTCTGATAATAACAAGCAGTCGATCTGCATAGACTCGACTAGCCATATTACTGCCTGATGAAAATTTGACTATTTCAAAGTGTGCTCGATTTCTTTGGATGTAGGTATAGTCAGATAACAATATTTAACAATGTACACATATACTTTTAATATGATTGGTTCAACCGCCCACCACCCGCCCGAATTTAATTAAAATATTATTTTTCGTCACGTCATCCGCCCGATCCGTGGTTTATCCGCGGAGTCCGCTGCTGTAACCGCCAACCGCGCATCTCTAGCCTGAATGATGGGTCCCAATGAAGTAGTGTAGATGGAGAAGAGGAGAGGACCAAGCAAGGACGAGGACTGATGATTTGGAATCAGCTTTAGCTATCCGCAGGGCTTCAGTGACCGACAGTAGTGCAGTCTCTGTGGAGTGGCCCCTTTTGAAACCTGATTGGTTGACGTCCAGCTGATTATTCTGTGAGAGGAAGGAGGAAACCTGGTTGAAAACAACTCGTTCAAAAGTTTTCGCTATGAATGGTAGGAGAGAAACAGGTCTGTAGTTATCTATGAGTGAGGAGTTTAATGTGGGTTTCTTAAGCAGTGGAGTTACCCGAGCCTGCTTGAATGTGGTAGGGAAAATGCTGGTGCAGAGAGATGTGTTGATGATGTGTGTGAGTGCTGGTAGGAGTGTAGGAGAGATGGCTTGAAGGAGGTGTGAGGGAATGGGATCGAGAGGACAGGTGGTAGGATGGCTGGAGAGGAGAAGTTTAGATACTTCTGTCTCAGTGAGTGTAGAAAATGAAGAGAGAGGATGCTTGGTTGTGGATGTAGCTGAACTAAAATCCACAGTGCGCGTGGGTGAGAACTGACTGCTGATAGTTGTTGTTTTGTTTGTGAAGAAGTGGGCAAAATCGTCTGGAGATAGGGAGGTGGTGGGGGAGGGCAGAGGAGAGAGTTAAATGTTCTGAACAGTGTGCGTGAGTTTGAGGTGCTGTTGATCTTGTTTTGGAAATAAAAAGATTTAGCTGCATGTACTTCATCTGACAAGGGTGAGAGTGTTACGAACTGCTCTGAGACAGAAGGGTTTAGAATCCAAATGCAGCTTTTATTTGAGGGCAATCCAGAAGCGTAATCCAAGGCACAGGCAAGGAACAAAACAGGCAGGGACCAGAGGCAAGAGAGTAATCCAGGGAACAGGGCAAGATATCCAAAAACAAGAAACAAGAAAACCAGGAGAGTGCTCAGAATTGCAGTTTAACATTGAACAAGACTTAGCGGTGAGTGAATGAATGACCAAAGTATAAATAGACAGGGAATAACAGGATGGTGAGACACAGGTGAAATGCAATCAGTAAATGAGGTACAGGTGAATGTGATCAGTGATAAGTGATGATGAGTCCGGGCAGTGAGTTATGGGAAATGTAGTTAGTGAGTGAATATAGTCTTATGTGTGGAGTGCCCTCTGGTGGCTCTCAAGGGCACTCCAGCTGGTGATCGTTACATAGCCCCCCCTTTAAGGGGCGGATTCCAGACGCTCCTAAAACTGTCACGGAGGGAGGAGGAGCGGAGGCGGACCCGGGGGCGGGATGGAGGGCCAGGCCCGTGGAGCGGATAACGACCTGGAGACTGCGGCAAGCTGGGAGGCCACGGCGGATCAGGCTGTGCAGGCGACCAGGGCGGATCAGGCTGTGCAGGCGACCAGGGCGGATCAGGCTGTGCAGGCGACCAGGGCGGATCAGGCTGTGCAGGCGACCAGGGCGGATCAGGCTGTGCAGGCGACCAGGGCGGATCAGGCTGTGCAGGCGGCCAGGGCGGACACGACCCTTCAGGCGGCCAGGGAGGAGACGACCCTTCAGGCGGCCAGGGAGGAGACCATGGCACAGGAACAGACACCGGCTCAGAAACAGGACCAGACACCGGCTCAGGAACAGGAACAGACACCGGCTCAGGAACAGGAACAGACACCGGCTCAGGAACAGGAACAGACACCGTGTCAGGAACAGGAGCAGACACCGGCTCAGGAACAGGAACAGACACCGGCTCAGGAACAGGAGCAGACACCGGCTCAGGAACAGGAACAGACACCGGCTCAGCGAAGACCATCTTGTCCTGGGACACTGGTTCGGCGAAGACCATCTTGTCCTGGGACACTTGTTCGGCGAAGACCATCTTGTCCTGGGACACTTGTTCGGCGAAGACCATCTTGTCCTGGGACACTGGTTCGGCGAAGACCATCTTGTCCTGGGACACTGGTTCGGCGGAGGCCATCTTGTACGGAGACACTGGCTCGGCGGCGGCCATCTTGTACGGAGACGCTGGCTCGGTGGCGGCCATCTTGTACGGAGACGCTGGCTCGGCGGCGGCCATCTTGTACGGAGACGCTGGCTCGGCGGTGGCCATCTTGTACGGATATGCTGGCTCGGCGGCGGCTATCTTGTACGGAGACGCTGGCTCGGCGGCGGCCATCTTGTACGGAGACGCTGGCTCGCCGGAGGCCATCTTGTACGGAGACGCTGGCTCGCCGGAGGCCATCTTGTACGGAGACGCTGGCTCGCCCGAGGCCATCTTGTACGGAGACGCTGGCTCGCCGGAGGCCATCTTGTCAAGAGACACAGGCGTGGAGTCGGCCATCTTGTCCGAAGACACAGGAAGAGGAAGAGGAACAGATTCAGGCTCTGCGGGACGAGACTCTTGATGGGCAGACGTGACGTGAAGCTCAGTCTCTGGATCGGCAGAAGTGACGTGAAGCTCTGTCTCTGGATCGGCAGACGTGACGTGAAGCTCTGTCTCTGGATCGGCAGAAGTGACGTGAAGCTCTGTCTCTGGATCGGCAGAAGTGACGTGAAGCTCAGTCTCTGGATCGGCAGACGTGACGTGAAGCTCAGTCTCTGGATCGGCAGAAGTGACGTGAAGCTCTGTCTCTGGATCGGCAGAAGTGACGTGAAGCTCAGTCTCTGGATCGGCAGACGAGACGTGAAGCTCAGTCTCTGGATCGGCAGAAGTGGCGTGAAGCTCTGGCTCTGGCTCAGCAGGACTGACGTGAAGCGTCTCTGAGCTTGACGGAACCAGCGGCGGCGAGGGCTTCGAACTGGACAAGACCAGCGACGAAGAGGGCTCTGAGCTGGATAGGACCAGCGGTGAAGGCTCTAGCTTGACGGGCATGTCGCTTGCTGTCTCAGGGGCGGCGGGCATGACGCATACTGCCTTGGCTTCGGCAGATTTGGCGTCATTTGCAGGCTCGGCTGGACTGGCGGGGACAGAGTAAATGTCACATTCCTCCACGACACCCACAGTAAACACAGAGCCACTGAGAAGTTGGGCGCAGTCAATGAAACTCGCCAAAGTCCATTCAAGGCCATTGAGTGGCATCATTGAATATAATGGTTCACTCAGTCCCCCTCAAAAAAGTCTCTAAGAGACACCTCCTCAAAGCCCACTTGAGGGGTGAGTTCCAAAAACTCAGCTACATAGTCCTCAATACTATGTATACCTTGTTGGAGACACATGAGACGAACTGCTGGATCCATGGTGTGGCTAAGTCTTCTGTTACGAACTGCTCTGAGACAGAAGGGTTGAGAATCCAAATGCAGCTTTTATTTGAGGGCAATCCAGAAGCGTAATCCAAGGTACAGGCAAGGAACAAAACAGGCAGGGACCAGAGGCAAGAGAGTAATCCAGGGAACAGGGCAAGATATCCAAAAACAAGAAACAAGAAAACCAGGAGAGTGCTCAGAATTGCAGTTTAACATTGAACAAGACTTAGCGGTGAGTGAATGAATGACCAAGGTATAAATAGACAGGGAATAACAGGATGGTGAGACACAGGTGAAATGCAATCAGTAAATGAGGTACAGGTGAATGTGATCAGTGATAAGTGATGATGAGTCCGGGCAGTGAGTTATGGGAAATGTAGTTAGTGAGTGAATATAGTCTTATGTGTGGAGTGCCCTCTGGTGGCTTTCAAGGGCACTCCAGCTGGTGATCGTTACAGAGAGCAGGGACTGATACTTACCTATATCAGATGGGTGGTTAGATTTATGCCATTTTCTCTCTGCTGCCCTGAGTATTGTCCGGTGTTTGCGAATAACATCAGATAACCAAGGGTTAGAGGGAGTAGCTCGTGCTGGCCTAAAAGAAAGAGTCTAGAATACTGTCTCTTAAAATATAAGAAATATATAAAAAATACTGTCTAGACAAGAAGTTAAAGTGGAGCATAAAGTGTCAGTTGCAGTGTTAACATCCATAGAGGAGAATTGTGTGGATGAGGGAAGGGAGGATGACAGGGCAGAGGAGAGATGAGAAGGAGAAAGTGAGCACAGGTTTCGCCTGAAAGTAACTGGTGGTGCATGAGTAGTGAGTTGAAGATTGAATGTGATGAAGAAATGATCTGAGACGTGTAGAGGTTTGACCAAAATGTTGTCTGTAGATCAGTTGCGTGTGTAAATGAGGTCCAGATGGTTACCAGATTTGTGGGTATGTGAAGTAATGAGGCGTTTGAGATCGAATGATGCTAGGAGGGAGTGGAAATCTGAAGCATAAGATTTATCCAGGTTAATTTTGAAGTCGCCAAGGACTATGAGTGGGCTGCCATCCTCTGGAAATGAGGACAGCAGAACATCTAGCTCACCAACAAAGGTGGTCAATGGACCAGGGGGGCAGTAAATGACTACAATATGGATTTTAAAGGGAGTCGTAAGCGTAATAGCATAATATTCAAATGAGTTGTTATTGCAAAGAGATGTGTGAGTTGAGTATTTCCAGTTGTTATAAATGAGAAGACCTGTGCCTCCACCCCTCCCAGTCTGGCGAGGGGTGTGAGAGAAAGAGAAGTTGTTAGAAAGAGCAGCGGGTGTTGCTGAGTCTTCTGGGCAGACCCAAGTCTCAGTCAAGGCCAAGATTTTGAGAGCGGATTGAGTGGCAAAGGAATGAAGTTGACAATTCCATAGCCCCACAGAAAAAGAGGGAGGGGCATTAGCGGAGGAGGGAACAGGACGTCGATTAGCAGTGTTACGGTGTCGTGTAGGCCTACGTGTAATAGTGGGGCTTGGTTGAGAGATGACGGGAATGGACTGGACACACATGGACTGGACACATTATGGACAGATTATAACGTGTTTATTGTAAAAGAGCCTAGTGTCACATCAATAAAGCTTTTATTCGCAAATGTCTGCTCAGATGCTATAAATATAGTACCAGTCAAACGTATTTTTCTTCATATTGATGTTTAAATATTATAGCCTAAGGTTATTTTTTTATTTAATATCAAAGTTTGTCAGAAATTATGGAGTTTTGTTTTGTAGAAAGTGATTTTTGTTTTGTTTTGTAGAAAGAGAATTGCTTTCTTTAAAGTGAATTTCATTTTGTATAAATTGTATCTTAATTTTAATTATTATTAATTTTTTTAGCATGAGACTACTTTCAAAAACATAAAAAATTGTAAAAAAAAATTTTTTACATGCTCTTAGTAATATTTGTCTTGTTTCTAGTCTAAATATTTAAACATTCTTAAATCAAGATGCATTTACTAGATAACTACAATTTCAACTAAATAAGAAGCCATTTTTTTGCTCTCTCAGTCAGAAGTTCATTCATTATGCAGTTCATTATGCAGCTCATTATACAGGTTATTATGTAATTTTGTCCTATCAGGTGATACTCATCATTATTCATTAGATATCACGCCTTCTTGCATACTGGCTTTGTGAAGACAATTTTTACAATTACAATTTTTCCAACCGGGGCGAACGCTCTTAAAGGGGCCACACTATTTTCCTACTTGTTACAGAGTGTTAAAACGCGAAAGGCGAAGCTTGAATTTACGGGTATGTCCCTCTTTGGCTAATGTACTTTCAAGATGGAGGGGCAACATGGCGACCCCCATTCGAACCCCTTACCCGTATGTATTTTCAATGGCATATTATAAACTTACGAGAATACTTTATTACTTGAAAGAAGTAAATATACACCAGTGCAGCAAGATTCTCTGGAGTCTGATTGTCAATAGTAATTAAAAAAAGTTAAAATTTTGGTTCACAGTCCTTAAAATGGCTATAACTTGTGAACAACATTCACGAGTTCACACTTACCGCTAAATTAAATAGAGTAAAGTTTATGCGTATTTGGTGTGCTGCCCGGGGGAGGGCTCCGGGCTCAGATTTTTGCCCGAACCCAGAGTATCCCCCCTTGATGGAGATAGTCTAGAACTAGGCCGTATTTTATTATGGATTGTGTTGACATCTGATAAGAGTTTATTAAAATCAAAGTGAGGAGATGGGGTGGTGGAGGGATGCTAAAATAAAACGGTAGAAGGTAAATCTGCTGTATATATACACCTCTTATCGTTGATTAAACCAATTAGCTTGTTTATAAGCAACTGAAAAAAACACAAATGTAAGAGCATGTCAAAACTTCTAAAGGGTCCCAAAACAGCTCAGACTCCTAGGGGTTATAGGATAAATAGATGGCTCTGTACAACATTGTGGACTTCCCAGATTGCTCAATAGGGATTGTGAGCAGCAAATGGCTAAATGAGGACTCCTTCATAACTCTGTGGCCACAGTATACTGACCCTGGCAAACACAAGGCAGCTTTGTTGATGCATGAAGTTCCTGGAGAGACATGGAAAGCACATTAAATCAATATTTTGGGCACAGCAGGTAGATTAAATTTTTTTTCTCCCAGAATTTTAAATAACTGAAACTGAGTGAAACTGATGAAAGGTGACAAGGAAAATGTGAACAGATGCAAGACATATTGACACACTTATTTTGTTTCTTACAGTGGATTATGAAAAGGCAAGATATTGTCACAGGTTCAGGGTGACACCAGCTCTTCCTGTTGTTTGTCCTGTCCTGTCATTTTCCTGCAGCTCGTGATTGGAGTATCAACTGTGATTGGAGATCACAAGCTGATCTCCCGTACCTGTCGCTCGTTCCCTCTACCCTTTATTTGCCCAGCTGTGTCTACCTCTTGTTGTCAGTTTATCACTTCATGTCACGTGGATGTTACATGTCTGCACTGCGTCTTGCTCTGTGTTGTAATCATTTCACTCAGGCCCACCCAGGGATGCCAATTATGTAGTGATTTTACTTTTGTCCATCCAAGGACGCTAAGTAAGGTAGTGATTGGTACTCAGGGATGAAACTGTATGGAAATTTCACATCATGATTATAGTGACCCAAATTATCACGGTTATCAATATTATCACGGTTTTCTTCCAATGAGATGAAAGTGTTCAAAAAGAACAGATGCACACACTTAACACATTTCAACAAGTTTTATATTTGAAAATCAACAAACAACAAATAAAGCAAGCAGCTCTATGCACTTTTTTTTAAGCAAGATTCAATTCTGTGGGATTTCCTTCTAAATGACAGTCGTCAATAGCAACGCATAAATAATAATAATTTGTTGTAAATATAATCTCTAATATTATCTCTGTAAATATATTCTCAAGCAATATTCTCATGAGTGTTCTATCAGCTGTGATGCATTTAAATATAGCATGTTTTGTGTAAGAGCCCAAACAGTATCCAATAGTGCGTATCCATATTTTCATGATTTGACATTTTATTTGATTAAATATCAAAAATCCAAAAGGTGTGCATATAGGCCTACCTGACACCTAGATGAACACTTTCGCCCCCCACTGTGAGTCTTGCGAGTGCAACGGACACTAATCCTGGTCTCTTCTATAGTTAACCTAAACACTTTGCAGGGATTGCTCTGTAAATTAAATTGAGAATATAACTGATGCATATCTGCTATTTTAAATACTGTAGTTTATGAGAGATGTGACGTGTGTTAGTCTGTGAAAATACATCAGTCAGGCAGGAATGATCTTGACAATCTCTTAGCCTCTTGACTTTTTTACATGTCTTACTCTGCATTTAACTTAAAATATTTTATTTTGTACATGAAAACAGCATAGGCTTCAAAATAAATGATGTTATTGAAATACTGTAAAGTGGTCATTTGAACAACACGAACGAACGTTTAAAAAAACAATATGCAAAATCAAAATTGAATAGCTCCATAATGGATTGAGAAAAGTGTGTGCAATGAGTAATAAGTTGGGTTCGAAAAATAACGAAATTCTAGTTTTTTTTTAAAGTAGAAAATAATATTTATGTAAATAAAAAGTGCTACCCGTTAAGCTGCATGAGGACGTGCGCGGGTTGAAGCGCTATTTTTAGCACGAGTGTAATGTTTGTTAATAGATTTAACGTAAAAAAACATCATTAATCTTGACAAACTATATATCATTCTAAAGGTCTAAACCTCAAGCATCGAGGACAGACCACTGTTTTTCAATGAAAAGCTTATAACGGCTGTATTTTTGCATGAATGTAAGCAATACACATCAAAGATTGTATAAATAAAAACAGAGCACATACCAGTAGTGTCCTAATTACGAGCCACACACGCATCCACTGCTAAAAGTTCCAGAATGAATGGAAAGGTGAGGGTCCACTGAATAACATCCCATAGAGCATTTTTAATCCAACGAAACAATAACGGTGTAATATTGATGGTTAATCCTTTGTTTACATCGCATTTCTGCGGAGCGAAGTATCATACTAGACTGTAATGCAATAAAATAATGCACCAAAAACAGTCTCCCGGTAGCATAAAGTGGCATGGGTTTATAGCTTAGAATGTTACGAACATAATAAATCCACTCAAACTCAAAAACATGCAAAGATAGCCGGGATCTCAAAAGTGTCCAACCATAGCACTCGGTTTCGTTGATGTCAAGATGTGCTCACCCAATGATATTGTCTGTTTATCTGGAGCCAATAAAAGCATTGAATCGTCATGACTGACAGAAAATGTAGCCAATGAGCACACGATTCCAACGACAGCTGGCATGTGTATGTAGCACCCTGCTAATTTTATATATTGTTTATTTTATGTTCTGGTTAACAGAAATACAAGATATTCTGAAGTATGGGTCAGTTCAATTGTCCCTGGTGTGTAAATACACTTTTGTATTAATATGTGTTAACGCAGTTATAAAGGGGAGGTGTTGAAATATCCTCTGTTGTGAGTAACCTTTGAACCCTCTGTCATTTTGTTTGTATTGGATGGCTAGCTGTCAGTTTGTTTGTTATCCAATCAGAGCCATCCTGAGAGCAGTTGGGCAACCTATCGGGTTGTTGAGAGGGCGGGGAAAAAAAAGCAAAACGGGAAAACGAGTGATGAGAAAAAAAACGGAGAGAGAATATGAGCTAAAGTTAGTTCTAAGTTCTGTATGATTGATATTACTGGTCATCAAAGTTGAGAGCCAGAGGGGGAATTTTCTTGGTTTTTGTCACTGTGTAACCTGGTTAAAACGGGAGAGTGAGTTTAGTTTGGAGCTGGTTAAATAGATCACGGAGATTCTTCTGAAGTGAAACCAACGTCAGCCATGTGCGAACTGCTAATAACTAGCCATGTGCGAATTGCTGCTATATAGTCAGGAATCCACTTTGCCACCGAGTTTCTGAGTGAGTATGGACATTGTGAACTAAAATGAAAATGACATTTTTGGACAAGAAATAGTTAAGCTCATTTAATTTTGTGGACTTTTGGCTAGTGTGCGTCAGATGCTGCCACCCATGTTGCTGCAATAGATGTGCTCAGGATTCGCGCTGCAGGTAGGAGGGTTACACGTGGGGGCTCGTCCGGGATCTTGTTTACTGTTGTTTTGTTTTGAGAGCAGGTTTATAAAATATAAACTTAAATGAGGTAGCTTAATAGCCTATAGCCACTAGTGTGTGTTTCAGAGGAATTTTTTTTTTTCTTTCTTCTTTTTTTTTCCGTATGTAAAGCTAATATAACATGGATTCAGAACAGATTTTCAGATGGTGTAAAGACAAAGGTATTGATGCAGGTAAAGCCTTTGTGCTTAGTAGGGTCTCTCTTGGTGTCACTGATGAGACCATGTATAAGGTACTGGATGAGGTTGAAGTTTTCGGTCCCTGTAAAATAAGAGGAAGGTGTGTAGAACACTTCAGTAAAAGCCAGTTAGTTTTAGTCGAAACTAGTAAGGAAATAACTAAGACTGACATACCTGAACAGTTACTAGCTGGAGATGACTTTGGACCTTGGATAGTGAATGTTACTGAGACCCAGAGTGTTCCTGTACCTGGTAAAGGAGATTTCCATTCCAAGTTGCTGTCATTCTTAGCAAATGAAGGGAAGACACTAGCTGATGTCACAGGCTTACTTACCTCTGCTTCTGCTCCACCCATCGCTCCAGACCTAAACACAAAGCTGGTGAATGCCATCTCCTCACTAGTTGAAAAATGTCAAGCCACGCCTGTAGATGGACCGGGCTATCGCAAGCTACGCATGTTCTCAGGTATGAAACCCACTCCACATGGAGAAGAGGAGTATGACGCTTGGGCGGAACAGACCACCCACATGTTGGACGAGTGGCAATGTTCTGATGTTGTCAAGAGACAGAGAGTAGCTGAGAGTCTTAAAGGGCCAGCAGCAGATATTGTCCGAGGTTTGAGAGTCACTAATCCCCAGGCCACTGCCAATGACTACTTTAAAGTACTTGAAACAGCTTTTGGAACTACAGACAGTTCAGCTGATCTCATGGTAAGGTTTCGTAATACACTCCAGCAAGACGGTGAGAAATTATCAGCCTACTTACTCAGATTAGACAAACTATTGCATGCAGTCCATCGTAAAGGTGGAATTGAAGTGTTTGACATGAACCGAGCGCGCATTGATCAAGTTGCTAGAGGTTCTCTGCCTCATGACCTTGTTGCCCTTCGTATAAGACTGACTTACAAACTCAAGCCTCCTCCCAGTTTTACTGATTTGCTTCGGGATGTAAGAGAAGAAGAGGAGATGATCCTTGAAAGACCGATGGTGAAGAAGGGTGCGTCTTTAGCTATTGGTAGACGTGCAGAGTGTGCTACAGCCTCAGTTGTACATGTACTGCCAGAGCCTGCGCCAGTTTGTGACGTAACAGAGAAAGATCCTGCAATAGAGAGTCTAAAGAAAGAATTTCAAGGTCTCAAGACTGATGTTGCACGCCTCCTTTCTGCCTCTGTGATTGCATCAGCAAGCGTGGCACAGCAGGTAGACCAGAACCCCAGCCAGAAAGCTACTGGAAACTCGTATACACGTGTGAAGGAGAGGGCTCCCAAACCTCAGTATCGTGCTGATGTCTTTTGCTACAGATGTGGTGAAGATGGTCATTTCCAGCGGGAATGTCAAAACCCAGAAAATCTCAGAAAAGTGAACAAGCGTCTCTTGAAAATAAAACAGCCGACGGGATACTTTCCAGGGGCTCAGTAGAGGAACGGCCTGACGCTCCGGGGAAGATACGTTCCACAAGGTGTGACACGCTACCAGAAAAGATGGCTAACTTGCCAGAGGGTTTAGTTGGACCTAGCTCTATTGTCTCAGTGCAAATTGAGGGCATTTACGCCAAAGCTTTACTTGATAGCGGGTCTCAAGTTACCCTACTGTATCGCTCCTTTTATGATAAGTATCTGAAGCACCTGCCTTTGACCCCTATCGAGTGCCTGGAGATTTGGGGCCTCAGTGCAAAGGAGTATCCATATAATGGTTATGTGTGCTTGAAGCTTGAGTTTACTGGAGATGTAGTGGGAGTAGCTGAGACCGTAGAAACACTTGTGCTTGTGTGTCCAGATCCGGTCATGAAAGGGGATGTTTCCGTCGTGGTCGGCACAAACACCTCTATAGTTCGAAGACTGTTCCATTCATGCAAAACACATGGAGGAGATCATTTTCTTAACACCCTGTCTGTTCATCCCGTAATAAAAGAAGCTTATGAAAAGTTTCAGGAAACTCCTGACGACACAGCTGAGATAAAAAAGGGAACAATCTGGTTCACACGAGACAAGCCTTTCACTATTCCACCCGGCGGCGCTGCAACGGTTGTTGGTATTCCAAAGTTTCCTGGAGGTCTCTCTAGCCAAGCTGTTCTTATAGACCGTCCGGAGGAGGATTGCTTTCCCGAAGAGCTTCTGGTCATGCCGGTTGTTGAAAAGTCCATTGCTGTTCACAGTCGTCGCATCACAGTCACCCTGAGAAATGTTTCCAGTCATAATGTGACATTAAAACGTGGAGTTCCTATTGCTCATCTATTCCCTGTAGATGTAATAAACACAGTTCTTGAAAAGGAGGGTCCTAAGCTGTCAACACCTAAATTGTCCCCGTCTTCTTTCAACTTTGGTGATTCTTCTGTGCCTCCTGAGTGGAAGGAGCGACTCTGTCAAAAGATGATGGAGAGAAAAGAGGTTTTCTCCTGCAGTGAGTTCGATGTGGGTTGTGCAAAGAGCACACAACACAGCATTCGGGTGACAGATGATCGACCTTTCAGAGAACGTTCTAGACGTTTACCACCAGGTGATTTGGAGGATGTGAGGAAGCATCTGAATGATCTCAAAGAGGCCGGAATCATTTCAGAATCTAGAAGCCCCTATGCTTCTCCAATAGTTGTGGTTCGCAAGAAAAACGGCACCATACGAATGTGTGTGGACTATAGGACGTTAAACAGGAGAACGATTACGGACCAGTACACAGTCCCTCGTGTGGAAGATGCTTTGTCCTGCCTTGGTGGTAGTCAGTGGTTCAGTGTGCTTGACCTCAGAAGCGGCTATTATCAGATCCCTTTAGCTGCTGTTGATAAAGAAAAGACGGCCTTCACTTGCCCAGCAGGGTTTTATCAGTTTGAACGGATGCCGCAGGGGATTTGTGGGGCCCCGGCCACATTTCAACGGATTATGGAAAGGACTGTTGGTGATATGAATCTACTGGAAGTGCTGGTGTATCTGGATGACGTGATTGTTTTTGGAAGAACATTAGAGGAACACGAGCAGCGCCTTCTTAAAGTCCTCGACAGATTGAAGGAGGAAGGATTAAAGATATCTTTGGATAAATGTCAGTTCTGCTGCCCCTCTGTTACATACCTTGGCCACATTGTGTCTAGGAATGGCATTGCTACAGACCCTGCAAAGATTGAGGCTGTGAAATCATGGCCACGCCCAGAAAACATTACTGCTCTTCGTTCCTTCCTTGGCTTCTGTGGATATTACAGACGTTTTGTAAAGGATTTCTCCCGAGTCTGTTATCCGCTCAACCAGTTGCTTCAGGGCTGCATTGTGGCTGGAAAGACAGGGAAAGTGACAAAGAAAAAAAAGAACATCGAAGAGCAGAGGAAAGCACAAGCAGGCACAACAACAAAAGATTGGTATCATCCTTCTGAGACTTTTGGTGCTAGGTGGGATAAAGACTGTGAGAAAGCTTTTGAGGCTTTAAAGAGAAGTCTTACAGAGGCGCCTGTGCTGGCAATCGCCAACCCAAAACTGTCATATGTGCTGCATGTTGATGCAAGCAGAGAAGGATTGGGAGGTGTCCTTTATCAGGATCAGGGAGAAGGTTTGCGCCCAGTTGCTTTTGTCAGCAGAAGCCTCTCCCCAGCAGAAAAGAATTATCCCACGCATAAGCTCGAGTTTCTGGCGTTAAAATGGGCTGTTGTTAACAAATTGCATGATTATCTCTATGGAGTCAAGTTTGAGGTCCACACTGATAACAATCCGTTAACATATGTTTTAACTACGGCTAAATTGGACGCAACAGGGCATCGATGGTTGGCGGAATTGTCAACATATGATTTTAGTCTGAAGTATCGGCCTGGGAAACAGAACGTGGATGCGGATGCATTATCACGCCGTCCTCATGTGAATCAAAATGCTTCACATGAGAAGGAAACACTGCTTGCCACCACAGTCCAAGCTGTCTGTCACATGTCCAAAGTCAGAGTACCTCACTGTCGCCGGTGCAGAGCTGTGGATCTCATGGGCTCATCCAAAGACGGGGTGCCCAGAGCCTATTGCAACTTGTCTTTCCTGAACACTCAGCAATTGCCCAAATTGAGCACAGCAGAAATCTCAAATTCTCAGCAGAAAGACTCATGCCTTGGAGAAGTGTGGCGTGCTATCATTCAGAAGAATGCCAACTACGCCAGCAAAGAGAAACATCCTGATGTGTCATTGTTGTTAAAAGAGTGGGATAAGCTATTGATCAAAGACTCTGTGTTGTATAGAATGAGCCATCCACCAAACAAACCAGTTCGGCAGCAGCTGTTGCTCCCACAAGAGTTCAGATCAACTGTGCTCCAGTCGTTGCATGACCAATCGGGCCATTTGGGAATTGACAAGACATACGGGCTGATACGAGAGCGGTTTTACTGGCCTCGCATGAAAGTTCAGGTTGAACGATACTGCAAGAGCTGTCCGAGGTGTATTCAGAGGAAGACGCTGCCTAAAAGAGCTGCTGAGTTGTCACATCTTAACAGTGATGGACCGATGGATCTCGTCTGTATGGACTTTCTGACGATTGAGCCTGACTCCAGAAATATCTGCAATGTGCTCGTAGTTACAGATCATTACACAAGATATGCTCAAGCTTTTGCAACTAAGGATCAAAAGGCATCGACTGTCGCTAAGGTTCTGTGGGAACAGTACTTTGTCCACTATGGTTTGCCAAGAAGAGTGCACTCAGATCAGGGCAGGGATTTTGAGAGTCGCCTTATCCATGAACTGTTGAGCATGCTTGGCATAAAGAAATCCAGGACCACTCCCTACCACCCTCAGGGTGATCCACAGCCTGAGCGTTTTAACAGAACACTTCTTGACATGCTTGGAACTTTGGAGACACAAGACAAAAGTAAATGGAGTAAACACCTCAGCCATCTTGTGCATGCATACAATTGCACAGTGAATGAGTCAACAGGCTATTCTCCATATTTGCTAATGTTTGGACGAGAAGCCAGGCTGCCAGTAGACGTGGCATTCGGTGTCTCAAGTGATGGCACCTCCACACAATCCTACTTGAGGTATGTCAAAAACATGAAACGTGAGCTTCAAGCTGCCTATCAGTTGGCTGAGAGGATGGCAGATAAAAAAAATGAAGGGAACAAGCAACGCTATGATCAGAGAGTTCGTTTCTGTCCATTAGGTTCCGGGGACAGGGTCTTGATCCGAAACCTGGGTTTACAAGGGAAGCACAAGCTTGCTGATCGGTGGAAAGATACCCCTTACATTGTGGAGAGTCAACTGCCTGGTTTGCCCGTGTTCAAACTGAAGCCAGAGAGTGGACATGGGCCTGAAAAAATACTGCACCGAAATCACATTCTGCCGATTGGAAAGGAAGTGCAGCTGCGGCCTGAGATGAACAAGGAGCTCCCGAAACGAAGGAGAGCCAGCAAGCGGCTCAAAGCAAAGAGAAAAGAGAACAATGATACTCCTTGCTTACCAGCGCCTGAACAGGATGATACGAGGGAGGTAGCATCTGACTCCGAAGATGATGAGATGGGTGTATGGCATGACTATTGTGTACCACGAGAGTTACTAGGACCAGAACCTCAAAACATTGACTACTGTGAGCCTTTTAATCTGGATTTGGATCTGGCTGTTTTGACAAGTAACTCAGAAATGGATGAGACCGCTGAAGAACCTGCCGTCGTGGAGGAGGATGACCATCTGGTACAAAATGTGACTGCAGAAATTGTGAAACGAGACAGAGACACAGAAATACAGACGTCAGACGAAATAGCTGAGAGACTAAGCGGTATAACAGAAAGTCCTAACAAGACAACTCGACCTCAGAGACTAAAGAAAGTTCCAACCCGACTAACTTATGACTTTCTAGGGACCCCAACGTCAGTAGCTGTTGGTACACATAGTGCTACCGTAGTTGAGGTAAATGACCAGAAAGATTCTTTAGGCCTATCTCCTATTAAGAGATATAAAAGTTATTTTTACAAATGGATAGGTTAAGGGGAATGTTAGTCATTTTCCTAACACAATCTTTTAAGAAAATGTGTTTATTTTCTTGAATGTGATTTATGGTGTTAGACATGTCATGAGGGCATGACCATTTTTTGTCTGGGGGGAGAATGTAGCACCCTGCTAATTTTATATATTGTTTATTTTATGTTCTGGTTAACAGAAATACAAGATATTCTGAAGTATGGGTCAGTTCAATTGTCCCTGGTGTGTAAATACACTTTTGTATTAATATGTGTTAACGCAGTTATAAAGGGGAGGTGTTGAAATATCCTCTATTGTGAGTAACCTTTGAACCCTCTGTCATTTTGTTTGTATTGGATGGCTAGCTGTCAGTTTGTTTGTTATCCAATCAGAGCCATCCTGAGAGCAGTTGGGCAACCTATCGGGTTGTTGAGAGGGCGGGGAAAAAAAAGCAAAACGGGAAAACGAGTGATGAGAAAAAAAACGGAGAGAGAATATGAGCTAAAGTTAGTTCTAAGTTCTGTATGATTGATATTACTGGTCATCAAAGTTGAGAGCCAGAGGGGGAATTTTCTTGGTTTTTGTCACTGTGTAACCTGGTTAAAACGGGAGAGTGAGTTTAGTTTGGAGCTGGTTAAATAGATCACGGAGATTCTTCTGAAGTGAAACCAACGTCAGCCATGTGCGAACTGCTAATAACTAGCCATGTGCGAATTGCTGCTATATAGTCAGGAATCCACTTTGCCACCGAGTTTCTGAGTGAGTATGGACATTGTGAACTAAAATGAAAATGACATTTTTGGACAAGAAATAGTTAAGCTCATTTAATTTTGTGGACTTTTGGCTAGTGTGCGTCAGATGCTGCCACCCATGTTGCTGCAATAGATGTGCTCAGGATTCGCGCTGCAGGCGGGAGGTGTTGCGTTTGCACATGAACGGACGGAGTTTCTGGACGGGTTTCATCATTGCGTATCTCACCATTGGACGGATCAGAGTGGATAGACGGTCACTATAATCTTTCTGGTACCGAGGAATCGTGAGTACGGACCATATTATTTGGAACGGTTTCAACTGAGCTCCAACAAGCGCGCCAACGTTGTGGTACCACAAAACTGAGACATAAAAGAAAGAAAAACCCCGGGGTATTGTTCATTGTATCTAATTTGGAACATGAAGGCATTTTAAAAGGTTAACTCATCTAGTTATAAAAAAACCAACAACAATATAAATACACTTTGAGTTTAACATTCAACCGTTGTGGTCTGATATTTAAGTGTGTGTGATTGAAATGTGATTGTGATTTTAGTTTCAACTTTGCAAATAAGGGTTATAGTGGCTAATTATATGTGCATGGGAGTTTTATGCTCACAACAAAACACAACAAACAAACACAGTATAGCTGTATTCAAGTTAACCAGGCCTCTCTACACTCTAGCCAGAGTTGCATAAAACAAAAAAAGTTTAGTTGCTGTTAATACATCCCGATTTTCAATTCAAGTAACCTCTCACAAATTCATTCCCCATGCACATAAAAAAATAAATAACTGGAATTGTGTAGGAGGGTTACATGTATATTTGTCACATGGACGTAAATATTTATTCATTTGAATCTGGCGCGCTCTCCCCACGAGAAGCTGCGAGTTAGTCTGATACACCCCCTGGCATCTGACAGCTAACAGCTAACGGGAAAACAAGGAATGAATAAATAAGGAAACCATACACTGTAAAAAAAAAAATCGTAAAAAGAAGGTAAATGACTGGCAGCTACGGCTGCCAAACAAAAACCATAAAATTAAAGTAAAATATCTTAATTCAAATAAAGTGCAAAAACAATAATTTTACAGAAATTTACATTAAAAGTTTTAGTGAAAAACACTGTTATTTTACAGATATTTTTCTTTTTTTTTTTAATTAAGATATTTTACTTTAATTTTACGGTTTTTGTTTGGCAGCCATAGCTGCCAGTCATTTACCATTTTTTTAACAGTGTTAAACTGTTATTGTACTGATTTTTCCTAGATTATTATGATCAAACACCTTCAATAAAGTGACAGTACTAAAAATATACAGTACTGTCATTTTACAGATTATTACAATAAAAAAACATTCAATCTTACAGTTTTATTTTGGAAGACAAAATACAGTCTTTAAAACAATACAATACATTTCAAATACAGATAACAGTGGAACAGTTTCATCAAATTTTTTAAGTTGAATAAAATTTCAAACGGAAAAAAAATACAAAACTGATACATTTACAAGATTGTCACTGATTCACTATTGATTCTAAAACTTAATTATTCAGATGTGAATTTATGTAAACAAATTCTTCAGAGCCCCCAGGAGGAATTGATAAACTAAAAAGTTGCATTTATCTTGTAAGTTAGGGTTACTAATATCATGATGAGGTTATGATTTCACCTCATAACAAAATAACAAATTGTGCCATTTACTGTTAGCTTTGTATTTTCCAAATAAGTTTTATATTGTTTTCCTCTATATTCAACTGAGCCCCGAGGGCTCCATATAGCTCTGATAATACATGTGGACAAACATTTACCTTTTAATTCAGAATCCAAGCTATATAGTGTAATAAGAAATACAAATCAAAACATACAACAGGTCCATGATTCTGCTCCAGAAGGGACAGACACAGCAGATAAAGAGCAATCCTCTTCCAAATCTCCAATAATCAGCTGGATCTGTAAAAGAAAGAAAAATACATTGATTCACTGAAAAGTTCTCTCAAGGTATGTTTGAACCAGAGTTGTGCCTTGGTGCTGAGTTGCCTGTGTTCATATTTCCACACACATAAGGCTACTGAACAGTATTAATGTTGGATATGACATGAATACTCACTTCCTCTGAAGATCATGAGGAGGGAAGAAACATACACACACACAAATGAATATTAATTTGTTTGATAAAACATGAATATTAATTATAAACTTACTGACAGAGACATGGACTTGCAAAATGTACTCACCAGGTCCATACAAAAACGTCACAGTAGATCCAAAATCCTGGTTTGCCTATAATTCTTCAGAGTCCAAGAATGGCAGATTTCTGTCCTCTCTGTTGAACATGAGAGTGTTCTCAGATACTCATTCCGAAGCTCCTTTACTTTTTATGACAAGCTTGATCTTAAAACTATCTTAAAACTTGATCTTAAAACTACCAGTAGGGATGGGCATTAAGACCATATTATTCTACATACATGAGACATTTTTATTTCACAATAACGATATCACAATATAGTTATTTTATAGCTATTTTATTAAGAAATACTACAGAATAATACTGCTTAGTCTTCACTGTATGATATGCTATGCATTAATATCACTTGATTCTTAAAAACGCAGAAGGTCTTCTCTAGTCTTGTTGTTTGATTCACATTATGAGAGGGCAGTTTATTAAGCTGCTGCCCCTTTAAGAACAGATGCACAATGACACGCATCCGGGATTCCCCACGTTAACTTTAACTGTTTAACTCTAAACATAACGTTAACTGACTGTTTAAATCAAGTGAATACCTCACATGACAGGGATTTTGAGATAATTGTGTGCATTTTACCAAAGGATAACTGATTTCAGGATCACATGCTGTCTGAGAGAGGCGGCTTAACATTACTCTTTATTCTTCATTCATGCATGTTTCTTTATCAAAATGTCAATAACTGTAAGTAATGTTAGTGCAGTGCTACGCGGATATAATTACATTCCGCGATATAAAAAGTTAACATAATTGTAAAATCTCTCACTATCTTCGTCATAGCGCCTAGCCCTAGCTTAACAGTATTACAACATAACAAAACACAGAAACAGAATATGTAAATTATTCGCGATTAGCAGAAATGATAACTTCAATGCACTATATATTGATGTGACAGTAGAAAAATATAAAGGGATTTATTTACCTTCTGCCGTCTGTTTTCCGCCATTGGTAACTGTCTGTTCATATTCATGTTTTCCGTTCTCAGTCGACATCCCACAATCAAAATTCGTCCAAAATAAGATTTTAACAGATGTAAAATGATCCATGTAATGCCATTAATGGACCGAAGAAGCAGTCCTGTTGCAGATTAGAAGCCGTACCCGCGACCGCGAGCACTCCAACGGCAACGGGTGTATTTTCAAACATGATCGTTAGAAGGCACGCACAGTTGTCATTGGCCAGATTTCTAGATGACGTTCAGATTGACCAATCACGCTCAAGTGAACACGGAAAGACAGCAAATAACCTTGCAACTATAGAAATAACTTGTTTTAAACTAAAGTTAGCAAACGTGTATATTTATATTTATTTGCTGTTATATTTAATTAATTGGTCAAGTGGTGTTTTGTGGTGTGGGCAGAGGCTTGAAAGTTTCAACCTGGAGAGCAGTGCAGATTTGTACTCTTTAAAAACAGATTATTGTTTGATATTTAGTTTGCAATATAGTTTGTTATATTTGTATCTATAATTACAGTTTGAATGTAAAATACACCTACACTGTAAAAAAAAAAAAAAAAAAGTCAAATGACTGGCAGCTACGGCTGCCAAACAAAAACATAAAATTAAAGTAAAATATCTTAATTTAAATAAGGAGAAATCTGTCAAATAACAGTTTTCTCTCAAACTTGTAATGTAAATTTACGTAAAGTTTTTGCACTTTATTTGAATTAAGATATTGTACTTTAATTTTACGTTTTTTGTTTGGCAGCCTGCCAGTCATTTACCTTTTTTTTTTTTTACGATTTTATTTTTACAGTGAAACTAATAAGATTTACTTTAAAATGAGAAAGAATAATGTTAAATTGTTAGTATGGACATAAACCATTAATATAATGAGCTAAATATTTTATTACAGATTAGTTCTGTAATTTTACATACATTTGTATGTAATTTAAGAAAACAGAAAAATACTGTATAAATAATACAGTAATTTCCCTGTATAAAAAATGAGAATGACTGTGATTTGTCATTAATGATAAAATAATGGTCAAGTTGTTAATTTACAGATATTTTTTGTAATTTTACATGAATTTGTATGTAATTTATGAAAACAGAAAAATACTGTATAAATAATACAGTCATTTTCCTGTATAAAAATGAAAATTACTGTAATTTGTCATTAATGATATAATCCTTAAAATAACAGTCAAGATGTTTATTTACAGATATTGTTTGTAATTTTACATAGTTTTAAACATAATTCAAAATTACAGGAAAATACTGTAAACAATTTAGTTATTTTCCGTAAAATTAGGATTTTTTTTTTTACAGTGTAGGCATATAAAATGTATGTATGTTGTTTAAATAAATGGGCATATATAAATTAAACATATCGGTGACATATATGGTCATAACATACAATATTATATAAACAATAGTCATATATATCGTATTAATATATGTCACTATACTAATTTAATATCGAAAATTGATATATGTTAAAAACTTATATCAACATATATCTAGAGATATGTATATATGTGATAGCAATATATTGTCTTATATTTAGCATATATGACGGCGTCATTTGCGATATAGGGACATATATGTCATATATTACATTTCCGTATGGGTAAACATTGAGGAGAGTGAAGACAGCGATGACGGTGATATGCTTGTTGACAGAGCTGATCCAATAATATACCGGTGAGTTGCTATGTGTAGTTGTTTATGTATATTGAGAATGTGTGTGAGAATGTATTTATTTTATTGTTTCTGTGTGCTAGAAAAAATGCAATATACCAGTATGCATTATACATATGCTGATATTTAGCATTTTTCCTAGCACACATGGGGAAAAAGTATATATAATTTTTCCCCATGTGTGTGTAAATAAAACATATATATATATATGTTTATACATATATATATATGTATATATATATATATTGAGACTGTATTTATTTTATGTTTTTCTGTGTGCTAGAAAAATTGCAATATACCAGTATAGATTATACATATACTGGTATTTAGCATTTTTTCTAGCACACACAGGAAAAAAAAAGATATATATATATATATAATATATATAAAATGCATTTTTTTC
Organism: Romanogobio albipinnatus; assembly: GCA_023566225.1. Lineage (NCBI taxonomy): Eukaryota > Metazoa > Chordata > Actinopteri > Cypriniformes > Gobionidae > Romanogobio > Romanogobio albipinnatus. The sequence continues at coordinate 14,615,843 of CM042248.1, read as the reverse complement.
CCCTGTGCTACAAAAAACAAATTGACGGCCGACCATCTGTGTGATTGTTGATTTTATGTCTGGCCATCAATATGAATGCTCACTGTATCACCGGCCATTAGATTGATTGTAGGACTGTGTGCGAATGTATGGGCCGCCGTCAATATGAATGCTCACTGTATAGCCGGCCGTTAGATTGATGTTTGGGCTGTGTGAGAATGTATAGGTGGCCATCAATATGAATGCTGTCTAACCGACTGCCCATCAGTTTCATTGTTCATGGGATGGCCTGTAATTAGAGTCAATGATGACAGTGTGATTGTTGATTGAATGGGCAAACTATACAGAAATATTACATGCAGTGCTAATTCTCATTCCTTTCCTTGCCATTCTACAGGCATCAGGTTGAGTCTTCAGATGAGCTATGGCATCCAAGCACCAGCCAACCAGCAGTAAAGAGAAGAACGCTTTCAGATTCTTCAAGATCTGCACTTGCTGTTGTAGACCTGAATCGGCCAGTAAAAGGCCAGTAAATGTTTTTTTTTTACATTTGCAAATTGTGTGTGTTTTTATAGCTATATATTTATATTATATTGTTATTTATATTACTAGTTATATTTATAGTTATTATACTTATATTACTTGTTGTATTTTCAGTTTCAAAGAAGTTTAGCTCTTTTTTATTAAAGGGGTGGTAAAGCACACTCTTTCGAAGGCTTGATTGTGTTTGTGGGGTGCACTGTAACATGTGTTCATGCTTCGTTTTTAAAAAAAATGCAGTATTTTTCATATATTTTACCTTTATTCTACACTGCTCTGTCCCTCCTTGTAAAAACGGTCTGATGGTTTCCGGATTCTGTGAAGCCAGTCCCTCAAAAATACGCAATGGGCTCTGATTGGTTAGCTGGCCCAGTGTGCTGTGATTCGCTAACCGCCTAGTGTACGTTTCTCGAAAGCGTCACGCCCCTTACCTCTACAGGTAGCCTCAGGCTTTGTGTACGCTAGCGTCAATAAAACCATACCAAGAGCCCGAATCAGACCCAGACAATTTTAGTGAAGATGATCGAGCAGAACCTGCTCAGTCCTCAAGAGTAAAGACTGCAGATCTATAGTGATCGCTCCTGAATGGCACTGTTACTTTTGTATTTTTAGAACGATTTGCCAAATATCTGTCGCAAGAACGGACATTAAACATTGCTAGTAGCCAAATCAAACACAGAACCATGTTTAGCATGCCTGTAGATAAACAATACATAAAAGCTCTAATCAAAGAATAATTTACACTAATGCCAAGTTCGCTGTTGAGATTTTAAACAGTTTGTAACGTTAGGTGTTTGTCGGATAACGTTAAGTATGAATGAGCATTTAACAAACTGGTTTGCAGAGCCAAACAGCGCTGTCATGTTTACTTCCTTGCTACAACGTAGGCTACAATTAACAACACGAACTATTACAGGAAAACACATCGACGAAAAATAAATCACACTTACAGGTTGTAGCCCGTACTCGCGAAGATTGTGGAAACTTTCCTCCGCGAATGTGCCGCGGTAGCCGCGCGTGCAGCTGAACTCGTGCAGCTGAAGGCTCATGTATTGCAAATACAGATGAATATAGTCCATTATGTCACATTTTCCGATCTTCTCCTCCTACCCCTGTCTGTCTCGTGCTTTGATTTATGATGGGCAGCATATATCCGATGCAAATGCGATCGTGTTCCCCTCATGTCTCTTACACACATGAATATGACGTTGTATGTTAAACGCACTGCAACGCTGCCCCGTCCCTAGGAAGGCTGAAGAAAGTGGACCTGCAATCCGGATGAAAATAACAGCGTTTCGTCGGCATTGGCAACAGCACTCCAGTCTACTAACCACAACAACTATTCCCCGCAGCGATACAAAATGGCCCCCCCTTATTTCATATTCTCGGAGGAGGGGTTTATGTAAATATTGGGACTGCTGATGTCAGCACACCCTGGGTGAATGTGTAGTAGTCCCTACCGGCCGTTTGCTGTAGTCCTTAGAAATCGATTTCTTTAAAAGCAAATATCTCCCTTTGCTTTAAACTTTGAACGTTGTAACTTTGAAGATGTTGTTTATGCTCAAACAGCAACATTACACACTAGCTAAAGTTAGAAAAGTGAAACCGTGGTTTACCACCCCTTTAATATTTCATTTTTATTATATTTTTATAAGTTCTGTTGTACAAATAAATCACTTATACAAAGTCTTATGGTTCTGCCTATTATTTTATAGTTGAAAAAGCATTCAAGCATCATATATGATGGCTAAAACAGCTTGCAGTACCCTTCATAACATTAGGTTATCAAGTCTCCTGTAGGTTTCTTGGCACCTGGACATATTCTTAGAAAAAAGCATGCAGGAACCCCATTTTTCATGATATCTTCGTCAAATTTTAAATATAAACTGATGAGACTTGTGCCTTTCAATTCATTAACTAACTGGATTCCTCCAGGCTTATTTTCATATATTTTTACATCAAATAATAAAGTGTTCATTGTAGCACAAATCATCTTCAAGACACTTCAACTCCTATAACTGTTTGTCTTTCTAAATTTTTTTCTACTTTAATGTTTGGGTAATAAACTCTAAAGTGTCTTCTTTTTAAAGACGTCTAAATTGTGCATGTAGTGCAAATTGTTCAGCAACTGCAATTGTTTTAGTTGGGAGATGTCATTTCTGGGGATGTGCCTCAAGCAGGGGGAGGGAGAAATGGAACAGACATAGTCTTGGAAAAAAGCTTGCAGGAACCACATTTTTCATTATATCTTCCTCAAACTTGAACTATAAACTGATAAGTCGTGTGGCTTTCAATCCATAACTGAACTGGATTCCTCCAGGTCTATTTTCATATATTTTTACATTAAATAATAAAGCATTCTATTTAGTGCAAATAATTTTTGAGGCATTTCAACTATTATAATTTTTTATCTGTTTGAGAATTATCAACTCTGATTGCTTTTTAGTAGAGTCCCAAGTGTCTTCTTTCCAAAGATACATTAATTGTGCCTGTAGCACACTGTTCTCAGGAGCTATAATTATTCAGGTAGGTCGTTTTCAGCTGTGAGCCCCAAAATGGGGGTGCAGCTTAACAGGTTAAAGGAACACAACTCTTCTTGAGGGGAAGGAAGCTTTTTTCCCTCACATGGAATATAGAAAGCACATTAGTTGGGTTAGTAAAGTAACGAAATTATAATTATAATTTATATCGAGTGCACTTTATATATGGCGTGCACTCAAATCCCTCTCCGACATGACATTTCTCTGTACTGTAGCCTACTATACTTGTAGCCATTAAAACACGTAATTAGTTTCAGTTTAAATATATTATAATGTTATTTTTTAATTTAATTTACGTTGAAAAGTGAACAGGACATATAAGATGCATAATGTCAGAAGACGGGGGTCTTCAATAAGTTCAATAACACTTCAATAAGTTTTGTTTTGTTGAACACCTTTCTTTAAAATGAATTTTGTTTTGTATAAATTGTATCTTAATTGTAAATAATGTTTTATCAACCAATTTGCCCAGGTTTAATAAATAAGCAAATAGTCTATAACAATGACATGGAGTCGTCTTAAATTAACTTTTAGAAAAAGTAGGCAAAAAAAAACTTTAGTCAGGGGCAGCCCTTACTATTTATTTCAGATAGGCCTATATTTGATCCAGCATGTCACAAAGGGAGTTCTGGGTTGAGCGGCGGCGCTGAGCGGAATGAGCTTCAGAAATGAACAGAATCTTTAGTATAAGGCTCTCTCACTCTGGAGGAAATATTACCGCTCTTTCAATGCTCACACCGCAACAGTCACAATATGACCTCATGTATGTTTTAAAAACATAATTCAACTTATAAATAATACTTTTTAATGGGCCACTTAAAATGTTTATTACAAATAAATTATTAAATTCTAAAAATGAATAAAATGAACAACAATTTGCATCGCATTTGCAATCCTTTGCAGCACCCCCACTGATATCTGTCCTCTGGAACGCTATTGCTTTTAATTTAAAACGGTTTATTTAAAACAATTATTTTTCAAATAGATGGAATTCGAAATATAGGCCTGCCCTTAATAAAAGCCTGCTTCAAATAAAAGCCGGTGACCTTCTGCAGTTCAGGTAAATAAAGGCCCCGGCTTTTATTTGAGGAAATACGGTATGCATTAAACAAATAGGCAAAATATTATTTGTTATCAACTAGCATCAGTTATATCTCTAATGTAAATTAGAAAATCATATACTGATAATATACAACAATGCCATGGTTTCTAGAAAGAGGTTTGTTTAAGTGATATTTATGTTCCACTTGGTTGAGTAAGCGGTCCGATGGCGATGATTCTTCCACTGGTTGTGCTGGGTGACAATGCAGTGGGAAAGGAGCTGGAATCCGTTTCAACAGTCTTGAACACGAAGATCTGTGGGATGCTGATCTCTTGGAGCACCAAAGGGTCCTAAAATCTGGAACACGCAGACGAGGGAACCTTGAAGTGAAGGTTTGCTCTCCTGAGTTTAAAGGACAACTCCGGTGAAAAATGAACCTAGGGGTAATTAACACATGGTTACAGAGTAGATCGTTCTCTGGGGTGCGTTTTCATGAAAATCGAATGTAAAGAGTTATCTCTAAAAACAGATTAGCTAAAAACGCTAGTATATGGGGCATATAATAAGTAAAATTAAATCACTAGTTGTAACGGAGTTTGTTCGTATGGGAAGAAGGAGGCGGGAACCGGCGAACATTCAACAAGTTTAATAAAACAAATAAACACATAATGAAAGTAAAAGCGGCAGCCCCTTGCGGACGACTGCCGCGCACACACATAACAAAACGTAAAATCCAAGGCCTGGTCCTCTCTCGTCCTTCACTGTCGTCGCTCCTCCTTTATACTCCCGTCACTCCTCTGTGAGACACGAGACCGCTGCAGCGCGCAGCTGGCGCCCATCCACCCTGATGAGCACGGCCTCGTCCCGCAATCACGGTCCCTCAGCCTCGCTGCTCGCCACACTAGTTAATACCACTAACAAGGCTCAAAATAGCCTCACACTAACACGGTAGCATAATGAGGGTCCCTACATGCAAACCGAAGCATTGAGAACTTTGTAAGTGTACAAACAGTTTAATAAGAAGATGCTTTATACAGACATGAGCCATCTTGGAAAACAGTCTCGACACTGACGCACTGTGTATATCCATCTTAAGAAATAAAGATGAATAAAAATATGATAGGGTTTGGTGAAAAACAAACTGAAATTCAATGTGTTACTTAAAGAATATCCTGGCCGTTGGTTGTGTACGGAGGGCGTTCACGTGACTCTATTAACGTTGCAGTTAACTCCGACTCGCCCAGGAGAAGCACACAAGTTGTAAGAAATAAAGATAAATAAAAACACAAAATAGAAATTTAGATGAATTGTATTCATCTTTTTGTATTTACCTCTAAAAAACACTGTCGCTGTCCTGTCTGTCTTTTTTCGCACTTGAAGTCTGCTAAGCCGCGCTTTGATCTGAAGGTGCATTACCGCCACCTACTGGATTGGATTGTGGCGCATTCGATCGGTAGGGGAAAATATTCTAAATGTTTTATTCCCTGTAGTCTTTAGATAAATAATTAAATGTATGTAAATTCTACATGATTTTTAAAATAATAATAATAGCCTACATTTTATACATTTAAAACAGGCTATGATTTATATAACTATATGACCACAAGAATTAAGGACTCTGTGACAGTCATTATCTCTGTCATGTGTCAGGTTCTTTCTCTTTGCTTCTCACTATCCTTTTCTTCACTCACTCTCCTTCCTGATTGTTTCAGACACACACACACACACACACACACACACTTTCTCACTCGCTCGTTAGGCTCATCTCTCTGTCTACCTGCACCTGTTAGACATCGCAATCAGCGCCTCGCTGCCTTGCGATGACACCTGTTTCCACTTTTGTTTGAGTGCTTACCCTTTATCTAGTGTTTGTTCTTACTGCCTCTTGTTGGATCATTGTTTCATGTCATGCGTTACGACTGCTGCTTTCTTCATGTCTGATTTGCTTTGGAAGTGCTCACCTGGTCTTGTTTGTCTGATACAGCTTTGCGCCTAAGTTTAGTCTGAGTTCTGCATTTGCTGCAAGAGTACCTTCGCGGTCCTCTGTTCCTGACTGTGATTTATTCTCAAGATCTGCCTCCACCTCTACTGGTGTCCCGATCTCTCTCCTCTTCGAGACAGAATGATCCAACCAACCATGGATCCAGCAGAGGAGGAGCCCGTCCGGTCGGCTGTTGAGTTCCAAGGAGCGATGCTCGGCAGACACGAAGAGGAGTTGGCTGCCGCCCATCAAGCAGTTAGGAGTCTTTCTGCTCAAGTTTCAGATCTGTCAGCTCGTTTTCTCCACTATCACCAAGAACCTGCGGTGACACCCAACCGACAGCTGCCCTCAGAACCGCGAGTCAACAACCCGTCCTGTTATGCCGGTGAGCCCACTGAGTGCAGAGCCTTTCTCATACAATGTGAGGTTGTCTTTTCTCTGCAGCCCCAGACGTATGCGGAGGATCAGGCTCGCATTGCATTTGTTCTCTCGCTTCTCACGGGACGTGCACGCGAGTGGGGAACGTCTGTTTGGAAGGTTAAATCGGCGTGCTGCAGTCGGTACGGGCTCTTTAAGGACGAGATGATAAAGGTTTTTGATAGATCTGTCTTCGGTTGTGAGGCTTCACGTCTTCTTGCTGTTCTACGTCAGGGCAGAAGGTCTGTGGCCGATTTCGCTATAGAGTTCAGGACACTGGCGACTACTAGTGAGTGGAACGAGCCTGCACTAATCGCTCGTTTTCTGGAGGGGTTAAACATGGACCTTAAGGAGGAGATTTATGCGCGGGGGTCGCCGACTCAGCTGGATCAGCTTATCGATCTGGCCATTCGCTTGGATAGATGTTTCGAGCAGAGGCGACGGGTTCGTTCTTCTAATTCAAAGCCATGCAATGTTTCTTTCCCCGCTGCTGTTCCCATTCGTAACCAGTCTAAGGCTGAGCCTAAGCAGGTCGGGGGCATGCACATCTCCTCAGAGGAACGACAACGGCGGATACTCAATTGTCTCTGTTTTTACTGTGGAATGGCTGGTCACGCCCTGGCATCATGCACGTTAAAAGCCAGAGCTCACCAGTAGACCAAGGAGTACTGGTGAGCGCTTCTGCCATTTCCTCCTCACCCAGATCTCGCACTACGATCTCTGCTGTTCTCCGTTGGGCGGGTTCTTCAGCTACTGGTCCTGCTCTCATCGACTCGGGGGCGGAGGGCAACTTTATAGACGAGGGATGGGCTTGTGAGCACAAGATTCCCTTGGTCAACTTAACTGACTCCACTACTGTATTTGCCCTGGACGGCAGAGAGCTCTCTTCGGTTAGCCGCGTCACCGTTCCGGTGAGTCTCATCGTCTCCGGTAACCACCAAGAGACTATTTCTTTTTATGTTTTTCAGTTTCCCTATACACCCATTGTTTTAGGGCATCCCTGGCTTATCCAGCATAATCCTCAGATTGACTGGGTTAAGGGGTCTATTCATAGTTGGAATTTGTCCTGTCATGTGAATTGTCTGGTCTCTGCTGTTTCTGCCATGTCTTCTGTTTCTGTCTTCCAGGAGGAGCCTGATGATTTGTCTGGAGTCCCGGAGGAGTACCATGATCTGCGGGTGGTTTTCAGTCGTTCCCGGGCGGTTTCCTTGCCGCCTCACCGCCCTTATGACTGTGGGATTGAGCTTCTCCCCGGTACCGCGCCTCCTCGTGGTAGATTGTATTCCCTTTCTGCGCCTGAGCGAGAGGCTCTGGAGAAGTATCTCTCAGAGTCCCTCGATGCTGCGATTATTGTCCCTTCTTCGTCGCCCGCCGGTGCGGGGTTTTTCTTTGTAAAGAAGATGGATGGTTCTTTGAGTCCCTGTATCGACTATCGAGGGCTGAACGACATAACAGTCAAGAACCGATATCCCTTGCCTCTTATGTCTAGTGTTGTTTTCGTCAACGAAAAGTATGACTAAATATCCTCGTCAACGAACCTTTATAACGTGATGAAAACGAGACGAGACGCAACGTAAATGCTGGTCATGTGACGATGACGAATAAAAACGAGACTAAATGTGGTTCACAAAATAAAAACTATGCTAAAATGTCTCTTCATTTTCGTTGACGAAAATGAGACGAGACGAAAAGTCGTGGTTTTATTTTGCAGTATTTCTGTGCGTCTCATTCAGGGGCTGCATCAGGTCTCACTGCGCAGACGCAGGTGACATCACTCTCTTCAAACTCCACTCGCGCGGCGTCTCCGGTGAGTGAACGGGTCCTATGGCCGGCCAGTCGGGGTTCGTAAGCCCTATTCGGACGGTAATTGTTTGTCCTGCGGTCGTAAGGTGTCTTCATCATTTACAGGGGCTAGTCAGTGATTTTATTGTCGTCTTAATGCAGAATATCAGTGTTTTTCTCCCACCACCCGTGTAAAAATCTCCGGCCGAATTACCTAACTGAATTACTGTTTGACAAACACCAAGGTCGTGGAATCCACATCTCTGAGTTTTCAATCACTTCAGAATTCACGGTTTATATCCTTTTTGGCCACTGCAGAGCACCGTGCGGTTGCATTTTAAAGATCTAGACTTGTATTACTGAAATATTGGTAAGTATTTACAAGAGCAAGATATTTCATCACCGCTCAAAAAAAGAAAGAAAGAAAAGCACGTAAACATTTGAAATGTGCCGTTATAACGGCAGCAATTATATATGTTAAAATAACCGCAGCATTATGAATACCTCATAAGCGAATAAGAGGCTATATTCACTTATTTCCACTCATTTCCATGTGGAATAAAATTACATCCTTTATTTTGAGATAAAATACAAGACAGAAAAACATTTTAACTATAATGTGGGTCTAATTTTAAACATATTTAAATAATTAAATAATAATTTGGATATTATTTTCCTATTATTAAATTAAATATGCATTTATTCTTATTAAGACATTTGGAAAAACTTTTATTACATTGAAGTGGAAAATAAAACGGGTGTTGTGGAAATAGATGGGGAAAAATGTGGCCACAAAAATCACAGGAAAAAACACCACAAACCTTAAGAGACATCTCAATGTTTTTATTTATTTTATTTAAATGTATGTGTGTGTACTTTTAACATGTTTAGTTGGTAAAATAAATATGTTGTAACTTCAAATCAGAGCGTCTTCCGTGTCTGGAATGGATGTATTCTTGAGTCTAAGGTAACAATAATATAATAAGATAACCTTGTTTGAAATGGGTTTGGCTAAAAGAAGATTTTGGTTTTGTCTATAATACGTACTTATACTACATTGACTGGGTTAAATAGAATTGCATCACTAAAAAGAGACTAAAATACAATTTGCATTGACTAAAACTTGACTAAAATGTCATCAGTTTTCGTCGACTAAAACTAGACGAAAATAGTCATAGATAATTCTGACTAAAATAAGACTAAAATGCTCAGACTTTTAGTCGACTAAAACTTGACTAGACTAAAAAGAGTATGACTATGACTAAAACTAATAAAAACTAAAATGACAGCTTGACACAAAGACTAGACTAAAACTAAAATGAAAACAGGCCGCCAAAAACAACACTACTTATGTCGTCAGCCTTTGAGATCCTACAGGGCGCAAAGATATTCACCAAATTAGACTTGCGTAACGCCTACCATTTGGTGCGTATCAAGGAGGGGGACGAGTGGAAGACCGCGTTTAACACCCCTGTTGGGCACTTTGAATATCGCGTCCTTCGTTTCGGGCTGGTCAACGCTCCCGCGGTTTTTCAGGCCTTGGTTAATGATGTCTTGCGAGACATGTTAAACGTTTTTGTATTCGTTTACTTGGATGACATTCTGATTTTCTCGCCGTCCCTCCAGGTTCACGTTCAACACGTTTGTCGTGTCCTGCAGCGTTTATTAGAGAACCGTCTATTAGTTAAGGCAGAGAAATGCGTCTTTCACGCCCAATCGGTTACGTTCCTCGGTTCGGTGATCTCTACGGAGGGGATCAGCATGGACCCTAACAAGGTCCGTGCGGTGCTTGATTGGCCTGTCCCAGATTCTCGTGTCGCCCTTCAACGGTTTCTGGGATTTGCCAATTTTTATAGGCGCTTTATTCGAGGCTTTAGCCAGGTTGCCGCTCCTCTTACCGCCCTTACCTCCTCCAAGGCCAGGTTCGCTTGGTCGGAGGCTGCTGAGGGTGCGTTTAACCGACTTAAGAATCTATTTACCTCCGCGCCCATTTTGATCACTCCTGACCCTAGGCGTCAGTTCATCGTCGAGGTCGATGCCTCCGACATTGGGGTGGGACAGGCTTGAAGGGGCCAGAGTACCATTCATAGTCTGGACGGATCATCGCAATCTAGAGTATATCCGCTCTGCTAAACGCCTTAACACCCGTCAAGCCCGCTGGGCATTGTTTTTCGACCGCTTTGATTTTTCTATTTCGTTTAGACCTGGTTCTAAGAGCCTCAAGCCTGATGCTCTTTCTCAGCAGTTCGGCTCATCAGAGGTTGCCTCGACCATTGAGGGGATTTTGCCTCAGCGATGTATGGTTGGTGTAGCCATCTGGGGAGTGGAACAGATGGTGAAGCGTTCTCTCTCGCACGTTCCTAGTTCACCCCGCGCTCCGGAAGGAACATTATTCGTGCCCGAAGTCGCTCGTCCTACGGTTCTTCGCTGGGGGCATTCGTCTAAATTGGTTGCGCATCCCGGGGTTAGAGGAACGCTAGCGGCCATTCGTCAGAGATTTTGGTGGCCCACTCGTGAGCGCGATATCCGGCATTTTGTTGCAGCTTGTTCTATCTGCGCCCAGACTAAGTCTAGCAATAGTCCTCCGGCGGGTCTTTTTAGACCTCTTCCCATTCTTTCGTGTCCCTGGTCTCACATCGCGTTGGATTTTGTTACCGGGTTGCCTGCTTCGGCTGGTAATACGGTCATTCTCACCGTCGTGGATCGTTTTTCTAAGGCTGCGCATTTTATACCGCTCCCTAAATTCACATCTGCTCTAGAAACTGCCCAGATTATGGTTAATCACGTGTTCAAGATCCATGGTCTTCCTTCGGACGTAGTGTCTGACAGGGGACCCCAATTTACCTCCCAGTTCTGGAGGGAATTCTGTCGTCAGATAGGGGCTTCCCCCAGTCTGTCATCAGGATTCCATCCGCAGACTAATGGGCAGGCCGAGAGGACCAATCAGATTCTTGGTCGCATGTTGCGTAGTCTTACATCACAGAATCCTGCTTCTTGGTGCGACCAGCTGCCGTGGGCCGAATATGCTCACAATTCCCTTCAGTCGTCCGCTACTGGTTTGTCTGAAATAAGTTTGTTTGAGAGTTGTCTCGGTTACCAACCCCCTGTTTTTTCGGCGCAGGAGTCTCTGGCCTCGGTTCCATCCGTCGAAGCTTTCATTCAGAGATGTAAGCGAACCTAGAGGAGAGTGAGATCTGCATTATGTAATTCCAGGGCACGTACTCGTCAAGCCGCCAATCGGCACCGTGTTAGATCTCCAAGATATGTCTGCGGTCAGAAAGTGTGGCTTTCCACCCGCAATTTGCCCATTCAAGAGGCGTCTTGTAAGCTCATGCCTCGGTTTGTCGGGCCCTTTCCCGTGGTAAAGGTTATCAGTCCAGTCACTGTTAAACTCAAGCTGTCCCGTCAGATGCGTCGTGTTCATCCGGTTTTTCATGTGTCTTGCATTAAGCCTGTCATTCGCGCGCCAACCCATCCCTCCTTTCCTCCTCCTCCTATCGACGAGGGGGCCTCTATCTATAGAGTTTGCAAGCTTCTCGACGTCCGTCCCCGGGGGCGTGGCCACCAGTTTTTGGTGGATTGGGAGGGGTATGGTCCTGAGGAGAGGCGGTGGATTCCAGCCCGGGACGTCCTGGATCGCTCGTTGATTGATGACTTCTACCGGTCTCGTCAGGCTCCTCCCTCGGGAGCGCCTGGGGGCGCTCGTTGAGTGAGGGGTACTGTCGTGTCAGGTTCTTTCTCTTTGCTTCTCACTATCCTTTTCTTCACTCACTCTCCTTCCTGATTGTTTCAGACACACACACACACACACACACATAATATAATAAATAAATAACATAGGGTTCATAGACAATTGGAAAAGTTTTTGGGGCAGACCTGACCTGTTGAAGAAGGATGGCATCCATCCCTCCTGGGGTGGTTCCACTCTTCTCTCTAGTAATTTGGCACATAGTCTTAGAGCTAAACCTTGACTCACTAGGGCCCAGGTCAGGAAGCAGACAAACTGGCTAAACCGACCGTCTGCTAGCTGTCTCACGTCACCGGAGTCAGATAAATCCCAGCACATAGAGACTCTTTCACCGAGATATTATCATATAGAGACTATGTCTGTTCCCCGAATTAGTAAATACAAAAAAACATCAAAACCATTCAACAGTAAAAATTTAATTGATGTCCAACAAATAAACAAAAGATATAATACAGATGAACAATTGATAAAGCTTGGGTTGCTGAATATTAGATCCCTTTCCCCAAAAGCGCTTATTGTTAATGATATTATTAAAGATAATAATCTAGATGTGCTCTGTTTGACAGAAACCTGGCTAAAACCTGATGACTACATTACCTTAAATGAGTCCACCCCCCAAGATTATTGTTATAAACATGAGCCGCGTCTGAAAGGTAAAGGGGGAGGGGTTGCTGTAATTTATAATAATATGTTCAGTATTACTCAGAAGTCTAGTTTCAAATATAATTCCTTCGAAGTTTTGGTGCTTTATGTAACGTTATGTAGTGTACATGACAAAACCCGTTCAACATTGGTGTTAGCTACTGTATACAGGCCACCAGGGCACAATACAGACTTTATCAAAGAATTTGCTGACTTTCTATCAGAATTAGTACTGGCCGTAGATAAAGTACTAATTGTTGGTGATTTTAATATCCATGTAGACAACGAAAAAGACGTATTAGGATTAGCATTTAAAGATACACTAAACTCTATTGGAGTTAGGCAACACGTGTCAGGACCCACTCATCGCCATAATCATACTTTAGACCTAATATTGTCACATGGAATTAATGTTGATACCGTTGAAATTCTGCAGCAGAGCGATGACATCTCAGATCATTACTTAGTATCTTGTATACTTAATTTAGCTAAAGTTGCAAAGCCGCCCCCTCGTTTCAAAAATGGCAGGACAATCACTGCCGCTACTAAAGATTGCTTTTTAAATACTCTTCCTCATCAGTATCATCTCCTCAGCAACCCAGATCGCATAGAAGAACTCGATGTTGCATCAGAAACTATTGACTCTCTCTTTTCCAGTACTTTAGACACAGTTGCTCCTCTGCGCTTAAAGAAGATTAAAGAAAATAGTCCAACGCCGTGGTACAACGAGCACACCCGGGCCCTTAAAACAGCAGCCAGAAAAATGGAGCGCAGCTGGAAGAAAACAAAACTAGAGGTCTTTCGAAATTCGTGGAAAGAGCACATGATCGCATACAGAAAGGCCGTAAAAACTGCTAGATCCGCTTATTTCTCAACTCTCTTGGAAGAAAACAAACACAACCCAAGGTATTTATTCGATACAGTGGCTAAATTAACCAAAAATAAAGCTTCAACTTCTGATGATTGTAAACAGCACAGCAGTAATGACTTTATGAACTTCTTCACATGTAAAATTGATAATATTAGGAAGAAAATTTTAACCATGCAGCCGTCTACTACAGTATCACATCAGACAGAGCATTGTAGTGTCACTGAGGAAAAATTACAATCATTCACTGCTATAGGAGAAGAAGAATTGGCTAAACTCGTTAAATCATCAAAATCAACAACATGTATGCTTGACCCTGTACCGACTAGGCTATTAAAAGAGATGCTACCAGAGGTCATAGATCCTCTTCTTAATATCATTAATTCATCTTTGTCATTAGGATATGTACCGAAAACTTTTAAGTTGGCTATTATTAAACCACTTATTAAAAAACCGCAACTTGATCCTACAGAATTAGTCAATTATAGACCAATCTCAAATCTACCCTTTCTGTCAAAAATACTTGAAAAGGCAGTGTCTTCACAATTATGTTCCTTTTTAGAAAGAAATGGTATCTGTGAGGATTTCCAGTCAGGATTTAGACCGTATCATAGTACTGAGACTGCTCTCATCAGAGTTACAAATGATTTACTCTTATCATCCGATCGTGGCTGTATCTCTCTATTAGTGTTACTCGATCTTAGCGCTGCATTTGATACCATCGACCACAACATTCTTTTGAATAGACTCGAAAATGATGTAGGTATTAGTGGAATTGCTTTATCATGGTTTAAATCATACCTATGCGACCGTTATCAGTTTGTAGCAGTAAATGAAGAGATGTCACACCGATCCCAAGTTCAGTATGGAGTACCACAAGGCTCAGTGCTAGGACCGCTACTCTTCACCCTGTACATGCTACCACTGGGAGATATTATTAGGAAACATGGCATTAGTTTTCATTGTTATGCTGACGATACTCAGCTCTATATTTCTTCACGCCCTGAAGAAATTTACCAATTCACAAGATTAACGGAATGCATAGCCGCCATAAAACATTGGATGACTGGTAATTTCCTGCAACTCAATTCAGAAAAAACTGAATTTTTAATTATTGGACAAAAAAGCTCCACAAGTAGTAACCTAGAATACTGTCTAACACTTGATGGCTGCTCTGTCAAGTCTTCGTCGTCAGTGAGGAACCTGGGTGTGCTAGATTATTGTAATGCTCTATTGGGTGGTTGCCCTGCTCGCTTAATAAATAAACTCCAGCTGGTCCAAAACGCAGCAGCTCGAGTACTTACTAGAACCAGGAAGTATGACCATATTAGCCCAGTTCTGTCAACATTGCACTGGCTACCTATTAAACATCGCATACATTTTAAAATCTTGCTTATTACTTACAAAGCACTAAATGGTTTAGCTCCCCAATACTTGAGCGAGCTCTTAACATATTATACTCCATCACGTCTACTGCGATCTCTAAATTCTGGCCAGTTGTTAATACCGAGAATATCCAAATCAACTGCAGGCGGTCGATCCTTTTCCTATTTAGCTCCTAAACTCTGGAACAGTCTTCCTAGCACTGTTCGGGAAGCAGACACACTCTGTCAGTTTAAATCTAGACTAAAAACACATCTCTTTACTGTGGCATACACATAAAACACTTTATCAATTAATTGATTGTTAGGCTGCATTAACTAGGTCAGCCGGAACCGGGAACACTTCCCATAACACCTGATGTACTCGTTACATCATCAGAAGAATGGCATCTACGCTAATGATATTCTCTCTGTTTCATCCCGAGGTTTACTGCAGTCAGCCAGATCCGGGCCGTATCCTAATCAGATGGTGGACCAGAGAAGACCAACACAGGACCCCGAAGTGTCTGCAGAGACCGTGTCAATTATCCTCCCGCTGCAACTGCCTCATCGACACGGCATCTAAATAAAGCCGTCACCAGTGTGATAACTCCGATTGTTCGAATATTACCATTAAATAATACTTAAATCGATATGTCATCCGCAATAAACCCGTCTCCAGCGTGTTGCCTCCGATCATTCGAATATTGCACTTTAATAATTATTTAATCAACATCATCCTCAATAAACCCGTCTCCAGCGTGTTGCCTCCGGTCCTTTGAATATTCCGATCTATTATGACCTCTGACCTGTAAAGCAGCCAGAATAATAATAATAATACGTTGTTTGTAAATTGGCCAGAGAACTGGCACCCCGACTGAGCCTTGTTTCTCCCAAGGTTTATTTTTCTCCATTAGGTCACCTAATGGGGTTTTGGTTTCCTTGCCACTGTTGCCTCTGGCTTGGCGTGCTCAGTTGGGGACACTATATTTTTCAACTAAACATCGAAATAAATCTAATTAATAAACTAATTTAACCATGTAAACTAAATTACTGATCTAATTATTGATCTAAAGCCCACACTGTCACCGTATGGAAATTGAAATGAACTGATGACATCAAATGGCTATACAGCTGAATAAAATTAGGCTGCATTATTTTGCTGTTTAACACTGTAAAGCTGCTTTGAAACAATCTACATTGTTAAAAGCGCTATATAAATAAAGTTGACTTGACTTGACACAGACACACACACACTTTCTCACTCGCTCGTTAGGCTCATCTTCTCTCTGTCTACCTGCACCTGTTAGTCATCGCAATCAGTGCCTCGCTGCCTTGCGATGACACCTGTTCCCACTTTTGTTTGAGTGCTTACCCTTTATCTAGTGTTTGTTCTTACTGCCTCTTGTTGGATCATTGTTTCATGTCATGCGTTACGACTGCTGCTTTCTTCATGTCTGATTTGCTTTGGAAGTGCTCACCTGGTCTTGTTTGTCTGATCCAGCCTTGCGCCTAAATTTAGTCTGAGTTCTGCATTTGCTGCAAGATTACCTTCGCGGTCCTCTGTTCCTGACTGTGATTTATTCTCAAGATCTGCCTCCACCTCTACTGGTGTCCCGATCTCTCTCCTCTTCGAGACAGGATCATCTCAGCTGCCTTCTCAGTTTGTTTTACCAGTTCTGTGTGCCTTAACGACAGACTGCCTTGTTTATATTCTCATTAAAGACTGTTGTTATCCTGTCAACCTCTGCTTTTGGATCCATTCTTTATTGACTCTGACAATCTCACTGCATGTGCTGTAGCTAGGATTGAGGATTGGTAATTAGAGGACTATTTGGTAACTTTTCGATTCCCAGGGAAAGCAAGATCCGACAAAACACCAAATGTGCACCTTGAACAAAAGTGTCTGCCAAATGCGTAAATGTAAATGTCTGTGGAGCGCTTGAATGCAATGGCCAATTGGAGGAGCCAACACAACACGGAACATACACAATCAGGATTGAATGGCTCAGCGCTTGTTCACTGACCAATTCTGCCTTCTAGTGCATACGTTTGACCAACGAAGAGTAGAACATGCTATAGATTCATGATATGGTGTAGTCAGATTGACCGAAACAGTTTCCACTAGTGTCAGAGTTTAGTTGAACGGAAGCATTTGACGGTTTCATGCGTTTATAAAGGGAACGCACTCTGCTCACTTACTATATTCATAAAAGATTTGAATAATTGTATTCCCATGCTGCGATTTAGTTGCTGTACAGGATGCAATCTTTATGTAAAATGGGTCGGATTGAGTACGGAATTAAATTATTGCTGCTATCGAATATCCAGTTAAACCTTGTTTTTTTATGCAAACCTTACTTGACATATGGTGCTTTTGAGTACTAGCGAGATACACTTTGTTTAATTCATAATTGTAGCCATGGCGTCGTAGTACAGAAGGACCAAATGAGACGTAACACTAAATTCTAAAGTTCCTAAAAATAGACAGAGGCATGCAGATATCAGTAGCGGAATAAAACACGAATAGAGTAAAATTAACTGGAGTAACGCAAAGACAAAAGCACAATTACTATACATGTTTGCTTTAATTAACTAATTTATTAATATGTAGGGCATTTATAAAGCAATAAGCAACGGCACCTTTATATGAGCACAGAACGCTACGGTTCTTCCTCATAGTAAAGGAAGCCATGTCGAATCACACAAGGAAGCCATTTCAACACTGGGTGCCTTGTATGTTTGAGCAAAATATGTATTCTGCTGGATGACAGGCCCAAAACACTTCTAAGCTTGAAACTATTGTGTCAGTTTCAATTGCATATTGTATGTGACAACTCACAGCGCTTGCAAGATGAATAGCACTATTGAATGAGAACGGATCAAGCACTGATGTCAGTGCTGTACTGTAAAATCTATGCTGAGCAAATTAGCATAGTTAATTCAACTTTAGCGATCTGATAACACTGAACCCATTCGCGATTTCAGCTTAACTTCTGTTAATCATGAAGCCCAGATTAACGGGGTGCATGTTGCTTTAAAACCTGTGTTGGTTTCGTTGCATTCGTGGGGAAAATGATAGAGACTAATATGCTGTGCCAGCTGTTCTGTTTCAGCTTTTCTAAACAAAATACAATCGTTAACGGTGTCATGCGAATCTTTTACGAGGCACTGAATAGTTTACAACACAAGCAAGCGATAACGAGCAACGCACAAGCAGGTGCGCGTCTCGTGCTTGCATGCTTGCGACAATTTGAGAGAGTAAAATACTACACCCGATCGATATCGGAAATGCATAATCATATACATATCACTGTGCTGAATGCTGATGAAGTGATGACTTTTGAGTAGTGATGACGCCAAAATGTTGATGAAGATCACAGCCGTGTCTTTGATAACATGCCCAGAGAGTCCTCCATTGAAAGTGATTGTTTCGGATCTAAACGCGTGTCTGTTGCTGCGACAGCCCAATGAACGGAATGATAGGCTTACATGGACTTTGAACGCCACTGTATTGCACATTATTAATTGTATAATAGGACCAGCGATCGACTGCTACGGAACCTCCGGATCGTCAACTGTAATGCTGGCGTCAGCATCTGTGAACTCAGACATGTGTTAAGGCGAGACACGGCAGGTGAAAACATCGTTTTTTCATGCAGTGGTCAATTTTGAGATTTTGGGCCAGTTTGCTCCCATAACATGTAAGCTTTCATGTCAAAATAAAAAAAATGTCAACATTACACATTACGGTGGTTATTTAATTATATTTTGTCACCGTGCGCCTTTAGATTTCTACCCGAAATCATCAAAAGTTATTCTAGCGCGATCTCTCGTGCCGTCTCCATTCACAGAAACATGTCATGCTTGGTCTCATTATAAAGCTCTCAGTCTCACACACAGCACTGTCTAATCCAAATATGGATATTTCCTTTGTAGAACTAACCAACCGCGAAAGTTTGCAGCCGAACACCACATCTGATTCCATGTGAATTTCTCACGCGCTGCCGCTTGCTTGTGTATTCTCTGCTTGAGAGAAAGTGCAGACAACGCTGAAATCGGCTCATAAACGCTCACAGAAAAGACCAAGTAGCAAGAGCAAGTAAAAAGAAAGTAAACAACAACAGATTAGACGACGAAACCCCGTCCGAATTAGATTCAAATAGTTATAGATGGACATATGCAACAAACAGGGACAGTTCATCTGCAGTTTTTGTGACTGGTGTTTGTTAAGGTAGTTCTCTTAAGGTAGTTCTCTAATAGCTATTGCTATTAATAATTTATTCATTTATCAATTTCCACGTGTTTTAAATATTATACACTACTGATATTAATTAACTGAATATATATTTTGTTTGTAGGTTGGGGGTTTTATAGAAATGTATGAAGTTATACAGTTTAAAACTTTAAAGGCGGTTTTCTCAGAATTCGTTTTTTCTCACACTCAGAGTCAGATATATCCACTTCAGGAGCACCTACAAGCACCATCTTTAGCAGTCTTATACTGAACTATATTCTGAAGGCTTTTACAGAGGGATTTGTTGATATATCATTCCTATCCTGAGTTATAGGTCCTTTAACTCCAAAAAACATGGCAAAAATTGATTTTTTAAGGCTATTGTCAGTATTCTCTAATTTACTAAAGCACAAAATAAGATATCCAGAATCCCCTCTGTAAAAGCCCTCTCATCTAACATGTCAACAAATAGAACTAAGAATTTTAAACATGGTCCTTTCCAATTTCCAGATTTTGTTTTTGGAAAAGTATGCAAATGAGCGTATATTTAAGTATATACGACCTCCTTTGCATATTAAAACATTAATTTACACAAAACTTGTAATTCATTTTTTTCTTATGTTTATGCCAGTAATAAACTGGAGAAGTTTCACAGTGATATCTTGTAATTAAAAAAAATTCCCTATTCACCTGTAGTGTCTCGCCTTAATTACCGATCTTTTATACTCTGAGAATTATGACTTGATTGGATAGGTCTGAATGTGATAAGTGACGTAACATTGAATCTTCCTGCCAGAACTTGCGCATAAGCTTCATTTCTGAGACTGAGTTGGGTGCTCATTAGTCCCTGTAGGGGGGTCCAGGGGTTTCCTCCCCCGTAAGAAAATCTTGTACATTGTAAAGATAAATTCATTAATCTGGTGCACTTTGAGAGTTCAAAATTAAGAGCTCAGGCCCATATTCAGTGTGCAAATTGAACAAAGAAAAGCAGGGAAATTACAATACCTTTGTCCTAATTTCAACACTTGCAAGAGATAAACCCTTGAGCTTTTGATGGAAACCAGTTGAGCGTGTATTTTGGGGAAAAACATCAGTTTCTGTGAATACAGGTCAAACGCATCTCATTACAAAGCTAGTGAAATGCTGTAATCATCTTCCTACAAAAATGTTGGAAATTATGCAAATGTGAAAATAATGCATAACTGGTGGCTGCTATGTTCCCAAATGGAGGGTAAACTCATAGCACATGCAGAGATGGAGTTCACTGCATTCATTCACAATGAACTGAGACGTGGAAAACACTGAATCACAATCTGATCATGTGAGCAAAGTGCACACTTCGCTTTGAAACGCAGTGCAAACAGACTATATACTTTTGCGATTTGACAAGGGCACAAAGCCTTATTGCTCTTTAAATTTGTTTGTTAGAAAGATACGTTTGTTTGAAGATACTTTGCCAAGCAGTGGCGCAAAACACAGCATTTTAAGATCTTTTATGTTATTATGAGAAGTTTAAATATATTTTTAGTTTATTATGGAACCATGGCGGCACAGATTATATCAGTGTTATATTGCAATCTTTAGTGCAGAAAATAGCTTCTCCACATCTACAGTCTGGACAGGGTCTGTGAGGGCAATTGCAGCTGCAAGACTCAGGGTGGGATACAGCTCAGAAGATTCTGGAGATACAAGCCACAGAAGCACCTCCTCTAGGGATTTGGTCTGAAGTAGAGCAAAGTGAGATAAAAAAAGATACAATTATTCTTTAATACTGTTTTGGTGTTGGTGGTGCAGTTAATGCAACTGATATAGTACCTTCAGATCAGGACTTCTCACTCTCAGTCTGTAGGAGTCCCACTCCGACACAAGATCAGACTCCTTCATTCTTGGGAACTGCTCTGCCATTGTCCTCATCTCAACATCCCCATAGTCTGCAGAGTTTGTCAGAATCTGCCTGGGAGAGAACACACTGAACACAGACAAACTGTTGGTGTTTGGAAATCAGTTCTCAATGTTCTCAGTCAGTGCAGTCAAATACGGCTCTATCGCCCACATTAACTACACAAATACATTTATACAACTAGTATATTATATACTATAATACTTACAGTGTTTTTGAATCTCTCCCATACACCATCTTTGAAATATGCAGGGATCTCATCCTGCAGAGGCTTCAGACCAGCATCTGATTGGAGCCATGATTGCCAGCGGTCCTTGACTGCGCTGGTCTCTTTCAGCTGTGTCAGGGATGTCTTCAGCACTGTGACCCTAAGGTCAAATATGACAGCTTAGCTAGGAACACCATTCAATTATCAAGAAAAAAGCAGGAAAAGACTGATATTTATTGCATACCTCCTCCTCCACCTGGGAGAAAAAAAGGTTTCTCTTTTGGAAAACCAAAAACTGCCGGTGGATCTTCTCATGGACAAGTTGCATTAGGCAAAGAGCAGGGGGAAAGAACTCATCCTTTACAAAGCAATACAGTCCTTGAGCTGTTGGCTCATTTCGGGCTTGGGGCGAGAGGTCTGCAATGAGAGCAGGGAGAATCAGACGCATCACATCTGTTGCTTTCTTATTTGACTCCCACCTGGTAGTGTTATCCTCCCTACAAAATTCATCAATTTCAATGTGTTAATTTCAAAACAAATCTGTGAATAATCTATAACTGATACTGCTAACCTGCAGTTTGAATTGGGGGAGTTAAAAAAAACTCTCGATTTCCTTAAAACTGCTGACCCTGTTTCTGGAGGCCTGGTGGAACCAGAAGATTGTTCCAACAGTCCTGGCATATTTGATGAGGTATATGGGTGTCCCCTCTGCCCCTTAATGCAATCTGACAACAGCCAGATTAAGGCGATGTGCCACACAGTGCACAGTTATCAGGCCAGGGAAAGAGTCCTGGATTCTCCAGTTTTTCTCCCTAAAAGAATTCAAAATTATCACTTGGACAATCTCATCAGATACCTAAACTAAAGGAAAAAGCAAAAGAGACAACTCACCAATCATTACTGTGGCTCCGTCACTGGCAAAGGAGGCCAGCTTGTTGGTTGGCAGCGCCTTGTCATCTTTGATGACTCTCAGTATGGTGTCATACAAAGCTGCAGAATCCCCAGCAGACACTTCCACCAAATGCAGAACTTTGGCTTTTACTACAGTGCAGTGTTTCCCATTTTGTCAGGTCCCAAAAAAACTATTAGAATGATCTATTTTTAGTCTAAGCAATTTTAATATGAATATACACATTAGTTTTATTTAGTTCTCACAACAAGACCCAGTTGTTTAGTGAATCTGGCCAATGATTTCCACCATTTCGTCAATAATATGGCTGCTTGTGTATTTGGTGTTGGCACTGACCAGGAGCAGAAGAGTATTAAAGCTGGCCAACTTCACAGTGTGGTTACATGGAAATGTTAAATTTACAATCATAAATAAATGGCTGCAGTATTTACATATAACCCATCAAAATAAGCACAACTCAATCGCTTGCATAAGAAAATAACAGGCTCATAGCTGGTGCGGTGGGGCCACTTTTGCTTGATACATTCATATATTATTTTGAAGCAGCACAGAAATATAAATATAGATTCAGAATATTAAAATAAAAATAAAAACCTT
This sequence comes from Romanogobio albipinnatus, assembly GCA_023566225.1. Classification (NCBI taxonomy): domain Eukaryota; kingdom Metazoa; phylum Chordata; class Actinopteri; order Cypriniformes; family Gobionidae; genus Romanogobio; species Romanogobio albipinnatus. The sequence goes on along the minus strand of CM042248.1, from coordinate 14,593,091 downwards.
CAGTGTTCTTTTTTGCAAACATACATTGCAGACATTCTTTACAACTTAGAAGTACTTTGCTCAGTTATACAGTACAATAAGTACAAGTCAACCTGGAATACCAAACAAGACCACAGGGAGATGCCAAAGGACCGCATACTATACGGATCCATTCATAATTAAAAAATCACACTAAAATACAAATGAAAAATAAAATAATTCTGAATGTATGGAAACTTTCACTGAATGCGTGTGAACAGTTCCTCTGTCAGAACAAGCAATTACATCTATGGAGCTGATACCCATGTAGTAAACACCACTGATATTCACAAACTTCTCCAAAACACACTTCTTAGGCAAGCAAGTAAGTTAAATTTTATTTATATAGCACTTTTAACGCTACAATGCACAAAGTGCTTTACACATTAATAACAATAAAAACAATCATTTAAATATATAATGAAGAGCTATACACGATACATAATGAAACAAAATATAATATAATGTATCAAACCCAAACTACACTAGGACATCATTGAATACTAAAAGTACGTCTATACAAATACGTTTTCAGACGACATTTAAAAACAGACACACATTCAGATGTTCTAATATCAATTGGCAAACTATTCCATAATTTTGGATCTCCTTTTGTTTTATATCTAGTTCTTGGAACACATCCAGCAGCTTGTCATAAGGTCTCAGGAGCTCAGTTAAATATATAGGTGCCAAACCATTTAATGCTTTATATATCAACAATAAAATATTCTCTTATCTGATAGTCAGATTTGAATTGTGTGGTATAAAGTCAGAATTGTGTGTATATGGTCAAAAGAGAAAAAAGGAAGGGGAAAAGAAAGGAAAGAGAAGAAAATATCTCTTTTTTTTAGCCTTTTGACATTGACTTGTGTTTTTAAATAGCCCCTTTCTTTTTTTGTTTTTGTTTTTGTGTTGTTGTTGTTTTCTGTTTAGTTATTAACTTTTGTATTTTGACAACATTTGTAATTACATGTATGTGTATATTCTCTTTCCCCTACGAGAGTTTTGTATTTTGCTGTTTTTTGTCAATAAAAAAAAATCTTAAACTCAACCCTTGAATAAACAGGTAACCAATGTAAAGACGCTAAAACAGGTGTAATACGATGAGATATCTTTGTTTGTGTCAGTAATCTGGTTGCCGCATTTTGCACTAATTGTAAATGAGATAAAGTGCGATTGTTCAAAGACGAAAACAAAGCATTACAATAATCAAATCGGGAGGATATCAAAGCATGAATAAGCTTCTCTGTAACATTAAAGGTGCCCTAGAATGAAAAATCGAATTAACCTTGCCATAGTTGAATAACAAGAGTTCAGTACATGTAAATCACATACAGTGAGTCTCAAACACCATTGCCTCCTCCTTCATATGTAAATCTCGTTTGTGAAAAACACCACGGAAAAATAGGCAAATCTCAACGTAACACCAGCAGTGATGCAATACACGGGATCATTAATACGTACGCCCCCCAACATTTTCATAAGCAAGCACGTTCACTATCTGCGAAACTGCGCAGCCGCCGTATCAACTGGAGTTCTGCAGCAGTAAGCCTGACGCGAGGATAGCGATCATGGCAGATCATGGACACCAATGTTATGTTCCAGGCTGTGCAGGGGATGTGAAGACGTTTCATACTCTTCCCACAAATAAAACATGTCAACAGGCATGGTTGATGTGTATTTATAATCGGATACCGCAACAATTTAATTCAGAGTTGTTAGTTTTCTCGGCCCATTTCACCACGGACAGTTTTCAAACCTGGGACAATATCAATCCGGCTTTGCTCAGCGTCTGACACTGAAGAAAGGGGCAATTCCAATCATATTCCTGCAAGCAGTGATTTTATCCACTTCTTGACTGTCTAAACCATTTCTGATTAAATCGAAAGTTTCTTAGAGAGACAACATTAACGATAATATTCCTGTTGTTGTCTATATCCAACGCAAGACGCTATACGGTAAGAATTATTCTGAATAGGATAATCCAAGTGGCTTACATAACTAAATAGTATGTCTAATGACAAAGGTTAATATTATTTCATGACAGTGTTGTCATAAATTAGTAAATGCAACCATAGATACGTAACATACTATGTTAGTTTAGTTGCTTACACATAGCTCACTCGATCCTTCTAGCTAACGTCACCACCTCCACCATTTAAGTTGAAACGATAGTAATTTGATATTTCTTTATTTATATTTTTGACAACTGAAGTATGATTATATATTGATTGATATATATATATATATATAAGGTTGAATGCCTAATCTCTCCATCGTCAAGAGGGTCAGTAAAGTTGTGCCTGCTATCGTTGAGCCGCAGTGAAACAGCCAATCAGAGCAGAACTCCGCATTAATATTCATGACCCTTCCAAATAAGGCAAAAACAGACCATTTCATCCTGGGGAAGATTTCTAGAGTTGTAAATGGACCTGTAAAACCGTATCTGGACAATTATTGACCTTAAATAAGCCATATACCCTCTATGTAGATACCAGATAACAATTTAAAATGTTGTTTCAAATCATTCTAGGGCACCTTTAAAATTTTAAAACTGCCTCACCTTGGAAATGTTTCTTAATTAACTGATAAAAACAGGACTGAATCAGCTTCTTAACATGAAATTCAAAGTTTAGATTAGAATCAAAATAAACACCCACATTTCTAACTACCTGCTTAATATTAGGAAAAACCCCATTTAGAACAAGCTCAATCAGATTTTTCCTTAAGCTCTGACCAATTATCATGACTTCAGTTTTTTCTGTATTTAACTGCAGAAAATGTAAGGCCATCCAATTTTGTATGTCAGTTAAGCAAGCTTGAAGGACATCCAGACTATTTAGATCCTTAGAACTCAATGATAAGTATAACTGTAGGTTATCTGCATAACAATGAAAATGTATATAATGTTTTCTGATTACTGCACCTAATGGCAGCATGTAAATTGAGTCAGATTGGGTAAGATTGGTCCTAAAAGTGAACCCTGCGAAACTCCACATATAAGTTCAGAGGGTTGGGAAACTTCATCTCCTACTGACACTACAAATGTCCTGTTTGACAAATAAGATACAAACCAGTCCAATACCCTGACCCATGTTTTTAATGTTTAAATTAAAATCGAATGGTCCACTGTATCAAAGGCTGCTGTCAAATATAATAGAACTAAAACTGAACATTCACCAGCATCCTCTGCCATCTATAAATCATTAGTAACTCATTAGTAAAACATTAGTAAAAGTTCAGTTTCGGCACTATGACCTGCTCTAAAACCTGACTGGAATTTCTCAAAAATATTATTTTCATTTACAACCTTCAATAATTGATTGGCTTCTGCCTTTTCTAATACTTTTGAAATAAAAGGTAGTTTTGAGATGGGTCTATAATTATTTACAACTGCAGGATATAAGGAAGGCGGTTGTACTGTCGCCATCTTTAGATCCTCAGGAACACATCCAGAGACAAGAGAACTATTCAGTATAGACATTAAATGGGACTTATAGTTCCAATCACTTCCTTGAACAGTCTAACAGGAACCATTAAGACAACTTGAAGGTTTCAAATGTTTCACAATCTCATTTTTATCCTCATTTTTAACCAAATGAGGCGAAATTGGATCCCTTATATTTGCGACCTTATCCACAAAAAATGTCATAAAAGACCTACAGTCTATCGGACTCAAGGTAATGCTAGGCCGCGGATTTGTCAGTTAATTTATTACATTAAATAAAAACTTGGAATTGTGACGGTTATTATCTATCAAGTTAGAAAAATAATCAGATCTCACAACAAGTCTTATTAAAAAGCAACAGTGAAACCTTCCAGTGCTCAAAATTAACATGAAGTCTAGTTGATTTCCAAATTCGTTCAGCTTTCCTACACTTTCTCTTTAATATACGAATATCTTCATTTATCCATGGTACTTGATTAGCTAGAGACCTTGTTTTTTATTTTTACTGGGGCCACTGAGTCTAATATTGAGGAACAAAGACTGTTAAAATCATTCAGCTGATCAACTGTAGTTGCATCATAAGCCCAGTCAACCGTTGAAGCATAAAAACTTGCTGAGAATTTATCAGCAACTTCTGGGTTTATAACACGAGATGAATAAGAACCACTTGAATATCAAATACAGTATAATGTTTTTATGATCAAATATCGCACTCTCTTCTATTACATGTTTTTTTTTTCCAAAAGTAAAAACTAAATCTAATGTATGGCCATGGCTATACGTAGAGCCTGACACATGTTGTTCTAAATTGAAATATTGAGTGATTTTTAAAAATTCATCAACTGCATAATCATTTACCCTATCAACATGAATATTAAAATCTCCAACAATAATCATCTTGTCATAATATGAAATTAAATCAGAAAGCATTTCAGCAAATTCATTTTTAAAATTATCATTAGAATTAGGTGGACGATAAATCGTATTGGATCTTTCCCCAATATCTTAAACTGTAAAACTTCAAAAGAAGAAACAACTGAAACAGTTTGCTCAGAACACATAAAACAATCTTTAAATATAGCAGCAATTCCACCACTACGACCACTTGGCCTTGGCGTACTTATAATTTTGAGGACACAGCTTGGGTATGCTCTTCATTCTTTAACCAAGTTTCTGTCAAAAACAAAAAATCTAAATCAAGAGATGTAATAAAATTATTCAAAATGAAAGTCTTATTAGACAGTGACCTCACAAATAACAAAGACATCTTAGCAGTAATTGCTGGCAAAATACAAGTAGCAGAAGTTTTAACCTGTATAAGGTTATTTAGATTAACTGAAGTATTTTTTCTAACTACTTGCAAATCGGTTGAAATCGGTTAGTATGTCATCTTTTCAGGAAGTGAGACTCACTACAGAAGATTTGTCGGCACATAAACCCAAAGATTGATCTAGAAGTCATTCATTTATCATCTTCATTCTAATATTATCATAAGATGCAAACACCAGCTTTATTAAGATGTAGACCATCTACACAGTAAAATCATGGTCTCTCCCAAAATAAATCCCAGTTCATCACAAAATCAACGTTCACTGATGAACACCATCTCAATAACCAGTCATTTAATGCTAAGAGCCTACTGAAAATTTCACTACTCATCCTGTCATGACGCTTAAGGAAAAAAGTATTTTTATTTTATTTCAGCAGTACAGCGTGATTTGTTTATCTTTGTAACTATAGTAACGTATACCAGCGCATGTGAGGAATCAGGAAGTAGATCCCCGCACGGTAGATCGCTTTTTACTTTTCCCTTTTGCTAAAGCAACGTCTATGAGTATTTCTTGTCGAGAAATATTAGGATAGTGCCTATTTTCATCTTTTGTAAGATTATTGAGACGGCTAAGTTAGCTTCATGTTTATTAATGCCTATTATTTACTAGCATGATTGCGTTTATCATAGAACACCGCTGTGAAGATAATCTGTGCTGTTTCTCTGTTTTTCTCTGTCTTTGCATTTGGATTTAATATTAATACATCTCATTTGTATTGTATTGCAGTTTCACAATAATCCCAGTAAACTATGAAGCATCTGTGTTCTGGAGTTTATTGGGAGTGTTTAAGCTGAATGGAGCATAGTCCATGACAGTGAAAGGACAAAAGGATCGCCATCTTATGGAGCAACTCAATACCAAGAGATAAGTGGTTAATGCTACAGCGCCCTGTCAGCTACTCAATAGCTTTCTTCTCCTGTTATTGGCAACACTTGTCACAATGTCACAACGCATCAACAGTAGAAAAGGGAACGAAGATATCCAATCTGAGACTGTGCGTTCAAGAAGCAGTCGTTCATCTGGTACATTGTCCAGCTCAACGATTAGTATGGCCGTCGCGATGGCAAAGGCGAAGGCTGAAGCAGCGCAAGCTAGAGCAGCGCACATGCAGAAGGAAATCGAACTTAAAGTAGAGCAGGCTCGTGTTCAAGCCAATCTTGATGCATTAAATCATGAGAAAGAAAAGGATGCCGCCATAGCAGAGGCGAATGCCCTCGTGGCTGGTCTACAAGACATGGGTTTTGAAGTATGCAGTAAGGCTGGCAGCCAGGTTCCTCAATCGGTCAAAGACCAGCGAGTCGCCGCTTATGTGTCGGTACAAGCCAGCTTATGCAGCAGAGGTTTATCAGTCAGAAAGGTAGTGATTATGCTTCGCCAACACTGCATTCACCGCATTCTCAACCTAATGATGCTATCTTCTCAACACCTCACCCACTCAGTGCGAGTCAAAATCAAGCTGCTGCTTCCCCAGATATTAAGCCACAGCAAGTTCATCAAGCTCCTCAGACCAGTGAAGTGCCGCTTCAAAAAAGCTACAATCAAGTGCTTAACTCCTTCCCAGTTCATCAGCATGGTGAGAATCATTCGCAACAGAATGTCAAAGCAGATCCCTCACCTCCTGCACACATGCATGCTCACAAGACATTTTACGGAGCTAGCTATGACCATTCTACGTCCACTGGAGATCTCATCAAGTACCTAGCTCGTAGCAGCCTGGTGACTTCAGGTCTAACTGCATATGATGACCAGCCAATGAACTATTGGAAAACATTGTTCCTGAACACTATCGCCGATCTAGACCTGTCTGCTGCAGGAGAACTTGACCTCCTCAACAAGTATCTAGGAAAAGAGTCGACAGAACAAGTAAGAAGAATTAAAACAGTCAACATTAAGGATTCAGCAATTGGATTGCGCATGGCATGGGAACGCCTTGACGAAATATATGGCTTGCCAGAGGCCGTCAAACAAGCTTTGTTCAACAAGCTAGAAAACTTTCCAAAGGATCCACAAAGACTTAGGGATCTAGCCGACCTGTTGTCGGAGCTACAAGCAGCCAAAGAAGACGGCTACCTTGCAGGCTTGTCGTACTTGGATACCTCCAGAGGTATTTGGCACAAGATACAAACAAGAACATTTGGTTAGCTTTCCACCTTTCTCCGTGTTGGTGGACTTCATCGCCACGGAGGCAAGGGCTCGCACTGACCCAAGTTTTAACTTCTTCACGCAGGCTCCAGCAGAGAGAAAAAATAAGTGGGAGAAACCTATTAAGACATCTGTATATGTTCACAAAACGCAGGTCTCAGGAACTGCTAATGCAGAGTTTAGAGAAAGTACAGAACGTATTGATCCTAACAAACACTGCCCTCTGCATAGAAAGCCACACCCTCTGAGGAAATTCAGAGGCTTTCGTGAGAAGAGCATAAAAGATTGCAAACAGCTTTTGAAAGAGCATTACATCTGCTTTCGCTGTTGCTCCTCCACACAGCATCTCGCAAAGAATTGCAACGCTGAGATAAAATGTACAGAGTGTGGGAGTGCGGCTCATGTGACAGCACTACACCCCTACCCACCTACCTGGAAATCTTAAGTCGTCCACTTTCACTTCAGAGGATGGCGGGGAGGAGGACAAAGCAGACGTCCAGGAGGTCAAGTCGACGTGCACTCAAATATGTGGTAAAGGATTGAGTGCCAGAACATGTGCTAAAATCTGCCTTGTCAGTGTGTTCCCGAACGGCTGCAGGAAGGAGTCCAAGAGAATGTACGCCATACTAGACGAACAGAGCAATCGCTCCATGGTACGGTCGGAGTTCTTTGAGGTTTTTAAGATCTCTGGAAGTTCTTACTCATATACCCTCAAAACCTGTGCGGGGTGTTCAGAGATGGCGGGGAGGAGAGCCAGTGGTTACACTGTGGAGTCGGTGGACAAGAAAATAAGCATTGACCTGCCTACACTCCTGGAGTGCAACCAAATCCCTAACGTTCGCTCTGAGATTCCTACACCGGAAGCAGCCTACCATCATGCCCACTTGAAGTGCATCACTGACAAGATTCCATCTTTAGATCCTGATGCCAAAATTCTCCTCTTACTGGGCAGAGACATCTTACAAGAACACAAGGTTCGAGAACAGATAAGTGGCCCAGGAGATGCACCGTTTGCGCAAAGGCTTGATCTAGGATGGGTCGTCGTCGGTGATGTGTGCCTTGGAGGTGCTCACAGAACACAAGAGGTGAGAAGCTACAAAACAACCATCTTAGAGAACAGTCGTATGAGTTATCTTCAACCATGCAACAACCAGATCAGAGTGAAATAGGTATTTGGTCAAGCATCTAGACCTCAGCATCATCCAGCACCAACCTCCAACCATGGTTCAATGACGCTCAGTGAAGACTGCTTAGGGCAGACTGTCTTCGTTCATTCTCCCGACGACCATAGACTCGCTCCATCCATGGAGGATCTAGAGTTTCTGAAGATAATGGAAGCTGAGTGCTATCGGGACAGCTCCAAAAGTTGGGTTGCACCTTTACCCTTCCGGTTGCCTAGGCAGCGACTTCCCAACAACAGGAAGCAGGTTTTCGACCGTCTTGTCTCACTCCGACGCTCATTGGAAAAACAACCACAGATGAAAGCCGATTTCTTAGAGTTTATGGAGATGTTCAAGAAGGCACACGCTGAAGTTGCCCCGCCAGTGCAACCTGGACAAGAGTGTTGGTACCTGCCCCTATTCGGTGTGTATCATCCAAAGAAACCAGATAGGATTCGTGTGGTCTTCGACAGCAGCGCATCATATGAAGGAGTGTCGCTCAACGATATCTTGCTCACTGGTCCAGACTTTAATAATAGCCTGTTAGGTGTTCTTATGAGGTTTAGGAAGGAACAGGTGGCAATCACTGCCGACATCGAGCACATGTTCCACTGCTTTCTTGTCAAGGAAGACCACCGTGATTTTCTCCGCTTCCTGTGGTACAGGAACAACGACCCTATCTCCGACATTGTGGACTACAGAATGCGGGTTCACCTTTTTGGGAATAGTCCCTCGCCTGCCGTTGCAGTGTACGGTCTGCGACGGGCAGCTAAGAAAGCAGAAGCCGACTATGGTAGCGATGCAAAAAGATTCATCGACCGCGAGTTCTATGTTGACGATGCTTTGAAGTCCTTCAGCACAGAGGAAGAGGCCATCAGCATCCTCGGGCGAGCACAGAAGATGCTTGCAGCTTCTAACCTCAGGCTACACAAAATTGCTTAAAATCGACCGGCAGTCATCGAAGCGTTTCCATTTGAAGATCGCACCAAGGACGTCAACAGCCTCTTTGTTGATGATCTGCCAATACAATGTAGCCTTGGATTGTTCTGGAACATGCGCACAGACACCTTCATGTTTCAAATCGAAGATGATCAGAAGCCATTCACTTGCAGAGGAGTACTTTCGACCGTAAACAGCCTCTACGATCCACTAGGATTCCTCGCACCCATCATGGTTCATTGAAGACTGATACTCAGAGAACTGACTAAGCAAGCAGAGGATTGGGACACACCTCTTCCCAAAGACATGGAGACCGAATGGACTACATGGAAACGGTCACTCCGAGACCTGGAGGGACTCCAGATACCACGCCCTTATACATCCTTCTCCACCGCAGGTGCTCTAAGAAGAGAACTCTTTATCTTCGCAGATGCATCGGTCAAGGCAATAGCAGCCATAGCCTACATCAAGGTGACATGTCACCAAGAACAGACTGATATTGGCTTTGTCTTCGGGAAGGCGAAGTTGGCATTACTTGCCATCGAGATTGCGGAGATGGTAGTTTCAGAAATGGACACGATGATCGACAACATCACCGACTACATAGATAGCAAGGTCGTATTGGGATACATCCAGAACCAGTCAAGGAGATTCTATGTCTACGTACACAACAAGATCCAAAGAATCCGTCAATCACTATGTTCCGGCCTGTGGAAGTACATTCCAACACACCTCAACCCAGCTGACATTGGGTCAAGAACTGTGACTTCGGACTTGCTTAGCAGCACAACTTGGCTCAAAGGGCCAGCCTTTCTTCATGATGTATCTTCGCATTCACCTCAGCTTCAAGAGACTTATGACCTTATTGACCCTGACGCTGACTCTGAAGTGCGTCCTCAGGTGGTGGCAAGTTTCGCTCATGTTACCAGAGATGTGATACATCCACAACGCTTCACAAGGAAATTAAGCGTATAAACTCAGGATCCAACATTCCACCGAGCAGCAACCTGTGGAAATTAGGAGATAATTAGGAGGTCGGATTGAGCAGTCAGATCTGAGCATGAATGAGGTTCATCCCATCATCGTTCCTGGCCGGCATCATCTAGCTACCCTGCTTGTGTCTCACTATCACGAAGCAGTGAAACACCAAGGAAGACATTTGACTGAAGGTGCCATTCGAGCGGCTGGATTCTGGCTGGTGGGAGCTAAACGCTGCATCAGCAGTTTGCTTTACAAATGCGTCACTTGTAGAAGGCTGAGGGGAAAAATGGAACATCAGCAGATGGCTGCTCTGCCAGCAGGACGGCTACAAATAGCACCTCCTTTTACCTATGTAGGTGTCGACGTATTTGGACCCTGGGAAATTGTCTCACGCCGTACAAGAGGAGGAGTCTCCAACTCTAAACGATGGGCTGTGATGTTCTCTTGTATGTGTTCGAAAGCAGTTCACATCGAGGTGATTGAAGCCATGAGTACCAGCAGTTTTATCAACGCCTTAAGGAGGTTCTTTGCAATCAGAGGCCCTGCGAAGCAGATCCGTTCCGACTGCGAAACTAACTTCATCGTGCTTCTCGTGAACTGGAGATGGACCAGTCGAATCCAGGTTTCAAAAGAGTAGAAGAGTATCTGAACACTCAGAGCTGCACCTGGGTTTTCAACCCACCCCACGCGTCTCATATGGGCGGCGCGTGGGAACAAATGATTGCCATTGCCCACCGTATTTTGGATTGCATGTTGCTCGAGTAGAGAAGTTCTCATCTTTCACATGAAGTCCTGACCACCTTCATGGCCGAAGTAACTGCAATAATGAATGCTAGACCACTCATCCCAGTGTCATCGGATCCGGAATCGCTTCTCATCCTAACTCCAGTGATGCTTCTGACCCTCAAGACGGGTTCTGCACCTCCTTCTCCATCAGGTAGCTTTGAGGAAGCACATCTTATTAGAGAAGAGTGGAAGCGAGTTCAGGGCCTAGCAGACATGTTTTGGAACAGGTGGAAACATGAATACCTCAAAACATTACACCTTCGGCACAAGTGGCAAGGAAAGAGGCCGAATCTCCAAGAAGGAGACATTGTTCTCTTGAAAGACAATCAAGTTAAGAGAAATCAATGGCCTGAAGGCATCATCACAAAAACTTTTCCAGGAGAAGATGGATTGGTTCGGAAAGTTCAAGTGGAAATTGTCAAGGATGGAATCAGAAAGCCTTTTTCTCGGCCTGTTACAGAAGTGGTTTTGCTTTTTTCTCCAAAGATTGAGTCCGTTAATTAATGTGGGCTCTTTAAAGACCCCAAGCGGGGAGTGTCATGACGCTTAAGGAAAAAAGTATTTTTATTTTGTTTCAGCAGTACAGCGCGATTTGTTTATCTTTGTAACTATAGTAACGTAATACCAGCGCACGTGAGGAATCAGGAAGTAGATCCCCGCACGGTAGTCAGCTGCAGCTGTGTGTGAGCTCTTCCAGTCATCCGTTTCTCGGGCGATCGCTTTTTACTTTTCCCTTTTGCTAAAGCAACGTCTGTGAGTATTTCTTATAGAGAAATATTAGGATAGTGCCTATTTTCATCTTTTGTAAGATTATTGAGACGGCTAAGTTAGCTTCATGTTTATTACTGCCTATTGTTTACTAGCACAATTGCGTTTATCATATAGAACACCGCTGTGAAGATAATCCGTGCTGTTTCTCTGTTTATCTCTGTCTTTGCATTTGGATTTAATATTAATACATCTCATTTGTATTGTATTGCAGTTTCACAATAATCCCAGTAAACTTTATGTAAATGAAGCATATGTGTCCTGGAGTTTATTGGGAGTGTTTAAGCTGAATGGAGCATAGTCCATGACACATCCTAAGCATTGGTAAAGGACCTGAAAAATAATCCTCGGATTACAGGCGAAAGCCCGAACAGACACACAAAACAATATATTAATTTACATTTTGTAAGACACCTGTTCTTTACAAAGCTAGTATGCGAGGAGGCGTGAACGTTAATGAATAATGCTGGGTATCACACCTGAGAACAAAAAATGCTCTTCTTATTTAGTATTTTTTCTTGTCTCCAGTCCAAATATCTAAAAATTCCTAAATCAAGATTAATTTACTAGATACGTACAATGGGTGTGTGTGTAGGGGGGGGGGGGGGGGGGGGGGGGTGGGTTAAGTGATTTTTTAATTTTAAGTGAGTTTTTGCTTAAAACAAGCTAAATTATCTGCCAAAACAAGAAACAAGATTTCAATCAGAAATGTTTTTGAAATAAGTCTCATGTTAAAAAAAAAAAACTGTAATATTGTGACACTGAACCCAATTCAGTATTCAGTAAATACAAATAACTGAATAATTGGTAATGATAAATGTTATAAGTAAAATATTTGGGATTTAAAACAACATAATGCAATGCAATTATGATTTCAAATAGTATAGGCAAGGCAAGTTTATTTGAATAGCACATTTCATAAACAGTGGCAATTCAAAAAAAGTGTTTTACACAGAAATAGAATTACATTATGTCTGTAAGTGAATAAAATAAAGAATATATATAGTATAATAATAATAATAATAATAATAATAATAATTTATTGTCATTGTTAGTACAACGAGATTACATAAGTGCATCAATCGACAGTGCATTTTCATAAAGTGCAAGAGATCAACAGTAACACGTCATAACATAACAGGGCAATTGACATACAGCAGACCGAGAGTGGGGAATATAAGGAAAAAGTGTGTAAATATGTATACTGCAGTGATGCAAAGTCCAGTTCTCAGGTATTGCAATTGGTGGATAGTGTGCATACTAAATGGATTAAGTTAGTGGAGGGTGGAGAGGGGAACAGTGTTCATTCAGCAGTCTGACTGCCTGGGGGTAAAGGCTGTTAGCCATTCTGGTGGTCCGGGCTTGAAGAGACCTGTACCTCCTCCCTGATGGTAGCAGACGGAACAGGGTGTGTGCTGGATGGAACCTGTTTCTCATGATGTTGTGTGTCCTACATAGACAGCGGGAGGTGTACACTGTTGAAATCTCCGGGAGGACAGTCCCAATGATTTTGCCAGCAGTTTTCACCACCCTCTGAATCCTTTGCTGTTCAGCTGTAGTGCAGCTGGAGAACCAAACCAACAGCCCATAATTCAGTACACTTTGGATTGCACAGTTGTAAAAGTTTATCATGAGCCTCTGGGGCAGTTTCACTCTTTTCAGCTTCCTCAGGTAAAAGAGCCACTGCTGGGCCTTCCCTACCGCTGAAGTGATGTTTCTGCCCCAGGACAGATCCTCTGAAACAGTCAGACCCAGGAATTTAAAGTTGGTCACCCTCTCCACTTCCTCCCCATTAATGATGATAGGTGAATGGTCAGGATGATTATGTTTGTGAAAGTCAACTATGAGTTCTTTTGTCTTCTTCATATTAAGAACCAGGTTGTGCTTTCTACACCACCCTGTCAGTAGTTCGATCTCCTCCCCATATGCTGTCTCATTGTTGTTTATTATGAGGCCAAGCACGGTTGTGTCGTCAACAAATTTAATTATGTGATTCGCGGGAAAGGAGGCAGAACAGTCATATGTATAAAGTGTGTAGAGAAGTGGGCTGAGCACGCAGCCCTGAGGGGCACCAGTATTGATGTTTATGTAGTCTGAAACGTGCTCACCTATCTTCACACATTGTGAGCGGTTGGTTAAAAAGTCCAGTATCCAGCTGCATAGTAATTTGTTTAGTCCAATATTACACAATTTCAGCAGGAGTGTATTAGGCTGTATTGTATTAAAAGCTGAACTAAAGTCAATGAAAAGTAGCCGTGCATAGGTGTTTTTGTGCTCCAGATGTTCCAACAGTGTGTGAACCACAATAACAATGGCATCCTCCGTTGATCTGTTCTCTTTATATGCAAATTGGTACTAGTCTAAAGCAGGTGGTAGGGCCCTTTTTAGGTGTTTCATAACCAGCCGCTCCAGGCACTTTGCAGGGATCGATGTGAGGGCCACAGGCCTATAGTCATTCAGGCATGTGACCTTGACCTGTTTAGGGACAGGAATAATTGTGGCTGCCTTAAAACATGATGGTACCCAGGACTTGGACAGTGACAGATTAAATATGGTTGTAAAGACCACTGCCAGCTCGGCCGCACAGTTCTTTAGTACCCGGCCCAGTACTCCGTCTGGACCAGATGCCTTCCTGGGGTTGATGTTACCCAGGCAGAGTCTCACTTAATAGCTAAACGCAGACTCTCCTTGCTTTGAGTGAACCCTTGGTATTTCTAACTGACGTGATCCTGATGATCTGAGTGATCTGTTGGGTTTGTATTCTATCAGCATATCTGCAATGTATTGAGGTCCTAGGCCATTACGTGATTTATAACATTTGTGTTTTTTTTACCCAGTTGATTATAAACACATTAATGGCAAAAGTGTAATTACACTGCATTCAGCACAAACTGGGCTACCATAATATGAGAGCAACATGTATATATATGCTTTTTTTTTTTTTTTATATATGATTTTTTTTAAATGAAGGCCTCAAAACACACAATAGATATGTGTCCACAACACTTTTGACTAATGGGTGTTGTTGCCAAGAGTTTTTGCGTCAAACTGATGTGAGAATCATTGAGCTTACTCATTCAGATAAAACAATACACTGATTTAAAAATTGTAAGACTTGTAAGTTTATCTTCACAAAGCCTGTATGCGAGGAGGCGTGATATCTAATGAATAATGATGGAGATCACCTGAGAGGACAAAAGAACATAATAGCTGCATAATGAGCTGCATAAGGAACAAGCTTCAGGTACCTATGTGACTGAGGGCAGCAGGACATTATATATATTCTCCTCATGAAAAGCTGTTCATTTCTTAAAGCAACGGTTTCAGAGCTATATATATATATATATATATATTGTACTTATCTAGTAAATGCATCTTGATTTAAGACTGTTTAAATATTTAGACTAGAAACAAGACAAAATTACTAAGAAGAGCATTTTGTTCAAAATATTTTGTATTATTTTTTTGTTTTTGAAAGTAGTCTCATGCTAAAATATTAAATAAGAAATAATTACAATTAAGATACAATTTATACAAAATGAAATTCACTGTAAAGAAAACAATTCACTTTCTACAAAACAAAAAAAAATCACTTTCTACAAAACAAAGCTCGATATTAACTCGATAAAACAAACTTTGATATTAAATTTAAAAAATATCATTAGGCTATAATATTTAAACATCAATATGAAGAAAAATAAGTTTGACTGGTACTATATTTATAGCATCTGAGCAGACATTTGTGAATAAAAGCTTTATTGATGTGACACTAGGCTCTTTTACAATAAACACATTATAATCTGTACAAAACAAGCCAAATAAATCTAGTCTAAACAGTCTTGCGTGTATGACATGCAGCAGGATTCATATTTAAACAGTCTTTGTGCGTTTAATATTCACAGATGCTAAAAGAATAAACTTAACAGAATAAAGCCTACCTTACAATCAGCTCTGAAACCGTTGCTTTAAGAAATGAACAGCTTTTCATGAGGAGAATTATAGCTCAACACGTCTCAAAACAATGTAGCTGAAGTAACGTTATAGCGCTTCACTAGATGTGTTTGTATGAGTTGATGTGTGGGCGTCGACTCTGAATCGTCAGTATTTGAATCTGAAAGGGTGCGTGCTCCATGGGCGTGGTCGCATTAGCGGATAATGAAGTGGCTCGCGAAAGACTGACATCTATCACTTTTCAACCAGATTACATAAACACAGCATATTTGTTTTCGATTTGGTTTACATTGTTTAACCTGACATTTCAACATTTCTTTAGACATATGTCTCATGTTTGTGAGACAAGTATTCACTAAGCTAGAGGTCCTTTTCTGAAGCTTGACCGTGTGTATGATGTTCTTTTTGTGGAAATTGGTGTGTGGCTTGCCCTAGATGCAACAGGACCTCTATGTCCCAAACAGTTCCATTTTAGACTCACCAGTCCACAAAACGATCATCTTTGATGATCATCAGCATAAATGCCTGGTACTGTTAAAATGTCATATAAAAATTAGATGATCCTTAATGTTCCTCTGGTTTGCAATGGTTTTTGCCCCAGCACTGTTCCTTTGATGCTGTCCTTGGGTGTTTTGTGAATTTTTTTGGATGAGTCGTTGCTTGTTTTTGGAGAAATTTTGGAAGGTCAGCCACTTGTAGGAAGGTTTGCTATTGGGCCACGTTTTTTCCATTTGAAGATAAAGGCTCTCACTATGGTTCTTTGGAGTCCAAGAGCCTTCGAGTCTTTCCATACATTTTTCAAGTTTGAATCATACAACACTACAGCTTTGAGAAGACAGTAGCCGCGTTTCCATTACCCTTCAAATTGCACAAATTGAAATTGCGAATTGAAAATACGCCCAATGGAAACGCGTCAATTTCGCAAAAACTCCTATATATCGGAAAAAAGTTTTTACGCTCGCATGAGATGGTTTTTCAGGCAATTCGGAAAAGGAAATTTTCGCAAAACTGCAATGGAAACAGTTTTTCCGCATTTACAGGTCACCTGGTACGGTCATGCATTGCTCCCACATAGGGCCTACATATTATTTTTTTCCCACTCAAGTATGTCTAATAACGAGATCTTATGTCATTAAAACATATATTTTCTCCTAATAAGGAAAGTGGCGTAACTTTATAATGACGGACCCCGGTGCAACCACAAATATCATAACTATCAATAGGCCAACTGTAATTAAGACATATATTCAAGAAATGTATTAAAACAGAAAGACACTAGTTTCAGCCTTGCTCAAAGACTGATGAAACAGGCCAGCACGTCAATCCATTCCCAACGATCTTGGTTTGCTTCTTATTTATTAAATATACAGCCAAATAGTTGATTAAACATTGATCAAAATTAAAATACAATTTATACAAAACAAAATTAATTTTAAAGAAAGACTTTCTAGAAAACACAATTCAATGAAATGCTCAATCCATGTCCCCAGACATATGCGCATCTGATTATGTGCCTTACTCATGCTGCTGCTCACTTTTCATAATCAACATATGAAATTAAAAGATTATAATATTTAGACATAGCCTAACTATATGAAATTAAATAGAATACGTTTTCTTTAACCCTCTGTCCGATGAAGTCGTTGTCGCCTTCTGATGGATTTTTTCCTTATTCCAGCACAAACAACTCACAATACTCTGTCATTTTTAGCCATACAGATAGGCTAAGTGCAAGACGTAATTATAAACTGTAAACTGTCTACTTTTATTTGTGTACACTCAATAACAGCAAAGGCCGTGGACTCAGGAAACAGATTATTTTGCACTCCACTCCAAACGCTGTCTTCATTTCAAAAATATATTTTGTTTATTAAACGCAAAGTTTTTCATTTCAAAAGCATTTCTAAATTCAGTTTATATTTGCAACAAACGAAATTCCAAGCCAAAATAACGAAGTGGTAAAAAAAAAACCTTTGAGTAAATTCAAACCTTTTGCTCGTCTCTGTATGTGGCAATGCGTCACAATAACCTGGCGTATGTAAAAGTCGATCATTCTTTATAGATGATGGTATGTTTGGACAGAAGACGAGTTCTTTATTAAACTCATTAAAAAAAATAGAATAAAAAAATGCCACAATTTATCATAACACCTCATGTGTGCCGCTCAAGTATAAGGTGCTTTCCTTGCCATCAGTGCTAGGATAACACACACGTCTCATTAAAAATAATGGCGTGCGGTGGCTAGGATATACATAAACCTAACAACTTACGTAGCATGATTTTTGGAATGATTTATCACGAGAGGGAAAAAAATGGTTTTAGTCGCATAACATCAGTTAATGGAAACACCGTCATTTTGCAATATTTTTTTATCGACCTTTTAGAAAATATCGCAAAAGTTTTGCGCAAATCTGTAATGGAAACGCGGCTAGTGTTGCACTGAAGAAAGTGTGAAAATGGACATCACTTTCTCAGTTGTTTTTATTCAGTCTGACAAGAGAAACGGAAGATTCAGGATAAATACCAAGTCCACCATAAAGGGGTTCAGTGAATGTGGTGTTGAATGTGTGTATGTGCGTGAGTGTGTGTGTGTCAGAAACACTGTAAAAGGACAGAGTGCCAGCCGACCAGTCCATATATACTCCTACTCTATTAGAGGGAGGTGATGGGCGAAGTATGTAACTGTACTTATTATTGTGCCAGGCACTAAATCTGTCAAAGGAGTAGTCAAGACTCCAAGACTTCTCGTTGCATCCAAACACACAGTCATCACTCTCGCCTTTTCTGCTGATTCCTTTATATGCCATTGATATAAAAGCACCCTTCCCGCTCCATTCAACCTCCCAGTAACAGCGTCCAGTCAGACTTTCCTGACACAGAACCTGAGAACATTTATCAAATCTCTCTGCATGATCAGGATATGGCAGATTTTCTTTTATATATGTCACCTTTGTGTTTTCTTTGGACAAAAAGAAACGAGTATCTGCTGTGTTTGGATCCAGTGTGAGATCACAGGCATCTGAACACAAGGACAGTGATTAGAACCAAAAACTACATGTGAATGTGTGTTTGTAAAAAAGAAAGTAGCAAAGAGTACCTACATTTCTGCAGCCCTAGTGCGATTCTAAGGTGTCCATTGTGGTCCAGACTAAAGAAACACACATAATTGTAGGGTCATTATTAGTTGAATGAGTTAAACTGCCATCTATCTATCTATCTATCTATCTATCTATCTATCTATCTATCTATCTATCTATCTATCTATCTATCTATCTATCTATCTATCTATCTATCTATCTATCTATCTATCTATCTATCTATCTATCTATCTATCTATCTATCCCAGGCAGCGCATTGGCTGCTATTTTAGGCAGCGATATTGCTAGTTTGTGAAAACTGCATGAAATAGCAAGAGCAAAATAAAGTACATTTCATGACTTTGTAACTATTACGACTATGTCCACCATTGTCCTTATACTGTACACTTTTGTACTTATACTCAACATACTTGAGCTTTTCCAGTGTGCAAAGTGGATCATCGAGTCTCTCCGAGAGTAGCTTGACTCCTAATTTTCCAGGGTGATTGTAGCTCAGATCCAGCTCTTTCAGGTGTGAAGTTGACCTCAGAGTTGATGCCAAATAACAACAGCCGACCTTTGTCACCATACAGCCAGATAATCTACAAAAACAAAATAATGTGATTTTGAATTGTGCACCCATATTTCCCCATTTGTCCTTTGAGTCCACAAAATCTTGTTTTTTTTTTATATTTTTTAAGTACCTCAGTATCTCCAGGAGACAGTTTGTCGACTTCAGTGCATCAGAGATAAGCTTCACTCCTGAATCCTGTAGGTCATTGTTACTCAGGTCCAGCTCTCTTAGGAGGGACTTTGAAGATTGCAGAGTTGAAGTTACAATTTCACAGCATAGACCAGTGATGTTAGAGTCAGCAAGACTGAACGACAATGAAATAGAATTTTAGGAGGTAATAATTTCCTATCCTGACTCTGCAACTTTTAATGAAATTTCAATAATTAGAGTTCAAATGTCTACTGTTTTTGTTAGTGTTTATTTACTACTATTTCTTAAACACATAGTCTATGATGGAGCATATTTGTCAGTATTCCATAATGGGAACTTTTTATTGCTTTATTTGTCATGTTCAATATTCATTTAGGCTGATTTTTGATTTTTTTTGTTTTAGCTTGTGTAAACTTCACAGGAAGCATGCATGTGCGAAGACTGCTCATTTGACTTATTTAAGGAAAACATTTTGTGCAAATATTGTTCTATCTTATTATTATTGCACTGATTTTCACATACGAGTTCCTCATAAAAATTATTTCCTGCCTCGATTTCCTGACTTTTCTTGTATTATTTTCCTTGCCAATTCTGGACATTGTTCGTGGGACTGTCTGCCTGGATTATGTTTCCATCTCGCCTATTGTAGTCCCTGCGCTGCCGAGGATTGAATCTCAAGTTGTTTCCCCTGATTGTCAGTTCATGATGATGGGACTCTCAGCAGCCCACGTTTAGGGTCTTTAACCCAAAGCCTCTACAGATGTGTGTAAAAACCTATGCATGGTGGCATATTAACAGTACACATTTTAATGTCTTTCTGATCTGATTCAGTGGATGTGCATGGATTCTTCGTACATGGATTTCTCAGTTATCTAGGTTTTACGCCCAGTCACCAAACCTACAAAAACAAAAGAAGCAAACAACCAGAACCACACCAAAACCCACTTTAGAAAAACAGCCAATGAAAATTAACAAGAAGAATTTGCATGCCTAGCCTATAAACAAATTATTATTGGTTAATTAAAGAGATAATGCTTTGTTAACAACTTATTAACTGTAAATTCATTCTTTAGATAAGATCACAGAAAATTGAAAAATATCAAGTACTTTAATCCTATGGAATCTTATCTTCCAATTTGCAATGTAATATGGAAAATGGCAATGTATTTCAGTATTTAACCCCTAGGGATCGCCAAGCAACCAACTTGCTTTTTTTTCTTATCGGTGCAAAAGAGAATCAAAATACTTTGTAGATTTTGGTCATACAGAAAAGTGTTAAACATTGTTAGAATCTGTTAAGTTTCTACGTTTATTTGTGTACACTTACAATAATGTTGTAAATGTTGTGCTTTTTACAAAATAAAGAAAACAAACATGTGTGATTGCCACCTCTCTCTCATGCTTATAAGTTTTAAATAATGTAAATCAAATCGAAAACAAATATTCTTTGTTTATGTAATCTGTTTGAAAAGAGAGAGATGTCAGTCGTTCGCGAGCGCATTATCCGCTAATGCGGCCATGCCCATGGACAGCATTCTATTCAAAAGCAAATTATGATGCGATCCATGCAAGCATATCACGCATCAAGTCGAAAAAAAAAACCCCATCAAGTTTAGTGAGATTCATGTACTTTACATCGTTTTGAGGCACGCTGAGGAATAATCCTGGTCTAATTTACCTCTGAAGAAAAGCTGTTTTATTTCAAGGAGCAACGGATCCAGCCGAGGGTTGTGACAGATAAATATTCTGCCCTAATCACAATATAGACTAGTACATGTAAATATATAGCCACAAAAAGACGATATGAAGATATGAAGAGATATGATTCCTGCATGTTCTGCACGTCTCTGTCAAGTCAAGTCACCTTTATTTATATTTCACTTTTTACAATGCAGATAGTTTCAAAGCAGCTTCACAGTGTTAACAGGAAAATAATGCAATAGAATTTGATTCGGCTGTATACCCGCTCTGAAGAAAACAGTAATGTCATTGTCCAGCTCAGTTCAGTTCTTATATAGTGTCATTGTGGGTGGATCAGTAATATAGTTGAATATTTTGTGTCCCCAATTAAGCAAGCCAAAAGCCAAAGGCAAAAGAGGCGACAGTGGCAAGGAACCAAAACTCCATCAGGTGACAGAATGGAGAAAAGAACCTTGGGAGAAACCAGGCTCAGTCGGGGTGCCAGTTCTCCTCTGGTCAACGAACAAACAGTATATGATTATGATTCATGCAACATTACATCTGGTTGAAGATCGGAGTTATCACGCAGGAGACAGGTTTATTGAGGATCAGTGTCACTGGATTTCGTCTAGGGGAGAGGTCTAGGGGAGAGTCTAGTTGACACGGTCTCTGCAGACACTTCAGGGATGCATTGGTCGTGTCTAGACGCAGGTCCACCATCTGATCTGGATACGGATATGTAGGTGCTTAATAGGAAAAGGATCGACCGGCTGCAGTTGATTTTAACTGGCCAGAATTTTGAGACCGCAATATACGTGATGGAGCATAATGTGTTATGATAATTTGTTACTCGCTCAAGTACTGGGGAGCTAAACCATTTAGTGCTTTGTAAGTAATAATCAAGATTTTAAAATGTATGCAATGTTTAATAGGGAGACAGTGTAGTGTTGAAAGAACCGGGCTAATATGGTCACACTTCCTGGTTCTAGTAAGAACTTGAGCTGCTGCGTTTTGGACTAATGTTTTGCTGGAGTTTGTTTATTAAGCAAGCAGGGCAACCACCCAGTAGAGCATTACAATAGTAGAGCCTTGAGGTCATGAATGTGTAAACTAACTCTTCAGCATTTTGCATTGAAAGCATGTGCCGTAATTTAGAGATATTTTTTAAGATGGAAGAATGCAGTTTTACAGATGAAAGATGAAAGATTGGTATCAAAGAGCACACCCAAGTTCCTAACTGACAACGAGGACTTGACAGAGCAGCCATCAAGTGTTATTCTAGGTTACTACATGCAGAAGTTTTTGGTCCAATAATTAAAAATTCTATTCAATGGAAAAAAATCAATGACAGTCAGGTCATTCATGTGACTGGGTTAAAGGCTGTGAGCCCAGGAGCCTGCATAGCTTGGCAGCAGTTTTCACTCATCAGATTTCTCTTGCCAGATTTGACTAATCTCAGAACTTCAGTGACATATGTACGTTAACTCAGGTGATGAAATCCTGGTGCTCATCACTCTGTAGCATTAAGTAGTTATGTATTTCCATTCTCACATTGTTCTGTGAAGTTGTTTTGTTTTATGTCCACACATTTGTGTGCTGTTTTAGTTCAGAGACCATCAAGCTAGCAGCTAACTCAGGAAAGCAGCAAGTCTAAAGTTTGCACCCTTGGTGAGCGGAGCGAGGTGTATTATTTGGCATATATAAGAGACTGAAAGGCTTTAACCCCCTCGAGTTGGCGGTTGCGCCGGCGCGATCAGATCTCTTTTTTTCTTATCAGTGCCCAGGAGACTCAAATAACTCTGTCGTTTTTTATCATTCAGGCAAGTGTTATACATCATTATAATCTGTTAAGTTTATATTTTTTGTGTGTACAGTCACAATAAAAACAAAATGTTTTGCTTTTTGCAAAATAAAGAAAGCAAACATGATGCGTGATCTGCAGCATCTCTGTCAAAGACATTCATTCAGATAGTCTTCAGAAAAGGAACTCTAGCTTAGTGAATACTTGTCTCACAAACATGAGACATATGTAGTGCTGTGCGGTATACCGGTTCACCAAATACCGGTATTTATTTTTGTTATGATATGAATTTTGATGATACCGCAATACCGATATATGTCACTTAAACAACGTTCGGAACGTGGCGCAGCCTGTCATTGTTTGAGAGGGGACCCATTTCACTGTTGCACTGTAATAGTGAGAGCAGTCAGAGCACAGCTGTGATCGCATTACAGCCTATGGCTGAGACCGAGATTTATTGGTTGTCTCTCCATAACATCATTTTGTGGGGCTTTGCAAACCTGTATTAACTCTAGTGTGGAATTTTTCTACAATATTCACTCGTCATGACAGTAAAATAGTTAATCTACTGCAGTATTTCCTCTATCAATTAGTAGAAAATGTGGTTAACACCCGTTCATTGGAAAAAATATCGTCATATACCGTGAAACCGACATAATTTAGAAAAATACTGTGATATAAATTTTTGCTCATACCACCCAGCACTAGACATATGTCTAAAGAAACACTGAAATGTCAGGTTTTAAACAATGTAAACCAAATCGAAAACAAATATTCTGTGTTTATGTTATCTGTTTGAAAAGCAATAGATGTCAGTCACCCGCAAGCCACTAGCCTGGCTCCGCCCTCCTACGTACTTCCGCTCAATTTTCATTTTCCTTCAGTACTACGTCTGGGACTGCTGTATATGCTTAGGTTTTCTCCCGAACGATTTTTTACCGGTCCAATCAGCGAACAGAGGGAGTGGCTGAGAGTGATGACGTTGATGTCGTGCGTTAGTTTGAGTTGTAGTTCAGTAATGGCGGCGGAGAAAGATGCGAGTGTGTGGCACCGCTGACGAATGTCCAGAAGTTAAAGCCGGAGTGTGGCGAGGTGGACGAGCATGTGAGATCGGTGTGCGTGATTGAGAATGAGACACACCGGTCTCGAGTCCTCTCATGAGGGAGCACAGAGGCATATAAGGACGAGCGACACCGGTGAAGGACGAGAGAGGACCTGGACTGGAGTTTAAGTTGAGCTTTGTTTACGTTTTGTTATGTTAAGTGTGTGCGCGGTCGTCCGTGAGGGGCTGACGCTTTTACTTTCATTTTGTGTTTATTATTTGTTTAAAAGTTGTTAAACGTTCGCCGTTCCCACCTCCTTCCCTGAACAAACAAACTCCGTTACACGGGGCACGAACAATCACTGCTCAGTTTTGTTGGTGGCCATGATGTTGCGGCCCGGGATAAGTCTTTTTCAACTCGCTCCGTTAGTGGTGAAGGATTTGGCTGAAGCTGTCCGTCTCCCGCCACCCGCGAAAAAACCCAGGCTGAATTACCGACTGCTTTTGACAAATACCAAGGTCGTGTGGTAATGTAATTGCTCTCCGAATCCACATCTTTGAGTTCATTGAGTTATATCACTTCAAAATTCACTGTTTATATCCTTTTTAGACCCCTGCAGAGCATCGTGCGGTTGCGTGAGCTGTGTTTAGATGCATTTCTAGACTTTTATTTCTTTAAATGTTGGCAAGTGTTTACAAGAGCAAAATATTTCATCACCGCTCAAAAAATAAAAGAAGAAAAGCACGTAAACATTTGAATTGGGCTGTTATTTACGGCAGAATTTATTCTTATCATTCCAAGCATATGACATTTTATTTACAGCATATACAATCATGTTATGATTGCACAAGATATGCACCACGAGAGCAGCGTGTTCCGATCACAAAACTCCACCGTGAATAATTCACAATCCGAATGGACGAGGTTTTATCACTGAGGTGGTGTGCACAGTTAATGTGAGAATCAAAGGCGAACGGTGCGTGACATACGTCACGACCAAACGTTAGCTTTTGGTTAGGCAGATCCAGAGTGACTCTTGGCAGATCCAATAGTTTTAAACTTCAACAGAGTTCCCGCCTTCAAGGAAGTAAACACTTGTCAATGGAGAGTGGCCAGACTCTATGTACAAATGAAATGTACGGGAGTCTGGTAAGACCAGGCTAGCAAGTCACTTCATTATCCGCTAATGCGACCACGCCCACGGATCGCGCGTTCTATTGAGATTCAAATACTGACGATCCAGAGTCGACGCCCACACATCAACTCATACAAACACATCTAGTGAAGCGCTGTAACGTTACTTCAGCTACATCGTTTTGAGACATTGAGGAATAATCCTGAATTTTTTTCTACTCATGAAAAGCTGTTCATTTCTAAGAGCAAAGGACTCCGCCGCTGATTATAAGGTAAGTTTATTCTGTTAGCATCTGTGAAAATTAAATGCAAAAAGATTTTTAATATGAAGGTTTAAATATGAATCCCGTTGCAACATTAAATGTCATACACGCAAGACTGTTTAGACAAGATTTATTTGGCTTGTTTTGTACAGATTATAATGTGTTTATTGTAAAAGAGCCTAGTGTCAGTGTCAGAGCAAAAAAGCTTTTATTCGCAAATGTCTGCTCAGATGCTATAAATATAGTACCAGTCAAACTTATTTTGCTTCATATTGATGTTGAAATATTATGGCCTGTTATTATTTTAATTTAATATCAAAGTTTGTTTTATTGAGTTAATATCAAGTTTTGTTTTGTAGAAAGTAAATTTTTTTGTTTTGTAGAAAGTGAATTGCTTTCTTTACAGTGAATTTCGTTTTGTATAAATTGTATCTTAATTGTAATTATTTATTATTACATTTTTTAACATGAGACTACTTTTAAAAACATAAACAATAGTACAAAAAATGTAGAAAAAAATGCTCTTTTTAGTCATTTTTGTCTTGTTTCTAGTCTAAATATTTAAACATTCTTAAATCAAGATGCATTTACTAGATAAGTACAATTTCAACTAAATAAGAAGAGCATTCTTTTGCTCTCTCAGTCAGGTATGAAGCTAATTCATTATGCAGCTCATTATGCGGGCTATTATGTTATTTTGTCCTCTCGGGTGATCGCCATGTACAAATTAAATTAGATATCACGCCTCCTCGCATACTGGCTTTGTGAAGAAAAACTGTCTTACAAATTTTAAATCAGTGTATTGTTTTATGTGAATGAGTAGGCTCAATGATTCTCACATCAGTTTGAATCAAAAACTCTTAGCAACAACACCCATTAGTCAAAAGTCTTGTGGACACATAGCTATTGTGTGTTTTGAGGCCTTAATTTTAAAGCATTTTTTTTTTTTTTTTTTAAATCATGCATAAACATTTTTCTCTCAAAAATACAAGCATGTACATACTGTACATGTTGCTCAAATATTATGGTAGCCCAGTTTGTGCTAAATACAGTGTAATTACACTTTTTTCATTAATATGTTTATAAGCAACTGAAAAAAAAAAAAACACAAATGTAAGAGCATGTCAAAACTTCTAAAGGGCCCCAAAACAGCTCAGACTCCTAGGGGTTAAGGATGTAAAAGGTTTACATTGACTGTTATGGGAAATTGTTTTGTTGTGCATCTTCTAAGTCGAAAGCTGCATATGTGACTGAGTAAATTATTGTGTTATGTGTTATTTTTTCAAATAGCTTTAAAGGTCATTTAATGTACATTCCAATTTATACAAATGCATGATTACGCACTGTAAAAGGGGTGAGGATGTATGTGTAAATTTGTCTTGTGCCAAAGGTTTATTATTATTAGACAATACAACTATGTGTGTTTACTTATAGTTTTCACGGTGCTTATGCTGATACCAGAAGAATAAAAAAACGATTGCACCCGTTCGAGACTCTCTGCCATTATTAAAGAAGCCAAGGGCAGCTACATGTAACAAGCCAAAAATCACAAGACAACACTGCAACAGGAGTTTCTAAAAATCTTCACCCTGGCAGGAGTTGACTGGATACTGGGTTTGTCTGTGGACGAACGGCCAAACCACATAGAAAAAGCTGCGGTTTTGAAAATACCCGTGTTGGTGTGGAGTTAATTGGTTTCTAAGGTTTTTCATTGCTTAATGGAGTTTTATCACCTGTGTCTCATTTCATTTATTGGTTTGGTTGTGTATATAAGCCCTGTGTTTATTTCAGTACTTTTTGTTTGGTGGTTCTGTTCACGTTTTCTGGGTTCTGTGTTTAATCAAATTTAAGATGCTCAGTTTAGATTAGGAACATTTACTCATTTATTTGCAAACAATAGTGACATAAAGTGAAAATGAAGGGTTTATTTTCTTAATGGGTCAGTGGCACCTGGACCCTGACCTACAACACCAGAATTTAGGTGTCCAAAACCTGCTTCAGCTAGCCTTACCGTTGTGCCCTTACTGAATTGTGTTTCACAGTACTGCTAGCAGCTGCATTTTTCAGTGGATTAAACCTTTCAGGGAGGGTATTGTTTCCCTGCAGGCTCTTTATTGTACTCTTCATTCATTGTAATAGATAATTAACACTCACAAAGCTTTTCTGCAGTTGATCACAGCTGGTATCAGTCTTCTTCTACCTTCCTCCGTTGTGTTGTATTTTTTCAGGTCCAGCTCATCCAGCACCTCCTCTGACATCTGAAGCATGTAGGCGATTGATGAACATTGAGAAGTAGTGAGTTTCTCTGCGTTTTTGTCTGATGCCAGATACTCCTGAATCTCCTTAAACAGAGACTGATCTTTCATCTCCAGCAGACAGAGGAACAGATTGATGGATCTTTCAGTAGAGAGATTGTTCTTCTTAATTGCCTTTTTAATATACAGTGAAGTTTTCTTGATGCTCTCTGAGCTGTTCTCTGTGTGTGTCAGTAGACCATGTAAGAGTCTCTGATTGGACTCCAGTGAGATGCCCAATAGGAATCGCAGGAAAAGATCCAACTGTCCATTTTCACTCTCTTTGACTTTTTTGAATACACGTGCATGCAAATTATGTAGTGAATCAAAAAGTGTGTCTCTAGCACTACGTAAATAGCAGTAAACCACATAAAAAGCTGCAAGAAACTCTTGAAAGCTCAGATGAATGAAGCAGTAGACTTTGCTGTGATGAATCACAGATTCCTCCTTAAAGATCTCAGAACATATCCCAGAATACACTGAGGCGTCAGTGACATATATACCACTTTCTTTCAGGTCCTCCTCATAGAACATCACATTGCCCTTCATCATCTGTTTGAAAGCAACTTCAGCAAGTTTCACAATCATTTCTCTGTTGGAAACTCTCTCTTCATATTTCTGACTCGCATTGATCTGAATCAGCAGGAAGTGGATGTACATTTCAGTCAGAGTGTGAGAGATTTCCGCACTCAGATCTTGTTTCAGGATGTTTTGAAGCACAGTGGATGAGATCCAGCAGAAGATGGGTATGTGGCACATGATGTGGAGGCTTCTTGCTCTTCTGATGTGTGAGATGATTCTGCTGGCTTGATGCTCGTCACTGATTCTCTTCCTGAAATATTCCTCCTTCTGATGCTCATTGAATCCCTGAATTTCTGTCAGACGGTTGATGTATTTGGAGGGGATCTGATTGGCTGCTGCTGGTCTAGAGGTGATCCAGATGAAAGCGGAGGGAAGCAGCTCTCCTTTTATGAGCTTTGACATCAACACACCCACTGATGAAGTCTCAGTCACATCAGAAAAGTTCTCACTGTCCGATAATATCAGTGGAATTCTGTTTTCATCCAGACCATCAAGGATGAACACAACTTTACACTCCTCATAAATCTTTGAGTCCAGATCTTGAAGTTCAGGATGAAAGTCCAGCAGAAGTCTGTGAAGACTGTACTGATTATCTCGGATTAAGTTCAGCTCTCGAAATGGAAGCACAAACACGAAATCTACATCCTGATTGGCTTTTCCCTCTGCCCAGTCCAGAATGAACTTATGCACAGAGACGGTTTTTCCAATTCCAGCGATACCTTTAGTAAGAACAGTCTTGATTTTGTCTTTCTCCTCACAACCTGGTTCAGATGAGGCTTTAAAGATGTCATTGCAGTCAATTGGAGTGTCTTTTGAGTGTTTTGCTCGGGCTGTTTTCTCCATGTGTAAAACCTCATGTTCTTCATTTACTCCTTCACTCTCTCCCTGTAACATGTAGAGCTGTGTGTAGATCCTGTTCAGAAGGGTTTGATTCTCTTGCAGTTCGATTCCCTCGGATAAGCTCTCATACTTGTTCTTCATAATGGTTTTGTGTTGGTCTTTGACTTTCTGAAGAAAATAATTTGATTGGTGAGCATCCTGCTGCAGATCTCCAGTCTCCTCAATCGTGGCTGGTTCAATGTCAGGGCATGTTCTAGATCTCTTTCTGCCTGAGCCGCCAGCACACTGTCTGCTTAAACCCTCACCACAAACGGCATCTGCCAGAACCTGCTCACAAACTCCACATCTGGACTGACACTGGATTAGTTCTTCACTCACCCTACTGCAGAAACCCAGGAAAAAGATTGGCCATAATTGTTGTATGCATACAAAAAAATCCCCAACTAAAACAATTACCAATGTTTACCTTGGTTTACTGAATCCTGATTTATCATGAAATTCAATAGGTTGTCTGCGAGAACAGTTGCTCTTCATAGAGACACAGCTGACAGAACCCCCCTCTTCTTCCTTCTCATAGAGATTCATTTTTGGTGTAGTCCTGAATCTATATGTTACTGTAAGTATTATACTTGAGTAAAATCACATCTAGAACAAAAAAGAGAGAATACATTTTTTTAAAATGAGCCATTTCCTTATAATGATGCCCTGTGATTTTTCCCTCTTACCTTTTTATGCTTGGGCTGGATGTCATGGCTATAGCCTAGTGTGCTGCACTCATGCCAGAGTTTGGATTTTAGCTCATAAGGTTCTTTCCTTATCCCATTCACACTAGTCATTTCCTGTCACTTCTCCACTGTCCTCTGAAAAAAAACATTTATCTACATTTATCACTGTGTTAGCGGTGACATAGTGATATATCCTGGCTTAAGAAGCATTTTCTGATTTTTAAACTGTATGCTGAAAAATTAAAGCTGTACAAATTCCATTTGTCTCAATTTCCTCTTAAGCATTTTTGATAAGAAGCCAGAAAAGAAACAAGAAACACTAGTTAAACAACAACAATCTGCCATGGTTGTGCCGGAAGCTACAATCAATCTTTTTTCTTTCTTTCTATCTCTGTGAAGTGATTATAGGTTTCCAGACATTCCAACTCATAGTTATGTACTTTCCACAACTCAAAACTGTTGCTGTTTAAAGCAGAAACAAACTATGGCAATATTACATTATGGCCCAGGTTCACAGACAGGGATTAAGCCAGGATTAGGCCTTAGTTAAATTAGGACATTTAAGTAGCTTTTATAAATGTACCTTAGAAGAAAAAGAAGAAGAAGGAAAAAAAAAAAAATTACTGGTGTGCATCTTGAGACAAAACAATAGCATTGGCATATTTTAAAGGGTTAGTTCACCCAAAATTGAAAATAAAGTCAGTAATTACTCACCCTCATGTTGTTCCAACCATGTAAGACCTTCATTCATCTTCGGAACATAATTTAGTATATTTTTGATGAAATCTGAGAGCTGTCTCACTCCTCCATAGGCTTTCAGAGGGACTGAAACTTGATGGCCCAGAATAGTAAGTAAAAACGTAATTTAAGGAGTCCAAATGACTACAGTGGCTCTGTATTAAGTCTATCATGCGACGAAAATACTTTTTGAGCGGAAAAACAACAAAAATAACGACTTTATCCCACTATTATTGTTCAATTTGAGCCTCTGACGAGAGTATATAGTGGGATAAATAGTGGGATAAAGTCGTTATTTTTGTTGTTTTTCCGCTCAAAAAGTATTTTCGTCGCATGATAGACTTAATACAGAGCCACTGTAGTCATTTGGACTCCTTAAATTACGTTTTTACTTACTATTCTGGGCCATCAAGTTTCAGTCCCTCTGAAAGCCTATGGAGGAGTGAGACAGCTCTCAGATTTCATCAAAAATATACTAAATTATGTTCCGAAGATGAACGAAGGTCTTACATGGTTGGAACAACATGAGGGTGAGTAATTACTGACTTTATTTTCAATTTTGGGTGAACTAACCCTTTAAGATATGTCACTGAAAGTTGCTTTCAGTTAAAACAGCTCAAACATGCATTTTAGTCTGGGACTACCTTAAACCATGTCTGTAAAACCAGGAGTATATGATTGAAAGGTAATTTGAAAAGTACACATTTAACATGTAATGTGTGAAAATACATTGATTTTACATGTTTGTTATGCAATTTGATTACTTATGTCTCGCACATGTAACCCATGTTAAGTGTGGTGTAAATAATATAACTGTATATTCTAATAGTTATACTTCTAATCAAAATATTGAAACAATCTAGTATTATACATTGTGAATTAACTATGTATGAATACAAATAATAATTGTTATATTTTGAGTGGAGATCATGTGACGCATTACACATACACGAGTTGTGTATGACATAAACGGATGACTCACGAGAGTGATGCAAAACGGGATTAAAAAGGTTTATATTGTTCAAATTCATTCAATATGGTTATAAAAAACTTTATTATACTTAATGGTTGATGATGATTAATCATTTTAGAATGATGATTGCTGATTTAAGCGTGGATGCTAGACGATAGTGAAGCTCCTGAATCTGAAGTGGTTGTTTAAAAAGAGCTGTGAAACTCGGGATTTGGTGAGTTGTCTGTTTGTTTTCTTTGAAAGATGTATTTTATGTTACCCTGCATATCATTATGCATGCTGTAAAGATCGTTTGAATATTTTATGTTAATATGCTTTATTTTGAGATGTTGAGTGATATGTCGCTTAGCCATGAATGAAC
This sequence comes from Romanogobio albipinnatus, assembly GCA_023566225.1. Taxonomy (NCBI): domain Eukaryota; kingdom Metazoa; phylum Chordata; class Actinopteri; order Cypriniformes; family Gobionidae; genus Romanogobio; species Romanogobio albipinnatus. The sequence continues at coordinate 14,561,332 of CM042248.1, read as the reverse complement.
ATTGATTTGCATATCAATATGAGTAATGGTAATTTCTCAATATGCTTGTAATATAACATGTTTGTGTTTGAAAGTTGAGATAGATGTTTTTACATGGTTTAAAGGAGAAAAAAGAAGTTAAAGACATAGAGTTGGATGTTAATGACACTGTTTTGGTTAAACAGGTCAGGTTTATTGCTTGAGTTGGAAATCTCTCTCATGGATTTGAGCTGGCGGGCCACCCAAATTGAATGCTGACTCCTGAACTTGTGGAAATTCATTTTTGCTGTGACACAAGGACATTTTGTTGCGCTGTAGATGTCAACTTTCTTCAGGAGGACAATTCCCTTTCTTTGAACTGGTAGGATAGAATTGATTTCCTGGCTTCCTGGACAATATTCAATATTCAATATTCGAAAGACAATTCAGTCAAAGACTTCTAAAAAGGGTATTGTTTATTGTGTGAGTTTATCACATGTACATTTTGAATTTCATCTATTTGTTTTGTTTTTTTTGGACCATTTCGGTGTGATAAGTTCTAGTTTTGCCGACTGGTTAAATTGTGATTATTTTACTTTGTTCAAGGGGATATTTTTGCTAAAACGGTAAAGAAAGTTCTAACTCAAATGCAAAATAGAACAAGAATCCCGAATTGTAAGACAGTGAAGCTTGATAGCTGTTCAAAATACAGCAGAGTTAAATAAAAGTCTTACTACCATCTATGTAAACTGAGACAAAGTAAATTGAATTATTCCAAGAAGAAGAAAAAAAGAACATCTTAAAAAAGTAAGAGAAGAAAACAAGACAAAACAGAAAAGTCATATTTTGTGACTCAATTTATTGTTTTTGTTTTAAAAACAATAAATTGTTTTAATTCTGTTCTCCACTAACCTAGAATTAATTCTGTTCTCCACTAACCTAGAAACTGGTCCATTGCTCTAACATACGTTAAGGGCACTTGCTACACACAGACTTACAGATAAAACAACTCCCCTGCAGTTAGATAATAAAAGTATATTTCGATGGTCCTCTCAAATAACATGTTATCATTAATAAAATGCCTTTGTGAAACAGACAAAAACCTCATGCACTACATGATACAATTCAACTTAAATGTGCAATATTTACTGTACATAATGCAGAACAAATGTAAAGACAAAATGATAATGCACTAACCTTGCAATGTGTCACAACTCTGGCGTGTTTGATACAGTAAAGTATGTCTGCACACGCCGGATACATCTGGTTAAACCAGTTGACTTGGAGTTTTGTCCAGAGCTTGTACGTAAAAAAGTATGTCGCCTCACTATGTTCCTTTTACAGTTCTCAGACTATCAATTGTATGTATCTGAAAATGTTATCTCTGTTACGTACTGCCCCAAGTCAGAAGGTTGAGAATCCAAATGCAGCTTTTATTAGAGGGCAATCCAGAATCGTAGTCAAAAGTACAGGCAGGGGTCATACACAGACAAGCAGTCCAAACAGGCAAACAAGGCAGGAGAGACAGGCAAAAGGGTAATTCGGGAGACAGGCAAGAAATCCAAAAACCGACAGACATGAAACCAGGGAAACGCTCAGAATTGCAGTACAAACACGAAACAAGACTTGGCAATGACTGACAGAATGAACAGGCTTATATAGGGTGAGCTAACTAGGAAATGGGGTGCAGGTGGATGTAATCAATGGGTGTTGAAGAGTCCGGGCAAAGGATTATGGGTGATGTAGTCCTAGATGGAGTGACAGTCTGGAGTGGAGTGCCCTCAGGTGGTTCTCATGGGCACTCACACAGGACGAATTGTGACATAGCCCCCCTCCTAAGGAGTGGCTTCCAGACACTCCTATAATAATCCCGGAGGGAGGTGGAGCGGAGGCGGACACGGGGGTGGGATGGAGGGCCAGGCCCATGGAGCGGAAGAGGGCCTGGAGACCGAGCAGAAGACCAGGAAGAAGCAGGCTGAACAGATGACCAGGGTGGTGCAGGCCAGACAGATGACCAGGGTGGCGTAGGCGGGACAGATGACCAGGCTGGCGTAGGCAGAGCAGGCAGCCAGGGTGGAGCAGACGACCGACACAGCAGCACAGACGGTCTTTAAGCCCCCCACGGCGGAGGAGATGACCACCACAGCAGCGCAGACGAGGTTGAAGACCCCCACGGCGGAGCAGGCGACCACCACATCAGCGCGGACGAGGTTGAAGACCCCCACAGTGGAGCAGACGACCACCACAGCAGTGCAGACGGTCTTGGAGACCCCCACGGTGGAGCAGAAGACCACCACAGCGCAGACGAGGTTGAAGACCCCCACGTCTTGGCAGACGACCACCACAGCAATGCAGGTGAGGTTGAAGACCCCCACGGCGGAGCAGACCACCACCACAGCAGTGCAGGTGAGGTTGAAGACCCCCACGGCGGAGCAGACGACCACCATAGCTGCGCAGACGGTCTTGGAGACCCCCACGACGGTGCAGGCTGAGCAGGTGGCCCGGTTAGAGTCCTCTCTGGACTCGTGACTGGAGGCGGAGCCCTCTCTGGACTCGTGACTGGAGGCGGAGCCCTCTCTGGACTCGTGACTGGAGGCGGAGCCCTCTCTGGACTCGTGACTGGAGGCGGAGCCCTCTCTGGACTCGTGACTGGAGGCGGAGCCCTCTCTGGACTCGGGACACGGGCCGGAGCCCTCTCTGGACTCGTGACACGGGCCGGAGCCCTCTCTGGACTCGGGACACGGGCCGGAGCCCTCTCTGGACTCGGGACACGGGCCGGAGCCCTCTCTGGACTCGGGACACGGGCCGGAGCCCTCTCTGGACTCGGGACACGGGCCGGAGCCCTCTCTGGACTCGGGACACGGGCCGGAGCCTTCTCTGGACGCTGGTCAGTGGCTGAAGCCGTCTCTGGACGCTGGTCAGTGGCTGAAGCCGTCTCTGGACGCTGGTCAGTGGCTGGAGCAGCCGTCTCTGGACGCTGGTCAGTGGCTGGAGCAGCCGTCTCTGGACGCTGGTCAGTGGCTGGAGCAGCCGTCTCTGGACGCTGGTCAGTGGCTGGAGCAGCCGTCTCTGGACGCTGGTCAGTGGCTGGAGCAGCCGTCTCTGGATCGTCAGACGTGACGTGAAGCTCAGTCTCTGGATCGGCAGAAGTGACGTGATGCTCAGTCTCTGGATCGGCAGAAGTGACGTGAAGCTCAGTCTCTGGATCGGCAGACGTGACGTGAAGCTCAGTCTCTGGATCGGCAGACGTGACGTGAAGCTCAGTCTCTGGATCGGCAGAAGTGACGTGAAGCTCAGTCTCTGGATCGGCAGACGTGACGTGAAGCTCAGTCTCTGGATCGGCAGACGTGACGTGAAGCTCTGTCTCTGGATCGGCAGACGTGACGTGAAGCTCAGTCTCTGGATCGGCAGAAGTGACGTGAAGCTCAGTCTCTGGATCGGCAGACGTGACGTGATGCTCAGTCTCTGGATCGGCAGACGTGACGTGAAGCTCTGTCTCTGGATCGGCAGAAGTGACGTGAAGCTCTGTCTCTGGATCGGCAGAAGTGACGTGAAGCTCTGTCTCTGGATCGGCAGAAGTGACGTGAAGCTCTGTCTCTGGATCGGCAGACGTGACGTGAAGCTCAGTCTCTGGGTCGGCAGACGTGACGTGAAGCTCAGTCTCTGGATCGGCAGATTTGGCGTGAAGTGCAGACGGTGACATGGCGTGAACTGCATAGAGATCACCTTCCTCCACGACACCCACAGTAAAAGCAGAACTGCTCAGTTGCAATGCAATGTCAATATACTTTTCTAGAGAGCCATTAGGATCATGCAAAGGCAGGATAGAACTGAGCGGCTCAGATAGACCTCCTCTGAAAAATATCATGAGGCATACCTCGTCCATTGAAGTCAAATATGCCACCTCAATGAAGTCCTCTACATAGTCCTCGATGGGGCGATCTCCCTGACGGAGACGCATTAACTGTGCTGCTGGATTCATAGTGGCCAAGTCTTCTGTTACGTACTGCCCCAAGTCAGAAGGTTGAGAATCCAAATGCAGCTTTTATTAGAGGGCAATCCAGAATCGTAGTCAAAAGTACAGGCAGGGGTCATACACAGACAAGCAGTCCAAACAGGCAAACAAGGCAGGAGAGACAGGCAAAAGGGTAATTCGGGAGACAGGCAAGAAATCCAAAAACCGACAGACATGAAACCAGGGAAACGCTCAGAATTGCAGTACAAACACGAAACAAGACTTGGCAATGACTGACAGAATGAACAGGCTTATATAGGGTGAGCTAACTAGGAAATGGGGTGCAGGTGGATGTAATCAATGGGTGTTGAAGAGTCCGGGCAAAGGATTATGGGTGATGTAGTCCTAGATGGAGTGACAGTCTGGAGTGGAGTGCCCTCAGGTGGTTCTCATGGGCACTCACACAGGACGAATTGTGACAATCTGTATCAGGACATCATAAAAAAAAATAAAAAAAATCTAGCCCTTGGCAGGTCTTAATTTGGTAAATAAAACCTCAGATGAACAACAACACATGACATATTACACTGTCATTATTTATCTCGCAAAAATAAGACCAAAATGGAAAACATTTACATTACATTTATGCTTTTATCCAAAGCGACTTACAACTGAGGAGTATAGGAAGTGATCCGTCATGAAGAGCGAAGAAATGCAAAAAGTTTTGTACACTACTCAGTGCAGCACAGGCTAGAGTAGGGAGGAGAAAGAGGAAACGTTTTTTTTTTTTATTCAAACATTTTTATGATGAGGTTAAGTGCTCACGGAAGATATGAGTTTTCAGCTGTCTTTAGAATGTTGTCAGTGATTCTGCATTTCGGATGGAGGTAGGAAGATCGTTCCACCAGCAGGGAACGGTGAATGAAAAAGGAAAAGCCATGGGTGACAAACTAAGCACACCCTTACTGCTTCCATAGGAATTAAAAGGGTAAGTAACGGCCAGGCACTGCTAATCAAATGCCTTTGATTAATTGATCACCCGCAAGTGTGATCACCTCTAGAAAAGCAGAAGTTCTGGCAGTTTGCTGGTCTGGAGCATTCAGGTGTGTGTTCACACAATTTCAAGGTTGAAAGACACCAGCAATGATCTTAGAGAAGCAATTGTTGCTGAAGAATGATAAAACGTCATCAGCATTCGGCGGTGGTAAGCAAAAAGACCATGATGAAGCACACTTTGGCAGTTGTATATGTTGAAAAAAGAGGAAGGGAATATAGCTTGAGGTAAGCAGTTTTAAGTTTTAGCAATGTTGCATTTTTATTGGCTGGTCGTAGCAGCAAACACATCCACATTATTCTGAATAACAAGCCACATGTAATTTGTATTCAGGAAACTTGGCTTAAGCCTCATTTGGATTTTAAAGTTCAGGGTTATAATAATGTGTGTAGGGTTAGGATTTCTGGAGTAGGAGGGGGAGTGGCTACATTTATAATGGAAGGAGTAACATTTAGAAAAGTGGGTTGGGGATCAGAATAGAGGAAATTAGGGGAGTAAATCATCATAGTCTGGTTTGTTGAAGAGATTTTAATGGGCATAGTACATTATAGGGAAGTGACAAAATATTTTAATGGAAAAAATATTTCCATTTCCATTACTGGCCACTCTCCATTGACAAGCGTTTACTTCCTTAAAGGCGGGAACTATTGGATCTTCCCAGAGCCACTCTGGATCTGCCACAACCAATCGCTAACGTTTGGTCGCGGTGTGTGTCATCTCAAACTAGTGCACAACATCAACGGCATCGCTCTCAACCACTCCCTCTGTTCGCTGATTAGACTGGCTAAAATTTGACCGGAGAAAAACAGAAAATATACTGCAATCCCAGACGGAGTACTGAAGGAAAATGAAAATTGAGCGGATGTACGTAGGAGGGCGGAGCCAGGCTAGGCAAGGAGGTGTGTGTGGGATACATTGGATCAACAGGTGTGTTCGACATCGGCTGCGGCCGGATTCAACTGATCGCGAGAGTAGCCACGTGCAGACTGGGAGGAGCTGCAAACGGAGACGTGAAGTCGGACACTTTCTGCTTCCCGTAGTGACGCTCGCGCTGTGTTTGCATACTTTATCAGCTGAAGTGAAATAAATGCAATATTTGGCAATACACAGATGTTTCAGAGACATTATTGTCATGTAATACTTTATGTACTGCTTAATACAGCGTGTGTTTGTACAAGAATAGAGTTCAACATATAAGCCTACACTATTAATGAAGTGGGGTTTACGTTTTTAATCAGTTTTATTTTGATAATCATGACAATATAACATTGCGACTACATGAAAGGAGGTTTTACTGTTATAAAAAAAAGATTTGTGCACATTAGTGGAGCTGAAGGTTTCAGAATAAACACGAAACACACGTGATCGCTGTCATGCGGTGAATCCAGCCAATCGAGGAACAGCTGTGTCGTCATCAGAGTCCGTGCAGCCTCTTGCAGCTGCTCTGTTGAAACTGCACCGGCTGTATCAGCCGACTGCTCTCGAATCGCTCTCGCGGCACTTTGTTGACATACGTCACTGTCACATGGCGTCGGCGCTGCCTCAAGTCGGACAAAATTTCTAACCGGCATGCACTGCTTCAAGTCAGCCGCCGATCGGTCTGCGCATCGCTGGGTGAAGTCGAACAAGCCTAATATTTAATAGGTAGTGATCATTTTCCAATTATCTGCAAGATAGGAGTTGATTGGATGTAAATGTTGAGGGGAAAATGCCTAGATGGAAATTTAAGTCAGCTGACTGGTATAAATTTAAGGAGATTATTGAGATTTTCATGAGAGAAATAGAAGAATCTGTAGAGGAGGTTGAAGAACTGAACAATATAATTGTCATGGTTCATGAATTCACTGACTCGTTGTTCTGTGTTTGTGCTTGAGTGTAGGTGGCTGTGTGGTTGTGGGTGTGGCCGCTGATTACCAGCTCCAGCTGCCACTGGTTACATGGGTCAACTTATACTCATTGTGGTGCATCTTGTGTTTGTCAGATCGTTGGGATTGTTAGTGTGAGTGTGAGAGAGCCTCCTAGGTTCCTGAGATTATGTGCCAGCTTGTCGTTCGGAGGATGGTTTCACTCACGGGTTACTGCACTTCACCAGAGATCAGACACTCACCGTGTTTATCAGTCACAGAGGTCTGGGTTGTCCATTGGGTCTCTGTGCTGCCTAACCATCATCTGCTGACTTTAATGATCTACTCTCTGTTTTTCAATAAACTTATTTGTTGCACTTGCATTTGAATCCTTTGTATTCCCATCACAGAAATAAGTAGTAGTCTTTGTAAAGCAGCAGAGGAAGTGATTGGTAAAGGAAGAAGGCAGTTCCTTGGTGGACTGATGAGCAGTGTTGGGCAAGCTACTCTGAAACTGTAGCTTTGCAAGCTACAAGCTACTTGTAAGTTAAAGTAATTAAATTGCATTCAAGCTACCCTTTTGAAAAAGTAGTTGGCTACACTACAAGTTACTATCAAAAAGTAGCTAGCTACATTGAAACTACTTTTATTTTTTTACAATGACATTGTAACATAAATTGTTAATGAAGAATGTTATACTATTTGGGGTCTCAAGCAACATAATGCAATGTAATTATGATTTCAAATACTATGGGGTTAATTCAGGTTTAGGTTTATTGAGACACTTTTCCCCCAGTCATTTCAATGGCAAAAACTGTCAGAATCATTTAATTTAGTAAACTATACTAACTAACAAAGAGTCAGGATTAATCTAAAGATGCAGGTTAAACTCACAGCATTTTGAACATAAATGCTCCGAGTATCATGAGCTGCTTGCGTTAACGTGAACAGTGCGCTTTGCTTGACTTTTTCTTTTCGTTTTTAATTGTTTCATTTAAAAGTGGACATTTCAAGCTTTATACACATATTTCTCATGTCTGTGAGGCAAGTTTTCTGCAGAGTTTCGGTTTATTTATGAGACGTGCTCTAGTTCATGTCAAGGTTATTATAGTTTTGCATTTTTCATTAGTTTTTATTTCGTTTTGACTTTTTGTTTTCAAATTCAGTTTAGTTTTTATTAGTTTTAGTGTTAGTTTTACTCTCTCTTTTTTTTGTAATTTGGGTTATTTGTCAGGGGCAAGATTCAAAAAGTCATTAAAAGTATTGTGTAGCTAGAAATAACTCAACAAAAACATCATACAATTTTAGAAAATATTCATTCAAAAATAAAACCAGTACATAAAATGTATATATGGGCACAAATATGTAAACAGTCTCAACACTGAGCCACAACAAGACATTTCTGTCAGATTGTCAGGGAGCTCAATCTGAGAAAAGAAAATGACAAATAATAAATAAAATTAAATACAGCTTTTCAATTTTTTTAGTGTGTGTGAGTGAGAAAGAAAGAAAGAAAGAGATGGCTTTACTTCAGTCAAGCAATAATTTCTATACTAAATTTACCCTATACAATAGCCTTCTGGATTGAAGCAGCAAACATTGTGTAAGAGTAAACAAATGACAACATTATTAAAGGTCCCGTTCTTCTTGTTTTTTTGAAGCTTTGATTGTGTTTACAGTGTGCAATATAACGTGTTCATGTTTCGCGTGTAAAAAAACAGTATTTTTCACACAATTTACTTATCTGTATACCACTGTTTTCACTGTCCTAAAAACGGGCTGATGAGTTCCTTGTTCTATGAAGTCCCTCCTTCAGAAATACGTAACGAGTTCTGATTGTGCCAGCGGTTCCCGTGTTGTGATTTGACCGCAGCTTAGCGCACGTTGCACGGTTCCTGTGTTGTGAATCGACAGCAGCTTAGCGCACGTTGCACGGTTCCTGTGTTGTGATTCGACAGCAGCTCAGCCCACGTAACTTGCATGGAAAGGTCACGCCTCTTAACGGGAGATTTATGCGCTTAATGATCTCTACAGCGTCCCTGGGAAAGCCAAACAAAGGTGATTTGACTCCGGGATGAAATTAACAGCGTCTCAACGACATGGCGACAAACACACTCAGACGCAACACTTCCTTTTCTCCACGCGACCGTCCTCTTCTCCACGTGGGACAGCAACAAGACCACGCCCCCTTTTTCGCGTATTCTTGTGGGCGGAGGTTAGTCTGTTCTACTGACTGACGTAATTAATGAAGGAAGTACATATTTGATACAAACTAATTGATACATTTAGATCAATAGATTTCATACATTATAGCATATTATAATACAATATTTACCGCTGTTGTCACTTGACTCTTCGACTCCATTTACTTTACATCAAAACAGGGTCAGAAATAAGACAAAATTGCAGTTTTACACACTTAAATTATTTCTCCCCCAACACAAAGTCCCACTTAAAATCCCCTTATTAAAACCTCGCTCCTTTTAGCGTGATCGTCCAAATGAGTCCAATTTAGCAATGACTTGATGAGACTTTAATGATTATGAACATAAGGTTAACCATAGAAAACCTAATTTATATTTATTGCATTAATAGGCACTATCAATTAAACTAAAGCTAGCATGGAGGAAGCCTATGTATAATTACAAACTAAAGTCGCTGTGACTGTTTTCTATTTCTAAAGTAAGCTATTCAGGGGCTTACTGGGGCTATTCAGAGTCGAGGAATCGACTCTTTTGGAGTCGACTCCCCATCACTACTGATCATAGACAAACGGGGAGAAATTAGTTGGCCTATCTACCGCACACTGCAAAAAATGGTAACACTTTATTTTAAGGGTCCAGAATAATGCATTAGTTAAGCATTAATTAAGGGTTAACTTGTTCACAACTAAGCATTAGTTAAGCACGAACACACTAGTAATTAATGATTAACTTTACATTTTTAGGGCCCTGTATTATGCATTAGTTAAGTGTAAATAAATTAGTAATTACTCATTAACTTGTTTACAATTATGAATTAGTAAAGCACGAACACACTAGTAATGAATTATTAACTCAACATATAGTAAGGGCTTATTAGCCATTATTTATAATTTATTAACATTTGAATGATACACATTTATGGTCTAAATAAACTAAAAATAAGCTATTAATTAATGATTAACTTAATGCACATTAAGTGACTTTTAGCCACTATTTACCACAGGATTAGCCATATATTATTTTTGTGTATTGCTGTAATTATATTTTTGATGCACCATCTATCAAGTTAAATGAACAATAAGCTAGTAATTATGTTTAATTAGCACTGGTTTTGCAGTTATACATTGCTAAAATAGTGTAATAAAGGCCATTTGACCCCCTATTCTAAAGTGAAAGTTTTATCCTCATTAATTATGGCACTTATTGAGTGATATTCAACTTTATTTACCAGAATAAGCCAATAATTAAGCCTAACTACCCTTAATACAGTACTAATAAAGGCCATTTGACCCCCTATTCTAAAGTGAAAGTTTTATCCTCATTAATTATGGCACTTATTGAGTGATATTCAACTTTATTTACCAGAATAAGCCAATAATTAAGCCTAACTACCCTTAATACAGTACTAATAAAGGCAATTTGACCCCCTATTCTAAAGTGAAAGTTTTATTCTCATTAATTATGGCACTTATTGAGTGATATTCAACTTTATTAACCAGAATAAGCCAATAATTAAGCCTAACTACCGTTAATACAGTACTAATAAAGGCAATTTGACCCCCTATTCTAAAGTGACAGTTTTATTCTCATTAATTATGGCATTTATTGAGTGATATTCAACTTTATTAACCAGAATAAGCCAATAATTAAGCCTAACTACCCTTAATACAGTACTAATAAAGGCAATTTGACCCCCTATTCTAAAGTGACAGTTTTATTCTCATTAATTATGGCACTTATTCAGTGATATTCAACTTTATTAACCAGAATAAGCCAATAATTAAGCCTAACTACCCTTAATACACTACTAATAAAGGCAATTTGACCCCCTATTCTAAAGTGACAGTTTTATCCTCATTAATTATGGCACTTGCCTAACTACCCTTAATACAGTACTAATAAGTAAGTAAGTAAGTAAATTTTATTTATATAGCACATTTAAACATAGCAGAACTATCCAAAGTGCTGAACAGAGTAAAAGGAAATATACATATAGAATAGAATAGAAACAAGGTGAAGCTAGACCAAACAAACAATCTGACAGAAGTATAGTAATATTAAAATGCCAGAGAAAATAGATATGTTTTCAGTTTTGATTTAAAAATATTAATGGAAGGTGCAAGGCGGATGTCCAGGGGCAGTTGGTTCCAAAGACGGGGGGCAGCAACAGAAAAAGCTCTATCTCCCTTAGTTTTAAGACGAGAGCGAGGGATTGATAAAAGAGCCCTGTCCGAGGATCTTAAAAATCTGAATGATGACTGAGGAGTAAGAAGATCTTTAAGATAATGAGGAGCTTGATCATTAAGAGCTTTAAAAACAAACAACAAGAGCTTAAACTGAATTCTAAAATGGATCGGTAGCCAATGAAGCGAGGCCAAAATTGGGGTGACATGATCATATTTCTTTGTCCCGGTCAACAGCCTTGCAGCTGCATTTTGCACCATCTGGAGGCGTGCAAGCGATGACTGAGGAAGACCCAGATATAATGAATTGCAGTAATCTAAGCGTGAAGTAATAAAAGCATGAAGAACTCTCTCCATGTCTTGGAAAGACAAAAATGATTTGAGTTTGGAAATGACCCGCAGTTGGTAAAAACTATTCTTAACAACAGAATTAATTTGTTTGGTTAAACATAATTCTGAATCCAAAATAAAACCAAGGTTCCTAACCTGGGATGAAACTGACGGGAAATGATTTCCCAACTCCTTAATAATACAACTCCTTAATCTTGGCGGACCAAAAACAATTGTTTCAGTTTTGTCATTATTAAGTTGAAGAAAATTATTCGATAACCATTCCTTAATGTCCCTGATACAATCTAACAAAGGTTGAATGGAATCTCCAGCTTTCAATGGAAGGTACAGCTGTGTATCATCAGCATAAAAATGAAATAAAACATTGTGCTTCTTAATAATATCCCCCAGAGGACGCATGTATAAGTTAAAAAGAAGTAGTTATAAAGTTATAAAGGCAATTTGACCCCCTATTCTAAAGTGACAGTTTTATCCTCATTAATTATGACACTTAAGGTGATATTCAACTTTATTAACCAGAATAAGCCAATAATTAAGCCTAACTACCCTTAATACAGAACTAATAAAGGCAAATTGACCCCCTATTCTAAAGTGACAGTTAAATCCTCATTAATCATGACACTTATTAGGTGACATTCAACTTTATTAACCAGAATAAGCCAATGGTTAAGGCTAAACTGCCAGTAGTGATAAAGGAGTCACAGAATAGGAACACAAATGAAAGGGCTTATGCTGGTTGAACAGATAGATGGTTGGACTATCCTTTTACTCACAAACAGGGAGAACACTGCATAATTAGAATACAAAAATAGTAATAATACAACTCAAAGGTGTTTTTTGTTCAGAGTAAAACTGTAGACCTTTAAACAAAGGTTTACTTTAAACAAGCAAACTTCAAGCTTTAGTCAAACTTAGTGTAGCTAAGGTATGCTCATCAGGTCATCTCCTTATGCTGCAAAGGTAGGAGCTCATCATTTTCTTTCATGTCCTCAATTCTTTTCTTTGTTGAAGTAGGCGTCAATGAATTGCACCTTTTTGCAAATTCAAGGAGCGTTTCCTTGTTAGATTTTTTTAATTCCTGGTAAAAACCAGGATCTGCAATTGCAAGCTCTGCAATTGAAGCCGTTGAAGCAATGGTTCCTCTGTCCACCCCATGGCGTTGGAAGGCTGTAGACATTGTTTTAACTTTTTTGAATGTCTTCAGCACTTCCTTGTATCGTCTGACCACTTCCTCTGGCTTTCTGGCTGAAAAAAAAAAAAGTGTACTAAACAAACATAATAAGGAAAGGCAATAAAACTTTCAAGACACCGAGATGGAGTTTTTAGCTCCTTCCCAAATTCAAAATCTTGCACAATCTTTAAGGTTGGCTATTTAGTTTATAAACATATAAATACAAATGCACAAAACTGCAAGTTTATGACAAAAATAGTCTTCAATTTGGCCTTTATTACTCATTTAATACATGTCTACATTACAAATTAAATAAAATTAGATATTAACCTACATTTCTGACAAATTACAACGGTTACAGGTGTTACCACAGTAAATCCATGATAAATGTTGGCGAATTGTTGTTTGAAAAGTATTTTAACTGAATCGGCTCAGCTGATTTGCACGTTAGTGTTGTTGATTAAGTCAGTGCTGTTTAAATGGATTTAAACTAAATCAAATCACAGAGAGATTCGTAGCTTGTACCGGAGACCTCTGCTCTGAACTCGATCGAGAAACTCAGCAGGTAAACACATTTGCTCAGAGTCAGAGCTCGCGAGTTGCGCAGAGCACGAGTAGCGCTGTTTCGTTCCGCTTTGGGCGCTGTGTCCCTGGACTAAAATCTAGCACTGCCACCTTGCGTTGACATTGCACAATTTGTAAATTATCCGTGGCGGGCTACATACATTTTAATAGACACGCAGCGGGCCGTTTGAAATTCATCCCCGGGCCGCATTTGGCCCGCGGGCCGGACTTTGGACACCCCTGACCTAGAGTGATCTTACCAGCATGATTAATAAATTATATTAACCGGAATAAACGCCTCGGTTACGACTGTAATCTCGGTTCCCTGAAGAGGGAACGAGCGTTGCAGCGAATGACGCTATAGGGAACGCTTGCGTGATGAAGTCATGAAGCACATGTGAAATCAGTCCAATAGTGTGAGGGAACGTCAGAGGCGGATGACGTCATGAACCAGGAAGTATAAAGCCTGCCAAAACAAAGCCGCGCTAGCTTCGAAAATCTGAAGTAGTCGCTTTGACAGGCATGTAGGAGATATGGCAGGACGATGCAACGCTCGTTCCCTCTTCAGGGAACCGAGGTTACAGTCGTAACTGAGGCGTTCCCTTTCAAGGGAACTCCCGTTGCATCGAATGACGCTATGGGGAACGTTAATACCAACGCCACCATAGCGAGACGTGCCTGTCCAGTGTGAAAAATCAGCACTAGGACGACAAAACCCCAGACCCTGGTGTAGAGTCCAAGTCTAAAGAGTAGAACCTGACGAATGTATGCGGTGAGGACCAACCCGCCGCATCACAAACGTCCTGCAGAGCCACTCCTGAAATAAGGGCCTTAGAGGCCGCCATACTCCTAGTAGAGTGGGACCGGACGGCCAAGGGAGAAGGCCGTCCGACCGACTCATAAGCCAGTGAGATAGTCTCAACCACCCACTTGCTCATTCTTTGCTTAGATGCTGGGGACCCCTTGTTGGGGGGCCCGAAGCACACGAACAGTTGTTCTGTTTTACGCCACAGGGCAGCTCTGTGGACATACGCATCTAAAGCCCTCACAGGGCAAAGCAAATTATTTTTCTCCTGGTCCGGATTGAGGAAAGGTGGAGGACAGAAGGCCTGAAGAATAATAGATCTAGCTACGTTAGTAGGGGCCGTAGGAATATAACCTGGCCTAGGATGAAGGAAAGCCTTGACCATGCCAGGTGCAAACTCCAAGCACGAGGGTGCAACAGAAAGAGCCTGAAGATCTCCTATCCTCTTAAGAGATGAAATAGCAAGTAGGAACAGAGTTTTTAAAGTCAGAAACTTAGCCTGAACCTCTTCCAGCGGCTCAAAGGGAGCCTGGGACAGGCCCTGGAGGACCGTAGCCAGGTCCCACGCCGGCACCCTGGTGCGAACTACAGGCCTCAGCCTCAAAGTACCATGAAGGAAACGAGACACCAACGGATCTTTACCCACAGATAACCCACCCAGAAGAGTGTGGTAAGCACCAATGGCCACCACATTTCAACGCTTTCAATGTGGAGGGGGATAGACCTGCATTAAACCGTTCCTGCAGGAACTCCAGCACTGTACCAATCGGGCAGTTAACTGGGTCCTGGTGACGGCTACTACACCAAGAAGTGAACACTGTCCATTTCAGAGCGTAAAGCTTCCTCGTGGATGGAGCTCTGGAGTGAAGAATGGTATCTACAACCTCGGTTGAAAGACCCGACCTTATGAGCTGGGCCCCCTCAGAGGCCAGGCCCATAGATTCCATAGTTCTGGACGGGGGTGGAATATTGACCCCTCTGCTTGGGACAGAAGGTCCCTCCTGACCGGCAACTGGAGTGGATGCCCGTCGAGGAGCGACACTACATTGGGAAACCATACCCTGCCCGGCCAACGCGGGGCTATCAGAATAAGGCGCACTTGGTCCCTGCGAACTATCTCCAGAACTTCCGGGAGCAGAGCGATCGGGGGAAAAGCATACAGGCGCAGCCTCGGCCACGCCTGTACCATAGCATCCAGCCCCAGCGGAGCTGGATGCGTGAGGGAGAACCAGAGTGGACAGTGAGACGTCTCTCGAGACGCAAACAGATCCACTTGAGCCCGGCCGAACACCCTCCAAATCTGCTCCACCACCTCGGGGTGGAGCCTCCATTCCCCGGGCCTCAGCCCCTGCCTCGACAGGACGTCTGCTCCTATATTCTGGGCCCCAGGGATATAAGCCGCTCTGAGGGAGAGGAACTTCCCCTGAGACCACAGGAGGATCTGGCGTGCCAACTTGCATAGCGGACGTGAACGCAGACCCCCCTGGTGATTTATATAGGCGACCACCGATGTGTTGTCCGTACGAACCAGCACATGCTGGCCCCTGAGGTCTGTGAGGAAATTCTTGAGGGCAAGAAACACCGCCAACATCTCCAGGCGATTGATGTGCCACGAGAGATGGTGGTCTCCCCACAGACCCTGAGCTGAGCGACCCTCCAGGACCGCTCCCCAGCCTGTGAGAGAAGCATCTGTCGTTAGCATCTTGCGACGACCAGAAGCTCCCAACACAGGACCCTGGGACAGGAACCAAGGTTTCGTCCACATAACCAGGGCACGTAAGCAGCGCCGCGTGACCCTGATCATGCGAAAAGGGTTGCCCCTCGGGGAAAACCCTTTGGTTCTGAGCCACCACTGTAGGGGTCTCATGTACAGCAGTCCAAAAGGTATCACGTTGGATGCTGCTGCCATCAGACCCAGAATTCTTTGAAACTGTTTTATAGTGAGTGACTGGCCTAGTTTTACTCTCTTTACTGCTGACAGTATAGACTCTATCCGTGCCGGTGACAGGCGCGCATGCATCGACACTGAATCCCATACCACGCCTAGAAAAGTGGTCCTCTGAAGTGGAGAAAGCACACTCTTTTTGGCGTTCAGCCGTAACCCCAACTCCTTCATGTGAGCGAGAACGACATCTCAATGCTGAACCGCTACCTGATGCGAATGAGCTAGAATCAACCAATCGTCGATGTAATTCATGATACGAATCCCCTGCAGGCGCATAGGCGCCAGGGCTGCATCTACACATTTCGTGAAAGTGCGGGGTGAAAGTGCTAGACCGAATGGAAGAACTCTGTATTGGTATGCTTTCCCCCCAAAAGCAAACCTCAGGAACTTCCTGTGATATGGAAGGATGGAAATGTGGAAATATGCGTCCTTGAGATCTATCGTGACAAACCAGTCCTCGGACCTGATCTGTGGCACGATTTGTCTCAAGGTTAACATCTTGAACTTGAGTTGCATGACCGCCTCGTTCAGCACCCGAAGATCTAAAATGGGACGCAGACCCCCATCCTTCTTTGGAACTATGAAGTACCGGCTGTAAAACCCGGCTTCCCCTGTCTGAGTGAGGTACATATTCTATGGCCCCTTTCTCTAACAGGGCTTTTACTTCTTGTTCCATTACCAGAACCTGCTCGGGGCCCACCACTGTGGGTAGGACCCCCATAAACCTGGGCGGGCGAGACCCGAACTGTATTTGACACCCTTTTTCTATAGTGTGCAGGACCCAACGAGAAACATTTGGCAGTAGCTTCCACGCTGCCAAGAAGTTTTCTAGAGGTACCATCCTCTCGAGAATGGCTTCTGGTTTTTGTTGAACTGTCAGAACGGTGCCCTGTAACGGCGAACCGGCAGGGAACACCTGAACTGACTGCTCTAGGACCCTCCTTGGAGGGGGCATGCAGCCCAGGACCACTACATTTCTGGGTGGACCCTGGGATACACACTCTTGGGAGACCGCTGCCACCTGTAACACCAGAGGTGGCAGGGTTGGCAGACCGACCTCCAGAGGGCGCCGAAGGGAGACAGGCACCGTATAATGAGGTGTACACTGCTTCCCTTCGGGGAGGAACGCCCCCATAATCCTGACCCCTCGGGCGTCAGGACCTTTTCCCCGCAGCCTTCTTGGAAGTAATGACGGTCCGCAGATCCGTCTTACCCCTCGAAGGCTGCGTCAGATTGCGCTTCCCGTGTCCCCAATCTTTCTGAGGGGGAGCACGGGAAGCCACACTCTGTTTCTGAGTGGCACGGTATGAAGAGCTGGCTTTTGATGTTTGGGGCTGCTCTCTGTGATCGGCAGCCCCAGTGAAATGTGAGCGGCGGGGGAGGAGCTTCTGGAACGCGACCGTCTGTTTGGATGCCTCCTGGAACCTCTCAACAACAGCATTAACTGTGTTGCCGAAGAGGCCCGAAGGAGACACGGGCGCGTCCATCAGAAAATTCTTATCTTTCTCCTTAATCGAACTGAGATTCAGCCAGAGATGTCTCTCAGTAGCCACCAAGGCTGCCATAGAGCGGCCGATTGATTTAGCCGTCTCCTTGGTAGCCCTAAGAGACAAATCCAATTCCCCCACCCTCATCAATATCACTTAATAATTCAGCCTGGTAGGCCTGCAACAGCGAAATGGTGTGTAAGCATGCTGCAGCCTGACCAGAAGCTGAATAAGCCTTACCCACTAGAGCAGATGTTGTGCGAACTGGCCTTTAGGGAAGATGCCGAAACAGGGGATAAATAGCTCGCTAAATTATCTTCTATTTTGGGCATCTCCCCATAACCGTGCTCTTTATAGTTTAATATAGTGGAATAGTTTGATGTTTGTGCACTATACACCCTATATGAAACTGGTTTCTCCCATGATCTCGACACCTCAGTGTGGAGATCAGGGAAAAAACGGCAGACCCCGGCGTTGAGGTTGTGATCGAGTCGGCAGATAACGTTCGTCTAACTTGCTTTTTGAACGAACGTCCTGCTTATCAGCGGGCCAATCAATGTTTAATCGCTCTACAGCCCGTGTCACAACCTCAACTAGCTCTTCAAATGCTTGTGACTGAGGTGGCGAATCCTCTATTTCTCTGACACTAACACTTTCCAGATCCTCAGAACTGGAAAGCTGCATCAGAGGTGCCTCAATCGGGGCGGAAGAAACCGCAGCGCGTGCTTCCAAACCCAGAGAAAAGGCACTGGATCTATCAGGTGAAGGAAGAGATAAGGCTGGGCCCGTCTCTATCCTCGCTGATACATCCATTTGCGAACCCCAGGACTGTGATCGCCGCTGTGCCTCAGCAGCAGCGGGACAAGAGCCCTGAGGAACGCGAGCCTGAACGTCCTCGCGAAAGAACGCCAGGCGGGATCGGAGTGTCCGTAAAGGAAGCACCTCGCAGTGCTCACAGCCAGCGCCCTCGAGCGCTGACCGTGTATGCTCCTCTCCCAAACAAGCAACACAAAGAATGTGTGTGTCCCCACCCGTAATGAAACGAGGGCAAGGGTGAACACACACTCTAAACTGCTGCTTATCCGCCATAGTTTAAAGTTATTTTACTGAACTAGAAAAACACTGAATCACTGATCACACAAAGCGCTACTGAAGACAACAGAAGCTAGCGCGGCTTTGTTTTGGCAGGCTTTATACTTCCTGGTTCATGACGTCATCCGCCTCTGACGTTCCCTCACACTATTGGACTGATTTCACATGTGCTTCATGACTTCATCACGCAAGCGTTCCCCATAGCGTCATTCGATGCAACGGGAGTTCCCTTGAAAGGGAACTACCGGTATACAGAAAGGGAGCAAAGAACATGACCGATCCTGAAGCTTTCCATAACTTGGGTCTAGCGTGAGTTTAAGCGCTTTCACAAACACTCCCATTAAAATCACGGAAGCTGACAACACTGCAAAATAAATCTCTTACATCTGCACTTTGTTGTTTATGACATGAGAATTCACGAGTTTCAGTAAGAATTCAGTCAGAGAAGTGCGCTCATTGAACAAAACTCAGCAATGATTAATCTAAACTCCTCTAATTGGCCATCACGCTCGACAGAAACGTGTGTGATTGGTTATAATGCTCAATTCTGCAAAAGGAAATCTGACGGAATGCAGCAGTCAGGTGGAAGTATGTTTACGAAGTTTCAAAGTTTGTTTAACCAATATTATCACATAAACATATATTCTATTACCTACATTTTTAAAAAAAAAAATTCCATGACTTTTCCAAAACTTTCTGGTTTATTTATTTTTCCAAAACTTTTCCAGGCCTGGAAATTGCTACTTTAAAATTCAATGACTTTTCCAGGTTTTTCATGACCATATGAACCCTGATATTCATGCGCGGATGAGAACCGTTTCGAGGGGAAAGATGTTGTATGATGAAAGGGTTGAAGCTAAAAAGAGAGCTGGGTATTTGCTAGGGGTGGGAATCTTAAGGCACTTAACGATTCGATCCGATTCCGATTCTGGGAGTTACGATCCGATTCCCAAAAAATTCTTAACATACATTTTTGGTAACTAATTATCCTGCTGTGTAAATACATGAACTTTACATTTTAACCAAAATTGTAGCTAATGTGTGTTTTGTTTTTAGTTAGAATATCTGTTTGACAATATTGCCATATTAAAAATTATTATGAAGATTTCTTTCAATACTTTTATTTTATTAACAAAGTTATATTCAAGATTAACAAGCTCTAATGAAACATAGTAAACCAAACAATTGCAAATAACAATCATTAAGAATAAACAGTTCTCAATTTACAACTAAGTGACAATTTTTCATTTTTTTTAGAACATTTTAACAAAAAATGTCTTTAAAGCAAAAAAAAGTTTACTTTTGTTAGAGCCACGAAAAAATCTTTCAAACATAGGCTAATGCAGAAGATAAACAACTTTAGCGCTCGCTGAGAAGCCAAATTCAGTGTGTGCGCATAACATCTCACATGAGAGAACATGTTAGAGACATTTAACCAATCACTCGCCAAAACGAAGTCTTTGCTCAGAACTGTCCATTCGTTTGAAACATTGTGCAGTAGTTCAGCAATATTCCATAAGTCATTCCATAAATTATGCCAGGGATGTTGGTAGGTTTATGTCCCGGCCACCGCATCGGAGACATAGGAGTGTTATTAAGCATTAATGACAAGGAAAGCGCCTTATAGCCTACTTGAGCAGCACTTAACTGAGTTATTTTGGCTCAGCATTTCGTTTATTTGTAATATGAACTTAATTTAGAAATGCTTTTGAAATTAAAAACTTTGCATTTAATAGGCAAAATACATTTTTTAAATGGGGAGGCAGCCGCAGTGAGCGCAGACACAGAGCAGCCAGAGAAACGGAGGAGCGACTGCTTCAAGGCGTTTGAGCAAAACTGCGGAAAAAATGCATAAACGTGTGGGTGTTGAACCCTCTCAACGGGAAAAGTGTACCCACGGGTGCAACGCCCCTGAGCAGGTCGTAGTTTGTCCATTTTATCTTAAATGAAGCCAATTCACCAGCATATGAACGTTCGCTATCAACAGGTTGTTCTGTTTGGCCGGTGACCGCCCGCACGCACACAGTGGTGAAGTGGCTGTTTGAATTGAATACAGAATCGATTCTGAATCGTTGGATAACGAATCGCGATGCATCGATGCATCAACCTTTTCTCCCACCCCTAGTATTTGCTAGATAGAAGGCAAACACTTACACGTTTTCCTCATAAGAGAACATTTGTAATATTGGTGGAATTTAGGGTACAAACAATTAGCCTAACGTTACCCTAACATCCTGTAATTTGTAGCAATTTAACTTAACAGCATTTATATTGAGATGTATCATTTCTAATTAAAAACAAAAAACATTATTCTTACCTCGTCCAGTTCTATGTTTCGCTCTACGGCTCTTCTTTTTCGACTTCTTTTCCTCTGTGGATGAACTGGTGTCATCTTCAGATGAGCTGCTGGAACTGCTGCTCAACACTTTAGGCAATGGCTCCTTTATCTCTGTAGCTTTTAAACACAGTCAATATAAACACATTTACAACATGTATTTTTCTGTGACAAGGTTTATGTAGGTAATGATCAAACAGCATCAGAATACGGGTGTCAGTCCTGTATTTGAGGCCTTAATATGGTTATGTTCACACGCAGTTCAGTTATTTACGAGAGTGACAACCACATTCTATAACCAAACGCACACCTGTAAATGTTTTGAAAAACTGTGCTGTCTGAACGGAACTGGACAGGACAACTACTTGTAAATGTCCTAAAAATGTCCTTCACCTCAGTCACATCTGTAAGTGAATGCGGTTGTCCCAAAAACTGACAGTGTGAATGTGGTCATAGATCTCTGGAATAATAATAAAAAACATATACACAGGGGCGTAGCCGTCTTTTCATAAGTGAGGGGGACAGAAATGTCAGATATAATACCTGTTTTTTTCTGACCTCTGTCTAATTGACAGATTTAATTGATATATTGCTTTTAATTCAGTAAGATATCAAATACACTGCTGAACAATAACCACTAATATGTATAATATTTTCCCCTATATTTTATGCCAATTTTATGATTGGTTTATGCACTACAAACACTTGTGCATTAAAGGGTTAGTTCACCCAAAAATGAAAATTCTGTCATTAATTACTCACCCTCATGTCGTTCGACACCAGTAAGACTTCTGCTCACCAAGGCTGCATTTATTTAATAAAAAATGCAGTAAAGAAATAATACAGTGAAATATTATGCCAATTTAAAGCAGCTGTTATCTATGTGAATATATAAATGTGATCAAAGCTGAATTTTCAGCATCATTACTGACTGCAGTCTTCAGTGTCACACGATCCTTCAGAAATCATTCTAATATGCTGATTTGCTGCTCAAGAAACATTTATGATTATTATCAGTGATGAAAACAGTTGCTTACTTAATTCACTGCTGAAAACACTGCTGCTTAATTTTTGTGGAAACCATGATAGTATTCAAACTTTTGTGGTAAGATTAAAAAAGAGAGAAATTCATACTTTTATTAATTAAACAGGCATTAAATTGATCACAAGTGATATTTATAATATAAATAAAGATTTATATTTAATAAGTGCTTTATTTAATGCAAATAAATGCAGTTAATTTAACTTTCTATTCATCAAAGAATCCTGAAAAATAAAATGTATCATGGTTTCCACAACATTTTTAAGCAGCACAACTGTTTTCAACATTTATAATAATCATAAATGTTTCTTGAGCAGCAAATCCTCATATTAGAATGATTTCTGAAGGATCATATGACACAGAAGACTGGTGTAATGATGCTGAAAATTCAGCTTTGATCACAGGAAAAAATTACACGTTTACTAGCTCAGTTACATAGTAAACAGCTGTTTTATATAATAAATGCAGCCTTGGTGAGCAGAAGATTCTAAACATTAAAAAGGATGTCAGTTAGCACTGCATTATTCATATACTTTATTGTCAATAAATACCTTGAGATGGCTTGAAAAACACACACATATAATGTCGAAATCATGTGTTTGTCGTCGCGTTTCATCAGTCATAATTCTCTTTATTTAGCTGCTGGTTCAGCGCTGTGAATGCCTTTGGAACGTGATAACTTCTACGAATCCGTTTTGGACTTTCTGTGAGAGATCGCCCTCCGGCTTCGAGTATGAATTGGAGTGTTGCACGAGAGTGTTAGCACTCCATGGTGTTCAGAGCGCCTTGTTTTTGGATACGAATAAAATGACAGGTCATGTAGATTTATTCACATTGGCTTCTACGTAATCAAACTTGCCCGTGTAACAGACGTAGGCCAGTAAGAGCGGTGCGACTAGACGCCGGTTCGAATCCCCCACGGAGCGGGTCGACTTGGACCGGTGAGACTCGGTAAAGTGCGGGGGACGAATTTACGTTTTATTAAAGGTGCGGGGGACACGTCCCCCCCGTCCCCCGCGTAATCTACGCCCATGCATATACAGAATATTAAAATGAGCTCTTACATAGTTTCCTGGATGTGGCTCCAGAGGTTGTCGCACTCAAGTTTCCTGGATGTGGCTCCAGAGGTTGTCGCACTCAATTGGCTCCTAAGGAAATCTCTCTCTATTTCCAAGTCAGCTATCAGTTTTTGTTGCCATTTATTCTTTTCGATATGCAGCTGCATGGTTGAGGATTCTCCTGTAAAGACAATGCAGTACACAAACCTCATCATCTTAAATATAATGTCAATTTAATATCTCTTAAAGTTACTGAAATCATAAATGGTGATGAAAATCTTTAAAGGTCCCATGGCATGGCATTTTTCTATTATTTTATGTTTCCTGAGGTGTACTTATATTGTTAGTATGATTTTTAAATCAAGAAATGTCATAATTTAGAAATAAAAGTTTTTTTTCTATACAGATATTACCCCTCTGAATGCCCTGTTTCAAGGGGCGTGTCTGCTGTGAGACTTCAGTGAAAACACCCACTGTTGTGATTGGCTGACATCTTTGCATTTGAAATGAGTGTTAGATTATGTTGCGGAGGGGGCGTGGTTTAGCGAGGCACTACACGCACTGACTGCATGAGAGAGAGAGACTGACTGGGCACTCGTGAACCACGGAGAGCTGGAGGAAGTTTTATTGTACTGAGTTGTTGAGAGCACTGTGCTGTTAGTGCAAGCCTATTTGTATCTGAGAGTTCTGAATAAACAGTTCCAGTCACGCGACCCTGTCTTCTTCCACCTTATTCTACGAACTTTGTAACACATGTAATGTACCATTACAGCAGATTATAGCATTATTTTATGATCTATTCCTATCACATGAAAGGCTGCAGTGATGAGCATTGAGTAGACAGACAGTCTGTTGATCAGTGAATGCAGTGATCTCGTCATTGCAACGCGTTTTCTCTCACAAAATGCTTTCACCACAACTAACAGCAAACACAACATCGACAGGAACACAGTAAGAGCTTTGTGCAGCATAACAGTGTCATTCATTATAACGGCAGTTTGGGCAAATGTGCAGATACACTTGTGACGTGTGATTGACAGATCTGAACATTATAAAGAGAGTGTTCTTTGATCGGTCTCTGTAGTTTAATCACTTAAATAAAGGGATTTGTTTTGTGCGACTAACAGAATCGTTTTAGTCACTGGCTTTAGTCACTACGCTTAGGGCATCAAGACGGCGATCATTAAACGATCTAGAAAGAAAGTCTGTGTGAACTTGAATATTTAGCTACACATCAGAAATCACTGATCACAGATCAGGCATTAATGAACACTGTTACTCACTGTTTGTCGCGGTGCTGTCGAATCCATATTGTAAAGTCTGTTTGTAAAGCCTGTGCTGACATTAACTGAATCCATTTTCTCTGAATGCTCTGGTCGGGCAAACAGAGGAAGGGGAGGTAACCTTTCCTGGTATGACGTCATAACAGGAAAATTCCAGATCAGCTCGTCTATGCAACATACGTCTATGCGTCTATGCATCGAATATGCAACATTCATTTGAATTTAATGGTTGTTTTCTTCATTTAGTTTTGATTGCTTGATTTCAGACAGCATATTAGAATGATAAAAATTGTGAGCAACGCCCTCAAATCCCAAGCTGAAATTCAGCCTAACGATAATTTGCATGTTTTCACAGAAGATAGATGTGAATCAACTCTACTAAATAAATGTTTCATGACTAATAAAAATAGCATTTTTGACACTTACCATCAACTGTAGTATCTTCCACAACTTTTACAGTTGTTGAGCTTAATCCTACTGCCATGGAGGCTTTTCCTGGTGCTGGATCTTTAAGGATAAATGAATAAATAGTCATAAATAAATAAACACACAGTCTGCAAAACTGTACATATCAGTGTAGGAAACTTTATGTACTTATTCTTCTTTAATTTAATTAGTTTGTTTTATAGATATTATTTTACATATAAGTACATACTTTTTACTACTCATTAAATACAACTAAATAAATGGAATACATAAAATTAACAATGAAATAAAAGTAACTAAAATACTTAGTGTCCTAATACTGAAACACTGCATGAAGTGTAAACAATTGTACCAATTGCAACTGTATGGGTATGTATACCATTGCTTTTCAAACCTGCCCTAGAGGATCCCCACCACTGCACATTTTGTAAAGATTCTCCATTTAACACACCTGATTCAGGTCTAGCAGTCTCTACTAATACGTTGAAACCGGTATAGGCATACAAAACGTGCAGTGTCTGGGTCCAAAGTTGCAATGACACACCAAACCGATGCACGACACCCGATGGCCAAGTAGCATGACCATTCTGTGCCTTTGTAAGATTAAATGCCTTTTCGTACCAGCAGGTGGCAGTAGCTAAACAGCCAATCAGAATCAGGCCCAACGGACCGACAAGCTCAGATGCCGATACAACATGTCGAATCGGTTGAAAAAAAAAAGCTGACGAGGACCATTTTCAGCCAGCGGTGTGGAAAACACTGAGAAAACTTAGTCGGCTGACAAACAAAAACTGCCCAACGGCCGACCGTAGGCTTGGTGTGTTCCTGCTTTTAGATGATAATTTTAATTTCTGTAGTTATTATTTTCTACATCCCAACAGCGTTTTGTCTGTATTCAGTGCTATCTGAGCAATGCCGGAGCAGTGCCGCCTGCTTTAAAGGTCCCATGGCATGAAATTTTCATTTTATGAGGTTTTTCAACATTAATATGAGTTCCCCTAGCCTGAATATTGTCCCCAAGTGGATAGAAATGTTGATCGGTGTAAACCCGAGTTCTGGCTGTCTTTCTCTGCCTTTGAGAAAATGACAGGCCAGACTAGCCAATCCTGAAGTCTCCTGGTTTGACGTCCAAGCAGGAACGGTTACCTCCCTTTCCTCCGCCTAGAGAATCTGGCACGCCCATGCAAGCGCGAGAGATCATTAACGTTACTTGTGAACGAGTGAATGCAGGCAGTTTCTTAGTGTTTGGATGTACAAATGAAAACAGAAGTCTTTCTTCAGTTCCTTCTGATCTGTGATCATTGATTTCTAATGTGTAGCTAATTATTTATTATTCGTGCACACACTGCGGCTTCTCTCTCTCCCGACAGAACGGTGTTTTCGTGTTTTCTATCTTGTGAGTCAGTGTTTTTGTACGTCCTCGTTGCGTCTATCTGTTCTTAAATGTGCATACAGTCGTTTCTGCTCAACATAAGCAGAGTAACACCTTTAGAGATAAACCTCACACACGCCGAAGCTTGGCCTTCAACATCCCCGACCCCCAGTACTGCATCTGGCCCACAGCGGAGGCACCAAACGCGGCGTGAGATTAAGCAGAAGGAGGGTAAGCATGAGGGTCGCCGGGCTAGGCTAGCCAGCTTTCCCCACAATAAACTGGATTACATTCGATTACTGCTGTTGTGTCTTTGTTTGCGCTGTGTACTCACTGACGCTTTTCATATGATTGGAACATATCTAGAAATACTGCTTTAATCAACACTTACTAACTCGTTCATCTCGCTGTAATGGTACATTACATGCGTTACAAAGTTGGTAATAATGATGAAGACGGACTCGGCGTGACTGGGACTTGTGTTTATTCAGAACTCTCAGATACAAACACAATAAACTCGCGCTGACTGACAGCGCTCTCATAACTCAGTAGTTACTATAAATAACTTTGTTAGCAATCGCTCCGTCTCCGTGATGTCCGGTTCGCGAACGAATCATTCTTTTGAATCGGTTCTTTTTAGTGAACCGAACCAGTTCACCAAATCGGACTGAATCGTTCTAAACGGTTCGTGTCTCGAGTCAGCGCTGATCCATAATTTACTAAAGTTACTAACTTTCTGACATGAGTGACAGTCCCTCCGACTAGAAATAAACTAATAACCTGAAGTATATGCTGTCACTACAACAGTTCACTGAAGTGAGACATGCTGAGAGAACTGATGAGAAGTGAACTCAGGTCCATCCGTCTCTCTGGCAGCAGCTCGTGCCTCGAAGACCTCGTTAAACCACGCCCCCTCCGCTCATTTAAAATGCAAAGATGTCAGCCAATCACAACAGTGGGCGTTTTTACTGAAGTCTCACAGCAGACACGCCTCTTGAAACAGGGCCTTCAGCCACAGGGCAAACAGCAGTATAGAAAAAATGCCTTTTATTTCTAAATTATAACATTTTATGATGTAAAAATCATACTAACAATATAAGTACACCTCAGGAAACACTATAACATAATAGAAAAATGCCATACCATGGGACCTTTAAAGGGGTCATAGAATGACATTTTTGTACAAGTTAATATGATTCTTTAGTGTCTAAATGAAAAGTTTGTAATATACTTTAATTAAAAATTCTCATTAGTATTGTAAGAAAACACTCATTTTACCTGGTCAAAACCAGCTCAGTTTTCAGCAAGTCATTTCAGTGCATGTGACTTTAAATGATAATAAGCTTTGCTCACCCCGCCCCCTCTGCTCAGTGGGGCGTTCGGTTCGACCCGACACAACACCACAACACACGTGGAGTGTTGCCTTGACAACATTTGAGGGTATATTTTCGAGAAATAATGGCAACGGGAGTCTCTGAGGAAACATCTGAGCAACCTTATCATTTTGAACCGGAGTCGGACTAGGAACAAGATGACGAACCCATCGAAGTTCGAACAGGACGTTTCTGAATGGTTGGTTAACGTCATGTCACTTTGATCTATCTTTGTACTGGCAGAGTAGTGTAGTTGCTATGTGTTTACTGATGTGTTAGTTCATTGACAGATTGATGTTATGTTATAAGATTTTTTTTTTACATTACTTCTTAATCAGTAACAGACACCGTTATAAACCATGTACAAAAGTAAGCTTAGTGTAGTGTTCCCACGTTAACTTTATCACCCGAGTACACAGTTTGTAATAACAAACATAACGCGTTGTTCATTATAAACGTGGGATTATGAATTATATTGAGAACATCATACACAGAAAGCATGCCGTAATGTAACTTACCCTGTAAACTTTAGCGTCATTCATCGTGAAGCGTGCAAGCGATTTGCAAAGATTAATATAAAGGTTAATAAAACGTTACACTCACATCTTCCTGAGGTGCAGCAGGAACACGATCCTTTTTTCAAGAGCAGCTTATTAGCAAAACCTGCTTTATACTGACGCTCGTTTATAAAGCAGTCTGCTGAGAAATGATTCGCGCAAACATTGACGTTGATCGGGGGGAATATTCCCTTCTAAAACAAAACTCAGCAGCCACTGGGTCTTCAGCAGTTCGGATTTAGGAACATCAAAATGACTGCTGTGTTCGTTATTACACACAACAACAACACAACACCACAATCGCTTAGACGCCATTCTGTTCCAGAGTATCAACAATGGCGGACTGATGACAACTCGCTCAGGGCGGGTCTGTGTTGAAACGCTGCTGTCAATCAACAATCTTAGGAGGGGCGTACACCGTGTAACGTCACACGGTCAGACGGCTCGATTTGAGACAGGGGAAAATATATAAGGAGATTAAAAAAAAAACACTGGATGTATTTTTATCATTATAGGATGGTTGTGTACAGGCACTGCCAACACACATTTCCGTATAATCAACTTGTAAAATTGCATGTACCATTCTATGACCCCTTTAAGACATGCTTTTTTGGGCATTAAATAATGGCACAAATACCAGTGAACTGACAAGCACAAATCCTAGTAAATCATGTTGTGTGATTCTTTCAAATACTCTCCTCCCATATATTAGTGATAGAAAGAGGAAACTCCTACAAATACATATTCAATATGGCAAGTTGCAAAAATAACTGTGACCACGCCTTTTTAGCTCCAGTTTCTGACTGCATGTCTTTAGTAAATCCTGACAGTAGTTTTTTAACTCCAAAAGAGGGATGTACTGCACTGGTGCTTGCAGTAAATCTGGCCCAGGGTTAGAGCTGCACAATTATGACAAAAATCATAATTGCCGATTATTCCTTTAAAATTGTAATTGCGATTACTAAAGCTACACTGTGTGATATTTTCACCAATCTAGTGGTGAAAAGGTATATGACCATCCAGTGAATATTAATTTCTGTTCCTCTCAATTTCGATTTCGTTTTAACTCCTAAGATTAACATGGCTTCCAGTTCGACCTCGTCCACATTCGACACGGTGCCATCGAGTGTTAAAACGCCAAAGGCGAAGCTTGAATTCACGGGTATGTCCCTCTTTGGCTAATGTACTTTCAAGATGGAGGGGCAACATGGCGACCCGCATTCGAACCCTCACCCGTATGTATTTTAAATGGCATATTATAAACTTACGAGAATACTTTATTACTTGAAAGAAGTAAATATACATTAATGAGCACATATATTTTTGAAAGAACTAAGTGTTTTTAGCTAAGAATAAACTAAAAAAGTTACACAGTGTAGCTTTAAGTATGATTATCACAATTTACATTGAATGATGTATTGAATAGCTTCATTGTTTGAAGCAACTCCATGCCAAATTTTTGTACAAACAAAAAACAATCTTAAACCACATTTTTGTTATTGTTTTTCTATAGAATTAAATCTCAAATGTCAACTATATATTGGTTTTGTTTCTTCTTTAAATAATAGTAATAAAAAAGTAATCATATGCATGGTATAATAATAGGGTTTTTTGCCACCAGTGTGGTTCCCCGATAACTAATGTTCCCCTAGGGCCTGACGTGATGTAAACTGTGCTTGTTGTTGTTATTTTTATTTCGATAGTGCCGAGAAGAGGGGCCTGTACCATGATGGTAGTTTAACAAACTCAGGGTTACAGGATTAGTTTTGAGTTGACAAAACCAAACCAATCTATTCAGGCTTTGTTGGTCCCATGATGCTGATCATCAGCTTTCTCTGTCAACTCAGGCTTTGATCCTGAGTTTAGGATTTTAGCTGTGACATCAGCAGTGAACAGCCAATCACATGCTGTGGATCAGTGAAACTGAGATTCATTTTTCTCTTCTGCAGAATATTACATGATTGAAAAATATTAAGAATTTAAACAAATAGACAGGAAGAAAAGAGCTGTCTATGAAAGAGGATAACTTAAAGAAATATCTTATACGTCAATGCAAGTAAAAGTTATGAAGTTAGTTTAGTTGATATATAGAGAGAATTGAACATTTAAGATCACATGTAGTCATTTTTATAGCTTTATTTATTGATTTTAAAGCTTATCTGTATGACCTTTATATAGGCTATTAATATTAATTTTAACTAAGTGCCTATTAATGATTGATTAACTAAAATATATAAGGGTATAATTACATAAATTATATCTAAATCATTCAAAAGTATTATTATTATAAATAAGCATTGTTAAAAGCCAGACACGTTAGTCTTTAATAGCCATTTGCTACGTAGTGACCTTTAATTTGGAGTAGAAACAGGGGGAGTGACTTTATGGCATCAGAGGCGTGTCACTTTGCTCATTGCTGATTGGTCCAATTTCAGTTTTAGATGTCTTATCCAGAACATAACCTGCCCTGGAGCAGGTTAACCGTGGAGCGTAAGTTACTATGGAGATGAACACGGCTAAAAGCCAAACCACTTTAATGGTACCTAAAACCCAGGATTGGCACAAACTAAGCTTAAACATATCTGGCTAGCCAGCTAAACCGGCTTCATGGTACAGGCCCCAGTTCAGACAGATACTGAGCACACAGTGCTCGCATTCTCCATCTTCATCAGTTTACGATCTGTTTAACAGTCCTGTCTAATACGTCATTAGATAGAACTGTAATACAAAGAAAATAGACTGTATATGAAACCGTATTAGCATTTGCCGTGCCAGTGTGGTTGATGCCCAATGTCGCTAGCTTAGCAGAAATACATAATCATGTTTCTCTTGGTCTGCTCAAAGTCACCCTGTATTGTCTCCTTGGCGTATGGTTCAGAGGTCCATCTATCACTGTTTTCCATGTTTGTAGAGTAAATATATAGGTTGTGTACATGGCTTTTTAAAAATGGCAGGTGCTGTCATTGACAAGCGTTTGACATATCAGTGTACACCTATGCCACTGGTAGCTTCTTTTTTGCTAGGTTAGACCTTTTACACTCTGAAATAGTCCTGATTCACATCTCACAACGTGACATGCTCATAAAACGAAATCGTGGCATCCGTAACCGCAACTAGAAATTAAATTAATTGTGCAGCCCTACCCTAGGTGTTCTTTAAAAAAAAAAAAAAGTACTGCAAAAGTAAACTTACCATCCTCGCTAACCAGTTGTGGAGTTGGTTCTGACGCAACCTTCATGTTTTTACGTTTGACTGCTCTTTTAGACTGAAAGAATAAAAATAGGGAAGAAATGCTAAGTTACAATGAATGAACAGAAGCTGAACACATAATAACTGCTCATATTCAAAATAATCAGAGTAAAGAATGTAAACTAATATTGTATTAAAAGTGGTAACATATGCTATATTGCATTACTATTAGCTACAATGATTTGTTTAGATTCAGTCAACAATTTTTTTGCTGACAATTTCATTTTCTTTATAACATATGGAATTTGGAGACAAATAAAGAGGATCTTTAATTATTTATGAAAGAGTATTAAATTAGACTGACTCCTTCACTTAAGATCCTGAGGCCGGTTGCATAAATCATTAAGACTAGTCTTACAAGTTAGGCATAATTTTTTTCTTTAAGACTGTTCATAACTTTTTAAAATCAGTTACATAAAAACATAGACTAGCCTAATTTGATACGAAAAGTAAGACTGAATGCCACTTGCCTAACTGCTAGTGGGTCATACTAGATCTTAAGACACTGTCTTAACATAATGGCTTAGTTTATGCAACTGGCCACAAAAATCTCTAACAAAAGCACATGAACTGTGTCATTTGAGACAAGAATCTGCAAAATAATAGGCTCCAACTGATTTAACTCAATATATTGTTTTAATTTATTGATAGTGGAAGATAGTGGAACAAGATCAGTCGTCCACAACATAACTAAAGTAAAATAAACTATGCTTTTTGTAGCAAAATAATAATGAAATAGTAACTTAGTGCTTTAAAACAGACACATTTCATTATTGGCCCAAGCTGACAGTTAACTTTCGTAGAATAGATCAATGAGTCGCTTGTGACAATGTGCAGTGCAATATGAGAACATTTTAACATTAGTAGTGTCCTCAACTTAATAAGGACTCATCTAGGCCATTAATGTATTAAATGTGTGTGTGTGTGTGTGTGTGTGTGTGTGTGTGTGTGTGTGGGCATGTTTTTGTGAAATATCAGGACACAAATGTGTATAATGACATGGGTATGACATAGGTATTACAAAAAGAGGGTGAAATATGAGGACGTTCCCCATGTCCTCACTTTTCAAAATGCTTATATTTCACACAGAATGAGTTTTTTTTCACAGAAAGTAAACTGCGCAGTCTCCTGTGATGGTTAAGTTTAGGGGTAGGGGCAGGGGCAGTGTAGGGGGATAGAAAATACGGTTTGTACGGTATAAAAACCATTACGCCTATGGAATGTCCCCACATTTCACAAAAACACCCCTGTGTGTGTGTGTGTGTGTGTGTGTGTGTGTGTGTGTGTGTGTGTGTGTGTGTGTGTGTGTGTGTGTGTGTGTGTGTGTGTGTGTGTGTGTGTGTGTGCGCGATGGGGGATATTACGCAAAAAAGTTGTACTATATTACAACTTTTTAATTATTTGAGAAAATTAACTCAGCTTTTTTCTCTCCAACAGGTTGTGTCGGGATTCTTGTCACAAAGGGAAAAAAATAACAAAGTCACTTCTAAAAGGATCCATTTTTGCAAATTCACATGCACCTCTTAAGTCATGGATGTTATTCATGTACAGGTTAGCTATTTACAGTAAACCATATTTTAAATTAAAATACATGTATAAAAGTGTTTCTAATAATATATATATATATATCAGTGGCGTGCGGTCCATACAAGCTGCGAATGCTCTGCATACCCACCTAGCCTTTTGTGGACTCGGCAATTAATATTAACATTATAAATTACTATTAAATCCCTTGTTTGAGTTCTAAAGCCTATATGATTTGTAATGCATATGTAAATGTCCGTAATTAATTTATTTGCCAAACGACGATAATTTTCTTTAAATCTGCCAGTTACGGACACTTCCGGGTAAGCTGATCTTCAGCAGCTTTTGCGCCTTCGCGCTTTTCTTATGGAACGTCATCATCTTTTGGGGGCAAATCATAACAAACTATCATATTATTTAATTTTCTCCATAGGGAATTTTTTAGGAAAGCTTATCAATTGTTTATGGCAGTCCTACTGTAACTAGGCATATCAGAGGATGTTAATCGATAGTTTTTGCATTTGTTAAAGTCATCAGTTTGCAATTTTTATTTATTATAGCCTACTTATATTTACTATAATATTTTTTAGGATGCTTATACTAATTATTTTGTACTTATTTTTAATTATTAATTTAAAAAGTACTTTTGGCATACATTAAAATTGACACCATGGTGTTTTTTATTTGTCGTGTCTGATTTAGATCCTTGTCCTAAACTGATACGTTTAAAGGTGAAGTAGTTTCTGTGACACCAAGCAGATTACCCAAATACAGCGTATTTTGCAAACGCACCTTTCGCATGTTGCGCCTCCATCGACTCAAGCGTCACAAAAGCTCTTACAGGTGCTTGTGAAGGCACGTCTTAACAGGTAAATATGGGCTACTCTCAATAAAATGTCTTGCTATTTGTCATGAGCAAGCAAATAAGTAAACTGTCTACGCGAGGGTCTCGATTATTAGCTGTAAACCAAAACTGCATCGGTCACATTTTCTTTACATGACGCATCAGGCAGCATACCCAGTTAAAAAAGTCGCCACTCGCCACTGAAATACACATATATATATATTTATGTATATACAGGGAGTGCAGAATTATTAGGCAAATGAGTATTTTGACCACATCATCCTCGTTATGCATGTTGTCTTACTCCAAGCTGTATAGGCTGGAAAGCCTACTACCAATTAAGCATATTAGGTGATGTGCATCTCTGTAATGAGAAGGGGTGTGGTCTAATGACATCAACACCCTATATCAGGTGTGCATAATTATTAGGCAACTTCCTTTCCTTTGGCAAAATGGGTCAAAAGAAGGAATTGACAGGCTCAGAAAAGTAAAAAATAGTGAGATATATTGCAGAGGGATGCAGCAGTCTTAAAATAGCCAAGCTTCTGAAGCGTGATCATCGAACAATGAAGCGTTTCATTCAAAATAGTCAACAGGGTCGCAAGAAGCGTGTGGAAAAACCAAGGCGCAAAATAACTGCCCGTGAACTGAGAAAAGTCAAGCGTGCAGCTGCCAAGATGCCACTTGCCACCAGTTTGGCCATATTTCAGAGCTGCAACATCACTGGAGTGCCCAAAAGCACAAGGTGTGCAATACTCAGAGACATGGCCAAGGTAAGAAAGGCAGAAAGTCGACCACCACTGAACAAGACACACAAGCTGAAACGTCAAGACTGGGCCAAGAAATATCTCAAGACTGATTTTTC
This sequence comes from Romanogobio albipinnatus, assembly GCA_023566225.1. Taxonomy (NCBI): domain Eukaryota; kingdom Metazoa; phylum Chordata; class Actinopteri; order Cypriniformes; family Gobionidae; genus Romanogobio; species Romanogobio albipinnatus. The sequence goes on along the minus strand of CM042248.1, from coordinate 14,526,791 downwards.
TAAGGTTTTATGGACTGATGAAATGAGAGTGAGTCTTGATGGGCCAGATGGATGGGCCCGTGGCTGGATTGGTAAAGGGCAGAGAGCTCCAGTCCGACTCAGACGCCAGAAAGGTGGAGGTGGAGTACTGGTTTGGGCTGGTATCATCAAAGATGAGCTTGTGGGGCCTTTTCGGGTTGAGGATGGAGTCAAGCTCAACTCCCAGTCCTACTGCCAGTTTCTGGAAGACACCTTCTTCAAGCAGTGGTACAGGAAGAAGTCTGCATCCTTCAAGAAAAACATGATTTTCATGCAGGACAATGCTCCATCACACGCGTCCAAGTACTCCACAGCGTGGCTGGCAAGAAAGGGTATAAAAGAAGAAAATCTAATGATATGGTCTCCTTGTTCACCTGATCTGAACCCCATTGAGAACCTGTGGTCCATCATCAAATGTGCGATTTACAAGGAGGGAAAACAGTACACCTCTCTGAACAGTGTCTGGGAGGCTGTGGTTGCTGCTGCACGCAATGTTGATGGTGAACAGATCAAAACACTGACAGAATCCATGGATGGCAGGCTTTTGAGTGTCCTTGCAAAGAAAGGTGGCTATATTGGTCACTGATTTGTTTTTGTTTGGTTTTTGAATGTCAGAAATGTATATTTGTGAAAGTTGAGATGTTATTTTGGTTTCACTGGTAAAAATAAATAATTGAAATGGGTATACATTTGTTTTTTGTTAAGTTGCCTAATAATTATGCACAGTAATAGTCACCTGCACACACAGATATCCCCCTAAAATAGCTAAAACTAAAAACCACTTCCAAAAATATTCAGCTTTGATATTAATGAGTTTTTTGTGTTCATTGACAACATGTTTGTTGTTTAATTATTAATGTTGTAAAATTAATCCTCAAAAATACAACTTGCCTAATAATTCTGCACTCCTGTAATTTGTTTTTGTTTTTTTATTTAGATTTGCCCAAGGTTTGAGACTCAGACAACTTGATATGATCAAAGAGGAGGTCAGTGGTAGTTCTACTACACTAACAAAATTTGCTCACAAGTTGAGAAGAGTTTGCAGATCGGCCATCAACCGTCTGGAAAAAAGGGGTGCTTTAAAAATTGGTGGTAACAGAGAACTTGTGGAAATTGATGAAAGTAAATTTAGGCACAAAAGAAAAGTAAGTGTTATTCTGTCACATAACTACTGTATATATAAAAGTAATTTGACAGTTTGTTTAGTAGTGATAAAGTACTCCATTACTCTCTCTCTTTCTGTGTGTTTAGTACAACAGAGGAAGGTTCCCAAGGTCAAACAATCGACCATCCTGGGTTTTCGGAATGCTGGGAATCCGTGGAAAACGCAGAAGACCGGTCTTAAAACTTGTGAAAAAAAGGTCACGACTCCAACTCCTTCCACACATTAAAGGGTTAGTTCACCCAAAATTGAAAATAAAGTCAGTAATTACTCACCCTCATGTTGTTCCAACCATGTAAGACCTTCGTTCATCTTCGGAACATAATTTAGTATATTTTTGATGAAATCTGAGAGCTGTCTCACTCCTCCATAGGCTTTCAGAGGGACTGAAACTTGATGGCCCAGAATAGTAAGTAAAAACGTCATTTAAGGAGTCCAAATGACTACAGTGGCTCTGTATTAAGTCTATCATGCGACGAAAATACTTTTTGAGCGGAAAAACAACAAAAATAACGACTTTATCCCACTATTTATCCCACTATATACTCTCTGACGAGAGTTCGCGGGAGTGCCACGACGCATGCGCGAGAACGCGAACTCTCGTCAGAGGCTCAAATTGAACAATAATAGTGGGATAAAGTCATTATTTTTGTTGTTTTTCCACTCAAAAAGTATTTTCGTCGCATGATAGACTTAATACAGAGCCACTGTAGTCATTTGGACTCCTTAAATGACGTTTTTACTTACTATTCTGGGCCATCAAGTTTCAGTCCCTCTGAAAGCCTATGGAGGAGTGAGACAGCTCTCAGATTTCATCAAAAATATACTAAATTATGTTCCGAAGATGAACGAAGGTCTTACATGGTTGGAACAACATGAGGGTGAGTAATTACTGACTTTATTTTCAATTTTGGGTGAACTAACCCTTTAAGCAGTATGTGAAATGTGGGTCCACGATTGCAAGTTACCACTGGCGAGCATATAACTGTCTCAAAGATCACGGGTTCAATCATTTGCCTGTGAACCATCAGATTAGATTAGATTAGATTAGATTCAACTTTATTGTCATTACACAAGTACAAGTACAAGGCAACGAAATGCAGTTTAGGTCTAACCAGAAGTGCAATAGCAGCAAGTGCAGGATATATACAATGGTTGCGTAAGTGCAGGGCATAAAAATGTACTGAATATATATAAATATGTATAAGTAGAGAGATGGTTATTACTATAAACAGAACTGAATTTACAGATGAATATATACAGTGAATAAATATAAATATACAGATGGCTATTACTATAAACAGAATGTAAACAGAATGTACAGGTGAATATGTACTATGAATATAATATACAGATGGCTATTACTTTGAACAGAATTTTACAGATAGAGGTATACAATAATATGTTAGGCTAATATGAGGAATATAGCAGTGGATTAAGGTAGTGCAATAAATTATGGACAGAGCTATCCGAAAGAAAGTGTAAAAGTGCAGTGGAAAGTGGTTGCATATTACAGTTAGAAGTACGGTGCAAAATGCAAATGTAAACATTGTTACTATAAATACAGTCGGCAGTGCAAATGAGCATATTCCAGTTAAGATATGGTGGTGCAAAATGCATAAGTAAACAGTTGTTACTGTAATAAACAGTCGGTAGTGCAAATAACAAAGTGAATGTAGGTGTGAGGTAGGAGAGTTTGCAGTTTATGAGGGAAGTGGATCAACGGGGGTTTGAGTTCAGTAAAGAGACAGCTCTGGGGAAAAAACTGTTCTTTAGTCTGCTGGTCCTGGTCCGGAGGATCCTGAAACGCCTGCCGGAGGGCAGGAGAGAAAACAGTCTGTGGGCTGGGTGAGAGGAGTCCTTGAGGATGCTGCGAGCTCGATGCAGACAGCGTTTCCTCTGGATGTGCTCGATGGCAGGTAGTGGAGTCCCTGTGATGCGCTGGGCAGTTTTCACCACCCGCTGCAGTGCCTTGCGCTCCGCAACAGAGCAGCTCCCATACCATACTGCCACACAGTTGGTCAGGATGCTTTCTATTGCGCAGCGGTAGAAGTTCACCAGGATAGCCGAGGAGAGCTGATTCTTCCTCAGTGTCCTCAGGAAGAAGAGGCGCTGGTGAGCCTTCTTGACCAGGCTGGAGGTGTTGGTCGTCCACGACATGTCCGCCGAGATGTGGATCCCCAGGAACTTGAAACTGGAGACACGCTCAACAGCCATTCCATTTATGTGGATGGTGTCGTGTGTGCCTCTTGACTCCTTCCTGAAGTCCACGATGAGCTCCTTCGTTTTGGTGGTGTTGAGGAGCAGGTTATTATCAGCGCACCATGTGGCCAGGTGCTGGATCTCTTCCCTGTAGGCAGTCTCATCGTTGTTGCTGATGAGACCAATCACTGTAGTGTCGTCCGCAAACTTGACGATGGAATTAGATCCATACACAGGCTTGCAGTTGTGGTTGTGGTTCGTAGATCCCGCAACAGGGGCTCACACACAACACATCGAAAGACTGTGGGCAGCTTGTAAAAGTGAAGTCTGGAGACTGAGGGGGAACAGGAATTCAGCAACATTCAAAGACCATCTCCATGTTATTCAATGGGCCACCTGGAGAGGAAAAGCACACAGAGATGGCCCTCTTGGAATGCTGTTCCATGATATTCGGAAAAAATACAGATTCTCTGCATCTTAGGGCAAAGGATTTATTCTTTTGGTTGTGAAGAAAGAAACATATATGAAGAATTGATTTAATGTATTATATGTTTTTCTAAATGTTATATAGTCCAACTTTTTGTTTGTATCATTTTTTTCTTCTGAAACTATAATACAAAATGACTACTAAAGACTAGAAAGAAGGGACAGGTTTCCTGTATTAGTACTGTATTGGTGGCAGTTAGCCTTAATTATTGGCTTATTCTGGTTAATAAAGTTGAATATCACCTTAAGTGTCATAATTAATGAGGATAAAACTGTCACTTTAGAATAGGGGGTCAAATTGCCTTTATTAGTACTGTATTAAGGGTAGTTAGGCTTAATTATTGGCTTATTCTGGTAAATAAAGTTGAATATCACTCAATAAGTGCCATAATTAATGAGGATAAAACTTTCACTTTAGAATAGGGGGTCAAATTGCCTTTATTAGTAGTGTATTAAGGGTAGTTAGGCTTAATTATTGGCTTATTCTGGTTAATAAAGTTGAATATCACTGAATAAGTGCCATAATTAATGAGAATAAAACTGTCACTTTAGAATAGGGGGTCAACTTGCCTTTATTAGTAGTGTATTAAGGGTAGTTAGGCTTAATTATTGGCTTATTCTGGTTAATAAAGTTGAATATCACTGAATAAGTGCCATAATTAATGTGGATAAAACTGTCACTTTAGAATAGGGGGTCAAATTGCCTTTATTAGTAGTGTATTAAGGGTAGTTAGGCTTAATTATTGGCTTATTCTGGTAAATAAAGTTGAATACCACTCAATAAGTGCCATAATTAATGAGGATAAAACTTTCACTTTAGAATAGGGGGTCAAATGGCCTTTATTACACTATTTTAGCAATGTATAACTGCAAAACCAGTGCTAATTAAACATAATTACTAGCTTATTGTTCTTTTAACTTGATAGATAGTGCATCAGAAATATAATTACAGCAATACACAAAAATAATATATGGCTAATCCTGTGGTAAATAGTGGCTAAAAGTCACTTAATGTGCATTCAGTTAATAATTAATTTATAGCTTATTTTTAGTTTATTTAGACCATAAATGTGTATCATTCAAATGTTAATAAATTATAAATAATGGCTAATAAGCCCTTACTATATGTTGAGTTAATAATTAATTACTAGTGTGTTCGTGCTTTACTAATTCATAATTGTAAACAAGTTAATGAGTAATTATTAATTTATTTACAATTAACTAATGCATAATACGGGGCCCTATAAATGTAAAGTTAATCATTAATTACTAGTGTGTTCGTGCTTAACTAATGCTTAGTTGTGAACAAGTTAACCCTTAATTAATGCTTAACTAATGCATTATTCTGGACCCTTAAAATAAAGTGTTACCCAAAAAATTACTGTGATTTTAACAGTAAAAAACGTCTCGGTTACGGATGTAACCCTCGTTCCCTGAGGAGGGAACGGAGACGTACGTTAGTGACTAACGAATGGGGGTTTCGCCTAGAAATCTATCATCTTCGAGCATATAGAAAATGCCCAATGGCGTGCCAATGCCATGGGGCATGCGAAATTTGCATACGTAACTCCGCCTCACCGCGTGAGTATATAAGGAAGTACGTGGCAATACAGCATTATGTTACCTGCTTGAGGAGCCAAGACTGAACTCCCATGTTCCAGGTAGCACAGCTGAAGTGGCAACGGAACGTACGTCTCCGTTCCCTCCTCAGGGAACGAGGGTTACATCCGTAACCGAGACGTTCCCTTTCGGTCAGTCACTACGACGTACGTTAGTGACTAACGAATGGGGGTTCAATAAAATCCCACCACTTCAGCTGTCTTCCAGTGCCCTTCGTAAGTGTGAGTTCCCTGTCGTAAGACTAATACGGACGAAGGACTCACGCTTAACACAGGATTACCAAGGTTCACTGGGAAGCATATCCCAGTGAAGGAATGCCAAGATGCCTGCCCGAAGGGAGGACTTAAGAGTACACATATGACCCGCTAAGGGCTGCATATGGGAAAACTCTAGGGTACCAGCCGCAGGTGGAATTTTTAACCCTGGGGTGGCAGGGGCTTGCCGAGGGAAAGACACCTGCTTGCAAGGGAGGCTAACTGTGGAAATACTCTTGTGGGGGTCGCCGGAGGGGAACCATGCACACGGGGCACCTGGCCGGACACGAGTGTCTGGGCTCGTGAGAGGGCAGACACACAGGTATCGGCGTAAGCGGTGCTGGAGGAACTCAGGGCTCTCGGGGAAACTCACCTGAGGAAAATATCGCACATATCCAGTCCGAGGAGTGGAATGGCGAGCAAGCGATGACACCTGAGCCTGGCCCATTACCAGCCCCTCGGGGGGCGAGTACATAGCTGGACACTGGCTCCACTCGGAGATTGTAGAATCTGGCGAATGTGTTTGGTGTCGCCCAGCCTGCAGCTCTGCAGATGTCTGTTAGCGATGCGCCATGCGCTAAAGCCCAAGAGGAGGCCACACTCCGAGTGGAGTGTGCCCTGACCCCAAGGGGACATGGTCGACCTTGCTGCTGGTAAGCCAAAACAATGGTGTCCACTATCCAGTGAGACAGCCTTTGCTTTGAGAGAGCTCTTCCCTTCCGCTCTCCACCATAACAGACAAAGAGCTGGTCTGAGGTCCTGAAACACTGCGTGCTGTCTACATAGGCGCGGAGGGCGCGTACTGGACAGAGCAATGCCAAGGCTGGGTCTGCCTCCTCCAAAGGCAGCGCTTGCAGGTTCACCACCTGGCTTCTTGGAACGGAGTGGTGGGAACCTTGGGCACATATCCAGGCCGGGGTCTCAGGATCACGTGAGAGTTAGCCGGCCCGAACTCCAGGCACGCTTCGTCAACTGAAAAAGCCTGCAGGTCCCCGACCCTCTTGATCGAGGCCAATGCGGTCAGCAGAGCCGTCTTCATTGACAGAAATTTAATATCAACCGACCGCAAAGGCTCAAAGGGAGGTCTCTGCAGAGCACTTAGAACTACTGCGAGGTCCCAAGCGGGTACGAGAGGAGAGCGAGGAGGATTCAGTCTCCTCGCCCCCCTCAGGAACCTGATGATCAGGTCGTGCTGACTTACCTTCTTGTCCCCAAAGAGATCGTGGTAGGCAGATATAGCGGCCACATAAACTTTAAGGGTGGAGGGAGACAGCCTACACTCCACCCCCTCTTGGAGGAACGAAAGCACGGACCTGATCGGGCATTTCCAGGGGTCTTCTTGGCGAGAAGAGCACCAGGTGACGAAGAGGTTCCACTTCAACGCATAGGCATGCCGAGTGGACTCTGCCCTAGCGGAAGTGATGGTGGCGACCACCGGGGGTGGTAGGCCACTCAAACCTGCCGCGTCCCATCCAGGAGCCACACGTGGAGGTTCCAAAGATCGGGACGCGGGTGCCATAGGGTGCCCGGTCTCTCAGTGAGGAGGTCCGGTCTCAGAGGAATCGGCCAGGGAGGGGCTGTCGCAGGAGTAAGAGTTCGGGGAACCAGGTCCGGCCGTGCCAGTACGGGGCGACCAAAAGGACCTGCTCCTTGTGCTCCCTGATCCTGCACAGGAGCTGTGCGAGTAGGCTTACTGGGGGGAACGCATATTTGCGTAGGCCCCGCAGCCAGCTGTGCGCCAGTGCATCCGTGCCGAGCGTGCCCTCGGTCAGGGAATAGAACAGGCTGCAGTGGGAAGAGTCGTGGGAGGCAAACAGATCTACCTGCGCGTCCCCGAACTGTTCCCAAATCATCTGGACCGTCTGGGGATGGAGTCTCCATTCTCCCGGGAGTGGATGCCTGGAAACTCGTTCTAAGGGCACACCGGCCCGTAGAAAACTGAGGTTCGACCACGGGGTGAGTGTCTGTAGGCAGGCCCGAGTCACTTGTACCCAGAGCGTGCCAGACTGCCATGCCCACCTCGGGACTCGATCGCGAAGCCAGTGCTGAAGCAGTCTCATATGTAGCAATCCGAGCGGCGTCACCGCGGCTGCAGATGCCATATGCCCCAGGAGCCTCTGAAATAGTTTCAGTGGAACCGCACTCTTGCTCTCGATTTGACGGAGGCAAGTCAGCAGAGACTGCACGCGCTTGCTCAAAAGCTGCGTGCACATGGCGACCGAGTCGATGTCCATACCGAGAAAAGAGTGTTCCTCTGCGATGGGCAGAGTTTGCTCTTTTCCCAGTTGACCCGAAGGCCCAGATGGGCTAGGTGATGGAGCACCCGATCTCTGTGTCCGCAAACCTGCTCCCGAGAGTGGCCCAGTATGAGCCAGTCGTCGAGGTAATTCAGGATGCGGACCCCATGCTGCCGAAGGGGCGCAAGGGCTGCCTCGGCAATCTTCGTAAAGACGCGAGGGGACAGAGACAGCCCGAATGGGAGGACCGCGTACTGATATGCCCGCCCCTCGAAAGCAAACCGTAGGAACGGTCTGTGTCGAGGAAGGATGGAGACATGGAAGTAGGCGTCCTTCAGGTCGATCGCTGCAAACCAATCGTCCGGACGAACGCATTCGAAAAGGTGTTTCGCAGTCAACATCTTGAACGGAAGCCTGTGTAGGGTTCGGTTCAAGATGCGAAGGTCCAGGATTGGCCGTAACCCACCGGTTTTCTTGGGTACAATGAAGTAGGGGATGTAGAACCCCGACTTCATTGCGGCTGGAGGGACAGGCTCGATCGCACCTTTCGCCAGCAGGGTGGCAATCTCTGCACGCATGACGGGGGCGTTGGCCCCGATCTCAGTATAGCAGACACCCCTGAAACGGGGAGGAGCCTGCGCGAACTGAATCGCGTAGCCGAGCCTGATGGTCCGCGTGACCCAGCGGGACAGCCCCGGAAGCTGTAGCCATGCTTCCAGAGACTGCACCAACGGGGTCATGCAGAGCATAGACGTACCCAGGGTGGGGCAGCGAGGCAGCGTTACCGGCCTGGACAAGGGAGGCTGTTGGGCGTCCCGGTGTGGGGGCACGGTTAACTGCTGCATCCCGACCAGGGAAGACCAGGGAAGGACGCACGTTCCACTGGGGTCTGCTCTGAGGGGAGGCTGGCGACAGAGAGGGATGCGAGTGGCGGGACCCGAGGGTGGCGCGCACTGTCATCACTGATCTCTGGGTGCTCAGGGATGGGATTGTCAGTTCTTTCTTTAACCACATTAGGGGGCTAGCAGCTGAACAAAAGATTCTCCCCCGGCCCTCCACCGGGGGAAGGAGCGGCCCTGCTGCCGTCTCCTGGAAAGAACCGCCCATCCCTGAACTGTCCGTATCAGGAGCGCCGCTTAGCCTGGCGTTTCTTCGCGGGCTGCGGGGCTGGAACGGACGGGGACGTCTTCCTGCAGTTACCTCTGCGCGGCCCGGGTGGCGCAGAGGTTGAGAGAACCACAGGAGGGCGTCCGTGGCGGCGAGCAGGCTGAGGCAACTGCGCAGGCGGCTGGGTGGAGGCAGCAGCGGACCGCCGGGGCAGGATGTGTTTTATTGCCTCAGTCTGCTTCTGAGCGGCCGAGAACTATTGGGCAAAGTCCTCGACCGCCCCGCCGAATAGCCCACCCAGGAAACGTGTTCGCTCGGCGTCCTGCATATCGGCCAGGATGAGCCATAAATGTCGCTCCTGTCGCTCGGAGAGTCGGTGGCGGCACGCAACTCATTGCTGAGTCTTGCGTCAGCTCCTCCCTCGTGCATGTCACACAGCAACTTGGCCTGGTAGGCCTGAAGACTTGCAATGGCATGCAGCGAAGCTGCGGCCTGCCCGTCGGCTCTATAGGTCTTCGCCACCAGGGATGACGAAAACCTACAGGCTTTGGAGGGGTGCTTAGGATCGCCGCGCCAGGACGAGACAATCTGCGGACACAGTTGCATCGCAACAGAGCGCTCGACCGGGGGGACCCCAGTGTACCCTTTAGCCACAGCCCCATCGAGGGTGGAGAAGGCGGAAGAGCTCGCCAAACGGTCACGGGAAGACAACGGGTTCTTCCAGGACCGCGCGACCTGTTCATGTACCTCGGGAAAGAAAGGAATTGGGGGAGTGGCCAAACGGGTGTCCAGACGCTCTCCCAAAAACCAATCATCCAACCGCGAACGCTCAGGTCGGGCGGAGGGTTCCACTCCAACCCAAGCGCAGCGGCGGCCCGAGATAGCATGGCTGTCAATTCCGGGTCAGACTCGGACAATGCTGGAACGCCCGAAGGCGGCAGCACAGCCGAATCTTCATCCTCGGATGACTCCAGCCCACCTTGTGATGCGGCGATGGACATTTCCCCGTCCTCCGCCGCGCCAAACGCCACAATCGGGACAGCATGAGCCGGCCCCGATGTAGACGCCTGAACACGGAGCGGGTCAGGTGCTTGAGAGGAGGGTGTGGGCCGAGGCATGAGCGTCGGCGCATCATTCCACACCATCACCCTCAGATCACCCTGGCCACCAGCCAAAGCAGATTGGGGTGTGGCAGAGGGGACTCTCGCTCCGGCATCAGCACGAAGCTTATGGAGTCTCGATTGTAACACCGAGATTAGATTAGATTAGATTCAACTTTATTGTCATTACACAAGTACAAGGCAACGAAATGCAGTTTAGGTCTAACCAGAAGTGCAATAGCAGCAAGTGCAGGATATACAGTGGTTGCGTAAGTGCAGGACATGGAAATGTACTGAATATATATAAATATGTATAAATAGAGAGATGGTTATTACTATAAACAGAACTGAATTTACAGGTGAATATGTACAGTGAATAAATATACAGATGGCTATTACTATAAACAGAATTTACAGGTGAATATGTACTATGAATATAATATACAGATGGCTATTACTTTGAACAGAATTTTACAGATAGAGGTATACAATAATATGTAGGCTAATATGAGGAATAGCAGTGGATTAGGGTAGTGCAATAAATTATGGACAGAGCTATCCGAAAAAAAAGTGTAAAAGTGCAGTAGAAAGTGGTTGCATATTACAGTTAGAAGTACGGTGCAAAATGCAAATGTAAACATTTGTACTATAAATACAGTCGGCAGTGCAAATGAGCATAATCCAGTTAAGATATGGCAGTGCAAGATGCATAAGTAAACAGTTGTTACTGTAATAAACAGTCGGTAGTGCAAATAACAAAGTGAAGGCAGATGTGAGGTAGGAGAGTTAGCAGTTTATGAGGGAAGTGGATCAACGGGGGTTTGAGTTCAATGAAGAGACAGCTCTGGGGAAAAAACTGTTCTTTAGTCTGCTAGTCCTGGTCCGGAGGATCCTGAAACGCCTGCCGGAGGGCAGGAGAGAAAACAGTCTGTGGGCTGGGTGAGAGGAGTCCTTGAGGATGCTGCAAGCTCGATGCAGAGAGCGTTTCCTCTGGATGTGCTCGATGGCAGGTAGTGGAGTCCCTGTGATGCGCTGGGCAGTTTTCACCGCAGTGGGAACATGAGTCATCCACAAGTGCTGCCTGAGTCTATTTTTTTGCTGTGCTGCACGCGCTGAATTAAAGTGACAGCACATTGGTCACATTAAAATAAACATGTATTGAAGCGACAATCTAGTAATTTCACCACAGATGCATATAATGTAAAGTTTACTCTGTTTAAAAGTCAACACATGGCTTTTATCCTCGGGTAAAGCAAGGAAAACGAAACTGCCCTTGTGAAAAAGTAGTGTGCTTAATTGTATTGAAAGTGTACTTTTTGTGTACTTAAAATCTTAAAAGTATACTTTTTAAAAAGTGCACTTGCAGATAATGATATAATTAGAATTAAAGGCCACTTTAATTCTTAATGTGTACTTAAAGAGAATACACTTTAATAACAATATTTATAAACAAACTTAAGTGCACTTTTTTAAAATGCACTTTGTAATAATTTCTAATTAATTTTTACTTAAATAAAGTACACTTTAATGGCAATATTTATAAACACACTTACGTGCCTTTTTAAAAAATGCAGCTTGTAATAATGTCTACCTAAAAATATTACTTAAACATATTTAAAATAATTATTGTAATTTATATTTTATAAAGTACACTTATTTTTATATTGACATACTAAAAAAAATCCAAAATTACATTTGTTAATGTATTTTAAATGTGTTTCGTATATAATGTATACTGTGTGCATTAATGTATTTCTTCTAGCTTCAATACACCTGCTTCAGTATACTCCAGTACAACTTATTGTTGAAATTTATCATTTATCATATCATTAGCTCCTGCTCTATGAACTAAACTACATGTGTAAGTTTTTTACATAATATTTGACATGAAGTTTAATTTATGAGAGGAGTAGCCTAGCTATGTGAGCTTAATGTAAAAGCAATGTAGTACTGTATTTTACATCTGTGTAAAGAATACTTTCAATATCATTATGTTGTTCTACGCCGATTAAACACATTTAATTGCAAGCAAAAGTAGAACAAATCTAAACAAAATTAATTTGCATTCAAATTCAGTTAAAAAACATTTAATTTTAATCAGACTACACTCTAAACATGATTGACGTTTAGTTAGGTGAATGAGTCAAGTTCTTTGAACTAACAGTCCAACTACACAGTGAGTTGAACAACTTTAACTTGAACAGAAGTGGAAAACATTTATAATCAACATTTAACCATGCACAAAATATCTTTCTCTTTAATATAAAATACTACGTCATGATTTTGAAAAATGCGCTGTCTGCCATGGTCTAAATGAGTCTACTCCACCAGGCTACTGTTATACGCACGAGCCCTGTCTGACTGGTCGTGGCGGCGGGGTTGCAACTATCTATAGAGATATTCTAAATGATACTCAGAAAACAGGACACAGGTTTAAAGGGGTGGTAAACCACGATTTCACTTTTCTAACATTAGCTAGTGTGTAATGTTGCTGTTTGAGCATAAACAACATCTGCAAAGTTACAACGTTCAAAGTTTAAAGCAAAGGGAGATATTTGCTTTTAAAGAAATCAATTTCTAAGGACTACAGCAAACGGCCGGTAGGGACTACTACACATTCCTCCAGGGTGTGCTGACATCACCAGCCCCAATATTTACATAAAGCCCTCCTCCGAGAATATGAAATAAGGGGAGGCGAGGCCATTTTGAATCGCAGCAGGGAAGCGTTGTTGTGGTAGGCTAGTTAGTAGGCTGAGAGTGTTGTTGCCAATGCCGACGAAATCAAAGCACGAGACAGACAGGGGTCAGAGGAGAAGACCAGAAAATGTGACATAATGGACAATATTCGTCTGTATTTGCTATACAGGAGCTGCGGTTCAGATGCACGAGATAAACCAGCCAGTGTAAGCACCGCTGATCCGCTGGAGCTCACAACTCCGAAAACGCCAGATAAAATGTACTATTAGGCACTCTTTATATAAATAAACCACAGATTTGAGCTTTAAACAACTACATTAGCGACTGAAAAAGTCTTAAAACTCCGTTTTGTCACACATTAACAGTACATTTTAACAAAAAAAGACGTAAACACAGCCCATGTCAGTCATTTCTCACCGAGACGAGCCGCTGGCAGAAGTCCCTCCTATGACGCGAATTTGCGTCTGTTGTGCAGTGAATGTCACGCGCGAATGAAGCGAGTAAACTCAAAATGTTCAAGCGTCCACCTTCGCGCGAATAGCGCGATTTATTCACGTCCGGTGTGAACGCCGCAAGAGACGGGCGCGCGCGGATGACCGCGGCTCATCTCACGGAGCAAAGCTTCCACAATCTTCACGAGCGCTATGAAAGCGGGATTCGCACAACGGCTTGTCCTGAAAGATGGATTAAAAGAAGCTGTTTACGGGCCACAAACTGTAAGTAGGATTTATTTTTCGTTGATGTGTTTTCCTGTAATAGTTCGTATTGTTAATTGTACGTTGTAGCAAGGAAGTAAACATGACAACGCTGTTTGGCTCTGCAAACCAGTTTGTTAAATGCTCATTCATACTTAACGTTATCTGACAAACACCTAACGTTACAAACTTTTTAAAATCTCAACAGCGAACTTGGCATTAGTGTAAATTATTCTTTGATTAGAGCTTTTATGTATTGTTTATCTACAGGCATGCTAAACATGGCTCTGTGTTTGATTTGGATACTATAGTAAAGCCAATGTTTAGTGTTCGTTCTTGTGACAGATATTTGGCAAATCGATCACTATAGATCCGCAGTCTTTACTCTTGAGGACTGAACAGGTTCTGCTCGATCATCTTCACTAAAATTGTCTGGGTCTGATTTGGGCTCAAATTGGTATGGTTTTATTGACGCTATTGTACCCGAAGCACAGGCTAGCTTGAGGCTACCGGCGAAGGTAAGGGGCGTGACGTTCTGATAAACGTGCTCTAGGCGGGCGGTTAGCCAATCACAACACACTGGGCCAGCTAACCAATCAGAGCCCATTGCGTATTTTTGAGGGACTGGCTTCATAGAATCCGGAAACCATCAGACCATTTTTACAAGGAGGGACAGAGCAGTGTAGAATAAAGGTAAAATATATGAAAAATAATGCAATTTTTTAAAAACGAAGCATGAACACATGTTACAGTGCACCCCACAAACACAATCAAGCCTTCGAAAGAATGTGTTTTACCACCCCTTTAATTCATTTGAAGTGCTTGAGCTAAATGTTACACTCTCAGATATAAGAAAAAAATATTTTGCTTTGGCTACCATATACAGTGAGGGAAATCAGTATTTGAACACCCTGCTATTTTGCAAGTTCTCCCACTTAGAAATCATGGAGGGGTCTGAAATTGTCATCGTAGGTGCATGTCCACTGTGAGAGACATAATCTAAAAAAAAAAAATCCAAAAATCACAATGTATGATTTTTTAACTATTTATTTGTATGATCCTATGGCCCTATGTTGATTTCTTTAAAGAGTTTGCAGATTTTCTATCAGACCTAATGGTTACTGTCGATAAAGCACTGATTGTCGGTGATTTGAACATTCACATAGATAATACAAGCGATGTGCTAGGGGTTGCATTTACAGATTTATATACTCCTTTGGGGTCAAGCAAAATGTAAATGGGCCCACTCATCGTTTAATCATACACTAGATTTGATTATATCACATGGAATCAATCCTACTGATATAGACATCATACCGCAAAGTGATGATGTCACCGATCACTACCTTGTAACGTGCACACTGCACACTGCTGATATTTTACATACTGCTCCGCGTTATAGACCAGGAAGAACAATTCTCCCAAACACTATTGATAAATTCACAAATAACCTACCAGATTTATCTCAGCTGCTCAGTGAACCCAAACACACAAATGAACTAGAGGAAATGACTAGCAGTATGAGCACCATTTTCTCTAGTACATTAGAAACGGTTGCACCGATCAGATTAAAAAAGGTGAGAGAGAAAAGTACTGCACTGTGGTACAACAATATTACTCATGCTTTCAAGAGAGAAACTCGTAATCTAGAGCGCAAATGGAAACAAACACATTTAGAGGTCTTTAGAATCGTGTGGAAAGACAGCACTTCCCGTTATAGAAAGGCTTAAAAGCAGCCAGGGCTGAGCATTAACATAAACTGATAGAAAATAACCAAAACAACCCCAGGTTTTTATTTAGTACAGTGGCCAGGTTAACAAATAAAAGCACATCAGCTGAACAAAATATTCCAGTACAGTTTAGTAGTAATGACTTTATAACTCACTACTACGACGAAAACTATGACGAAAACATCAGAAAAAACTATTATAAATGTACAACCGTTGACAGGGTTTCAGCCTCAATTATCACCCCTGAAGAACAACTGCAGTGCTTTACAACTATAGGACAGGAGGAGCTAAATAAACTAATAATTGCTTCTAAACCAACAACATGTTTATTAGATCCAATACCAACTAAACTACTGAAAGAGCTGTTACCTGTAGCAGAAGAGCCTCTTTTCAATGTTATTAATTAATCTTTAACTCTAGGTCATGTCCCAAGACCACTCAAGATGGTAGTTATAAAACCTCTCATTAAGAAACCACAACTAGATCCAAATTACAGACCTATTTCAAATCTTCCATTTCTGTCTAAAATACTAGAAAAAATTGTGTCTGCTCAATTATGCTCTTACTTACAAGAAAACGATATCTATTTCAATTACACTTAATGTGCATTCAGTGCGTCGAAAACATTGCATTTATGCAAATTATAAGTGTTCCTTTGAAAGATCTGAGAAAGTCCACTGTTTTTGAGGGGAAAAAACACATTTGCTTGTTTTTGTGTGTGTGAAACGCGTCAAGTTCAAATAAAAGTTCAAAGTTTAATAACAAGAACAAACGGTGCTAAATAAAATTTGAAGTAAAAAGTTATTCGTCATACAGTGTTTTTTCTACTTTCCCACAGTAAAGGATGTGAATAGTTATAATAGACTTAATTATAAGCAAACGGAAGGAAGAAACGTTTATAATCCCCTGCGAAAATAGGTGTGACGCGAGTGAAGATTTGGGCAGAGGTGGGTAGTAACGAATTACATTTACTTCGTTACATTTACTTGAGTACATTTTTTGGGTAACTTGTACTTTTAGAGTAGATTTAAAGATGGGTACTTTTACTCTTACTCAAGTAAATTTCTTGTGAAAAAACTGTACTTTTACTTAGTTACATTCGGTGGCGTTCCTCCGTTACTGTCAAATGGTAATAATTATATTATATATATTAAAATAAGTTAATATGACTTTCGCAAGTCTCGCGAAACGTTGGAGAGGCTGTTTCGCGAGAGGTTGCTACGCATCACCCGCTTATATTAGCGCGCGTTTAGTCGGAAGATGATGGCCGAAGCAGAGGAAGATGTGTGTGAGCTACGGGAGGCAGATTGCTCGTGGCTTCAAGTTCAGTCTATGTTTTCACTCCAAGATGTCAAAAAGAATAGTTTCATAATGCGATGCATGTTGTGTGCACCCAAACGAACTGACTTCTCTCAGCATACAAGAATTCCACCCTGAAAAGAACATGTAGCGGTAAGTGTCACAATGATGCCTATATTTGAACACTATTAACGGTCATTTGGTAACTATGGGAAATTTTCCCTTATTATAATACTATTTCACACACTGTCCGAGTGTTTTCCTCATATGCGCTCTTGTGCAAGCAATGACAAATCGTTTGAATCCTCCAAACAACACACGTCCACGAACAAACGTTCACATCTGCACATTTACATATCCTTTTCTTCACAAAACGAAACAAATTGAATAGCCTAATGTGACGTCTTGCATTTATACACAAATCCGGACAGACACCTGTCTGAAGTGTAGAAAATACATACAAATAAAAACGGTATTGTATTTTATTCCTACCTAAAGAATAGCCTATATACTTATAAAAATATAAGAACAAAGTATGTTTTAAGAAGAGACACATCATTAATTTACACTGTTTAACCATTAATCACACACACACACACATAAGGTTCATTAGCTTACATTAGTTAACATGAACTAATAATGAACTGCACTTATAAAGCACTTATTTATCTTTATGTTAATTTAAACATTTACTAATGCATTATTCAAGTATTGTTAACATTAGTCAATGCACTGTGAACTAACATGAATAAACTATGAACAGCTGGATTTTTATGAACTAACGTTGACAAAGATGAACTAATGCTGAACAGAGGTGTTGTTCATGGTTAGTTCATGTTAACTAATACAACCTTCTTGTAAAGTGTTACCGAGGGGTGTGTGAAAGCTCTCCAAGTAGGCAGAAATTCAGGGTTTTCGCTTCTTATCAATCAGATCGAAAGTAACTAGTAACTAACTACTTGAGTAGTTTTCTCATCGAATACTTTTTTACTCTTACTCAAGTAAATATTACGATTGTTACTTTTACTTTTACTTGAGTAAATATTTCCGTAAGTACTTGTACTTTTACTTGAGTACAGATTTTGGCTACTCTACCCACCTCTGGATTTGGGAAAGGAAACGAGATGTCCATTGGGATAAAATGGACTAGGCCTATTGTAAAAATTCATGGAAAATCGGGTGACCAGATCGTAAAACAGAATAAAGAAGTGATAATTTATTTACTTTGTAAGCTAAACAAAGCTTTGTGCTTCTCTCCTGCAGTAATATTCACGTGAAACAGCATTCACATACAAAACAATGGGTTAGTAAAATAACGAAATTGTATTTTTAAAGTTGAAAATAGTGTTTATGTAAAAGAGATATATTAAAATAAAAAGAGCACAACTCTTTTTAAGTGAAAGGAAGCTACTTTTTTCCCTCACGTGCAACCTAGCACGAGTCATTATTTGGGTTAGTAAAAATAACGAAATTATAGTTTTAAGTTGAAAAAAATATTTATGTATAGTAAATTAAATAACCTGAACTTAAAAAAAAACGACAATATCATCAACGTTTTACCGTAAACATCGTCAACTGCCAATTTAGGGGACATCGCCCAACCCTAGTTGCCAAGTACCTTTAAAACAGATGAGAGATTTTATTTAAACCTATTGTTAAAGTGATTTTATGTTAATCTTATCACATATCACTAAAGGTGTGCAGATCTGTGGATTTGTATGTATCAAAAATATGCATGTTCAGCTGCGAGTGAAAAGGGATCATGTGAATATGATGCCATCTAGAGGCATATGCTGTATTACAAGATGTGTCGGACTGGCTTTATTATTTTATTAATACTGTTATGGAATGAAGGTTGTATAACGTTTAAATCTATGTAGGCCTATGAGACAAATGAAAGCACTTGAAATTTGTAGTAATAGTTGGCTATGCATTTCAATTACATAGGTATGCACCACCTGTCAAAAGAGGGGTCAGAAAAGTGTGACACCTTAAACAAATGCAGAGACGTTCCTCCAGGCTGATGGTCTCCCTGAATTTTGTCTGCGTTTTTGCAATTGATGGTGTAATGATTTGTAGAAGGTCTTCAAACTGACTTTTGCTTAGTCTAAAATATGCCGCAAAACGTGCGTCATCCAACCTGGACTAAATTATTGTAAGCACCATATAGTTTTCTTCCCTGTATAATGTTGTGCACCCACAAACGTCGTTGTCAACCGACATTCTCCTCCCCGTTAACTTCAACACAGCACTCTTGTTGCAGCTGTTGTTATAGCAACACAAGACGCCCTCAACTGCTATTTGTAACCAAACTCTGCCAGCGTATTTTTTTACTAAAACGGCGATCTTGTCAACTTTTTCTTGTCAAAAAAGATGTCACGTATGAACGCAGCCTAAGAGAACTCAGGGTGCGTCTCAATCAGCTCCCTAGTTCAGTAGTCAGGGCACTGAGCAGTGAATCAATCAATGGGCTAACTCCCTGATCAATTCCCTGACTACTGAACTAGGGAGCTGATTGAGACGCACCCTCAGATTGTGGTTGTAGCTCATGTAGAAGATTTTATTATGTAAATATTAGCATTTTATGGCTAATGAAAAGACACTATTATGTGCAAATGTGTAATGATGTTACAAGGGTGGTCAAATGGCTGCTGACTGTGGTTAAAAGTGTGCTGACTTTGAGAATGCCCTTTAGAAGGACAGGAACAGAATTAGAACTTAGAATGTGGTGATATGTGAGCCAGGGGTGGTTACCATGCTAGGAAGACAACAGTGGTTACCAAAATAGGAAGACAACTATGGTATATATATGACAGAAAAGTCAAGTAGCAGGAGGGCCGGTGGCTGACGGCCCTCCGGCTTCATTGCTGTGTTTGGTGTGAATAAATCCTCTTCTGAAATCAATTATCCTTGAAGAAGAAATTATTATAGAAAGAGAAATTTTCGACATAAATGGCGACCACGGCAGGACATTTCAGGAGCTGATAAAGAAACCATGGCAGGACGTTCCTGGACGAATCAGCACAAACAGTGGCCACAAATTTGAATAGGTAAGCAGTTTTTGCTTAAGTTTGTGTTATTCGCCAGAAATTTACCTGTTATGGTGAGACAGCTTCTCCAAATTTAAAGAACTAAAAAGGATTTTTGATTTTAGAATAAATGCATGCAGTATAATTTCTAACAATTATGGCCTTGGGAATATTAAGAGATATGTAAAGGTCAGGTAAATTAGCTGTGTTTATTTCTCGCTAAGAGGGCCTGGATGGATAGCAGAAATAATCATGCACCTAGATGTTTAATAAAGTCAGGTAAACTATCTGTGGTACGAGCCAAGTGGGCCTTGATGGATGGCAAAGTACAGCATGAGCACAGAAGTTTAAAAAAACTAGGTTAATTAGCTGTGATTACCTGTTAAGAGGGCCTTGATGGATAACAAGTAATTATGCAAATAGAAGTTTAATAAAGTCAGGTAAATTAGATGTGTTCAGGCGCCAAGTGTTGAGAGTGCTGGGTTGTCTGTGGCTAAGTGTAAGTGTATGTGAGTGTGGCTGTGTGGACTCTGAGTTAAAAATAAGTTGTGGAGCAGTGACCCCCTGAACTCTGAAAGAGGTAGGGGAGGGGTGCTTCATTTGAGGAGAGGTATGAGAGGAGACTTGTATAAGTGCTTTGAATATTGTGAATGTGAGATTGTGAATGTTACATTCAGTTAGGAAAAGTGACATTGCATAATTAGAATAAAGTAATAAATTATATGACAAGTGGTGAATAATTTTATACTATTCATGCAAAGTAAAGTTAAAAAGTAAAAGAAAAATTGGAAAGTTAAAAACAGTGGGTGATTAAAATATTATAAAGCTTGCATATGATAAAAATAAAAGGTAAAGTTAAATAAAATAAAAATAGATAATTGATTATTCTTTTGAAAATTAAATTTGAGAACATTATAAGTTAAAGAGAAAATCAAGTCTAGAAATTGGTTATTAAAATAATTATTGATTAAAAGACAATATGGCCACTCCAGTGGAAATGCTAGGATCAAAATACCAATTGTGTAAAGAATTTATAGATAAGATGTCAAATAAATGGCAAACAAAGAACTAAGGATATGATAACCAAATGGCCAAAGGAAGGGACTTTAGGTTAATAGGGAATTAATTACAAAATTAAAAAATAAATAAATTAATTAATTAATTACAAAATTAAGAACAGTTTAAAGAGAAATTAAAAGAGAAATTAAAAAGAGACAAGGAAACAAAGAGAAAAGAAAACATGTTTTCTAATACTCTGTCAAATGTAACTCCAGAAGGGCAGTTCCCAATCCTAAATGCAAATGGAAGGACAGGTGGAGTTAGAAAATGAAAAGGCTTCCGGTTTGAGCGATGACGGCGTAGGTCGCAAACTGGGAGAGCTCTGTCGAAATCCTTCCTAAATTCGACTATTATACACTTTATTATTACAATTAACTTGTGCAAGCCTGTGTGAAAGTGTATTTAAGATGGGGAAGCCGACCAAAAAGCAAAACCAACCCACAGAAGGCTCTTCAGATGATAGCCATGATGCCGGAATGCAAGCTAATCAAAATGAGCCGCATGCTCCTAACAATGCGCCACTAACCCTGGCAGACATGGAGAAACTCCTCAATTCAATGGAGGACCGCATTATAGCCAAATTGTCTGTTCAACTCTCTGCTGACCGTGCAACGATTGATAGGCACGACCAGACCATCCAACACATGGAAACGTCACTTAACGACATGGATTCCAGGCTACTGACCCTCGAAGCTACCTGCAGGACCCTGTCTAGAGAAAACGAGGCCCTCAAATTCAAGACGGACGATTTGGAAAATAGATCGAGGCGCAACAATATCCGTGTTACTGGCTTACCTGAAAAAGTTGAGGGTTCGCACCCAACGACTTTCATGGAGGTATTCCTGGCTGAGATCTTTGGCGCAGAGGCTTTTTCTTCACCTCCATCCGTTGACAGAGCACATAGAGTAGCCATCTCGCGCAGGAAACAGGACGACCCGCCGCGCCCGTTCATTGCACGGATCCACCGTTACCAGGACAAAGAGCGCATCCTGAAACTGGCCAGAGAGTCTGGTCCTCTCTCCTTTCGCGGCTCTGAGATACACATTTTCCCCGACTACAGCGCGGAAGTTTCCAAGAAAAGAGCAGCGTACTACACAGTGAAGTCGCAGCTGAGAAACGCTGGATTTGGATATCGGATGTTTTTTCCTGCCAAACTTCAAGTCACAGACAAAAACGGACAGAAATTAACTTTTTCCTCCCCTGTAGAAGTTTCAGCTTTTCTTCTAAACAACCGGTCAGGTATTCCTCCTACTTCCACTGCTTCATGAGACATTAATCTTGACGCTGATACAACTAACGTTACTCCGAGTCAAGAGCGGATGTCTTTTTGCGGGGGTGCTTTGTGTTTTCACCGCCCCGTGTTGTTCGAGTCTGAAGTCAGTCATTCTCCGTTTTAAACGTTAATCTATTGAGTTAGACACGCTACCTTGCGGCCTTCCTCCGTTCTCGTTCGTGTGTGCCCCAGTACATGTGCGCTCGCGCACTGTGCGCATTCACGCAGGTGCAAACGCTAGCCCGGAGAGCGCTGGCGGACGGACATGTTGATGGTTTCTGTTCGATACTCTACTCCTGTAATATTTCTTTCCATTTGCTATAGCTGCTCTGTCTATTACACATAAATATTCACTTATTTTGAGGGCTGCAGCAGTTGTTCCAATTTCTTTTATTTGACACACAGTGTCTTTGCACAAGTAACATATTATAATATGTAATAGTCTTAATTGTTTTGTTTCTTTTGTACAACAGAGTTCTAGTGTAAGTTTGGTGTTCTCTAAGCTGGTAGCTTTGAGTTCTTTTCGTGATCCCTGTTCCCTTCCAGATGCCTTTTTCTCCGTGTTTTTTTTTTTTTTTTCATTCCCTTCCTATGCCGCTGCATTCTATTTACACCCCCATAATATAGTGAATGATGGCATCTAAAACTAATTACAACCAAAATCGGCCCATTCACTTTGTCTCTCTAAATACCAAGGGGATGAATACCGGGTTGAAAAGGCAAAAAATAACATCCTATCTACAACAATTAAAATCAGACATAGCCTTTCTGCAGGAAACCCATCTTAAGAATGACCATGTAAATTATCTTAAAAGAGGCTGGGTTGGACAAGTGTTCCACTCCAAGTTCAACTTTAAGGCAAGAGGGACAGCAATCCTTGTGCATAAAGACATTCCTTTTCAAGCTGAAGAAGTGATTGCTGATAAAAATGGGAGATTTGTTATTGTAGCAGGTCGGCTCTTCACCAGTCTGGTCATTTTGATCAACGTGTATGCTCCAAACTATGATGATTACAACTTTTTTAATAAACTATTCTCCGCTATCCCCTGTGACAATAACTATAATTTAATAATAGGGGGAGACTTTAACTGTGTACTCAACACAGTGCTAGACAGATCATCAAACAAGGTCCTTCCCCTCTCTAAATCTGCGAAAGTTATCAATGATTTTATATCTCATAATGGTGTCTCGGACATCTGGAGATTTAAATTTAATAATCAAAAAGTATTCTCCTTCTTCTCTAATGTCCATCACACCTACACTCGCATCGACTACTTTCTTTTAGATGATAGACTACTGGGATGTGTTAGCTCTTGCTCCTATCATAGCATTACAATCTCAGATCATGGTGCGGTCTCATTTCACATAGCACTACCTAACGGTCTGAGGCCATCCCGCAACTGGAGGCTTAATCCCCTCCTCATTTCCGACGAACAATTTGTAAATCATGTTTCCTCCCAAATTAACTTTTTTATTGAAACTAACACCTCCCCAGAAGTTTCCCAGTCAACCTTTTGGGAAACTCTCAAGGCTTATCTACGTGGGCAAATAATTGAATATTCTTCCAGGTCAAAAAAGGCAAGAGACTCCAAATTTAAGGATATCTCGCGAGCTATTGCAGAGATTGATAATCAATATTCCTCCTCTCCAACCCCAGCACTTTTCAAAGAGAGACTCCGATTACAGACAGAATATGATTTACTTTCTACAGACAAAGCCACTTATTTACTCACTAAGGTGAATTCAAAATTTTACGAATCAGGAGACAAGGCTGGCAGGTTACTCGCCCAACAAGCTCGCCAAGCCCAATCATCTCGCCTTATTCCCAAGATTTATAGTCAAACGGGGGAGATTGTAACAGACTACCTGGAAATTAACAACAACTTCAAACAATACTACAGTAAACTATACAGCTCTGAATGTGATGGTAACCCCTCACAGCCCAATCAATTCCTTGATAACCTTCACCTTCCCTCTATTCAAACTGAACAAAAAACATCTCTGGAGGGTGAGATCTCCAAGACAGAGATTCTAAAAGCTATCAATTCTTTGAAAGGCAACAAGACACCTGGTCCTGATGGGTATTCTTCCGAATTTTACAAAAAATTTGCACCTATGTTATGCCCTCTGCTCCAAGCCATGTTCAATGAATCTCTGTCTTCTGGACGGCTCCCTCCTACTCTGCGACAAGCCGCTATAATTCTTCTACCAAAAGGGGGAAAAGACCCACTTCAGTGCTCCTCCTATCGCCCTATCTCTCTGCTGAATGTGGATTATAAAATTCTATCCAAGATTCTGGCGGCTAGATTGGAGACAGTTATCCCACAAATTATCGCAACAGACCAAACAGGCTTCATCTTAAATAGGCACTCCAGTTCAAATTTTAGAAGACTCTTTAATATTGTTTATTCTCCCTCATCCCGCTCCCCGGAAATGGTTATATCCCTTGACGCTGAAAAAGCGTTCGATCGGGTAGAATGGCAATATCTGTTTGCAACCTTAAGGAAATTCGGCTTTGGAGACTTCTTCATCTCCTGGATAAAACTCCTCTATTCCCACCCTACTGCCACAGTAATTTCTAATGGACAGCAATCAGAGTACTTTTCTCTAGGCAGAGGCACTCGTCAAGGCTGCAGTCTGTCTCCTTTACTCTTCGCCATTGCCATTGAGCCACTGGCCATTGCTCTTAGACAATCTGGGGATTTCCGGGGCATAGAACGTTGGGGCCTCACACACAAATTATCCCTTTATGCAGACGACATTCTTTTATATGTCTCAGACCCACTGAGCTCTGTTCCGTCCATTCTCAATATTCTGACTCAATTTGGAAACCTCTCGGGCTATAAAATAAATTTCGAAAAAAGCGAGATGTTTCCTCTTAATCAGGCAGCCACTTTAATACCGGCATCACATTTCCCATTTAGAATTGTCAATAAAGGCTTCAGATATCTCGGGGTAGAGATTACTCCTGCTTTCTCCTCCCTCTTTACTAAGAATTTTAACATCTTGTTTGAAAAATGTAAAAAAGACATGGCTAGATGGATGAATCTCCCGCTGTCCCTAGCAGGGCGAATTAACCTTATCAAAATGATTATGTTACCAAAATTTCTGTACCTCTTCCAAAATATTCCCATCCTGATTAAAAAATCATTCTTCAATTCATTGGAGAGTAATATATCCTCTTTTATCTGGAATGGTAAACCGCCCAGAATCAAAAGAAGCGCCCTCCAAAGACCTAAAAAGTTGGCTGGTCTAGCTCTACCCAATTTTATTTATTTTTATTGGGCTTGTAATATAAAGACAATGCTACATTGGTTGGGAGGGGAGAGCCCTAATGGGAATGAAGTCTGGCTACAGATGGAGTATGCCTCCAGCTCATTTGATCTAGGCGCCATACTTTGTGCCCCATCTCCCCCCCCTCGAAGCCAATTCTGTGCTAACCCGGTGGTCTGTCACTCTATTAGAATTTGGTCTCAATTCAGAAGACACTTTAAGTTGCAAACATTGTCGGTGCACTCTCCCATAAAGAATAATTATAATTTTCCCCCTTCTCTCACAGACTCTACCTTTGGAACTTGGGCTTCTAAGGGTATTAATTCTATCTCCAATCTCTATGTTGATGGCAAGTTTGGATCATTCACCCAACTCTCTCAACTATTTGATTTACCCACTTCCCACTTCTTTCGATTTCTCCAAATTAAACACTTTGTCCAGAAAAATATTACTTCCTTTCCAGACTATCCAGCGAGCAACACAGTCGACCATATTCTTTCGTTACCCCCTTCACGTAAAGGCCTAATCTCGACTCTCTATAACTGTATAAGCAATATCTCCCCACATTCTTTGCATGATATTAGGAGTCTGTGGGAGAATGATCTCGGAAAGGAACTTACAGATGATTATTGGAAGGCTGTGCTTGACTCAATATATGTTTCCTCCCCTTGTGCCAGGCACAACTTGATACAACTTAAAATAGTTTTAAGAGTACACTTAACTAAGACCAGGCTGGTGAAAATCTTTCCTAATGTCGACCCCTCATGCCCTCGCTGTAAAGGCCAACCAGCAGACTGTATACACATGTTCTGGTCATGCCCTAGACTTAACACGTTTTGGGCCAACATTTTTGGTGCCTACAATATTATGCTTCAAAAAAACATGACCCCCAACCCTGTAAGTGCCCTCTTTGGTTTTATCCCTGAAATTCACCCCAAAAAATGTCCCCTTATAGCATTCACTTCCTTGATTGCCAGGCGTCTTATCCTGCTCTCATGGAAGGAACAAGCACCCCCTAGTTTTACAAGATGGATTAGAGATGTAATGCATTTTCTAAAACTTGAAAATATCAGATATACCCTTAGAGGCTCTATCCAATCATTTAGGAAGGTCTGGTCCCCCTTTTTAGAATACTACGAGAGCTTGCAAACTCCTTTAAATAAGGATGACTAAGATGTTATCATCAGAGTTAAGCGGCAGTTCCTCCCCCCCTCCTCTTTTTTTTATTTTATTTTATTTTTATTTTATTTTTTTATTTATTTTTATTTTTTATTTTTTTATTTTATTTTAATCTTCTTCCTAATTTGATTTGATTTACTGTTTATTTCTTTAGTTATTTCTTTTTTAAATGTCGAAGTCTATATTTATTTAGATAGCTCATTTTCAGTATTATTATTAGTATAAGTTATGTATTCCACTCATTCCATTACTGGTCTGGTAATCACTTATTTTGTAAGGATATGCTATACTGTAAACGCTCTTTCTTCAATCCTTAGTTGGACAAGATCTTCAATGGACAATCATTCTTGGGATAATCTGGATTTTAAGGGACTACTGGGATGGTTGGTTGGGTGGGTGGGGTGGGTTGGGTTGGTGGGATATCTTTTATATTGGTTAACATTTGTATTACACAGCCATAACATTTTTGTATGCTTACGATTCACTATGTGCTGTTGAAAATTCTACATTCAAGGAAAAATCCAATAAAAACTGTTAAACACGAAAATGAAAAACAAACAAGACAAGATGTGAGACAAAAGGAGAAAAGTAAAACATTTGAGAAAAATGTACTGTTAGATTGTTACGTATTAGAGCAACTAAAAACTAAGTATGAGTTTAACAGACAGGAAGAAAAAAAATAATAATTTTTTAATAAAAAATAAATAAAAAGGTGAAACAGAAACACAAATAGAAGACTTAAATAAAAGCATCAAAGAAATAGAAGAATTAATACAATGCACAGAAATATAGGCGAATGAAAAAATATATATATATTAGAGAGTTTAAATATAGAAAATGAAGAGGAGGTAACATTTGATGAAGAAAGGTGGTTACAAGCTAAGAACTCTGGTAAAACAACTTCCTATTTTAATTATGGGTGACAAAAGATTTTGAGGGGCTTGTCAACTGCCTTCCTGACATCCAGGAGAGAGCTGGGAAATGGATAAGAGTGTTTGACAATGAGCAAATTGTGATCTGTGGGGGACATTAAAGCACTTCTGGTGAAAAATCTAAGTGGATCAAAAAAGGAAGAAATTCTTCAAGCTTCTGAACTGTGAACTCTTGCTATGAGACTGTTTTTGATGCATATCGTCCGGCAATATGGCAGGCATTGCGAAAAATGGAAGCAAGAGACTGGGAATCCAGAAGGAGACCCATTGAAGAGAAGAGTCAGACCAAATGGCAAATGACTCCGGTGAATGCGTCTGTGAATACCTCTGTAAATAACCCACTGCAGCAATTCCTCCAAATGCACACCAGATTCCTGCACCCACAGTCAGCAACAAGGGCCGGCAGGTTGGAAAAGAAATACACAGCATGGAGGACAGAGGGGGTAGTGGACAACTGGGACATATCAAAACCAATTGCCCAACAATCCATGGCAACAGTCACTCAGGGGTGAAAGGTGGTGTGGTTGGCAACAACCTGCTCAAAATTTGCAAAGACAGGGGACAAATACAGTTAATTCCTCTGACAGCTCCAGTTTGCTTACAGACTAAAAATAAAAGTGTGACCTTACCAGTTCTTGTATCAAATCAAACTCCTGTAAACTTGTTAGGAAGAGATGCATTATGTAAATTAGGATTTCAAATTTGGTGTTCTCCAAAAGGAATGTATATAGACTTACAAGAAATAGGAACTCAAATGATGAATTCTGAGCCAAAATAAAATTATGTAAGACAAATCATTAATAAATGGGGAAAGTTTATTGAAGCGCAGATTTCTGAAGCTCAGTTACCAAAGTCAGGATTTAACTGATATATGATATATGACGATGAGAGAGATGGAAAAATAAAAAATAAATGGCAAAAAGAAACAGATAGTAAAAAAAATAAAAATAAAATAAAATTGAGATTACCTCAAAATACATTATAATAGGTAAACAGGGAGCAGCAATGAAAATAACTGAAAATGAATTTACAAAAAGTTGGTTAAATGTACCATAGTCTGTTCCACTTATCTTTATACAGGAAAGAATTAGGAAGCCAAAAGATTTACAGCCAATGATGAAAAAAAGCTGAACAATGCCAATGGAATTCAACAATAAATCCATTAATTTTACTCTGTTGGAAAAAAGAATTTCATAAAAGTCTTGTGTGAAACAAAATTAATGGGGACTACTCAAGAAATAATTATAAATCAAAAAGGACAAACATAAACGATAGCAAAATCCCAATCAATAGAGACTGTTGAGAGTGAGCTATTTAAGGATGTTTAGTGGTGATACTTACTCCAGTAGTTTTGATAGAACAACAACCACAACTGGAAGATATTGTTCGAATACAGCAGCAAGCAGGCCCTTATGAACATTCTATGTGGTATCAGAGGGGGGCCAAAGATGAAAAAGATATTTGGCGTTCACATGAAGGACAGATTGTTGCACCAACAGTGCTTTTGAACATTCTCATTTCAAATGCGCAGGGATTTGATCACTGCGCGAGGGGGGAAGTAATAAGAAAAATTAAACAACAAGGATATTGGTCTCCATATTTATACGCGATGGTAGAAAATTTTAGACATCTGGTAATGGATTATGTAGATATGATAAATCGAGTACAAGGTAAACGATATATGCTTATGCTTGTGAGAATTGATCGATAGAAGCAGTACCATCTTCAGATGAGGGTTCAGGAAAAGAGGTAAATTCCTTGATTTGGAATACCATTAATAATTAATAATTTCAGATAACAGGTGGGCGTTTATTAAAAAAAAAAAACCTGTAAAACAAGTATTGCAGCAACTTAGGATAAAACAAAGACTTGGTTGCATTTATAGGCCTCACTTGCACTAATGAGTTGTCGCATGCAAACTAACAGAATCATACATTTAACACCGCATGGAATGCTTACGGGTCGACCCATGCATGTACCATATTGCAGAGGTTGATTGATTAAAATTGATTGATACAAAATACTGCCTATAGAACAATTGCAAATGGAATTAAGAGCTTATATGAGGAAACTAACTGCAATATGTAAAGCTATATATTTACAGGAAAAAGACCCAGGTGACCAGGTGTATCTGAGGGTATTCAGGACCATGAGAACCAATGGACAATAAGGACTGGCCTGATAAATCAAACTGGATTTTGCAAGCATTGGAAGTTGATTCAAGTACCTCCAATGAGGACGAAGAAGAAGATGACTACAATATAAAAAGAACTTTTGATAGTATAATGTATGATTTGATGTTTGATTATTCTACATAACTGTGACAACCACAGGCAAGGCTGAACAAATTGCACACTCACGCTTATAACAATGTACTGATGATAAGACATAGGAATTAGGGAAATTAGAATCTTTTACTCCATTCCTGAAAAAACAAAACAAAACAAAAATTTGGAAGGAGATGTTTGGTTCTAATATTCCTCCGGAGTGTGGTTGCATAATCTAGTCATTGGTAGTGAAACTGAGTGACTTATTTTAAGTCATTAGGGAGCATAACTGGAAAAAAAACTGAATTCTGAAACTACACATCTGGGAAAAGGTTAGTGAAGGTGGGGCTTAGTTAAGCCCCAGAGGGGGGAATATGTAGAAGATTTTATTATGTAAATATTAGCATTTTATGGCTAATGAAAAGACACTATTATGTTCAAATGTGTAATGATGTTACAAGGGTGGTCAAATGGCTGCTGACTGTGGTTAAAAGTGTGCTGACTTTGAGAATGCCCTTTAGAAGGACAGGAACAGAATTAGAACTTAGAATGTGGTGATATGTGAGCCAGGGGTGGTTACCATGCTAGGAAGACAACAGTGGTTACCAAAATAGGAAGACAACTATGGTATATATATGACAGAAAAGTCAAGTAGCAGGAGGGCCGGTGGCTGACGGCCCTCCGGCTTCATTGCTGTGTTTGGTGTGAATAAAGCCTCTTCTGAAATCAATTATCCTTGAAGAAGAAATTATTATAGAAAGAGAAATTTTCGACACTCACACCCTGATGAAGGCTCATTAGCCGCAACGCGTAGGAGTGCAGTACTTGTCACCGGTTTTAAAATGTTAAAATATTAAACCATGATAAAATAAAGGCTTTTTATATTTTTCCAATAATATTCGAGTGCCTTGGATTATTGTGAGCTGAATCATCCCTTATATTCAAAGAGCACAGAAAAAAAGAATTCACACCCCAAGCAGCACTTTTGTTTTATATTCCTTGTTTAAAAGTTAAATTGTAAATTGGTTTTGCGTTCATCAAACAGAAAATTATAATAATAATTTATAATTTGTTACATTTATATAGCGCTTTTCTAGGCACTCAAAGCGCTTTACATATAGAAGGGGGGAATCTCCTCAACCACCACCAATGTGCAGCACCACCTGGATGATGGGACGGCAGCCATATTGTGCCAGAACGCCCACCACACACAAGCTAAAAATTGGGATAAAATATGTTAAATGCCATATTCCAATTTTTCTTACCCTCATGCATCCCTTTGTACTGTCGAGTTATATGCTAGCAATAGAGTCTGTTATCAAAGGGTTGACTTGAAATTTAAATGTAATATTAATAATGTAACTGTAATTTTCGTAAGTTTGTTATGAAGTAGTCATGAAGAAATTTCTGAGGAAGCCGAATGAAACAAGAAATCATTCAGTTAATAGCATGACTCTTTACACTAAACATGTCACGTTCCCTACAGCAAGCCAACTGATTCACCTAGTATACCTGTTAAATGGTTAAAATCCAATGTGTCGATTCACATTACAGATTTTTATGTAATAATAAACTATGCAATGAATAAATGTTTTTGTTTCTCTTCCCTGTTTAGATATGAAGAATACCTCCACACCAAGGACATATTTGATTCAGATCAGCCTCCAATATCCCAATTCATTAAATCAAGGATATCCCCCTACAGCTGCAACCATCCCCAGCAGAGAGGCATTGCACACTCAATACTGTCAGACCTGATTATAAACATGCCTTTATCTATCGTTGAGCATGAAAGTTTTCACTTTTTATCAGTAATGGACAGTGTTGGGCAAGTTACTTTTAAAAAGTAATTAGTTACAGTTACTAGTTACTTCTTCCAAAAAGTAACTAAATTAGTTACTCAGTTACAAATTTTAAAAGTAACTAGTTACTTAAACGTGCAGTATGTATTTTTTGGCCACTAGGGGTCACTCATTCAAAATAATAACAACAGACGTACTTTGATGACGTCGGGAAAGTGCGTGGGCTCATGGGAGTTGTTGTCATTGTCACTGTCAACCAGCGAATCTGGCATCTCCAGCAGAAAACATGTTCACTGACAAGGTAATGTATTCTATTGTTATATTACATCTCTATTGTTGTTACGTTTAGTTATGGCTTTTCACTTTATGTAATCAATCTAATGAAATAGCAGCAAGCTACCGTTAGCTCATCAGTAACTTATCAGTAACGTTAGCTAATGTGTGAGACAGAATGTTGTGCGGGCGGTCGCTATGTCAACATACCTATAAGTTGAGTGACTTATAGGTATGTTGACATATTAACCGTGTATCATAATTTAAGTGACTCCAATTATAGGTATGTTGACATGGCATCCGCGCTTGTCGAACATTCTGTCTATCAACTTGAGTTGCTGCTACTAACGTTTAGATCAGGCATCTACTACCCTCGTCCTGGAGAGATGTTGTCCAGACTCTTTTCGCTACAAAACATGTTTCATCACATGTAATTGTAATAATTATAGGTTTCATAAGCCGAATCAGGTGTCATTGTGTGTGTGTTTGGATTGAAAACCTAACGTACAGGATGGTAACGTTTTACACATGACATCATCGTGTCACCAAATATACGGATAGAAATATACTTTTGAATCAGTTTTTAAAAAATAGCTGTTTCAGTCTCCGAAAACACAGGATCCGCCTGTTTGAAACGCCGATACAATACA
Source organism: Romanogobio albipinnatus (assembly GCA_023566225.1). NCBI lineage: Eukaryota > Metazoa > Chordata > Actinopteri > Cypriniformes > Gobionidae > Romanogobio > Romanogobio albipinnatus. The sequence continues at coordinate 14,494,447 of CM042248.1, read as the reverse complement.
AAATGTATACGTATTCAGCAAAACGTGTCTCAATGTGGTCAAGATCGCTATGCAACATGCATACATACAGCATGCTATGATTATATGAATATTATGTTAGCTGAATGGTTACTTAACGTTACCTGTTTATTAAAACGCAAGCGAGATCAGCATCTCTCTGCAGTCCGAGCTTGTCACGAAGATTTCGCCATCTTTCAAAGGCTTCTCCAAGGTTTACACGTCTCTTGCTTCTTCTACTGTCCCAAAATCTTCTCGGGTCATTTTTTTCACCCGTACGTTTGCGCTTTGTTGAGCTGGCAGAACGTACAGGCAAAGAGTAGTCATGATCCATTATCATACAGACTTTTTTATACGGGTGTTCCCCTTATACTGTCATGGTTCCTCTTTGAGTTTGGCGGTTCCGCCGAGTTCCGAAGGAAGACGCAAACGCGGATATGACGTGATAGACGGGCGACATAACGGAAATAAAGACACGGTCCGTGTCTTCGAATTAAAATATTAATTTCTCTGGATTTAGAAGTTAATTGGAACTGTCGGGATAATGTAAACACACAACTTTAAAAAATATATAACATAGATATAGTGATTTTTTATATTTTTAATGCTGAAACATTACATATTGTGCCTTTAAGAAAGTAACTATTGCGTTACTTTCAAGTAAAATTAAATTTTAAATGCTCAAATGTGACCCCACCTCTACCCCTCTTTAACGGAACTTAAAATAAATGTGCATGTTCAATTATTTATGATAAATCTGAATATTATAATGAAATGGACACTTAATACAATACATTATTAACAGAAACATGTAACATGTACACACATTTAACATTTTTTTTGCTGTGGGACAAAGTGAGACTAGCCTCCAATCAAATGCCATGTATGTAGATATTATGCCCTTTTGTGCATTTCACGATTACATTCGTTCCTTTAATTTCTTGAAGGAAAAAGTAATGTCTATACTTCCATTTAGAGAAGGCTACTTTTGGATTATTTGGGCTCGTCGCCATACCTGTCTCTCGTTGACTGACTGGCTTGTGTTGTTCCTTCTTGTGTGTCCTGTCCTGTCCGACTATGCGTTATTATGATGAGTCGTTCGCAATTCATGAGCATTACTAATGATGGGTCGTTCGCGAATGACCGTTAGTGATGATGGATCGACTCGTTCGCGAATGAGCTTTTGATGGGTCGTTCGCGATTCGTGAATGAGCCGACTCTAAGAGCCGGCTCTTTTAGGTGAACGTCGCATAAGGTGAATTGCTCGCATATCTGAAGAGTCGACTCTATTTTTTACAAATTTATAAATAATTATGTAATAAAAATTGAAATATTAGTTAATATTAGTTTTCAGTGAGCTGAGTCAAAAGAGCCGAATGCCCATCACTACTATGCCTCAGCCAATCGTCAGAATGTATGCGCTTGTCTCGTGCTCTGCCCACTAACCAAGGAAGAACAGTAAAAAAAAATATTTGCCTCTCGCTCAGAGATCTAGTTGGTCTGATGAAAAAAAAACAGCTTCATCAGTTATAGTAACGCGCTGCATTTTTTGGCAGTAACGGTAACGGCGTTATTAAGATGAGAAGAGTAATCAATTAGATTACTCATTACTGGAAAAAGTAATGCCGTTAGACGCCGTTATTCCCATCATTGGTAATGGACAACAAATACTCCCCTGTTAGTCGAAGGACTATTACTTCAAAGCTAGATGACCTAGTGGCAGAAAGACAGTTGAAGTAAAAAAAAAATTGTCTAGCAAAGGCAGATAATGTTAGCCTGGATGCCAGCCGAACTTAGCCCCGCCCACAACATTTTTACACGGGCAGTTCGGTCTGGACTTGATCGGTAGAGAAGTAATTATGCCCGAACAGAAACTGTTCGGACCAATGAAATTGTCAGGGCGGGCTTTAGACGATGATGGACAGATGATAAACAGTAACGTAATCATCCACGTCATCAAAGGCGCTTGGGTTGAATTTGCTCTAATCCTAAACGGAGAACTTGTTCGTATATGCGTTCACCTTTACTATTTCTCTCAGAAATGATGATCGTGTTGGTAAGTAAACTCTGTGTATCCTTTTTTTTACAACACCGGCAAAGATCGTTTACAGTCATCTTTTTCTTCTAACGTTAGGCTACTTATTCAAGCGTGCGTGCAGGTACAGGGTTGCCAAGTTTTTACAACAAAACCCTCCCAATTGTTAACGTTCCTCAAAACTAGCCAAAAACAAGCCCAATAGCTTTCCAGAGGGGGTTCTCCGGGAAAAAAAGGCATTTGGGGGGTAAAATATGTGTTATTTTGGCAGGGCTGGCAGCTAAAATCGCATTCCTGGGTCTGTATATCACATAATCAGGGTCGCTTCAACCCGCGGACATGGCAACACAGTGCAGTTGAGTTCTGTTGACATTTGATAACTAACGTTATGCGTCGCTCCGTTTCTCTGATTGGTTGTAGGTCTATCCAATTGAGGTCTTTCCTGGTTCGGTTGAAACACGCCCCATAATCACAGCTCAACGGAGCAGAATCAGACTCATATTCTGACTAGAATTGAGTATGACGACGTCAGGCTAAGATAATGTATCAGTGAGAGCAGATATATGGTCCAATCAAAGGATTAGAGGCTTTCTAGGAGTCACAGCACACTGGCTCATTGAAGATCACAGTCTGCAGTTAAAATCACAGTTGCTTGCATGCAACCGCTTCAAAGGTTCTCATACTGGAAAAGGGATTTGTGCAAATAGAAGATTCAAATACGAGCGTGGTCATAGATGTATACGTAGATGCCACATTAGCGCCTGCACGGATCAGTAGAATGAGGCATCTACGATCGATATATCTATGCTATCTACGCTCATATATATCTACGCTAATATTTAACCTCACTTAGCGGAAGTTATGGCGGAGCTCAGAGATTATCACGTTCGACTGATAAGAGCTAAAATAATAGCATAAATACTGCTCGGTTTCTCACAGAAATTGATCGTTTGGCTAGATAAGACCCTTATTCATCGTCTGGTGTCGTTTAAAGCCCTTTGAAGCTGTACTGAAACTGTCATTTGGACCTTGAACCGTATGGAGCCCATTGAAGTCCATTATATGGAGAAATATCCTGGAATGTTTTCATCAAAAACCTTAATTTCTTTTCGACTGAAGAAAGAAAGACATCTTGGACATCTTGGATGACATGGGGGTGAGTAAATTATCAGCTAAAGTTTATTTAAAAGTGAACTAATCCTTTAATGCTGTGACAGCTGGAAGCTGTGCTGAACTCCCTTCACCTCTGTTTTGGCCTCAACCTTCAGCCAGGACCAGCTACATCTGCACCTCAACCCTGACTCAATCTGTGCTACATAAATAGCATCCTCCTCTTTGAGCTCTCTCATTCTGCACAATAATTGTCCAGATATCAGCTGGATTCATAGCTTCTTTTTCATCAAGAATGTTAATGCTGATTCCAATTACATCCGGCCATTTAAATAATCCGCCAGAGCCGGTGGTTCAGTTTAAAGCAGGGATGGGCCAGCATTTTTTCTCCTTTATACCAAGATTATTAATCCACAGTCACTTTTTACACTGTTTGACTCAATTTCCTTTTTATCAAGGGAAATCAATATATAATTTATGTAATTTGTTTTCAAAGATTTATTACTATAAATCTTGTGCAATTTTGCTCATTCAAATGGGAAACTTTGTTGTCAGTTGACAAGCAATGTTATCCAAACAATCAAATGTAAATATCTCCACTGCATTGTCAATTGAATTGCATATTTGCAATTACATATTTGTTTATTGCAAATTTACAAAGGTCCTATTTTTGATTATTATCCTACAGAACATCCTCAACACAATCTTAGGGCGTTTTCTACACCTACCTTGTTTGGTCTGGATTTTCTGACTTTTCAGTTTGGTCCGAATCAAAATTACAGGTGTGAAACCTCCCTCAGACCACGATCCAGACCAAACAGACAAAATTTGGTCCGGCGTGAGTAATACAGTATTTTTTATTTTTTATGTAGAAATGTATTTTATGTAAGCTGAAAATTCGTATCATGGAAGAGCAATAGAATATATGTATGTGTTAGAGAAATAAATACTAGAGTTTGAACAAACAACTGTGAATTTTAAGCTTACATGTAACACATTTCTTCAAAAAAAATAAATGTACTGTATGAATAAAAAATTGGTGTACTACATTGAATTTTCCCAGTCAATTTTTTCCTACGGTCTGAATCAGTATTTACAGTAAAAAAGCTCAGTGTTATCCACAAGAATACTAGAATAGAAAGCAGTTAATTAAAAAAAAAATGTATCTAACAAATATTTCCATGGTGAAAAAACATCTAAACATTTTGACCAGTGTGGCTCTAGATTACTGGGTTTATGAAGTCTCTTAACTAGATTATGAAGCATGAATTAAATGTTTTGGGTAAGTAACTACATTTTGCAGACATGCTATAGAGTTGCTATAGAGAAAACAGTTATGACAATTGAGCTTACAGTTTAGAGAATGTCAAGACCGTTTAGAAAAATGTGACAAAGCGATTGAGAAAAACTGTAATTATTAACTGTAATATAAGTAAGGAATAATTGACGACGGGCCATTCAATTATTAGAATAATAATGCACACCCGAGGTGGTGATGCAGTCACGACGCGAAGCGGAGTAGCCGTTACACCTCGGGTGTGCATTATTATTCTAATAATTGAACGCCCCGGAGTCAATTATTCCACTTATACTACGGTTACCACACCTCAAGACATCGATCCGAAGATATATTTATAGGAATTCGTCCGGTTTTTGTACTTAAATCGCTACTGTGAGTAGGACTATTTCTTCTGCGTCTCATCCAACGGCTCTTTTGCTAGTTCCGAAACGTCATTTTAAAGCTGTTAACGGAGGCTTGAGCCGTTGATAGCATTCTACTGCAGTTATTAATAAAGTTATTAGAAAGAGAGAGAGAGAGAGAAAGAGAGAGAGAGAGTGCTTGTGTGAATTAGGCTACCTCTGTGCGTCTCTAAGCAGCGCTGTTATTACCTCGCTAGTGAAAAAATGTCACGTGTAGCCTTTAAGTTGCTCCACTATACACCTTTTTGTGCAAACTGTAGTGCGTGTGCGAGCATGTGTTTCAGTAATGAGACAGAGAAGCTTGCCTTTGATGTCCGCTTCCTTTGGTTTTCATCTGGACTGTCTAATACTGCTGCCGCCCAGTTGTTGAACGTTTTATATTCACCGTAAATATTAAGATTTACTTTAGGAAAATCGTCTGTCATATTGTTGTTTTTTAGTCCTGTAATTTCCGTTATTATAGTTAACTATGCGAAGTGATATGGAACTGTAATGCGGTCAAGAGAGCTGCCTCGCTATGCGTCTCCCAGAAAATAATTGCACACCTCAGAACGTTCATCAGCCAATCAGATTCAAGCATTCAACGGCCCCGTAGTATAAAAGGAAACAAACCCATGTGTTTAGACCCACACTTCCAGCAGGAGATTCTTGTCCACAAAAGGAGCAATGATCCTTGGGGTTGAACACTGTAATTACATTATCAAAAATCAGTGTTCTACTTTAACTGTTCTAATTTTTAATGGACGGACGGACAGATAGATAGACTGTAAATCATACCCAAAAGTGCACAGATATTCAGGTGCCAAAAATGATATTTGACAGTTTCTGATTTTTTTTTTTCGTTCTTGTAGATCATTCATCCGTTTTGCCTAGTATTGTATTGTATTGTATTTCTTTATTGTCCACTGAGTTGGAAATTTGTCTTTGGCTCACCAATACTTAAAACAATTAAACAGACAGTAGTAAGAAAAACCCAGACAGATTCACAATACATATATATGAAAATACAATTCATGACACATCCATTTCATTTATCAGTCACTTGCAGAGTTGAGAATTTTAATGGAATTCGGAATGAAAGACCTCTTAAACACAAATTTTAATTGCTAGAGGGGTTCTTTACCGCCTTCCCGATTTCAAGGGCTCAAATTGATTAAAGAGAGGGTGAGAGCTATCTGCAAGAATACCTCTCGCCTTCGTCTTTGTCCTTTCGGCATAGAGTTGTGTTAAGAGCTTCTGTGGCCTACCAACTATTTTACTTGCCGTGTACACAACTTTGTTAAGTTTGTTCTTAGATCTACAATTTAAATGATCATACCAGACAGGAAGATGAAAAGTTAAAACACTCTCTACGATGGATTTATACACCAGTTCTAAAATGTGCTGACTAACCCCAAGGCCACTGAGTTTCCTGAGAAGAAAAAGTCGCTGCGAGCATCTTTTAAAAATGTACTCTGAATTTTCAACGAAGCTAACCTGAGTCCAGAATCGAGCCCAGATATGTACAATTCTCCACTAATTCAACTTGTTGACCCTCAAGTGAAATTGGCTGAATCATCATGTCTCGTTTGGAACACATAAGTGATTATTTTGTCTTAGCGACATTCATTTCTAATTGGCTAGCATGACACCAAATTTCCAAGGCCTTAGTGTGATCTAGATAGGCAGCGTCAAGTGTAGAGTTTGTTTTATCTAGTAGGCCAACTAAGGCCATGTCATCAGCATATTTAAATAAACTAAAAATGTTCTCCCTAAAGAGGCACTTCAGCACTGGGAAGATGAATTTGTATTTAAACTGTCATTTATGTAGTGGAAATGTGAAATTATTTTTGAATTTGGTGCCTTCTAGACTGAGAAAAGACAGAAAATGGATGAAAGACAACAACTCCCAGAATGCACTTGCTTCGCTGCCCTACGAGGCCACTCCGTACACCGCCCCCAGCATCGTTTTAATCTTCATAATAATTCAATCATTTTGTTCAGTTAGAGAATAAACACTACAATTAAAAACTGAACGTGTCTTTTCAATAAAGTGTGAGTGAGCCGAACGAAAGTCACGAGAGCTGACAAACGCAGCATGAGTCAGATTTCATTCCTCACGGGAGGGAAGTAAGAGCTGAGCAGAGCTGAGGTAAGCGCGGCTGTCATTCTCAGCGCGTGTCCAGTCTGGCACGTTTTCTGATCGCATATGGAAGCTTAACTTTCATAGGAATTCATTGAAAAGTTGAAACACTCACTTTGCTCCACACCGATCCGAGGTCGAGCCATGCGCATTTACATTCTGTGCGTGAGATCTCTCCCCTGTGGGCGGGTTGATAACATGCGGAACAGCTCCATCTAGTGGCTGTAGTTTTTAGCCTCTGGCCAAAAAATCTGAGGATGACGCAAAATGACGATATTTGTGTCATCTGAGGATTTTTACCAGAAATAAGATGGATAATTCTCTCATCTCGGGGGATATGAGGGGGGAAAGTACCATAATTCAAATATATTACGGGGGTTTCTACTGATACAAAGCCTAATGCTAAATCACTGAAGTAACCCTTTAATCCTGAGTTGATAAGTAAAAAGAGAGAAAAGCACAGGAGAAAGAACACAGCCTTGCGGACAGCCTGTGCTTAAACTGAGCACATCAGACATAACATACCCTCTGTGGACGGCAAGAAAGAAAGTTTCTGATCCAGAGGACTAATCCTGTATTGACATCAAGATCAAAAAGCCTTTTTAAGAGAATTTGTCTTCATTGAATTAAATGCCGAACCGAAATCTATAAATAAATCCCGAGATGTTTTGTAACTGTGTTAAGTAAAGTCAATACAGCATGGTCTGTGCCTCTATTACTCTTATATGCAAACTGAAGTGGATCTAACATAGGGGCCACAGTTGAAGTTAGATGATTAGCTAGAATCCGCTCCATAGTTTTACATAGTATCGAAGTTATTGCAATTGGCCGGAAATCATTTAGCATATTTGCACCTGGCTTTTTTGCCTCTGGCCTGATTATTGAGTATTTCCACAGTTTTGGTACGGTGCGTGTGCCTAGAAGAAGCTGAAACAGCCTTGCGAAAACTCACTTAGTTGAGGAGCACAGTCTTTACGAAGGCGAGCTTTTAAGCCATCAGGGCCGGTGGTCTTATTTGGCTTCAGTTTACTAAGACTTGCCATAACATCAGCCTTGTTGATGACTATTGATGTTTCTACATCACATTCTGTCTTAACGTCCACAGTGTCAAATCTGCCATAGAAGTTATTCAAGTCATTTATAAAGGTTTGGCTATTATTTTTTAGACCTACCCATTAATACATTGAATCCCTCCCATGCCTGTCTAATATTACCAGTCACAAATTTACCCTCTATCTTATTTTTAAAATCAAATTTTGCTTTGAGAATTTCCCCCCTCAACTGTCTCCTTTTCTCACCCAGTAAATTTAGATTACCAGAACAAAAGGCAGACTTCCTTTCATTAAGACAGTTTTTCAGATGTTTCGATACCCAGGGCTTATTATTTGGGAACATTTTCACAGTTTTAGTTTCAGACACAATGTCTTCACAAAAATGTATATATGATGTGATAGTGTCTGTAAGCTCATCAGCATCCTGACAAGATTGAAAGAAAATGTCCCAGCTAGTTTCCTCAAAGCAGTCCCTTAGACCTGTCAGACCACACCTGTATTTGCTTAATGACAGGCTTTGCATTTATGCATTTGGGGAACGCTTTTATCCAAAGCGACTTACAGTGCCCTTATTACAGGGACAATCCTCCTGGAGCAACATGGAGTAAAGTGCCTTGCTCAAGGAAACACTGGTGGTGACCGCTGGGATCGAACCAGCAACTTTCTGCTTATCAGTTCCATGGTTTAACCCACTGGACCACCATCTCACATCTCACCATCTCCTCACTTTGTCCTCTTCACTTCAGTCTTAGGCAGAAGATAAATTACATTGTGGTCAGATTTCCCAAGGGGAGGTCTGGATACCGCTTTATAAGCATTGGGAATATTTCCGTAACAGCTATCAATAGTCCGATTTAGACATGTGGACTATATATAGACATTTAGACAGTTCACATACTGCTGGAGAGTAGGCAGATGTTCGGATAAATCACATTAATTAAAACCGGCAAGAATTAAAACAGGCTTTTCTGCAGAGTGAGCAAGTGCGCCGTTGTAACTCTCCGCTATTCTCTCCCCAGCTGCCAAAACGTTTTGTCCAGGTACATATGACCGTAATCTGGCCGAACTCCTGCAGGAGATAAAATGGTCTAAAAGAGATTGTTAGGATCTCAAAATCCAGCATGCACACTACCTCCCATACACTGTACTGTGTGGCCCAGCTGTTATCGACAAACACGCACAGGCCTCCTCCAATTGATTTCGATGAGCTACACTCGCCTCTGTCTGCTCTTATTGTTGTAAAACCTGTCAGGTGCGGGGTTGTATGATTATTTTTGAGCAAAGTTTCAGTAAGGAAAACAAGGTTGCTCTGTCTGAATTTGCAATCATGTTCAGCTCTTAGCATAAGTTAATCTAATTTATTGCATACCCATGGGCATCAGATTGGTTTGAAATGTGCTGGGGACAGAGACGCATTCAGAAGTCCATTTTCAGAAGTGCTGGGTACATGATGCATTCATTTTTTTCTCTCTCTTTCGCGCAGGTCATGTTTTGAAAGACTATGTCCTGTAGCTTACTAATGTAAATAAATAAAAATGCCAGCTGAGAGACATATTGCGGATCTTAGAGAAGGGTCTGGCTGCAGACATGCAATCTCAGACGCGCATGCGCAGTCCGACACATGCACTCTCAGACACGCATGCGCACTCAGATACATGCAGTCTCAGCCGCACTTGCGCAGTCCAACACATGTGTTTTCAATCACGCATGCGTACGCAGTTCTACAAGCGTTCTCATCACCTGCTCGTGGACACTCAGATAACGTTACATGCGCTATTGGACGCACCTACAGGAAACGTGTAAGTATATTTATATTTATTCGTACAAGATTAAGTTAAATTAAAATAGTTGTTCATTATTTGGTAAATGTTATAGAAAACGATCCTGATTATTATCTGGTAACTTATATCCCACATGCACAGGTGTGACGTTATGCACGTGTTTCGAGGAGTCGACGACCATTAAATAATTGATGTAAGTATATTTACCTCATTCATAGACGATTAGCTAGATTTGTTTAATCTATTAGATAATGTAAAAGAAACTGTGCTGATATCTGTCTGATGTATCCTGCCGTGCTTATTGGGTACCAATTCTTCATCCAGTAAGTTGAAGATCTAAATTCATTTTGTTTAGGCATTGAACAAATGTACTGAATTTTACTGTCTCTTGTTTGGGTCTGTTGTTTTGAAAAGTGATAGAAGTTTGCAGGTGACATGCTGTGTGTAATTGTTGTTTAGACGAGGTGTTACTTAAAATTATTTAAAATAAAGATTAAATAAAAGGGTACTTTTGTTAAAAAGGGTTATTCAAATCGAGAGATACTATAAAACAGATAACAAACATTCAAATAATATTATACACAAGACAATAATTATTTTCATTTCTGTCTCTTCAAATTATGCTTACAGATGCATCAATCAATAGTCATAGAAGGTGTAAATCAGATGATACCAAAATGCACATATTGTTGCAAATTGTATCATTGCCCCCTGTGCCCTTCATTGATGCCAATGACTGAAAAGAAAGCTCACTGGAAAGTCCATATAAAAAATGCAATCTGTTTCCAAGGTAAGATGAGTATAAGTTTTTTTTTTTTTGTTGTCTTTTTGAAGCACTTCAAAAAGGGTACTAATAAGCAAAAGAGAATACATATTCTTGTGCACACTATCAAACTCTCTCAAACGCTAATGTAATGTCTCTCACACTCTATCAAAGATTTTCATGCATGCTATCAAACTCTCTCATTCACTACTATACTATTTATCACACACTAATCAAAGCTTTCACCCAAACTCATTCACAAACATACTATCAACTCTCTCACAGACACTATCAAACTCATTGTCTGTGTATCATCCATTTAGTTTTTTTTTAACATTCAAGATGCTTGTTGTGTTTATCTTCTACCCCTGAACAACAAAATAATAAGGTAGCATTTGTACAATTTGAAAAAATGTCTTGAACAGCCTCTCAATTACTAACATACTGTGAAGTTGGATATTATGGGTATTTAATCTTTGTCAAATATAACTTTTGTTTAAATGTTATTTCTCATTTGTATCCTGTTTATAATTTCTAGATAAAAGATTATGCAAATGCCATTTGGCCTGCAGAAAAGAGGTCCATTATCATTGCCCTACTTGCAGTAAAACTGTTCTAAGAAGAAATGTAATGGAGGCTCACCTGCAGAAGTGTTTACCTGCATCGGCTCTTCTTACATCGACACCTGCACTGACTCCGTCGTCCTCCTCACCTGCACCAGGATCTGCATCGGATCCATGTATATACACACCTGCATTGGCTCTGTGCAAAACCACACCATCACAGTCTTCATTTACTGCCTCTAAGAATAAAAAAAGTACTATGTGCCCACACTGTTCAGCGGTTATGCTAAAGAAGAACTTGAACATGCACATTCAAAGGAAACACACTGACCACACAAAAGATATAACAATGCAATCACATCTGTCTAGTGTATGTATTGACGCATCAAATGGAGTCTCAGCTGTTCAGAGTAGTGGCCATGGTTTTTCTGTACCAGTGCATGTTCAAAAAAAGACTTGGGGTAAACATCATCAAGTTCGGTGTGAGTTACAAGAGTGTTGCCAATATCAACAGCTTGCTTACAGGAGTGGACAGTCTTTTAGTCTTTGTGAACACCTCTGTTCACTGGACTATTGTTCTGACACAGTGTTTGAGGAGCCCTTGGATCCTAGTGTTCTTGATGAAATGATCAAGCTTAAATTCTTTGGAGAAGCCAAGAAGGCAGTCTGTCTGAAGAGACAGAAAATAGCACAGACAGCACATGTCCCTTTTTCAGTCTTGGTCACATTAGTTGACTCACAAAAGCAGATCACATTGTCTGTACATGAGCCCATAATCCATCACTTCAGTCGCCTTGGGAGAGTTATGGTCACTTATAATTCAACTGCCAGAACTTGGCACTGCCCCTGTGCAAAGCCGCGGATGTCTTGCCCTCATAAAAACATTGCCAAATGGCACTTGTTTCAAACAAATAAACAGTTATTTGGATCAGAAAAACCAACTGAAGCAATAGACGACTCGGTTCCACAGCTCTCAGAAAACCTCAACCATGCTCCACTGTTTGACCTGCACCGCACAGTGAAGTATATTTACTCGAAGAAGAAAATTCCGTCTACTCCTTTAAAAGAAGTAGCCCAACCAAAAACATCACCAGAGTTTCCATCAAGTTTGCTTCCTGTCGAAAGCAGCTGTATGGTGTGTGACGGAAATACAGCACTTGAAACGGCAGTGTTAACAACAAGAAGTGCCAAAATTGTCACCATGACTGGTGTAATTAATGGTAATTTTACATAAGTTAGAATATAATTATTTTAGGATTACAGACATGTTCTTGCTGTCTTAATGAATACAGCTGTTCTTCAATATCCCTTTGTAGCCGTTTCAACTTACACACGAAGATGCCCAGGTTGCCATATGGTCTACCGATACCAAGAATGGTGTGATGGACTCCACAATTTTAACGACCACATTTTTCTGAGACTTGAGCTTTGTCTTTATCTTAGACACAGTTTACAGGTTTGTTAAATGACACATTCAAAAATGAATTTTTTTTCAGTAAGCCAAAAACTAAACACCCCTCTATTCTACTTTATCTGTTAGAGTCACGTTTCCATCTCCAGGGTCATTGATACTTTGGAGACCCTTTGGGGAGTGAAATACCCAAATCGAGACACTGTACTCTATGCTTACTGTCATTTTGAGGCCTTAGCAGACCTTGATTATACATATTCTTGTGTTAACTGTGGTTACCACTATGAAGGTATATTTGGTGCAAAACACCTGAACACGCGTGCGAGTGGAATGTGTAGCTGTAGATCATATCCACACATGTGTACCAATAAATTTGAAGTCACAGAGAAAAATATTTTAGGAGTTGTAAACTTGTAGACTTTTTTTCTCACTTACAAACACAACACAACAGTTACACCTTCACACATTCTTCACTGCAGGTGCACAAATCCTGTTCTACGAATCACACATGAAGAAACTCATACGCTCACATTTTTGCTACAGTTGCTGCAGTGAATATGGAGCAAAACGCATTCACACACCCGCATCAAAAATGTGAAGTCACAGACAAATTTTGCACACCCGCGAATTAAAATGTGAATCCATGCAATGAGAGTTGCACACTTGTAGAATATTTGGTTACAACTGTATTGCTTTTCTTGGATATTTTTCTAACACAATCACAAGTGCAATCACTACAGCTGCTTGAATCTGCTGCTACGAGTCTCAAACGCAGTTTTTCCGCCTTCAAGTGACACGTTCCGCGCGCTCTCACTTTTGCACCATATATCACGCGAAATGTGGAGCAAAAGAGATTTGTGCATCTGTGAGGCAGCAGTTCAGAGAGCAGAGGACTTCGGCCAATCAGAAGAGCTCTTTTAAACCGGTGGCGCGCGACCGAGAACAGGGAAAAATTCATGAGCAATCACTCCCTAGCAGGCGAAGTCAACTTGTTCCTCTATATAGTAAAACACAGTAGGCTATAATTAATGGATATATATATAGTATAATTAATGCACAATTGTATAATTAATATACAATTCAAGCAAGTAGCCTAAAAACACCTACATTAACATGGGTAATGGAAACATGAATCAGGATATGAATTATACACCGCGCGTTTTGAGCTTTTATAAGCACCAGTTCCCGTACGAACGGAACGGACCAATTATCTGCGCAACATGACTGAAGCCCGGTTCATTTAACTGTGCATGCATGGCGCGCGAATAACCATAAACTCCATTAACGCTCCAAAATATGTGCGATAAGATGTGAGCCGTTCTATCGCAACACTGAGTCTGAGAAAACATCCTCCTGCACCAACATAACAATAAGCGTTTTAATAAACTACTCATGACCACCTTTAGTAGATCTCACGTTCTACTGTAGCCTATTTATTATGTTACATGTTGATTAACTTTATAATAGATTTATAATATATAGGCTACTTTTATAATAGAATAGAAGATAAGGGAATAGGATTTTCACTAAGATTTATATTACATCTGTGGCATGTTTCTATGTGTAGGATGCAATTTTTCATAACTATGCTATAGATAAAACATGTTAACGTTGGCATTATGCTAATGAGGAGACATCTCACCTGTAATTGTTTTTAATTGTAATTACTGTGAATGTGGATTTTGCAAAAAATAAACCCTAAATGGTTCACACTTCAACCCCCCAATTATTATTGCATTAATTATAGGCCTACTATATATATCCATTAATTATAGCCTACTGTGTTTTACTATATAGAGGAACATGTTGACTTCGCCTGCTAGGGAGAGATTGCTCATGAATTTTTCCCGTTCTCGGTCGCGCGCCACTGGTTTAAAAGAGCTCTTCTGATTGGCCGAAGTCCTCTGCTCTCTGAACTGCTGCCTCACAGATGCACAAATCTCTTTTGCTCCACATTTCGCGTGATATATGGTGCAAAAGTGAGAGCGCGCGGAACGTGTCACTTGAAGGCGGAAAAACTGCGTTTGAGACTCGTAGCAGCAGATTCAAGCAGCTGTAGTGATTGCACTTGTGATTGTGTTAGAAAAATATCCAAGAAAAGAAATACATTTGTAACCAAATATTCTACAAGTGTGCAACTCTCATTGCATGGATTCACATTTTAATTCGCGGGTGTGCAAAATTTGTCTGTGACTTCACATTTTTGATACGGGTGTGTGAATGCGTTTTGCTCCATATTTACTGCAGCAACTGGAGCAAAAATGTGAGCGTATGAGTTTCTTCACGTGTGATTTGTAGAACAGGATTTGTGCACCTGCAGTGAAGAATGTGTGAAGGTGTAACTGTTGTGTTGTGTTTGTAAGTGAGAAAAAAAGTCTACAAGTTTACAACTCCTAAAATATTTTTCTCTGTGACTTCAAATTTATTGGTACACATGTGTGGATATGATCTACAGCTACACATTCCACTCGCACGCGTGTTCAGGTGTTTTGCACCAAATATACCTTCATATACCACCCCCCTGTGGTAATCATGGATTTGCATAAGAAAGGTTTCAGCATGGCAGGTAAGAGTTAATTTTCAGAGGTTAATTTTCAGTAAAAATTCTAAAATTCAATATCAGTCATCCTCTAGTTAACACATTTTTGTGGTGTGACAAACTCAGAAGATGTATTTAGTATTGATTTACACAAACTTTAATTTACAATCACAATGAGAGTTTCTAATAAAGTTTTTCAATACAGTTAGTGACCTCAAAGAACCACCATCAGAGTTCAAAGGGGAAGTAAACATTGAGGAGTTCTGGCAATCAGTGGATCTGGAGATGGTTGCATGTGGCTTTGTTTCCAGTAAGTAATTGTATTTAGGTACATAAAGTCCCTTAAAGGTCCCATGGCATGGCATTTTTCTATTATTTTATAATGTTTCCTGAGGTGTACTTATATTGTTAGTATGACTTTTACATCATAAAATGTCATAATTTAGAAATAAAAGGCATTTTTTTCAATACTGCTGTTTGCCCTGTGGCTGAATGCCCTGCTTCAAGAGGCGTGTCTGCTGTGAGACTTCAGTAAAAACGCCCACTGTTGTGATTGGCTGACATCTTTGTATTTTAAATGAGCGGAGGGGGCGTGGTTTAACTTGGTCTACGAGGAACGAGCATGCACGAGCTGCTGCCAGAGAGACGGATGGACCTGAGTTCACTTCACATCAGTTCTCAGCATGTCTGAACTGTTGTAGTTACAGCATATACTTCAGGTTATTAGTCTATTTCTAGTCGGAGGGACTGTCACTCATGTCAGAAAGTTAGTAACTTTAGTAAATTATGGATCAGCGTTGACTGGAGACGCGAACCTTTTAGAACGATTCAGTCCGATTTGGTGAACTGATTCGGTTCACTAAAAAGAACAGGTTCAAAAGAAAGATCGTTCGCGAACCGGACATCACTAACATACCAGAGACGGAGCTCAGCGATCGCTAACAAAGTTATTTATAGTACCTACTGAGTTATGAGAGCGCTGTCAGTCAGCGCGAGTTTATTGTGTTTGTATCTGAGAGTTCTGAATAAACACGAGTCCCAGTCACAACCGAGTCCGTCTTCATCATTATTACCAACTTTGTAACACATGCAAAGTACCATTACAGCTGTCGAGATGAACGAGTTAAAAGTAAGTGTTGATAATAGCATTATTTTTAAAATAAAATAAAAGCGTCAGTGACGCGCGTTGAGTACACAGCGCAAACAAAGACACAACAGCAGTAATCGAATGTAATCCAGTTTATTGTGGGGCTAGGCTGGCTAGCCCGAATATGCTCACGCTTACCCCCCTTCTGCTTAATCTCACGCCGCGTTTGGTGCCTCCGCTGTGGGCCAGATGCAGTACTGGGGGTCGGGGATGTTGAAGGCCAGTGCAGCCGAGCTTCGGCGTGTGTGAGGCCGATGTTGAGCAGAAACTCATGACTGTATGCACATTTTAGAACCGGTAGACGCGACGAGGACGTACAAAAACACTGACTCACAAGATAGAAAACACGAAAACACCGTTCTGTCTGGAGAGAGAGAAGCCGCATTGTGTGCACGAATAATAAATAATTAGCTACACATCAGAAATTACTGATCACAGATCAGAAGGAACTGAAAAAAGACTTCTGTTTTCATTTGTACATCCAAACACTGAGAAACTGCCAGCATTCACTCGTTCACAAGGAATGATCTCTCGAGCGTTTGCATGGGCGTGCCAGATTCTCTGGGCGGAGGAAAGGGAGGTAACCGTTCCTGCTTGGACGTCAAACCAGGAGACTTCAGGATTGGCTCGTCTGGCCTGTCATTTTCTCAAAGGCAGAGAGAGACAGCCAGAACTCGGGTTTACACCGATCAACATTTCTATCCACTTGGGGACAATATTCAGGCTAGGGGAACTCATATTAATGTTGAAAAACCTCATAAAATGAAAATTTCATGCCATGGGACCTTTAAGTCATTTCACTCAGTGGCTATCTTTGAAAAACATTCCGGTCATGCAATTGCATCCCCTGTCTCTTTAAAAGGGAAGCATCAAATTCTCTAAATCTGTTTGCAACCTTACCGTACAATTACATTTTATATTTTAAATCCTCAGTGAAACCTGAAAACAACTGTCTGAAATATTGTCTCTTTTGCTGAAATAACGTTATTTTTTTAAGTGTGCATACCCAATCCTAAGTGGACATCTCAGACTAACTGTTTCTATAGAAACCATGACTTTACTGATTAGCGATCGGCTCTTTTATTTCAAAGACAGGTCTTCGTTTTAATAGAGCTGCCATGTTAAGCATTGCATTTTTCCCCATTCAAAGCTAGATGAGTGATGTGTGTGTCTTGGGTATTCTACAGGGAGTGCAGAATTATTAGGCAAGTTGTAGTTTTGAGGATTAATTTTACAACATTAATAATTAAACAACAACCATGTTGTCAATGAACACAAAAAACTCATTAATATCAAAGCTGAATATTTTTGGAAGTGGTTTTTAGTTTTAGCTATTTTAGGGGGATATCTGTGTGTGCAGGTGACTATTACTGTGCATAATTATTAGGCAACTTAACAAAAAACAAATTTATACCCATTCAATTATTTATTTTTACCAGTGAATCCAATATAACATCTCAACATTCACAAATATACATTTCTGACATTCAAAAACCAAACAAAAACAAATCAGTGACCAATATAGCCACCTTTCTTTGCAAGGACACTCAAAAGCCTGCCATCCATGGATTCTGTCAGTGTTTTGATCTGTTCACCATCAACATTGCGTGCAGCAGCAACCACAGCCTCCCAGACACTGTTCAGAGAGGTGTACTGTTTTCCCTCCTTGTAAATCGCACATTTGATGATGGACCACAGGTTCTCAATGGGGTTCAGATCAGGTGAACAAGGAGGCCATATCATTAGATTTTCTTCTTTTATACCCTTTCTTGCCAGCCACGCTGTGGAGTACTTGGACGCGTGTGATGGAGCATTGTCCTGCATGAAAATCATGTTTTTCTTGAAGGATGCAGACTTCTTCCTGTACCACTGCTTGAAGAAGGTGTCTTCCAGAAACTGGCAGTAGGACTGGGAGTTGAGCTTGACTCCATCCTCAACCCGAAAAGGCCCCACAAGCTCATCTTTGATGATACCAGCCCAAACCAGTACTCCACCTCCACCTTGCTGGCGTCTGAGTCGGACTGGAGCTCTCTGCCCTTTACCAATCCAGCCACGGGCCCATCCATCTGGCCCATCAAGACTCACTCTCATTGGTGGTCGACTTTCTGCCTTTCTTACCTTGGCCATGTCTCTGAGTATTGCACACCTTGTGCTTTTGGGCACTCAAGTGATGTTGCAGCTCTGAAATATGGCCAAACTGGTGGCAAGTGGCATCTTGGCAGCTGCACGCTTGACTTTTCTCAGTTCGATGATCACGCTTCAGAAGCTTGGCTATTTTAAGACTGCTGCATCCCTCTGCAATATATCTCACTATTTTTGACTTTTCTGAGCCTGTCAAGTCCTTCTTTTGACCCATTTTGCCAAAGGAAAGGAAGTTGCCTAATAATTATGCACACCTGATATAGGGTGTTGATGTCATTAGACCACACCCCTTCTCATTACAGAGATGCACATCACCTAATATGCTTAATTGGTAGTAGGCTTTCCAGCCTATACAGCTTGGAGTAAGACAACATGCATAACGAGGATGATGTGGTCAAAATACTCATTTGCCTAATAATTCTGCACTCCCTGTATATGGTTTATCTGATATCGACATGATCAAATTAATTTTATATTTGTAAATGTTTCCCCTCAGGCCGGACAAACAATCCATTTGTTGTGGAGCCAAGTTACGAAAAGTGGGCTCCATGGATTGGACAAAAACAAGGATGGGTAACACAGTACTCAATACAGAGTATGAGAAGGTTTTCTCTCCAAAAGTTACATCAGCCGAAGCTCAGGTTCTCAGTGTGTCCGAGGATCGTCTTGTAGATGAGCTAATGAAACAGAAGGTTAATACCTTGTAACTGTTCAACTTTTAAATTTACATTTATTAATTTGGCAGACACTTTTATCCAAAGTCACTTACAAGTGAGGAATACAAGTTTCAGACTTTGCTCGGAGTAGAATATACTACAATAGAGAGGGATTAAAGGAAATGGAAGGATAGTTGTTTTTTTTTTAAAGATAAGTGCTCACAAAAGAGATGAGAGTTCAGCTTTTTAATAATTTAAGCCAATATGATTAATTTGATCATGAACCATTTACATGATAGGTTGGTGTTGTCAGAAAGCTGTGCAAGGCCTGTAATGTGGACTCCAAGGGATCTCGCATGGACCTGATATTAAGATTAAGAGCAGAGATGCAAAACAGGCATTCATACAACAACATTTTCCAGAAGATCTGGAGGGCATCAGGTGAGACTGGTTTGATATGTTAAAAAATATTTTCACTTGTTCCCTTCATTTTTATTGTCTTTTTCAGGTGGGTGGTCTGTGGACCTGTGTCCACATGGTGTGGCCTACAGTTTGAAGTTTAATTTGAGGGCAGAGAGTCCAAGGGATTTTATGGACTTGCTTTTGTCATGGCAACACTTGCCCAATGTCACAATATATGACTTTGCTCGAGGCTTGGCAACACATGCCAATTTACGTGTTCCTTCATCTCTTCCGTTTCAACCGTACGAAGGAAGACTGGCAGACTCAACACTCGAGAATATCAACAAAGCAAAGCAAGGAAGGCTTAAAGTATCTCTTCCTTGGTTGATCGAGAAGACCGATACTCTGAACTCAGAGGGCCATCCAATCACGGGATCATCTGAACACTATGTTTTGTATGACAAATTACACGAATCCAACACAAAAGACCCAAAGGATGTTCTCAGAAAAATCAGCCTGGTGCCAGAACTACAGGGTTGGCTGAACAGCCAAATTGCGGAGCAATTTTTTGCAGACTTGAGAAAAAACAACTACTTTATCAATAATATGGCTCCCTCGACACACATTTTCATTATGCGGAACATTATCCATCACAAAAATGCATCAGCAAACCAGAAAATGTTGGAGGGACAACTACAGCGTGGTCACATACCTCACAGCATTGAAAATGTGGCCCTCTCTGACTTGGGACAAGCAATTTTAAGTCAGTATCCATTCTATTTCTAATCACTACTATTGTAAATAAATTTGTAGATCTAATCTTTTTTAAATATATAATCTGTATTTCTTAGCCCCATGTTCCACAGGCAAGCTAATTTCTCCTGGCTTGGGGTTAGGACCTGAGTCATTGAAACATTCACCACATGCAGCTGAGGACAATGGTAAGGATTTTTTTATTATTAATAATAATTTGTTTCTTGCTAACTCTTGGAAATGTGTTTGTCTTGAAATATGCAGAAGAGTGTGGACCCCAATGCGAAGAAGTCACAAATTGCAAAAACATTACTGCCTGCAGAGCATCGTGGTCTTTAACATACCATTCAGCACAGAAAGAACTGGTTAGTTTAATAAGATCAACAATATAACAAATCTGCATAAGTTTGTGTTTAATCTTGCATTTCCAAATATTGCTATTTTATTAGCTCAACTACATACTGGACCTAGAGAAGCCTGCAAATGAGCTGATTATTCGAACAGCAAAGGCATGCCTGACCCGTGCTGATTTTTGGACCTTAGGATTAAACCGAGACATTGAGTCTACTGTAAGATATTGGTTGTTTTACATTTATGATTACATTTTCTGTATGTATTGTTACAAGTGAAGAGTTCAGATCTATAACCCTCTTAAAGCCATCTGAAATTTAGCTCAATTTTTTTATTTTTTTTATCAAGCTCATATGTCTCTGTTCAGTTATTTCACTTCAATGGCAATGAGGAACTTATTTAAACTTTACTTAAAGATTGATATTTAAGTAAAGGTACTGAACCTAAACACATCATCTAACTAAAATGCTAATTTTAGAAAATAAATTCAGATGGCTTTTAGAGGGTTTTGTGTCTGAACTTTGAGTGTTTCCTTAATTTAATTACCATTTTTCCCAAATATAACCAGCCCAACTTGGCTCTTCAAATTACCAATTGCTAAAAACAAGTTATTGGAGTAAAACCATGGTAACCACAAATTAATCATGCTTTGGCTACAAAATACAAATGGAAATACCATGGTTAAATACTGTTTATTTAGTCTGTATACCAAAAACATGGATTTACTACAGCGAAAATATGATTAGTTTTTGTAAGGATTGTCATTCATGTCAATCAGTCACAGCTGTCCATTTATAATTTCTTACATATTTTTCTCTAGATTGTAAATGGTTGTTTTCAACTCATTGACCAAATTGCAGCGTCAAAGGTACTTTCTAATCTATCAAACTCATCTATATATTAAAATTGAGATTGGCCAGACTGATTCTTCAAACAAAATTCCGCAGGGAAAGGACATTCATATTGTTGACCTGTATATCGTACCAACATGGCTGCCCCCAAACAACTGTAATCCAATGTTGAGTCTGCCTGTAAGTATGACATTTTTTTCATTCCAACTTATGCTTACAAATCATATGTTTGGACAAAAAAATCTTTCATTGCTGCTCTAGGATGATGTTCACTTAAAAGATGCTGTGATAATTCCCATTTGGACACCAGGACACTACCAGCTGTGTGTACGTAATGAAAATCTCATGATTCAGAAAGCTACGCATTATAGCATTTTGATAATTGTATGTAAGGATTGTCATATTTATGGTAAATGCAGTATGTTTATAGAGTACATGTCATTGTAATAGTTTGATTTAAAGTGAATTTCTTTAGGTTTTGAAACCAGCACAGAGTGTGATTCTCCATCTAGATTCTAAATGTTATGAGACACCGCATGGATTTGGTGATCAGAGATACAAATCACTGTTAAGGTCTTTAGATAAAATCATTGTTTAGAGAAGGTCACGTTCTTATGACATTTCTCTGTTCAGGTTCATTTATCAAGTTCATCTGTTCAGGTTCATTGACCAAGTTCATTTGTTCAAGCAGATTTCTCTTTTTCACCAGGGCCCTTTTCATTTTGGAGGTACAGATGAAAAATAAAATAAATCATAAGTCACTCAGCACATTTTTCATTCCACATTCCAAACTGACATTCCTAGGTGATAAAGAACTTCTGCTTAAGGCCTGACTTCTCGACAACTCTGCATATAAAGGGTGTCAACTCAGTTCCTGGACAGCCACAGCAGAGCTTAGTTCCAACTCTTCTCCAAAACTATGTAGTTTTCAAATAAGCTCGAAGGATGCGATTAGCTGGATCAGATGTGTTTAGGAACTGCGTTTGTCATCCCAGCTGTAGATGTTGGTTCTGCTGTTTAGAGCTGGTCTGTTCCTTTTGACTAGTCTCTTTCTTCAAGTTGGCTGTAAATGAGTTCAGTTGTTTGCTTGAACTTTAAAGTTTTTCTTTTATGAGCATTCATGAGCAGGTTTCTCATACTGGGGTTCTCTATTTAATTCTGGCTTAATCTATTTTAATTTTGGCTTTATCGATGGTGATTGCCAAGGCAGAAAAACAAAAACAAAAATTACACTGAGATTATGGATGTCCAGTGTATATGAAACGGGCCCCCATTTGAGAGACTGTTGTAGATATTGAAGTATGCAGGTTGTACAGTGTTACTGTAATGTATTTGTCCTTTGAATTCTTGACAGGGACATTGCATACAGGATACTACCCGGAAAATGGACAGAAAAAACAGGCCTTGATTTACAGGTTGCTGTCTATCATTCTGTCTATCAGTCGTTCAATCAATCTATCTATGAAATT
The DNA here is from genome assembly GCA_023566225.1 of Romanogobio albipinnatus. Taxonomy (NCBI): domain Eukaryota; kingdom Metazoa; phylum Chordata; class Actinopteri; order Cypriniformes; family Gobionidae; genus Romanogobio; species Romanogobio albipinnatus. Next base: position 14,471,602 of record CM042248.1, on the reverse strand, counting down.
GTGCTTATTCCCCCCCCCCCCCCTTCATTATATTTCAGGGTTTTCCAGGACAGCCATATGGAAACGACTGTGGCATATTCATGTTCATGGTAAGGTGTACAATATGTTTGTAGTTTAATAATATATTCCTATATAGTATTCCTAATACTAATTCGTCTTTCATTTATAGTCTGCATTGTACGTTGTGCTGGATGCCCCATTTGACTACACAATTGTAAGTAATATTATAAGATTAATAACTTGGAGACAGTATAACTTACAAAAGGCATAACCTTTTATGCTTTGAGCAGCTGGACATGGCAGAGCTGAGGAAATGGTGGTGCATCATGTTAATGGAGAACTTCGGACTGGATCGGTACAGTTTGTTTTTTGGCCTCTGAATACTTAAAGCTTTCATGAATAAGGAACTATGCAATAATCAATCTTTAATCTCTATTTTCCAGACATGGAAAACTGTTTGCCCATTATGCAGAAGAGTCCAAAGCCTTCCTGAGAGGTGATCAGCAGCCTGTATTTAGGTTGCCAAAGAGGAAGTTTGATCAAATCTCTCAGGTAAAAACATACTTGGAAATAATGAGGTTAAAAATGGCATGTTATCATATACTAGCTATACTTGTGCTGTATTTTTTCCACTAACAGGAAAAGCCTTTCCATGTACAGGTAACTCGTACCTTTGCTTTGTTGCAGCTCCTCAGAAAAAGTGTCAGTTACTTTTTAAAAAGGTTCAAATTCAATCTTCATGTTTTTTAGGAAGATGAAACAAACGAGTCTACATCGGAGAAGCAGGTGGCTGCACGAAAAGTAGGTTTTATTAGGGTTCGCAGCCATTATTGTTCAGCATATTTAAAAATTTCCTCTTTTGCATTGTTTTTTTTCTTAGGCGCGTATCATGGCGAATCTTAAGATTGCCAGTCAGTGGTGCTTGGAGAACTCTGGCAATCTTCTTGGCTCAGTTCAGCTTTCTCGTATACTGTGCATGGAGGATGAGGAAGCCATTGAGGCCTTGGAAAAGTACTGCAGTGCAGAGTTTATAGAGGACGATCTTGTAGAGCCACTGATGTTTATCTTTACAGTTATGCAGGACATGCATACATTTGTAGATAATGTGGTGGACCACATGCACCTCGCACCAATCTTTTCTCGCATACAAGATTAAACAAACAAAACATTGTCCATTATTTTATTTTATTTTCTTATGTAATGTTTTTGTACCTCTCTCTCTCTCTCTCTCTCTCTCTATCTATCTATCTATCTATCTATCTCTCTCTCTCTCTCTCTCTCTCTTTCTCTCTTTCTCTCTCTCTCTTTCTCTCTTTCTCTCTTTCTATCTATATCTATATATCTATATATCTATATCTATATATCTATATCTATATATATATATCTATATCTATATATATATCTATATCTATATATCTATATATATATCTATATCTATATATCTATATCTATATATCTATATCTATATATCTATATATATATCTATATATATATAGAAAATATATATATATATATATCGGGCTGGAGTGTTTCGGCACTGGCACAATGGAAGTGCGTTTAAAGCATGATGGTACAGCTGCTTGGGCGAGAGACAGGTTGAAAATGTCTGTAAAAACCCCAGCGAGCTGGAGTGTTTCGGCACTGGCACAATGGAAGTGGAGTGTTTCGGCACTGGCACAATGGAAGTGCGTTTAAAGCATGATGGTACAGCTGCTTGGGCGAGAGACAGGTTGAAAATGTCTGTAAAAACCCCAGCGAGCTGGAGTGTTTCGGCACTGGCACAATGGAAGTGCGTTTAAAGCATGATGGTACAGCTGCTTGGGCGAGAGACAGGTTGAAAATGTCTGTAAAAACCCCAGCGAGCTGCTCCGCACATGCCCTGAGAACACGACCAGGGATGTTGTCTGGTCCAGCAGCCTTGTGCGCGCTGATCCGGCTCAGTGCCTTGCAGACATCTGTAGAGGAGAGTGTGATTGGTGGGTGGTCAGCTGAGGGTTTGAGCTTGGTGGCAGTTTCTCTGTTGTCTCTTTCAAAACGAGCATAAAAGTAATTTAGCTCGTTCAGGAAGTTGACATCAGTGGCTGTGGGGGTGGAGTGGGTGGGTTTATAATCACTGATGGCCTGAATGCCCTGCCACATGCGTCGAGGGTCAGAGTTGGAAAAGTGTCCCTCTATCTTTAGCTTGTAGCAGTGCTTGGCCTTTTTGATGCCCCTCTTCAGGTTTGCTCTGGATGCGCTGTAGGCTTGTGCATCTCCTGATCTGAAGGCAGTATTGCGTAACTTCAGCAGGAGTCGTACTTCCCTGTTCATCCAAGGCTTCTGATTTGGGTATGTGGTGATCTGTTTCTGGGTTGTAACACTGTCAATGGTGGTATTGATATGATCCAATACTGAGGAGGTGTAGGAGTCAATGTCCGTGTGAGCGCCACTGGTGGCTTGAGAAGCAAACATGAGCGGCTGGTCCTGGAACACCTAAAAGACTCTATACCATCCACATTGGACTCACACCAGTTTGCCTATCGCAGCAATAGGAGCACAGAGGATGCAGTTTCCATGGCACTGCACTCTGTGCTCACCCATCTGGACAGTAAAAACACCTATGCACGCATGCTGTTTGTTGACTTCAGCTCAGCATTCAACACTGTCATCCCATCCAAGTTAATTGCCAAACTTGGAGACCTGGGCATCAACACTTCAATGTGTAACTGGATTTTGGACTTCCTAACTGACAGACCACAGAATGTTCGATCAGGATCCACCTGCTCCACGTCCATCACACTCAACACTGGTGTACCACAGGGCTGTGTGCTAAGTCCGTTTCTCTACTCCCTCTTCACCTCCGACTGCAAGCCTGTGTATGGAACTAATTCCATCGTCAAGTTTGCGGACGACACTACGGTGATTGGGCTCATCAGCAACAACGATGAGACTGCCTACAGGGAGGAGATCCAGCACCTGGCCACATGGTGCACTGATAATAACCTGCTCCTCAACACCACCAAAACGAAGGAGCTCATCGTGGACTTCAGGAAGGAGTCAAGAGGCACACACGACACCATCCACATCAATGGAATGGCTGTTGAGCGTGTCTCCAGTTTCAAGTTCCTGGGGATCCACATCTCGGCGGACATGTCGTGGACGACCAACACCTCCAGCCTGGTCAAGAAGGCTCACCAGCGCCTCTTCTTCCTGAGGACACTGAGGAAGAATCAGCTCTCCTCGGCTATCCTGGTGAACTTCTACCGCTGCGCAATAGAAAGCATCCTGACCAACTGTGTGGCAGTATGGTATGGGAGCTGCTCTGTTGCGGAGCGCAAGGCACTGCAGCGGGTGGTGAAAACTGCCCAGCGCATCACAGGGACTCCACTACCTGCCATCGAGCACATCCAGAGGAAACGCTGTCTGCATCGAGCTCGCAGCATCCTCAAGGACTCCTCTCACCCAGCCCACAGACTGTTTTCTCTCCTGCCCTCCGGCAGGCGTTTCAGGTGCCTCCGGACCAGGACCAGCAGACTAAAGAACAGTTTTTTCCCCAGAGCTGTCTCTTTACTGAACTCAAACCCCCGTTGATCCACTTCCCTCATAAACTGCTAACTCTCCTACCTCACATCTGCCTTCACTTTGTTATTTGCACTACTGACTGTTTATTACAGTAACAACTGTTTACTTATGCATTTTGCACCACCATATCTTAACTGGAATATGCTCATTTGCACTGCCGACTGTATTTACAGTAACCATGTTTACATTTGCATTTTGCACCGTACTTCTAACTGCAATATGCAACCACTTTCCACTGCACTTTTACACTTTCTTTCGGATAGCTCTGTCCATAATTTATTGCACTACCTTAATCCACTGCTATATTCCTCATATTAGCCTAACATATTATTGTATACCTCTATCTGTAAAATTCTGTTCAAAGTAATAGCCATCTGTATATTATATTCATAGTACATATTCACGTTTACATTCTGTTTATAGTAATAGCCATCTGTATATTTATATTTATTCACTGTATATATTCATCTGTAAATTCAGTTCTGTTTATAGTAATAACCATCTCTCTACTTATACATATTTATATATATATTCAGTACATTTTTATGCCCTGCACTTACGCAACCATTGTATATATCCTGCACTTGCTGCTATTGCACTTCTGGTTAGACCTAAACTGCATTTCGTTGCCTTGTACTTGTACTTGTGTAATGACAATAAAGTTGAATCTAATCTAATCTAATCTATATATATATCTATATATATATCTATATATATCTATATATATATATCTATATATATATATCTATATATATATATATCTATATATATATCTATATATATATATATATATATATATATATATATATAAATAAATTAAGTAAAATAATTTACAAACCTCAACCACGACCAACTGCTGTTTTTTTATGGTGTGTTTGGAAGTATATTAACATTGAATGCAGCTGTAAAAATGTGACTGGCTTGTTAAGCTATGATATAATTCATTATAAAGTTAATTTGGACATCTTTAAAGGTGATTTTTCTCAATATTTTGAGATGTACATCTTAATAAACTTATATGTACATATATACCGAACTTAAGCAGCTAAATATATAATATATATATAATCTTTTTTTTTTATGTTTTAAAAGTTTATTATGGTCATGTATGCCATATTTATTAAAAAAAATACAGGAAAACTGAAATATTATAATTTAAAATATCAGTTTTCTATTTTATTAATATACTGACAAAAATATTTATATTCATGATATGAATTCATTTGTTAATGTGTATGTAAAGATGTTTTTAGACATTTAAGAATTTAATATTGAATAAATTCTGTTTGTTTTATTTTTCACAGAATCTTTAGAATAAAATTATAACAGGCTGTAAAAATAAGTTGTTTCTAACAATGATGATTAATCAGTATTAGATTTCTGACGGATCACGTGACACTGAAAACTGGATTAATGGATGATGAAAGTTCAGCTGTGCATGACACAAATACATTTTTAAAATGTATTAAAATACAAAACTTATTGTGAATCGCAATATATGTATTTTTTGCATCTACTTTTCATCAAATAAGTTCAGCCTTGATAAGCAAAATCATTAAAAATCAAATAAATGAAAATCTTACTGATCAAACACTTTTGCGCGGTAGTGTAAAATGTATATATATATAATTTATTTATGCGCGGCATCGAGTGCATGTGTAATCTACGGTCAGAGCCGGTCCAAGGCATAAGCGAACTAAGCGGCTGCTTAGGGCCCCTTGGCCACCAGGGGGCCCCCAAGAGCACATTAAATGACTTTTTGCTGTATGTTATTTTATGTTTATTGAAATCGCAAAATGGCCTTAAACAATTACTAAATAAACTGCAAAATGTTAAGTTTTCTAATATATGCACGGATTGATTCTGACAGCACTGCAGTCCAAAGTGCGAGAGAATCGGATGGATTAGTAAACACGGACTGTAGTAAACAAACACGGACGTTCAAATGATTGCGTAACGCGCAAAAACAACATGAGAAGGAGTAAATGCAGAATTAAAATTCTTGGATGAGCTAAACATTTACAGTTTGAGTGGTCATTTTGACACGTTTTCTTGTGATGAGAACTGTGACTGATTGCATTGATCATCTGAAGTGCACGCACTGCCGGAACGGCACTCTTCAACGTGAGAGCGCAAACATTATTTAAAGAGGAAACACCATTTAAAGCGGCACTCCTTAGTGAAAGCGCAAACATCATTTAAATCACCAGATCACATTTAGTTTTACTAGCATGATTATTCAAAGCATTTTAGATGGTTTATTCTATATGTATAGTGCATTAATAGCGGGAGAGGCGGGACACCGGGAGAGATGCTGCCTGCATTGAACGTTTTGTGACTAATTAGTGATTAGATTCAGTGACATTATTACATTAAACAACTATATATAATGTTGAATATAATGTATAATAATGCAATGGGGAAATATTTGTTGGGTCCTGATAATAATACACTAATAATAATATTATTATTATTTTAATAATAATAAAAAAGTACAAAATTAAAACAACACTCTTGATTTTGGCTACATATCGTATCATGAGTTCAGTATCGAGATACATATCGAATCGTGACACGAGTGTATCGTTACACCCCTAGTGCGAATATCTCTGACGTTCTGAACGCATGTCTCGGAGTAGGCTACAGCATTACTTCCAGTTTCTCAGTAGATGTTTTTCTGCAAGTGCTATATCGTCCCCTTGGAATTATAAGTTGTGTAGCCTACATTTTGGATGTTTTTATTCAGAAAATAAAAAGGATCTTTCTACACAGTCGAATGGAATGCAAAAAATACAATTTTATTTCCGCCAAAATAAAAGCTCTGTTTAATGTTTGAAAGAAATCAACATTTCTTGTTTTTAAAAGAAGTCTCTTCTGCTAATCAGGGCTGCATTCATTTGATCAAAAAACAGTAATATTGTGGAATATTATTATAATGTAAAACGTCTCGGTTACGTATGGTAACCCTCGTTCCCTGAAGGAGGGAACGGAGACGTACGTCGGTAATAACCGACGAATTGGGATCACTTCAGAGAGCCCCTATCAGCTTCGAGAACTTAAGAACAGGCCAATGAACAATTGGCGTGCGAGATTTGCATCTCGCGCCCCGCCCCGCGCCGCGGGTATAAACAGGAAGCGAGAGCACCGCACTGACGTTTTTCACTGAGGAGCCGAACCAGAGACCGGCCAAGCAGTGATGGAAGGAACTGTGGCGACGGGACGTACGTCTCCGTTCCCTCCTTCAGGGAACGAGGGTTACCATACGTAACCGAGACGTTCCCTTTCAGTCGGTCACTACGACGTACGTCGGTAATAACCGACGAATTGGGATCCCTATGGAAAACGCCACAGTTACTACCACTTCCAGCGCCCAGCGAGAGCCCCTCAGACCCCGTACTGAAGCGGGCGGGAAGATTCACGCTAGAAGAGTCAACTGCTGTTCCGCAAGACCCATTCAGCAGACTTGATTGGATAACGCTGGGAAAGCGTGCCCGAAGGACGCTGCGGGAGCCACATCATGCCCGGAGGGAGTTACCATGTGGAGAACACGTATGGGCTGGCCGTGGGCAGCACAACATACGGAGTCCCAGGGGAGGCCCCGGCCTAATGCAGGCGGGGGACGACACCGTGCTGAGACGGCAGAGAACTCTGCCAAGGGAAAGACACGAGCTCGCCGTAGGGAGCTGTACCGTGGAAAAACACGTATGGGACCGCCGTAGGGGTCACGACATACGGAACCCAGCCTGACACAAGTTCCACCAATGCATACGAGTGCCAGACCTGGCGTCGGACGCTCCGCAACATCCGACTGCCGAGGGGTGCGGAGGACTCAACAGGGTTCGCCAACCTGGGGAACTCGACTGGAGAAAATAAGCGCACGTATCCGTTCCAGGGGAAGGGAATGGCGCAGCAAGCCGACACTAGAACGGGCACTTCAGTGAAGCTGACTATGGGAAGCGAGCACACGAGAAGCCACCGGCTCTACACGCAGGCTATAAAATCTAGCGAACGTGTTGGGTGTCGCCCAGCCCGCAGCTCTACAATGTCTGTCAGCGAGGCGCCACGAGCCAGCGCCCAGGAAGAAGCAACACCCCTGGTGGAGTGCGCTCTAACCCCGAGCGGGCAGGGCACGTCTTGGGATTCATACGCCAAGACGATGGCATCCACTATCCAGTGGGCCATCCTCTGCTTGGAGACAGCCTTTCCCATCTGCTGTCCTCCGTAACAGACGAAGAGCTGCTCTGAGGTCCTGAAGCTTTGCGTTCTGTCCACGTAAGTCCGGAGAGCACGGACGGGACAGAGCAAAGCTAGGGCTGGGTCCGCCTCCTCCGAAGGCAGCGCTTGCAGGCTCACCACTTGGTCCCGGAAGGGAGTAGTGGGAACCTTGGGCACATATCCAGGCCGGGGTCTCAGGATCACCTGAGAATCACCCGGCCCGAATTCCAGGCACGATTCGTCGACCGAAAATGCCTGCAGGTCCCCTACCCTCTTAACTGAGGCCAATGCAATCAGGAGTATTGTCTTTAGAGACAAGATCTTAAGCTCTACTGACTGTAAAGGCTCGAAGGGCGCCCTCTGAAGTGCGGTCAGCACCAGAGTCAAGTCCCAAGAGGGTATAGAAGAAGGGCGAGGAGGATTTAGTCTCCTCGCTCCCCTTAGGAACCTGACGATCAGATCATGCTCGCCTAAGGACTCACCATTAATGAGGTCATGGCTTGCGGCGATGGCGGCAACATATACCTTGAGGGTGGAGGGAGACAGCCTTCTCTCCAACCCGTCTTGAAGAAAAGATAGCACAGATCCGATCGAACACTTCCGGGGGTCTTCTCGGCGAGAAGAGCACCAGTCGACGAACAGGTTCCACTTCAACGCATATAGCCGTCTCGTAGAGGGGGCTCTGGCGGAAGCGATGGTGTCGACTACCGCTTGCGGTAGGTCACCTAGAACCTCCGCGTCCCGTCCAGGGACCAGACATGGAGTTTCCAGAGGTCTGGACGCGGGTGCCATAGGGTGCCCCGTCTCTGAGACAGAAGGTCCTGCCTCAGAGGAATGGGCCAAGGAGGTGCTGTCGCGAGGAGCACTAGTTCCGGGAACCACGTCCTGTTGGGCCAGTACGGAGCTACCAAGAGGAGTTGCTCCTCGTCCTCCCTGACCTTGCACAGAGTCTGTGCAAGAAGGCTCACTGGGGGAAACGCATATTTGCGCAGAGCCCGGGGCCAGCTGTGTGCCAGTGCATCCGTGCCGAGGGTCCCCTCGGACAGGGAATAGAACAACTGGCAGTGGGTCGTGTCGTGGGCGGCAAACAGATCGATCTGTGCGGCCCCAAAGCGACTCCAAATCAGCTGGACCACCTGGGGGTGGAGTCGCCACTCTCCGGGAAGCACTGGCAACCGCGACAGCTCGTCGGCCGCACGGTTGAGCAGGCCCGGAATGTGAATAGCACGAAGGACCTCAGATGCTTCTGACTCCACAGGAGGAGATGGCGGGCGAGTTGGGACAAACGGCGGGAGCGTAGACCACCTTGTTTGTTGATGTACGCAACGGCCGTCGTGCTGTCCGTCCGGACCAGAACGTGCTTGTCTTTGAGCGACCCTTTGAGGCGGCTGAGAGCAAGACGAACTGCCAGCAACTCTAGGCAATTGATATGCCATTGCAGTTGGGGCCCCGTCCACAGACCCGATACTGCAAGCCCGTTGTACGTGGCACCCCAACCCGTGGGTGAGGCATCCGTGGAGACAACATGATGCCTGGACACTTGTTCTAGAGGCACTCCTGCCCGTAGAAACGAAGGGTCCGACCACGGGGTGAGGGTTTGGCGGCATCTCGGCGTCACTTGGACACGGAGGGACCCGCTGTGCCACGCCCATCTCGGGACTCGGTCGTGTAGCCAGTGCTGAAGCGGTCTCATATGGAGCAGCCCTAGCGGCGTTACTGCGGCTGCTGCTGCCATATGCCCCAGGAGCCTCTGAAAATGTTTCAGTGGAACCGCTGTACTGCGTTTGAGCGTACTCAAGCAGCTCAGCACCGACTGGACGCGCTCCTCTGTGAGGCGCGCAGTCATGGCGACCGAGTCGATCTCCATCCCGAGAAAAGAGATCCTCTGTACGGGACAGAGTTTGCTCTTCTCCCAGTTGACCCGAAGACCCAACTGGCTGAGGTGCCGGAGCACCATGTCCCTGTGTTCGCACAACAGCTCCCGCGACTGGGCAAGAATCAGCCAGTCGTCGAGATAGTTGAGGATGCGAACACCACGCTCTCTCATGGGAGCAATGGCCGCCTCCGCGACTTTCGTGAAGACACGGGGCGACAGGGACAACCCGAAGGGTAGGACTTTGTACTGGTATGCCCGTCCGTCGAAAGCAAAGCGTAGAAACGGTCTGTGTCGAGGGAGAATCGAGACATGAAAGTACGCGTCCTTCAGGTCGATCGCTGCAAACCAATCCTGGGGACGGATGCACCTGAAGATGCGTTTCTGGGTTAACATTCGGAACGGCATCCTGTGAAGGGAGCGGTTCAAGTAACGCAGATCCAGGATCGGTCGTAACCCGCCACCTTTCTTGGGTACAATGAAGTACGGGCTGTAAAACCCGGACTTCATATCGGCTGGAGGGACCGGCTCTATCGCGTCCTTCGCCAACAGGACCGCGATCTCCGCCTGAAGCACGGGGGCGCCCTCCTTCGGTATAGAAGTGAAGTGGACACCCCTGAACTTCGGGGGACGCCGGGCGAACTGAATCGCATAGCCGAGTCTGATGGTGCGGATGATCCAGCGAGACGGGCTGGGGAGCGCTAGCCAGGCCCCCAGAGACCGAGCAAGCGGGATCATCCGCATCACGGACGTACCCGGAGCGGGGCAGCGCAGCGGAACGCAGGGGCCCCAGGACGACATAGGAGTGGTCCGTGCAGGGGTCTGGGTCTGACACACGACCTGCATCCGCTGAGGGGACGGGCGAGCGTGGGGAGGCACTTTGTGTGCGTCCGCACAACCGACGCCCCCTGTTGGCGAGGAGAGAGGTGTCTGAGGGGTACGAGGCATGGTAGCGTCGCATACCGCCAGACGCGCTCTCTTGGCACCCAGAGATGTTGGAAACTGCTCTTTTATTGAAAATTTGGGTGCCACTGGCACTGGGGCCAGTGGCGGAACAGAAAGAAAAATGGGGTTCCCCCGGCCCTCCACCGGGGGAAGGAGTGGTGCTGCAGCCATCTCCTGAAGAGCAGTTCCCTCCATCTCTGGGCGGCCCGTCTCAGGGTCTCTTCCGACGGCGCTTGCCACCTGGCTTGGCAGCGGCCTGAGCGGGCTGGACGTTCTTCCCGCGACCGGCTCCACGCCCACGGCCGGTGGAAGGCTGCTGCTGGGCTGTGGCGGGAGCGGAGGCGGCCGCAGGAGGACGTCCTCGGCGACGGGCAGACGGAGGTGCTGCAGCCGGCGGCTGGGTGGAGGCAGCAGCGGGCCGCCGGTGCAGGATGTGTTTGATGGCCTCCGTCTGCTTCTGGGCGGCCGAGAATTGCTGGGCGAAATTCTCGACCGCGTCGCCGAACAACCCGGCCGACGAAATGGGGGAGTCCAGGAACCGGTTCTTGTCAGTCTCCCTCATGTCGGCCAGGTTGAGCCAGAGATGCCGTTCCTGGACCACTAAGGTGGACATCGCCTGACCCACGGAACAGGCGGTAACTTTCGTCGCCCGGAGGGCGAGGTCCGTCGCCGCCCGGAGCTCCCGGAGGAGCTCTGGGTCAGACCTACCCTCGTGCATGTCCAGGAGTGCTTGGGCTTGGTGCACCTGAAGCAACGCCATGGCATGCAAGGCAGACGCGGCCTGTCCGCAGGACCTGTAGGCCTTCGCAGTTAGACTGGACGAAAACCTACAGGCTTTGGACGGGAGACGAGGATCACCACGCCACTCGGAGGCGGTCGCCGGACGCAGCTGCATCTCGACGGCGCGTTCGACTGGCGGGATCCTCTCGTAACCCTTGGCCTGTCCACCGTCAAGGGTAGTGAGGAGGGAGGAGCCTCCAGGTCTGTTTCTGGCACTGAAGGGTGTCGTCCACGACCTGGAAAGCTCCTCATGCACCTCCGGGAAGAATGGCACTGGGGCGGGACGCTGAGAACCAGCGCGACCCCCCCCCCAGGAACCAATCATCCAACCTAGAAGGTTCGGGACGTGGTGGAGGGTTCCACACAAGCCCGACCTTTTCGGCGGCCCGGGAAAGCATAGCCGTCAACTCAGGGTCCGACTCAGCCGCAGCCACTCTCCCAGAGGGAGGCAGTGCAGCTGAATCCTCATCCTCTGAGGACTGGAACTCCCCCTCCGATGCTGCGATCGACATCTGCTCGTCCGCGGGCGCTCCGAAAGAGATGACTGGGCGCCCGTGGGCGGGACCAGCGATCTCTTCCGGTGGCGCCACCGGCAGCGGTGCTTGAGAGGGTTCAGGGACCTGCGTAGGAGCACTAGGCGGGTTTGTCCTGAACGTTATCCTCAGATCACCCCGGCCATCCGTCGAAGTAGGTCTATCCTGGTTAGGGATAGCTCTAGATCGAGGTATGGGGAGGGGGACTCCGCCTTCCCGAAGGTAGGTGAGTCTCGACCTAAGCACCGCAATAGTCATGTTCCCGCAGTGGGAACACGAGCTATTCACAAACGCTGCCTCAGCGTGCTGTAAGCCCAGGCATGTGATGCAGTGAGTGTGGCCGTCAGCGGGCGAGAGGGAACGACCGCATCCAGAAACGCACGGGTGGAATGACATCTTGAAAAAGACGCAGTGTCACACCCGTGTTGCTCTTTTTGTGAGGAAACGCTCTTTTAAGAGAGTGCTGAAGCACCCAGGGAAACCGCGGCAACACACAGGGATAGTGCAGCCTGTGTTTGCACTCAAGAAAGGAACGCCCACCGATACCAACAGCTTGCTGTGATAACAGCAGTTTGTTCCTCCTGGCAGCTGAGTTCACGGTCCCGCTGGAAAGTGCCGTCACACCAGCACACGATCCTCTTCTCTGTTCTGATGAATACTCTTTCGCTGAAAGACAGGAAAGCAGTCTCTGCAACTTCAACGCCGGTTCGGCTCCGAAGTGAATGACGTCAGTGCGGTGCTCTCGCTTCCTGTTTATACCCGCGGCGCGGGGCGGGGCGCGAGATGCAAATCTCGCACGCCAATTGTTCATTGGCCTGTTCTTAAGTTCTCGAAGCTGATAGGGGCTCTCTGAAGTGATCCCAATTCGTCGGTTATTACCGACGTACGTCGTAGTGACCGACTGAAAGGGAACAGCTGTTTTCTATGTGAATATATAGTAAAGTGTAATGTATTCCTGTGATCAAAGCTGAATTTATCATCATCAATGATCGCAAATCATTCTCATATGAGGATTTGATGCTCAAGACACATTTATGATTATCAGTTTTTATATTACAATATTTTTAGGATTCTTTGAAAGCTTTCTATTTAAGAGAAATGCTGTCCTTTTTAACCTTCTATTCATCAAAGAATCCTGGGGAAAAGTGAGCATATTCAGCATAAGAGACTAGGCTACTAAAAAAAAGAAAAGGAAAAAAAAAGTGCATATCCCAGTCTGAACTGTAGTACTGTAAGGCGTTGAATATTAACATCTGACCACTCTTGTGGGTTTGCTACTGTCACAATTAAAAACTGTGTAAGAGTAAAAACATGACAGGCAGACATGATGTAAGCAACACAGCAACAACTTCTAACATTGATACTGGGTGTGTGAATTATCAAGATTTGACAATAGTCAATCATATTGGTGGCACAGAGGGGCCCCCAAATAAAATTCTGCTTAGGGCCCCATAAGGGCTTGGGCCGGCCCTGTCTACGGTCTTAATACGAGTTAACCTCGTTTAGTGCGCATGCGCGGCTGAGAGTGCATCACGTTTAGTGCGCATGCGCGGCTGAGAGTGCATCACGTTTAGTGCGCATGTGCGGCTGAGAGTGCATCACGTTTAGTGCGCATGCGCGGCTGAGAGTGCATCTCGTTTAGTGCGCATGCATCTCGTTTAGTGCGCATGCACGGCTGAGAGTGCATCTCGTCTTGTCTGCAGCCAGACACTATTGGGATCTTATAGCCTATCTTACTCATGCCGACGAAAGCACTCGCGAATTCTTTAAAAAATTTCTTTTTTTTTTACCTCTTCGTTATTTTGGCCCGGAATTTCGTTTGTTGGAAATATTAACTGAATTTAGAAATTAAATTTGAAATTAAAAACTTTGCGTTTAATAAACAAAATACATTTTTGAAGCGTTTGGAGTGGAGTAGGCTATGTACATGCAAAATTTAGCTATTTAGATTCATAGTTAGGCTATATGTTTAAATATTAGCCTATTATATTATTGTTTTAATTTCATATGTTGATGATGAAAAGTGAGCACCAGGAGTAAGATATAAGGCTATAAGATGCACAATATGTCTGGAGACATGGAGTGGGGTCAGACATGATTTTTATTGAGTGTTGTTTTGCAGAAATCATTTCTTTAAAGTGAATTTTGTTTTCTATAAATTATATTTTAATTTTGATCTAGGTTGCATAAACTAATTGCCTGTATATTTAATACATAAGAAGCAAAATATGGATTGACGTGCGTAACGAACCCACTGGCCATGTTTCCGCGGCCATTTGAGTTAGAGCCCTGCACGGGCCTCAAAACTGGGTCCTAGCCCGGCCCTGGCCCGAGACGCTGAGGCCCTAGCCCGGCCCTGGCCCGACAGCTCATCAAAATTATCAGCCTGAGTCCGACTGTTTTTTTTTTTACACATTAGTTGCAGCCATTAAAATAGTTCAGTTTTGTTTTTAATGTCAAAGTAGTTATATTTCGTTTTGTTTCTTTATTAAGTTAATTTAGAAAAATGTTTGAAGCATTTTTTTGTTTGTTAAACTAAAGTTTTTGCTTTTTAAAGTGACGACCAAGCAGCCAGCGGCCGACAGTGAGTTAACCCAACGCTTTAGCCTCTCAAATCAACACATAAGCAACAGATATGAGCATTTTATTCATCAGCTCATTTCAACATCAAAGACGGCATTATGAGAACGAGCGACCTAAACACTGGTAAGAGCCTTTAGTCTCATTAGTTTTAATGAAAATGATTGTGCTTTTGAGCATCTAAGACTTAGCTTAGATGTTATTTTCAGTTTCACTTGTGGCAATTTGCGTTTTGGCTTGCTTTACTCATTTGCGGCGATGCGTGTTGCATAGCGCCATCCTCTAAACACAGGCCCGAAGCCCGGCCCGTGTCTGAGGTAGGCTATGACTGGAAAATTGGCCCAAAGCCCGGCCCTAGGGGCGTAAAAAAGTCGGGGCCCGTCGGGCTCGGGCCGAAATGTAGGGCTCTACTTTGAGTAAGGCTGAAAGCGTCTTTCTTTTTAATACATTTCTTGAATGTCTTAATTACAGTAGGCCTATAGATAGTTATGATATTTGTGGCTGCACCGGGGTCTGTCATTACGCTAATCATGAGCGGTCCATGGCACCTGCTACCCATGGCTGTTAAGAACTGTAGGCTACATCAATACATTACAACAATTTTGTGCTATGGGCACTGCCACTGATACAGGCAGCGGAAGAGCCTATTTTACGGAGCTTGCTTCTGCTTTTCAATATGGAGTCATATAGCTGTCTTTATTATGAGAGCGCACACACAATATAAGCAAGCACAGAAACAGAAATCGAGAGCGTAAAAACAGAAACTGAACAGATGAAACATAATCTTGTGGCAAGTAAAGCTGTCATCACGAGTGAATAAATTGTGATCCAGCACAGGTTTGAAGGTGGCAGCGATGTCTCAGTGTGATCGAATTCGTTTTCGGATTGGCAGCTCGGTCGCGTTATCATCTGCGCTCTCTCTGTTTGAAAATTCTCCTCGCTCTCGATTATATCTTCCAACCGGAAACACGTCATGGATTAAGGCTTGACAAGACGATCACTGATCAATTGAACTGCATTACTACGAACTGCCACTAGAGTTCAGAATTGCGACTTTGGAGTTAATTGCCAACAACAACAGATGGAGGAAGAATTGCAACTCATCTGCTCACCAGGGGCCCGTTTCAGTAAGGAGGTTCAACCAACTCTGAGTTTAAACTTGAACTCTGAGTTGACTTACTCTGAGATGGGAAACTCTGAGTTTTGGGTTTCAGAACAGCTGAATTGAGGTAGTTCAATCAACTCTGAGTAGACTGACTCTGAGTTAAGCTCATTCACTCCAACTATGAAAAGCCACAATCAATGGAGCTCCGAAATTATGATTCACCATGACAACAGTACCCAACAAAAAGATGTTTGCATACTTCCGGGTCAATATGTAAGTTTAATTCTTAATTATTTTAATTAAGTTTAATTTTCATGGTATCCAAAAGGCAAAACAAGAATGTGGCAGTAGCTAAAAATGAAAAATAAAAACATAATTCAATCAGGTAAAGCTTTAAGTATAAATGTTGATGGGTGTAGGTTTAATGACTTTATTAAATAAATATCATTCGGTGTCCAATGTGCAGCAGCTTTTCCCACATAGACCCTTTTCACAGACTGTGATGACGTGTTTAAGATATATGGTCATCAATATCGTAAATCCTGCAACGTTTTTATTTTTATTTTATGTATGTACATTTATAACACTAATACTTTGTATTATATTACTTTTGCATCAAATGACAAAAAACAAGTTACCACTGCTGTGAGGGTGTTTCTAATACAGCATCAATGGGAGTGATGGTGAAAATTAACATCTTTCTCTCTTTTCACTTCCGTTATCAAACTCCCTCTATTTTTAGTTGTGAAATCACTATTGAGTTTTTCTTTTGCTATTTGAGCAAATGGGGACACAAAAATATATATTTAACGTATTCTCTCATTCACCGCTATAAAAGTTAACCCAACTATGATGACTTCATCTTCGGAAACCCAGAAATGTGAAAAGGGTCTATGCTTTTTTCACATAATGAAATGTTCTGTTCATCAGGGTAATGACATTAACATTTGACTTCTACTCAGGCCAGCCAAACACCAGCACCACTGACAGATGAAGAGGAGATGGAGGAAGAATATTAACATCCAACAGAAAAAAGAATAAAGTATTGTAGGAAATAAAGATTACCATAAAAAATTGTAAATAAATGTATTTAACAGCTGTGGTGGTGGTTATGGCATATCTCGTACCATCTGGTAGCATCCTTCCATTCCCAACAGTAATCCGTTTCCAGAAAGTGTGATGATGGGAATATGAGTGTCATCAATGCGTCCAACCACTGGAAATCCTAATGGAAATTCTAATTATTAGGTTACTTCTAGAGGTTTATCAAGTGAACGTCAGGATCCTGTAAAAAAGGACATGCCATTTTTGTCACTTTGTCCTTATGATGAAAATATGAGCAATGAATGAATGTACTTATGAATGTACCTCCACTGCAAAGAATGCTTTTCTTACTATGTATTTTTGTCAAGTATGTAATTTAATTTGTTTTAAGTAAACTCCACTTACTTTAGATTTAGTTTAAATTTATAATTTTTGATATTTGTACTTGAAATACGACCAAAATACTCAATAAGAAAAGCATTTGTAGTGTTTGAATGAATGAATTAAGTATTTAAACACCGCTGGCGCTTTAAAAAGGGGGAGGAGACCAAAATAAACTCTGGGTTTACCAAAGCAAACCTGCTCCTGACCAGGTTAGGTTCACAGAGTAAGTTACCCTGGTAACTGACTCTGAGTATAAGTTACCTCTCTTTCAGAAACGGGCTTGACTTACCCTGCTTTCTCGGGTTTAACATACCTCCCATTCTGAAACAGAACACCCGGAGTTTCCCTTATTTCAGGGTTAACATACTCAGAGTTTTCACTTAACCTCCTTTCTGAAACGCGCCCCTGGTTTACTGAAGCCATGGAGTCAGGAGAAAACGTAAGTTTAAAATATTTCAAATAACACATGTTGATGCGTATGCGACTTAATAGTGAATGAGTTTTGTGTTTATTTGTAATGGCTAAAGCTGCAATTTTAAAAAGTCATTAATAGGCATTTGTCTAAAACCTGCAACCTAGGCAAATAACCAACAGCCAGCAGAGGGAAAACTAGCAACAGCAGTAGCCAGTTAGTTTATGGACTGATGCATTTTAATCATTTAAATGAAACAGTTTTCACATTCATTAAAGAAATTATCATTTGTAATTTACATTTTAATACAATGCATTTAAATTACACATTTAAAGCAATGCTAGTCTATTGTAGCTCAAAAAGACTAATGCAGTGTTCCTTGTTTAGGAAATCCTACGTAGCATACTGGAACGTCTGACGGCAAGACTTCAGTGGATCCTTGAACAGTCTTCTGTTGACCTTGATTATTTGGAGTATGTTTGCAATCAAGAATACATCTTAATTGATGCAGCATCCCGAATCTTTGATATACCCTCCCCCATAACAGAGGGTCTGAAACAATTAGGCAGACTTGTGCAAGCAAGGGGAAAGGGGACGCCCAAAATGTGTGCTCTCCGCTGATTTCCTGACATATCTTTTTGAAATACCATTACCTGTTAAGTGTGTGGCCAATCTACTCGGTGTTAGTCATAGCACAATTTTTAGAAGAATGAGAGAACTTGGCATTTCAACAAAGACTTCATACAGCTCTATATCAGATGAAGAACTGGACAACAAAGTTGCTGCTGTTAAAGCAAGAGTCCCTAATGCTGGATACAGACTTGTCAAAGGACTGTTACAGTCCGATGGCTATCGTGTTCAGTGGGACAGAATTAAAGGGTCTATGCACAGAATAGACTCTGCTGGAGTTCTGTCCCGAATGACACGCATGGGGAGCACAGTGAGACGAACTTATTATGTCCGGGGTCCACTGTCACTTGTCCACATCGACACCAATCATAAACTAATAAGGTTTGCATGATATAGCACTAGTAGTACCAGTAGTTAGTTATGTGCTCATATTGGTTTGTATTGAAAGTGCCTTCTTATCTTTAAAGCCAATGATTAACATAAAATGTTAAAAAAAATATTTAATTGTGTATTTATTCCTGTGGGTTAGGATGGTTAAAATAATATCTTCAAATTTCATATCTGACATAATTTTAAAATTGTTCAACAGTATGTTTTTTTTTTTTTTACTTGTGTAAGGTACAACATTGTGATATTTGGCAATGTGGATGGCTACTCAAGAAAGGTAAATATGATGTGTGCATTGGTCAGTCAGCTCGTGTGTTCCTGATAGGCTCTCAGACAGGATAACATTATTTTGTTGTTGTTAGGTCCTGTACCTGAATGCTGCAAATAATAACAAGTCGAGCACTGCGCTTGCTTTTTTCCTGGAATCTGTGCAGCGGTTTGGTTGGCCGTCAAGGTATGCTTCTTTACTCTTCCAAGGCTGGCCAGGTGAAAAAAAAAAGTACATTTCCATAATGCTTTATTTTCACACACTAATTTTGTACTTAAAGTACTAAAGACAAATTTTTTGTATATTAAGAATCGTAAAAGGATAGTTCATCCAAAAATGAAAATTCTGTCATCATTTACTCACTCTCATGTTGTTACAAATCTGTATAAATTTCTTTGTTCTGGTGAACACGAAGAAAGATATCGTGAGGTATGTTTGTAACCAAAGTGACCATGAGCCCCATTCACTTCCATAGTAGCAAAAAAAGAATACTATGGAAGTGAATGGGCTCATGAATGGTTTGGTTACAAACATTCCTCAAAAAAGCTTCCTCTGTGTTCATCAGAACAAAGAAATATATACAGATTTGTAACAACATGAGAGTGAGTAAAATATGACAATTTTCATTTTTGGGTGAACTATCCCTTTAAGAACATCTAAGTAACTTATATGTGCTGTTTTGAGACACCATGAATATGAACTAAAATGTGCCAAAAAAATTATTTGTATGAAAGATAGGTTTAATTCAAAAGACATACAGTTTTCTTTGTCGCTACATGCAGAGTAAGAGGTGATCAAGGGGTCGAGAACCTGGGCATAGCACGCTGCATGTTTACAGTGCGGGGGACTGGACGAGGCAGCTTTGTGTCAGGAAAGAGTGTACATAATCAGAGGTGTGTGAAATTTGTAATACATCCTTAGAAATTGAAAATGCAAATTAATTACACTCTAAAATATGAACAATTTCAGAATCAAGCGTTTATGGAGGGACATATGGATGGCTGTGACCCAGATCTACTACGAGGTTCTGCATGGTCTGGAAGAAGATAGCCTACTTGATCCTTCTAATAACATTCACATGTTTTGCGTTCACTACATCTTCCTACCTCGGCTGAACGACGACCTGGCAAAGTTCTGCGATGGTTGGGACAACCACCCACTACGCACGGAGCAAAACCTAACTCCAAACCAGCTGTGGGTCATGGGCCATATTCAACATTCCACCACTGAACCAGAACATCTTGAGCAGGTATACACACAATAACAGTATAAATTTAACATTTAAATCCAAATTCTTGTAAAAACACTTTACGGTTTAAAACAAAGTATAGCCAGTTCAGAACAGCTCCCTATGAATGTCTGCATTTGTGTTGTTGCAGCCTGCTGAGGACAACACCATTGACTGGGAAAATGTAGGGATCCCACACGGGTCTCATTATGGCATTGAAGTACCAGAGATTTCCAGCCCATTTAGTCCTGAAGAAATGGAACAGCTACAAACTACCATTAATCCTAAAGGACCATCACAATGCTTTGGCAGAGACATTTATTTGAACATTCTTGCCAACTCGAACAACAATCACTAACAAGGTCATTGTTCGAACAACAGTGACAACAAGGATATTGCATATACCAAAAATAACTGATAACAATCATGGCACTCTCATTTTGCCATTTACTTTTAGTGTAAAAAAAGATTTTACAATGTTTACCAAAATAAAATGTAATCTGTGCCAAACATTAATCATTGTCTTCATTGTTCCACAAATTAAACTCTACCAAAGACATTCCCAAAACGCAGAGCGAGAGTTAGTACATGTTTGAACTCACTGTAAGAGCTCATGTGTGCCACTGGAAAAGTTATGGTCTTGGTACAAGCACTAACTATTGGAAAACAAATTGTATGTGCTTCCTGTTGGCAGACATGATTGAATTTCACATGAATTTCAAAATTGTTTCTCTCACTTGGTAGTACTGGCTTGTGTGCCTGGCCAGTTAACCACTGCAGGACAGCCGGAACTTTAAGGGTCTTGGTGTTTGAAACCACTTCAGTGTCTGAGTCTTCGATTTCGGCAAAGTGCTCAGGAACTGCATCTAATAAAGTAAAATACTACATTTAATTTTCACTTACAAAAAAACTCAAGCAACTCAAATCTGCACAATTAAAGCTCTGTACCATCATCCTCTAGTTCCTGAAGAAAATCTTGAAAGTAGTTCAGAATACTTTGTTCAAGATTATGTCTTGAGGTGCCTTTTTCACTTAAGTCAGGTTTGCAGCTTGCCATAAGGAAGTTTGCATCGGGCTAGTAAAGACAAAAGAAGGCCGACAGAGGTCCATGTGTTGTTCCATCACATCCGGAAGGTTGTAGAGCTGCAAGCCTTTTCGCATTTGATCAAGCATGGGCAGAGCTCGGGCCAGGGAGTTTAGAATGATTGTTCTGAAGAATAAAATATTTTTTTTTTACTATAAACATATTCCACTCTCAATAACACTAGATAAATTATGCATAATGTTAGATTTTATGCTTCTATAAAAAAAAGTACTAGAAAACACTTCGATCCATCAATAACATATACTTAAAAAGCTTTAGCAGTTGATAAATCAATGAGGTACATTTTAGTAACTACAAACCTTATTATTGGGTCCTTTCTGTCTGTTTTTATGAGACCCGTATATCCACAGGAAAGCAGATTATCAGTGAGACTCCGTAATTCGTCATCGGTGGCTATTCTTACCTGTAACATACAGGTTACATGATACATGCAGTGCACACATACTTTTTAACTGTTTTGATGGGACACCTAGTGTATGTAACTGAACAATATATTTTATGCTCTTAAAAAAACACAGTACACTTCATCTTCAGGAGGATTTTGTGCCCAAACTTAGTTAAATAGCTTTCCACAAAATATGAGAGCATAAACTAAAGGTATTTATTTTCATGTTGAGGTGTACAGATAGGCAAAACACTCATTTAATACAGCAGATGAATTGCATTTAAAACATTTATGGGTGGTTTCCCGGACAGGTCTCATCCTAGTCCCAGACTAAAACGCATGTTTGAGCTGTTTTAATTAAAAAACGCCTTGCACTGACGTATATATCAGTGTCATTGTTTTGTTTTTAAGATGCACACCAGTATTGTTTTTTGTAAGGTTTGTTTAACTACTTAAATGCCCTAATATAACTAAAGCCTAGTACTGGATTAATCTAAACCATGTCCGGTCTAAACCCTGTTTCCCGGACAGGGATTATCTTAAACCAGGATTAGGCCTTAGTTTAATTATGAAATATAAGTAGTATTAACAAACATGCCTTACTAAAACATTACTTGTGTGCATTTTGAGTCAAAACGAAGTGCACTGGTGTATTTTAAGATATATCAGTGCAAATGTTCAGTTTGGACGACTAGTCTAATCCCTGTCCTGGAAACCACCCCATAATATTGCATATACCATTACTATAGCTTTACCTTTTCAATCAATTCGATGGTTTCTACATCTGTGACATCTTCGGGGGTTAACACCACACGGTCAAAATCTCCTGTAGCAAGATAGGTGTAGCACCAATTGCGCATGAAGTCAGGTGCTGGACCTCCTTGAGCCAAGGAGCAAGCAATGATCTCTCCAAAGCTCCTAAGGATATTTAAAAGACAAATTTCAAGCATATACACCACCAATCAAAACTTTGAGTACACTTTCATAACTTTATATTCAAAGTGTACCAAAACTTTTGATTGGTAGTGTGTATACACACACACACACACACACACACACACACACACACACACACACACACATAAAAAAGGAAAATACATAAGTAAAACTTAATGCAATAAAAAGGTTTTCTTAAAACCTGAAGTAGCTCTCCTCCAGGGCACTTATTGAGTATATAGGATTCTTTCCCTTGTTGTCAGGGCCAGGCTCAAAGTAGCGTAATTCAATTCCATTCATCAGGTCTGCCAAAATCAATAAGTGCACGTAAGTTAAACAGCACAAGAAGAGAATATCAACGAGATATTGTTCACAACAACTGATACACCAAAAAAATGAAAGACAGTTACCAGTAAGGAACTCCTTCTTTATTGCTCCTGTATCTATACCTGCCTCTCCAACAAAACAAACTTTAAGGGAGCATTTTGGGGTGCTTTTCTTTTGTCTTTTCCATTGTTGAATAGCACGGTGAAAGAAGTTAGATCGAGTGACACAGACTGAGAATGTCTGAGAGTTGTCCACCTGTTCAGCTAGATTTTGCAGGATGTCATCAAGGCTGGAAAAACGACAACTCAATCACATATGTGTGTATGTGTGTGTGTGTGTGTGTGTGTGTGTGTGTGTGTATATATTTCATATATTTCACTATATATATATATATATTTCATTATATTTCACATATATTTCACGATAACAATTTCACAATTTATCTACTGTAATCGGTTCTGACCTTTTGAGGCTCATTTTTTTCTACATCCAAGGTTCCTTGGTTTTCTACAGGTCTGAGAAATATATACAATAGAAAAGAGAACAATGTCACAATGGGAAAACTTTTGTTCCTTCATAAAAGTAAATGATACACTTTTGAACGTTAATGAAACATGTTTTTAAACCTGGGTAACATTTGGATGCTTAAATTACATTTAAAAAGCTAATAATGAGAAATTATACAATTAATCACAAAGTAAATTACATGAAGTTCAAATAATCTGTATTTCATATTCTATTCTGTAATAGCCTGATGTGTTTCAGAACATAGGATAGTTTAACCACTCCTACCTCTCACCACATGTGCTTGCATGCACCTCTAGAAAATAAAGAGGAAATGGTTCCTGGCATATTGGGCAAGATGCATACTCGCTCTGAAAATATGAGAATACATACATGGGAACATAAGCAGGGTATATAATTCTATAAATTAGAAAAAAAAGATTCCATGACAACAATTACCTTTTTGGATGGTTCTGCATTCAGAACAGGTGGAACAAATTCCACATCAGAGTCACAGTTGAATAGCTATAAAAAATATAAATTGCATTACATGGCAATACTCAATATTGTGGTTTTAAAAATACCAGGAAATAGTTAAAACACGTTAACTTACTTCTTTGCTGCCTTCGTCATGCACACCTTCTGCAGCATCCGATTCCACAGTTATTGATTCCTCACTGTCAGAAAAACTTGCACTGCTACAGGAATTGACATGGATTGCCAGGAGCTGTAATGGCATTTGTTCATTGCATCTACTGCAGTGAGCTTTGGGCATTTTATCAAATTCTTTGGAATTGAGTGGCAATGGAGTCATATCAATTTCCAGTTGAAGTGGCACTATATAAAGAACAGATTTGCCACAATTGCTTGCTGTTTGTACTAGTGCTCCTGTATAGCCTTCTGATTCTGGGGCAATCACAGTTAGGGGCCTCTGTCCACTTCCACCTGTGAATATAGCAAAACTGAAATATAGAAAAGCTAGTAAAAGAGCAAAAAAAAATTTAATAATAAAATCAAACAATACCCATTGCTTTATACAGCAGCCAGCCTCCATCCAAGCCTTGCATTTTGGGGAATTCAAGACACAACATCTCAGACAACTGTATATAAATAAAATGTGTTTACAATGTGAGTGTGCATTATATAAGTATGGTCCAAGAATTATACTATTACCAGCACATACTTCGGCATGACTGATGTTATCGTTAACTTTTAAGCTTCTTTTCCCAAGTCCTGCCTCAATCAACTTGAATTCATCACTGCCTTTTGGAGTTTTTGTAGTCATGCGAGGCAGAAGGTAAAATGACATCACAACTGTCTTTGGTGCCTTGCGTTTCATGGGGACAAACTTTGATTTTCCCTTCAACCCCTTTTGAAAAACTCCTGGAAATGATCTAAAATGATACAAACAACAATTCCCACATGTATATGCATACTATAAACTAATATATTTAACAAAACCTACAGAATTTTATCCATCACAAAAAACAGAAGAATGAACCTTATCATTTCCTGCTGTACAGAGGTCTGGGGCGAGGGCTGTGGGTGGCTGATGTGTTGTCCTCTTGTCTGGTTAACCTGAAGACTAGTTAAGCTAGGAGACTGCAATGTGCTGTTGATTACGGTAATGAGGTTTTGAGCTGTGTTCACTATTTCCCTCATAGTGCTCTAGGACAAATGAACACAAAGTATATATTAACATCTCTTCTGACTTGCACTTAACCACTGTTTACTAAGGTTTTTTTTTATCTTGAAGGCACAGTATGCTAGTTCAGAGGGGTTTTTTTTTTTTTTGAAGCTACCATTAGTGAAAAAAACATCATAATCTGGTGAGCTGGTTTTAGCTGGTCTCCCAGTTTGGTATAAGCTGGTTTTGCTTGTGTAGCAAGCTGTTCTAGTTGTGTTTTGGTCACTTTTTAAGATGGTCTAGCTGGACTTAGCTGGTCAGGCTGGAAGGACCAACTTAAACCAGCTAAAACCTGCTACCTGCTTATGCTGATTTGAGCTGTATTTTTCAGTAGGGAATTTTTTTAGTAACGTATTGACATGTAAAGGAGACATAAACACACATTCCATCAGCAAGCTATTAATTATATAGATTTAGCAAGTACACTTTATGTAGAAGTATGTTTCACAACACCTCTTCACCAAACAAATGATTAAACTGATAATGATAACTGTACTGCTGTTGGTTATTTGCCTAGGTTGCAGGTTTTAGACAAATGCCTATTAATGACTTTCTAAAATTGCAGCTTTAGCCATTACAAATAAACACAAAACTCATTCACTATTAAGTCGCATACGCATCAACATGTGTTATTTGAAATATTTTAAACTTACGTTTTCTCCTGACTCCATGGCTTCAGTAAACCAGGTGAGCAGATGAGTTGCAATTCTTCCTCCATCTGATGTTGTTGGCAATTAACTCCAAAGTCGCAATTCTGAACTCTAGTGGCAGTTCGTAGTAATGCAGTTCAATTGATCAGTGATCGTCTTGTCAAGCCTTAATCCATGACGTGTTTCCGGTTGGAAGATATAATCGAGAGCGAGGAGAATTTTCAAACAGAGAGAGCGCAGATGATAACGCGACCGAGCTGCCAATCCGAAAACGAATTCGATCACACTGAGACATCGCTGCCACCTTCAAACCTGTGCTGGATCACAATTTATTCGCTCGTGATGACAGCTTTACTTGCCACAAGATTATGTTTCATCTGTTCAGTTTCTGTTTTTACGCTCTCGATTTCTGTTTCTGTGCTTGCTTATATTGTGTGTGCGCTCTCATAATAAAGACAGCTATATGACGCCATATTTCAAACGTTTTTACGACAAAAGATTTCGTTAAAACAACATAAGATCTCGTTATTACGACACAATTGAGTGGAAAAAAATATGTATGTGGCTGCAATGCTTCACCGTAAAATTGAACGAGGTTTTCAACAAAAAAAAGTGGTGGGTACAAAAGGACTCATGACGAAATCTGGTGGGTACGTGTCGTCCCCGTCCCCGTATTTCATATTTTGGATGTAGTCCATGTTGTTTTTGTATTTCATGGTTAACTTGTTGATGGATAATGGGCTACTGAAATATTGTTCAAATAGTCATTTCCTTTTATTTTAGTTTCAAATAAGTCAGAAAAATGGATAAAGAGGACTGAATGTTTAGAAATGTAGGTTTAGTGTTATTATAAAAGTGATAATTTATGAAAATGCTACCCCAAAATTTTTTTATTTAAATACAGTGTTATACCGACTGTGATACATCTGCATTTCTTATCTAGTCTGGGTATTAATGTGATGTTTTATACCTGGAAATTCATGTATTGTGGTGTGTCACAGCCAATACAGCTCAGCACGCAGACAGCAGCAGCACGAGTCTGTCTCTTCATATATATTTCCCCCCTTTTCAAGTGTGCAACAGAATCTGTACCAGCGTTTCCAGAGTCGATGTCTCTTGAGCCCCGCTTTTTCCTTTCTTTCTTTCTCCTTTCTGGCCATCTGTCGTCCCTCCTAATTGCATAGCAGTCCTCGGGTATGTTAACAGATGTAGACCCGCCAGCGGAGCGTAGGGACATCAAACTCTCACGCGTGTAGATGAGAACGTCTTGTCGGTCTGTCCAGCAGTTGTTCCCAGGCGCATGTGCCAGGAGACAGAACAGTATCCATACTGACGCGAAATTCATGATAAGATAAGATATGGGGTGATATGATGTTTCCAGAAAGCGTAATCCGCATCAGTGAGCGAGTGCAGTTTAAAAACAGAAGCAAAACTTGAAATAGC
Source organism: Romanogobio albipinnatus (assembly GCA_023566225.1). Classification (NCBI taxonomy): domain Eukaryota; kingdom Metazoa; phylum Chordata; class Actinopteri; order Cypriniformes; family Gobionidae; genus Romanogobio; species Romanogobio albipinnatus. The sequence goes on along the minus strand of CM042248.1, from coordinate 14,444,620 downwards.
CAACAAACAAACAAACAACATGTGAGCACAGGGTCAGCTCCGGGAAGTCAACCCCATACCAGTACAAAGTACACATTATCCCCAGACAGTCATGACAAAACAAGTTATCAAAACAATTTTGAATTTCAAGCATTGTGAAGAGACAAGTATGGTGGCAGTTTGTGCAAGCTGACCAATATCTGTAAATGTACAAAAAAAAAAACCACTATAATTATGCTACAGTATGATCTGTGAAGTTTGAAATTGTGTCTGCAAGAATGCATCTTCTTTGGTGAATGTTCTAACATTAAAGGGTAACTTCAGTGATTTAGCATTAAGCTTTGTATCAGTAGAAACTAGGGATGGGCATGATTAATTGACGATCGATAATTGATCGTTAAGAATTTTGTCGATCATGTTAATTTGTTATCGATTAATCTAATTCATTTTTTTTTATCTAAGTCTTGAAGCAATTAAATTAATTTCACAGTGTGGCAGCAATTACATATTTTACCACCAGGGTGCAAAATTTGACACCATACTCTGTTATCTGTGATCTTCCGTTCAGTGTTGCCAACTATTTTCAAAGGAAAGTAGCTAAAGCCTTGCCAAAAAGTCGCTAAATGTCGCTAGATGACGTCATGCGTAAATTAGCATATTCGTGACGTCATCACGTCGTACTAGATTGCGTACTTTCTTGCGTTCTGCCTGCCTGCCTAATGTGCTTTCTCAACAAATTTTCGCCAACATAGCCTATTTTACTGTATTTTAATATGATATTGCTGACTGGCCCAATAAAGCTGTTCTCATTTCTCATCTCAATGTAAGTGATAAGCACATGAGAAGAATGGAAATCAAAACGGTCAAACTAAACTCTTTAAATTTAAAATTAAAGAGAAGCAGATAACCGCAGGTAACCTTACATCACTAAGTTTCACGTAGAAATCAGCCTTACAATACAGACAGTATGCCCGTGTAATGTATTATCCCCAATAAACGGCTTTAACCAGCCTTGGAATTCAGGATTTGATTCCCATTCCTTTCTGTATTTTTGACTGTACAGTTTAGACTGAGACATGATGAGCAAGCAAGCTAGTTTAGCTTATGTCACAGAGAGGTACACACAGTGGACGAGAGTTGTGAGTGACTGAGGTTGTGTGAGTCAAAAAAAATGCAGCGATTTCTTTTTGTGCAGTGATTTAATTATTTTTTTTAGATAAAGAATATTTTACATCCCGCGTGCTAAATGTAAGCCAGGGCGGGATCAGCCAGCGGCGGCTTCCCGCACATGCGCGATTCATATGCAGTCTGGACGTGGAGGGGTGAACATCTCCTGCTCTGACTGCAGCTGGGAGGGGCTGCTGCGCGAGGACTGGTTCGCCTGTGAGTGCTTTGGGATGGGGGTGGGGGCCGCGGCAGCACCCGCTGCTCATTGAGAAGAGTAAGAACGATATGTGCTTTCACTTTAGAAAGTCTCCAAAAGTCTCCAACAACTTCAGAAAAAGTCGTTAGATTTGTCGCTAGTCGCTTTTTTGAAAATGTGTCGCTAGAGGGGTCTGAATACTCGCTAAATATAGCGACAAAGGCGCTAAGTTGGCAACACTGCTTCCGTTTGATTTCAAAAGAATAATCATCAAGAAGTCACGGCAAGTGTGGCGTGGGACCATTTTGATTTAAAAAGCAAAATAGTTCACTGCAAACATTGCGGTGCCGTGTATAAGTACAACACGGCCACGAATCAAATGATGTACCACTTAAACAAAGTGCATCCGTCCCTGGTTAATGTCGGTGATGGTGCATCCTGCTCTCACTCTCAACCTAGCATCAAGTCGGCGTTAGCACGAACTCGGAGCTGTGATGCACAACGAGCAGAGAAAATTACCCAAGGGATCTGCAAGTTCACTGAGTTGGATATTCTGCCCTTAAGTATTGTTGAGGGCAATGGTTTTCGAGAACTGATACATTTATTGGAACCAGCATATCAAACTCCATCATGACGTACCATCACCAGACTGGTAGACACTCGCTACGAAGAACGAAAGCAGCAGCTGTTAAAAGAATTGAGCAAAGCTGAGAGAGTTGCTCGAACTACAGACTGCTGGACCAGAGCTACATCATTCGCTGCGTTTCCATTACAGATTTGCCCAAAACTTTTGCGATATTTTCTAAAAGTCTAAAATATTGCGAAATGATGCCGTTTCCATTAACTGATGTTATGCGACTAAAACAAAATTTTTCTACTTGTGATAAGTCATTCCAAAAATGATGCTAGGTTATGTTTTTAGGTTTATCATACATTTATCAAGGCACAGTTCCAGTCAATATGGGAGCTATTTTTACTGGATGTGAGACAATATTTGGACCATCATACATTGTTGTTTTGTTGTTGTTTCTTATGTTTTATGAAACGGCAACACTTTTGATTCTGCATTTTGACATTGAGACTGCAATAGGTCTATTTAGGCTGTGATTTATTTCTATTGTAGTTGTGTCTTCAGCCATTTTGGTGTGTTTAAATGTTAAGAATTTTTATACTTCCCCTTTTTATGTTTGAATTTACAATGTGAAAAACAAGGTTGTGTTCCATATTATTTTAACATAGTAGTATCATCATCATCATATAAGTGTAGATGTAGATGGACCAAAATAAACCATTAAAATATAAAGTAAATAAGTATTGTGATACTTGGTGCCAGTGACACTCTTGTCCCAAAAAGTATTGCTATACCACGATGCTCAATATGCTGTCCCATGGTGAGTCATTTTTCCCTGTTGCACCTACACAAAATTGAGGGTTCCCCCACCTACCAAATCCCACTTTAACCACTGGGTTTATATATATCCCAGCCACCGTGCGCCATTATTTTTAATGGAAAGAGACGTTATCCAAGCATTAATGGCAAGGAAGGCAACGTATTCTTGAGCAGCACACATGAGGTGTTATGATAAATTGATCCTCAGTCTTTGAGCAAGGCTGAAACTAGTGTCTTTCTGTTTTAATACATTTCTTGAATATATGTCTTAATTACAGTAGGCCTATAGATAGTTATGATTCATTGTGAGCCTGTAGAAGCGCAACAGCGCCATGTTTTCCAGCGGTTAGATCAGCACGTTTAAATCAAATGTGCGCATCTGTTACACAGGATATATCAGTTCTGACTGGATCTCTTCCCTAATCGTCCCTCCCTAACATTTTCGTCTCGTTTTTATTTGTTGACGAAAATGACAGTTGATTTTCATCATAGTTTTAGTCATCCAACACTAGTTTTTATGTAGTTATCGTCTCGTTTTTCGTCAGTGAAAAAAGGTCGTTGAGGAAAATTATTCGTCAACGAAATTAACACTGCCTGTAACTTTGTAAGAGATAGTGTTTTCTCAATATCATTGTTCATTTGTGTTACAGCTTCACAAAATGGTCTTCAGTAAAGAGAGTTTGACCCCAACTTCCGTCTATGATCTTTACTGGGACTTTTTTGTTTAGCTCGCTGCCAAAGCAAAGTAGGGAAAACGCAAGCTGAGGGCAGAAGAGTAAAACTACGAAAGAACAAACAAAACAGGAACATACCTATGGGTATGATATATACATTCTTCACATATGAGCCAATTAAATAAACGTAATTAATTACAATAATCTTGTTAATTACAGTGACAAGGAATGAAATCACTATTTGTATATAGCCTCTTAATTCTAATAAATTAACAATGTACATATTGAAATATATAAAATATGAATTATATTTTTATTTATAAATTATATTATATTTTTAATTATAAAATGATTTGTATATGCTGCATTACTGTATACTTATCACATTTTACTAGGGCTGTGAATCTTTGGGTAGGAAGCGAATCGATTCGATTCACGATTCATAGGTTTTTGAGTCAAGAACGATTTTTGACAATTCATGGTATATATTATTATCCACTATCGATCGCCACTTACACTAAATTAATGCAGAATCATTATTGCATTTTGGTGATTCCCTAGTTGTTGTTTTTTTGTTATTGACGTTTTAATCTGTCTAGTAAAATGATCTTTCACTTGCCCTTTCAAAAATCCACTTGTCCCACAAACATTGTTCTTTAACTTGTAAGAATACACATTTAAGTGCTGTCAAGTTATTAACGAAATCAATATATAAGTAATAATAACTCTTACAATATACATTTTTTAAAATCTTCATCATTGAAGATTTTAATGTCCCATTGATGTCCCGTGTAGCAGACAGTCATACTGACTGCTGCTAATCCAGATATAGCCCTACCGCAAATCACACGGGTCATTCCTAGCATTCCCAGCATTTGAGTCCGCATGACATAATGTGGTATATTTTATGGGCTAATAATTGTATTTAAAGCCTCATTTTACACAGTTAATCCCCCTTTACCATAGAACACAATAATATGTACCCAGGATTAATTCATTCAAAATAATAGTAATAAAGTAGTAAAATATAAGTAATAAAAATCAAACAAATTCCAAATTTGTCAATATTGTTGTATATTCTTATTTATAATATTCCTCACCAATATATATTTTTTGTTATTAAAACATTTTTAATGCTAAAAGTCTGTCAAATATGTTGTGTCCCTGAACTGAATGTCCCCCCTGTTACTCTGATGGAAAATCCACCTGAACACATCCCTTGACTGTTCCTCTAATCACATGACTCTCAGGAAGTAGAATACCTTTTGGCGGCAAACTATCCACAAGAATCAAAGTAAGTCTCTCTCCTTAATTTAATCTTTTTTTCAATGTATTACAACGATTCATTGATGTGGTAAAGCATAACATGTCCACCCTGTTATGCTTATTTATAGTGGAAACTGATAATTGATTGTAATTTTGAAAATATGGTTAATAAACATGTTAAAAATCTTCCTCAGTGATCACTGCGCACTAGCTTGAATTTCATCACATAAGTAGCAATGGCTAACTTTAGCATAAAATGTCCCTCCTGTTACTGTCCACCCTGTTACTGTTTTGCACAGTAACAGGGTGGACATAATACCTATAAATAAGTGTTTGTAGCATTTATTTGTATTTATAAGGAATTTATTTGTTATATAATCTCAAGAAGGTCCGTCCAGCTAGAGAAGACAGTGTGAAATTTCCTAGAAAAACACATGGGATGCTGGTCAGTTGTAAGTAGTAACAGTAAGTTGCTGTTACTTTTACTGTTTTCTGTGAGATTAGACAATTTTGAATGGTTGATGTTGTTCATGTTTCTTTCTTCTTCAGGGGTAAATTAGTTGATTTGTGGTGTGATGTCCTGTTGTTCAGTGCCGTGATGTCCACCCTGTTATGTCATGTCCACCCTGTTTCCCCTCTGTCCACTCTGTTACCAGTTTTTTAATGTTAATAAAATAAGTTCAAAAAATGTTATGCATATCTTTGTGGTTACTTGTAGCAAATTAAATGGCAAAATTAAATTATTTAAGATGGGGACAAAATTCCAATTATTTTTTATTTTTTTTTATTCTAAAAGAAATATGTTGAAATAACTATTGTGCCTTAAAAAAAACTTTTCTCAAGATAATGCTTGTTTATGTTAAAACATTTGCAGGGTAGAGTGAGGGACATTTTAGCTCTTAGAATATGTAAATATTACAATAATTATGCATTTAAAACACACATTAATTGAGACGAGTATGTCCGGTAACAGGGTGGAAATTTGTCCTTTGCATGCGTGAAGAATTTGGTAAAAATTATTAAACAATAATATTCTGAGCTGGACCAATATATTTTTACTGTAGTGTAACAAGCCATTCTTCAGATAAAATGGTAAAATCATAGAAATTTTTACATTATTTAATTGAAAGTTACCAAGCTGAAATGGCACGAATAGTAAGAATGACCCACACACGGATGTGTTGATGGCTGATTTAGTCACGTTCGGGAACGGTTAAACAGAACTCAATTAATATTATTATTACTGGTAAAGTTACCGCGTACCGGACATTTTCTCACCGCTTCCCAACTCCCAACACGCACACACACACACACACGCACATCTGTGCAACTATCATTGTACTGTAGCCTACGTCAGAGTTGCATTATTTTCTCGTCCCATCTCACCAACAGTTTAATACTCGCACATCCAAACGTAGTCAGAGAAGGCCCTCATCTTCTTTCCGGTCGTATGAACGTAGTCGCATACTCTCAAACTGCCCAATGAATCACTCAGTTCTCATTGGCTACTTGCCAATGTGGCAGGTAGATTGACAGTCTTACCCGCCAACTGCAAAATTCACCCGCATTTGGCGCGTGGTTGGGTGTTAATTTCAGGCGCTGCTCACAGCTATCAATCACAACCCTTCTCATTAATTCGGTTACACAAGGTTTCATGAAATGTTATAGTTACCTGCATGACATAAACTCCACAGCTGCAAGCATCTTCCTGAATGCTGTGGTTCAAGACACCATGTGTCCATGTCACATCCACCCAGTCTGTCTTACCATGAAGTTCCTGCCGCATTTCGAAGTATGTTCCACACGTGTGTGAGAATTGTATCTTATCAAATTTAGAAACTGTCACCCAAAGTTATTAATAAAACTAAATGATAACGTACTGTATGATAATTAAGAAAACAATTAAATGAAATAATATAATACAATACCTGAATCTTGAAGCAGCAAGTTCAGAATCTTTCCCTTCATCTATCCCTTGGGGATCCACCACAAACACGTTCTGCAATGTCCTATGGAGATACTGTTAAAACATATAGTTTGCAATGTACATAAATAATGAACTATGGTTTGACAATGGTTTTACACACCAGAAATTTCCAGTGGTGGCATCATAGATGGCATCATAGTTTTCAAAGTTGACCTGCAAACGAGTTGAAATATTATTGGACTTGTCCTTCTGACTTTTTCACTTTTTCTGACTTTTTTGCACTGAATAAAAAGATTATTGTAAATCTGACCTTTCGGAAACTGTGGTTTGACATTGCAGACCTCTCCCCAAATACAATAACACCGGCAGAGTAGTGGTTAAATACAAATATTTTCCTTCCATAACCTTTGGAATTCAACAGGGTTTGGATGTAGCTTTCAATAATCTGCAAACAATAAAGAAAAATAAACGTGTCCTTCAAATTCATGTGATTAGTAAAAGCCCATGTACAGAAGTAAATGTTTAAGATGTTTAACAGTATGCATCAAATATTTGTCTTTTTATAATAAAAAAACCTTTCAAGTCCAAAAATAGCATTATGCGTTGTATGAAAGTTATTCAGGTGCTGTTCTTAAACTTGATGACAACCGCTACAGATTGTTCAGGCAGAACAATAAATCACTGGGCCCATGTCCACAAAAAAAGTTATTTACTGTTCCCATTTGTATCATACATCAGTATGAGTGTGGTTCTATAAGCAAACAATAATAACAATGAATATAAGTACAATACTGAAACAGAAACAGTAATAATTTAACAACATAAAGTAATAATGCAATAGTATAAAGATAAAGTAAGCCAGCAGCTCTAAATATATTCTGGTTTATACATACAGCATATGCACTTTAAATCAACTATCAAATCAGGCAAATGTTCCACATAGTATTCAAAAAGTTGCATTTTAAAGTCATATTAAGCATGGTTTTTGCTGAAATGAATGTACAGTGCAAATTGCGTGCGCATTGTGACTATTTCAATGGAATATACAAACTTTTAGTAACGTAATATAACATAACAGCAATTAAATCTAACAACACATGCATAAAAGAGTATTTAACTACTTACTTTTAAGATGTACGCACACAGTATGAACGAAAGTCCGTTAGAAATTGGACCAGATCAGCACGGAGATCAATGCAAAACTACCGCTGAAGTTAGCAACCTGTTTCGTTACATGTCTGGACATAAACATACTTTGATTGACATTTATTCCGCTGACTTAAATCAATGAAATGACAGAAATAATAATCATGTGATTCAGTAAGTACCCGTAAGTGCAATGAAATAAATGTCCAGCAGAGGGCACCAACGTCATTAAAGCTTGGCCTTTTGTACATGCGTCCTTTCACATAAAGTAGTATAAATATGAAAATACTTATCTAACTGGAGTATAAATCACTGCTTGGTAATGTAGACATATGATTACCTCCCCATTCAACCAGTTGGGTGGTTTCAAGGTTTTGAACTCGGTTAGGCGCTCTATATGTTACACTCTTGTCAACTGACTGAATCACTGCAACCACCACTTCACTGTCCTCTGAATTCCAAAAAGCCTAAAACAAATTAGATTGGAGAGAAAAAGAGTCAACTCTCACTGCACAACAAGAAATGACACTAACATATATATATATGACCACATCGCTGGTGTTACTTTGTGTCCATTTTCATGAACATACTATATAGGCAGTTAACTTCTATAAAGACTTTGTAGAAAGTTTTTTTTATTTTTTTATTATAAATTCCACAACCACACATATTTTATTTATTAGTGACTACAAGTACAAAGCTGAAAAAAAGCTTTTGTATATACTAAAAGTAACCTTATATAGCCGCAGTGACACTGTCCATTTATGTCTTTCTGGACCTGGGCTGTCGGACTGAAGCTTTTGATGCCTATGAGGACAGGCAAAAATTAAGGATATGATGCAATGTGTAAAAAGTAACTATTCTGTTAATAATAGAAAGACTGTCAAGTATGTAATCTTAAAAATCCCTTTCATTTGAGACTTTTAACAATGGCTGTAATACTCACTTTTTTTTAGGAGAAGGTATAACTTCTGGGGTATGAAAGTACTTTGTTTTGTTTTCAGTCACACACGCTTTTCTTGGCCCATTTTTCTTCAGAGTCTTCCAAACTGTGTTGTTTAACATTGAAACGCTTCTGTAACATCTTGTCTGGAAGGTCATGTTGCAGGATGTGTTCTCTGTACCTTCCCTGCAGTGAAGCATACTTTTTGTAGGAATGTTGCTGGGCAATGGTGCAGTTTTTTTTTCTGTAAGATTTTGTCTTTGACAATACAGAACCAATTTTCAGCATGACAGTTCGTGTCATGTGTTTTCTGTAGGTCTTTGTCCTCTCTGATAGACTCTCTGTCTTTGAATCTTTTCAGATCACCAAGCATTATCCCTGACCAGAGTGTAAAAATCGGCATGTAGTCTTTGATCAGAATGTCCAGTATCTCTGGACAACAATATTTGTCCATTTCAGTTTCCTCCTCAGTCTCTTCAATAGACATGACAGCTTTGTTTATACTAGCAAACTTCTTGGTAAACGGTGACCGGGCCAACATTGTGTTTGCCTCTGGAGGGATGTAGTCATCCACTGTCTGCTTCTCATCCAGTGTGTCTTCTGGAATTTTTATTCCACGGATGTGATCATGAAGTATTTGAAGACACTCGTTTACACACTGTGTGTGTGTGATTTGGTGTAAAAAAACAAACAAACATGGCACATGCACTTGAAAAGCTTCAGTCTTAATCATCTCAGGGTAATGCTCAATAAAGTGATGTTTTGGGCATAATCTGAAATCAGGGATTGTAGTTTGCAGCAGTTCCCTGAGTTCTGTCACTTTGCAATCAAGAACATGTATTAACTTGTCAGTGTGCTTTGACGCTACCACCAACTCAACAATGTCTTTGAGGAGCAACAGAATGTTCCATGCATTGTCTCCTTCAGGTACTTTATGGCCAATAAGAAGTGGGAGGAGTCGGATTAGAGCCTAGTTCTCATGGCCATTTCCACCTATGGTTCCTTCGGTAGAGAAGCCATGGGCAATAGGCTGAGGCTGGTCTGTAGGGTCATTAAAGGAATATGCAAATGTGTTAGTGTTTCTAAGCTGAAAGATTTCTTAGAAATGAGGTCTGAAATGCAGAATGATTACTCAACTGGAACAATGCCTTCCAAAAAGTCATGCAGGATGTCAGAGGGGTACCCATGAACAACATGAAAGTGCTCCAGGCTGTCTGTCAACACACATTCTCCTTTCACACCATACTGAATAGCTAAAGTGGGATCTTGACATGCCTCCTGTACGTGCTGGTTGTGACTTTCTTTGGTCCTGGGTTCAAAGGTGCCCGAAGAGACGTCTGTGTTTTGGATGTCAGTCCCCGTGTCAAGCAAAACATGCAGAACTTGTCCACTGCAAAGCTCTCAAAGAATCCCGAATGAGCTGCCAAGTTATCAGCAGCCACATATACCACTGTGCCTTTGATACAAGCTCCTAGCTTCTCAACATATATGCCATGTTGCTCCAAATAAACAAGATCTTGGATGAGAGGATGGAACATTTTAGCATAGCCACATTCTTTTACATCAGAGGCTTTACATAAGAGAGAAAGCTGAATGGAATGGAGTGTAGACTTATATTTTGATGGCAGATTAGCTAGCACCCAATACACTGCATTCTTTTTGTGTTTCTTTCTTGATGTTTCTAAAGGTTTGGACACTTTGAAATCATCTGTGTAAAGTCCAACAGCAATTTTGAACACCTCTCCTTTAAGCAGGTTGTTTTCTTTACAGTTTGAATGTGTGTGTACTGTACTCACGTGGCACATGCTTCTGTAGTGGAAGAGCTTTGCTGAAAAAAATTTGCTGTGGTAGCAAAATTGATACCATGTAACGTTACGGTAAATGTTTTATGGTATTGGTACTGACTACTGGAACTACTACTACATTCTTTCAGGTGTAAAACAGTTTGGATGGTTGTTAATACAAGAATTATGATGCATTATTTAAGAGTTTTAAGTATTGTATAACATGAGTAGCTCTCTGCTACTTTCATTTTTTTTAAAAGTAGCTCTCAAATGAAAAAAGGTTGGAGACCCCTAGTGTAAAATGTCTGCCCTGTTCAAGATTTTCTGAATTTAAAGGAACATATACGGAACTAGATGTTTTTCTCTTTGCCAAAAATGCAACTGATGTAACCACTGTAATATTCTTGCTCACATATGCTGCTCTCCTTTTGGTAATTTCATCCTTTACACTACCAGAAACTAATTCTGCCTTGAACATCCTCCGTTCTGTGCTTTTTACTTTTATGTGCTTTAAATGTGGAGCACACATCAGTATGAAAGTTACATCCTATATATGGACACTGGACTGCATCTTCACAAGAACCTGTGAAAACAGAACATAAGGAAACTTTTAGATTAACAAATCAGTCGCAGATACAATTCAACTGTAAAAAGTTACTCAATACCTGCTTATGACACCGTTTTTAAACCATTTATGTTACTATAATATAAATAGAGAGAAAAAAACCTTAAGAAGCACATTTTTGAACTGTTGCCTTAATACAACAATGAGACATATGCTAGCATTAGCCACAAGCACATGTAACATTCACACATGCTGATATAAACTGACAGAATTCCCCCCAAAAAAGATATCTCAGCTAAACAAAATCATTGCACTCAATATTTCGTCTGATCGCTTAATAAATAAACTCCAGCTGGTCCAAAACGCAGCAGCTCGAGTACTTACTAGAACCAGGAAGTATGACCATATTAGCCCAGTTCTGTTAACATTGCACTGGCTGCCTATTAAATGGCATCTACGCTAATGATAGTCTCTCTTTATCCCGAGGTTTACTGCAGTCAGCCGGATCCGGGTCGTATCCAGATCAGATGGTGGACCTGCGCCCAGACAAGACCAACTTATGACCCTGAAGTGTCTGCCGAGACCGTGTCAATTAGCCTCCCCCTGAAACTGCCTCATCGACACGGCATCTCAATAAACCCGTCTCCAGCGTGATGACTCCGATTGTTCGAATATTACAATTAAATAATACTTAAATCGATATGTCATCTGCAATAAACCCGTCTCCAGCGTGTTGACTCCGATTGTTCGAATATTACAATTAAATAATACTTAAATCAATATGTCATCCGCAATAAACCCATCTCCAGCATGTTTCCCCGATCATTCGAATAATGCACTTTAATAATTATTTAATCAACATCATCCTCAATAAACCCGTCTCCAGCGTGTTGCCTCCGGTCCTTCGAATATTCCGATCCATTATGACCTCTGGCCTGTAAAGCTGCCAGAATAATAATAATAATACGCTGTTTGTTAATTGGCCAGAGGAGAACTGGCACCCCGACTGAGCCTGGTTTCGCCCAAGGTTTATTTTTCTCCATTAGGTCACCTAATGGGGTTTTGGTTTTCCTTGCCACTGTTGCCTCTGGCTTGGCGTGCTCAGTTGGGGACACTAAATTTTTCAACAAAACATCGAAATAAATCTAATTAATAAACTAAATGAACCATATAAACTAAATTACTGATCTAATTATTGATCTAAAGCCCACACTGTCACCGTATGGAAATTGAAATGAACTGATGACATCAAATGGCTATACAGCTTAATAAAATTATGCTGCATTATTTTCCCATTTAACACTGTAAAGCTTCTTTGAAACAATCTACATTTTTAAAAGCGCTATATAAATAAAGTTGACTTGACTTGACTGATTAGTGCAAACAACTAATTTAATTTAGGAATTACATCGTTTTTTAAAAAAACAACAAAGAATAAGTAATGACCACTTAAAATGTTTCATTCACACAAAATCCAGATTTAGAGTGCAGGATTCATATTTAAACGGTCTGATTAATATTCACAGACACTAACAGAATAAATGTACCTCACAATCCTCGGCTGGATCAGTTACTCTTAGAAATAAACAGCTTTTCTTCTGAGGGAAATTATTCCAGGATTATTCCTCACCGCGTCTCAAAATCTTGGTGTGTTTATTCGAGTTGACTCATGGATTACATCAGTATTTGACTTTCAAAAGAACGCGCGCTCCGTGGGCGTGGCCGCATTAACACTAAAACACACTACATTAAAACAGATTACATATACACGGAATATTTGTTTTTTATTTAAAACCTTACATTTCAACGTTTCTTTTGACATATGTCTCATGTTTGTGGGACAAATATTCACTAAACTACAGTTAATTTTCTGAAGAGAATCAGATTAGACTTCATTGACAGAGAGGATGCAGATCACACATCTTGTTTGTTTTCTTTATTTTGTAAAAAACACAACATTTTGTTTTTATTGTGAGTGTACACAAATACAAGTAGATACTTAACAGATTATAATGATGTATAACACGTGCCTGAATTACCAAAATCGACAGAGTATTTTGAGTATCTTTCGCACTGATAAGAAAAAAAACAAGGTGAAGGCGCCGGCGCCTTGGCCAACTTCAGAGAGTTAATTATTACTGTTACATCATCTGCGTAAGCTGTAAGCTTCACCGAGGCTACATCTGGGAAACCTGGGACACAATTACCACACAACGGTTTCCTCTGCATAACTAGCAGAGACTCAATAGAAATGGAGTACAGAAGACCAGACAGATGACATCCTTATCTTATTTCCCTGGTCACAGAGAAAGGCCTAGTTAAAGACCCATTAATCCGTAGCATGCTGTAAATGTCATTGTACAGTAGCTTGACAAGGGAAATAAAATGTGTACCAAAACCAAAAGCTTCCCCTCTTGAACAAATAATGATGTCCACCCTGTCGAAAGCTTTTTCCTGATCCAAGGAAAGGAATTCACTGTCCAGTTTATGTCTTTGTGCTATTGCAATAATATCCCTTACAAGAAAAAGATTATTATTTTGTTCTTTTTGTCCAATGCCTTTTAGTCTGAGGCTGTTTCGTCCGAAGCCTAATTGTACTAGACCTGACACCTGACGTTGTTTTTCCTGAGACCTGAAGCCTTTCAGTCTGAGGCACAATGCTGTTTTGTCCAATGACTGAAGCCTTTTAGTCTGAAGCATGATGCCTTTTCGTCATATGACTGAGGTCTGGGGATGTCCTAAAAGGTACCATAGCAAGGTTCCTTCAGCTTCTCAACATCTTCCAGAGACGGCGTCTAGTGACCACAAAGATCTTCAATTATCTGGAAGATTTGCATGTCAGCTTCACCGATAACAAGGAGCTTAAGTATGAAGCATGCACACAGTACTCAGATTCTCGACACAACCAGCCAGACATACTGTATTTCCTCAAATAAAAGCCTGTATTCAATTAAACGCCGGGCCTCTGATAGTGGCCGGGGGCGTGGCCAGCACGAACAAATAAAGGCCGGTCTCAAATTAAGGCCGGGGGGAAATTATTTCCTTTCATTTCATGTGCATTCAAGTTCAGCGTAATGTACAGTAGGGCCGAAGGAGCGAACCCATCTTGGCCATCGCCCCCCGCTGGGAGTCTTGCGAGTGCGACGCACAAGTCTCTTCTATACTTAACCTAAACACTTTGCAGGGATTGCTCTGTAAATTAAATAGAGAATATAACTGATGCATATATGATATTTTAAATACTGTAGTCTATGAGAGATGTGACGTGTGTTAGTCTGTGAAAGCTACACAAATGATCTGCACAATCTCTAAGCCTCTCGTCTTTTTTACACATCTTACTTTGCATTTAACTTAAACTATTTTATTTTGTACAAGAAAACAGCATAGGCTTCAAAATAAATTATGTTATTGAAATATTGTAAAGTTGAACTACTCGAACGAACGTTTAAAAAACAATATGCAAAATCAAAATCGAATTGCTCCATAACGGATTGAGAAAAGTGCGCGCATTAGTTGGGTTATAAAAATAACGAGTTTATATTGAGTCTATAAAACACGAAAGAACAACAAATATATCACAAAAGTACATTTCGTTTTGTATAAATTGTATCTTAATTATAATCTATGTTTTATCAACCAAATTGCCCGGATTTAATAAATAACAAGCAAATAGCCAATAACAGATATGAGGGGGAGGCGGCAGCGCCGGCTTAAATGAACTACTAGAAAAGGAAAAAATCTTTAGTCAGGGACAGCCCTTAGGCTACTATTTATTTCAGATAGGCCTATATTTGATCCAGCAGGTCACAAAGGGAGTTCTGGGTTGAGCGGCGGTGCTGAGCGGAATGAGCTTCAGAAATTAACGGAATCTCCAGAAAGGCGCTTGATCTCCTCTGGAGGAAATATTACCGCTCTCTCAACGCACACACCTTTGAAACCACCCCACTCCCGCGCCCCTGATGATATCTGTCCTCTGGAACGCAATCGCTTTTCATTTAAAACGCTTTATTTAAAACAATAATTTTTTTTCAAATAGATGGAATTTGAAATACAGGCCTGCCCCTAATAAAAGCCTGCTTCAAATAAAAGCCGGTGACCTTCTGCAGTTCAGGTAAATAAAGGCCCCGGCTTTTATTTGAGGAAATACGGTATGCCAACGCAGAGGATAAACTCAGCAAGTGCATGGCAGATGGGCAGCCAACCATAAGGTTTCTTCAGGAGGTCAGGGTATTTGACCCTTGTAACACTGCATTCATGGATGACAATGTGTCAAGTTACAAGGCCATTTCACATTTTAGTTCCAGATTTAGGCTCCTCCCACCCTCCACTCCCCCATGGACTTTTTTTGTAGGTAGTTTTTTTCATGTCTTTCTCTATTCTTGTTAATGTATGCATTAATTAATGTCAATTCTGTTTCTCCTGAGTATCTCCTGTGTGTTCTATTTAAGATTATTCTGTGTATTCATCATCTTTGTGAACTTTGATACCACATTGCGTAACAGAAGAACGGACCTAACCGAAAATGGACTTGCCGAATTTCCAGCTGTTATGCCTCGAGCAGGAGCAGCAATCCCATGAGACCCATACCAGTGGATTTCTAGACTTGGCGTGCCTCACCAACTTCCCGGGCCGCTCTGGCTTCCTCCTGGCTCCTCCCACCCTCCACTCCCCCGTGGACTTCTATGCCTGATATATAACGGGCATGCAAAGTCCACTAACAGTTCTCTTTATTTGGCCGTTACCTCTATCTAGCCTTAGGCGTATGGTCACACTTTGCTGCCAGGAGCCTACTGAACAGTCTATTAAGAAAACCAAAATAGCTTGGATGAAAATATTTGAAATGGAGGACCAAACCTTCAAAAGTCACATGCGAGTTAGCAAAGAACAGTTTCACTACTTCTGCAGGAAACTGAAAGAACAGGGTCTCCATGAAAACCATCCAAAGCGAGGTCCAGAAAGGATTCCACTGGAGAAAAAAGTCTTACTATTTCTGTGGTATCTGGCAAACCCAGAACTCCTTTAGGGAGATATCGAATAGAATTAACATCAGTCAAGGAGCTGCACATAATGTTGTTCTATAAATGCTTGATAAGACGTGCCCTTGTTCAGCAGTTCATCACCTGGCCTAGTGAATGCCAGAAGTTTGCTCAGGCAGCCCTGTTTCAAAGGTTGTGTGGCATTGATGGAATTGTAGGTGGCATTGACCAGTGAGGGGAGGTGACTATCTGAATCGTAAGCCTACTACTCAGTCCTGGTACAAGGCTGACCTGGGAAGATTTATAGACATCTTTGCTGGGCCATCAGGACGAGTTCATGATGCTTGAATGCTTCGTGTTTCACCCTTCTTCTCTAGCTCTAGACAGAAGCTGGGGGAATAGCAACTACTTAGAAACAGCGCTTATGTCAGCCACAGCTTCCCTTTTGTTGTCACCCTAAAACAGAACAATGGTACCTTAAGCGAAGATGAATTGTGCAGGAATGCAAATATCAGCAGAAGGAGAGTAGGACCCTCAGTTGTCCAAAACCTGTATAAATGTTTTTGTTCTACAGATATTTTGAAGAATGCATATAACCAAACAGTTGTGGTTCACCATTGAACTTTGGAAGTCAATGGTGTCCCACAACTGTTTGGTTATAGACATTCTTCAAAATATCTTCTTTTGTGTAGAACAAAGACATTTATACAGGATTTAGAAAAACTTGAAGGGAGTAAATGATAAAAGAATTTGCATTTTTGGGTGAATGATCCCTGTGACTTTTTTACATTACCAATGTCTTTATGTTCTGCTTTGAGAGTTTTCTACAACCATTGGTTTCATGTAGATAATCTGCACAATGCCAGTTAAATTGACAAAGCAGTCAGAAAATAAGTTTTTCCATAACAGACAACATTCATAATAATAAAAAAGTGTATTTTGAACAGTCTGTTATTTTCAATCAAAATAAAGCTTCTGAATTTAAATGAGGTATCTTCCAATCTCCTCTGTAAGCATTATTCTTTAATAGTAACTCTAAGTAAAAGAAAAAGAAAAGAAGAAGCTCAAAATAGCTTATTTCATCATATAAGTTCATTACAACAAAACAAAACAAAACATTTTCTCACATATATAAAAATGCCAGCAGTTAAGCCCTCAACAAAACATGAATTCATGTATCCTGGAATGTCTGCATAGTCTCTCAAAAAGAGAATGGGTGGATCTAATTTGGTCTAGAATTTCATTATACCTCCTTTGTGCAGCTTCTTCAGACTCTGAGAAATTAAAACATTTCTCCTTGTTATCCCTTTGCTTTTGGACTCTCTGGATCAGAGGACAGTGCAGCAGCAGAAAGGCAAGCTGCATGAGATGGACCTGTATCAGCAGAGGGGCTGAAGGATGCTGTTGCCGAGTGTCGGATCTCTACTCCCATTGCAGTGCCAACAACAGGGAAATCTTGGTCATGGTTTCCCCCAATAAGCTCATCCATCTCCTTGAAGAACTGCAATTTCACTGTGCCTTTACCTGTTGAAGAGATTGTGGTAGGGTGAGCAAGTTCCCGCCCCCATATTTAGATTGACAGCCTATCAACACAGATTCCTGTCTCTTTGTGTTTATGCCACCTGGGTATTTACACCATTGTTAGTTCTGCCCCCTTGGTGCGTGCAATAAAAGCTGGACTAGCATTTGTTTTGTAGCTCTGCGGTGGTGTGCAGGCTGTTGTTATATCCAGATGATTTGTTTCCATTCATATGCTCCATTTGTGGCGGGGCGGTGGTGGACAATAATTGACACTAATGTACAACTAGAACCAGATAGAGCAGACTATCCGTTTCCGTGAACGGGGAAATTTATACCCAAAATAGGGCACATATGTTCGTTACCACTGAACACAAGAGACATGGATATAAATACAAAATGCTTGTATTCCACAATAATAATTATTTAAAATGTAGAAATTTGTTGTCCAGACAAAGATAGAAAAAGGAAAACAAAGAATTTTCAGGCTAAGGCTTACCAGTAGGGCGGCTAGCTGGACAGTGAGTATCCTAAGACACACCACTCACCCAATTTTGCTTCGCACAAACACTCACATACACACTAAGTGAGAAAGACGCAGTTGTCAATGGCAAAACACTCTGTGAGAGGAACACGCCCACCAAAGGGCAAAGACAGCTAGCTTCCGTCATTGGGGGCCTTCAGCTCCTGAAATAAAAAATAATGAAAATAATGCAAAAGCACAATTAATCAGACACACATTCATCAACAACTTGCATTAGAATAGGTTTAAACCATGAAGGACTGAATTTGCAATCTACTGGCCACATGAGTCGACCAGAGATGTATAGCTCAAATAGGTTCACACCAAAATGCCCATGAACGTAGACATACCATGGACTCAATGTTGTCTAAGGAGCATTTGCCCTGCAGTACAAAGAAACAAAGTGCTCACGAGTGGTTGCCCCACTAAAATAGACAAAGTTAATAAAACCAGTCAAAAACACCCAACCCCATAAAGCTCAAGGGACTAGATATTAGATTAGATTAGATTCAACTTTATTGTCATTACACAAGTACAGGTACAAGGCAACGAAATGCAGTTTAGGTCTAACCAGAAGTGCAATAGCATAAAGTGCAGGATATACAACGGTTGCATAAGTGCATGATATACAGTGGATGAATAAGTGCAGGACATGGATATGTATATGGTATACCATATATATATATATGGTTATTACTATAAACAGAATTTACAGGTGAATATGTACAATGAATAAATATACAGATGGCTATTACTATAAACAGAATTTTACAGATAGAGGTATACAATGCTATGTTAAGATATGCTAAAATTAGGAATATAGCAGTGGATTAAGGTAGTGCAATGAAGTATGGACAGAAGTTATCCGAAAAAAAGTGTAAAGTGTAGTGGAAGTGATTGCATATTACAGTTAGAAGTGCGGTGCAAAATGCAAATGTAAACAGTTGGTACTATGAATACAGTCGGCAGGGCAAATGAGCATAATCCAGTTAAGGTGTGGTAGTGCAAGATGCATAAGTAAACAGTTTTTCCAGTAGTGCAAATAACAAGTGAAGGCAGATGTGAGGTAGGATAGTTGGCAGTATATGAGGGGAGTGGATCAACGAGGGTTCGAGTTCAATAAAGAGACAGCTCTGGGGAAAAAACTGCTGGTCCTGGTCCGGAGGCACCTGAGACGCCTGCCAGAGGGCAGGAGAGAAAACAGTCTGTGGGTTGGGTGAGAGGAGTCCTTAAGGATGCTGCGAGCTCGATGCAGACAGCGTTTCCTCTGGATGTGCTCGATGGCAGGTAGTGGAGTCCCTGTGATGCGCTGGGCAGTTTTCACCACCCGCTGCAGTGCCTTGCGCTCGCAACAGAGCAGCTCCCATACCATACTGCAACACAGTTGGTCAGGATGCTTACCTATGCGCAGTGATAGAAGTTCACCAGGATAGCCGAGGGGAGCTGATTCTTCCTCAGTGTCCTCAGGAAGAAAAGGCGCTGGTGAGCCTTCATGACCAGTCTGGAGGTGTTGGTTGTCCACAACATGTCCACCGAGATGTGGATCCCCAGGAACTTGAAACTGCAGACACGCTCAACAGCCATTCCATTGATGTGGATGGTGTCGCGTGTGCCTCTTGACTCTTTCCTGAAGTCCACGATGAGCTCCTTCGTTTTGGTGGTGTTGAGGAGCAGGTTATTATCAGTGCACCATGTGGCCAGGTGCTGGATCTCCTCCCTATAGGCAGTCTCATCGTTGTTGCTGATGAGCCCAATCACAGTGTCGTCCGCAAACTTGACGATGGAATTAGATCCATACACAGGCTTGCAGTCGGAGGTGAAGAGGGAGTAGAGAAACGGATTTAGCACACAGACCTGTGGTACACCAGTGTTAAGTGTGATGGACGTGGAGCAGGTGAATCCTGATCGAACATTCTCGGGTCTGTCAGTTAGGAAGTCCAAAATCCAGTTACACATTGAGGTGTTGATGCCCAGGTCTCCAAGTTTGGCTATTAACTTGGTTGGGATGACAGTGTTGAATGCTGAGCTGAAGTCAACAAACAGCATGCGTGCATAAGTGTTCTTATTGTCCAGATGAGTGAGCACAGAGTGCAGTACCATGGAAACAGCATCCTCTGTGCTCCTTTTGCTGCGGTAGGCAAACTGGTGTGAGTCCAATGTGGATGGTAGAGAGTCTTTTAGGTGTACCAGGACCAGCCGCTCAAAGCACTTCATAACGATGGGTGTGAGTGCTACAGGGCGGTAGTCATTAGGGCACCACGGGCTAGAGTGTTTTGGCACTGACACAATGGAAGTGCGTTTAAAGCATGTTGGTACAGCTGCTTGGGCAAGAGACAGGTTGAAAATGTCTGTAAAAACTCCAGCGAGTTGCTCCGCACATGCCTTGAGAACACATCCAGGGATGTTGTCTGGTCCAGCAGCCTTGTGTGCGCTGATCCGGCTCAGTGCCTTGCAGACATCTGTGGAGGAGAGTGTGATTGGTGGGTGGTCAGCTAAGTGTTTGAGCTTGGTGGCAGTTTCTCTGTTGTCTCTTTCAAAGTGAGCATAAAAGTAATTTAGCTCGTTTAAGAAGTTGACATCAGTGGCTGCGGGGGTGGAGTGGGTGGGTTTGTAGTCACTGATGGCCTGAATGCCCTGCCACATGCGTCGAGGGTCAGAGTTGGAAAAGTGTCCCTCTATCTTTAGCTTGTAGCAGTGCTTGGCCTTTTTGATGCCCCTCTTCAGGTTTGCTCTGGATGTGCTGTAGGCTTGTGCATCTCCTGATCTGAAGTCAGTGTTGCGTGACTTCAACAGGAGTATAGGAAAAGATAGGAATATAGGGAGAATATAGGCTGCAGTGATAATGGTGGAAGTGAAGTCCCGCTGTAGATAAAACGGTCTACATTTAACCATGAGAAACTCAAGGTTAGCTGAACAATGACTCCCAACAATAGCAGAGTTTGTGCACCAAGCTTTGTTAATGTAAATGCACAATCCACCACCTCTGGTCTTACCGGAGCCATCTAATGTTCTATCCGCCCGGAGTGTGTGGCGTCCCGCTAGCTCAATAGCGGTGTCTGGTATTCTGCTGTTTAACCAGGTTTCCGTGAAGATTAGGACGTTACAGTTCAAAAGTTTCTTGCTGTGTGTGATGCTGAGTCGAATCTCCTCCATTTTGTTCACTAGCGACCGTACATTGGCAAGGAAAATGCTGCGTAAAGAGAGCCGGTGTGGTGTTAGCATTAGCTTAGCTCTTAGTCCTCCACGCTTCCCTCGCCTTTGTTTACGATCTCTACGCCGCCTGCGAGCACTTCCGCCCCGGCCGGGTAGAGTGCATAGCCTCGGGTGTCCTAGCGATCTCAGGAAGGAGTTGAAGATTGTCCATAAAACTGTCGGAAATTCACAAACCAATATCCAAAATCTCACAATGGGTGTACGATGTAAAGGCACAACTGTTCTGCATGAACAGACCCGAGATGAGCAAGAAAATTACCGCAAAATTGCAGAATCTGGAGAGACCCAGAGCCTTGCGATGTACTCGCGCCGCCATCTTGGGTGGAATCTATTTCTTTTCGTTTCGAATTGGACATTTCAAGCTTTCTATACACATATTTCTCATGTCTGTGAGGCAAGTAGCCTGCTGAGGTTTGGTTTATTTATGAGACATGTTCAAGAGCAATGCAAGTGATCGCTCCGGCGCCTCCATGTCACGATTATTGACTGCTATAGCCTATTTGCTTCTTATTTATTAAATCCAAGCAATTGGCTGATGTAACTTTGGTTAAAATCATTTGTATAGTAACATAATCAATATAGCCTAGATGAAATTTAAAAATAACATTATAATATTTAAACATAAACAGGAACTTTCTGTAAATGGTCTGAAAGTCCGAACCATACAGAAAATGCTTTCACACTAGAAACGAACCAAACCTTTGTTCAGTTTGATCCGGACCGAGACTACCTCTTCGTCGGACCAAATTTTATTTGTTTGGTCCAGACTGTGGTCCGGTGGAGGTTTCACACCTGTAATAGTTATACTTAAAGGTGTCATGAACTGGCTTTTTTTATTTTATACTGTTGCTTGAGGTCAACTTATGACGGTTGCGTGGTTTTTACATTCAAAAACATCATAATGAATAAGTAATAGGCTATTTTATACTCTGGTTTTGAGGCTCTCTCCTGCACTCTCGGATTTTATGGGCATGCAGCACTGAAGACTTGGAAGTAAATGCCCACGGCTAGGATTGGATAAGATTTGCACATTTAATGAGCTTCGGCTCCCCGCGAGTACACCGTGAGGGATTGTTTTGAAGCATGTGGGAAAATGGCAACCGGAATAATTTGTCCCACAGGGCTCGCAAAACGTCTTTATCAAACAAACACAATGATTTATCTCTCATCCACCCGTGATTGATTGGAATGTGATTTTTTTGTATTACTTGGCCCTCTCGATTGGTGAATATAAGCGCGAACCGTATACACACTCAAGTACGTTGCAGACTGCATGATCAAAACTTCCGCGATTGTATTTTTCCTTCAACTATCAAAGTCAAGAGAGTGAACAACGCACATCAAGAACCACAAATAAAGGATTTTCCAGTTCTGCTAAGGTATGTTAGACACGTACACAATCAATAGATCTATATCAAACGATCTGTAACAATGCAATACTGTCACATATAAAAACATGTTTTACTCACATGTTGCTTCATTCATTCATGTAATCTCATCCTGTCTGCAAATCCAGTCTTTTGTTTACAAACAAATCCATGATCAGAAATGAAGGAACAAACACAAAGTCTTCCCCACGTGAGCTGGATATTCATTAAAAATAAAGTTCATCCATGCATTCATAATATTGAAATTCGAATGAAGCTTATGTGGTATGTTTAGAAATTTTATGCGATTTAGCTCTATGCTGCTCTTAGCTGTCATGTTAGTGGCATGAGTCGGTGGGCTGGGCTACAGAATCAGGCGTTGTTCTTTTCTGTAGCTTCACTACACTCGCATTTCATAGCCGGGCACATTCTGAGAGCGATCATTTGCTGGGCCTGGTGTCAATAAAAGCTTTTCTTTGACTAACAAGGATGTTTTCAGCTCTGAAACTTACAGGATATTCTTATATTACCTTGACCTTTTATATGTCAATAGCTCAAGGGAAAGTTGATTTCTCAATTCATCAGCGCTTTAAGTTTGAAAGTAGGAGTACATTTCATGAATTCTCAGCAGTTAAGACTAAAATGGCAGTTTGAGAAGATAAATACGGGCCCAGAGCTCCATGTTGTAGTGCGAGCATTGATCTGATTTACTGCTTTATACTATCATCTTTTCAGTAAATATTATCAGTGTGTTACAGAAATGAGTCTAAAAGAAGATTTGATGTGTAAGTCTCCGTAGATGCCTTAGGATTGTGTGTGTGTGTGTGTGTGTGTGTGTGTGTGTGTGTGTGTGTGTGTGTGTGTGTGTGTGTGTGTGTGTGTGTGTGTGTGTGTGTGTGTGTGTGTGTGTGTGTGTGTGTGTGTGTCCAACGCCATCAAATAAAGATGCTAGAACAAAAGCCAGAGGGCAAGAAGAAGACCACTGGTACCAAGCCCAGGAAGGACAGGACTTCTCATTGGTCCACATGCAGTTTCTGCCCTTCACCCATATAGAGACTAATCCCTAATGTCCTGGTCTGTGACTGCCATATAAATTCCTCAGGATCTTAGCAGTAGTGGGTGAAAGAAAGACCACAATGACCCATCCAAATCCATTCATAACTATGTTTGGAAACCTTAAGACTGATGTAAACTACACACATTGATTTCATACTTATTCAGATAAATAAGTGTTCTCAGTGACAGCTATTTGTAATGCAAAATCTTACACAGATTCAGCTGTTAATTAACAAATTAATGAATGCATGACATTTCAATCTTTTTCCATTGTGTTTGGTGTGTATTTGTTTAGAATATTGCCAAGGGTATTCTGTTGTTCTGAGTCTCCCCGTGAGGATGAGGATGATGCAACCAGTTCTGGGTTTCTCCTTGAGAGAGACAAACAGTTCACCAAGTTCTGAGTCTGTCCACCAAGGAAAAGACATATCAGATACACCGTACCATTCTGAGCCTCTGGTTAATCCAGTGGCAACAAAAGATCTGTGGATCCGAGTCTACAGTTTGTGAGGCCTGTGAGGAAAGAGACATTAACAAACACTACGTTCAGAGTTTTAGTCCAGCGAGACGACTACAGCACGTCCCGAGTTTCCATGCCAGAGGAACCAAAGCGGATTGACCAAGTCCTGAGTGTCTGACCCACAGAGTCAGAAGACACACAGAGACATTTGCAACAAGGTTAAGCTCAGGAGAGTAAACCTTCATGTCAAGGTTCCTTCGTCTGCGTGTTCCAGATTTTAGGACCCTTTGGTGCTCCAAGAGATCATCATCCCACAGATCTTTGTGTTCAAGACTGTTTAAACGGATTCCAGCTCCTTTCCCACTGCATTGTCACCCAGTACAACCAGTGGAATAATCACCGCCATCAGACCGCTTACTCAACCAAGTGGAACATAAATATCACTTAAACAAACCTCTTCCCAGAAACCTTGGCATTGTTGTATATTATCAGTATATGATTTTCTAATTTACATTAGAGGTAATTTAACTGATGCTAGTTAATAACAAATAATCTTTTGTTTATTTGTTTGATGCATAATAAGGGTTTTCACCTAAGTTTCAGAGAAACAACAGTTTATCTTTCCATAAGATAACGCAACTTTTCCATAGCCACACTCAACTTAATCACATGTATTTTATGCATCTTATGCACTGATGTACTCATAAATCACACCTTAAGTGACGCGTGATAAGAAAATCACAACGTCAGAGGTGATGTGAGTACCAATCACTACCTTACTTGGATGGATGAAAGTAAAATCACTACACACTCAAAAATAATGTCACAATGCCCATCTTGGTGAGTATTAGCGTAAACACAGTCGTAAACAGTTCTGGAAGAATGTCTAACAGGAACAGTATTTGGGATCCATGTGTGTGTCAGGTCTTAAAGGGACAGCAGCCAAATAAACACGCCACTCCCTGTTCTTAATGTTATTCAAACTACAAGACAAGTGATCATTACTGCTCTTGACTGATTAACTTTATCTTTAATGGATTCTCATGAAGATTATCCAATGTTATTTAAAATTTTATTATTGTTTTTTTTTTTTAATTCAGTTTCTTACCTGAATACTGTTAGACCTACCTGAACAAATAAAGCAGTCTATTTCATTTTTATCTTTATTCTTTTGTATTTATTTTTGTTATTGTTAGTAATTTATATATTTTTTCTAATTGTATTACTAAATTCAATTTACCATTTAAAAAATACATAGAGTTAGCAAATATTTGTGAGATAATTATAATGGTAATTGATCAACGTTTATAGATGGAAAAAGCTTAAAAGTGTCATTATATAAAGTGATCTCATCAGAAGAATTTTTTGATTTCCTAGACCAGTGGTTCCCAAACTTTTTTACTCGAAGGCCCTGTTCCTCAAGGACCACCAACACCCCCAGCTGATGCCTGTGTGTATATAAACACCACTGATCCTCACAAACTTCTCTAAAACACACAAGCATCCGTTATAAAACACCCACAGTCCATTCATTTGGACAACTATGTGAATATATTAAACTGCGTTCATGCAGAAATATGATGTTATAGCAATTAGTGAGCCGAGATGTGTAGTTTATAGGGGTGTAACAGTACACATAATCGTATTTAACTGTTTTGGTACAGTGCTTTCGGTTCGGTGCGCGCGTGTACCGAACGGTTTCTGAGTGCAGTCTTTAACAGTTAACAGTCGGCTTGTTGTAAGCGCGGAACACACTTCAATCCGAGTTCCCACACGAACATATTAAGTATTCAGTCCATTTTATCATGAAATTCAAACGTTAAATGAATTTTTGATACTCTTTAATGTGGCGTGACTGTATAGCTGCTGTATAGATGCGTCAGTTCAACTTCAAGCTGCAGTGTGCGCGAGTGAACGTGATTAGATTAGATTCAACTTTATTAGATTCAACTTTATTGTCATTACACAAGTACAAGTACAAGGCAACGAAATGCAGTTTAGGTCTAACCAGAAGTGCAATAGCAGCAAGTGCAGGATATATACAGTGGTTGCGTAAGTGCAGGACATGGAAATGTACTGAATATATATAAATATGTATAAATAGAGAGATGGTTATTACTATAAACAGAACTGAATTTACAGGTGAATATGTAGTGAATAAATATACAGATGGTTATTATTATAAACAGAATTTACAGGTGAATATGTACTATGAATATAATATACAGATGGCTATTACTATAAACAGAATTTTACAGATAGAGGTATACAATAATATGTTAGGCTAATATGAGGAATATAGCAGTGGATTAAGGTAGTGCAATAAATTATGGACAGAGCTATCCGAAAGAAAGTGTAAAAGTGCAGTGGAAAGTGGTTGCATATTACAGTTAGAAGTACGGTGCAAAATGCAAATGTAAACATTGGTACTATAAATACAGTCGGCAGTGCAAATGAGCATAATCCAGTTAAGATATGGTGGTGCAAAATGCACAAGTAAACAGTTGTTACTGTAATAAACAGTCAGTAGTGCAAATAACAAAGTGAAGGCAGATGTGAGGTAGGAGAGTTAGCAGTTTATGAGGGAAGTGGATCAACGGGGGTTTGAGTTCAGTAAAGAGACAGCTCTGGGGAAAAAACTGTTCTTAAGTCTACTGGTTCTGGTCCGGAGGATCCTGAAACGCCTGCCGAAGGGCAGGAGAGAAAACAATCTGTGGGCTGGGTGAGAGGAGTCCTTGAGGATGCTGCGAGCTCGATGCAGACAGCGTTTCCTCTGGATGTGCTCGATGACAGGTAGTGGAGTCCCTGTGATGCGCTGGGCAGTTTTCACCACCCGCTGCTGTGCCTTGCGCTCCGCAACAGAGCAGCTCCCATACCATACTGCCACACAGTTGGTCAGGATGCTTTCTATTGCACAGCGATAGAAGTTCACCAGGATAGCCGAGGAGAGCTGATTCTTCCTCAGTGTCCTCAGGAAGAAGAGGCGCTGGTGAGCCTTCTTGACCAGGCTGGAGGTGTTGGTCGTCCACGATATGTCCGCCGAGATGTGGATCCCCAGGAACTTGAAACTGGAGACGCGCTCAACGGCCATTCCATTGATGTGGATGGTGTCGTGTGTGCCTCTTGACTCTTTCCTGAAGTCCACGATGAGCTCCTTTGTTTTGGTGGTGTTGAGGAGCAGGTTATTATCAGCGCACCATGTGGCCAGGTGCTGGATCTCCTCCCTGTAGGCAGTCTCATCGTTGTTGCTGATGAGACCAATCACCGTAGTGTCGTCCGCAAACTTGACGATGGAATTAGATCCATACACAGGCTTGCAGTCGAAGAGGGAGTAGAGAAACGGGCTTAGCACACAGCCCTGTGGTACACCAGTGTTGAGTGTGATGGACGTGGAGCAGGTGGATCCTGATCGAACATTCTGGGGTCTGTCAGTTAGGAAGTCCAAAATCCAGTTACACATTGAAGTGTTGATGCCCAGGTCTCCAAGTTTGGCTATTAACTTGGATGGGATGACAGTGTTGAATGCTGAGCTGAAGTCAACAAACAGCATGCGTGCATAAGTGTTTTTATTGTCCAGATGGGTGAGCACAGAGTGCAGTGCCATGGAAACTGCATCCTCTGTGCTCCTATTGCTGCGATAAGCAAACTGGTGTGAGTCCAATGTGGATGGTAGAGAGTGTTTTAGGTGTTCCAGGACCAGCCACTCAAAGCACTTCATGACGATGGGTGTGAGTGCTACAGGGCGGTAGTCATTAGGGCACCTCGGGCTAGAGTGTTTCAGCACTGGCACAATGGAAGTGCGTTTAAAGCATGTCGGTAGAGCTGCTTGGGCAAGAGACAGGTTGAAAATGTCTGTAAAAACCCCAGCGAGCTGCTCCGCACATGCCCTGAGAACACATCCAGGGATGTTGTCTGGTCCAGCAGCCTTGTGCGCGCTGATCAGGGCTCAGTGCCTTGCAGACATCTGTGGAGGAGAGTGTGATTGGTGGGTGGTCAGCTGAGGGTTTGAGCTTGGTTGCAGTTTCTCTGTTGTCTCTTTCAAAACGAGCATAAAAGTAATTTAGCTCGTTCAGGAAGTTGACATCAGTGGCTGCGGGGGTGGAGTGGGTGGGTTTGTAATCACTGATGGCCTGAATCCCCTGCCACATGCGTTGAGGGTCAGAGTTGGAAAAGTGTCCCTCTATCTTTAGCTTGTAGCAGTGCTTGGCCTTTTTGATGCCCCTCTTCAGGTTTGCTCTGGATGTGCTGTAGGCTTATGCATCTCGTGATCTGAAGGCAGTATTGCGTAACTTCAGCAGGAGTCGCACTTCCCTGTTCATCCAAGGCTTCTGATTTGGGTATGTGGTGATCTGTTTCTGGGTTGTAACACTGTCAATGGTGGTATTGATATGATCCAGTACAGAGGAGGTGAATGAGTCAATGTCCGTGTGAGCGCCACTGGTGGCTTGAGAAGCAAACATACTCCAGTCTGTGTTTAGAAACCTTTCCTGGAGTGTGGAATCTGCCCCCGCAGGCCACATCTTGATGATCTTCACTGATGGCTTCACACGGTTGATGAGGGATGCATATTTGGGTGTTAGAAACAAAGAGACGTGGTCTGACTGTCCCAGGTGGGGGAGGGGTGTTGCAACGTAAGCTCCCGCCATGTTTGTATAAACATGGTCTAAGGTTTTGTTTCCTCTGGTGTGGCAGGAAACATGCTGGTGAAACTTGGGTAGCACTGACTTTAAGTTTGAGTGATTAAAGTCACCTGCAACAATAAACGCAGCTTCCGGGTGATCAGTCTGTTGTTTACTGATGGCTGCGTGAAGTTCTTTCATAGCAAGCTTAGCATCAGCATCTGGGGGAATGTAGGCCGCAGTGATAATGGTGGAAGTGAACTCCCGCGGTAGATAAAACGGTCTACATTTAACCATGAGAAACTCAAGGTTAGCTGAACAATGAATCCCAACAATAGCAGAGTTTGTGCACCAAGCTTTGTTAATATAAATGCACAATCCACCCCCTCTACTCTTCCCGGAGCCATCTAATGTTATATCTGGAGTGTGTGGCGTCCCGCTAGCTCAATAGCGGTGTCCGGTATTCCGCTGTTTAACCAGGTTTCTGTGAATATTAGGACGTTACAGTTCAAAAGTTTCTTACTGTGTGTGATGCTGAGTCGAATCTCCGAGCGTACATTAGCAAGGAAAATGCTGGGTAAAGAGAGCCGGTTCGGTGATAGCATTAGCTTAGCACGCCGACCTCCGCGCTTCCCACGCCTTTGTTTACAATCACACCGCCGCCTTCGAGCACTTCCGCCCAGTCGGGAAGAGCGCACAGCCTCGGGAGTCCTAGCGATCTCAGGAAGGAGTCGAAGATTGTCCATAAAACTGTCGGAAATTCGCAAACCAATATCCAAAAGCTCACAACAGGTGTACGATGTAAAGGCACAACTGTTCTGTACGAACAGACCCGAGATGAACAAGAAAAATACCGCAAAATTTCAGAATCTGGAGAGAACCTGAGCCTTGCGATCTACACGCGCTGCCATCTTGGTTGATCATCTCTTCCTAAAGAATAAACATAAAATAAGATCTCTTAAGGTATGTTGACGATACATTACAACTTACTGAAACGTATCATATGTCATGTAATCGCTCAATCTGTGTTTCAACGGTAAAGATTGTCTTTCGGTAAAGACAATAAAACAGCTTGTAAACAATTTCACGCAGCATCACATTTACCTCAGAAGACATTCAGAGTGCACAGCTGTTCACTAGAGAGATGAACTCTTTCACTAAATATATGCACTATATATAAGCCTAAATATTATATTCTACTTAATCTGTTAGTGATGTATTGATTATTAAATGTATGTTTAAATAAAAATGACAGCCACTGTGAATAATGATTATATTTCAACAACGAATAAAGAAAAAATATATATAATTAGATTTAGAAGTTAATACAAATACTGCCTTATGTGAAGAGTGTTGATTATTATACCTAAAAATAAATATCAACTGAATTTAGGCTAATAGTTTAGGCTCTGTTGTTAATCTTTAATAGCAATGTGTAAGTAAGGGCTCCCTATATAGTTTACAGCAATATCTTCAATAAACTTTTAGTTATAATTGAATTCATTTAAGGACAGACACATTTTTTTTCAATAAACCACTGTTGAATAAAAATAAATGTACCGCACCGTGACTTCAAAACCGAGGTACGTACCGAACCGTCAGTTTTGTGTACCGTTACACCCCTAGAAGTTTGTGTATCTTGTGTTCATTAAGCGGTTGGGGGTTTTGAGCCGCCGTTCAGTCTGTATTTCACACAGCGCGATTAGAAACGCCTTGGGCTGCTCCAAATCCAAAACAATCACAGAATACGTACGAGAGAGGTGGTTCTTTTTGTAGGAGTTATCCCTCTTCTTTGATGAACAGAAAGTGAAAGAAACAGCATTAATCTGAAATAGAAAGCTTTTGTAACATTAAAATGTCTTTACGGTCACTTTTGACACATTTAATGCATTCTTGTTGAATAAAACTATTAATTTCTTATTCTTACTGACCCCAAACATTTAAATGGTAGTGTGCAACAATCAGGCCCGGTTCCAGAATCAAATCACTGAGGGTGCTTCTGAAATTACTTAAGGTGCTCTAGTTAGTAAATGTGCTCCACCATAGCAGTGTACATTGAGAAATGTATGATTATTTATTTACTATTCACTTTTACCAATAATTGGAATTTCAAAAATATATAGCTACAAATTGTCTATTAATCTATTAATCTGTCTTTACATTGCTTTAATGCTCTACTAGTATTTTAACACATCATCTTCCTGAGAACCAGAAAAAAAGGTTTTGTGAATTTAGATTTTTTTTAGGTCATTAGCTACATTATTTGGAGCCTAAAAAAAACAAATGGATATAAAAAAAGCCTATGTTATATGCTATATCCTCTGCTGTGTAGAGGACACCAGAACTATTTATTGAGAAAATGAAAAGACATGAATAGACAAAAACAGTGTTTTTTTTTTTTTAATTCACCAGTCAATTTTTATGCTTCAAGCTTTTTTATCCAAACTTTGTATAAAGATGATTCTCAATGTTATGAAAGATATAACAGAATAATTTGATATACCGTTTTACTTTATGCAATATGTGTGTAAACATGGCCATATGCCATTCCCATTCTATGCAATGTATACACTGTATATAATTTGCATATGAATGTGTTTTGGGACAATATGTAATGTAAAAAGATGTGTAATAATGTTTTCATAAGAATGTCTCGTATTTCATAAGAATATCCAGACTTAAAACTGTATATGTTGTCAGAGAATTTCACTAAAATATAATGTCCTCTACAGACGCAAAACTTCTGATCTGGGTCTCGGGAGGATATTTCTGTCTTGTGCAGTGTGGCATTTACACTCACCTAAAGGATTATTAGGAACACCTGTTCAATTTCTCATTAATGCAATTATCTAATCAACCAATCACATGGCAGTTGCTTCAATGCATTTAGGGGTGTGTTCCTGGTCAAGACAATCTCCTGAACTCCAAACTGAATGTCAGAATGGGAAAGAAAGGTGATTGAAGCAATTTTGAGCGTGGCATGGTTGTTGGTGCCAGACGGGCTGGTCTGAGTATTTCACAATCTGCTCAGTTACTGGGATTTTCACGCACAACCATTTCTAGGGTTTACAAAGAATGGTGTGAAAAGGGAAAAACATCCAGTATGCGGCAGTGGGCAAAAATGCCTTGTTGATGCTAGAGGTCAGAGGAGAATGGGCCGACTGATTCAAGCTGATAGAAGAACAACTTTGACTGAAATGACCACTCGTTACAACCGAGGTATGCAGCAAAGCATTTGTGAAGCCACAACATGCACAACCTTGAGGCGGATGGGCTACAACAGCAGAAGACCCCACCGGGTACCACTCATCTCCACTACAAATAGGAAAAAGAGGCTACAATTTGCACGAGCTCACCAAAATTGGACAGTTGAAGACTGGAAAAATGTTGCCTGGTCTGATGAGTCTCGATTTCTGTTGAGACATTCAGATGGTAGAGTCAGAATTTGGCGTAAACAGAATGAGAAAATGGATCCATCATGCCTTGTTACCACTGTGCAGGCTGGTGGTGGTGGTGTAATGGTGTGGGGGATGTTTTCTTGGCACACTTTAGGCCCCTTAGTGCCAATTGGTCATGGTTTAAATGCCACGGTCTACCTGAGCACTGATTCTGATCGCGGTCGAGAGATCAACTATCTGTGATTGGCTACACTGTTAGACATTTTATTGTATTTTTACTGTAATTTACTGGCAGCACTATTGCCAGTAAGTTACTGAAACTGCCCCTTTACAGTAGCTTACCTGTAAATGTGTTTTACAGTATGATGCCCTTACCACATTATCATTTTACAGTATGATGCCCTTAACGCAATTTATTTTTACAGTATGATGTCCTTACCGCAATTTATTTTTACACTTGATGCCCTTAACGCAATTTATTTTTACAGTATAATAATTTTTACAGTAATTTCACTGTAATTTATTTAACTTTTTCTTTTACAAAATATGTATATGTTAATATGTTATGACTTTATTTTGAATATTTTACATGAATGCTATAGAATAAATAATACATTTAATAAATTCCAAATAAGAGACTTGAGTCCATGTACATCAGTATATTTTTTATTCACCGTCACTATCAATTACAACAACAAAAAAATAGAGAACTGAATTCATAACAACAAATCAAAGCAGAGATCATGACGATATGGCAACAAAAAGTATGAACAAAATATCCCAGTTGGTCTTGGCTGGCCTCTGAACTGAAAACAGAAAATGTGTGAGAAATGGTCATGAGTTTCTCTCATCTAAATTTGTTCATGGACAGATGAGGTAACAACTTGTGCAGCAGCAGTTATTCATAGATATATCATGTGTATATTATCATGTGAAATGAAACAATACCCAATCAAGCTACTGACGGAAGACACCTCCAGCTCATCAAGCTGTAACATGTAAAGGCCATGTTCACACCATCTCCATGACTTCATCTAAACATTTTCCTTTTCCCCCTGCAATTTTTCTTTAAAAAGCATCCCATACACTATAAGCGCAATTTCATGATATGATATACTTCATATCACCTGTGGTGATGGTAGGCAAACGTGACTGCTCAACTGGCATCTTATGCTGCCTTCACGTGCTATCGGAATTACTGAACTAGTTTCCTAGTTAAAAAATTGGACATGAACGCCCTCTCAAGTCAAAATCTGAATGGGATGAGCTCGTAATCACAACTTCAGAAGTGGGAAGTAGGACATTTCTAGCACAGGAAGGCGGCATAAGAAGGTTGGCTGAAAATAAAAAAAAAGTCTCTCAGAAATTGCAAATAATTAAATACTTGCACCTGTACATACTTGCATGATTAGTTTTTAATTCAGGTTTTAGTTCTAGTCCAGCTTTGTAAATGGTAAATGGTAAATGGACTGCATTTATATAGCGCTTTTAACAGACCAATGGCCTTCCAAAGCGCTTTACACATTGCCTCACATTCACCCATTCACACACCGACGGCGGTGTCAAGCCATGCAAGGCGCCATCCAGCTCGTCGGGAGCAGCTGGGGTTAGGTGTCTTGCTCATGGACACCTCGACACTTGGTCAGGTGGAACCGGGGATCGAACCACCAACCTTCCGGTTTGTAGCCAACCTACATGAACCACTGAGCCACTGCCGCCCCTATTTGTCCATTTCTCCGTCTATTCCTCAGTCTCTCTGTTTTCTGGTCACTGGTTGGATATGATCTACATATAAAATTATGTATAGGAGTGTTGTGCTGCCTGATCTTTGGAGCACTGAGCAATGAATACTTTCTGCTCAAATGTACAAAACATGTTAGTCCTTATCTGCTATGATAAAATGCATCAATTTAAAATACTGAAGCTTCTTACCTTTTTCTTGACATTGTTCCTTCCAGGGTACCTTCCATGTCATCATAATGACAGTCAGGAGCGCCGTGGCCTCTTTGGTGAAGCTTGGGGCTATTTTGCTTTATTGGTTCCAATGCAGGACTTTTGTGCTGCCTGACGATCTTTGGAGCATTGGGCAATGAATACTTTCTGCTCAGAAGTACAAAAGATCTTAGCACTTTATATGGTATGATGAAATGCACTATAATTTAAAATGGCAGAAGCTTCTTACCCTTTTTTTCTTTTACAGGGCTTTCCATCTCATCATCATCCTCTCCAGGGAAAAGATTGTTTTTAGTTCTAAGAACATATTTCAAGACATGCAATTATTAGTAAATGTTGTGCAACACCAATTAATAAAAAAAACAAAATAAAACACATCCTTCCCCCTACATTCTTCTTCTTTTCAATTGAATTGTTGAGTTCCCTCCATCACTTCCAATGTCCGTGTGATCAACAGCTTGAGGAAGTTTTCGTCTAGCTTCATTGTAGTCATCTGGGAAAGTAAAAAAGGCAATTTTAAGTAATACATAACATTAGTTCAGTTTGAAGGAAGAGTTGAATGGATGTAACTTAATGAAAATAATGAAAATAATTCTGGCCTTATGAGGCTTCCATTCATCTCCAGGACATTCTTTCAATTTTACAGCTTTTGCTATATCAGTTTTATTTGGAGGCCACATGCACTCTCCGTTTTTCATCCAGATGGAAGGGACAACTTCTACCTCATTAGTGTTTTCAAAAACCACTATGTGAAACATCTATAGATTGAAAAAAATCAAAACCACAGAAACATACTCTTTAGCCAACTGAAATACTAAAGCAAAAGGGCTATTTGCCTCAATGCAATAGTGGAACAACAACAAATCGGTTTTGGAAAGGCAATCTCACATACTTCTGGGGCTTACTTCTAATCATGAAACATTTGATGTTAGTAGAGAGGTTGGAAACAACATAAATTCCCAGCTCTCTTGAGTCAATAGAATATGTAAAGAAGTGTTCCACCTGTTTATATTCATTGGCCACAATGTACACTACTCCTTTATCCTCAACAATGTTCTGGACTTTTTATCAATTTTGATGCAACAATCTCTCTCTTTGAGTTCATAGAGTTTTAGCAAAGTCATTCAACTCCATACAATATTGTGGACTTGCCAAAATGTATACGCCTACTGACAACAGCATGAAGTTGTCATAGATCTGAGGCTGTAGAACACCCCTCAGCACAACTGTACCAGTATACAACAAGAATTGGCGTAGTTCAGTGGCTTTCCACCTACATCGTTCAGCCAGAGCCCGTGGCCTTCGAGCAAACTCACTTGGAATGTAATTTCTCAGTGCAAGAAGTCTATCTGAAACCATGGAGGCTTGACCAGATGAAATGCGACAGTGCAAGGGACCAGTAGTGCCGATCCACAAGTCTAAGAGACGCCTCATTACACCCAGACAAACCAGGTGCATATAATCGTATGGAAAACAAGTGACCATGTCAATGCCAACCTCTGTAAGAGGTGAGTGTTGGACGTGGTGTTCTTCATCTGTGGCTTACCTAAAACTATCATCAGTTCTGCGCCTTGCATTGACCTCAGGAAATGTCATTCTATTCGATTTGCGGATACCTGTTTGGTGACACTTGTCACATCCATGATAACCAGTGTGTGACTTCACACCTCTGATGAAGGCTCGGGCTGGGGTGTCACACACAACAGAAACAGAAAAAAAGGTTTTCTGCTTGAACAGAAACCCATCTTTCAACACTTTCAGCTCTTGAACCAGATCATGAAGAAACTCAGTCAATGAATTTGGCTTAGAAGTACCACAAAACAGTCCTATCAAAATTGGTTTCTTGGTGTATCCTTGCAACAAACCAAGAATTGGCCAAAACTGTGTAGAAGTACTCTTGAAAATGGGTAATCCATCAAAATTCAATTGCAGTTTAAAAACATGTCTGTCTGGCACATTATACCAAATTACATCTAGAATTTTCTGAATAGAATTCAGAATCCCACAATAATGGAACACACCACCAGCCACACTGCTAATTTTGTAGCTTGTTTTTGTTTTCAGCAACGTTCGTCCATCCTTTGGCAGAGAGGGATGATAGATTTTGAGGATGCTAAGAAGCGCTGACAGAGCTATTAGAGATATTCCAAATTCAATTGCCCAGTCTGCCAGAGAATTCTGCAAATCACCACCCATCTCACTACACTGTTCTCCAAGGCAGATCCTCAACAGAAGCTGCAGTATTTTCATGTTCTTCCTTATCCTCAATGCCATCAACTATATCCTCATCACGTTCATCACCAATTTGCATGTCAGATTCCTCTGAATCATCAACATAAGCACTTGTTTCATCATTCACGGTTCCTTCCCTATGGTGCTCATTTTCCACCAGTTTACTGACTACACTTAACGCCCTTCTTCATGAATTGCCCCTATCATTGTACATCCAAGTCTTTTCCATACCCTGGCTTTTGCTCAGGTCTTTTGTTCTTCATCCTGAAACAAACAAAAGAGAATATTACAAATTGTAAAATGATTTATATAAATTATTAATAATATAGAAAGCAAACACACACAAACACACCAAAAAAACATCAAGAAAATCATAAATTAATGGATGAAACAAGGCCCATGTACATTTTGATAGTTAGTTTTTTCCATTTGAAATTAAATAAGCAGAAACAAGAAAATTGCACTTTTTAATCTTTTTTTTCTTTTCATTTTTGTTCTAAAAAAAATCAATTTTGACTTTATTCAATCAACCAGATTAAAAGAAAATGAAGAAGAAATCTTTTTTAACAAACTAAAAAAATTAATAAATGTGTTTTTTTCATTTCTGCTTAGGCCTATTTCATTTGACAGTATACTAAATAAAAATGAACATGCATTTTATATGATCTCTCTTATTTTGTTAAAATAATTAACATTTTCACAGATTCTGCAAGTGGTTCACATACTTTTTCTTGCATAGGCTATAAAGTGTGTGTGTGTGTGTGTGTGTGTGTGTGTGTGTGTGTGTGTGTGTGTGTGTGTGTGTGTGTGTGTGTGTGTGTGTGTGTGTGTGTGTGTGTGTGTGTGTGTGTGTGTGTGTGTGTGTGTGTGTGTGTGTGTGTGTGTGTGTGTGTGTGTGTGTGTGTGTGTGTGTGTGTGTGTGTGTGTGTGTGTGTGTGTGTGTGTGTGTGATGTTAAACTGTCGTAGTATATTGCACTTTTGTTGATTTAATTACTTCTGTTGTCCTCTATTGTAAATATCAATATCAAATATCAAAATCTCCACCATAACCGGGCCATGTTCGGTTCACATGCCTTTTGCCAGTGCCGACTGAATGCCAGCTGTGCCGGCTTCATGCCAAATCAGGGCTTTGCTACCTGGGTAATTTATAAAGTATTTGCACTAGCTGCTACGTCTCTGTCAACTTTGTGTTTTAAATGAAAGTGATCTCTCTCAGTTTAAGTGATTAGACTCTTCTTATCTAGCTAAAGTTATGTAATACACCACTAGGAGGCAGTACAACCTTGACTCAGAATTGATCAGAAATGCAATTCTCACTACTGAGCAGACATCATTTAAACAGAATAGACAATACCACTCTTTCAGCATATTGGGCACATAAATTCAGGACTTGGACAAGCTAAGGGCTGATGAATGCAACTCTGCTCCTGGAGAGCCACTGGAGGGTTTAGTTCATGCACAGTGATTTGTATTATATAAAGTTGTCTACTTATGGTAAAGTTCATCAGGAGCAGCAGAGGGTAACACTGTATGTGTGACCAAAGTCTGCGGTGGTTAGTGCCCAGGGCTGCATTTCTCAACGCAATGGTTCTACGATCTACTTAGGTTTACAATGCTTTTGGGAAACACAGCTCTGGCTGGTTGGGGCCTTTCTAACAGTAACGTGTTTTCTTAGAAACATTACCTTATTTAGATTTAGATATTTTTTTTTATTTTTTTGAATTCCTCATTATAATTTCAGAGAAAACAAACCTCTTTTAATTCCTAAATTTCCTTAATAAATCCAATTCTTTCTTTCTTTCTTTCTTTCTTTCTTTCTTTCTTTCTTTCTTTCTTTCTTTCTTTCTTTCTTTCTTTCTTTCTTTCTTTCTTTCTTTCTTTTAAATGTAACATACACAGGATTATCTTTAGGGGTAGGGGTCGGGTTAGGACATAGAAAATATAATTAACCTGATAGAAAAACAAGATATGATATGTAACTACTAATAATAACTTACTAATAAAGTGAAACAAACATGCATCCGTGTGTGTGTGTGTGTGTGTGTGTGTGTGTGTGTGTGTGTGTGTGTGTGTGTGTGTGTGTGTGTGTGTGTGTGTGTGTGTGTGTGTGTGTGTGTGTGTGTGTGTGTGTGTGTGTGTGTGTGTGTGTGTGTGTGTGTGTGTGTGTGTGTGTACTCAGTAAGTACTTGTTTTGACAACGTAGGCTGTGACTCAAACAGAAAGTACCAAGATAGGCTGATCTAAGTATCACTTTGACTAAGATACTGACCTTGATATTCTCATGGGGAAGAGTACACACAGACACCCTCTCTTCTTTTGAATCTCCTTCATCAATATACTTTTTATTCTATTTCTTCCATTGCTTCTATTTCGTCCATTGCTGTGTGCTGTGTATTCTTTTTCTGTCCATTTGATGTTCAGTCTTACATTTATATGTTGAAGGATGGCTAAACAGACTCTGTAAATTACTCTGTTAAAGAGGTCATGAACTGTCTTTTACATTTTTTTATACTGAGGTCAACTTATGACGTTTGCATGGTTTTTACATTCAAAAACATCATAATGAATAAATAATAGGGTATTTTCTACTCTGGTTTTGAGCCTAGCTCTTGAAACGATCGTTTTTTATGGCCGTGTCTCATTGAAGACTTGGTAGTAAACGCTATGATTGGATAACAGTTTTGCCAATTATAATGAGCTTCGGCTTTGGAATTCCAGAAAGCAAGGTTAACCTACCACCATATACACCTTGAACTCTTGCTTGATTAACCCAAACCTTGCTTACTCAAGGTATGCTGGTTCCAAAAACG
Organism: Romanogobio albipinnatus; assembly: GCA_023566225.1. Taxonomy (NCBI): domain Eukaryota; kingdom Metazoa; phylum Chordata; class Actinopteri; order Cypriniformes; family Gobionidae; genus Romanogobio; species Romanogobio albipinnatus. The sequence continues at coordinate 14,405,457 of CM042248.1, read as the reverse complement.
TGTCCGTGAGTATGTTTAGACAACTCAAGAGTATGTCAACCGTGAACAGACAAGACACCCTCAACAGAACGACGAATCGATGATTCCCCATGGAAACAGACGCTAAGACAAAGCGTGCCATTCTACTTCCTCTTCTTTGGTTTAATGGCGATTCACATAACCTACTTAGTGCACATCACCACCTATTTGATGGTTGTGCAATACTTTTTTCAATATCTTCGTTTAATAAGTAATCTTTATTCACTGAGAATAAGGATTAGATTGTTTCTTTGATGCTAATTAATTGAATGCAGATCCATATGTGAGATGACAGTAAAATAAATAATAAATATATTTGAATTTAATTAACATTTAACATTACCTTGTTATAATAGTGCTTTAGAATTAATATGGCTACTATGTGGCCATGGCTACTTACGTACTGTCACGATTCACCAGTGAGAGTGCCCCTGATTACCACCTGAGGGCACTCCATCCCGGACTATCATTCAATCAAAGACTACATTACCCATAATCCTTTGCCCGGACTCATCATCACTCATTGTTTACACCTGTGTCTCATTACCCCGTTTATCTCGCCCTATATAAGCCTGGTTATCTCAGTCATTCTTTGTGAAGTCTTGCTTGTGGTATAACTGCATTTCTGAGCGGTTTCCCTGGTTTCTTGTCTCTTGGTTTTGGATTACTTGCCTGTTCCTTGGATTACCCTTTTGCCTGTCTATCCTGTCTTGTTTGCTTGTTTGGACTGCTTTCATGTGTATGACCTTTTGCCATTTTCTTGACTATGAGTGTGGATTGTCCTTTAATTAGGAATGGGGAAATGAAGCCTCATGAAGCAGTGATGCTTTCCCTTGACTGTTCCGGGAAAAGATTTGAAGCTTCAAGAGTGTCGAGAACAGCGCCATCTGCTGCTTATTTAAAAATAAAACATCCAGAAGCCTGTGGAAGAAGCTCTGTCAGATGAAGCAAACACAACACACTCCCATCGTTTCAATGCTATGTGTACAAATAAAAGCCTTACACTTTTGTATTTAATTTGTCCATTAAATAAATTAATTGACTCATTAAAGCATGGCAATAAAATATAATTGAGCTTATTTGATTCAATAAGATCTAATATAGGCCTTCTCTCTCTCTCCACACACACACACACATAGTGAATAAGGACATTGTGTGATAGGATCATTAAATGTGCATATGACACTTGACAGTGATAGTGCTTGTGTAACTGTAGGAATGACAGAAAGCTGATAAAGTGTAATTATTTTTATTAAGAAATAAAAGCTGTAAATAAAAAGAGTATATATCTCCTCTTAGACAGTAGAAAAGCATACATACATTGGAAGCTATAAACTCAAAATATTCCCAGATAGGGGAAGTCTTTCTTTTTTGCCCGTTGCCATTGCTCTAAATACTAACCCTTCACCAAACACCAACACCAACACCCTATCCCCTAATCCCACCCTAACCCCAAATACCAACACCAAACTACCTAAAAAGCAACAAAAGTGCAAAGATTTTACCAAAATAAAAAGACACCACAACAACAACAAAAAATACTAAATAGTGACAAATAAATCTAAATGTAATGTATTGGTTAACTTTCAAAGTATAGCACTCTCCTCACAAACCCATCAACCAGACTGACTGAGCCAACAAGGACTTGTTAAGTAAGATCTGGGGTTCGGACCTTGACACGCAAAGCGAAACGAGCACGTGATTGGACAGAAAGTGAGGCTTCATTTGTCATCGATCATGTGACTCTGGGAAACCAATACACACCCCAATACGGAGCTTCACTAGAAATTGTCTCGCATGCGCGATATGTGCATCGAAGCTTCAGTGTCATACGTAACATCACTACCTTTAATAAAGCTGCGTTTGGATTCTCAGCCTTTGTGTCTCAGAACATTAACGTTACAGAAGACTTCACCCCAATAAATCCAGCAGCAAGAATCCTGTGTCTCCGTGAAGGAGATCTTTTTATCGAGGACTATGTGCAAGACTTTATTGAACTGGCACATCTCTCCACAATGGATACGGTATGTCTGATGATATTTTTTCGAGGAGGCCTTGCCGAGCCACTCAGTTCCTATATGCCACTGCACAATCCTAATTGGACTCTGGAATTTTATATCAATCTGGCACTGCAACTGTGTGGTTCTGCATTCACTGTGGGAGTCACAGAGGAGGAACACTGCACTCCCGCAGTACCCGCCAGTCCAGAGTCTTCTTCCATCACAGTCACCATCCAGAGTCCAGCAACATCTCCAGTCAATGTCCAGGGCCCAGTGACGTCCCCTGTCTTCGTCCAGAGCCCAGTGATATCTCCTGTCTCGCGTCCAGAGATGGCTCCAGCCCCTGACCAATGTCCAGAGATGGCTCTAGACCCTGACCAGCGTCCAGAGATGGCTCCATCCCCTGACCAGTGTCCAGTGAGGGCTCCAGCCCCTGACCAGTGTCCAGAGATGGCTCCAGCCCCTGACCAGCGTCCAGTGAGGGCTCCAGCCCGTGACCAGCGTCCAGAGAGGTCTCCGCCTCCTTCCGTCATGAGTCCAGAGAGGTCTCCGCCTCCTTCCATTATGAGTCCAGAGGGCCTCGCCTCCTTCCGTCATGAGTCCAGAGAGGTCTCCGCCTCCTTCCGTCATGAGTCCAAAGAGGGCCTCGCCTCCTTCCATCATGAGTCCAGAGAGGTCTCCGCCTCCTTCCGTCATGAGTCCAGAGAGGTCTCCGCCTCCTTCCATCATGAGTCCAGAGAGGTCTCTGCCTCCTTCCGTCATGAGTCCAGAGAGGTCTCCGCCTCCTTCCGTCATGAGTCCAGAGAGGGCCTCGCCTCCTTCCATCATGAGTCCAGAGAGGTCTCCGCCTCCTTCCGTCATGAGTCCAGAGAGGTCTCCGCCTCTTTCCATCATGAGTCCAGAGAGGTCTCTGCCTCCTTCCGTCATGAGTCCAGAGAGGTCTCCGCCTCCTTCCGTCATGAGTCCAGAGAGGTCTCCGCCTCCTTCCGTCATGAGTCCAGAGAGGGCTACGTCACGATTCACCAGTGAGAGTGCCCCTGATTACCACCTGAGGGCACTCCATCCCGGACTATAATTCAATCAAAGATTACATTACCCATAATCCTTTGCCTGGACTCATCATCACTCATTGTTTAGACCTGTGTCTCATTACCCTGTTTATCTCACCCTATATAAGCCTGGTTATCTCAGTCATTCTTTGCAAAGTCTTGTTTGTTGTATAACTGCATTTCTGAGCATTTTCCCTGGTTTCTTGTCTCTTGGTTTTGGATTACTTGCCTGTTCCTTGGATTACCCTTTTGCCTGTCTATCCTGTCTTGTTTGCCTGTTTGGACTGCTTGCATGTGTATGACCTTTTGCCAGTTTCTGGATTATCCTTTAATAAAGCAGCGTTTGGATTCTCAGCCTTTGTGTCTCAGAGCAGTTATGGTACACATACCCTGAAAGTTAACTCCATTTTTGGAACTGAAAGTTGATGTTATCCGCTTACTTACTCTTAAACACACCCAGGTATGCCACATAACGGCAACCAGAATGAATCGCCCACAGGGCTCGCAAAATGTCTTTATCAAACAAACACAATAATTTATCTCTCATCCACCCGTGACTGATTGGAATGTTTTTTTTTTTTTTTCTTGGCCTGCCTGATCGGTGGATATAACCGCAAACCGCATCAGTAACACACACATACACATACATGCCAAGTACGTGCATCAGCTAAACTTCACTGCAAACAAATCTGCATGTTCAAAACGTACACGATTGTAATTTTTCCTTCAAATATCAAGTCGAGAGTGAATAACGCACATTAAAAAAAGTAATTTTATTTCACTATTTAAGCCCGTCGGGCTGCCCGACTTGAAAACACATAGCCCCAGGACATCGGACTAGCGATTTAGCGACTTTGGCCCATACTACATGTTGTAGTCTGATCCCGAATTGCAGGACAATGAACCAACAACACCTCAAATAAAGGATTCTCCAGCCTGTGACAGCATGCTAAGGTATGTTCAGTTAGACACATACACATCATTTGTAGATATCAAACAATCTGTAACAATGCAATACTGTCACACACATATATATATATATATATATATATATATATATATATATATATATATATATATATATATATATATATATATATATTTACACACATTTTTTTGAGAGATTATGGAAAGAGCATTTTACAGTTTATTTATCTTCTAGAAATGGCCAACACATAAATTGTGTAACTCTACATCATTATTTGGACCCTTTTTTATTTCTCATTAATTCTGGGTGTTGATTTTTCAACCCCCACAAGGGATACAAACTAACAAATTTCAGTTTATTTTTGTTATGCAAAAGTCACAATAAAATGTAATGACTTTTTTCATGCCTTAATTTCTTTGTTATTAGTTTATCCAGGGTGTTTGCCTATAATTGTCATTTAAATATAGACCACAGACCACATTTTATGAATAATCAACTGTATGTAGGTCCACTGTTGAACATTGTTAGTAGACAAATTTGAAAAAGGGTTTTTTAACAAATTAATTTGAATGTATATGCCATGTATGTGTACAAAAATGTATGTTTACAAAAACTGAATAGATTAATAAATGGATCAAAATGAAGGAAGGATAATGGATTTAATGTTTTATTCAATGGTATCTGTCAGAATGACTAATTTTTATAATGACATTAAGTGTGAACTCTGCAGGAAAATAATGACAAAAAGTGAAAGCAGAAAGGATTTTAAAGACACTTTGACTCATAAAGCAGCACGAATAACTCGTAATAACAAGAAAAGTTTATAGAAATCAAGAATTGTGGTTTGACAGTCTCAAAATATGAAATATTGGAGGATGCATTATGAAGATATCAATGTGACCAAAAGAGGATGAATAATGTGTAGTAAATGAGATGGGCAAGTAAGAAGAGACTAGTCTCAGTACTGGCATGAGCACAGTTATTTCTAATTGAGTGAAGCAAGCAACAAACATCATGGTTGTCACGTAGTCTCCCACAGCCTGAGCACAAGCACCTCCACTCTTCTGCACAATGCTAACCACAAAAACTAACATGACAGAAATGTAACATAACAGTTAATTTAACTGAACATTAAACACTGGCATGTCATTCCTCTTCATCAAAAAAACATAAAATAGTACTCAATTCCAACATTTACTCTCCTGATCTATGCAAAGCATGTTGGAAACTAAAAATCCACTGCCCAGTTTCAGAGCAATTCAACACAAATTCAGGTAGTCCCAACACAAATGGGTCAAGTAAACTTCAGTTTGTGGATATTAGAAAATAAAGCCATGTTCAGGCGTATTGTTGGTGCGTTGCTATTTTGAGGAACTGAAAGCGGCTGGGCCATTGACCAACAAGCAGTATTTTTATGTTATTTAAAGGGTGTGCTAGTAACATTAGCCTATAGGCGGCTGCACAATTTGGTACACTCTGATTACACACACAGCTGCACACAAATATTTTTAAATATGAAAAATAAAATAATTCCTTTCTGGAGAAGCATTCAGTCCATGTAAATAGTGATTCTGCCATGGTGTGTGCGTAACTGGCTTTTAAAGGGAATGGGAGATGAGACTCTTTTTTGTTTATTGCACGTTTCGCCCAAAACACACCCATAACTCATTAAGAGACTAGGGCCATTTGTATATGCGTTCTTGTCTTGTCTGTACCGTTCTTGTGAATCGTCATCAGTCGCTGCCCAAGTACTGTTCCAATTCAGAGTTCACATCTAGCCAAGTACAGTTCAAATCCCCCGATGTTTCCTTGAGACTTCAGACAGACAGGTATCCCAGAATGCATTGCGCACCAACCAGCAAGCTTCAATAGCGGACGAGAAACCCTGTGTAATTTAAAAATACTACTGTTAATGTGTCACGAAATGTAGTTTTAAGACTTTTCAGGCAATAATGTACTTGTTTAAAGCTCAAATCTGTGGTTTATTTATAAAGAAAGAGATCCAGTCGATCACCGGGTGCTCAGTTAGTTCAGCCAAAAATTTCAATAATGTCATTTATTATTCACCCTCATGCCGTTCCACACCCGTAAGACCTCCGTTCATCTTCAGAACACAAATTAAGATTTTTTTGTTGAAATCTGATGGCTCAGTGAGGCCTCCATAGGGAGAAAGCAATTTCCTCTCTCAAGATCCATGAATGTACTGAAAACATATTTAAATCAGTTCATGTGAGTACAGTGGTTCAATATTAATATTCTAAAGCAACGATCATATTTTTGGTGTGCCAAAAAAACTAAATAACGAATTATATAGTGATAACCGATTTCAAAACTCTGCTTCATGAAGCTTCGGAGTGTATCGAATCAGCGAGTCGATTCAGTGGTCACGTCAAAGTCACGTGATTTCAGCAGTTTGGTGGTTTGACATGTGATCCGAATCATGATTCGACTCGATGATTCATAATGGTTCGAATCTTCATGAATCAGTGTTTTGAAATATAGTAAAAATTTGTGTTTACAATTATATGTTAGACACATTATGTGTTTTTATAGTGCTCAATAATGCTCATATGACCCTATTTTGGGTAAAAATATGAAAACATTCGAAGTAAACATATGCTAATCCATATTTTTGTCCATGTTTCTCTAGTGCCATGTAATTAAAATCAATTTAAGTGTTAGTGCTAATTAGTGCATTTAAATTAAGTGCCACAGTTGGGAAAATGTACTTATAACTAGTAATATATTTTGAATAAAATCAATTTAATTAAAATTTAGGATTACTATATAAAAGTCTACTAAGATTGAACTAATTTTAAAGCATTCAAAGCACACTTTTAAGAAATACACTAATAAAACTCTGTGCATTTTTGTGGTAGTATACTTTTTCAATGCACTACAAATCAATTTAAGTATTAGTGGTATTTAGTATATTTTTAATGCACTAAAGTACTACTGAAGTAGAAATATACTTTTAAGTTAATTAGTGTATTTTATAGTGTATAACTTTTACAATATTATTCAGCCCAAAATATAAGAATGTGTAACGCTTAAGGTTCAAGGAAGACAAAGATGAAGAAGATATAACTCACAAGGTTTAATAAAATAATCCAAGCATATAACGGTGTGAACGAGGACAGAGGCGATCCCGATGGGAAAGAGGAACCTGCTGCGGCCGAAGGGGTGGAGGGACGTAGCACAGTGGATGGCCTGTAAGTCTGTGGTGGAAATGTGAAAACTGACCAAGGAAGAGCCAGTGGGAACCCGGAGGAGTCACTAGGCTGAGGGTCTCTGGTGGAGCCAAAGGTGGGAGAAGTCAAGACCTCAAAGAGCTCAAAGATGATTTAGATACCAGGTGGGATAGAGTGCAAGTTGACAAGTCACCATCGAAGTCTATCAGCCAGTCCTTCGCTTCCATTCCCTCGGCTGCTGATGTCACAGCCTCACAACCCTGGTCAGGTCCACACTGGGGCTCCACTTCCGGGGCGATGGTAAGCTCTGTCCTCTTGTCCACTTGATCTGCGGGGGAATCACATGACTTGTCCATGGTGGTCGAAGTTTGCTCTGGCTGTTCTCTGGATTGGGACGCAACACTCTCCAAACATCTAATGTCTGCCTCCCTCGAGTTAAGTCCTTTGGTGTTTGGGAGGTCGACTGGATGATAGTAGTTTGCCCCGATCCATAAAAGTGACTTAAAAGGGTCTTGTTGTTGTAAGGGCAGGTGAGTGCAAGACTGCAAAATTCTTTGGTTAAAACAAAAAAGTTGGTACTGATGTCAGGGCAGGCAAGGGTCAGACTACTATCAGTCCAAGTAGCAGACAAAAAGTAGAGAAACAGGACGCAGGAGATGGTTACTGGTTAATCCTAGTTGATTTTTTCATAATGCTCAGTCTGTCTTCATCATCATTCCAAAACCATCACAATATCGGCATCAAAAATTAAAATGGAGACATTCTCTTATCTCTAACTAACTAATTGAGATGAAAGAGTAATAGACAAATCATATAAAAATTAAAGTATTACATATAAAGTAAATGAAAGATAGAGAAACACATAAATGAAGCATAACAGACGTTTGCTCTCTTAAAGCTGCACACACTATAAAAGTTGCTATTGAGAATCTTTCGATCCTTCACTTGTTTTGCATTCACGGAGCAATGAGAACAAGCACAAGAAAGCAAAAGGATGCCGTCTGCTTTTATGCAAATGAATGATTTACAGTACAGTCTGTTCCCTGTTGCCTCCTTGGCAAATGCACCCTACTTATCCCTCCAGTTCTTCAGTCAGGTTTACAGGAGTGATCAATTACTCTGACAGTGGTGTGTTATTTATAGTACTATGATGCTAAGGTAGTCCAGCCATGTGCCCAGAGAGAGGCCAGGTGGTCACACATACACTAGCTGTGCATTCATGCTTTTATATCTTGAATTAATTGATTAATTGTTTAATCAGTAAAAAAAAAAAAACCCCGAATGTTTAGCTACATCTTTGATTAAACACACCTGCTTGTAATTTTCAAGCAATCCTAAAGATTTTGGTTAAATTTTGTTTTTAGGCATGTTTAATTAGAGGTCGAGCTAAACTCTGCAGAACAGTGTCTCTCCAGTGGATCTCAGTATTAGAGTGAGTGAGATTCTAAAGACAAACATATACTTGGCAAGTCCATGTATAAATTAGGTATCTAGTCTATTTGTATGTGCTGTTTGAATATATCAAGGCTGTGCATTCAGCATCCTGACTGCGAGATTGGGATCATGAGAATAACCCTACCACACAGTTAGTCATTTCAAAATTAAAACTAAAAAAGTGGTATAATTTCTAACAACAAACACTTTATTGTCGTGAACAGGGTTCTAAATTAACACCCGCCAACCTGCCAAATGCGGGTTAAATTTCATTTTGGCGGGTGTTAATAAAAACTTACTAGCCAGTTTGGCCGTTGATGCATGAGGCATTACGCATGATACAACATAAGGCTCTGTTCTCGGTCATTTATCCCCCTGGCAGCACTTCATTTCCCATGTAGCTACACTGTGCCGTAATGCTAGACTCAAATTTCAACACATTTGTGACAACCCACAACCCAGTTGCGCTGCTGATCTCTGCGCAGGACGCGGGAAGTTGAATCAAGCATCACTGGTAGAAAGGGAGGAGACTCAGCTGGTAAATAATTAATGCAGCATTAGTTTTTTCTGTCATCCTCTGGCTAGCGTTACATTATATAAATCATGCTTTTATTCATGCAAATGCTTTTAAACCATTGAAGATCTGCCTGTGACACACACACAACGCACAGAAAGTTTGCGCCAGATTCGAGTTCTCTTTCGCGCTCGAACAAACAATAACACACACAATTATGCCAAAATGCCAGTTTTGTTGAGTATCCTCATAAGAGCACCCTTAAAAGAGTTAAATAACGTCTTAAAATAACTTAAAGAGGTGTGAGAAAATGAGACACGTGAGAGACCCGCTTCATGTGCGACAGCGAAAGATCTTAAAGTGACAGTAACCACTTATAATGACACTGTAAAGAACCAAAGCAATTACTCAGTAAATACGCACTGCTCTTGACTAAATAACTTTTATAGCTTTAACATGGATTACTATATATCATTTATAATTTATGCAGTGGAAACTAACTTTTCAGTTTCTGTAGGCTATATTTCCTAGGTTGGAAGGGCACAGGTAGCCTTCATATGAAATGTATTATGGGTTTATGTGAGGATTGTTGTTAAAATCACTTGAAATTAAAAGTTGTTGTATTTTTTTTAGCTTAATACATTTTAGTGGTATTTCATAGAGACATCAGTGATACTGGCCTTCATAAATTCATAAAAGAAGCCATTCAACAAAAATTTTATGCATTTTACTTTATATGTGTTTTCATGCCAACAATGTTAATAAAATGATCAAATCCATTCAGTGGCACTCATAATTTCTCTTATTTTCACCGGGGAAAAAAATGGCTAGTGGAAATTCTGATTGGCTGGTCACTTTAGAAAGTTAACAGCCACAATGGCTGGTGATCAAAAAAGTTAATTTAGAACCCTGGTCGTGAAACCATCTCTACTGCACTTCATCTCACACTCACACACCTGGACAGAAATGACAATTAAGCCAGAATGCTGTTCATAGACTACACTTCAGCATCCAGTGCCGTTATCTTGATGAGGCTGGTAGGAAATTGAGCCTGCTGGGCATTGGCGTGTAATTGGATCCTGGACTTCCTGACTAACAGACCTAGTAACACACTTTGCAATAATCATTAGGTCAGTAATAGGTAACTATGCAGAAAGTAATGCAACACTTTGTAACGGTCACCAGCTGGAGTGCCCTTGAGAGCCATCAGAGGGCACTCCACATAAGACTATTATCACTCACAAACTACATTTCCCATAACTCACTGCCCGGACTCATCATCACTTATCACTGATCACATTCACCTGTACCTCATTCACTGATTGCATTCACATGTGTTTCATCATCCTGTTAGTCTCAGTCTATTTAATCCATGTTCATTCATTCACTCACCTCAAAGTCTTGTTTAAGTGTTACACTACATTTCTGAGCATTCTCCTGGTTTTCTTGTTTCTTGGTTTTGGATATCTTGCCCTGTTCCCTGGATTACTCTCTTGCCTCTGGTCCCTGCCTGTTTTCTTTGTTTCTTTGTTTTGACTGCCTGTCTGTGTATGACTCTTGCCTGTACATTGGATTACGCCTCTGGATTGCCCTCAAATAAAGCTCCATTTGGATCCACCTTTGAGTCTCGGAGCAGTTTGTGACAGAAGACTGCTTTTACAGTGGGTATAATGGAGGAGGATAGTGACATACCCACTGCATCTGCTATGCATGTGTCTTTGGACGACATGGCCGCCATTCCAGAGTCTCGTCCTGTCATGGTCGCCGCCCCTGAGACCGAGAGCGTCATGCCCACCGCGCCTGAGACAGCAAGCGACATGCCCGCCAAGCTAGAGCCTTCACCGCTGGTCTTGTCCAGTTCAGAGCCCTCTTCATCGCTGGTCCTGTCCAGTTCAGAGCCCTCTTCATCGCTGGTCCTGTCCAGCTCAAAGCCCTCTTCACCGCTGGTCCTACCCAGCTCAAAGCCCTCACTGCCGCTGGTCCCGTCAAGCTCAGAGACGCTTCACTTCCTGCCTGCCGAGCCAGAGCTTCACGTCACTTCTGCCGATCCAGAGCCAGAGCTTCACGTCCCTTCTGCTGATCCAGAGACTGAGCTTCGCGTCACTTCTGCCGATCCAGAGCTTCACGTCACTTCTGCCGATCCAGAGACTGAGCTTCATGTCCCTTCTGCCGATCCAGAGACTGAGCTTCACGTCACTTCTGCCGATCCAGAGACTGAGCTTCACGTCACTTCTGCCGATCCAGAGATCCAGAGACTGAGCTTCACGTCACTTCTGCCGATCCAGAGACTGAGCTTCACGTCACTTCTGCCGACCCAGAGACTGAGCTTCATGTCACATCTGCCCGTCAAGAGTCTCGTCCCGCCGAGCCTGAATCTGATCCTGATACTGAGCCTGAATCTGTTCCTCTTCCTGTGCCTGTGTCTTCGGACAAGATGGCCGACTCCACGCCTGTGTCTTCGGACAAGATGGCCGCCTCCGAGCCAGTGTCTCCGTACAAGATGGCCACCGCCGAGCCAGTGTCTCCGTACAAGATGGCCGCCGCCGAGCCAATGTCTCCGTACAAGATGGCCGCCGCCGCCGAGCCAGTGTCTCAGGACAAGATGGTCTCCGCCGAACCAGTGTACCAGGACAAGATGGTCTCCGCCGAGCCAGTATCTCCAGACGAGATGACCACCGCCACGTCGCTTGAGCCCTCAGCAGAGATGGCCGCTGACACGGTGTCTGTTCCGGTTCCTGAGCCGGTGTCTGTTCCTGTGCCATGATCGCCTCCCTGGTCGCCTGAAGGGTCGTCTCCTCCCTGGCCGCCTGAAAGGTCGTCTCCTCCCTGGACGCCTGCACAGCCTGATCCGCCCTGGTTGCCTGCACAGCCTGACCCGCCCTGGTCGCCTGCACAGCCTGATCCGTCCTGGTCGCCTGCACAGCCTGATCCGCCCTGGTCGCCTGCACAGCCTGATCCGCCCTGGTCGCCTGCACAGCCTGATCCGCCCTGGTCGCCTGCACAGCCTGATCCACCCTGGTCGCCTGCACAGCCTGATCCGCCCTGGCCTCCCATCTTGCCGCAGTCTCCAGGTCGTTATCTGCTCCACGGGCCTGGCCCTCCATCCCGCCCCCGGGTCCGCCTCCGCTCCACCTCCCTCCTTGACAGTTTTAGGAGCGTCTGGAATCCGCTCCTTAAAGGGGGGGCTATGTAACGGTCACCAGCTGGAGTGCCCTTGAGAGCCATCAGAGGGCACTCCACATAAGACTATTATCACTCACAAACTACATTTCCCATAACTCACTGCCCGGACTCATCATCATTTATCACTTATCACATTCACCTGTACCTCATTCACTGATTGCATTCACATGTGTTTCATCCTGTTAGTCTCAGTCTATTTAATCCATGTTCATTCATTCACTCACCGCGAAGTCTTGTTTAAGTGTTACACTGCATTTCTGAGCATTCTCCTGGTTTTCTTGTTTCTTGGTTTTGGATATCTTGCCCTGTTCCCTGGATTACTCTCTTGCCTCTGGTCCCTGCCTGTTGTGTTTGTTTGTTTTGACTGCCTGTCTGTGTATGACTCTTGCCTGTACATTGAATTACGCCTCTGGATTGCCCTCAAATAAAGCTGCTATTGGATCCACCTTTGAGTCTCGGAGCAGTTCGTGACACACTTAAGATACTATTATTTTGAAACAAAATTAATCTGTAAGTAATAGTAAATATAAGACTGACATACACTTATTAGATAATCAATAATTACTGAATGAGATCCGCCTCAGTAAGAACTATTGACTAACTATGACAAATTATAAGGAATTACCAATTAAATACTAATCACAACATTAATATTTGTATGAGGCTGGGCATACACTGTACAATTTTTGTCCGATTTTGAGCCGAATACTTAATTTGACAATTGGTGATAAAGAAAAATGTCACGTCGCAATATTGGAATGTTTTCCTTTTCAACAATAAAGGCGAGTCAGTGGATATCAAACAAGCAATGTGCAAACTTTGAGAGGTATGCCGGTGAAGAAGTCTCAAACCCCAGTCAATTATTTACAGTGTAGGGTCAGTGTAGAGAGTGCTTTTATTGTCCCTTTATTAGTCAGCATCCATTTAATAATTTAAATAAAAATAATTTACACTTAATTTACATTTTTGCATCATGTTAATGTACAACAATACTGAAGTGCAAATAGTATGTATCTGTCAAAATAAATAATTATTATTTATATAGCAAAGAACTGCTACTTTTATATGGTGTGAACTATACTATTTTCACTTAGTAAATAGCATCTACAGCTATTTGCACAGTGTAAATACCATCTATCGCTAAGAAAATATGTTATTTTCACTGAGTATAAATAGAATCTAGTTGCTATTAATGCTTGGTGCAAATAGCCGCTGCCTATTATCTCTTTTAAGATTACATATTCCTTTGTATTCCATTCTATTACATGTTTTGCGAGCAAAAGCGTAAAGGGTAAAATACAATAACCAAATTTGCAGTAGCCTAATTAACTGGCAGCAGCTACACCTACAAGGTACTGTTGCTTTGACAGTTTTTTTTACTGTAAAAAAAAAAGCCCTAATTTTTCTGTAAATTGCTGGCAGCACAGTTGCACTAAATTAAAACTCAATTTAATTGATTTCATTTTCAGAAACTGACTGCCATAAAATGGTCAAATGCCATTTAAGTTAATAAAGTAATAGCCTATAGTGTGCTAATAATGTAAGCATAATAAAACTGTTAACTTATTTAGTTTCAATTCATTTCAATTTTTTACTTTTTAATTAACTAATCACTGCATCAGCAACACAGTTACTGCTTTTAGATAAAGCAACATGCAGCAGCTTCACCTACAAAGTATTGCTTTCTACAGTATGCTTACTTACTGTAACTTAATTTACAGTTTATTACTGTTCAAACACATTTCAGCAGAGGATTAAACAACAATATGCTGTCACTTTAATTCAGCGTGTCCAGCACAGCAAAAAATAGACTCGGTGCAGAAACGAACGCCGCACTGTATACGCTGCTTCTGAAACGACTGCCAGACCGCATCCACGTGCAGTGTGAAAGCTTTAATCGGTTGATATGGGTACAGAAAATAATACGCACCGCAAACGGAGTAGGCTATGTGTGAAATGGTCTCATCAAGTGTCAAAACCGTTATTGACAGTGTTATGTTTTTAATGCACTTTACTTTAATGCACTTCACATGCACAATTGTGATACCATAGCAGTCAATTCACAGCCGAACAGAGACTGCACTACTCTTGGTCACTGAAGCCCTGCGGATAGCTAAATCTGACTCCAAATCATCAGTTCTCGTCCTGCTCGATCTATCTGCGGCCTTTAACACGGTCAATCATCAGATTCTTCTGTCCACCCTCTCATCACTGGGCATCACAGGAACTCCACTCCTTTGGTTTGAGTCCTATCTCACAGGTAGGTCTTTCAAGGTTGCCTGGAGAGGAGAGGAATCCCAAGCACATCAACTGACCACTGGGGTTCCCCAGGGCTCAGTGCTTGGTCCTCTCCTCTTCTCCATCTACACTACTTCATTGGGACCCATCATACAGGCACATGGCTTCTCATACCACTGCTATGCTGATGACACTCAGCTCTACCTTTCATTTCACCCAGACGACCCCACAGTAGCTGCACAAATCTCCAGCTGTCTGGCTGACATCTCTGCATGGATGAGAAATCATCACCTGCAGCTCAACCTGGCAAAGACTGAGTTTCTCATCTTCCCCGCCAGTCCCACCATACAACATGACTTCACCATCCAGTTAGGTACATCCTTGATTTCCCCATCAAAGTCAGTCAGAAATCTTGGAGTAACATTTGATGATCAGTTGTCCTTCAGAGAAAAACATTTCTAAGACAGCTCACTCATGCCGGTTTTCGCTCCACAACATCAGGAAGATTAGACCGTTCCTAACAGAGCACGCAACACAGCTTCTTGTCCAGGCCCTGGTTATTTCTAGACTTGACTACTGCAATGCGCTTCTGGTTGGACTCCCCTCTTGTGCGATCCAAACACTTCGAATGATCCAGAATGCAGCAGCACGTTTTGTCTTCAACGAGCCCAAAAGGACCCACGTCACACCTCTCTTCATCTCCCTGCACTGGCTACCACTCGCATCAAGTTTAAGGCGCTGATGCTTGCATACAGAGCCACCACGCGCTCAGCTCCTGCTTACTTTGACTCCATTCTACAAATCCACACCGCTTGTGGTACCATCACAGAGGTTCATTCAACTTTCCCAGCTGGTGGAACGATCTTCCCAACGCCATCCGAAATGCAGAATCATTGACATCATTCAAAAGTCAACTTAAAACTCAGCTCTTCCGTGAGCACTTAACCTCATAAAAAAACAAAAACACACAAAAAAAAACTTTCCTTTCCTCTTTCTCTTCCTTCTTCCCTCCCTACTCTAGCCTGTGCTAGACTGAGCAATGTACACGGTCTCAGTATTTCAGGCTCTTATTGCGCTTCTCGACTCTTCATGACCAATCGCTTCATGTACCCCCAAGTTGTAAGTCGCTTTGGATAAAAGCATCTGCTAAATGCATAAATGTAAATGTAAATGTAGATGTAAATAGTTTGGCTCAGGCTATCCCATAAGAGAAAGTGTCGGTGTATATAATACATCAAAATTTACAGTAAAAAATAAATAATAATAATAATTCACACCCGTAGAATTTGTGCATGCATGATGATGACTAATTCTGTATTATATCCATGTGTAAATGTCATGGTACTATATAAAAATCGTCCAGCAAAACGTTCAAACTTTGTTTGACTCACACATTATCTTTCGTTTGGTTGTATTTTTATTTAATGCATTATAAAGTGTAATGAAAACAAAAATAAACATGAAAAAACGTCATGAGGTTATGTTCAGGACAATGGAAAAATAAATGATAAATTAATGCCTTGTTCATTTTTTCCGTTAATTCTCAGAAGGATCCAGTGGCCGATAAAAATAAACAGGATTAAACTACTTTTTTAAAGAATTAACAGAAAAGGAAAAATAAAGTGACAAAGTGACATGTGACGGCCAAGTATGGTGACCCATACTTGGAATTTGACCTCTGCATTTAACCCATCCAGTTAATGCACACACATTAGGAGCAGAGTAGTGAGTAGTTAACACACACACACTGCAAACGTGTATACAAACACCCAGAGCAGCGGGCAGCCTTGTGTGGCGCCCGGGGAGCGATTAGGGGTTAGGTGCCTTGCTCAAGGGCACCTCAGTCATTTCCCACCGGTTCTGGAATCGAACCAGCAACCTTTGGGTTACCAGTTTAACTCCCTAACCACTAGGCCAAATCAAGCCATAATATATTTTTTATGTTTCGTTAACTAAACAAATAAAGAAAGGAGGAGCCGTTTCTCTGCGTGGATGTTCTTCTTCCTTCTTTGGCCTAAAGAGGATTATGGGAAAACCAGATCTCATTAATATTCATGAACTCATTACCATAGCTATTCTTACATGTAAAAATGGCATTTCTAGATATCTGTAATAGTATTTTTACTAGTTAAAATATTATTTAAGATATCAGTAATTCTATTTCCACTAGTTGCAAGGGCAATGTCAGATATCAACTGCCCTTTGTTGATATCAATAATTATATTGTTACTAGTAAAAATGCGGATTTCTGATATCAAGAATTCAATTGTCACTAGTTGAAATGTCTATTCTTGATATCAACAATTTAATTATTACTAGTAAAATCATTTTTGATATCTGAAAATGTATTTGTGATATCAATATAATTTCAGATACCTAAAATGTCTTTCTTACTAGTAACAATCACATTCATGATATCAGAAATTAACATTGTTACTAGTGACAATCAAATTATTGATATCAAAAATGAGCATTGTTACTAGTAGCAATTCAATTGTTGATATCAAGAATAGATATTTGTACTAGTAACAATGTAATTATTGATATCAGAAATGTGCATTTTTACTAGTAAGAAATCAATTCTTGATATCAACAATTGAATTTGAATGGTAAATTCACCGCCTATGGTGACATTTCACTAGTGAAAATATAATTACTGATATCAACAATTAGAGTTTTTACTAGTGGAAATTAAATTCTTGATATCAAAAATTGGCATTTTAACTAGTGAAAATGTAATTGTTGATATCAAGAATTAATGTTGTTACTAGTGGAAATGTAATTTCTGATATCAAAAATTGTCATTGTTACTAGTAGAAATCTAATTCCTGATATCAAGAATTAACATTTTAACTAGTGAATATTGAATTGTTGATATCACAAATACATATCCTGCGATTGATTAAAAGTCAAAACGGCTTGCCATATAACGACAGTCATACGTCATTTCGTGACGACAGACGTAACACAACACTGTCATTATTTTTACACCAGCTAGAGGGCACATGACTTTAAAACGTAAATAAAGGTCGTAATAAGGTGCTTGAAAAATGACATATAGAGTCTGGTTTTCAGGACAGTCTGATATGGATATAGGCGGTATAGCATACCACTTATTAATCATTTATGAATGCATAGTCATGTTTTGTAAATGACTAGTTCATCATTAACTAATTACTTATAACTGAACATTATCATAAAGTGTTACCTAATAGGAATAATATTAAAAATAATAATGTAATACATAAATTGATCTTGGTATCAATAGTTTATGCGTTTGACCATAGGCTGTCTCTCTATACACCATATCATGGTCTATCGGCCCAACCTGGCACAAGGTTTTATCGTTCATATTTCACACGTATAGCTTGAGCAGTCAAGACACAGCTCGACAATCGGACCGTATCTGCATTCAATTAATTAGCATCAAAACAAACAATATAATCCTTATTCTCAGTGAATAAAGATTCCTTATTAAACGAAGATATTGAAAAAATGATTGCACAACCACCAAATAGGTGGTGATGTGCACTAAGTAGGTTATGTAAATCGCCATTAAACCAAAGAAGAAGAGGAAGTAGAATGGCACGCTTTTTCTTAGCGTCTGTTTCCATGGGGAATCATCGATTCGTCGCTCTGTTGAGGGTGTCTTGTCTGTTCACGGTTGACATACTCTTGAGTTGTCTAAACTTACTCACACACACGTTTTTGGAACCAGCATACCTCGAGTAAGCAAGGTTTGGGTTAATCAAGCAAGAGTTCAAGGTGTATATGGTGGTAGGTTAACCTTGCTTTCTGGCTCAAATCAGATCAAATTTGTGGATGATACAACAGTGGTTGGTCTTATCAGCAACAAAGATGAGACCGCATACAGAGCAGAGGTCAGTCGGCTAGTGGACTGGTTCAGTTCATGTCTCTAAATGTTGACAAAATTAAAGACAGGCACGCTTTAATTGCGGGAACTTGCAAAAACTGTGGTTTGATGAGAAAGAGAAAAAACTACATCACAGAAAGTGCTGGGGATATTTAAGTTCTCATCTTGTTTTATTGAAGACCTTAATAAACACATGGCTCAAATTTACAAAGCATTGAGTCAAACAAGTTCTGTAGCTTTACAAAAGGAATATGCTACAACTTCTGAAAAAATTAATAAATAACTTCCTGTTTTACAGAGGTAGCTATACAAAACAGACATTTAAGTGCTTCCAATGCACAAAGTGCAATCTCTTAAAGGGTTAGTTCACCCAAAAATGAAAATTCTGTCATTAATGACTTCCCCTCATGTCGTTGGACACCCGTAAGACCTCCGTTCATCTTCAGAACACAAATTAAGATATTTACGTGTAATCCGATGGCTCAGAAAGGCCTCCATTGGCACAATGCACTGTGCACTCTCAAGACCCATAAAAGGTACTAAAGACATCGTTACAAAGTTTCACTACAGTGCAGGTTCTACAATAACTTTATGAAGCGACCAGAATAGTTTTTGTGCTAAAACCGAAATAACTAATTATATAGTGATGACCGATTAAAAAAAAACAGCATCATGAAGCTTAGAAGCGTTATGAATCAGCGAGTCGATTCATGATTCAGATCGCGTGTCAAACTGCTGAAATACGTGACTTTGGCGATCCAAACCACTGAATCGACTCACTGATTCATAACACTTCAAACCGCTGAATCGACTCACTGATTCATACCGCTTCGAAGCTTCATGATGCTGTGTTTTAAAATCGGTCAACACACCGGGAAACTGCTTTGGGCGGTCTTTTACTGTTATTTTTGTTGGCAAATGGGAATTTGCATGCTTCATCATGGTTTCACCGATATCTATGGTTTCACCACGGGTTTTGCAGCTTTTCGATGACGTTCATGTCGGGTAATTACGTCACTTCAAAACGTTCCCATGGCAATAGGGGGAAATGGCAGCTCTTGTGTGAAGTAAACGAACATTTTTCAACTTTCTGCTAATATATATGACTTTTTTTGCAACGAAAATGCGGGGATTATGAAATCATGCTAGCCCCGCATATTTTACATGCGGAAATAGGCAATTTTTTTGATTAGATTAGATTAGATTAGATTCAACTTTATTGTCATTACACAAGTACAAGTACAAGGCAACGAAATGCAGTTTGGGTCTAACCAGAAGTGCAATAGCAGCAAGTGCAGGATATACAATGGTTGCATAAGTGCAGGACATGGATATGTACTGAATATATATAAATATGTATAAATAGAGAGATGGTTATTACTATAAACAGAACTGAATTTACAGGTGAATATGTACAGTGAATAAATATACAGATGGCTATTACTATAAACAGAATTTACAGGTGAATATGTACTATGAATATAATATACAGATGGATATTACTATAAACAGAATTTTACAGATAGAGGTATACAATAATATGTGAGGCTAAGATGAGGAATATAGCAGTGGATTAAGGTAGTGCAATAAATTATGGACAGAGCTATCCGAAAGAAAGTGTAAAAGTGCAGTGGAAAGTGGTTGCATATTACAGTTAGAAGTACGGTGCAAAATGCAAATGTAAACAGTTGGTACTATAAATACAGTCGGCAGTGCAAATAAGCATAATCCAGTTAAGATATGGTAGTGCAAAATGCATAAGTAGACAGTTGTTACTGTAATAAACAGTCGGTAGTGCAAATAACAAAGTGAAGGTAGATGTGAGGTAGGAGAGTTAGCAGTTTATGAGGGAAGTGGATCAACGGGGGTTTGAGTTCAGTAAAGAGACAGCTCTGGGGAAAAAACTGTTCTTTAATCTGCTGGTCCTGGTCCTGGTCCGGAGGCACCTGAGACGCCTGCCGGAGGGCAGGAGAGAAAACAGTTTGTGGGCTGGGTGAGAGGAGTCCTTGAGGATGCTGCGAGCTCGATGCAGACAGCGTTTCCTCTGGATGTGCTCGATGGCAGGTAGTGGAGTCCCTGTGATGCGCTGGGCAGTTTTCACCACCCGCTGCAGTACCTTGCGCTCCGCAACAGAGCAGCTCCCATACCATACTGCGACACAGTTGGTCAGGATGCTTTCTATTGCGCAGCGGTAGAAGTTCACCAGGATAGCCGAGGAGAGCTGATTCTTCCTCAGTGTCCTCAGAAAGAAGAGGCGCTGGTGAGCCTTCTTGACCAGGCTGGAGGTGTTGGTCGTCCACAACATGTCTGCCGAGATGTGGATCCCCAGGAACTTGAAACTGGAGACACGCTCAACAGCCATTCCATTGATGTGGATGGTGTCGTGTGTGCCTCTTGACTCCTTCCTGAAGTCCACGATGAGCTCCTTCGTTTTTGTGGTGTTGAGGAGCAGGTTATTATCAGCGCACCATGTGGCCAGGTGCTGGATCTCCTCCCTGTAGGCAGTCTCATCGTTGTTGCTGATGAGACCAATCACCGTAGAGTCGTCCGCAAACTTGACGATGGAATTAGATCCATACACAGGCTTGCAGTCGGAGGTGAAGAGTGAGTAGAGAAACGGACTTAGCACACAGCCCTGTGGTACACCAGTTTTAAGTGTGATGGACGTGGAGCAGGTGGATCCTGATCGAACATTCTGTGGTCTGTCAGTTAGGAAGTCCAAAATCCAGTTACACATTGAAGTGTTGATGCCCAGGTTTCCAAGTTTGGCTATTAACTTGGTTGGGATGACAGTGTTGAATGCTGAGCTGAAGTCAACAAACAGCATGCGTGCATAAGTGTTCTTATTGTCCAGATGGGTGAGCACAGAGTGCAGAGCCATGGAAACTGCATCCTCTGTGCTCCTATTGCTGCGATAGGCAAACTGGTGTGAGTCCAATGTGGATGGTAGAGAGTCTTTTAGGTGTTCCAGGACCAGCCGCTCAAAGCACTTCATAATGATGGGTGTGAGTGCTACAGGGCGGTAGTCATTAGGGCACCTCGGGCTAGAGTGTTTCGGCACTGGCACAATGGAAGTGTGTTTAAAGCATGATGGTACAGCTGCTTGGGCAAGAGACAGGTTGAAAATGTCTGTATAAACCCCAGCGAGCTGCTCCCAGCGCACATGCCCTGAGCACACGTCCAGGGATGTTGTCTGGTCCAGCAGCCTTGTGCGTGCTGATCCGGCTCAGTGCCTTGCAGACATCTGTGGAGGAGAGTGTGATTGGTGGGTGGTCAGCTGAGGCTTGGAGCTTGGTGGCAGTTTCTCTGTTGTCTCTTTCAAAGCGAGCATAAAAGTAATTTAGCTCGTTCAGGAAGTTGACATCAGTGGCTGCGGGGGTGGAGTGGGTGGGTTTGTAGTCACTAATGACCTGAATGCCCTGCCACATGCGTCGAGGGTCAGATTTGGAAAAGTGTCCCTCTATCTTTAGCTTGTAGCAGTGCGTGGCCTTTTTGATGCCCCTCTTCAGGTTTGCTCTGGATGAAAAATCATGATTATCATGGATGATTAAATCATGCGATTTTTCATGCGGATGATTAAATCATGCGACATCGATTTTTCTGGAGGGACTGATAAACAGGAGAGAGTTCACAGCCTGTCTCCCTTCTCCCTTCCTCACCACCCGGGCATTCTCTGCAGCTGCATCACTGTCTGGTTTAGGAGCTCCAGTGTCTCTTACTGTAAGCCCCTACAATGGATAGACAAAGAAGAAGATCTTTGGAGTTTCCTTTTGTCCTCACAGAGAGCTCTTCGACAAACACTGCATTCACCAAACGTCACACCCTACATGCCCTGCAGTCAGCACAACTCTGTCTTTTTTTTTCTTTTTTCACTTATGCATATTGTTGTATACAAATTGTTTACATCTTGTGGCATTCGTTGCCTTAAACGTCACACTTTTTAATGTTAATTTGAGCATAGTACCAAGTTGTATTAAGGCCCAGGTATTCCATACAGTGCATCTGGAAGGTATTCACAGCGCTTCACTTTTTCCACATTTTTATTTAAAATTCCTTATTTTCCTCAAAACTCCACAAACAATACCCTATAATGACTATTCAGCTGATTGGACATGATTTGGAAAGGCACACACCTGTCTATATAAGGTCCCACAGTTACCAGTGCATGTCAGAGCACAAACCAAGCCATGAAGTCCAAAGAATTGTCTGTAGACCTCCGAGACAGGATTGTATTGAGGCACAGATCTGGGGAAGGGTACAGAAACATTTCTGCAGCATTGAAGGTCCCAATGAGCACAGTGGCCTCCATAATCCGTACACGGAAGAAGTTTGGAACCACCAGGACTCTTCCTAGAGTTGGCCGTCCGGCCAAACTGAGCGATTGGGGGAGAAGGGCCTTAGTCAGGGAGGCGACCAAGAACCCGATGGTCATTCTGACAGAGCTCCAGCATTTCTCTTTGGAGAGAGGAGAACCTTCCAGAAGAACAACCATCTCTGCAGCTCTCCACTAATCAGGCCTGTGTGGTAGAGGGGCCAGACGGCACATGACAGAACACCTGGAGTTTGCCAAAAGGCACCTGAAGGGACTCTCAGACCATGAAAAATCTAAATTCTCAAAAAATACTCAAAAAGACTTTAATTGGTGCCAATTGCTTTAACCAAGTGTTGAGCAAAGGATGTGAATACTTACGTACATGTGATAAAAAATAAAATAAAATAAAAAAAACTTTTTTTAATAAATTTGCAAATATTTCAGACAAACTTCTTTCACGTTGCCATTATGGGGTATTGTTTGTAGAATTTTGAGCCTTTCAAAGTGTACTCCTTTGGCCAGGAGTGGAAAGCGTGGAAAGAGGCGATCTGTGCTTACCCACTATCTATTGGACTTCAGAGCTGCCAACTCTCACGCATTGGCCGTGAGACACACGCATTTGATTGGTTTCACACGCTCACACGCCACACCCCCGATTTCTCACGCTGAAGTGTCAACCCGGTCAGTCAAATGCCTGAAAGATGAGTTTATCTAGATCTACATGTTGAGCCGATCATGTTGATCGATTAGTTATGCTCTCGGTGAGGGGGTTCAAGATAAATGGGCAAATAAATACGGTGTTTTTGCTCGACCTAAAGCTACATTCCGTTTTGAGTTCTGACGAGAAAGAGCCTGTAATGAGCGAAGTGGAGCGCTGTGACGCTCAGGGGTGCGTTTCCCGAAAGCGTTGTTCGCTAACTATGGTCACAAGTTCCGTCATTATAAGCATAGTTTAACGTGTCGTGTTTCCCGAAACCATAGTTCCAACGAACGTTCGCCAACAGCATCGCAAAGTTGATTTGCATAAATGTTCAAATCAAATCAAATCACTTTATTGTCACTCTACCATATGCACAAGTGCAACAGAAATTCTTAGGTGCAGTCCGAGCAAACATAGTAGTCATGACATGACAAGTACAAAATTTAAGCAACAACAGATTACACATCTGATGCGCACACAATTACTCACAGCACAGAATACACTACAATAAACAATAAATAATTTACACAATGTGAGTGTAGTTCTCACAGCTTTAAACAATATACACATACTTACAATATACATATACTTTAAACAATATACACTAAACATACATTAAACAATAACAGTATACATTAAGCTATAGTAATAATATACAATGTACAGTATACAATATGTTCACAAATTGAAATCCAAAGTGCAATAGATGCTGTATGATAAATAAATGTGTATATAATGTGTGTGTATCTCCAGTAGTTTGTGCTGAGTGATATTCTGTCCAGTGTGTGTTATGATCCTGATGGATCAAGAGTTAAGTAGTCTGATTGCTTGTGGGAAGAAGCTGTTCTGGAGTCGGCTGGTGCGTGTTCTGATGCTGCGGTACCGTCTGCCTGATGGCAGCAGTGAGAGCAGCCCATGGTTCGGGTGGCTAGAGTCTCTGATGATCCTCTGAGCTCTCTTCACACACCGCCTGGCGTAAATGTCCTGGAGGGAGGGAAGCTCACCTCCAATGATGCAGCTGGCCGTGCGCACTACCCTTTGCAGGGCTTTGCGACTGCGGGCGGTACTGTTGCCGTACCAGGTGGTGATGCAGCCAGTCAGCAGGCTCTCTATGGTGCTGCTGTAGAAGCGTGTGAGGATGTGGCGGTTCATTCCAAACCTCCTCAGTCGTCGCAGGAAGAAAAGGCGCTGATGAGCCTTCTTCACAACGGCCTCAGTGTGGACGGACCATGAGATTTCCTCTGTGATGTGGACACCGAGGAACTTGAAGCTGCTGACTCTCTCCACCGGTGCTCCATTGATGGTGATGGGGCGGTGTTCTCTCTCATTCCTCCTGAAGTCGACCACCAGCTCCTTGGTCTTGTGGACGTTGAGGGAGAGGTTGTGCTCCTGACACCACCGTGTCAGAGTGTGCACCTCCTCTCTGTAGGCCGTTTCATCATTGTCAGTGATGAGACCTACCACTGTCGTATCGTCAGCAAACTTGATGATGGTGTTGGAGCTGTGGGTTGCCACACAGTCATGTGTGTACAAGGAGTACAGGAGTGGGCTGAGAACACAGCCCTGAGGGGCTCCAGTGTTGAGAGTCAGTGATGAGGAGATGTTACTGCCCATTCTGACCACCTGGCGTCTGTTTGACAGGAAGTCCAGGATCCAGCTGCATAACAAGCTGTTTAAGCCTAGAGCCCGGAGTTTCATGTCAAGTATGGAGGGCACAATGGTGTTGAATGCTGAGCTGTAGTCTACAAACAGCATTCTCAGATACGTGTTCCTCTTTTCCAGGTGGGAGAGAGCAGTGTGAATTGTTGATGAAATGGCATCATCAGTGGAGCGGTTTGTGCGGTATGCAAACTGCAGTGGGTCCAGTGAGGGAGGGAGAACAGAGCAGATGTGGTTTCTGACTAGTCTCTCAAAGCATTTGCTGATGATGGGGGTCAGAGCAACAGGACGCCAGTCGTTTAAGCAGGTGGTTTTTGACTGCTTAGGTACAGGAACAATGGTGGACATTTTAAAGCATGTGGGGACCACAGACAGGGAGAGGGACAGGTTAAAAATGTCAGTGAAAACTCCAGCCAGTTGGTGCGCGCACGCTCTGATCACGTGGCCCGGGATGCCGTCTGGACCCGCGCTTTACGGACGTTCACCCGCCGGAAGGATCGGGTTACATCCGCTAAAGATACAGAGAGTGAACTAACCTCTGCATCTTCAGCCGCGAGCTCTCTCTCCACGAGGGCGGTGTTAGTTCCCTCAAAGCGAGCATAGAAGGTGTTGAGCTCGTCCGGGAGAGAGGCAGCGGTGTTCACGGTGGAGTTTGTGTTCCCTTTATAGTCCGTGATGGTGTTAATTCCCCGCCACATGCTTCTAGAGTCAGTGGTGTTGAACTGTCCTTCAATCTTGTCCCTGTACTGCCGTTTTGCTGCTCTGATGGTTTTCCGGAGGGCATAACTTGCTTGTTTATGCTCCTCCGCATTACCGGAGTTAAAAGTGAAGGTCCGCGCATTGAGTGCCGCGCGAACATCCCCATTTAGCCACGGCTTCTGGTTTGGGTACAGCCAAATTGTTTTGGTCGGAACAACGTCTTCTACGCACTTCCTGATGAAACATGTTACGCTATCAGCGTAGACCTCGATGTCGTCATCAGAGGCCGACCGGAACATCTCCCAGTCCGCGTGATCAAAACAGTCCTGTAGCATAGAGTCCGATTGGTCCGACCAGCACTGGATGGTTCTGAGGGCGGGTGCTTCCTGTTTCAGCCTCTGCCTGTATGCGGGCAGAAGGAGAATGGAAGAGTGATCCGATTTGCCGAATGGTGGGAGTGGGAGGGACTTGTAACCATCCTTGAAGGGGGAGTAACAGTGATCTAAGACACGGTTCCCTCGCGTGTTGAAGCTAACATGTTGGTGGTATTTAGGTGCAATGCGTTTGAAGTTGGCTTTGTTAAAGTCTCCGGTCACAATAAACGCAGCCTCAGGATGCGCGGTTTCCTGCTAACTCACTGTCCTATACAGTTCCTTTAGTGCCCAGTCTGTGTCGGCTTGTGGGGGAATATACACAGCTGTGATGATGACCGCTGTGAATTCCCTCAGTAGCCAGAATGGTCGGCACAGAACCATGAGAAGTTCCAGATCAGGAGAACAGAAAGACTTGATAGAATGTACGTTCCTCTGATCACACCAGGATCTGTTGCTCATAAAACACACACCCCCGCCTTTGCTTTTCCCGGAGAGATCTTTTTCTCTGTCCATTCGATGCACGGAGAACCCCGTGGTTTCGATGGCCGAATCTGGAATCTCAGCAGACATCCAAGTTTCTGTAAGGCAGATAATGCAGCAGTCCCTTGTCTCTCGTTGGAAAGAGACTGAACATTAGCCAGTAAAATACTGGGAAGCGGGGGTCGGTTTGCGCGGAGTCTTACTCTGATGAGCACGCCGGCTCTCTTCCCCCTTCTCCGGCTGCGTTTCCGCGGACGGGCCACCCATACAAAAGGTTCCGCTGCCGTGTTTGTAAGCAGCGTGTCGTCGTTGATGAATTTAAAGTCCGGTTTTCGGTGTGCGATTGCCGAACCAATGTCCAAAAGTGTCTGTCTGTCGTACGTAGTAAGGCAGACAACATCCAAGACAAAAAACACAAAAACTGTAAACAGAACAAACAAAAAACTACAATGATTCATCGGAGCTTGCGACGTTGCGGCCATCCTCGGCGCCATCTTGAGCTCATCGTTGTTCTTGCACTGATGTTAAATGTGTAGCCATTTTGCACTTTGGCAGCCAGTTTGAGATATAGGCTATATTTGAGTATTGTGTGTAATGATTCTGACAGTTTTTTTTCCATAGAAATGACTGGGGCAAAGTGTCCCAATAACCCTGAATTCACCCTATACTCTTTGAAATCATAATTACATTGCACTATGAAGCTTAAAACCCCCAATATTATAACATTCTTCATTAACAATTATTCAGTTATTTGTTACAATCTCATTGTAAAAGAAAAAAGAAAAAGAAAAAAAGTGTAGCCAGCTACTTTTTGATAGTAACTTGTAGTGTAGCTACTTTTTCAAAAGGGTAGCTTGAATGTAACTTAACTACTCAAAGTAGTTTTTACTACAACACTGTTTTTTTAGATCAGCCACAGCAAAAAAAAAAAAAAAAGAACCACACAACAGACAGAAGAGCAACAGACAGGACAGACAGTTTTTTTTTCTTTTTTCTTCCTTGTAAAAGTATGCTGTAGGTTGATGTATAATCAATTTGTTCTATATATATATATATATATATATATATATATATATATATATATATATATATTTTTTTTTTTTTTTTTTTTTTTTTTTTTTTGTGCAATTTTTGCTTTCTAGGCAGCAAAATTTTGGTTGGCCCCACCAAATCTCACTCTAAGCTTTTTTGAAAAGTTGGCAGCTCTGGGACTTTGTTTTCAAGCATTAAAGTCACTCGCTCATGTGCGGACACAAAAATTGGGCTGCATATGGACAGTGTGCGCAGACCCTCCTGATGTCAAAAAGGATGTCACATGGACAGCAGATCAGAGTATATGTTAGGGTTTTATCCCCCTCTAAATTTGTATATGACTGGTACTCTTGACTTGACTTGAGGTTTTGGTTAGTGGGTTTTCTTGGTGTAATGAATATGTGTCAGAAAGAAAAAATAAATGCTGTTGGTTTTGAACAGTTACACTATAATATAATATAAATAGTATCTCAATATAATAGACATCTTAATATACGTTTCAAAGCCAGTTGATTTTAGTAAATTATTGCTGAATCTCTTTCTCTCCCTGTTTTCCCCAGGATGAAGTGTTTTTTTTCTGCTAACACACAAATCATGCTGAACACACTGTGTAACACTAGGAGCCATGTGACTGTGTCAGCACTAACACAGGTGCATTTCACATTCAACACTGTTTGCCTTTCTTGAACTCAGCATCGCCGAATATAACTGAACACACGGATGGCTAATTATCCTGTAAAACCTAACAGTTGTATGTACTAAATAAAAATGAGTTCACTGCACTCAAATATTACCGAATGTTGTGTGGACACAATGACTGAAACAGAACTCAAATTGGATTCTAGAACATTTCTAGTTCCCAGCATGATAATTGGATAATAATTGTATTGTTAAGTGATTAAATAAGTGATAATTGCGTATTGGTGGTGACACCTGATGATGGTAATGAGCAGAATCACTGAAGGAAATAGAAACACAAGAACTACAACTGACTTCAGCCACAACTGAAGAATAAAAGAAGACATTAAATCTCTGAAGATCTCAGCAGAGGAGGATTAAACAACTCCACAAACAGCATTACCAGCCTCACACATTACTAACCAGACTAACTTTAATTTCTGTCATTTCTGATATATTGAAAATAATAGTTTCGTTTGAATTCACCATGATGGTGTTCAGTGTTTGCTTTTGGTGGGAACTTGACCCTTGACATAACATGTCTTGCTCTGGCTGCTTTAACTGTGTTACGAAGCACATTTGTTATGGTAAGAAAAGCCAAGAGTAAATGTGATCAGCTGGTTTTGGTTGTTTTTTTGCTGATGATGTTATTTTCATGTAGTGACTGAATCACTGATCTCATTCAGAGTCTAATGCTCTGGTTATAGAGGTTTTGTGTTATTATTTTTTGTATTATTCATAATAGAACCCATGTGATTCCTATGTGTTCTTTCATTGATTGTCACCATTGTTGAGATTCATACGCCGATTCTTGTTGTCTGTGTGTTTTTAAGTAATGCCATAGATTAAAACCTTTTGAGCACTATTTGATTTTAAAATCTTGCATATTATTCAATTACCACAACAGTGCTGGATCTTGTGCTGCTGAATCATGTAGGCACTATTATGAATAATACAAAAATTGACAACACAATACCGCTTTAACCACTACATCATTGTATAGCCAACATCACCTAATCACATTTTCTCTTGGCATTCCTTACCATAACATTACCATATGCTTTCTAAACACACAGTTAAAGCAGCCAGAGAAAAACTAATGTTAAATATATAAGGGTCAAGAGCCCAACTAAAGCAAACACTCATCTTCATCATGGTGACTTAAATTAAACTATTGTTTTCATTAGTACAGAAATTAAGAAAAGTCAGAAATAAAGTTAGTCTGGTTAGTAATGTGTGAAGCTGGTAATGCTGTTTGTGGAGTTGTTTAATCCTCCTCTGCTGAGATCTTCAGATATTTAATGTCTTCTTTTATCTTCAGTTATTTCATCTAAAGCTGTGGCTTAAGTCAATTGTAGTTCTTGTGTTTCTCTTTCCTTCTGTGATTCTGCTCATGATCATCAGGTGTTCATAATTAATGCTCAGTCATCACTTAATTACTCAACTGCAACATATATTAAGAATCATTTAAAAAAAATGTCTATTAGTGAACTCAACTGAAACGAGCTTAGAGTACTCATTAGTGGTGTCAACAATAATCGATTCAGCGATGCATCGCAATGCGGGGCATGCACGATTCAGCATCGATGCGGCAAAGTGCCATAATCGATTATGTCACCGTTTATTTTCTGGCCTTGAGTTGAACAATAAAGTTGTGAAGTTTCAATTACTTCCAGGGTCATAACAACAACAATCAAGATGGCTGAGGCGGAGGGAGATGACCGCGATAGACGGGTAATTAAAAACGCACCCAAAGCTTGGAAAGCGGACATCTGCACATTTCGGATTCTGACGCCGGCTTCACACCGCACGCGTTAGCAGGGCAGGAGCGGTGGGTGTGGAGAGCGGGAGCCCGCGCCCCCATTGTGGATTCACACTGGCAGCGTTTGTCTCGCGCGCAGATATTGCAAATACAGACAAATATTGAACATTATGTCACATTTTCCTGTCTCGTGCTTTGATTTATGATGGGCAGCATATGCTGTGATTGTGAAACACACGGGGCACTTCACTACATGATTTCATGGTGAAATTTGTTATTTTCCATGTTAATCTGGTCAGTTTTGATCAAGAACAATCCACTGTGGCTTTAAATCAGCGTGAGCAGCGCGGCAAAAATAGACTCGGCGCCGAAACGATCGCGGCACTGCTGCTTCTGCTCCTGCTCCTGCGATGCGATGAGCTGCCGCGCCGCCTCTGCGTGCGATGTGAATGCTCTAATCTGTTAACATGGGCGCCGAAAAAAATATGCGCTGCTTACGCCCTGCTAACGCGCCTGCCACACTAAAATCAAGCACGAGAATTGACGAGTCCCTAGTGTCAACGTTACTGTGTGTGTTGCACTGAATATTTTTATTGCTGGGTGCCTGGGTGGTGGTTGTTGTTACAATAGTGTGACTGTAATTACGGATTAATATTTGCACAGGAGTTCATGAAGTGCCCTGTCTTAAGTGTTTTTTTTACACACAGTAAAAAGCTCTGTGTTCACTGCTGGAAAAAGTTGGCTTAGTTGGTTATTATTGCTCTATATAATTTCAAATGGTTCTAAAGCAGAGCGAAGAGAAACATTTCTCATTCAAAGCACTGAAAGCAGTGATTTATGTTTTCTTTTTCAGGTTTGAAAATGCCATATCCAATACCCTATACCATTCAATTTTATTTTATTTAATGACATTTATGTCAAAGATACAGGAGAGTGATAATACACACATAGCAGCCAATAAAATCTGTTGTTCAATATCTGACTCCTTGTATTGCCTCATGACTGATTAAAAATTTGCCTTGTTGTGTGCAGTAGAATTTTGATGCATCGCAATACATCGTAGAATCGAATTGAATCGAATCGTTACCTGGTGAATCGTAATCGAATCGAATTGTGAGGGCAGTGCCAATGCACACCCCTAGTACTCATAAATGTTGGTTTTTAAACTCCAACAAGGCAATAAGTTTCCTCAAATGTAATGAGTTTGCTTAACTCATTGGGTTTGTCTTTGTGTGTGCTATTGTGAGCTAGCAGTAATTAGCAAGCTCTCTGAGTTTATTTAAAGTTTGTAATTTCTGTTGTTTTACTCATAGAGAAGTTTTAGCTGTAAAAAGTATTGTAAAGTTTAATTGGATATTAAGAAATAAACTTGGTTTAGTGGACTTAAAGGTCCCGTTCTTCGTGATCCCATTGTTCAAACTTTAGTTAGTGTGTAATGTTGCTGTTAGAGCATAAATAATACCTGTAAAATTATAAAGCTCAAAGTTCAATGCCAAGCGAGATATTTTATTTAACAGAAGTTCCCTTTCAAAGCCTACAGCGAACGGCTGGCTTGGACTACATCCTGGTACTTCCTTCATAAATGACGTCAGTAGAACAGTAGAACAGACTAACCTCCGCCCACAAGAATACGTGAAAAAAGGGGGCGTGGTCTTGTTGCTGTCCAACATGGAGAAGAGGACGTGTCGCGTGGAGAAAAGGAATTGTTGCGTTGTTGCAAGTGTGTTTGTCGCCATGTCGTCGAGACGCTGTTATTTTCATCCCGGAGTCAAATCACCTTTGTTTGGCTTTCCCAGGGACGCTGTAGAGATCATTAAGCGCATATATCTCCTGTTAAGAGGCGTGACCTTTCCACGTGCGCTAAGCTGCTGTCGAATCACAACACAGGAACCGCTGGCACGTTCGCTAAGCTGCAGTCGAATCACAACACGGGAACCGCTGGCACAATCAACTCGTTACGTATTTCTGAAGGAGGGACTTCATAGAATAAAGGAAGTCATCAGCCATTTTTAGGACAGTGAAAACAGCGGTATACAGATAAGTAAATTGTGTTAAAAATACTGTTTTTTTTTACACTTGAAACATGAACACATGTTATATTGCACACTGTAAACACAATCAAAGCTTTAAAAAAAACACAAAGAACAGGACCTTTAATTAAAATAAGTTCAGAGTACTCATAACTACTGTTTTTTGTAAAACTCAATTGAACTGAGGTAATCAGTTTCCTCATATTAAATGAGTTAGCTGAACTTGTTGGGTTTTACAGTGTAGGAAGACAGATTATGCACAAATATTCATGTTAAGTCACTTCCAAATCCTTTAACTCTTTAAATATTTGCATGCATGAGTGTTTCTGTTTGTTTGGTTCTCTTTACAGTGTTTGTATGTTTGAGCCTATTAAGATTTTCTTACTCTTTCCTGCATACTTTGTTACCTTGGTGAGTCTGAGCACACAGACATTGTTGAAATATCCTCTCAAACTCTGATTGCTATTTATTTTAGTAATTCAGTAATTATTATTATTTTTTTCAATCTGAGAAGCAGACGACTTTAAAAAACTTCAATTGCTCTTTATTTAATGCCATTGCTCGCTTGGACGAGCATTTGAAATAACAAAGTGAGCAGTTGTGTTTGAACTTCAGGATGTGTATAATTTATGTGTCACCTATATCTGTACCTATATTTTTGTGAGCTCATATTTCATATTCAGTGTTGTGTATGTGTTGGAATGTCTGTATGCTTCCAACAACTTGTTTTTCTCGCTCTCTTTCAGCTTGTTATCAGAGTGACATTTGTGTGCTTGCTGGAGGAGCCATCTGGAAGCTGCCCACACACATGTGAGAGCCGCTCTGAGCTTTGCTTCTGACTCACACACACTCAGACGCACTGCCCACACATTTGCACACGCTGCAAATATTTTAGCCCCAGTGGCTTCCAGAAACAGCTAATATCTGACATTTAACGTGAGTTTATGTGTGTGAATACAGTCATCATTTCTCTGTCACAAGAAGCTGAAAACATACCTCACAATGATACTTGCACCTGCTGATTCTACACACACCATTTGATGGACTACTGCAGTCAACATAGATAGGTATATAAGCAGACAGATAGACAGACAGACAGACAGACAGACAGACAGACAGACAGACAGACAGACAGTCACAAGCTGTTATGAAAGCAA
This sequence comes from Romanogobio albipinnatus, assembly GCA_023566225.1. NCBI lineage: Eukaryota > Metazoa > Chordata > Actinopteri > Cypriniformes > Gobionidae > Romanogobio > Romanogobio albipinnatus. The sequence continues at coordinate 14,372,145 of CM042248.1, read as the reverse complement.
TAAAAAGGTCAGTGAATGTAAAAGATTAGGGGACGGTCCCATGTGCTGCACATTTTAAAAACGAAACATAAGTAAATTCACCCACACACGTGGTTTTACACGGCTGTAAAGCTCATGCACTGTAAAAATAAAACAGATATGTGGGCTTAATGTTACATAAATGTACATCTTAAAAATAGAGTATGTTTATCTGAAAAATATGAGTATATGCGTTATCATGATATATATTATGCCACATAACCAATACTGTTATATTGAGATACATTTAATCTAAGCATAATTACTAAGCATTCAAATGGTTTTTATTGTCACCATCTCAAATTTATCAATTTATAATAATAACAAAAAAAAAGATAAATTCATTAATAATAAAGGCTACTGGGATGCTTCTAAAGCTTGCATTTTCACACATGCAACAACACACCATTTCTGTGTTTGTTTGTGTCAGTGCACTTGTGAAATCCCCGCTCAGTCAGACACAAGAGATTTCCTGCCTTACCACAAACTTTTCTTCTGCTCGTATGATTCATTCATGTTCTTTCATGTTTGATTCAGTGTTTGTGTGTGTGCATGTGAGGCTTAGTGTGACATTCACGACGAATGGAGGAAATGCTGCGGTGTTTATACTACTGTATGCTGTAGCACACACTCACCTGCAATATCACCGAGGAAGTTTTCGTATTTTTTAAAACATTTTGCATCTAATAACACTATGCGCTGTAGAAAAGACCATTATTCTAAAGGGTAACACTTTAGAATAATGGTCCGTCATTAATAAGTAACTATGCTGGAAGTAATGCAGGACTAATGTGTACTTCGGCTACTACTATTAACTAATATAGAAACAAGCTGAACTAATCAGTAATGCCGAGTTCAGACTAAACTCGTTGGATCACTGCTCGTTTCACACTGCACTATATGGGGTAGCATTCAGTGTCTGCTGTGATCACACTGACCGATGGATTGGCAATTGGGTTTCACGCTGCATGACTGTACAAGAGGAAGAATCACCAACAGCTCTATCGGCGAGTCAAAATCGGGGCTAAAATCGGGCAGTGTGAACTCGGCATAAGTAATATTGAATTTAGGAGATAGATCCTTATTAGGTAATCAATAATTACTGAATGAGATTAGCCTTATTAATAACTATTAACTAACTGACAAGTTTATAAAGAACATTATTGTGTATCTGAGACGTAATCAGTCATCTTTTTTTACTCTGAATAAAATCATAAAATGCTATTCACTAATTACTCAAGTGTCAAACATCTTTTCCACTTTAAAATAATGGTCCAGATCACAAGTAGTCCTTGAATGACTTGAATGACTAGGTACTTGACTCGCATCTCAGACACGTTAATGTTGTGATTTTATTAGTAATTCTTTATAATTTGTCATAGTTACCTATTAGTTATTAATGAGGCTAATCTCATTCAGTAATTATTGATTATCTAATAAGGAACTATTTTAGTCCTAAATTATATGTTACTTACTGATTAGTTAATAGTAGTAGCTGAAGTGTTAATGTAGAACTACTCTTTAGTCCTGCATTACTTCCTGCATATACCTATTAATGACGGACCATTATTCTAAAGTGTTACCTGCAAAAGTAGCTTAGGGAAGACTTGAACTTAAATGAACATCTCCGTAGAGACCTTACAATGGCCTAATAAATGTGCAAAGTTGTCACAAATCTGGGTTTTGCTTTGTCATTATGGGTTAGGGGGAAAAAACTGAACTTGAAATTTTGATGCTGATGGATTTTTTTTTTTTTTTTACCATTTATTTTGATGTCCAGCAGTGCGGCACATTGTTTATGTATATTAACATAAAATATATATTATATTCTACATATATGTATCAAGAAACAAAATATTTACATATCTTGTATATCATAAAGATATGACTTAAGTGTAACTTTATTCTTCTAAAGGAACTAGTAATTACTGAAGTCATTGTAACCTTTTGAGGTTTTTTGAAAGATTTTGGATAGTAATTGTTTCTGACGGATTTGGTAACACTTGAGTCATTACTTGAGTCATTTCCACCCCCCAAGGAAAGTGTTATTGCGTACAGAAAGGCTTTAACAATGACTAGATCTTCTTACATTTCGACATACAAACACATCCATAGGTATTTATTTGATAATTCAGTTGCTAAATTAGCGAGAAATAAAGCTTCAACTTCTGACATTTGCAAACAACACGTAATAACTTTATGAACTTCTTCTTTACTTGCAAGATTGTTACTATTAGAGAGAAAATAATAATAACTATGCAACTACAGTATCACATCAGGCTTGTTAAATAACAAACTTGTTAAATAATCAAAATCAACAACATGTATGTTAGAGACAGCTAAGCTACTGAAAGAAATGCTTCCAAAAGTCATATATCCTCTTCTTAATATGAGTAATTAATAATTATCATTTAATTAATATTATTTCTCATATTATTAATATTATATTTATAATATTATTAATTCATCATTATGATACATACCAAAATCTTTTAAACTGGCTGTTATTAAAATTCTTATTTGAAAAAAAAAAAAACACCCAACTTGATCCTACAGATTTCATCAATTACAGGCTGAACTCGAATCTACCGTTTTTATCAGAACTACTAGAAAAGGCAGTGTCTTCACAATTATGCTCCTTTTTAGAAATAAATGTTATCGCCAAGGATTTCCGGCCAGGATTTAGACCGTATCATTGTAATGAGGCTGCTCTCATTAGAGTTACAAATGATTTGCTCTTACCATCCGATCGTGGTTGTGTCTCTCTATTTGAAACTATCAACCACAACATTATTTTGCATAGACTTGAAAATTACATTGGCATTACTGGAATTGCATTGTCAATGTTTAAATCATACTTATCTGATAGTTACCAATTTGTAGCAGTAAATTAATAGATATCATTCCGATCACAAGTTCAGTATGGAGTACCGCAAGGCTCAGTGCTAGGACCGTTGTTCTTCACCCTGTACATGCTACCACTGGGAGATATCATTAGGAAGCATGGCGTTAGTTTTCATTGTTATGCTGACGATACTCAGCTCTATATTTCTTTGCGCCCTGACAAAACTTACCAATTCACAAGATTAACGGAATGCATAGCTGATATAACACATTGGATGACTAGTCATTTCCTGCAAATCAATTCAGAAAAAACTGCATTTTTAATTATTGGACAAAAAAGCTCCACAAGTAGTAACCTAGAATACTGTCTAACACTTGATGGCTGCTCTGTCAAGTCCTCGTCGTCAGTGAGAAACCTGGGTGTGCTCTTTGATACCAATCTCTCATTTGAAAGCCACATTTCTAGCATCTGTAAAACTGCATTCTTCCATCTTAAAAAATATATTAGGGATGCATGATATATCTGCAACATATCGTTATCAGCTGATAAATGATCATTTTTGATGTTATTGTTATTGATCCGATAAGAAAATTTGACATATTCAAGCCTTCAGCTGAGACACTTCAGACAGACATGCTGTCCGCCATGATGGGTTTGAATTGCTTCAAATATGATTGGAATCACTTTGAAAAAAGGAAAATACAGTTATGTGCAACATGTTCAGTACAAGTCTGATAGGCTACATACAATTATAATGAGAACACGGCTGTAAAAGAACGTTGCGTTTCAGCACGTTTGTTGAGGGAAGAGCGCGTCCACGGAGTTACACCTTCATGACAAGCACAGTCAAGTTTGCTTGTGCATTTGCGTCATTATAATCATATATAAGTCGTAATATTACGTTTATGTAGTATAAACATCTGATTAATCTCATATATGATGCGTTTAGTTGAGTTAATAACCTGCAGCGCGTCATTGTACCGGTGATCATCTTTAGTTTCAGCGGGCACTCTCAAACAGGGGAGGAGTTATAGGCCTTCTGACTACGTAACTTAGTTCACCTGTGCATGATTTTGTGCAAATATAAGTTGTAATATTATATTTATTTTGTATAAATATCTGATTGTGCTCATATATGATGCGTTTAGTTGAGTTAATTAACCTGCCAAGCGCTTCAGTTTACGGTTGTTCATTCTCTTCAGCTTCAGCGTGCGCAGCTCAAACAGCAATGTTATTTGAAAGACTAATATTAAAGATTTACTATTACTGTAATATTAAACATATGTTTTTTTTTTTCAAAAACAGCGAAGTGTTATTATTAATAACTAGCATTTTTATTGTTCTTGTTGTATTATTTTCATTAATAATAAGGTTTGATTCAAATAATTTCCTTATTGTCCGGGCGGAGGCTATTTCATGCATGGCACATGCATTTTGATTCTTTATATGCAGCCTGAAGGCCCGGGTATACTTCGGCCGTCCGCGTTCGTGCACCGCCCGCATGACGTAATTTTCGTCATTCGGAGGGCGTGCGGCCGGCCGCACACCCCGTCCGCGCGCAGCCCAAATTTCGAGACCGCGCGGATGGTCCGCGTGCAACAGCGCATGCGCCAGCAGTACAGAAGAGTCCACTAGGTGGCAATACGCACAGTATTGAGCACAGTGTTCAGCCGTCGAAGAAGAGTGTGCAAAGACCGGTTTAAAAACAACACGCTTTAAAAAAGAGAGGATATCCTTCTCCATCGTTTATGATTCTTCAGTATTTCTTCCAAACTTCTTGCAATGGTGGATGCACTACAGTTCTTCTCCGATCATGCCCAGCGAATGTCCCGTTGATAACAGGACTCAGTGCTGCCCCCCAATGTCTGGTAGAGCATAGGGAAAAAATGTACTGCGCATGCGTCGAACGCGATCATCCGCGCGCATCCGTTGTGTAGTATACTTTGAAAGACGCGCGGACAGGGCTGCGCGCGTGACGCGTCCGGGCGCGGTAAGTGAAGTATACCCGGGCCTTAAGTAATGCTGTCCAATTACTTTTTTTGCATTATTTATGCATTTTATTTTTATGTTTTTGTTAGGCAATAGAATTTGGTAACATTTTACAAAAAAGGTCTCATTAATTAATGCATTAACTAACACACACAAACAAACACACAGAGAGCAATAACCTTTGTTAATGTTAGTAATAAAATGTTTGTGTTTAACAGTCCATTCACAGTGCATTACCTAATGTTAACAGACACAACTATAAAAATATATATTAAAAAAAAAAAAAACTTGCATTGACCCGGGAGAGAACTTGCATTGACCCGGGAGAGAATATACTCCTCGATTAGCCAACAGTTAACGACAACAGATGATGCTAATTATCTCAGGATCTAGTTCAGACAAGGCTTTCGCAAGAGCCACAAGTGATCCTACTCTTAGATTCTGACCCATTAACCAGTACGCAATCTTCAGCCGGCAACAATTCATCAGTTGCTGGTCCTTTACTGGAGTGCCCCCAATCAACTCAGCAGCCCATCCCACCACAGGATTATGACCCAGTGGATGAAGGATCTGCATGAGGCAGGCCTGCCTTCAGATCTGTCTGAAATACACGAAACCCAACCAAATCTCAAAAAAATCCCAGACTGACAGAGTGATATCTGGCAAGGTACGGTGCTTCTCAAACAGATGGTACGATGAATTTAAGTGGATAGAATACAGCCGGACTAGGGATGCAATATTTTGCAAGGAGTGCAGACACATCCCTGGAAGCCAAACTGAGTACTGTTTTGTGCAACATGGATTTCATGACTGGAAACACCTTCGACAAGTCTGTCTCCGTCATGACAGCGGAAAAACGCACACAATTGTGCTTTTTCTTAATTAGATGCAGACAGAGAAAGCCACTTGCCAAACAGTCGAGGGACTCAATTGCATGGGAATATGTTTGTAAAAAGAAACAAAGAACATTTAAGTGTTGTGCTAGATATAGTAATGATGTGTGCAAAACACTCTCAGAGGACAAAGAGAAAGTGGCATCCTTAATAAAGGGAACTTTCTAGAAATGTTTAAATATCATATTGTTTCTGAATATAAGACAGTTTTTTATTTTCTTGGAAAAACATTTGAAAAAAATGGGGTTGTCTTATATTCGCCTTAAACAGGCTTGTAAACACCTTAATCGCATTATTGCTGCTCTGACTAAAGTGCGCATATGTAGATGCCAGATGCTCTTCCCGCTGAACTCTGTCCACACAATTTGCTGAGCAGTCTCTGCTCCGTATCTCCATCCAGACAGCGCAAAGAACGTGATGACAGCTTAGGCAAACCCTGCATCGGCAATGTTCATTGCGGCACCGAATAATATCCAGTAAATCCATAAGAATGTATTTTGAATCTGATGTGAGTAGATTAAAATAATGGTGACAATGACGGTAAAATGCATACTGTATGCCTTTCTGAGTGTGGTATAACCATTAGAATAATCAATAATCAGCGAATAATCAGAATAATGAAAATTGCATGTAAACTGGAGTGAAGATTTATGCATGTCATGTAAACATCTTACTGTGATTTAAGACTTTACTCTGATTATTAGAAATAATCGCATTATTGATGCACATGTAAATGTAATCATTGTCTGGTCCCGTCATTGATACCTGAAATGCTTACCAGACCACTGACCAATTGTAAGATCTTCAAACCTGTCTTCAGTCATCAATCTCCAATCTTCACCAATCCAGTCATCCAGCATCTCCATCTGAAATAGATAAGAACTGTTACTGCTGACATTCAGACTGAGATTACTTGTCTGTTGCATCCTTCTGTTCCATGACAGAAGACCAGACCATAACCGACAACTACAACCATGGACATCCAATCCTTTGACCCTACAAAATTGCTCCTCTCCCTTTTTTCAAGACGACCGATTGAACCAATTAAAGAATATGTTGTGGAATTTCTTGATCTTTCCAATATGGTACCTTGGAGTGAGGATACCTTGAAGACAATCTTCTGCTTCGGTTTGGACAATGATCTTTATAAAGAGTTGCTGGCATCAGCTAGCACCTGTTCTCTGGAACACTATCTGGACTATGTACTGTGGCTAAGCGGTTTGTCCCTCACTGTTGGTGAAGTTACGTCTGCTTTGTGGAAGACACAGCAAGTGCTCTGGTACTTTTTGCGTTTGGATCTCCTAGTCACATCTCCGAGAAGTACACATAACATCCCCCAAAAAGCAACTAATTGCATTACTTTTATGGAAAGTAATGCATTACATTAGTTTTGTGTTTTTTTTTTGTCTATCTAGTTACCCTAGTGTGACTAACAGAGGTAATTCTGGGTGTGTGCAAGATGTATGTCACGTGACCGGTGAAATATAGATCAGGTAAGACGTCCACTGAAAACACACACACACACACAAAAAAAAAAAAAAAAAAAAAACTATCAAACCACCAGTAAGTCACCTGCACTGAACTACAAAGTGGCCAAGCCCCCTCCTCCTTGGACATTCTTCATGATGGGCACTCTGATCGACCAATAGCAGAGCCTACAAATTGAGATATAGCAGAGAGCGGGAAAACAGAAAAGAAACCAATAGCAGAGGGGAGAAACACTACACTGGGTAAACCCAGCCCGATCTGCCGACGATTTGATTTCGCCCTGCAGCTCAGGCTGGAAAACTGCCCATTCTGTAGCTCAATTCTGTTCCATTGAACAAAGTTGAGCAAGTTTTCATACATTCCCTCAGGAAATGTAATTGGATTTAAAATGTGTATTAAAAGCAGCAGCAATTTTATGATCAGCTCCAGTTGAGCAATTATTTAAAACAACTCTGATTTGTTTTGAGAAAACATACACCTAATTCAGATTTTGGGTATGCACAATTTACAAATTTAAATAAGTGATCTATAGTTCTATGTTCTTGTTTAGGGTACACCATTCACAGATGTGGGTTACATTGCCGACCACAGTTGCATTACCACTGCATCACACTGCCAGTCAATGCTGTTACACAAATCGGACTTCATTCAACACCTGTCTTTGTGCAAGGAGAAGCACCCTGCCATAGCCAGCACAATCCCAGCTCTGACATTTACAACCATCCCATATCCAACAAAGACCATGTTAGCAGTTCCAACAACAGCAACCACCACCATCCCAGATCCAACAACAGCAACCACCACCATCCCAGATCCAACTACAGAAACCACCACCATCCCAGATCCAGTTACAGCAACCACCACCATCCCAGATCCAACTACAGAAACCACCACCATCCCAGATCCAGTTACAACAACCACCACCATCCCAGATCCAACTACAGCAACCACCACCATCCCAGATCCAACTACAGAAACCACCACCATTCCAGATCCAGTTACAACAACCACCACCATCCCAGAAACAAATACAGCAACCACCACATCCAAGATCCAATTACAGCAACCACCACCATCTCAGATCCAACTACAGCAACCACCACCATCCCAGATCCAACTACAGAAACCACCACCATCCCAGATCCAGTTACAACAACCACCATCCCAGATCCAATTATAGCAACCACCACCATCTCAGATCCAACTACAGCAACCACCACCATCCCAGATCCAACTACAAAAACCACCACCATCCCATCTCCAACAACAGCAACCACCACCACTCTCCCAATCACCCCAAGCGAACAGATGCGAAGGGTCCGTGTGAAGGCAGTACTAAAGAAGAAGTGTCCCATATGCCACCTTCTCATGCACAAGACAAATTTAAAGAGGCACATAGAAAGGAAGCACACAAGAAAACATAAGGACATCACAGTATCCTCCCACCTTCTGAATGAATGTATAGATCTGGAGAATGGAATTTATACTGTCCACAAATCATTTCATGGTACCAGTATACCTTTGCATGTTCAAAATAAAATATGGGGGGGAAATCAAAAGGTTTTCTGTGAATCCACTGAGTGCCAGGTGAACATGGAGTTGGCATGGAGGAGTGGGTTGAAAGCATATCAGTGCATACACCTTAACTCAATAACATACTGTTCCTCTTATGCTTCCTCTCCTGTACTTTGTGAAGATACACTTACTGAGAGGGTGAACAGCAAGTGGTTTGGTGAAGATAAAAAGAAGGTTTGCCTTGATCTGCAAAACCTTGCCAACATCAACCATGTACCTCTGTCTATGTACTGCAAAATTGGAACCTCTTAGTCAGTGAAATACATTTCCATTTATGAGCCTACAGTTTCATATTACAGTCGATTGGGAAGAGTCATTGTGTCGTATGACACCAAAAAAAAAAAAAAAATCATGGCACTGTCCTTGTCATAGGACAAAGAGATCAAGTCCTAACATCAGCAGGGGATGAAAACAGACATGATGAGGCTGAGGTGGGTGACATACCGGATCCACCAAAAGATGACCAAAAGTTTAAATTCATGGTTCAGTATATTATAAAAAAACAAAAAGGTACCTGCTGTACTTTCTGAACATTTGCGGCTTCCATCAGTGGAAAAAGAATACCCAAGGCATCTAATTCCAGAAGAGATGATGTTCCAGCACTGCCCTGGCAATGTATCCCTGAGTGACCCAATCCTTATTACACAAAAAGTGAAAATCCTCACCAGCTCACGTATTGTTCATGGTAGTTCTGTGATGTAGATTCATTATTATTATTTTTAAAATTAAAATTACTATGGAAGATTTGTGGGGGGTGGGGGTGTATATTTGGTATATTTGGGTTTTCATTATTATGTTTCTCTCTTAGGTCCATTCAGGGGTGCAGTTTCCCTCGGCTGATACAATTCTGCAAGGATATCTTCACTTTGAAGCTCTTACAGAACATGACTATCAGTATTCGTGTGTGAACTGTGGGGACCATCCACCAGTGGTCATCATGGACCTCCATAAGAAGGGGGCCTTACATTTGTCAGGCAAGCATGTTGAGTGTTATCATCTAGTATTGATTTTCACCCAGCTTTTAATTTCTATACAGATTTTACTTTTGTGTAATGTTTTTACATTATTTCTTTAGTAAGTGACCTTTCACCGCCTCCAGAAGACTTCAACAGAGAGGTTGATATGCAGTTTTTGGGAGGCACTTTCAGTGGAAAGGATTGGTCGAGGATTTGTAACAAGCAATTCAAGCCAAGCAAACAATTTATAAATGTTAGACTTTTTTTAATGACTGTAGAATTGTGTGGCAAACAAACAAATTAACATGGACATAGATCCATAACATGTTTACATTTAATACTATGTAAATCTTAAGCTATTTTAAGAAATATTTGTTGTTATTTGATGTGATATTTTCAAAGGTCAACAAAAAAATCCATTTACAGTTCCACCAAGTTTTCACTTTTGGGCACCATGGATAGGTCACAAACATGGGCGTAGATTACGCGGGGGACGGGGGGGACGTGTCCCCCGCACCTTTAATAAAACGTAAATTCGTCCCCCGCACTTTACCGAGTCTCACCGGTCCAAGTCGACCCGCTCCGTGGGGGATTCGAACCGGCGTCTAGTCGTACCGCTCTTACTGGCCTACGTCTGTTACACGGGCAAGTTTGATTACGTAGAAGCCAATGTGAATACATCTACATGACCTGTCATTTTATTCGTATCCAAAAACAAGGCGCTCTGAACACCATGGAGTGCTAACACTCTCGTGCAACACTCCAATTCATACTCGAAGCCGGAGGGCGCCCTCTCACAGAAAGTCCAAAACGGATTCGTAGAAGTAATCACGTTCCAAAGGCATTCACAGCGCTGAACCAGCAGCTAAATAAGGAGAATTATGACTGATGAAACGCGACGACAAACACATGATTTCGACATTATATGTGTGTGTTTTTCAAGCCATCTCAAGGTATTTATTGACAATAAAGTATATGAATAATGCAGTGCTAACTGACATCCTTTTTAATGTTTAGTATCTTCTGCTCACCAAGGCTGCATTTATTATATAAAACAGCTGTTTACTATGTAACTGAGCTAGTAAATTTTTTTTCCTGTGATCAAAGCTGAATTTTCAGTATCATTACACCAGTCTTCTGTGTCATATGATCCTTCAGAAATCATTATAATATGAGGATTTGCTGCTCAAGAAACATTTATGATTATTATAAATGTTGAAAACAGTTATGCTGCTTAAAAATGTTGTGGAAACCATGATGCATTTTATTTTTCAGGATTCTTTGATGAATAGAAAGTTAAATTAACTGCATTTATTTGCATTAAATAAAGCACTTATTAAATATAAATCTTTATTTATATTATAAATATCACTTGTGATCAATTTAATGCATGTTTAATTAATAAAAGTATGAATTTCTCTCTTTTTTAATCTTACCACAAAAGTTTGAATACTATCATGGTTTCCACAAAAATTAAGCAGCAGTGTTTTCAGCAGTGAATTAAGTAAGCAACTGTTTTCATCATTGATAATAATCATAAATGTTTCTTGAGCAGCAAATCAGCATATTAGAATGATTTCTGAAGGATCATGTGACACTGAAGACTGGAGTAATGATGCTGAAAATTCAGCTTTGATCACATTTATATATTCACATAGATAACAGCTGCTTTAAATTGGCATAATATTTCACTGTATTATTTTTTATTAAATAAATACAGCCTGGGTGAGCAGAAGACTTACTGGTGTCGAACGACATGAGGGTGAGTAATTAATGACAGAATTTTCATTTTTGGGTGAACTAACCCTTTAATGCACAAGTGTTTGTAGTGCATAAACCAATCATAAAATTGGCATAAAATATAGGGGAAAATATTATACATGATATTAGTGTTTATTGTTCAGCAGTGTATTTGATATCTTACTGAATTAAAAGCAATAGATCAATTAAATCTGTCAATTAGACAGAGGTCAGAAAAAAACAGGTATTATACCTGACATTTCTGTCCCCCTCACTTATGAAAAGACGGCTACGCCCCTGGTCACAAACATGTAGATCAAACCATGTCCTTAATACGGAATATCAAAAAGTTTGTCCTCCAAAACCGACTGAGGTCTCTGAAATAACAGTAACAGAAGACCGCCTGAGAGAGGATCTATACAAGCAAAAGGTAAAAACACAATTTATTCAATTTTCTATTTTTAGTAGCCATTATTTTCAAGAACATGTCTCATACATATTTTTTTATTTGTTTTATTTTACAGGTTCAAGTGGTTAGGAACTTATGGGTTAGATTCGTGTGGATCACGAGCTGACCTCCTTCTGAGATTGTCCAGTGAAATTAAGTCAAGGCAGACATACGACAAGGTTTTTCAAAAGATCTGGGCTGCTTCAGGTAGGCTACATTTTACATAGTTTACTTTGTGTGTGCTGCCATTATTTTGAAGGGTTTGCCCCTGGGTGGAATAACTTCCAAAGGTGCTTCTCTTTAATTATTTGACATTTTATTTTCAGTGTACTCTGTAAGGACGAAACCCTTTTTAGTTGGTTAAAGAACTTTTTTTTTCCATCTCAGGTGGTTGCGCTGTGATTATGTGCCCATGCGGCATTGTGTACAGCATAAAGTGTCAGATTCGAGCAGAATGCCCACGTGACATTGCAGACATGTTGCTTTCCTGGAAGCACATGCCAAACGTAATTATTATTGAAGACTTTGCACATGGGTTAGCAACCCACATGAACCTTAGAGAGCCAGAAAGGTTGCCTTTCAACCCCTTTCCCACTGCAGGAACATGACCATCATGGTGCTGCGGTCGAGACTCGAGGATCTTCGTAAAGAAGTGAGAGTCCCCTCTACCACACCCCAATCTACCGTCTCCGCGAGAGGCGGTACTTTAGCTGGTGGTCAGGGTGATCTGAGGGTGACGGTGTGGAGCAAAGCCCCGCCGCTCATGCCTCGGGCCACACCCCCCTCTAGCGCTCCGCAACCCACGAGAGTTCAGACGGAGATCGCGGGGCCTGCTCCGGCCTCCCCCACGCATCTCGTTTGGCGCTCCGGAGGATGATGCGATGTTGGTCACCGCATCACAAGGTGGGCTCGAGTCCTCTGAGGATGATGACTCGGCTGTGCTGCCGCCTTCAGGCGCGCCAGCATTGCCCGAGTCGGACCCAGAGCTGACAGCCATACTGTCTCGGGCAGCCGCGAGTCTTGGGATAGAGTGGAACCCTCCACCCTGTCCCGAATGCTCGCGGCTCGATGATTGGTTTTTGGGGACGCGCGCTGACACCCGTCAGTCCCCGCCCCCAATACCTTTCTTTCCCGAGCTGCATGAGGAGGTTGCGCGGTCCTGGAAGTCCCCGTTGTCTTCCCGCAACCATTCGGCGACTTCCTCCGCCTTCTCCACTCTCGATGGGGCCACAGCCAATGGGTACACTGGGGTCTCCCCAGTCGAACGTTCTGTTGCGATGCAACTGTGTCCTCAGCGCGCTTCAACTTGGCGTGGTGATCCTAAGCACCCCTCCAAAGCCTGTCAATTCACACCAACCTTGGTGGCGAAATCGTACAGAGCTGCGGGGCAGGCTGCCGCCTCTTTGCATGCCATGGCGATCCTCCAGGTCTACCAGGCCAGGATCCTCAGGGACATGCACGAGGGTGGAGTTGATCCAGGGCTCGTGGACGAGCTGCATGCCTCCACCGACCTCGCCCTCCGGGCGACGAAGGTGACCACACGCTCCCTGGGTCAAGTGATGTCCACAAATGTGGTCCAGGAGCGACATTTGTGGCTTAACCTGGCTGATATGCAGGACAGCGAGCGGACCCGGTTCCTCGATGCCCCCATATCCCCATATCCCAAGCTTCGCCCAACAGTTTTCAACCGCCCAGAAGCAGACTGAGGCAATCAAACATATACTGCCCCGGCGGCCAGCTGCTGCCTCCACCAAGCCTCCGGCACAGTCGCCTCAGCCTGCTCGCCGCCGAGGACGCCCTCCTAAGGCTCCAGCCCCTCCCGCCCGGCCCCAGCAGCAGCCTTCACCCGGGCTGGGTCGTGGAGGTCGCCGTAGGAAGGCGTCCCAGCTAAACGCCAAGCCAAGCGGCACTCCTGAAGCGGACGGCTCAGGGATGGGAAATTCTTTCAGGGAGATGGTAGCAGGACCACTCCTTCCCCCGGTGGAGGGCCGGGGGAGAATCCTTTGTTCAGAGGATGTTGTAGTACGGGGCTTGGATCCTGAACTACCTCGACGACTGGCTCATAATGAGTCACTCTCGAGCGCAGGTTTGCGAACACAGAGATCTAGTGCTCCATCACTTAGCCCGTCTGGGCCTTTGGGTCAACTGGGAGAAGAGCAAACTTTGCCCCGTGCAGAGGATCTCTTTTCTCGGTATGACCTTTCTCGGCCATATGCGCGCAGCTTACGAGCAAGCAAGCGCAGTCTCTGCTGACTTGCCAAATCGAGAGCGAGAGTGCGGTTCCACTGAAATTATTTCAGAGGCTCCTGGGGCATATGGCATCTGCAGCCGCGGTGACGCCACTCGGATTGCTACATATGATGCCGCTTCAGCATTGGCTACGCGATCGAGTCCCGATATGGGCATGACGGTCTGGCACGCTCCGGGTACGGGTGACTCGGGCCTGCTTACAGACGCTCACCCCGTGGTCGAACCTCAGTTTTCAATGGACAGGAGTGTCCTTAGAACGAGTTTCCAGGCATGTTGTTGTATCAACAGATGCCTCCTCCACGGGCTGGGGTGCCATGTGCAATGGACAAGCAGCTTCTGCATGTCAATTACCTCGAGTTGCTGGCAGTTCGGTTCGCCCTGCACTGCTTCCTAGCGTTGCTGAAGGGTCAACATGTACTAGTCCAGACAGACAACACGGCCACAGTAGCGTACATCAACCACCAGGGCGGTCTACGCTCCCGCCGTATGTCTCAACTCGCCCGCCATCTCGTCTTATGGTGTCAGAAGCACCTGAGGTCCCTTCGTGCTGTCCACATCCCAGGAGAACTGAACCGTGCAGCCGACGAGCTCTCACGGTTTCAGCCACTTCCTGGAGAATGGAGACTCCATCCCCAGACGGTCCAGCTGATTTGGGAACGGTTCGGCGACGCACAGGTAGATCGGTTTGCCTCCCACGGCTCTTCCCATTGCACCCTGTATTATTCCCTGACCGAGGGCACACTCGGCACGGATGCACACTGACGCACAGCTGGTTGCGGGGCCTACGCAAATATGCGTTCCCCCAGTGAGCCTTCTTGCACGGGTACTGTGCAAGATCAGGGAGAACAAGGAGCAGGTCATGTTGGTCGCCCCGTATTGGCAAGGCCAGACCTGGTTCTCAGAACTTCTACTCCTTGCGACAGCCCCTCCCTGGCCTATTCCTCTGAGTCCGGACCTCCTCACTCAGATACGGTGCACCCTATGGCACCTAGGGCACCCGCTTTCTGTAAGCTCCACGTGTGGCTTCTGGATGGGACGCGGCAGGTTTGAGTAGCCTACCACCTGCGGTGGTAGCTACCATCACTTCCGCTAGGGCAGAGTCCACTCGGCTTGCCTATGCGTTGAAGTGGAACCTCTTCATAGTTATCTTCAACAATTAAGTTGAGAAGAAGCGCTTAAACAGTTATTGTGGTTCGAGTCCACAGTTATCCTCAACAATTAAGTTGAAAAGAAGCGCTTAACTTCTTAACCCGCACCGGATCGTGGGCGGGGGGGTTGACGGAAGTGGGCGTGTGTGTACTTTTATTTACTTTTGTTTTATACAAAATATTCAATCAACTATCACAAACTATGCATCATTTGAAAGCTAAAACACTCAAGATTCATGTTCTGAACTTGTTTTTGCAATAAATACACCAGAGAGGAAAGGGTTAAATGAAACGCTAAAGGACCGTCCATGTAAACATTAGCATAATATTAGCGGTACTCATCTTTCATCTCCTGTCGTTCAGATCAGATCGGACGAATCCAATAAACACCCGCATACATCTCTGTGTAAGAGTCCACTCTTCAAAATGCATCCCACTTTTTAATCCAAAACAACGAAAAAATAGGGAAAAAACTAAAAATCCTCCGTTGTTTGCAAGAGAGTTTTGAGTTAGCGTAATCAATCATGTCCATTTTCAATGAAATATCGATTCTAATCCGTGTCTGGCAAACCCCCCCTGCTAGAATAGCCTCTCCCACGTATTATAAACCCTCCCTCGTCTCTCTCCTTCAATCAGAGACTCTCCTGGGATGCATCATAGAGGAAGCGCTTTACAGGCTTGGTGAGCTGTCAATCATTGCGCCCATGGTTTTCGTTGGATAAAGGCACTCGGTGCCCAGCCAATGCCTTTCCAACAAAGGTTTGATTGATGGACTTAGTAACCAATCAAAAGGCATTATCTTGCGCAGTTTACGTAAGTAGGCTTTGGTGAATACTGTTTGTGCGCTGGCTGCGCGCTCTCCATGGCGCAACTGCAGTGGAGCGCGCAGACTCTTACTGACGCTTCCCATCAGCTAAATTAGTTTTTTACACTTTGTAATCTCTGTAAACTGTTTATCCATTATAATTAGTAGTTTATTGCAGATTTATTTGAATGAAAAACTACTCTTTACAATAGCAAATGTTCTGAAATAAATGGCCTTTTTGAAATGACGCCTAGACTTTTCTTGACATAAAAGCTCACAGAAGCTACATTACTGAGAGAATCATCCTCATATTTGAATCATGACATGATTAGACATTCAGTTTTATATTTAAGTTATTTTCAGGCTCTTAACATTAAATTATAATATTTTTTTCCCTAAGTGAAAAAAAAAAAAAAAAACGTGAGTCACTTACATGTATATTTACATGTATATTACTCTGTTCCCATATTACTTTGAGTTATTATGACTCTTGGGTAGCAATATTTCAAGTGTCTAGTTTAAAATAAGACCAGGTTTATGAATATAGACCATAGGGTTTAAGAGCTGCAGACATTTTCATTTGGGTATATCGTTTTCAAAGAATTCTCAAAAATGGGGCGCTTGTTAAGAGGTTAAACAGTTATTGTGGTTCGAGTCCACATAGTTATCCTCAATTTAGTTGAGAAGAAGTGCTTAGATAGTGCGAGGAAGACACGTTTAGATCTGCTCTGACGGGTAAAACATCTAGTGAACGCCCTCAAGTTAGGCCAAGAAGATTTGTCTGTAAGGGTACTGTCTAAACGCACAGTTACCTGACAAATATTTTTAAAGTAAACCTGACTCTCCATTTTCTTCCACCCCAGATAGGGGATTTCATCTTTATTTTTTATTTTCTTTTAATTCCTATTATAACTGTTATACTATGTATATTTTTAATTTTATTTTATTCACTTATGAATATTTTAACTTCATTTCTGTAAAGCACTTTGAATTGCCCCTGTGTATGAAATGTGCTATACAAATAAACTTGCCTTGCCTTGCCTTGCCTTCATCACCTGGTGTTTTTCCCGCCAAGAAGACCCCTGGAAATGCCCGATCGGGTCTGTGCTATCATTCCTCCAAGAGGGGCTGGAGCGAGGGCTGGAGCGAAGGCTGTCTCCCTCCACCCTTAAAGTGTATATGTGGCCGCAATATCTGCCCACCACGATCTCTTGGGGGACAAAAAGGTAAGTCAGCACGACCTGATCATCAGGTTCTTGAGGGGAGCGAGGAGACTGAATCCTCCTCACTCTCCTCTCGTACCCTCTTGGGACCTCTCAGTAGTTCTAAGTGCTCTGCAGAGGCCTCCCTTTGAGCCTTTGCGGTCAGTTGATATTAAGTTCCTGTCAATGAAGACAACACTGCCGACCGCATTGGCCTCCGTTAAGAGGGCAGGGGACCTGCAGGTATTTTCGGTTGACGTAGCGTGCCTGGAATTCGAACCGGCTAACTCTCAGGTGATCCTGAGACCCCGGCCCGGATATGTGCCCAAGGTTCTCACCACTCCGTTCCGAGACCAGGTGGTGAACCTGCAAGCACTGCCTTTGGAGGAGGAAGACCCAGCCTTGGCACTGCTCTGTCCAGTACGCGCTCTCCGCGCTTACGTAGACAGGACGCAGTGTTTCAGGACCTCAGACCAGCTCTTTGTCTGTTATGGTGGAGAGCGGAAGGGACGAGCTCTCTCAAAGCAGAGGTTGTCTCACTGGATAGTGGACACCATTGTTTTGGCTTACCAGCAGCAAGGTCGACCATGTCCCCTTTGGGTTAGGGCCCATTCCACCCGGAGTGTGGCCTCCTCTTGGGCTCTATCGCATGGCGCCTCGCTAACAGACATCTGCAGAGCTGCAGGCTGGGTGACACCGAACACATTCGCAAGATTCTATAATCTCTGAGTGGAGCCAGTGTCCGACTATGTACTCGCCTCTACTAGTGGCTGGTAATGGACCAGGCTCAGGTGTCTTCGCTTGCTCGCCATTCCACTCTACGAACTGGATACGTGCGATATTCTCCTCAGGTGAGCTTCCCGAAAGCCCTGAGTTCCTCCAGCACTGTCGATGCCGACATCAGTTCAGTCTGCCCTTTCGAGCCCAGACCCTCATGTCCGGCCAGGTGCCCCGTGTGCATGGTTCCCCTCCGACGACCCCCACACAAGTATTTCCGCCTCCTCAGTGAGCAGGTGTCTTTCCCTTGGCAAGTCCCTGCAACCCCTAGGGTTAAAAGTCCACCCTCTGGCTGGTACATTGGACATTGAACTACTATAGTTCTTCCATATGCAGCCCTTAGCGGGTCATATGTGTATTTTCTAAGTCCTCCCCACGGGTAGGCATTTTGGCATATCTCCACTGGAATATGCTTCTCAGTGTACCTTGGTAATCCTGTGATAAGTGGGAGTCCTTCGTCCGTACTAGTCTTACGACAGGGTACTCACACTCATGCAGGGCACTGGAAGACAGCCGAGTGGCGTTGTTGTATTGGGACCCCTATTCGTTACTAATGTTACGTCGTAGTGACTGAACGAAAGGGAACGTCTCGGTTATGTATGTAACCCTCGTTCCCTGAGGAGGGAACGGAGACGTAATGTCCCTTTGCCACCTCCGCAGTGCTGCTGGAACGCGGAGTTCAGTCTTGGCTCCGCAGCAGTAACATAATGCGATGTTGCCAGCGTACTTCCTTATATACCCACGATGTGGGGCAGAGTTACGCATGCAAATTCCACATGCCCATGGCATTGGCACTGCCATTGGGCGCTGTTAAATTCTCAAAGGTAATTGGCTTCTAAGCGAAACCCCCATTCGTTAGTCACTAATTTTACGTTTCCGTTCCCTCCTCAGGGAACGAGGGTTACATACGTTACCGAGACGTTTCTCCAGAGAAGGTCTCCACTGTACCAAATGGACATTGATGTACCAACTGGTGAGTAATGAGGGACTCATTCTGCTCTTCTCTTGTCAAGTTCTTAATTTTGTTTTTCTGTATGACTAAAGGCTTATGGAATATCAGTGCTGAGAACTTCTTTCATTTTATGGGTTAGCTTTTTTGAACATGGACTGACATGTATGAATAGGAAAACTTAGTCATTTCCTGTTTTAGTTTCATCAGAGCCAGTGCCCAAGCCAGCATCCCTCGCTGCGCCCAATCCAGCATCCCTCGCTGCGCCCAATCCAGCATCCCTCGCTGCGCCCAAGCCATCGTCCCTCGCTGCGCCCAAGCCATCGTCCCTCGCTTCGCCCAAGCCATCGTCCCTCGCTGCGCCCAAGCCATCGTCCCTCGCTGCGCCCAAGCCATCGTCCCTTGCTGCGCCCAAGCCAGCGCCCCTCGGCTTCTCAGAACAGTGAAAGGCCTGGGAAAAATAATTGATTCCTATGCAGGACAAATTGGTAAGGTAATTATTAAAATGTGATTTTGTTTGGCATGTCTCACGCTATTATCTGACAGTTAGTTATGGGTGTAACAGATATTTGATCTATGATCCGTACAGGCCACACCCCAGAGTGTGCATGTCACCCACTCTGTAATTGCACAGTTTAACCATGATATAGTGAAAATGTATCATCTACGCCTTTTTAAGTCTTTCTAGTTTAAACATTAACGTAATTTTAAGCCATTAGAATGCAAGAATGTAAAAAAAAAAATAACAGTTTGAACTCACTTTTCTGTAT
This sequence comes from Romanogobio albipinnatus, assembly GCA_023566225.1. NCBI lineage: Eukaryota > Metazoa > Chordata > Actinopteri > Cypriniformes > Gobionidae > Romanogobio > Romanogobio albipinnatus. The sequence goes on along the minus strand of CM042248.1, from coordinate 14,352,292 downwards.
ATACGCTTTAGAGAGCACACAAATTCCAAATGTAGTTATTTTTCACATCTTGCTATATAACTGAATAACCTCTTAGCTTTTAACAAAGATTGCCGTGTTTTGCTCCTGTACTTTTCAAATCAGCTATGTTCTGGACATGAGATGGCCTGGAGTGGAAATTACTATAAAAGAAGGGCCCACATGTCTCATCCATGAAGAGTTTTGGAGCCTAGGGTTACAAAGAGACATGGATTCACAGGTGAGTAGTGGGAAGTTTGTTAAAAATAGGAGGGGGAAAGCCCTGTTTGTATTAGTTTTTTAATGATTGTTTTATATTTGCTTTGGTTGTTTGTTTGAATATTGGGAATGCCAGCTTTAATTTGATTCATGAAGCAGCTCAGCAACACGTATGTAACATCTATATATATTTTATATATACATAAGACCAAAGCCTACGTTAAACATAATATATCTGTTACACTATTCTTTCATATTATTGTCTACTTTCAAAGTAATTATAAACTTTCAAAATTATTATAATTTTTTTACTATAGGGAAAAGACATGGACCAACTCAAATGGACCAGAACACTACGTTCTCTGTGTAAGGGATTGGTTCTGTTCCAAGATACTAGTTGTAGTGGTAATTATGTTAAATCATGTAAATTCCAGCTCTACTTTTTTTCTAATGGCTTTTAAAATGTTGTGTATTTTTTATCAAATACCACATTATAGATCATGAAGCCACTCATGAGAGAGATGGTCTTTTTAAACTCACAGTACGCAATGCATGAGTCTGGATTTGGTGATGCTGAGTACAGCAATTTTTAGGTTCACAAATGAGGCATACTATTTGACATGTTCATATAGCAATTTATACTTTGGCTATGTTCTTATAGCCTGTATTGATATATTTCGGGCTACGTTCTTATAGCCTGTACTGATATTTTTTGGCTATCTTCGTTGTCCAAATGGAACAACAAATCCAGTTGAAATGAGGAAGTTGGCGGCTGGACTTTTATTCTATGTTGTACAGTGTTGAGGAATATGATCCTGATAGTGCAAATGATTTACTTAAAGATCTACCACAGTTGGAACAAGGAAAAAGAAAAGCTTTGGACGATATAATTACATATGGGGAATTAACAGAAGCAGTGCAGCAGTTGTCTATGGAATATATGGATTAACAGCTGAGTTCTATAAACATTTCTGGGGAATATTAGGGCAAGATTCTTATGAAGTTGTAATAGAATGTTTTGAAAAAAAAAAGTACTTCCTGTTAGCTGTAGGAGGGCTGTAATTTCGCTGTTACCAAAAAAAGGAGATTTAGGACTTTTAAAATATTGGAGGCTAGTGTCTTTTTTATGTTTGGACTATAAAATAATATCAAAATCTATAGCAAATAGGCTCCTAAATTGCTTAAACATGTTGACTCAAAGATCAAACATATTGTATACCAGAGCGATCAATAATAGACAATTAATTTTTGTTAAGAAATGTGATTGATTGTAGTTGTATAAATGATTCTAATCTGGATCTCTTGTCTCTTGATCAAGAGAAAGCATTCGATCGGGTGGACCATGGTTATCTTTTTAAATTGTTAAAGAGTTTTGGAATCGGTGTTCATTTTATTTCATATGTTAAATTGTTATATTCTGATATATTCTGATGCACTAATTAAAGTTGGTGGAGGAATAAGTGCCCCTGTAACAGTCACAAGAGGTATTAGACAGGGTTGTCCTCTTTCAGGACAATTATATAGTCTTGTATTTGAACCTTTGTTGTGTACGTTAAGGAGAGATCTGGGAGGTTTTTTAGTTCCAGGTGTAAAGGAAACTTTTAAAGTGTATATGTCTGCTTATGCAGATGATATAACTGTTTGTATTTCAGGACAAGATGATGTAACAGCTTTGGAAACAAGCATTAGGCAATATGAGAGGGCTTCCACAGGGAGAAAGTGAGGGGTTTATCATTGGCTGGTGGAGAGACACTGGACCTCCAAAACTCTGGGGGATGGAAGGCATAGAAGTGTTAGGTGTTTTTTTTAGGAAAGGAAAGTTTTAAAAAGAAGAATGGGAAGGGAGTGCTGGAGAAGGTAGTAGCTAGATTATCTAAATGGAAATGGCTATTACCACAATTATCCTACAGAGGGAGAGTTTTAGTGGCAAATAATCTGGAAGCTTTCAGAGAGATAAACGAGTCACTGAGAGTTCTTTATCTTTTATTCAGAGATCTTGCTATATGATATATCATGCATCCTTAAGTACGGATGTGCTAAGGTTTTCTCTGAGTTAGTGGATTTAAAAGATTTGGAGGAAAACTGAATAACTGTAGGTGGTAAAACGGTCAAAGGATCTTTGTATTGTATTGCCAATGATAATTTGGGTAAACACAGCATTGGTGGGTTTTTTTTCTGAAAATGTCATTCACGGTATTTTTGCAGGTACAGTGAAAGCACGTGACATGAGTTTCAAAATGATGACCCAAATGTTTGTGGTCCACAGCGCACCCCTGGACTTTATAATTCTGCTGTTCGTGATCTACAAGCTGAAGACAACAAAGACATAAAGGTAAACTCAGTTTTCAATACTTTGAAATCTTTTCATGTTTGCCAGCCTGGTCTTTCACCTTGTTTATGCCATGACATATTTGAGGGTGTCTTGCTCTATGATGTTGCATTGTACTTGAAGTATTTAATTAAGAACCAATGGCTTACATATTCAATTTTGAACCGGCGCATCAAGCAGTTCAAGTACAAAGGAACTGATGCTCCCACAAAGGCATGGGTTGTCAACTCTGAGGTGCCCAAGCTTTCAGGGCAAGCCATTCAGAATTGGAATTTCTTAAGATCACCAAGTATTTAAAAACATCTGCCTAAGTCTATCTGAAATACATCAGCTGTTTCAGGCATATCTTTCAGCTGGGTCAGGATGCAGTCAGCTTCTGCAAGGCAAAGACCCCAACCATTACAGTGACACAATTAAACATGCAGTGAGAGAGTTTAGCTTTCCAGAAATCAATACTAGTGTATCTACAGACATAGTGTACAAAGGTACATCATATAAAAAAGGGTAATTTCCTTGTGTCAAAAAATATGAGGCCATTGAGTTCGTACAGGTCTGTTCGTACAGAAAAGTTGTGCCTTTACATCGTACACCCGTTGTGAGCTTTTGGATATTGGTCTGCGAATTTCCGACAGTTTTATGGACAATCTTCGACTCCTTCCTGAGATCGCTAGGACGCCCGAGGCTATGCACTCTACCCGGCCGTATCGTAAACAAAAGCGTGGGAAGCATGGAGGACTACGAGCTAAGCTAAAGCTAACACCACATCGGCTCTCTTTACCCAGCATTTTCCTTGCCAATGTACGATCGCTAGTGAACAAAATGGAGGAGATAGACTCAGCATCACACACAGTAAGAAACTTTTGAACTGTAACGTTCTAATCTTCACGGAAACCTGGTTAAACAGCGGAATACCGGACACCCCTATTGAGCTAGCGGGACGCCACACATTCCGGGCAGATAGAACATTAGATGGCTCCGGTAAGACAAGAGGTGGCGGATTGTGCATTTACATTAACAAAGCTTGGTGCACAAACTCTACTATTGTTGGGAGTCATTGTTCAGCTAAACTTGTGTTTCTCATGGTTAAATGTAGACCGTTTTATCTAGCGCGGGAGTTCACTTCCACCATTATCACTGCAGCCTATATTCCCCCGGATGCTGATGCCAAGCTTGCTATGAAAGAACTTCACGCAGCCAACAGTAAACAACAGACTGATCACCCGGAAGCTGCGTTTATTGTTGCAGGTGACTTTAATCACTCAAACTTAAAGTCAGTGCTACCCAAGTTTCACCAGCATGTTTCCTGCCACACCAGAGGAAACAAAACCTTAGATCATGTTTACACAAACATGGCTGGAGCTTACGTTGCAACACCCCTCCCCCACCTGGGACAGTCAGATCACCTCTCTTTGTTTCTATCACCCAAATATGCACCCCTCATCAACCGTGTGAAGCCATCAGTGAAGACCATCAAGGTGTGGCCTGCGGGGGCAGATTCCACACTCCAGGAAATGTTTCTAAACACAGACTGGAGTATGTTTGCTTCTCAAGCCACCAGTGGCGCTCACACGGACATTGACTCCTACACCTCATCTGTATTGGATCATATCAATACCACCATTGACAGTTTTACAACCCAGAAACAGATCACCACATACCCAAATCAGAAGCCTTGGATGAACAGGGAAGTGCGACTCCTGCTGAAGTCACGCAATACTGCCTTCAGATCAGGAGATGCACAAGCCTACAGCACATCCAGAGCAAACCTGAAGAGGGGCATCAAAAAGGCCAAGCACTGCTACAAGCTAAAGATAGAGGGACACTTTTCCAACTCTGACCCTCGATGCATGTGGCAGGGCATTCAGGCCATCAGTGATTACAAACCCACCCGGTCCACCCCTGCAGCCACTGATGTCAACTTCCTGAACGAGCTAAATTACTTTTATGCTGCATTATCTGCCTTACAGATACTTGGATGTCTGCTGAGATTCCAGATTCGGCCATCGAAACCACGGGGTTCTCCGTGCATCGAATGGACAGAGAAAAATAACTCTCAGGGAAAAGCAAAGGCGGGGGTGTATGTTTTATGATCAACAGATCCTGGTGTGATCAGAGGAACGTACATTCTATCAAGTCTTTCTGTTCTCCTGATCTGGAACTTCTCATGGTTCTGTGTCGACCATTCTGGCTACCGAGGGAATTCACAGCGGTCATCATCACAGCTGTGTATATTCCCCCACAAGCCGACACAGACCAGGCACTAAAGGAACTGTATAGGACAGTGAGTGAGCAGGAAACCGCGCATCCTGAGGCTGCGTTTATTGTGACCGGGGACTTTAACAAAGCCAACTTCAAACGCATTGCACCTAAATACCACCAACATGTTAGCATCAACACGCGAGGGAACCGTGTTCTGGATCACTGTTACTCTCCCTTCCGGGATGGCTACAAGTCCCTCCCGCGCCCACCATTTGGCAAATCGGACCACTCTTCCGTTCTCCTTCTGCCCGCTTACAGGCAGAGACTGAAACAGGAAGCACCCGCCCTCAGAACCATCCAGTGCTGGTCGGACCAATCAGACTCTATGCTACAAGACTGTTTTGATCACGCGGACTGGGAGATGTTCCGGTCGGCCTCTGATGACGACATCGAGGTCTACGCTGATAGCGTAACGTGTTTCATCAGGAAGTGCGTAGAAGACGTTATTCCGACCAAAACAATTCGGCTGTACCCTAACCAGAAGCCATGGCTAAATGGGAATGTTCGCGCGGCACTCAATGCGCGGACCTCCACTTTTAACTCCGGTAATGCGGAGGAGCATAAACAAGCAAGTTATGCCCTCCGGAAAACCATCAGAGCAGCAAAACGGCAGTACAGGGACAAGATTGAAGGACAGTTCAACACCACCGACTCCAGAAGCATGTGGCGGGGAATTAACACCATCACGGACTATAAAGGGAACACAAACTCCACCATGAACACTGCTGCCTCTCTCCCGGACGAGCTAAACACCTTCTATGCTCGCTTTGAGGGAACTAACACCGCCCTCACGGAGAGAGAGCTCGTGGCTGAAGCTGCAGAGGTTAGTTCACTCTCTGTATCTGTAGCGGATGTAACCCGATCCTTCCGGCGGGTGAATATCCGTAAAGCCGCAGGTCCAGACTGCATTCCGGGCCGCGTCATCAGAGCGTGCGCAAACCAACTGGCTGGAGTTTTCAGGGACATTTTTAACCTGTCCCTCTCCCTGTCTGTGGTCCCCACATGCTTCAAAACGTCCACCATTGTGCCTGTACCGAAGCAGTCAAAAACCACCTGCTTAAACGACTGGCGTCCTGTTGCTCTGACCCCCATCATCAGCAAATGCTTTGAGAGACTAATCAGAAACCACATCTGCTCTGTTCTCCCTCCCTCACTGGACCCACTGCAGTTTGCATACCGCACAAACCACTCCACTGATGATGCCATTTCATCAACAATACACACTGCTCTCTCCCACCTGGAAACACATATGTGAGAATGCTGTTTGTAGACTACAGATCAGCATTCAACACCATTGTGCCCTCCATACTTGACATGAAACTTCGGGCTCTAGACTTAAACAGCTTGTTATGCAGCTGGATCCTGGACTTCCTGTCAAACAGACGCCAGGTGGTCAGAATGGGCAGCAACATCTCCTCATCACTGACTCTCAACACTGGAGCCCCTCAGGGCTGTGTTCTCAGTCCACTCCTGTACTCCTTGTACACACATGACTGTGTGGCAACCCACAGCTCCAATACCATCATCAAGTTTGCTGATGATACGACGGTGGTAGGTCTCATCACTGACAATGATGAAACGGCCTACAGAGAGGAGGTGTACACTCTGACACGATGGTGTCAGGAGCACAACTTCTCCCTTAATGTCAGCAAGACCAAGGAGCTGGTGGTTGACTTCAGGAGGAATGAGAGAGAACACCGCCCCATCACCATCAATGGAGCACCGGTGGAGAGAGTCAGCAGCTTTAAGTTCCTCGTGTCCACATCACAGAGGAACTCTCATGGTCCGTCCACACCGAGGCCGTTGTGAAGAAGGCTCATCAGCGCCTTTTCTTCCTGCGACGGCTGAGGAGGTTTGGAATGAACCGCCACATCCTCACACGCTTCTACACCAGCACCATAGAGAGCCTGCTGACTGGCTGCATCACCTGGTGGTACGGCAACAGTACCGCCCGCAACCGCAAAGCCCTGCAAAGGGTAGTGCGCACGGCCAGCTGCATCATCGGAGGTGAGCTTCCCTCCCTCCAGGACATTTATGCCAGGCGGTGTGTGAAGAGAGCTCAGAGGATCATCAGAGACTCTAGCCACCCGAACCATGGGCTGCTCTCACTGCTGCCATCAGGCAGGCGGTACCACAGCATCAGAACACGCACCAGCCGACTCCAGAACAGCTTCTTCCCACAAGCAATTAGACTCCTTAACTCTTGATCCATCAGTTCATAACACACACTGGACAGAATATCACTCAGCACAACCCACTGTAGATACACACACATTATATACACATTTATTTATCATATAGCATCTATTGTACATTGGATCTCTATTGTGATTAATATTGTATACTGTACATTGTATATTATTATTATAGCTTAATGTATATTGTTTAATGTGTGTTTAGTGTACATTGTTTAAAGTATATGTATATTGTAAGTATGTGTATATTGTTTAAAGCTGTGAGAACTACACTCACATTGTTTATTGTAGAGTTTAATGTGCTGTGAGTAATTTTGGGCGCATCAGATGTGTAATCTGATGTTGCTTTAAATGTTGTACATGTCATGTCATGACTGCTATGTTGCTCGGAACTGCACCTAAGAATTTCACCTACTGTTGCACTTGTGTATATGGTTGTGTGACAATAAAGTGATTTGATAATTTGATTTGATTTGAACAGAGAAACTGCCACCAAGCTCAAACCCTCAGCTGACCACCCACCAATCACACTCTCCTCCACAGATGTCTGCAAGGCACTGAGCTGGATCAGCGCGCACAAGGCTGCTGGACCAGACAACATCCCTGGACGTGTTCTCAGGGCATGTGCGGAGCAGCTCGCTGGGGTTTTTACAGACATTTTCAACCTGTCTCTTGCCCAAGCAGCTGCACCATCATGTTTTAAACGCACTTCCATTGTGCCAGTGCCGAAACACTCTCTACCATTCACATTGGACTCACACCAGTTTGCCTATCGCAGCAATAGGAGCACAGAGGATGCAGTTTCCATGGCACTGCACTCTGTGCTCAACCATCTGGACCATAAAAACACTTATGCACGCATACTGTTTGTTGACTTCAGCTCAGCATTCAACACTGTCATCCCAACCAAGTTAATAGCCAAACTTGGAAACCTGGGCATCAACACTTCAATGTGTAACTGGATTTTGGACTTCCTAACTGACAGACTACAGAATGTTCGATCAGGATCCACCTGCTCCACGTCCATCACACTTAAAACTGGTGTACCACAGGGCTGTGTGCTAAGTCCGTTTCTCTACTCACTCTTCACCTCCGACTGCAAGCCTGTGTATGGATCTAATTCCATCGTCAAGTTTGCGGACGACACTACGGTGATTGGTCTCATCAGCAACAACGATGAGACTGCCTACAGGGAGGAGATCCAGCACCTGGCCACATGGTGCGCTGATAATAACCTGCTCCTCAACACCACAAAAACGAAGGAGCTCATCGTGGACTTCAGGAAGGAGTCAAGAGGCACACACGACACCATCCACATCAATGGAATGGCTGTTGAGCGTGTCTCCAGTTTCAAGTTCCTGGGGATCCACATCTCGGCAGACATGTTGTGGACGACCAACACCTCCAGCCTGGTCAAGAAGGCTCACCAGCGCCTTTTCTTCCTGAGGACACTGAGGAAGAATCAGCTCTCCTCGGCTATCCTGGTGAACTTCTATCGCTGTGCAATAGAAAGCATCCTGACCAACTGTGTCGAAGTATGGTATGGGAGCTGCTCTGTTGCGGAGCGCAAGGCACTACAGCGGGTGGTGAAAATTGCCCAGCGCATCACAGGGACTCCACTACCTGCCATCGAGCACATCCAGAGGAAACACTGTCTGCATCGAGCTCGCAGCATCCTCATGGACTCCTCCCACCCGGCCCACAGACTGTTTTCTCTCCTGCCCTCCGGCAGGCGTTTCAGGATCCTCCGGACCAGGACCAGCAGACTTAAGAACAGTTTTTTTCCCCAGAGCTGTCTCTTTACTGAACTCGAACCCCCGTTGATCCACTTCCCTCATAAACTGCTAACTCTCCTACCTCACATCTGCCTTCACTTTGTTATTTGCACTACCGACTGTTTATTACAGTAACAACTGTCTACTTATGCATTTTGCACTACCATAGCTTAACTGGATTATGCTCATTTGCACTGCCGACTGTATTTATAGTACCACTGTTTACATTTGCATTTTGCACCGTACTTCTAACTGTAATATGCAACCACTTTCCACTGCACTTTTACACTTTCTTTCGGATAGCTCTGTCCATAATTTATTGAACTACCTTAATCCACTGCTATATTCCTCATCTTAGCCTAACATATTATTGTATACCTCTATCTGTAAAATTCTGTTTAAAGTAATAGCCATCTGTATATTATATTCCATCCATCCATCCATCCATCCATCTTCTTCCGCTTTATCCGGGGCCGGGTCGCGGGGGCAGCAGTCTAAGCAGAGATGCCCAGACTTCCCTCTCCCTAGACACTTCCTCTAGCTCTTCCGGGGGGACACCGAGGCGTTCCAAGGCCAGCCGGGAGACATAGTCCCTCCAGCGTGTCCTTGGTCTTCCCCGGGGCCTCCTCCCGGTTGGACATGCCCGAAACACCTTCCCGGGAAGGCGTTCAGGAGGCATCCGGAACAGATGCCCGAGCCACCTCAGCTGTCCCCTCTCGATGTGGAGGAGCAGCGGCTCTACTCCGAGTTCCTCCCGAGTGACTGAGCTTCTCACCCTATCTCTAAGGGAGCGCCCAACCACCCTGCGGAGAAAGCTCATTTCGGCCGCCTGTATCCGGGATCTTGTCCTTTCGGTCATGACCCAAAGCTCATGACCATAGGTGAGAGTAGGAACGTAGATTGACCGGTAAATCGAGAGCTTCGCCTTACGGCTTAGCTCTTTCTTCACCACGACAGACCGGTACATCGACCGCATTACTGCAGAAGCTGCACCGATCCGTCTGTCAATCTCCCGTTCCATCCTCCCCTCACTCGTGAACAAGACCCCTAGATACTTGAACTCCTCCACTTGGGGCAGGAACTCTCCACCAACCTGAAGTGGGCAAGCCACCCTTTTCCGACTGAGGACCATGGCCTCGGATTTGGAGGTGCTGATTCCCATCCCAGCCACTTCACACTCGGCTGCAAACCGTCCCAGTGCATGCTGGAGGTCCTGGTTAGAAGGGGCCAACACGACAACGTCATCCGCAAAGAGCAGAGACGAAACCGTGTGGTCCCCAAACCTGACACCCTCCGGCCCTTGGCTGCGCCTAGAAATTCTGTCCATAAAAATTATGAACAGAACCGGCGACAAAGGGCAGCCCTGCCGGAGTCCAACATGCACCGGGAACAAGTCTGACTTACTGCCGGCAATGCGGACCAAACTCCTGCTTCGGTCATACAGGGACCGGACAGCCCTCAGCAAAGGACCCCGGACCCCATATTCCCCCAGCACCCTCCACAGGACGGCGCGAGGGACACAGTCGAATGCCTTCTCCAAATCCACAAAACAAATGTGGACTGGTTGGGCAAACTCCCATGAACCCTCCAGCACCCTGTAGAGGGTATAGAGCTGGTCCAGTGTTCCACGACCAGGACGAAAACCACACTGTTCCTCCTGAATCCGAGGTTCCACTATCGGCCGAATTCTCCTCTCCAGTACCCTGGCATAGACTTTCCCGGGGAGGCTGAGAAGTGTGATCCCCCTATAGTTGGAACACACCCTCCGGTCCCCCTTCTTAAAAAGAGGGACCACCACCCCGGTCTGCCATCCCAGAGGCACTGTCCCCGACCGCCACGCGATGCTGCAGAGGCGTGTCAGCCAAGACAGCCCCACAACATCCAGAGACTTGAGGTACTCAGGGCGGATCTCATCCACCCCCGGTGCCTTGCCACCGAGGAGTTTCTTGACCACCTCGGTGACTTCAGCTTGGGTGATGGACGAGTCCTCCTCTGAGCCCCCAACCTCTGCTTCCTCAATGGAAGACGTGACGGCGGGATTGAGGAGATCCTCGAAGTATTCCTTCCACCGTCCGACAACATCCCCAGTTGAGGTCAACAGCCGCCCATCGCCACTGTAAACAGCGTTGGTAGGGCACTGCTTTCCCCTCCTGAGGCGCCGGACGGTTTGCCAGAATCTCTTCGAGGCCAGCCGATAGTCCTTTTCCATGGCCTCACCGAACTCCTCCCAGGCCCGAGTTTTTGCCTCCACAACCACCCGGGCTGCAGTCCGTTTAGCCTGCCGGTACCTGTCAGCTGCCTCAGGAGTCCCACAAGCCAACCAGGCCCGATAGGACTCCTTCTTCAGCTTGACGGCATCCCTTACTTCCGGTGTCCACCACCGGGTTCGGGGATTGCCGCCTCGACAGGCACCGGAGACCTTGCGTCCACAGCTCCGAGCAGCCGCTTTGACAATGGAGGTGGAGAACATGGTCCACTCGGACTCAATATCTCCAGCCTCCCTCGGGATCCGGTCGAAGCTCTGCCGGAGGCAGGAGTTGAAGATCTCTCTGACAGGAGACTCGGCCAAACGTTCCTAGCAGACCCTCACAGTACGTTTGGGTCTACCGAGTCTATCCAGCTTCCTCCCCCGCCATCGGATCCAACTCACCACCAGGTGATCAGTTGACAGCTCCGCCCCTCTCTTCACCCGAGTGTCCAAGACATACGGCCGCAGGTCAGATGAAACGACCACAAAGTCGATCATTGACCTACGACCTAGGGTGTCCTGGTGCCATGTGCACTGATGGACACCCTTATGCTTGAACATGGTGTTCGTTATGGACAAACTGTAACTAGCACAGAAGTCCAATAACTGAACACCACTCGGGTTCAGATCAGGGGGGCCGTTCCTCCCAATCACGCCCCTCCAGGTTTCACTGTCATTGCCCACGTGGGCGTTGAAGTCCCCCAGTAGAACGACGGAGTCCCCAGTCAGAGCACTCTCCAGCACCCCTCTCAGGGACACCAAGAAGGTTGGGTACTCTGCACTGCTGTTTGGCCCGTAGGCACACACAACAGTGAGAGACCTATCCCCGAGCCGAAGCCGCAGGGAAACAACCCTCTCGTTCACTGGGGTAAACTCCAACACATGGCGGCAGAGCTGGGGGGCTATAAGCAAACCCACACCAGCCCGCCGCCTCTCACCATGGGCAACTCCATCGTGAAGAGTCCATCCCCTCTCGAGGAGTGTGGTTCCAGAGCCCAAGCCGTGCGTGGAGGTGATTCCGACTATCTCTAGTCGGAACCTCTCAACCTCACGCACAATCTCAGGCTCTTTCCCCGCCAGCGAGGTGACATTCCATGTCCCAAGAGCCAGTTTCCGTGTCCAGGGATCGGGTCGTCTAGGCCCCCGGCCTCGACTGCTGCCCGATTCGCTTTGCACCGGCCCCTTACGGTCCCTCCTGTGAGTGGTGAGCCCACGGGAAGGTGTCCCCACGTCGCTCCTTTGGGCTGAGCCCGGCCGGACCCCATGGGGGAAGGCCCGGCCACCAGGCGCTCGCATACGAGCCCCAACCCCAGGCCTGGCTCCAGGGTGGGGCCCCGGCTGCGCCGTACCGGGCGACGTCACGGTCCTCCTTTTTTTTGTCATCATAAGGGTTGTTGAACTGCTCTTAGTCTGACCCGTCACCTAGGACCTGTTTGCCTTGGGAGACCCTACCAGGGGCATATAGCCCCGGACAACATAGCTCCTAGGGTCATTCGGGTACTCAAACCCCTCCACCACGTTAAGGTGGCAGTTCATGGAGGAGCATATATATTATATATATATATATATATATTATATTCATAGTACATATTCACCTGTAAATTCTGTTTATAGTAATAGCCATCTGTATATTATATTCATAGTACATATTCACCTGTAAATTCTGTTTATAGTAATAGCCATCTGTATATTTATTCACTGTACATATTCACCTGTAAATTCAGTTCTGTTTATAGTAATAACCATCTCTCTATTTATACATATTTATATATATTCAGTACATATCCATGTCCTGCACTTACGCAACCACTGTATATCCTGCACTTGCTGCTATTGCACTTCTGGTTAGACCTAAACTGCATTTTGTTGCCTTGTACTTGTACTTGTGTAATGACAATAAAGTTGAATCTAATCTAATCTAATCTAAATCCAGCACTTTTTGTAGAAAACTACAGACTTCTTCCATTCATCGCAAAGACACTTGAGGGAGTTGTGTTCAACCAACTTTCTATGTTTCTTGCACAGAACAACTTCCTGGACAACAACCAATCTGGCTTCAGAAGCAGACACTCAACTGAGACTACCCTGCTCTCGGTTATTGAAGCTCTGAGACTGGCAAGAGCAGTTAATTAACTTTTTGATGCATCAAAGTGGTAGTTGCATAGCTGACAATGGAGGCACAGAAATCGCTCATATTTCATTTAACAATCTTCATTTGTGTTTCAAAGATGAACAAAAGTCTTACGGGTTTGGGACGACAGAAGAGTGAGTAGGCTAATTAATGATCTAATCATCTGATAGGGCTGTGCGATATGGCAAAAAAATATATATTTATTGATGATTCACAGTTTCGATTTTTTTAATGTTTATCCCCTTACCAGATCACCCCCTCATCCACCACCTCCCCATTTTGACAAGTGGGGCATTTTGACATACCCAAAATAAAAGGCTGTTGCTCACAAGTCATTCTGAATAGACACATAACCAGCATATATTTAGAAAGCCAACACTTGAGAGTTTACAGCTGAAGACTCAGAATTACTCAGACAGTTATTAATAATGGAGATATATAGGCTCAAACATAAAAACAAAAATACAAAATTTTAAGAATATATTTTTTTATGTATAAAACTATTATGTGGATGTAGTATAACAACTTATAACGGGCATGCTTAATTTCAAATCTGAGGATGATATCTATAAAAGTATGCCTTCTAATGTTATTGAATAAACAAATGTCACTGTAACCCAGTTTTATCATAAACTGTGGTCTCCAAACATACACAATGAAGGACAAAAAGTGTGACAAAAATAAGGGACAACTGTGGTTCTTTATAAGGGACACTCAAAGTGTATGCCATTTCAGTGTCTGCAGTTAAAAGGCTCTCAGATATAAACACATTTGATTTGCTTAACCTATTAATGCACAATTTAATCCTAAAAATAATGTTGAAGTCAAAGAAATGAATGTCTATTGTTACACACAAACCATCTAAAGCTTTTGTAGCATTAAACACTACCGTTCAAAAGTTTGGGGTCAATATGAATTTGTTTTAAATTAATAGTTTTAAATGATTGTATGCAGATTTGTACTAAAATGTACAGTTTAAAACTAAAGTTTTTAAAAAATTGTATGTATTTTTTACTGAATTATTCTGGCAACCACAGCTGCCAGATTTCTTTTTTTTTTTCTCAAAACAACAGGGTTTTTTATTTCTTAAAGTAAATCCTTGTAAATTTTACAGGATTTTTGTACAGTGACTAATTTATTCTGGCAACCACAGCGGACAAAACTTTTTTGTAAAAACGGTAGAATTACTTTTTTACAAACTGTACAGTCTTAATTCCTTCACTTTTAAAATATTTTTTGGGCAAAAATCTGCATAGTCATCAACAGTTTTTGAATACACTTCTCATCACACAACTGGGGAGATGTTGTATCTTTCTGTCCACAATATGTTTGAAATGTGAAATGCAATGACAGGAACTCAGAAACACGGGAGGGTAGATTCCAATTGTACACTTTAATGATATAAGCAAACAGAAACGGAATTAGAAGGCCATATAACGAAACAAGCACAGAACCATTACAAAAGTGAAATTTATAAGCTATCTAAACTAAGAGTAAAATGTTTACTGTGGTTAAATGTTTACAGAGCCACACAAAACACTTTATTATGAACCACTGCTTTACAGTAGTTGACTTTGTAGATAGTGAACAGTGAACACTTCACTAGGGTTTGAAACAGACCATGTCTTATTCTTTCTCAATGAGTTGACCAGAGAATGTCCTTAAGGAACATCTATTGATGTGTCAGAGACACAGCAACCGTGTCCTCTGTTCCGTTCACATTGACCACTTCCTCAGTAAGTGCATGTACGCATAATTACAAGCTGGAAACCTTCACGATTGTCTGGCTGCTGACAAGGAGTGTGTGCGTGTGTTGTGATAGCGGTCAGATAATGTCACAGTGTGACAGAAGTGAGAGTGTTAGAGACAGAGAGGAAATGAGAATAAGGCCTCAGTCTTCTGTTCTTTACTCCAAAGCTCACAGGGGAACACTCACTCACACACACACACACACACACACACACACACACACACACACACAGCATGTGACTGGATGACCATGTGCTGGTCACACTGAACGTGTATTTTCTCTTGCAGTGACGTTGCATAAATTACTGAAAACTATGTGTTATTGTCACTTAAAAAACATTCTTATTTCTATATGATATTATATAAATGATAAAATATAACTTATATGAAAATAGATATACACACATATGCATTGCGAAAGTATTTAGACCCCTTTATAACATATTATGTTGCAGCCTTTTGATTAAAGGCTTTACCTTTTTCATATCAATCTACACTCTAGACCCCATAACGACAATGCAAAAAAAGAAATATAACATTGCATAAGTATCCAGACCCTTAAATCAGTACTTAGCACCTCTGGTAGCGATTTCAGCCTCAAGTCTTTTTGGGGTTTGATGTGACAGACTTTACACACCTGGATTTGTGGATTTTTTTTTACCATTCTTCTCTGCAGATGCTCTCAACCCCTGTCAGGTTGAATGGGGACTGTCAGTGGAAAACCCTTTTCAGGTTTCTCCAGAGATATTGAGTTCAAGCGCAGGCTGGATCACAGCGTGATGATGCCACCAATATGGTGTCCTCCAGATATGACCCAAACAATTTTGCTTCACACTGTCTGAGAGTCCTTTAGGTGCTTTTTTTGTTGTTGCACATTTCACTCTGAGGAGAGGCTTCCATCTGCTACTCTGTCATAAAGCTCAGATCCATGGCGTGTTGCAGTGATGGTTGTCCTTCTGTAAGTTTCTCTCCTCCCCACAAATGATCTCTGAAGCTCAACCAGTGTGGCCATTGGGATCTTGGTCATCCCTATTGATCACCTCACCGCCCCCAGTTGCTAAGTTTGGTCTTAAGTTGTTCTTCAAGAATAACTTCAAGAATTATGAACGCATGTGCTCTTGTGAATCTTTAAAGGTGCACTGTGTAATATTATATTATCTGCTGACAGAAATGCAATATATATATATATATATATATATATATATATATATATATATATATATATATATATATATATATATATATATATATATATATATATATATATTAAATTGTCATCGTAGGTGCATGTCCACTGTGAGAGACATAATCTAAAAAACGCATCAGCGTTTGCAAATGTCTTTGGACAGCTCTTTGGTCTTGGTCATGTTAGTAGTTGGATTCTTACCGATTGTATGGGGTGGACAGGTGTCTTTATGCAGCTAACGACCTCAAACAGGTGCATCTAATTTAGGATAATAAATGGAGTGGAGGTGGACATTTTAAAGGCAGACTAACAGGTCTGAGAGTCCGAATTCTAGCTGATAGACAGGTGTTCAAATACTTATTTGCAGCTGTATCATACAAATAAATAGTTAAAAAATCATACATTGTGATTTCTGGATTTTTATTTTAGATTATGTCTCTCACAGTGGACATGCACCTACAATGACAATTTCAGACCCCTCCATGTCTGTGTGTGTGTGTGTGTGTGTGTGTTTTCAGTGGTGTATAAAGACCTTACATAATGAACCGTTATGTTATTATTACCTTAGAATGAGACATTTCTATCTCCATACATCGCGGGTCCCCTTACAGTTAAGCCGCCATTTTGTGCCGCCATGTTTCTACAGTGGCCCTAAAGAGACAAACTGCTCTACAGAGCACTGGTTACTCTCCGCTGTCTCAGACGACCACATCTTTGTCCTGTGTCGGCCACCGTAGTTTCTCTGTGTGCTTCGACAGGGAGGGGTGAGTGGTGCGTGATTGCATTTGCAACCTCACCGCTATAGAGGCTGCTAAAATTTACACAGTGCACATTTAAAGGGTATCTATGCAAAATTCACTTTTATATTGATTTTGAACATAATTGTGTGTCTGCAGTGTGTGTACACAACCACCCTTTTGTGGTAAAAATCCAACCACACTTTTATTTTCCCCATACATCTGAAACAGTGTCTCAAAATTAGCCATTCAGGAACGCTTGACTCCGCCCTATTAGCATAGACCCAACCCACGACTGCTGACGGACTCCGCCCTATTAGCATAGACCCCGCCCACAGTGAGCTGTACACAGTCTGTCATGTTTATCTCTACCCCAGAGCATTCAAGTAAGAAATGTGTTCTTAATAAAGCTACTAAAGTTCATTCAGTCGAGAGCAGTGAGTGATTTTCTGTTTATCTTCTGTTGTTTGATTCATATTAACAGCAGATATAGCAGTAGGTCCTGTATATTACACTGCTGTCACTTTAATAAACAGGTCTAATATACACATGCGATTTCTTTCCCTGCTGTTTACGTTCACAGACATAACCCACTGTTTTTATGTGAACGGTGTGTGTTTTTGACATAACCTTGTGTGTATTTGACAGTTTAAGCGCAATAAGACGTGAAAGAGAAATTAGTTTAATACTCACAGGACGCTCCGTCTGACATCCAGCTTTCTGTGCTGTTGCTTGGGATGTGTGTGCGCTCAGAAAACCATATAGTATCAGAAGCTTTAAAAGGCATGCAAATAGTTAAATTTAACGATTATGAAGAACTGCAATGTCGCATGATAGAGATAATAATCAAAACCAAAACTTCACAGATTCTGGGGACACCTGAGACTTATATTACATCTTGTCAGAGATGGGCATATATACATGGAAATGTATTTAAAATACACATACAATATACTGTGTGGAAAAATGTATTTAAATACAAATACAGTATTTTGTATTAGGCTGAATGTACCTGGGCCTATTCATTAATATGCTTTGTTCTAATGTCACAACAAGTCACAATTTCAAGTTTACTGGGTTTAACTTGATTATTTGGTTAGGGTTTAAGAAGTGTACTAAAAAACTTTCACATGTGTCCTCAAAATGACCCACAACTTAATCAGTTTATATGTGAAGAAATCTATTTATTCACTTCTAACGAATTTAAACTTCTAAATTTATTCTCATAACTTCTCATGAGACGAGTGTTTGACAAATTATTCGGCAAACTATTTCCTCTCATCGCTGCTTTTTGATGGTTGGAGAACAATTACTCAGAGTCGCCCTCTGTCATTTCACAGAATTATACAAAGGAGAGCACGTCAATCATTACTTTACTGAGGAGTGCGCACAGTAAGCAGGTTCCGGCGTACAGAGCAATGCGAATTGCGAAAGTATAAACAAGACTTCAACCAGTTTTGCCAACTTAGCAATTTTGTTGCTAGATTTAGGAACTTTTTTAGACTACCTTAGCATCTTTCTTTTTTTAAAGTTTTATTTAGCAACTTTTAGCAACTTCTGGAAAATGACTCTAATCCAAACAACACATGTACAAGCTAGCTCAATAGGCCAAGCAGTTCATTCATAATTCCTTATGATCGCTGTGGAAATGTGGAAATCGCTGTAAAACACGGAAGATCATTTAGGTAGCATATTTATGGAGCCCTGCATATGACATGCAGGAAAAAATTTGTAGGCTAAATTGTGCACACGATTTATAAATCGAGGGAACAAAAGAGTAAATCGTGTGGACGGTTTAGCAAATTGAGGGAACAAATTAGTAAACAACATTACAACGTCTTTTAGCAACTTTTAGTAGGGTGACCAGACGTCCCCGTTTTCCGGGGACAGTCCCAGTTTTTGGTGTTCTGTCCCCGACTGGAGCTGTCCCCGGAAATGTCCCCGTTTTACAGATAGATAGAAACTACTCAGAACACACTCTACCATTGTGACAGTACTCACATCATTTTTTTTAAAAGTACTTTTTTGATTATTAAGATTTTTAACATGATTACATATTTCAAGCATCATGTCTAGACAACCATTACAACACTTTGAATAGTGGATCACAACAAAACTAGAATGCTTTTTAACTTGTGTAGTCAGATAAGAATATAAAAAGTTGGTGGTTAAAGGTGCGGTGTGTAGGATTGACAGCTAGTGGCTGAAATGGGTACTACAGTCCAAATTCAAAATATGGAGATTGTGGTTTCCCCGCCTCCTCCTCATCAAGACTCGACGCTAACATGTGTTGTTCATAGAGATTTTAGATGGAGGCCGAGGCTTTTTAGGTCGGGTAGAATCTGCGATCTCTGACCCAGTTTGTTTATGCTGTGTTTTCCGCCAACTGGCAACCTGTGGTGTTGAAATACTATTGGGTAAACTGGCTGTGGGCGGAGTCAAACAGACCAAAACAAAAACAGACATTCCGACACCAAACGCACATTTCAAAGTACAATAACTGGCTGTAGCTTCGCTCGAGAAACACGTAGGTGAATTTATCATGTTTCCTAAATATCTGCAAACATATGGTATTGTTATGCTTTAGTACAGTCAAAAACTTACATACAGCACCTTTAAATGCAAAACAGAGCCTGTAGACAAGCAGCAAGCCAGTGCATGTGGCACTGTAGCCAATGGTGTGAGCTTCTGGATGGAAGCATGTAGTTCAGCAGCCAATTAAAGCAGCCCTTGGCTGGGATGAGAGGAGGAAGTGGCCAATGGGGCGCAGGCAGTGCCGGTACATTCCCCAGCTCTTAAGAGGTTAATGAGCAAAGCTGCTCGGCTTCCTGCCAGCACGTCCAGCAGCTCAGAGCTCAGTTCCCACAATGAGTGAAAGCTGTATCACGACAGGACTGAGTCTAATTATACACCCACAGAGAGAGGGAGAAATAGGAGGGGGTCACAAAGGGCGAGCTGAAGTGTGTGAGTGTGTGAAGCCGAAAGAAAGCAGAGCGAGCTTTAGAGAGAGAGAGAGAGAGAGAGAGAGAGAGAGAGAGAGAGAGAGAGAGAGAGAGAGAGAGAGAGAGAGAGAGAGAGAGAGAGACAGAAAAGAGAGAGAGAGAGAGACAGAAAAGAGAGAGAGCGCTCACAGCGGGCGAGACAGAAAAATACAGAAGATACAGCAAAAGAGTGGCTAGGTGAGGACAAGATCAGGAAAAAGACATAGTTTACAGCATCATGCTGGATATTCCCGTCTGCTGTGCTACTGCTGCTTTCCCATGATCACTCAGTGTACACCCAAAGAGGTAGGACACTTTTGCATGTGTGTGCTCGTGTTGACAAGTGTGATAGAACAAGCGTTATTGAGAGTCTTCGAGACATACGGGAGTGTGTGAGGGATGTTGTGTGGGTGTTGTGTGGATATTCGAGCAATGACAAGACAATGTGTGACTCAAAGTGTGTGTGTGTGTGTGTTCTTCAAAGTCACCAGCTTTACATGAAATGTGCAGAGACGGGGTTTGTAACTTACCAGATTTAGAGGATAGCGCTGAAACTGTTGGGAAGAGGCAGATAAAGGAAGCTGATAGGGCCTCAGCTGCTCTCAGACAGGCATGACTGATCGGGCTGTGTTGAACTGTCAAAGTGAAACATGCAGTTGTTATATTGTGAAGCTATATCTACCTAATCTGATCTCTGTTGTAACTTCATGTTGATTCAGGCATAAAACCCAGAACCGACCCTTGTCAGGCATTCAGAAAAATACACTGACAAAACTGTTTTGTTTTTACACGTGTAAGACTTTTGTCGGAGATTATTTAATTGCACGAATGCACATTTTTCATAGTGAAAGCCATTTGTATAGTAGGCTCAAAATCATCAGACCTTCTAATCTAATCAGACGTGTATATTTATATTGGGATTTGTTATATTTTTTGAAAATATGAAATGCAATATGAAATGCAAACTCATATTCACGATTATATGTTTATGGTTTAAGATTACTCTGTCACTGTCAGTGATTCTCAGATGGCTGCTGCCTCTTTAAGATGTCTATTTTTACAGTAGCATTCACACACGTGTGTGCGCGTGTGTGTGTGTGTGTGTGTGTGTGTGTGCGTGTGTGCGTGTATGAGGTGGAGGCAGAGAGCAGGAGTGAGTCTGTGGGTGTGTGAATAGAGTAATTTTGCTGGTCTGTGCTTCTCCATGACAGACTTCGGCTGAGAAATGTCTGCTGGTTTAGTTCATCGCTCATTCTGTTTAAACTCCTTGACAGTGTTATTTTAATCAGTGTTTTGTCTTGTTAACCTGTAAAAAAAAATATATATATATAGAAACATCCTTAAAACAAGAGTGTATTTGTTATTAATTAAACTTGAATTTAATTCTCTCTCCCACTCGGATTAAGCACAAATTTAATGAGGTTTATGCTTAAAATAAAACAAGAAAAACACATATTTTCTCTAACAGATTCTTATCCTCGAATGTAATGTACAGTCAAACCATGTATTCAGGCACCTTCAACATTTCTCACATGATCAGCGTTTATTCGCTATAGTTTAGAAAATGGTAATAAAATATGACAAGAACTCAGGGTTAAACCGTGTCATAATTTTCTTGATAATGTCAGATAACTTTGATAGAAAGGGATGAAATGATTACATCAACCAATCAGCTGCAAGATTTAAGATCACACTTAGATAAGACCAGTTCAGCTCAACCAATGACCAAGCAATGCTTCATTCTGTTCAGTCTGTGGGGTCAAAGGTCACATTAGCAATTAAAGAGAAAACACTGAAGCAAAACATGCTCAGGTCAAAGTGTCTGAATCATTTTGGTTGATCGGTTTTACTGGTAGTCATTGTATGAGGAATTATTGGGTATAATACGTCACAAGCCGCGTTTCCATTACAGATTTGCGCAAAACTTTTGCGATATTTTCTATAAGTCGATAAAAAAGTATTGCGAAATGACGGCGTTTCCATTAAAGGTCCCGTTCTTCGTGATCCCATTGTTCAAACTTTAGTTAGTGTGTAATGTTGCTGTTAGAGCATAAATAATACCTGTAAAATTATAAAGCTCAAAGTTCAATGCCAAGCGAGATATTTTATTTAACAGAAGTTCCCTTTCAAAGCCTACAGCGAACGGCCGGCTTGGACTACATCCTGGTACAGCCTGCTTTAATTACGTCAGTAGAACAGTAGAACAGACTATCCTCCGCCCACAAGAATACGCAAAAAAGGGGGCGTGGTCTTATTGCTGTCCCACGTGGAGAAGAGTAAGTGTTGCGTTTGAGTGCGTTTGTCGCCATGTCGTCGAGACGCTGTTATTTTCATCCCGGAGTCAAATCACCTTTGTTTGGCTTTCACAGGGACGCTGTAGAGATCATTAAGCACATATATCTCCCGTTAAGAGGCGTGACCTTTCCGTGCAACGTGCGCTAAGCTGCTGTCAAATCACAACACAGGAACCGTGCCATGTGCGCTAAGCTGCTGTCAAATCACAACACAGGAACCGCTGGCACAATCAGAACTCGTTACGTATTTCTGAAGGAGGGACTTCATAGAACAAGGAACTCATCAGCCGTTTTTAGGACAGTGAAAACAGCGGTATACAGATAAGTAAATTGTGTGAAAAATACTGTGTTTTTTTACACGCGAAACATGAACACATGTTATATTGCACACTGTAAACACAATCAAAGCTTCAAAAAAACACGAAGAACGGGACCTTTAACTGATGTTATGCGACTAAAACCATTTTTTTTCCTCTCGTGATAAATCATTCCAAAAATCATGCTACGCATGTTGTTAGGTTTATGTATATCCCAGCCACCGCACGCCATTATTTTTAATGAGAAGTGTGTGTTATCCAAGCACTGATGGCAAGGAAAGCACTTTATACTTGAGCGGCACACATGAGGTGTTATGATAAATTGTTTTTTATGAATTTAATAAAGAACTCGTCTTCTGTCCAAACATACCATCATCTATAAAGAATGATCGACTTTTACATACGCCAGGTTATTGTGACGCATTGCCACATACAGAGACGAGCAAAAAGTTTTTTTTTTTTTTTTTTCTTCGTTATTTTGGCTTGGAATTTCGTTTGTTGTAAATATAAACTGAATTTAGAAATGCTTTTGAAATGAAAAACTTTGCGTTTAATAAACAAAATATATTTTTGAAATGAAGACAGCGTTTGGAGTGGAGTGCAAAATAACCCGTTCCCTGAGTCCACAGCCTTTGCTGTTATTGAGTGTACACAAATAAAAGTAGACAGTTTACAGTTTATAATTACGTCTTGCACTTAGCCTATCTGTATGGCTAAAAATGACAGAGTATTGTGAGTTGTTTGTGCTGGAATAAGGAAAAAATCCATCAGAAGGCGACGACGACTTCATCGGACAGAGGGTTAAAGAAAACGTATTCTATTTAATTTCATATAGTTAGGCTATGTCTAAATATTATAATCTTTTAATTTCATATGTTGATTATGAAAAGTGAGCAGCATGAGTAAGGCACATAATCAGATGCGCATATGTCTGGGGACATGGATTGAGCATTTCATTGAATTGTATTTTCTAGAAAGTCTTTCTTTAAAATTAATTTCGTTTTGTATAAATTGTATTTTAATTTTGATCAATGTTTAATCAACTATTTGGCTGTATATTTAATAAATAAGAAGCAAACCAAGATCGTTGGTAATGGATTGACGTGCTGGCCTGTTTCCTCAGTCTTTGAGCAAGGCTGAAACTAGTGTCTTTCTGTTTTAATACATTTGTTGAATATATGTCTTAATTACAGTAGGCCTATAGATAGTTATGATATTTGTGGTTGCACCGGGTCCGTCATTATAAAGCCACATTATATACGCCACTTTCCTTATTAGGAGAAAATATATGTCGTTTTAATTACATAAGATCTCGTTATTAGACATACTTAAGCTTTAATGAAATAATGAAAAAACTGTTTCCATGAGCAATTGCCTGAAAAACCACCTCATGCGAGCATAAAAACCTTTTTGCGATTATATGGGACTTTTTGCGAAATTGACGCGTTTCCATTGGGTGTATTTTCAATTCGCAATTTCAATTTGCGCAATTTGAAGGGTAATGGAAACACGGCTACAGTTGACTTTATTTTGCTCTCCTCACTTACAGAAGTGAACTGTGTGTGTTCTGCACACACTAGAGAAACATTATTTCTGGGGTCTGAATCAATTTTGGTTTGACTGTACCTTGTTATAAAATAAATTTGTTGAAAAATACCCCCCCCCCCCCCCCCCCCAACAACAATACTGATTAAGAAAATATTTCTGGCAGTGCACAATATAAAACGTAAAATTGAATTAGTAGGCTGAGGTATGTTTGTATTTTATACAGTAAGTAGCTCGTTTTGAGATAGTAGTCTTATTTCATCAGATGGACAAATGCTCTTATACAAACTAGTGTGATATACAAACTGAATAGTGACTCATTTATCACGGATCCATATTGTTTTATTACTTTTTATTCCATTCGTTTCACACAGCCATGTTCATTTATTCATTCATTGCTCACACGTGCATTAAAAGTTTACCAAATACTCACAGAATTTACCGTATTTCCTCAAATAAAAGCCTGTAGTCAATTAAACGACAGGCCTCTGATAGTGGCCGGGGGCGTGGCCAGCACGAACAAATAAAGGCCGGTCTCAAATTAAAGCTGGGGAAAAATTAGTGTGGATAATCTCCTAAGTGCCTTTCATTTCATGTGCATTCAAGTTCAGCGTAATGTACAGTAGGGTTGTGCCGAAGGAGCGAAACCATCGTGACCATCGCCCCCCGCTGGGAGTCTTGCGAGTGCGACGGACACTAATCCTGGTCTCTTCTATAGTTAACCTAAACATTTTGCAGGGATTGCTCTATAAATTAAATTGAGAATATAACTGAGGCATATATGCTATTTTAAATACTGTAGTCTATGAGAGATGTGATGTGTGTTAGTCTGTGAAAGCTGCACAAATATTGATCTTGACAATCTCTTAGCCTCTTGACTTTTTTACACATCTTTCTCTGCATTTAACTTAAACTATTTTATTTTGTACAAGAAAACAGCATAGGCTGTTAATTATGTTAAATAAATTATGTTATTGAAATATTGTAAAGTGGTCATTTGAACAACACGAACGAACGTTTAAAAAACAATATGCAAAATCAAAATTGAATAGCTCCATAACGGATTGAGAAAAATGCGCGCATTAGTTGGGTTAGAAAAAATAACGAAATTATAGTTTTTTTTATAAGTAGAAAATAATATTTATGTAAAGAGATATATATTAAAATAAAAAGTGCTTAAAGGAACACAACTCTTCTTAAGTGGAAGGAAGCTTTTTTCCCTCACGTGGAATATAGAAAGCACATTAGTTGGGTTGACTCTATAAAACACGAGAGAACAACAAATATATCACAAAAAAACTTTCTTTAAAGTGAATTTCGTTTTGTATAAATTGTATCTTAATTTTAAACTATGTTTTATCAACCAAATTGCCCGGATTTAATAAATAACAAGCAAATAACATGACAATGACATGGAGGCGGAGGCGGAGGTGCAGCGTGATCAAAGGCTTAAATGAAAAACTTTAGTCAGGGGCAGCCCATACTATTTATTTCAGATAGGCCTATATTTGATCCAGCAGGTCACAAAAGGAGTTTTGGGTTGAGCGGTGGTGCTGAGCGGAAAGAGCTTCAGAAATGAGCGGAATCTCCAGAAAGGCGCTTGATCTCCACTGGAGGAAATATTACCGCTCTTTCAACGCACACACCGCAACAGGCACAATATGACCTCAAGTATGTTTTTCAAAACACAATTCAACTTATAAATAATACTTTTTAATGGGCCACTTAAAATGTTTATTACAAATAAATTATTCATTCTAAAATTGAATAAAATTAACAAAAAATTTCATTGCATTTGCAATCCTTTGAAACCACCCCACTTCCCGCGCCCCTGATGATATCTGTCCTCTGGAACGCTATCGCTTTTCATTTAAAACGGTTTATTTAAAACAATTATTTTTTTCAAATAGATGGAATTCGAAATACAGGCCTGCCCTTAATAAAAGCCTGCTTCAAATAAAAGCCGGTGACCTTCTGCAGTTCAGGTAAATAAAGGCCCCGGCTTTTATTTGAGGAAATACGGTATTAAACATTTGTTTTATGTATGAAACCACAACAACTACAAGTTGCATATGAATGAGACAGTAAATAAAGTGTTGAACTACCATGTCATAAAAATCACAGTGGACGAGGACAAAATTCAATCTAAAAACCAAATGAATGAATTCAGTTCAATCCAATCCAGTGGGTGCATGCGGACAAATGCACAAGTCTGTCTGTAATCATTTGTTCCCACTTTATGTATGTTAGCAGTGTGACAGCAGTAAGGCCGTAATGGCATCATGTTCCTCTCAAACGTACTAATTTAGGCTCACCAAGACAGGATGTTGTGTGTGTGTGTGTGTGTGTGTGTGTGTGTGTGTGTGTGTGTGTGTGTGTGTGTGTGTGTGTGTGTGTGTGTGTGTGTGTGTGTGTGTGTGTGTGTGTGTGTGTGTGTGTGTGTGTGTGTGTGTGTGTGTGTGTGTTAGGCATGTGGTGGCCTCAATGATGAAGATCTACAGAGATCAGGATTTCTGTAAGAGCGTCACTGATCTGATACAGCACATAAGAGCACTGCCCGTAATCCTGTCTGACCTTAACTTCCAGAGGTTTACACTATTCACTAAAACACTATTCAGTCATCTCAACTATTATTTGTGATGTCTTAATTACAGAGGGCTTTATCTTAACTGTGCAATTTCAGTAAAATTACAATTATTAGAACTTATCAAATTTCTTTTGCAACAAAATATGTCAAATTATACCTAAAAATGTATAGTTTTTCATATGCTGCCTTACTCATCTTCAACCAGCCAGATGCTTGTTTCACATCTTCAGACACCCATAGCCGTTTTACTATAAACAGCTAATCAGAGGATGTATTTCTCGTCTTCAGCCAATACGATGCTGCCTTAATAGTCTTCAGCCAATCAGATGCTTGTTGCTCATCTTCAGCTGCTCACGTACTGTCTCACCAGATGCTGTTTTAAGCTCATCAGCCAATCAGAAGCTGAGGTACAGGAAATCTATTTGCATATCAATACATTTTAACATTAAGTCCCACACACTACTGTTACCCTGCTGTTTATTAGTTTTTTTTTTTTGATTATTACAATCTCTAATAAGTGGTGATGTTGTGCTGAAAGTGTGAGTTTGCCATCCATGTGTATCCATCCATGCCATCCAAAGCTGTCCATGTGTATGATTCCACTCAAGTGTGTGATCAATTCTCAATATAAAGTAAATATACTTCTTCTTTTAAAGTCATTATGAATGATGTGTGTGCATAACCACCTACAATTTGGAATTGCCCCCTTATCTCTTATATAGTGCGGTATATATAGGGTGTCGGCCATTTTGTAGTGGTGTCCGAATTTCAAATCATTAACCAGATCATATTCATTAATATTAATTTATAATATTGACTTATATTTTTGTAATATGGTTAATCTGCCAACTATTAAACCATTCCTTTTTTTTGTTTAATATATAAAAAAATAAAAAAATGAACATGAACTATCAATTTGACACTTCTATAATCCAAAGTGACCCCCAAACCCCAAAACCCTAACACTCAAAATAATGAATTGGTTTGAGTAAAGCCAACTCAAATTAATCAAATGAACATGTATGAGTATGTAGCACTTTCTTTTTCTTTTAAGTTCACAAAACGGACATATTTTAAGTAATCTAAACTGTTTCATTGTTTTGAGTTTTATGAATTTGTTTCTTAAAGGGTTACTTCAGTGATTTAGCTTTAAGCTTTGTATTTAAACTGGGTCATTTATGCAGTAGAAATATGAAATTATTTTTTGAATTTGGTGCCTTCTAGACTGAGAAAAGACAGAAAATGTATTTTTGTCTCATGTGGATGAAAGACAACAACTCCCAGAATGCACTTGCTTCGCTGCCCTACGAGGCCACTCCGTACACCGCCCCCAGCGTCGTTTTGATCTTCATAATAATACAATAATTTCGTTCAGTTAGAGAATAAACACTACAATTTTAAAACTGAATGCGTCTTTTCAATAAAGTGTGAGTGAGCCGAACGAAAGTCACAGCACAGACGCAGCAGTGTCAGATTTCATTCCTCACGAAGAGCTGAGCAGAGCTGAGGTAACGTTAAGCGCCAGTCTGGCACGTTTTCTGATCGCATATGGAAGCTAAACTATCACAGGAATTCATTGAAAAGTTGAAACACTCACTTTACTCTGCACCGCTCCATTGTGATTGTCTGTGCGGCCGTCTGTGACTTACATTCTGTGCGTGAGATCTCTCCCCTGTGGGCAGGTTGATAACATGCGGAACAGCTCCATCTAGTGGCTGTAGTCTTTAGCCTCTGGCCAAAAAATCTGAGGATTTTTTCCAGAAATAAAATGCATAATTCTCTCGTCTCAGGGGGAATATGAGGGGGGAAAGTACCATAATTTGAATATACTACAGGGTTTATACAAAGCCTAATGCTAAATCACTGAAGTAACCCTTTAAATTTAACCAAAACTGGGCTGGGATTTTTATTTCTCAGCATGCTTTGCCATGACACTCAAGGGGACAGTAAATGCCTAAATGCCTTACAAATGCCTTACAATGCCTTACTAAATGCCTTACAACCGAGGTATGCAGCAAAGCATTTGTGAAGCCACAACACGCACAACCTTGAGGCGGATGGGCTACAACAGCAGAAGACCCCACCGGGTACCACTCATCTCCACTACAAATAGGAAAAAGAGGCTACAATTTGCACGAGCTCACCAAAATTGGACAGTTGAAGACTGGAAAAATGTTGCCTGGTCTGATGAGTCTGGATTTCTGTTGAGACATTCAGATGGTAGAGTCAGAATTTGGCGTAAACAGAATGAGAACATGGATCCATCATGCCTTGTTACCACTGTGCAGGCTGGTGGTGGTGGTGTAATGGTGTGGGGGATGTTTTCTTGGCAACACTTTAGGCCCCTTAGTGCCAATTGGGCATGGTTTAAATGCCACGGCCTACCTGAGCATTGTTTCTGACCATGTCCATCCCTTTATGACCACCATGTACCCATCCTCTGATGGCTACTTCCAGCAGGATAATGCTCCATGTCACAAAGCTTGAATTATTTCAAATTGGTTTCTTGAACATGACAATGAGTTCACTGTACTAAAATGGCCCCCACAGTCACCAGATCTCAACCCAATAGAGCATCTTTGGGATGTGGTGGAATGGGAGCTTCGTGCCCTGGATGTGCATCCCACAAATCTCCATCAACTGCAAGATGCTATCCTATCAATATGGGCCAACATTTCGAAAGAATGCTTTCAGCACCTTGTTGAATCAATGCCACGTAGAATTAAGGCAGTTCTGAAGGCTAAAGGGGGTCAAACACAGTATATGGTGTTCCTAATAATCCTTGAGGTGAGTGTATATATATATATATATATATATATATATATATATATATACACTAAAACTTTGAAATTACATTATATATTTAAGTTAAATGTAAGAATTTCATTTTAAAAAAGTTCAGAGCAATTAAAATGTATGAGTACAAAATAAAAATCTGCAAATTCTGCTTACTTAAACTTTACATTTCTTAACGGATTGCCTCCATTCTTTTTGTTTTTTTTGAGTTTTGCCAACTTATTTGGGTTTGCAGTGCATAGTAGAACAAAATAACATGATGATTCTCTTCTTTACACAAATCTTTTGTCAATTCAGCTTAGGTTCACAAATGTTGTTCAAATAACATCATATTTTGAATTTCCATTGAATAAACCAATCTCTTTGTATCAACTAAATTTTTTTGTTTAAATTAACAAAATTTTTAGGCAACCAGGTTAGGCTACTTTAAGTGTGATTGTGTATTATTTCTGTGCATGATGTTAATCTAATGCCACATTATAATGTTTAATTTAATTGAATTTGACATCTTCAAATGAAAATATTTTCACTTAAGGAAAACAATGTGATGAGGGGTGAACGCAGAGAAAACATTACAGTGGATAGGAAATGTATCGTTCTCACATCACATAATGTGGCATTTATGACAAAGAACTGCAGATATCATGACAATCTATCAAAAAACACACACCTCGTCCTCTGTGAGAAGTGCCGTAAAGCAAGAAAAAGTGAGGTAGGGTACGCTACAGCTCAAAATAGAGAAGTGCCGAGAAGTGTTTGTTTGTTTTTTACTCAGATTTATGTATAAAGTGTTTCCTTCAAGTCAGTGAGATTGCATTATTAATTCACAAGACTGGAAGAAAAATATTCCGTATTCACTGTAGGGTTACTCTAATGTATTCATATAATCATAACAGTGGTCTGAATGTGGTCTTATATGAATGTGTAGACTTGTATGCTTTTTCTTGTTTTATTGCATTTTTTTTATTAGTAGTATTTTAATGACTATGAACACAAATTAAGCCTGGCAACCCAAATTCATATTTATTGTACTAGTGAAACCACAAGGCTGGCGAATTTGCTTACTTTATTACATTCACTTATTTCCCAGACTCAAATGTAATTTGCTATCTAGGGAATAGTGAATAAGTGAACGAGTGAGTGATTTTGGAGACACCACTTTCAGTCAATCAATAAACGCATACAAATTCCACAAAGGCTTGTGTCTTAACATAATATAATGTAACGTCACTCGAAACATCAAACCTTAATCAGCAGCAGTCCAGATGAAAAAAGGCAACTCGTGAAAGTGGCTTAGATGCTGCAGCCCTATTTATACCATCAGCACTCACCCAGAGCTTTGAAGAAAGCTTTACACCCAGAACTCAACTAATCCTGCTTTGGCCTCGACCATCAGAGGATTAGCAATGCTATCTCTCTCTCTATCTCTTTTCTTCTCAATGGATCATTGATTGTTTCAGTGCAGTTGGCACTCAAGTCAATTTGTTTAATACCTTACTTGTTTAAACATACTAGCGATGCATTCAAATGCTCTGCCTTTACAATATGTTTCCGAGTAGTTCTTGTTAAGCCAAGAATCACAATTATTATTGCTCCTACTTAGGGTCAGGAGTTTGTTTCAAATCATTAACCTTAAAGGGGTCATAAACTGGCTCTTTTTATTTTTTTATACTGTTGTCTGAGGTCAACTTATGAAGTTTCCGTGGTTTTTACATTCAGAAACATAATAATGAATAAGTAATAGGCTATTTTCTGCCCTGGTTTTGAGGCTCTCTCAAGACACGCTCTGTTTATATGGGCGTGCCGCACTGAAAACTTGGAAGTTAACGCCCACTGCTATGATTTGGATAAGCTTTGCATATTTAATGTGCTCCGGCTCCCCTGTCAGTACACATGAGGAATTGTTTTGAAAGCGTGTGGGAAAACGGCAACCGGAAAGATGATTCGCCCACAGGGCTCGCAAAATGTCTTTATCAAACGAACCCAATGATTCATATCTCATCCACCTGCAATTAATTGGAATGTTATTTTTTTATTACTTGGCCGGCCCGATTGGTGAATATAACCGCAACACACACACGCACACACACACACACACACACGCACGCAAAAGCCTCACTGCAGAGTCAGACAAGTCAGCATGATCAAAACTTCCGCAATTGTATTTTTCCTTCAAATATCAAGTCAAGAGAGTGAACAATGCACATCAAGAAAGGAATGTTATTTCACTATTTAAGATTTTCTATCACCATTTTGGTAACCCGTCTGAAAAACACATAGCCCCGGGACGTTGAGCTTTGATACATGTTCTAGTCTGATCACAAAAGTAATGAACCAACAACATCTCAAATATAGGATTATCCAGCCTGTGACAGTTTTGTTCAGTGTTTTGTTAAATTAGACACGAACACATAATCAATAGATATCAATCAATCTGTAACAATGCAATACTATCACATATAAAAAAAAAAAACATTCACATAAATGTGTTGCTTCATTCAAATCCAGTCTCTTGTTTACAAACAAATCTGTGGTGAAATGAAGGAACAAACGCTCAATGTCTTCCCCACGTGAGCTGGATATTCATTAAAAAATAAAGTTCATCCATCCATTCATAATATTGGAATCCAAATGAAGCTTATGTGGTATGTTTATTGCTTGGAAGTTCAATCCGGTTTAGCTCCACATAGGCCTATGTTATTAATCTATAACATGTCAGGCACAAGTCGGTGGGCGGGGCTACAGAATCGGGCGTTCTTCTTCTTCGGTTGAGGCCGCGTTTCACCACACAATGATGTCAAGGGTCGACATATTCTGAGATCTCTCATTTGCTGAGCCAGCTGTCAAGAAAAGCTTTTCTTTGACTTACAGCTCCGAAACTTACAGGATATTCTTATATCACAATGAACTTTTATATATCAAAGGCTGAATGATAATGTAGCGCCTCTCTAGCGTGCTTGACTATAATGAGAGGTGGCTATCCTGAATTCTTTAAATACTTATTTAATCAAATAAGTGAGGTTTCACTAATAAACTTATCCGTGTTTTACTTGTGTGTGAATGTAACTAACTTATTATTACATGAAATGCTTGTTCCCTTTTAAATCACTAATTAAACACTGATATTTACACTTTTACAGGAAATGACATGTCCTGGAATTACTTTTATTCTAGAAACACTTTCCTATTTAAAATCACAATTTTACTCTTTTCTTAATTAACTTCAAATATCAAAAGAGTCAGTAACCACAACTGTTTTATAAAAAAGTATACCAGATTTACTCAGAAAAAGGTCAGAAATTAAATATATCTGGTTAAACTCACTTTTCGAATCACAAATGCATTCCAATTCACATATCAAACACAAGGGCCCAGGAAAATAAAATAGCCGGCAAAAACCCCTAGCTTAATATGAAATACCCTTTAAATGTTCAGCTGATGCAGGCCTGAATGTAGCTCGGGTGCGTTGTAGCCTTAAACCGAATGGCTACTTCACCACACAGGCCAAACAAAAAATGGTACCTTTACTCCATGTGATGTGAATGTAACCTCATGTGCACAAGATCAAAGGTGTCAGCAGCAGAAGACAGGACGAGAGGATTAGCATTGAAGAAAAGACAGGAAGAGAAGATTCACATGGCAGACGATCTCAGCAAAGTCCACCACTCGATAACGCTATCCGGCTCCGTCAGGGTCTTTGATCATCGTCAGTCCCCACACAGGCTTTACTAATCGAGGTCGCTGGCCGCTAACTTGTCAGCAAAGTCCATGCAAAACGTAACCACTAAATCAGCGGCTAACTTAAACTTATATCTGTCTTACTGTTATGAGTTTACCACTCACACAGACAGAAGTATCACCATTAACGATTGGTATAAGAGTCCTTATTGAACACTTTCACTCATCTCGTGCGTGCATTGCATACCCCGCAACCAGTTGCCAACTCTCGCGAGACAAATAAGCAACCGCAGCTTCAAAAACAAGCCCAAAACAAGCCCAATATTATTAAATTATTTATTATCATCAATATTATTTATAATAAATATTTTTGTATCAATAAATGGGCCTGCAACATATTACACTGAAACCTTTCGGAGTTTGAAAAGCAAAAACAGATGTTATTTTACAAAAATTATCAAATTGCAATAAGGACACTCAATATCCTCCGATCAGCTGTGAACAGAAGAGGTTTGGAGATCGAAAAAGTGACAAGAAGGCCAATTATGGTAACCCATAGTCGGAGTAAGTGCACACATATTATGGGCAGTAAGTAGTGAACACACACTGCAAAACCTTGTAAAAGATAAGCCCTACATCTCAATGTGCATATACTATCTGCCTAAATAGTATTGAAAATTACTAATGACACATACTATTTATTATTATACGTTTGATAGTATGCACACTGGGACACAGACAAGCACTAAGGGAGCGCTGCAATATAGCCACATATTTATAATAAAATTAATTCGAACCATAGGCTACCTGTTATTATTAGTATACTTGTTTTTTTAATAATAGCCTGTAATTTTAAATACATTACAAAAATATTTTTTTTAATTAAATTAGGTGCTCCCTGTTTCCTCTCCATATCTGTACATCTCTGCTGGTGGCATGGTTTGTAAAAATGTATACGTCTATTTAAGTCTACTAACTATCATTACGTGCATTTATAACGTCACATGCCTGCACGTTGAACGCGATTTCTCTTCAATGAGGGGGAGAAGGAGGCGGGATGTATGAGGACCTACAGCACTTGTATCGTTGCACTGAATGGCTATTAGCTGTGAGAAGACAGTGTCAGGCAATGTTTTGGACAAAACAGTGACCATAAATGTAAAGAAACGAAGTTGCTTATATTTTCCTAACAAGCAACCACATTTTTTAAAATAAGCCCAAAAAACCGCAACCCGCGACTCGTGATTTTTGAACGCGACTTGCCAAAAAAAGAAGCCCAAAGTCGCGTGTTATACGCGGACTTGTCAACTATGCCCGCAACCGTGTTTTTCCTTTCCGCCCAAAACCCCCGCGTTCATCTCCCGTACTGTGTACCTTGACCTCCCCTGTGATTGGCTCATACACAAACTTTCAGAAATAAAATAAATTCACAAAACATTTGTGTAACTTTTTCTTCCTATTCTTACAGGCAGATTTAAAGCATTTTAACATACATTATTACCCAACAAATAATTAACATTTTAAATGCTGTATTCAGTAAACCATGAACATTACCAAATAGGTTTTTCTCTCATAGAACAAAATCATAACTTTATTTTATTTTTATTTTTTTAACCTTAAATTGTATTTATTAAACTATGAAATTATTTATTCAATCGTGTATATCTTATACTAATGAATATATTTCAACAGGGTTACAATAAGTTGATTTCTCAATTCATGACCCCTTTAAGTTTAAAATTTTGCACATAGTCCTTCACTGTTGGATAATGCCTGAATTCATATGGCGTTTTGAAAAAAGGGCACACAATCACACATCAACAACCATAATCAGTTGAACAAAAACAACAATAAATGCATTATTTCTCTCAGCGAGTGGCAATGGTTAAAGAGATTTTCTCTGAGGAGGCAAGGGAGTTAATATTTAGTTTAATAATAATTATTACAAAAATAAAACAGCGCAAATATTGCAAAATGTGACATTAAAAAGTGTAGAAGTCACTAGTTTTATAAAGTAACACTGTCCAACAGCGACACCCGCAGGTAAAGTTACAGTGGGATGCGCTGTCCCCAAATAGACCCCCTAATGTGTGGTGGGTAAAGTGGGAGGTAATTGAGAATGAATGGAGGAAAGTCACGTGAGAGGAGGCAATGTTTCTATCGCGCTATGAGTGGATATGATTGGCTCATGCGATAAATCCCGGCTCTTGTTTAGTGTGTGTTCTCGAGTCGGCCTGAAGGAAGATAATAATGTCGTTAATGGGAAGACTAATTAAAAAGTTTCATCGCTTTGTGTCACATTAAAATCAAAATGGCCTGAAAACACTATTTTTAAAGAGTAATCAGTTTGGTGAAATTAAAGGTCCATCTTCGTGTCTGTGACTAATGTGTACAAGTTTGATGACTGCTGAAAATAAGTTGACTATTAAAAAGAAATTTGACTATTAAAAGCATTAGTTCACAAATAATATACATTGTCTAAATTACTGCATTTGGTTATTATTTTGGAATAAATGTAAAAATGCGTAAAAACACTAACTTGATGAAACTTATACTTGGTTGTAATAAATGTATTTGGTATCTCTTTTTTATAATGTTTATTTACCAGGAAAATTAAGTTTAATGGACATAAATTTACATTTGATATACAGTACTGCCAACTTTTCGAAAAATCTTGAAGTTCGATTTGGTGGGGCCAACAAAAATTGTGCCGCCTTACAAAGCAAATTTATGCCTCATTCAGCATATATATATATTGTTACGGCCAGCTCGTTTCGACCGTACATAAAGGATACAAGTACACTGTGTGACTTGCAAGTTTTTATTAGTCTTCAAAATACAGATAAATTAATATAACAAAGTCTAGGGTCAAAATCAAAGGGGAAAAATCATAATCCAAATGGGGAAGAGAAAAGGTGGGTATGGGTTGCAAATAAACAAAGGTATGCCAAAGAATGACTTCTCCAGAGGGTGTCGATCCCCTGGACGAAGCGAAGTATAATGGTGAAGGCCAAGGCTTTATCCTCTCCTTCATTAGATGGAAAACAGGGAACAGGTGTATACACTCTCCTGTGCTCATTAAAGAACAACGCCCCCAGCAGGCGAGCAAAGGGAACGCAGGGTCGTAACACCTCCCTCCTCAAAAAAAGATTCGGCCACGAATCTAAACAAAACAACAAAGAAAAGACAATTAAAACACTTCCAAGAACAAATACAAAGAAAAGTTCTGGGGATCCAGAGAAACGTCGTCTCTTCCATCTTCAACACCTCTGGGCCCTAGAGATGCAAAGAAAAAAGAACAGGCAACGCAGAAATGTTACGCTCTAGAAAGTGTGTCAGCTATAACATTATCTTTTCCCCGGATGTGCTTAATATCAAGATGGAAAGGTTGTAAAATGAGACTCCATCAGGCGTAACGAAGGCAGATAATTCCTTCGCGCGACTAGTTAAGGGCACCTGCCAATACCCCTTTAAGAGGTCGAATTTGCTGACGTATCGGGCAGAGCCAACATGATCGACACAGTCATCAATTCGAGGTAAAGGGAAACAGTCCGGCTTTGTCACAGAATTAAGTTTTCGATAATCTGTGCAGAATCGATATGAGCCATCAGGTTTATTTACTAAAACACAAGGGGAACTCCATGAACTGAAACTAGATTCAGCCAGATTATGAGCAAGCAGATAGTTCACCTCTTGTTTCAGCAAATCTCTTTTAAAAGGATTGACTCGATAGGCGTTCTGTTTAAATGGACATGAGGTTCCTACGTCGATATCATGTTCGATGACAGAAGTGCGACCGGGAACGTCAAGGAAAAGAGAGGGAAATTACATCACCAATTCAGTGACATCACTTCTCTCTTTCTCAGTCAAATAAGAAAGATGAGAGGACAGGTTAAGAAGAATCTCAGAGTTTTAAGTCGCCCGTCGACCTTTTCTCGCGAAAGGAAACTCTCATCCTCATCAGCATTCTCTAAAGAATCCCCACTCGTGCTGTGAAAGAGAGGAGACGATTCTGAAAAAGAGTCACAAGAGTTTACCACATGAACCGTAACGGAACGAATAGGAGCTATATACAATTTCAACAAGTTACTGTGACAGACTTGTACTTTTTTTCTCCGGTCAGGAGTATTCAACAGATAGTTATTATCAGAAAGACGTTTAGCTACACTGTAGGGGCCTGTAAATTTAGCCTGAAATGGGTTGGCAGGTAGAGGCAGCAAAGCCAATACTTGATCACCCACCTGAAACTCCCTCAGCTTAGCTTTTCTGTCAAAATGTTGTTGCATTTTTATTTGAGATTTACTCAACTTCTTTTTAGCAAGAGCTCGTGCCTCATACAATCTACGCCGGAATCCACTCACATAATCTGAAATGTTTTCAGAAGGTTTAGACGTTCGCCACTCATCAGCTAACACAGCCGTAGGTCCTCGCACTACATGTCCGAACACTAATTCATTTGGACTAAACCCAAGGCTTTCTTGGATTACCTCACGTATCGCTAATAAAATCCACAGCAGACCTTCTTCCCAATCCGCATCGAGTTCCACACAATATGACCTCAAAAGGGACTTCAGGGTTTGGTGAAACCTCTCAAGAACTCCCTGACTCTGCGGATGATAGGCACTAGAAATATTGTGGTTTACTCGAAGTTGACGCAGGGCTTCGGAGAACTGTTTTGACATGAAGGTCGAACCCTGATCGGACTGAATAACTTTTGGAATTCCAAAGGTCGACATGAAATTAGTGAGGGCCTTCAAGACAGATTTAGTAGTGATGGACCTTAGCGGATAAGCAGAAGGATAACGAGTAGTCTGGCACATGACGGTTAAAAGGTATTGGTGACCAGTCTTAGACCGGGGCAAAGGACCAACACAGTCAACTATCAAATGCTCGAAAGGTGTGGAGACAACAGAAATAGGCTGCAATGGAGCAACAGGTACTTTTTGATTTGGCTTACCGGTGATCTGGCATGTATGACAAGATCGAATATGTTTTGCCACATCTCGTTTTACCTTAGGCCAATAGAACTGTCACAAAACCCGATCATACGTTTTGCGAACTCCGGTATGACCAGCAAGTCTTTGATGAGCCAAATGCAACACAGAGTCTCTCACTGTAAAAGGAAGCACAATCTGAGTTTTAGGTTCCAGAGAAACATCTTTATGCAGGACCACTGTCCGACAAAGCAGACCATCATCAAGAAAGTACGAAGAGGACAGAGGACCAGAACACTTCTTAGACCCGGCTGCAGAAAATAAAGGTTTAAGAGTGTCATCGCTCTGTTGAGCTCTAATTAAATCCTCTCGAGAGATCTGTAACAAAGAAGTTAGAGAACAGTCATCAACATCAGAGAGATCAACATTGGTTTTCTCAGGAGTGGACAGAACCTCAGACGTATCAGCAGATTCATTTTTCAGCACTGTTGAATCTTTCTGGTCAGAAGACAACGAAGAGCAGGATTTCAAGTCTCTTTGCTTAGGACATATATACACATCAGATCCTGGCTTACCTGTATTAACAGTGTAAAAGAAAGTGTCATGCAGTGGAACTTCAACTTGATTTTCAGACAGGGGTTTAGCCATTGATCGAGTAACTGCACAAGCTGGAAACAAATCAGGAAATTCTCTACAATTGTCAACATCAGATTTCCTAGGTGTAGATGCTATTATGGGCGGAGCTGCCACACCACTCCGTCCCCAAACATTCCCACCAGCCAAGTCATTTCCTAGAATAAATGTAATCCCAGGGACTGGAAGTGCAGAACGAACACCAACTACTACATCACCAGAGACAATGGCAGAGGAAAGATGGATTTGATGCAAAG
This sequence comes from Romanogobio albipinnatus, assembly GCA_023566225.1. NCBI lineage: Eukaryota > Metazoa > Chordata > Actinopteri > Cypriniformes > Gobionidae > Romanogobio > Romanogobio albipinnatus. The sequence goes on along the minus strand of CM042248.1, from coordinate 14,313,445 downwards.
GCACTTCAACAAACCCCATCTCAAAACCTCGCACTAGTACATGAGTTCCAGTAGCGGTTTCAGAAGTTAAAGGCAAAATTCCTTCTAGGAGAAACGACTGTGCGGCTCCCGTATCTCGAAGAAGGCGCACTGGCACCGTTTCGTTTGAACCAGGCAATGACACATTTCCCTCAGTGATAAAAGGTGTATAATCAACGGAGGAAGCTATACACTGATCAATAGATTTATCACCAGCACTAGATAAATGACAATCTTTCTCATCACGAGTGTCAACAATAAATGGTGAAGTAGAAACTAAAGCAACTGGTTTCGACAATCTCTCTTTCTTCTTGAGAATTAGACAGTCAGATATTTTATGACCAGGCTTTTTACAATAAAAGCAAACCATGTCTCGAGAGTGCAGGCTTACTAACATGTTCAGCAACTGTCGCCCTAATATTCCTACTCATCACAGGAGACTTCGTCTTAGACTGAAAGCAAAACTTAGACCTACTCATATCGTTGGTTTTAAGACCGACTGAACTGAATGACCCACGATGGGTTAACACAAATTCATCAGCCATGATAGCAGCTTCAGAAAGTGTATTCACCTTGTGTTCAGTGAGATGCGTAGCTACAGCATGAGGAACACAATGTTTAAACTCCTCTAAGAGCACTAATTCTCTTAACTGCTGCTTAGTTGTAACTTTCATTGAAGTGCACCAACGATCAAATAAGTTCTCTTTTTCTCTTGCAAATTCAACATGAGTACATTCATCTGTTTTACTCAAACTCCTAAATTTTTGTCGATATGCCTCAGGCACGAGTTCATATGCATGTAACACAGCGGATTTCACCACATCATACTCACCACTCTGTTCCAGTGAGAGTGCAGAATAAACTTCCTGAGCTTTACCTGTGAACACACACTGTAACAATAAAGTCCAAAAGCTTTTCGGCCATTTCATGGATAAAGCAACACGTTCAAAGTGATAGAAATATTTATCCACTTCCTTTTCAGAAAATGGCGGAACTAATCTCATATTTCTGTGAACATCAAACACAGGTTCACCTGCATTCGCACGCGGCTGTGGAACAGGAGGCACATTCGCTTGCGCCGTCTTTGCTGCTAGTTCCAACTCCAACTTTTTAATCTGAAACGCTCTCTCGTCACGTTCCTTCTCAAGCTCAAGCTCCATTCTTCGCATAGCTAACTGATGATCTAATTTTCTCCCTTCAAATTCTCTTTCTACCGCTCGCTCTTTCATAGCGTGATCGTCACGTTCAGCACGAACTTTCGCGGCCTCTAAACACAATTGCTTCTCTTGCAAAGATAATTCTGGAAATTTTGTCTCACTTTCACTATAAACCTCAGCAGGAGTAGACACAAACGATTCACTAGGAGTAATTAACTCAGTGCTTACCTCTATAACTCCCCTATCAACAAGTGATCGCTTCAAAGTAGTCACGATAGTTTCCTTCAGCCTCTTTTCTTGAGAAGTAAGATCGACACTGAAGCGTTCGGCGATTTGCACTAACTGCTCCTTTGTACAACTCTCAAGCAAAGCTTCTGACGGACACGCAAAGAAATCTTCGACCACCGAAGACATTTTGTTCGTATATGTATACGCACAATAACAAACGAAACTACTACACGTGAGACGCTGTTTACCCGAAATACAACTCCCATAAGCCACTGCTTCAAAAATGAACTACGTCACCGTATTACGCAACCTATGTTCATTCACAAAAACTTCCGAAGACTTCCCACAAGTCAAAACACAGTGTTAACGCGAGATTAAACCACACTATACACACGAACACAATGATTTACCTTTACTTATTTGTTGAATGGATTTACCGTTTACAATATGAGAACTCCCGCTCCTAACTCAGAAAACACTAACTAAATCCTCCCTGGTCTTCAGAGATGTACCGGGCTCGGGGCGGCATTCACTGCATGAAAAGTGAGATTTTCGACCCCGTAAACGCCTGTATACTCCTGGAAATCTCCCTAATTTTCGGCAGTTTTCGACAATTTACAGGCAGCGAACGTCGCGTTCGTCTGTGCCACAAATTGTCGTAAACGAACCATGACGTAGGTGGAGAGCCCCCGCTGAGACCGCGCGGAGGTGCGACGCCTCTAATTTGCATATGAATAGCAGCGAAACCAGAGAGTCAACGGCCAGACTTGAATTTACTCACTCACTATTGGCTGAAGCCACTACATTTAAAAAAGAAAAATCCCTCGTGATTGGTTGGCAGATCACTGCAAACCAATCATTATTGGTCCCCATGGCTCATTATAAATGTAAACCCCAATAATATTAATAAATATATAATTTATGTTGTAATAATTTGTTTTATATTAATGTTATTGTGCTATGAAGTATTCATACCATCAAGGAATATATGGGAAAATTATACGGACCGTGCCGTTTATTCAAAGAAAGAGCATTTATAAGCATACAGCTGTTCATTCAAAGAAAGGGCTTCATTTATAAAACACAGCTGTTTATTCAAAGAAAGAGCTTTATTGTTAAACACACAACTATGTACAGTGCAGCAGTAATGTAATGTAAAGTTCGGCGTGCTCCAGGCTGCGAGAGCGGTGGCCGCACAATCCTTCCAGACACCCCGTCAACAATGCGTCTTCCTCGTCAAACATGAGTTCAATGGTCGCGGACTTCCACATGTCCACCTCATCCAGCACACTCTCGCTTCCAGCAACTGTAATACAATCCATAAAGACAATAAGCAACCTGAAAAATACTCACATTGACAAAAACCGGATCTAATATAATAAATCTTACCCTTTTTCTTCTTGATCGACTCTAAACTTCGAGCTAAACTTCGCAGTTTCCGCCTGCTATGTAAGTTCAGTGTTTGTATCTGAAGCTGCGGCGTGTCGATTCATAATACGTCTTACAGGCAGCTGGAAAACAATTACATGAGACTGGTATTAATAAAAACAGTCACGGTAAAATTAAACTAGGAATGAGAAACACATTAGAAGTTACTTACACACAATTTCGTCGTGATCAGCGGTTAAATCTGGACTCTTGGAAATCGCTCCAAGCAGATAAGAGCTCACGGCTTCGTTATGAGGCGAGGATAGTCTGTGTAAACAAAATGTGCAGTTTTAAGCTCGGATCTATTAACGCACCCATTTCCTTATACAGCTGAATAAAAGCATATTCTTTAAATCGTAACGTTACATTACCCATGCTCTGAGGCAAACTGCAGGCGCTATGAACCAGAGTTGTGAAGACGAAGACAGCCTCCTGAAAATGAGTCGAAAAAGTTGGTCGCGTCCAGGAGTTGAAGACGGCGTCAGGGTTGCCAGGTTTTCACAACAAAACCCGCCCAATTGCTGCTCAAAACTAGCCCAATCTTGTTTCAGGGGGGCATCTCCAGTAAAAATCGCATTTGGGGGGTTAAATATGTGTTTTTTTGGCATGGTTGCCTACTAAAATTCGCATTCCCGGGGCTAAATATCATATAATTGGGGTCGCTTCAACCCGCGGACATGAAAAACAGCCCGCGGCAACTGTGTTGAAGTAGCCCAATTCCGCGGGAAAACCGCGGACTTGGCAACACTGGACGGCGTCCTGTCATTGTTGATCACGAAAAAGGAAAGCACAAAGCAGCAAAAAAAAAAAACGGTTTAAAGCTCGTCTTCTACGCGCCCGGGGCCAAATCTCTTTATACGAAACGCGTGACTTATGACTGTTTCAACACGCACTGTTTGTCCGCGTCAACGCAGCAATTTTTTACGTGTTTCTTTTGTATGTGTAGACACGCACATTTTGGTCGTGTAACAGGCATACACACACAGTCGACGCACAGTTTTAACATGTTAAGAAGACACATTTGAACGTGTTTCTTAACGCGCACATTCTGTACATGTCGAAGTGTAATTTTTTTTTTAAAGCAGACTTACCTTTAGATGTAGCCTAGGCTACATACATATTAATATAAGATATTAATTAATTGCTTAACTGACTACTGTGCTAGAGTAAAGTAGCCTAATGTTACAATGTATATTAAGTAAATGCTTAATTATACAATTATTATAATTTAGCTATATATAATTTCTAAAAGTATATATAGGCTAATTTACACAGCACATATTTATAACTGAAAACACACACACACACACACACAACTTTATTCACTTTCACATAATAATGTTTTTGTAATTTGGTGTTTAGTTTGTTTATACTGTTCTGTCTCTGTTTTGTTTCCAGGAACATCTGATGAGTGCTATAATAAAATGACTTCATTATATTTAAAATATGTTTTGATATACATTTTATTTATATTATTAATATTTTATTTACCCATAACGTGTCTTTAGGAAGCCATAAGTTATAGAGACAAGAATAACTTTTGCCATTTAAATGCCACATTAATTTACTGAGGACCCATACAGCCAATGATCATGTGTGAAAACACTTATACATAAATTGATCACTTAGAAATCAAAACTAAGGTTTGAGAAAGAAAGAATATGCATACAACAAAATATATTGTTTCATAGCAGCTTCAGTAACAAGTTCAAAACAAATTCTGCTGTAAACCGGCTCTAACAAGCCAATATAGTGTCAATATTCAGCTCAAGTGACTTCAGTGTTGATTCAGTTCAGTTGATTTCAGTTCAACTGATTTCAGTTCAACTGTAAATTCCTCAGTTGTGCATATTTGTGTGTAGTTAGATATATGCAAAAACAACATTTTTGGAAGAGTTAAAATAGTTTTGCACAAAGTGTTGCTTTTGCAAGCGATGTCTGATGTTTTGCATGTTGTGTGTTTTGTGTGTAGAGTTACAAGAAATGGAGCCATATTTTCAGAAATTGTGTGTAAGCAATGACATACAGAGTAATTAATCTACACTGTGAGCCCGGACAAGTTGAATCTACTTAAAAAATTGGAGCAAACTGGTTGCCCTAAAAATTTAGTAATGTGAACTAAAACGAGTACATTTAACTTAAATTTAAGTTAACATTTTAACTTAAACTTTAAACTTGTTTTAGTTAAAAAAATTCAGAACCTAGATAAAACTCCCCCTGCTGCTACTCTGATTTGCATTTGTGTAGCTCACAGCATGTTCATTTACATGATAAAGCCTCCCCTAGAATTAAGGGGAGGGGGGGTCATGGGGGGACAACTGCCAAGCAAGGCCCACGTCAATTTCCGTCAATTTCCGGCAGTTTTCGGAGTTGCCTGCAAATTGCCGTGCACAGTCGTAAACCTGAAGTTTCACGGCAATCTACAGTGCCACATACTGACGAAAATCCCACTTTTCATGCAGTGATTGAACGCTGAACTCCGCGACAATCAGTCAGACTGAAGGTCCGGAAGCGTACCCCCTACAGAGAGTGAATCTCCACCCAGGATAACCTCCAAAAACAAGAAAGGCAAAATAACAAAACAACAAACAGTGCTCCGTCGGAAAGATTGTATTCACAATCCAGCTGGAAACACTAACTAAGCAGAGTTCTCATTTATAAAAGGAAATCATTCACAAAAACACACACATACAACCCATACTTACCAACGTTTCCTACCCCCATAGGATCACGGACGAGACACCCAATTTATGTTACGGCCAGCTCGTTTCGACCGTACATAAAGGATACAAGTACACTGTGTGACTTGCAAGTTTTTATTAGTCTTCAAAATACAGATAAATTAATATAACAAAGTCTAGGGTCAAAATCAAAGGGGAAAAATCATAATCCAAATGGGGAAGAGAAAAGGTGGGTATGGGTTGCAAATAAACAAAGGTATGCCAAAGAATGACTTCTCCAGAGGGTGTCGATCCCCTGGACGAAGCGAAGTATAATGGTGAAGGCCAAGGCTTTATCCTCTCCTTCATTAGATGGAAAACAGGGAACAGGTGTATACACTCTCCTGTGCTCATTAAAGAACAACGCCCCCAGCAGGCGAGCAAAGGGAACGCAGGGTCGTAACAATATATATATATATATATATATATATATATATATATATACACACACACACACACACACACACACACACACACACACACACACACACACACACTTCAGTGGTTCACCACAGAAAACATTCTCTCTGCATCAGCATTTGAATGGGGTAGTATTGTTTTTTTGTTGTTGATTTCTTTGTCTATTAAGACAACATGCATCTATAAGACACAATTTTAAAGCACTTTGTAGAGGCATGATTTTGTCTAAATAGAACTATTTTAACTTACAAGCTACTTGTAAGTTAAACTAGTTAAGTTACATTCAAGCTACCCTTGAAAAAATAGCTAAGTTACTATCAAAAAGCATTTTTACAAATAACTGAACAATTATTAATGAAGAATGTTATAATATTTGGGGTTTTGGACAACATAATGCAATGTAATTATGATTTCAAAAGGTATGGGGTGAATTCAGGGTTATTGGGTCATTTCAGAATCATTAAATTTTGTAAACCCATCACATTGTGCAAAAAGGGGGTTTATACGGTGGCCAAAAACAAAATTAATAATTTTGTTTTTAAATTCACTAAACTAAAAATTAAAATAAAAGCAAAAGCATAATGGTCACTTTCATAAAAATATATTTACTTGTGGGTTTAAAATTCCACATATGGCACATTTACTGTCCAACAACAAATATTTTAGAAATATGTATATTTTAGTCAGAATTATTGCGTTCCTATTCTATTGTGCTCCGTCTGATTGGGGCACGTGCACGTGGCGGCGCTCGATCACCGAAGCCTGAATTTTAGCAGAGATTCACTTGCAGAAGCTCGTCCTCTCCAGACAGCAAAATGGACATATTTGCACGACTTTCTAACATTTACAGATGGAGAATATACCTGTGAAATGTAAGTTATACCCTGATGAAAGCGCCACATCTCAAACGCATTAAACACCGCAAGTAGGCTATTTGTAAAGCCTATCTGTCAGCCTATCTCTCAGAGCATCTGAAAGGGCAAGCTGCTTTAAACTATACATGTTAACTATATCTTATGTTTTATATTGAGGGCTTCAAAATAACTGGTGTGTCATGTTTAAGACAAATTGTATCAGGATTCACGCACTTTCCCTGCATCGGCTCACTCTGCTCCGCTATTTTTCAGATGCGTTCGTATCAATCTACTCGAGAATGCTCGCGTGGATTTGCTTGACTTTTTCTTTTCGTTTCGAATTGTTTCGTTTAAAAATGAACATTTCAAGCATTCTATACACATATTTCTCATGTCTGTGAGGCAAGTAGCTGCTGAGTTTGGCTTTGAGACGCGCTCCAGTTCATGTGCAAAGTGTGATCGCTCCAGCGCCTCCATGTCACGATTATTGTCTGCTATTGCCTATTTGCTTATTTATTAAATCCAGGCAATTGAAACACTGATTAAAATTAAGAACGAAATTCACTTGAAAGAAATTCAAAATCATTTCTGACCCTATGTCTTTGACTTTGTCTATGCACTTTTCATAATGGCCTAGATGAAATTTAAAATAGCACTACAATATTTAAACATAAATGTTAAACAAAATAGCTACATTTAATAGCTACAACAAGTACAGGCATATTTCATGTCAGAACTGGATTTGAGCGAACGTTGTTTTACTGGTGAGCGCCCAGTTCATGAGTGGAGCATTCGCTTGGGCCGTGAGATTGAGCTGAGCGTCACACCACTTCGCTCGTTCTCGTCAGAACCCAAAACGGAATGTAGCTTTTGGTCGCACTACGCCGTGTTTATTTGCACATTTATCTTGAACCCCCTCACTGAAAGCATAACTACCGTAGTCAATAACGAATAGCTGGTAACTGGTAGATCTATAAACTCATCTTTCAGGCATTTGGCCGACCAGGTTGATGCTTCAGCGTGAGAAATCGGGGGTGTGGCATGTGAGCATGTGAAACCAATGCGTGAGAGTTGGCAGCTCTGGTACTGTATTATAAAAAAAATGTGAGGACTTTGCCTCCTCATTTCAAACACCTGTTTTTGAGACACTACTGTTGTTCTGTCACAGGGTTGCAGTTTTAACAGATTGCCAGGTGTGAATGTAGTTGTTCTAACCTCAAAACTGTGGTTGATTTATAAAGATAGCAACTTTTTCAGAGTTGTGAGGTCCAGACAATCAGCGCTCATGTAACAGGCGGATCTCAGAAAGCCCCCTCTAACATTTGCCTCTGTGTTTAAATCTGATATTTAATTAATTTTGGGTATATCTAATGGGCAGAGGTCTCCTGAAATATATTATTTGTTCCAGAGTAAATCGTTTTGACAGAGCAAAGTTTCATAACTTGGTGTTTTTATTTAACTTTAAGCACTGCACTGAATTGTTTGCTTGTCTATTTTTTTTCTACTGTACAACCTTCTTATGCTTGTATAATGGATATTACTGGTCATTAGATGATATTGTTCAATAAATAATATTTTACATAAATAATAATGTTGGAACTTTTTCAGTGGGGTGTTCAGGCCAATTACTCATCATCATTATACTAACAAAATATTTCATGATAAACACTGCAAAAAATACTTTTCTTATTTAGTATTGTCATCTTGTTTCCAGTCTAAATATAAAAAAAATCTTAAATCAAGAAGGTTTTACTAGATAAGTACAATGACATAATATATTTATTGTTTTCTGGAAAATAAAATCTAAATATAGTGAGCATAGGGCCCGGGATTTTGTGCTACGTCCCAGGTTGGGGGATGATTTCTATGCTATTTATTAAAGTGATTATCATGGGTATGGGTGTTTCTGTCATTTGAGCTGTTTACAAATGTAAAAAGCATTGCATATTCACACTACTACTTCCTATTAAAGTGGGCGAAGAAAGAAATCAATATATTTACAGTGATGAAATATATAATTGTGTGAGTGAGAGTCTTTTGGTTATGTTTTGCATCCCCATGTCATTGAAACATGCTATACACTTTTTACTATCATTGTAGTAAGAGTTTGTTACAAGTTGATGCCACGGCTGTCACAAACTGCTCCGAGGCTTGGGTGAAGATGCAAATGCAAAGTTTATTAGATTATCCATAATCGTAATCCAAGTAAGAGGCAGAGGATCAAAACCAAGGCGAACAATACAAATACAATATCCAGGGAAATTGGCGGAAGGTCAAAACCATAACAAGGGAAATGAGAGAGAGAGTGCTCAGAAATGCAGTGTGACACTAACAAGACTTTGCAGAGAATTACTAAATAATAAGGGCTTAAATAGACAGTTAAAAAGGGTGATGACACACAGGTGGAAGTGATCAAACAATAATGAGTCCAGGCAATGGGTTATGGGAAATGTAGTTCATGAAGGGAAAGCAAAGGAGTCGGGAGGAGTGTCCTCTAGTGGAGATTAAGGGCACTCCAGCTAGTTGATGTAACAATGTCACAGTTATGTATGCCATTAAAGTACCGGAAGAGAGATTCAAGATTCAGATTCAGTCGGCGGACATAGGGAAAATTCCAAAGCATTTTTGCACACTTGAAGGGCTCTTCGGGAAGGGGGTGCCATTTGTAGGGGCGTTCCAAACGAAAGTGAACAACTAATGCTGCCTTCACGTGCCTATCGGAAATTTGCCACTTCCCACTTCTGAAGTCGTGATTACAAGCTCATTGCATTCTAATTGACCTATCAGTAAGCCCTGCCCCCCTTAGTTACTGTTGCCAACTCAGGCAAACAGAGTTGCTAACTGTCTTACAATGACAGCTGTCAGTGTGAAAACCGTATCCCAAAATGTTTTTGGAGACAGAATGTAGCGGACCCCGTCCGATGGCCAAACTTTACTGATGGTTTATGAAGTTTATTGCGTCCTTTTTCACTCAAAAAATAGAAATCAGTCTAGTTCACAAACTCTCTCTCTCCGTTGCATTATAATTAACATACACCATAAATTACACAAAAACACTCATACAACTAACAGTAAACAAACATATACAGACCTTATGCCTTTATTGGTGGTGCTAATAAACTAAACTTTGTATCTGCAAAACAACTCTGATAAACTGCGAGTGCGAGCTCCCCCCATCTTACAAGCACTTGCAATTCATTTTAAGTCTAGATGTGGGAGGAGCATTGTAGTTAAAGGGGGGGGGGCGGGGGGGGTAGGGGTCCCAGCGATTAAGGTTAACGGTCGTGCATTGGAAGAAGGCGTAAGTAAAACTGCTTCAAATGTCTTTGATTTGTTAGCTATCGGCGTGTAAGTGCACCTCAACATGACATGCAAAACCATTCCGCTTGCTACTGCTAACTTTAAGTCACATACAATAATCCACAAACCAAATCATGACTTCATAAACCATGAGTAAACACACACAAATGTTGTAAAACTCGCGCATGACAAGCCGTTAAGCGAATATATACAGTTACAGTACATACCACATAGAGACGTCCTGCTGTAGTCATTGCTGCTGCTTCTCCTGTTCAATTTCAGCCTCCGGATCAGATTCTGGGTCATATATGTGTGGTTGAATCTGATTGATAGTCATGGTTTATTTAGGATAACGTTTTATTTTTCCACGTTTAAGGATGTCAAAGCTTTCAGACGCTCTCAACGCAATAGCTGCACGCACTCATGGCTGTTTAGCTCCGCCCACATGATACGCCTCCAGCTGCTCTGTTTTTTCCGTATCTTTCTTTTATATATATGATAAAACGAAAGACTTTTCGGAGATATGAAGGATGCAATACTACTCTATAGGTACTCAAGACTGACATGAGATTTACAGAAACTGAGCGTTTCATTTAATGTATTAAATTTTAAAAAGTTTCATAGGCAAGAAATGCGTATAATGCTTCATTTATAAGGTTAAGAGCAGATTGGAAACACAGACACACATATATAAAGCATTGTGGCGAGGTGGACGAGCGAGAGACATGGGAGGAGCGAACTAGATCGGTGTGCGTGATTGAGAATGAGTGTCACCTGCGAGGCACACAGGTCTCGAGTCCTCTCATGAGGGAGCACAGAGGCATATAAGGACAAGCGACACCGGTGAAGGACGAGAGAAGACCAGGGGCCTCATTTATAAAACTTTGCATAGGATTTGCGTCAGAAGTGGCGTACGGATGAAACATAGGACGTGCGTACGCACAGAAATATTCGGATTTATAAAACCGTGCGCACGCACATCCTACGCAGTTTTCCCTTAATAAATCACAATCAATTCTAAATGTAGTGCAGCTTTTGCGGCTTCATGTCACGCCCATAGTTGCCCATAAATAGTCCGTGAAACGCCCACAAATTAATATTCATCGATTGCGAAATCATGGCAAATACAGAGAGGAAATCAAAAAAACGTAACTTCACTCAATGTGAAGTAGAAATTATCGTTGGCGAGGTGGAAAAGAGGAGAAAAATATTTTTTGGAGGGCACAGTGTGGCCATTACTAATGCCAAAAAGGCACTTGAAGTGCAAAAGGTTGCAGACGCCGTAAATGCTGTAGCCTCACAACCTCGGACCGTGGCCGAAAAAAAAAGAAATGGTCGGACATCAAAGTCGAGGCAATAAAGCGTCTAGCACTGCATCGCCAGAGTGTGTCTGCCACGGGTGGGGGAGACGGGACACGGGAGCTGACCCCTCTTGATGAGAGACTGGCGGCAATTATTGGGGAATCCCTATTAATCCCTATCCCTATTATCTACGTGGAAATGGGAAATAGTTCAGTGCAAATGTAATTTCTTGCAGCTTTCTGAATGGTTGAGACATACGTCAGTTATTTTATCGAAAATAAAACAAACTAAAGGCATTTGCATGAATACCGTGATTCCGTAGCTGATGAAGAAATTTTTACTATGAAAACAACTTTCCCCAGTGGACCATTAATACATCTATCTATCTATTTATCTATTTATCTATCTCCCTAATTATCTATCTTCCATCTGCCGACGGTGTCGCCATTTCTCATTTGATCCGTTTTTGTGCGTACGCCTGGGTCAGAGCTTGCGTGAAGGACCGCACATTTTCCCGTCAAGTTTGCTTTTTATAAATACCGATTATTGCGTAGAGAGCGGCGTACGCCTTCTTTTGTGCGTACGCAACGTTTATAAATGAGGCCCCAGGCCTGGATTTTAAGTTGTGTTTTGTTTACGCTTGTGTATGTATGCAGCAGTCGACCATGAGGGGCTGCCGCTTTTACTTTCATTTTATTTATTAATTTTATTAAAGTTGTTGAACGTTTGCCGGTTTCCGCCTCCTTCTTCCCTGAACATACAAACTCTGTTGCAAGCATATTTCCAGGTCACTATGTGATGCTGGTGGAGGAAAATGCTCCTCCAAAACACCCCAAAGTGGCTCAAAAATGATTTAGATCTGGTGACTGTGCAGGCCATTGGATGTGTTCAACTTCACTTTCATGTTCATCAAAACAAAACAAAAAATTCTGTCAGGTCTTGCTGCCCATCCAGCACAGTAGGGAATGCCATGATATTGCAGCCCAAACCATCACTGATCCACCCCAGTGCTTCACTCTGGGCAGCAACAGTACAGGTGTTGAGCCTATCTGGTCCTTCTCCACACCGTAACTCCCACAGATGTGGGAAAGACAGTCATGGTGGACTCATCAGAGAACAATATGTTTCACATTATCCACAGTGCAAGATTTGCACTCTTGGCACCAATGAAACTGGCCCGACCGTGAATATTGACCCTGTGGACAGACGAGGTGCGCATTTAATTCTGAATACTATCCGGGTCAGTACCTGGACATCCCTATCAACACTTCCTCTTGTAGTTACACCTGTTGGATGTGATTCTTCCTACATGGAGGTTTGCCGACATTCCCTTGAATACCATGGCTCTTGATATGCCACAAATACTTGCTGTCCTGGTCACAGATGAGCCAGCGAAACGGTCTCTGAAGACAACAAAAACCTGAAAGTGCACCTGTTTCACATCTATTTATTGCCTCTCACGAGTGCGCATTCCCATGACGTCATCGTCAGAGGTTATTTCAAGCCAAGTTCTTCCCCCGCATACTTCACAGTCAGTCAAACAAAGATGTTTTCCCATAGCGCTGTCAGCGCAGCATTGAGAATAGCTTTTTATAGGGAATAAGATTGTCATGTGTCTAGCTCAGTGTTTACAAACTCCTGTCCAAGAGTATCTCCAAAACTGCACATTTTGTAAGTCTCCCTAATTTAACACATCTCTGACACAACTCATCTCAGTAGAGACTTCAAGACCTGAAAAGGATGTGAATTCCCTTAAACATGTGCAGTGTTTGGGGTACTTTAGGACCAGGGCTGGGATAAAACTGACAAAATTTGCCAGATAACTATCAGATTTTGTCATACATGCAGTTCTATAATTTAAAACGTTTGTGCTTACACAAAATCATGTTTTTTGTGTGTAAATGTGTTTTTTATTTTTAAAGGTGTGTAGACTTTTTATATCCACTGTATTAGTTAATGTGTGTCACTGCCACTGTTAAATGATACATATAATTGACAGGGTTTCAGATTTTGGTAATATCACTCACCCCTCAGCAGATGCCCTATTACTTACGTAGTATATAATACAAAGTATTTGTAGCTGTAGTGTGCATTTCATCTGGATCCATAGCATGTACTAGCATGTATTATCTTCTGAGCATTAGTGTGAATGTGGATTTTTTTTTTTTTTTACTTAGTTAAACTAGTTGTTTAATTGTCTTCAATAGCTGTGATTAAAACAAAACACAGATTCCTTTGAGTTATGTCATGAAGATGCAACAGATTCTCCAGTGGTGTGTTAGAGAGTGCAAGACTGAAACAAAAACTTCTCTCAGTTCTCTCTCACTATGATAAGGATTAAACACACACCTCATCTGAGATCCCGCTCTCTCCTCATCACCTTCACCTCCTCTGGTCTCCCGGAGAGTTCTGCTGCGTCATAAACATTTCAGAGCTCAGAAACATGATCAGCCCAAAGAAGTGCTGCACACGGGAAAAATGATTCACAGCACAGAAATGTAGCTGGACCGCTAAACATTTGAATGAATAAAACACATCTATGCTTTAATGCGCTATTTGTTGAATTTTATTTCTCTGCATTTGATGTGCACATTTGCAATGAATATTCATTTTTGGTGCGAGTTCTTCAAAAACTGCTTTCACAATTTGTCATTATCATGTTCATTTTAAAATAATATCACACAGAAGCTTTAAACTAATAGCAATGTAATAAACACATCTAAGAAAATATTTGACTTTTGTCAAAAATGAACCAAAAAGTCATCTTGCACTTATGTTTGGCAGCTGTTTGTTTCAAAAACCTTCTGAAACACTCACTTTAATATACGGCAGGTTTGAGTGGGACGCACAGAATCTGCTGTTTCTGAAAGAAATGCGTCAACAGAGGAAAGAAAACTACAGTCGTCAATGCATTTCATGAGTCTTTAATGTATTTCTTTGAACATGAAGAATACACTACACTATGATGTGTGTGTCTGAACTCTCTCGATAATATTTGTACATGGCAAAAATGCTTTTCTTTGCCTACGTAGTATTTTTGTCTTGTTTCCAGTCCATATATCTAAAAATTCTTAAAGCAGCACTAGGTAACTTTTCAACCGTCATAATATATTTTCAAGACTCTTGTGATGATACATCGACTTACAATAGGTTGAATGGCACGTCTGCCATAGCCTGACGGGGTCTGTATCGTTTTTAATCGTACTTTTAAACTTCGGGTTTCGGGTAGTAACCCGAGAAAAAAAAGAACTACAAAATTCGACTGCTTTACGGCATATACGTCACTTCCACCATCACCCCCACTTCCTTAAATTCGGACGTGCGAGCCCAACTATCCTTTGTTTGCCGGATGTTATAGTCATGGCCGAGGCAGCACAGAAAAAGAAGAAAGCAAGGGTTTTGTCGGAGGACTGCAAAAAGAGGAAACGAGAAAGTGATCGTATTAAAGTATTATATTTGTTTATTTGTCTTGCCTCAAGCTATAATGCAAATCGATTTTTCAAATTTGAAGATTCATCTATGGTAGCTTGATATTATATTGACAATATATGGTTATTACTTACCACTCAAACATTGAATTGAAGTATCATATAGATTTTGTAAAACGGTAACCAATAGACTAGACTACTATAATGACGCTGGCTTGTAAACGTGAGCATCGCGATCATTTGGCGTTTGAAAAAGAAAAACAAAACCATGACATTTTATTCATATGACATGCTGAAACATATGCCACTGTACCTGGGATGAAGACATTTCACACGCAACGCAAGCAGAACACCTGCATGTGAATTCCTCCTGCAGTGTTCAGGGATATCATAGTTGTCATGTCAACAAATGCACGTGCGATACATCCCCTGATGCAGGATGACAGAGTTTACGACAGTAGTAGAGGACAATACTGTTTCCCAACTGTAGGGGGACCCCGAGAGCAAAACCTACCTAGTGCTGCTTTAAATCAAGATGCTTTTACTAGATAAATAAAATAAAAAAAATGTATTTTATTGTTATTATTTTATTGGGGGTGGGGGGATGTAATAAATGTTCACTGAAGGCAAGTTGGACATACCAAAGTGCAGTTTATTGACGTGAAACAGAAACTTAACAAAGCCTAAATGTAGTCTTAAAGGTGCAGTGTGTAGTATTTATGATGGTCTATTGACAGAAATGCAATATAATATACATAACTATGTTTTCAGTGGAGTATAAAGACCTTACATAATGAACCATTATGTTTTTATTACTGCGGGTCCCCTCACCATTTGTGACGCCATGTTTCTACAGTGGCCCTATAAATGGACAAACTGCTAGCTACTCTCTACTGTCTCAGACGACCACATATTTGTCCTGCGTCAGCCACCGTAACTTCTCTGTGTGCATCAAAAGGTAGGGGTGAGGGGTGGATGTTGCCGCTAGATGTCGCTAAAATGTACACACTGCACCTTTAAAGGAATTAAACTTCAACATGGCTTGGCTTGAAAATATACTTGAACTTGAACTCACCAACAGGAGTTACAGAGAAAAAATAAGCTAGACAAAAGGCAATGGTAACATAAGGGCTATATATATATATATATATATATATATATATATATATATATATATATATATATATATATATATATATATATATATATATATATATATATATACACACAAGGACTAATGAGCAAACGAGAAACACCTGAACACAATGAACCAATGAGAAAACAGAACTGAGAAACGCATGACTAAAACAACCAATCAGAACACAATGGCAAGATCACATGATGAGCAAGAGTCTCATGACAAACAGGAAACAATAAAAGCAATGAAAACCTAAACGTGATACCAAACCCAAAACCAAGTGTGACAATATCTGATCATCTTGTATTCTATCAGACATGAACCAGTATTTTTAACTTCAGTCTTTTAAACCTGAAGGAGTGTGTGTCCCATGTTACGAAGATGGCCAATGGTTTTCTGCTGGCTAATAACAACTCAATAGCTATGTTGTCAGATATGCAATGCTTTAGTGTGTCTGTCCGTACAGACTTTGAAATATGAATATGCAGAGGCGCCGCTGGAGTTTCTGGGCGTGACTTGTCGTGACCCTGGCTTCTACTTCTTTACTACTACTTTTTGTAACATCTACAATTTTACAAATGAATGTCATACATGTAATCAGAAGCAACACAAGCAGATCTGTTTCAGTGATTTGCAATTCAATCTAGTACCATCAAAACAAGTGTCTATTTAAAGAGTGTGCCAGTATTCTCCTTCAGAAACATATCTTCAAAGAGAACGCTGACGCTGCATCTGCTGGACAGGAGCTGTGTGTGTGTGTGTGTGTGTGTGTGTGAGAGATATAGATGTAGTGTACAGTTTTGGTTTGACTCAGAGGTTTCTATGACACCACAGACTCTCAGAGATAGAGGAGGGTTTTGTGTAGGATGAGTCTTCTATAACATTTTCTCTCCTACTGCTCTTTCTTTTTCTGCCCTGCCCTTTTGACATGACATTATATTTTTTTTCTATCTTCAATCCCTTCCACTCTTTCTCTCTCAACAGATTCACATCTCAGTTTCTCCCACTCATGTGCTATCGCTGTAAAAACTTTAGTGTGAATTTACAGTGATTCGGCTACTAGTTGTTGTTCTTTAACTCATTAATTCCCAACAGATGTAGTTCATTACAATTGAATGACAACCGTATGCGATGATTTTACAGTGAACAAGGACAGGAAACGAAAATCACGATGATTAGCTGTGACTGCATTACAATAGGCTACTGTAATCTTCTCTATATTAACAGATCATTGCCTTTTTGACTTCTACTTCTTAGCTCATGAAAAGAGTAAAAATGAAATGATATATCATGCAACAATCTTACATGTAGCTCCTATTTTCATTTTGTTAAGTGCAGGTCTATGCAAAATGACCATATGCTACATCTTGTGCGATTTTCATGATGGGACAGCTTGCAACTATAGGTGTGAGTGAGAAATGCTTGTACTCTCACTATGATATAATACATGTGCAAACTGTGGGTGAATTCATTATGACATGTAGTTGGTCAATGTATTGTAATAATAATTACAGAATAATAAACTGATATCTGCTTTTGGCATAATATCTAAACTCAGTCTATGCATTTGCAATCGCTGGATTACACCAGCCGATGACATCAAAACACACATCCCAGATCTGGAATAACAATGAAACATAAAATGATTGTCCTGACAACTTCATTTATTACTTGTCATTATGTTGTGTTTCAGTATAGCAATTATTAATGATTCATTACATACATTCTCTACACAGCGAAAAAATGTAAGATAAAGTACCTGTTAACAACTTACAACTGTATATTTCGCAATATTATATACCAATCTACCAGAACAAGCAACATCTGCTTATGGCTTCAACACATCAACAACAATGTAGGCCTGCAGAAACATGCTTTCTCAATAAAATTACTATTGGTTTCAGTTTGTATATATTTCATCAGTTACATATGTGCTAGTTGCTATAAGCCTAATCATTAAACACCGTTTTGAGATTACAGTCGTTGAATAAAAATATGCCACAGATATCCACGTGATATTCTCAGCAGGGTTTTAAAATATAATTCTGATATCGAATCGGGATAAAACTGATGTCGCTCTGGACATTTTTACTCGATATAGATTACTCTAACACCCAATCACACAGCAGAAATAAACGCGACAGCAGCCAGTCAGAGCCAGTCAGCGTGCAGCTTTTAACTTGCACATCAAAAGCGATACAGTCAGAAGGCTTTTCGATCTACAAATCTCCATAATTTACCATGGATTTACTGTTGTAACACTAACTGCACCATGGTACTGTGGCAGAAATGCGGGATATTCTGGATATTATATGTATTAATTTAGACATGTATTAAAAGGAGTAATGGAATATTATTACAGTATTTTTTTGTGATTGAGCTGTAGCATTTGTGCATTTATACTAAATGTTTTTAGGCTACTGTTTTTCATACAAATACCGTAAGAAACTATATAGATATATTTTACCAAGGTAGTGAAGAGCTATATGCGTGTTTTTAACTGTGGTTATCATGATCTAAATCTATGATACTATGGATGGTTACCAATGGTTAATTTTAATCATTTTAATTTTACCATATAAAAATTAAGTTGTTACCATTTTTATAGATGTCCGTGTTTTTGTTAATGAACATAAATTTACATCTGCATCCTAACTCAAGCTACTACTACTTTCCACTCACTGCCAAATGTGCATTTCTAATACAAACCATGTAATATTATTAATACTGCACAGCAAACTGTGCCGAAGATATTTGCCGAAGTCAGGCAACTATTTTTTCTATTAAGAAATTTATTTTGTTAAGGAAAAATTACTGGAAAAGTGTAAGGAATTCAAAAACGTCAAGTCAACTTTATTTATATAGCGCTTCTTACAATGCAGATAGTTTCAAAGCAGCTTCACAGTGTTAAACAGGAAAATAATGCAACAGAATTTGATTCGGCCGTACAGCCGCCCGATTAAATTTATTTGGATATTTAGTTGAAAATTTAGTGTCCCCAACTGAGCAAGCCAAGCCAAAGGCGACATGAAGTGTTTGTCATATTCTGACAGTAAAAAGTAGCTTAAAACCACAAGTAACAGTTTGGTTTCTACAACTTTCACTTAGGAGCAAAAATCTGCCTTTAATTTTGAAAGAAATAAATATTTGACATTTGACTGATATGAAAAGATTTTATCAAGATCACTTTTTGGCCATATCGCCCAGCCCTACGTAAGATGAACAAGTGCGCCAGGGTTCAATAGTACGGAGCCCCGCACATGACATGCAAGAAAAAAAAAGTAAAGCGTACGCACGAGTTACTAATTCGTTCCCTCGATTTATAAATCATGTGCATCATTTACTATTTTGTTCCCTCTATTTATAAATTGTGCGCACAATTTACTAATTCGTTTCCTCAATTTATAAATCATGCGCATGATTTAGCAAATCGAGGGAACGAATTAGTAAAACGTACGCACGCTTTATAAATCGAGGGAACGAAATAGTAAATCGTGCGCACGATTTAGCCTACTAGTTTATTACTGCATGTCATGTGCAGGGCTCCGTACAATAGAATCAAGTTGAGTGTGAAACCAGACCAACGCTGCGGCGGGTGCCGGGAACAATCACACTCGGACATTAGAAAAAGCAACATGTGTCAAACGTCTTTCCAAACTTGTAATGAGAAGCGTTTAAACTGTCAACCTCTGTAGCACCAGTGCTATGTGCAGAAAAAGTTACCGTACAGCCCAGCCACTGTCTATTGTAACATCCTAAACTGTAAAATGCCTGTAAAACTACGATTTAAGATACAAGTTTTGACAAAAAAAAGTGTTAAAGGAAGTGATAAACCTCACATTTCAGCCTAAAAAATTATTACGTACATTCACCTAAAGGATTATTAGGAACACCAGTTCAATTGCTCATTAATGCAATTATCTAACCAACCAATCACATGGCAGTTGCTTCAATGCATTTAGGGGTGTGGTCCTAAACTCCAAACTGAATGTCAGAATGGGAAAGAAAGATGATTGAAGCAATTTTGAGCGTGGCATGGTTTTTGGTGCCAGACGGGCCGGTCTGAGTATTTCACAATCTGCTCAGTTACTGGGATTTTCACGCACAACCATTTCTAGGGTTTACAAAGAATGGTGTAAAAAGGGAAAAACATCCAGTATACGGCAGTCCTGTGGGCCAAAATGCCTTGTTGATGCTCGAGGTCAGAGGAGAATGGGCCGACTGATTCAAGCTGATAGAAGAACAACTTTGACTGAAATAACCACTCGTTACAACCGAGGTATGCAGCAAAGCATTTGTGAAGCCACAACACGCACAACCTTGAGGCGGATGGGCTACAACAGCAGAAGACCCCACCGGGTACCACTCATCTCCACTACAAATAGGAAAAAGAGGCTACAATTTGCACAAGCTCACCAAAATTGGACAGTTAAAGACTGGAAAAATGTTGCCTGGTCTGATGAGTCTGGATTTCTGTTGAGACATTCAGATGGTAGAGTCAGAATTTGGCGTAAAAAGAATGAGAACATGGATCCATCATGCCTTGTTACCACTGTGCAGGCTGGTGGTGGTGGTGTAATGGTGTGGGGGATGTTTTCTTGGCACACTGTAGGCCCCTTAGTGCCAATTGGGCATTGTTTAAATGCCACGGCCTACCTGAGCACAATGTCAAAAAGCTCGAATCATTTCAAATTGGTTTCTTGAACATGACAATGAGTTCAATGTACTAAAATGGCCCCCACAGTCACCAGATCTCAACCCAATAGAGCATCTTTGGGATGTGGTGGAACGGGAGCTTCGTGCCCTGGATGTGCATCCCAAAAATCTCCATCAACTGCAAGATGCTATCCTATCAATATGGGCCAACATTTCTAAAGAATGCTTTCAGCACCTTGTTGAATCAATGCCACGTAGAATTAAGGCAGTTCTGAAGGCTAAAGGGGGTCAAACACAGTATTAGTATGGTGCTCCCTTTGTGACATGGTGCCATCAGAGGATGGGTACATGGTGGTCATAAAGGGATGGACATGGTCAGAAACAATGCTCAGGTAGGCCGTGGCATTTAAACCATGCCCAATTGGCACTAAGGGGCCTAAAGTGTGCCAAGAAAACATCCCCCACACCGTTACACCACCACCAGCCTGCACAGTGGTAACAAGGCATGATGGATCCATGTTCTCATTCTGTTTACGCCAAATTCTGACTCTACCATCTGAACGTCTCAACAGAAATCGAGACTCATCAGACCAGGCAACATTTTTCCAGTCTTCAACTGTACAATTTTGGTGAGCATGTGCAAATTGTAGCCTCTTTTTCCTATTTGTAGTGGAGAATAGTGGTACCCGGTGGGGTCTTCTGCTGTTGTAGCCCATCCGCCTCAAGGTTGTGCGTGTTGTGGCTTCACAAATGCTTTGCTGCATACCTTGGTTGTAACGAGTGGTTATTTCAGTCAAAGTTGCTCTTCTATCAGCTTGAATCAGTCGGCCCATTCTCCTCTGACCTTGAGCATCAACAAGGCATTTTGGCCCACAGGACTGCCGCATACTGGATGTTTTTCCCTTTTCACACCATTCTTTGTAAACCCTAGAAATGGTTGTGCGTGAAAATCCCAGTAACTGAGCAGATTGTGAAATACTCAGACCGGCCCGTCTGGCACCAACAACCGTGCCACGCTCAAAATTGCTTAAATCACCTTTCTTTCCCATTCTGACATTCAGTTTGGAGTTCAGGAGATTGTCTTGACCAGGACCACACCCCTAAATGCATTGAAGCAACTGCCATGTGATTGGTTGATTAGATAATTGCATTCATGAGAAATTGAACAGGTGTTCCTAATAATCCTTTAGGTGAGTGTACGTAATGTATATTATGTATAATAATGTGTCTCACAGGGAGTTCAGGAAATACTTTTTCATTGAAATTCTACAGCAAGTTTTTACTTGCAAAAACTGTACATTTGACAGTATTATATATGTAGTGTAATGTTAAATCATTAGTTAACATGTTTTTACCATAGCATTTTTTTTTTCTATAAACATTACATTTTTTACAGTGTATCTATCACTGTAAAATAATTTAAACAGGCCTTTAAAGTTTGGGCAAAAACTCATAATGTGTCTGTATATTTATTTATTTATTTCTCACAGTGCTGAATATCATATGGTGATTGTGAAACACGTAACACCTCACTTACATGATTTTATGGTGAAATTTCATGTTAACTCTGGCCTATTTTGAACATAAACCATGCACTGTGCACACAAACTAGCAATCAAAAACTTCCGATTTTGGCCTAGGATCAGAGGAATCTTTTAGGATTCACAAAATTTGTTTCAGACGGCCAAATCCTGGCCACAACAGTGTGAACCCGGCTTAAGTTTGATGTTGATAGTGAACTGTGACAGTATGGTTTTTGTTTTTGTTTCCTGCGCTCCTGTGGCCTGTTGCACGAAGCTGGTTTCAGTTGCTACCCAAGTAAGTTTGAGATTAGTTTGAACGTTTTTTCAGGCTCAAGAAGGTGGATTGGTTTTTATCAGTGTTCATCACCGCCCTGGGGCAGGTTTTCTTCTGGGTTAGAGATCACAAACCCAAACTGGACCAATCAGCTGCAAGTAAAGTGCAATAAAGCCACACCCCCTGTATCTGTAGTTCCAAATTAAAGCAGTTTATAGTGGAAAAGACTTTAGAGACAAAATTGCTCATCTATTGATACTAATTATTTATTATATTTATATTATATGAATTATAATTACTTTTAACTCATATAATATATTCATATAATTATTATATGAATTGACAAGCAGCCAAATATTAATGTATTAATAAACATGCATTCATTATGCTTAAAAACAACGTGTATTCATTTGAGCTCTTTGTGAACCTATAATTATTAGGCATATTTCTTTGACTCACATCATGCATGCACTGATATAGTCAGATATTCTTTCAGCTGCCTTCTCAAACTTTCGCTGCAGGAGCAGTGTTAATTCCTACCTTGTAAACGCATTTAATTTCATGATAATTTTCAAACGATCTCTCAATCTTCAGAAAAAAAGCATAGACTGTAAAAAACATTTTTTAAAAGTGAATCGCGCCGTCTCTCTTGCGAGAAATGATTGGCTGTTTGCCGCACGTGTCACACTTTCAGGTGCATGTGCTTCAGAGTTAATCGCAAACTCTGGATTAAACCTGAGTTGACAGAGAGCGTTTATACCAAGCTTTGAGAGACTGTTGAACTTGATCTAAACC
Source organism: Romanogobio albipinnatus (assembly GCA_023566225.1). Taxonomy (NCBI): domain Eukaryota; kingdom Metazoa; phylum Chordata; class Actinopteri; order Cypriniformes; family Gobionidae; genus Romanogobio; species Romanogobio albipinnatus. The sequence continues at coordinate 14,290,204 of CM042248.1, read as the reverse complement.
AGGTTGGATTTATCTGGATTTGTCAACTCTAAACCTACTCTGAAACTCAGAGTTTGTTCAGCTAGCTTCATGCAACAGGCCTCTGAGCTTTTGTTTTTCCAGCCTTCCACTTCACTGCTTTGTTACAGGTAACTGTGGTAACTTTAAGACTTTCAGGTAACTAAAACACAAGTTCACTGTGTCTTTCTTTACAAAGACATGAAAACAATCTTTTAAAATAATATTGTGATTATTTATTACGTTTATAGTATAATGTAACATAAAAATAAAGAAACCCCAAAACATTTAAACTTGAACAATGAACATAAATTATTTGAGGGTTTTTAGCATGATTTGGTGAAAATATCTAATTGTGATGTATTTTTATTTAATTATTATTTTTTTTATAAAAATTGCATTTGCAATTTCAAATTTGCTCTGTTTGTTTTTAGGACTGCCCAATTTGTTTAAAAAAATCTATACTATAAAACATAAACAGTTATAATAATGGTTTTAATTATCATTAAATATTAAATAATATAAAAACTATGTTCCTGTTGTAATAATACATTGTAATAATGCATTGTAAAGTAATGCAATCATATATATATATATATATATATATATATATATATATATATATATATATATATATATATATATATATATATATATATATATATATATATATATATATATATATATTACAACATGAATAACTATCATAATTTTATAATTTTAAACATTAAACTTTTCTAGTATCTGATTTTTAAAGTCCTTAAGCTGGAGGATTTAGCTCCAACCCTAATCAAACATACCTGAATCAGCTAATCAAGGTCACCAGGATTACTCCAATCAGTGTTAATTTTGACAGCAAATATTGATTTAGTTTTAGTCATAGTCTTTTGACTAAAATGCCATTTAGTTTTAGTCTAGTTTTAGTCGACTAAATATCGTAAGATTTTAGTCGACTAAATCTACTGTAGATTTAGTCTCCTAAAATCTAATGAGTTTAGTTCAATTCTAATACAGTAAGCATTTAAGCTCCATTTAATTTTGACATCATTTTGTTTTTGACATTAAAAATACACGAAAGAGGTCTCAATTCACTTTTTTGTTTGTTTTTTTAAAAACATCTATATAGTTTTTATAACTTTGTATTTCTGTTTTCGTAAGTAGGCCATATCAGGTTAATCTAAAGCTTCAAATAAGTTTTTTTTTTTATTTCAGTTAACATTTATTTAATTTCAAGTAATTATTTTTTTAATGGTTTTAGTGAACTATTATAACCCTGATACTTTATTGAATATGTGTCAAATACTGGTCTTTTCTCCTGACTATGAATTAAATGGGAATTAAATTAAATACAGTTTATTGTGTAACCAAAAACGAATATATAATGCGTGACTTTTAAATTACAAACAAGCTCGAAATACACATTGACTCTTATTTTGAAATGCCTGTGCCTTACTATTGCAGTTGCAGGAGCTCATTCAAGTTCAGGAGATAAAATATGCGTTGTTACAACCGTCTAAAACATATTACTATATAAACATGGTAAAGTAAACATTGTCATTATTCATCAGCATTAGTTCATAAACAATTGCCTGGCATAAATGTGCGCTATTCATTGATTGTGAGCCGCTCTGGAGCGCTGGATTGGGGATGAGCCTGTAGAAGCGCAACAGCGCCGTGTTCTCCAGCGGTTAGATCAGTTCAACTCAAATGTGCGCATCTGTTACACAGGACATCAGTTCTGACTGGATCTCTTCCCTAATCGTCCCTCCCTAACATTTTCGTCTCGTTTTTATTTGTTGACGAAAATGACAGTAAGTTTTCGTCATAGTTTTAGACATCCAACACTAGTTTTTATTTAGTTATCATCTCGTTTTCGTCAGTGAAAAAAGGTTGTTGACGAAAATTATGATGAAAATTATTCGTCAACGAAATTAACACTGACTCCAATCAGTGTTCTCACAGCGCTCTTCCAGCTGATGAGGTGCCAAGACCTATCGGATGCTGTGTCCCAATTCAGAGGCTGCATCCTTTGAAGGCCGATTGTGCCACAATGGCGCGACAAAGGCTGTCCCAATTTGAAGGCTCCTCCAAATGCGTCCTTCGATTCCCGTGAAATAATGGATACAACAGATGGATCCTTTGCAGCATTGCCTACCCCAGAATTAATTGCGTGTCACTGATAACAGGTAGCCTGATCCATAGAGAAGTAATTATGCCCGAACAGAAACTGTTCGGACCAATGAAATTGTCAGGGCGGGCTTTAGACGATGATGGACAGATGATAAACAGTAACGTAATCATCCACGTCATCAAAGGCGCTTGGGTTAAATTTTTTCTAATCCTAAACGGAGAACTTGTTCGTATATGCATTCACCTTTACTATTTCTCTCAGAAATGATGATGGTGTTGGTAAGTACTCTGTGTATCCTTAAATTCTTTTTTTACAACACTGGCAAAGATCGTTTACACTAATCTTCTTCTCTAACGTGACTCATTTCAGCGTGTGTGCAGACAGGGTTGCCAAGTTTTTACAGCAAAACTCGCCCAATTGCTACTCAAAACTAGCCAAAAACAAGCCCAATAGCTTTCCGGGTGGGGGGGTTCTCTAAAATATGTGTTATTTTGGCACGGCTGCTAAATTTTGCATTCCTGGGACTGTATATCACATAACTGGGGTCGCTTCAACCCGCGGACTTGGCAACAAGAGGCCGAGGGACCGTGAGGGCGGGACGAGGCGGTGCTCATCACGGAGGATGAGCGCCAGCTGCGCGCCGCAGCGATCTCGGCTCTCGCGGAGGAGTGAGGGAGTATAAAGGAGGAGCGACGACAGTGAGGGACGAGAGAGGACCAGGCCTGGATTTTGTGTTATGTTTTATTTACGTTTTGTTATGTGTCCACTGCAGTCGTCCGTGAGGGGCTGCAGCCTTTATTTTCATTTTATGTTAATTTGTGTTTGTGTGTAGGCGGCAGTCGGCCGCGAGGGGCTGCCGCCGCCATTTTATTTTGTGTTTATTTTTTATTAAACATTTTGAATGTCCGCCGGTTCCCGCCTCCTTCTTCCCACACAAACCAACATTACTACAACAACTAACGTTATGCGTCGCTCCGTTGCTCTGATTGGTTGTAGGTCTATCCAATTGAGGTCTTTCCTGGTTCGGTTGAAACACGCCCCATAATCACAGCCCAACGGAGCAGTATCAGACTCAAATTCTGACTAGAATTGAGTATGACGACGTCAGGCTAGATAACAGGATTTTTTTTGGGGGGGAAGCATTTTGAGAGTAATTGCTGAATTACACTTTAAACGCAAGTATTGGGTTTCAACGTACTCAAATATCTAATGTTTTATGATGTTTCCTAATTGTCATAATTTATAAATAAAATAAATTTTTCCTACCCTGATTTTAGCCTGAACGCTCTGTTTTAAGGGCTGTGTCTGCTGTGAGTTCAGTGTTAACGCTCACTGCTGTGATTGGCTAACGTCTTTCCATTTGAAATAGCTATTACTCTCTCTTTTAGCGCTTTTTAACAATTACAGCTCTCATGGTTAACTAATCGTGAAAAGTGTTGCACTACATTTAGATCTATGGCATTATATTTAGATCCATGGCATTATATTAAGATCATGGCATGAAAGGTTGCAGTGATGATCATTGTAGCCGATCACACAGCATGAAAGCAGTGATCTCTTCATTGCAACTCAGTTTCTGTACACTAACGAGTGCTTTCATCTTCACTAACAGTGCAAACGTGATAGAGTTAAGAGATTTGTTGAATAAAACGGGAGTCAATGATAAACTCTCCTCTTTAATTGACAGCTCCAGCGTGCGCTGTTCCTAAGATTGCAAAGGGAGCTTTCTTTGATTGCTTTCTTTATAGAATTTAATCACCGTTAAAGAACAGATTATTTTCATCCTACCAAGAGAAACAATGCAAGTTGACATTTAGTCACTGGTTTGATTTACTGACACACAGACAAAGAACATCTGACTGTACATGGATCATCACATTTCAGATCAGGCATTAGAATGAACACAGTTACTTACATGTTGCATTACTGTTGACCCCAGTCCCTGTACAATATTTTTAAATCCTCAACGGCATGTTTATTGCTTGGTAGCTCGATCTGGTTTAGCTCGATCCGTTACTTAGGCTACCTATTCTATTGCATGCCATGCGTGAATCGGTGGACGGGGCTAAACAGGCAGTGATGAAGTAGGCGTTGATATTCTTCTGCGGTGCTTGCCTCCCTTTGACGTCATAGATCCCCACTTTGAAAAACCTGTCGTTTGCTGGGCCTGGTGTCAATAAAAGCTTTTATTGGACTAACAAGGATGTTTTCAAATATGAAACTTACAGGATATTCTTATAGTATGATGACCTCTTATATGTCAAAAGCTCAAGGAAAATTAGATTTCTCAGTTCATGACCCCTTTAACCCTTTAGGTGCCAGAGGTTTTTTCCTAAAACGTTCGATTTTGACTTAATTTGAAAAGGCTATAACTTAAAAGTGATAAAAGATAGAGACTTTCTGTAAATTAGAGAAATATTAAGGATGGCCCAAAGTTTATGTAGGGATTACATTTTCCCATCTAATTTGCATGTTGACGTCATATGGTGGTGGTCACCTTGGATTATAGAATTTTCATGAAAAGTCAGATGTTTAAATGATAAAATGCAGCACTGCTCTCCCCCCAAAATGTCCCACACCTTCTGTATGCTATATTGCACAATGCTGAATGCTAAGGTAAATAGTAAATAGTAAACAAACTGTGTAAATCGTTACTAATAAATGGTAGAAACAAACCAAATGCATGTAACGGTTGGCCTTTTGCTGTAGAGACTTTCCATTTACTACATACTCTACGCACTCTGATTCCATGTATGGGGCACATATATTTTATTCATATGACACACAAACACAAGTAGGCAAGACCTGTTTAGTTCAAAAGATCACTCGCCACGGCAAGGCAGAGATCATGAGTGAGATGAGACAAGACGAGAGACAGACGCGTGCACGCCCGTCGAGTGTGCACAGTTCGGACTACTGTCATTGTCATTGTGACTCCCCACACTGCCTCCACAATGCCCCCTAACTGTATTTGCAATACACGAGCCGCGGTTCAGCTGTGCGAGACAAACACTGCCCATGTGAATGCACAATGCGCGGCTCCCGCTCTCCATACGCACCACTCCTGCCCTGCCAACGCACTGCTTGCGTGTGCGGTGTGAAGCCGACGTAACACGTCTGCTAACTTCGCGATGAACACTCCGACCCAGGGAAACACCACTGTGTTCCCACCACGCAAAGGACCATCTACATTGGGCAAAGGATTCCCCGTTTGTGCTTGGTGTAGGGCTATACTTTTACTTTCAGAATCACAGCAGATATTCCCCTTCAGAATCAGGGTCTGCGAATAGAAGACCCAACACTTCATTGCGGGTAAGCTTTATTGATGCCATTAGAAAATAATAATCTAATGCAAATACTCGCTGACATTGACAATATTGCTCTGATAAAATGGCTCACTCACACACTAGCTCCGCGTTTGTTCGCACTGATTCAATTCAAAAAGAACCTCTAATATGTCATTATTATAGTATTAAACTGAAAATTGTTGGGAAGGTTACTTTGGAAATTTAATCGATTAGTTTACACTACTCTAAGGCTCTTCTGTCAGGAGTATCACTTCAGGAAGTGTGTGATGTGGTAGGCTGGTCCTCACTGCACATATTCATGAGGTTTTACAACCTGGACTTGAGCTCTACACCAGTGGCGTGGGTATAAGTGTTCCCACAGCTTCAATCGATGCAGCACAAGTTCTCTTGAAAGGGAACACCTTGGTTACGACTGTAACCCTGATACCCTGAAGAAGGGAGGAGATGCTGTGTAACCCTGCCATACTTCCTGTGTGCCTGTCAGCGACACACTTCAGCCTATCAGAAGCTAGCGTTGCACTGTTTGGGCATGCTTTATAGTTTATCGGTTTGTGACATTACCATCCTCTGGTGTCCCGTCACACCATTGGACTGATTTCGCACATGCTTCACAACGCAATCACAAAGAGCGTTCCCACGACACAGCACTTCTTTCCTCTTCAGGGAACCATGGTTACATTTTTAACCGAGGCATTTTGTTACCTTGCAGCACCTATCATCAGAGGCACAAGGCAAAATGTATGCATAAGGCCCTTCTGCCAGATTTTTGTTGTCAATATATCTTCATGTTACCCAGAGATATAATTACACAGTGTAATTAAAAGTAGTCAAAACACATCATCAACAGTTGTAGTAATGATGACAAACGTAGGATCTAAGTTTAAAGTTTAAAGATTTTATTAACAGATATCCTCAAAACCTCGAACAGAACAGCCATTTAAACCTGACAAGAACAGAAAAAGAACTCAACAAAACACGGGGCTTAAATGCAAAAGGCAAACTAATTAAACTGAAACTGAAAACAAAGAAACAGAACTAAAACCCACCCAAAACAGACATAAACACAGATTACTTGTTACAACATAACAGAACAAAGTGTTTATTTTTTACAGATTATTTGTGTTTCACAAGACACACCAAAACAGCAAAATGTCAAAATGTACAGTACATTGTAACCTTAAAAGCCCTACTTATCAGGCTTAGTCTGCCGAGGCAGTGTGATGCTTTGGGCAATGTTCTGCTGGGAAACCTTGGGTCCTGCCATCCATGTGGATGTTACTTTGACATGTACCACCTACCTAAGCACTATTGCAGACCATGTACACCCTTTCATGGAAACAGTATTCCCTGGTGGCTGTGGCTCTTTCAGCAGATAATGCGCCGTCAGAAAGCAAAAATGGTTCAGGAATGGTTTGAGTAGCACAACAAGTTTGAAGTGTTGACTTGGCCTCCAAATTCCCCAGATTTCAATCCAATCGAGCATCTGTGGGATGTGCTGAACAAACAAGTCCGATCCATGGAGGCCCCACCTCACAACTTACGTGACTTAAAGGATCTGCTGCTAACATCTTGGTGCCAGATACCACAGCACACCTTGTGGTGTAGTGGAGTACATCCTCGATGGTTCAGGGCTGTTTTGGCAGCAAACGTGGGACTAACACAATATTAGGAAGGTGGTCATAATGTTGTTGAGGGGTTGAGACAGTGTCCCGGCTCTTCAACAGGTAGTTCATGGTTGTGGCTGGGGGGGACATAATGTCTACGTTCCCTCCATCAGGGAACGAGGGTTACATCAGTAACCAAGACATTTGTCAGTATCTACAATGGTATGTCAACGGACAAATGTGGTCCTTAAGTCGTAACCTACCCAGTGCCCCATGTAAGCCAAGAGTGATAGTCCGCCATGCCAACGGGGTGGAAGGGACAGGGCTTACGATGGAGATGGACCTGTAACTGCTGTTCCTTTTACATGTTGGCCAGCAGCCATATCACCCTGTAGCCCAAGACTGGTTTCCCACTGAAGCTAAGCAGGGTTAAGCCTGGTCAGTTCCTGGATGGGAGACCTTCTGGGAAAACTATAGGGTTCTGCTGGAAGAGGTGTTAGTGCGGCCAGCAGGGGGTGCTCACCCTGTGGTCTGTGTGGGTCCTAACACCCCAGTATAGTGATGGGGACACTATACTGTCAATAAGAACCGAGGTCCTGATTCTCTGTGATCCTTAAAAAATCCCAGGATGTCCTTTGGAAAAAGAGTAGGGGTGTAACCCTTGTATCCTGGCCAAATTTTCCCATTGGCCTCTTTCCATCATGGTCTCCTAATAATCCCCATATACTGATTGGCTTCATCACTCTATCTCTTCTCCACCAATAAGCTGGTGTGTGGTGGGTGTTCTGGCGCAATATGGCTGCCGTCGCATCATCCCCCCCCCCCCCCCCCCTCCATGTAAAGCGCTTTGAGTACCCAGGAAAGCACTATATAAATGTAACAAATTATTATATAAATTAAACAACTATTATGTTGTTTCGCAAGAAGAGTGGTTCTCAATTTCCTTTTTTTCATCTATGACCAGTGGTATTAACAATGGGGAAGCGTACCTAGTCCAATGGAGAGGGACGCTACGGGGGCCACATCCTACCCATAGGGAGGAATGTGTGGAAATACATATATGGAGCAGTGCTACATATCTCTGTGGTAGATCCTGTCTCTACCTAATACAGATGCAATGATGAGGCAGAGCAGAATCTGCCCAAGGAAAGACAGACAAAGAAACCGTACTGTGGAAGAATACACATGAAATTACCAAAGGGGAATCACAACATATGGGACATCTAGCCCAGTATAGGGGCTGACCGAGCCGGCATGCACTCAAGTACTGGGCCTGGCATTGGACGCCTTGCCTTGGGATTGGTATGCCAAAGTGATGGCATCCACTATCCAGTGGGCCAACCTCTGCTTGGAGACAGCCTTCCCCTTCTACTGACCTCCAAAGCAGACAAAGAGCTGCTCAGAACTTCTGAAGCTCTGTGTGCGGTCCACATAAACATGCAGGGCACGAACAGGATACAGGCACGCAACACAAGCCAGCCTTCTTGCACAGCTTTCCCGCACATTACCTGTTGCTATCAAATCCAACCCACATTACCTCCAACCCTTCTTGCAGGAAGGAAAGCACAGAGTTGATCGGGCATCACTCAGCGAACAGACTCCACATCAATGCATAAGCTTGCCTGGCAGATGGAGCACTGGCTTGAGTGATAGTGTCTACCACCGCAGGGTGCAACTATCAAGACCTGCTCCTCATCCTCCCTGACCTTGCACAGTGTCTGTGTGTGGCAAGCAGAGCGGGACAGAGAGTCGTGAGAATTTAGCAAGGCCGGTGGTGTGATTGCTAATGAGTGTCACCTGCATGCCACAAAAAGATAAAAGGAGGAGTGATGACAGTGAAGAACGAGAGAGGACTAGGCCTGGACTATTTACGTTGTGTATCCTGTGGAACCGCTTTTTTGCCCCTGAACATATTCAGGCAGTTCAGCACTGACTATGTGTGGTTATTGGTGAGACGTATTGACAGAGTCCAACTCCATACCAAGTAAAGAGATGCTCTGCATTGGAGAGCTTGTTCTTTCCCCAATTGACACTCCCACCATAGACCCAGAGTTTTAGTCCAGAGGCAGCGTGCTGGTAACATCACAGGGGACTCTAGGCTTCACGAGGAAGGAGAGTCGTGACTACAGTGTCGATATGGTCATGTTCTCGAAGTGAGAACATGAACCATCCACGCCCCGGGTATGTGAAACAGCGTTTGTGGCCATCAGATGAAGACATGAACGCATCCAGAAACACATGGACGGAAAGGCATCTTTAAAAAATGCTTGCAGACCATCCTTGCTCTTTTAGGGAAATCTGCTCTTTGTGCTGAAGTGCCCTGGGGAAGGCGAAACCCGCTGAATACGCCCTCTCCACCAGCAAGAGTTGCATACTCTTTCGTTGCTTAAGTGACTGGAAGAGGTATCGATCTCAGCAACCACTCGGCTCCAAAGCAAAAAGCCGAATGAGTGAATGTGTGCCCCCATCTACATACCCGAATGTACAGGGGATTGGCTCGGCATGCAAGTTCCACTCGAGGTGATTGGTGCTCCCAAGTGAGACTCCGTTTGTCAGTCGACATAATGTTGTAGTGACAGATTGGGAACAATAATTATTTAAAACATTTATTAATCTTAGTTAATATTTATTTCTTAAAATACTATTGGCTGTTCATTAGGCAGCATCCTCAACTAACTAATGTGAACTTTTAATATAGAAATGCATTTGTATTTGTTGAAAATAACATTATTCATCATCAACAAATCATGTAACGGTATTGTCGTTGTTAGTTCATGTTAACTATAAGTATTAATTGAAGTATTAACTAATGTAAAAAAATACTGATTAGTTGGAGAAAGCAGTACTGATACTTGGCAAGCAGTGTTGTGCACATAATTCCCGGTACCACCTCTTGCATTTTAGCCCACGTTAATACATTTACATTTATGCATTTGGCAGACGCTTTTATCCAAAGCGACTTACAGTGCCCGCATTACAGGGACAATCCCCCTGGAGCAACATGGAGTAAAGTGCCTTGCTCAAGGACACACTGGTGGTGACTGCTGGGATTTAACCAGCGACCTTCTGCATATCAGTTCAGTGGTTTAACCCAATAGACCACCATCTCACCTAATAACTGTTAACACATAATTAATCATCTCCCACAATTTACCACTGTACTGTTTTCTCCTCCTCTTGTTTCTTTGTGCACTTATGTCAGCCTAACCAATATGTCCTCTTCATTTGATCAAATTTAAACCTTCTACAACGTGTACTTACCTAAGGGGTGGTGATGCATTGCATTTACCTGCTTTGCCTGCCCTGTAGCTTTGCCGTTATTTCCACCACTTGATTAAGTCACTCTTCTATAAACTTTGTTGCGTGGCTCTCTATTGAGCTCTTTTGGACTGCACATTTGACTCACCTCATGTTCTTTCCATGAAATCTTTAAAACGCATTCTCCCTATAGCTTGGTGACCAGGACACTGCAATTATTTTTTATATGTACTACAATACAATTAGACAGCTTTCCCCACACATTTTGCGCCTACTCACCACACAGCATTTACACATATACACATGCAGGTACGACAACAGAAGTATGTAGCTTAGAGGGAGCAGTGGGTGTAAGTCAGAGGAGCTTTTTGTATGCTTTGGTGGTCAAAACAGAGGTTATGCGGTCTTCAAGCAGAGGATGTCTCGTCAGCTTGCCTATGAGGTGTTTGGGTATTTAAGCTTATTCTACAAGGAATGTGGCTTCTTTATTGGCATTGGTTAAAGGTGCTTGCTTAGAAGACATTGGCATGGGCTGGTCATTGAGGCTGGTCCGATACTTTTGTCAGATTTGTGTGAGGCTTTGACTCCGGCATCATCGATTCTTTCCGTGGGACAGAAGTAATTAATATGTATATATACAATATATTGGGTTATTTCTTTTTTGTATTTGGCTTAAACTTATAAGAAACTTATAAGAAGGCTATTATGTAGAACCTCGTGGCACAGCTTTAGCACCATCAGCTAATTAATCATGAATCAGACCATGTGACCACTGATTTGTTTCCATCATGGAAGTCTCTCATTAACACTCGTGTTAATGTTAGCATAGTCATCTAGACATTTCTCAGCTTCCACAATCCAGTCCAATTCAAAACAGAATTTAGATTCAGTAGGTTTTCGGTGTGTGAAGCTACCCAGCATAATTCCACACACAGAATGTCTCTCACTGTTTGACAGAAACTCAGATTAACATACAAGAAATAGTATGTTTATGTGGCACACCTGTTTAGAAAACGTAAGTAACCTGGTTATTATTCACACTTGGTTATTACATTTTAGTTATGTAACACAATGCAACCAGATGTGTTCTATGGTCATAACACACCTATAAAGAAATGAACAGTAAATATGTCCACATTCTCAGCCCAAAGGAACTCTAATCTCCACAATGATGACTTCCAATGAAACAGCTACGCTCGTGATTATTCCACAATGCAACGTAATAAATGTGAAAATTTGTAGATATGCCAGAAATAGGCCTAGTGGTTTCACGGTATAATATAGTTTATTTATGGTCAGAAATTCTTCTTAAATCCTGATAATTATTTACAGTGTAATAATGTGCTTGAAACCAGAGCATATATCACTATCTATCTACATACTTGTCACGTATGTAAATGCATATGCTTAGAGCTGAGAGTGTGTGTTTGAGAGCGATAGGATGAGTAGGAGTGTGTGTAATTACCCGTCTGTTACTGCATGTGTGTGTGTTTATCCCTTTCACAGTGAGTAAGGCGAGTGGGCGACAGCAGCAACTGGTCTGCCTGTGTGTTGTTGCACAGCAGACATGCCTCACACTGCACGATATTACTCATTTCCTCAGCCTTGTGTACATGAACACACACACACGCACAAACTCTCACACTTTTTCACAGTCAGCCTCGCAGCCCTTTCGACATGGTGTGACACCACAATTTGCCTCTAGATTTGCACACACCGTTGCCTTAGTGGTGTGTCTCTGTGTGTGTGTGTGTGTGTGTGTGTGGAAGAGATGTAGGTGTGATGGACGGCAGGAGTAAGTGGCGTCACACGGATATCTGCTCAGCACACCCCATCAAGGTCAGTCGCATCAGGTCAGCAGTGCTTTTCATTTTGATCTCGATCTAAGTCATTAACACCCTTTAGGCGTGCTTGTGACATGCTTAGACGTTGTTATTTGTTTTTTCTGTAATCTGTGATTTTAATTCTGCACTTTTTTTTGTACTTTTACTGAAAGTAGATAGTTTACTTTGTAATTATTTTGTATTCCTTGCTCTCTCTGGGTTTCCTTGGTTAGTCATCAGAGATCACTGGTTCACAGTTTTTCCACTAGTTTGTACTGTACAAATGACTTGCACTAGAACAGTAGAACACGAGTTAAGACGAAACTAGTGAGAATTAATAGACTGTGACGCTTCAAGAAAAACACAGTGTTAAGCCTTAATGTTATTTCTGACAGTGAAATGTAATTAATGTCAGCCAACATGAAATCCAGTCTGTTAAATGACAAAAATTGCTTTGTTGTGCTGTCTGTTTGGATACTGCTTAACAGTGGCAGTTAAGTAATGAAATGCTATTGGAATGCTCCTCTTAAAAAGACTATTTGTGTTTGTCAATTAGATTCTGTCAGTTTTACACTGTGATTTGTTTTTTAAAGCTTTCTAAAAATCCTTTCTAAATTTGCAGAGCATTGTGCCTTATTCAAAAGCCTCATATTAGAGAGATTTAATCTAACACAACACGAAGGGCTGTAAAAATGACTTGCAGGGATATAAGGTGTATAATGTATTTGTACCCGACTTTCAAAAACTGAATGTATAGGCTAATAATCATGATGTTTCAGGCATGTTACAGTTGTCAATATTTAGGCAATATTTTAATTTTTTGTTTTCCAACATCTAGAGATAATAACCAAGGACAAGCTCCCAGAAATGTCAGTTCACAAAATTAATGCTGTGTTCTCTTCTATTTTCCAACCTTCCCAGTTCTGTTCAGAATTCTTAAAAAAAAAAAAAAAAACATAAAAACGCTTATCTTTTTTTCTTATCTGTTAATATTTAAATGTTTGCTGGACTAACATGTTTATGTTTAATCCAGGATTTCTCTATGTTCATATGTGCAGCATTCAGAGATTTTACATACTACAGTATATGACTGGTGATGCACAAAACAATGTGTAAACGCTATAAAAACAAACAAAGCATTTGTAAGCAGCTCATCATTTTGTATTTTGAGAAACTTACGCTCAGCTCTCTATTTATTATGCAAGTAAATATTTTCTCCACAAACTGCACTAGAACTTGAGTTCATATAAAAAAAAGACCTTGTGAGAATTAATAGAAATGGTCCCCATCCAATGTGAAAGCTCAGACTGCACAAACCAACTTTTCTTAAACTTGTTTTAGCAGCTTGCTCCTGTGCGACAAGTTCGGAACAGTTTGTCGGCCTACATTTTCATACAGCATCCCTATATAGTCCTCTTAGCCTTCTTTGGTCACTGTAGATGTATGGACTCAGTTTCCATGGAAACAACAGCAGGGTATTGGGTTCAGTGCATGCAGACAGTGTGGTAGACAGAGGCGTTGAGAAAGGGACCAGATGTGCTGGCAACCCATCGCAGTAAAATGTAAGTGTCTAAGGAGTGTTGGACTGACATTAGGGACACGGCCCCACAGGAAGGTGTGAAAGAAACAAGCATGTTTACTGCTTTAAGGAGCCTTCTTGTGTGTGTGTGTGTGTGTGTGTGTGTGTGTGTGTGTGTGTGTGTGTGTGTGTGTGTGTGTGTGTGTGTGTGTGTGTGTGTGTGTGTGTGTGTGTGTGTGTGTGTGTGTGTGTGTGTGTGTGTGTGTGTGTGTGTGTGTGCGTGTATTGTTTTTTCAATCAAATGCCTCTGTATATCCCAAAGTGAACTTTCATCACAAGGTAACTCTTCCTAGACTACAGTAGCAGTTATTGATAAGTTCTGGAATAAGTCTGGAGATTCCCATCACGGTTTAACAAACAGCGGCAACCTATTTAGGAACTGGCATGTAGTCTCTTGCCATATTTGTATGTGTGCGGGGTGAGAAAACGTTTCTTGAGTGTTTGTGTATCAGTATATGTTTTAAGTGTTTGTTGGAACCACAACAGCAATATGGTGATAAGCATATGGAAGTTATATTTAGGACAGAGCAGTCTCAGTTGGCCAATTTATTGCTCCCACTAGAAAGCCTACAAAACCTTCCCAAAGACCCAAAGACTAGAAAATAATCATATATAATAGCCCCATTAAGTGTCTCATTCAATCTTAAATGTAATGAACTAAATATGTAATTTCATACATTCAAAACACTGTATTTAGGTATTTCACTGACATTTTTGTTGTGTGCGCATACTGTTTAGGGCCAAGCAAGAGGTCAGTAATGTTGTTTTTGCCCTTTCTCTTCTCAGGTGAGTGGGAGTTCTGAACGTGGCCGTGTGTGACACGTTGTGTGCGTGATGCTGATCAGCAGAAGAAAATGTCTCGCTCCTAGCCCCTTGTTTTCCCCAGCCCATGTAACCTAGTGTGGCCCAGAAGGCCCGGGGGATTATCCCATGAATCCAAGCCCAGACCGCAGCAAGGAGTGTCTCCCCCCAAAAAAGCGGGAGTCCCGTCAGGGCTCGTCAGATCAACCAGCCCCAGAGGATGACTTCAAACCCCCTGCCCCTTTCCGAAGCCGAAGGCAGCATCACTCCACCGAGGGTCACAGAGAGAGTGGGGATCTTCTACCACCACCTCCCCCCATGCTGCCACCTCTTCCTCTGTCGTTGCCTTGGCAGGTGTCCTACAACCCCTCCATGCATCACTCGTACTTGCCGGTCCAGGTGGGAGAGCGGCGAGGGTCATCTTCGGCACCCTGGAGAGAAACATTGTGTGGACGGGGTATGGATGGAGGACTGGAGCATAACATTCCCCACCGCTGGCTGAGTGACATCCCTCCCATTAGTGTCCAACCGCTCATCTCTGTGCCCACGTTCAAGAGTGTCTACACAGCCGAGCCCAGGGAAATGTGGTCCTACGGCCCTAGTCGGCGAGACTACAGCTCGTCGTCTCTCTTCTCCCCCCATCTCTTTCAACAGCCTACAGTTTATCCCCACGACAACCTCCCTGACAGCAGACTCAGGTACCAAGGCAGACGGCCCAATGGTGTTGATAGCCCAGACAGCAGGTCTGGGCCTAGCAGAAGGATGCCCTCTTGCGATGACTGTGGGAACGACAGTGCGACCAGGTTGGATGGTCCACATGCCAATGGCAGGAGAAGACAGGAGAATACAAGACAGACCCTCGGGAGAGGCTTTCTGCCACGAGAGAACACAAGTTCACATTCCTCATCGTGGGACAGGGACCGCCGGGGAACACCCAAAGCTCCAATGCCCCCCTCGTCAGACACAAAGGCAGGAAAGGCAATCACTTCTCAGGACCATTTTGGTGTTAGTGCCTCTCAGGCTGGAGCTCAGATCTACTATGCTCTGGGGTCCCTTTGCCCTTCTGCTCACCAGAACCCTCAAGCATATCCTCAAATTAGTCCTTCTGTGTCCTGTTCCCAGAGGAATTCCCAGTACTCCCCGCAAAGCCAACATAACAGCCATGGGGTTGAGACAGAATGGGATCCGTCTGCAGGGTCCTACCGCCCTCCCATAGCTGTGCTCACTGGCCCTGACCCACCCCCTTCTGCAGTCCTACCTCATTTTGCCAAAGGTTCCCTGATCGAGCTGGCCGGTGGCCATCTGAAGAGGGTGGAGGAGCTGAAGACGGAAGATTTCTTACGCAGTGCTGACACCTTGCCTGAGTTTCACCTGAGCACCTGCACTATTCTGTTAATCTCACCAGGACCCACCTATGGCTTCAACCACTTGCAGGTCTTACTCACAGACCGCAACACTCAGGTGAGTCTAGCACAACACATTTACGTGAAAAAAATATTTCATGAGAGGTTCAGAAGGACAGCAAATATGGATGCTTAAATCTCCCCAGTCAGATATTTATAGGAATAAACAAAAACTAGCAGCATTAATGTTGCAATGTTTGAAAGCAATTTCAGCTGTAAAGCAGCTCTATAGAAGACAATAGTGTCACTATTGAGATTGAGTCAGTTCAGTGGTGATTCAATACAATAACAGTGTAGAGCTCATTACGAAACAAATTTCAAATTTGATTAATCTGTAAAGCAATTCTTCAGAAAGCAGTGATGCTATCATCCAGCTCAGTTTGTTCTCATCCAATAGTGTCAGTGCAGTCAAATCAATATTACTGAATATTAAGTGTATTTTAAACCCCAGCTAAGCAAGCCAAAGACGACAGTGGCAAGGAACTCAAAATCAGGTGACAGTAGTGAGTTTAGTTCACTAAACTCAAGAGAGTAACAATTCTGGTTACATAAAATGTATCAGTTTAGTAAGCTCAAAAGAAATAGTCATAAATGTCCATTATCATCATCAGCCACCTTGGGAGTGAGAACAGCCTGTTTAAATGGATGTCAATAGAGGAGAGGGTTCAGTAAGCTCACTTTATGACCTGACAGCCTGTCTGCTAATCTTCAACGTTAAACATTCATTATGGAGCAAGCTATATTTGGAGATTACAACAAAATATATATTGTTTTATTAGAGAAGTCACAAGAATGTTGTTTTGCAACAGGCAAGAGTCAGTTTGTGGCTCCACTCTTTTTCTGCCATGCTCAAACAATGATCAACTCTCGTAAAAAGCGATTCAGTCATTGAGAATTATATTTTACAATAAAGATATTTATTTATGATGTTTGTTTGTTTTGGCTAGTTGAAGTTCTGAATGACAGGTAACATTGCCAAAATGTAGTAGTCAGTAGTGAAAAAGTTCATTTCAAATCCAGGTTATAGGGTCCAACGGGGCACAAAAATAGTGTATGATTGCAGAAAAAATGCTTTTTATTGAACATCTATGGAGCAAAGCATTTTGTGTGAAAATAAATCATAAATGTGGTTTGATTGTTTAAAAATTGTATAAAAGTATGAGGTGGCGAGGCTTTTACCCCACAGACACACACACACAGCAAAAAGCACAAATTATTTATATAAATACTGTAGCTAAAATAATATGTTTTTAATAATGTCTAAGTTAATACTTGTTCAGAACATTAAAAGTTTCTGAAAGCATTGAATGAGATCCCATAATAATAATTTAATAAAGCTTTATAGTACATATGTTTTGTTATATGATATGATTAATATTTTTTTTTTAAATATGATGGCTTCATTATAAATATGGGTATTATCTCTAAGGTGGACACCCAATCTAATATATGATATTTCCCATCTGAATCTAACCATGTCATGTCATCAAATGTTAAAGTCATCAGCTGTTTATTATCATGTTGATTATTGTATCTTTTGCCCCGACAGCAGTGGCTCATTTTACCTCATACCACACTTTTACATGTTCTTCTGTTATTGAAAGACTGTTGCTTTAATTACCTTGAACAAAATATTAATGATGAAAATCATTAAAGGTGCACTATGTAACAATTTTTCAGTAAAATATCCAAAAACCACTAGGCCAGTGTTATATATTTTGTTCAGTTGAGTACTTACAATATCCCAAATGTTTCCAACTATTTGTAAACCGTGAGATGCTATTTTAACCAAGGAACCGTAAACGTGTGAGGAACGTGTGAGGAAGTCGCCTGGCAATTGCGTCATATCTGTGTTCCCCTCGGTTTCTAGTTTTATTTTGCAGAAATGCTTTACTCTCACTGCAGTGTGAACAAGTGTCATAGCAGCCGCCGAGAGAACGCACAGAGTAACGTCATAACATCATTTTCAACACACTCAGATGTTTATAATATGATAAACAGAGCTGCGTTAACCTCATACTCATGTGCTCGAGTCCTATCCAGATTCTTTTCCACCGGCTGTGAGGTGAAGAACACGTCCCAAGATTCTGCACTCAAACTTGGTGTCATCAAACTACGCCTTTGTTTTGAAATAGGCGACCTCTAGTGGACGGAAAAGTTACATAGTGCACCTTTAAGACTTTTGTCTCAAAATATAGTCAATAACGTTATTGATTCTCGTTTGCTACATAAATCTACATCATTTAAAAAAATAAAAAAACGAAAAAAAACCCATTAAATATTAGATCTAATGGTTTGGTGATGGTCCCTTCAGCACATTCTGTTATAAGTAACGTTACACTCATATGTCTGCTAACTCTCATTAGAGTGTTAGTAGAGTATAAGTAGACTGATAAGGTTAGAGTACGTTGACATGTAATTGTAAAGTTACTTAAAGTTAGTAGAATGTCTGCTGGGGAGCATCACAAAGAGTTAGCAGATATTACCCAGCTAACAAAAAAAGGTCCCCAGAACGTCCCCTAAATGGCCTCAGCGAACGTCCCCCGAATATCCATGTGTAGGGTCCTCTTGACGTCCCGCGAACGTCCTCAAAGACGTCCTCCGGACGTTCATAAGGACGTTCACAGGACGTCCAGCGGCCATTTGGGACGTTTAGGGGACTTTCACTTTAGCAGCATTTTATTTTATATTTCGGCAAACCAAAGAAAACAGACACATCTGAATTGTAAGGAACAAAGTACATTTATTTTAATTGAAGTTGTAAAGGTGATGTGCTCGCGTCTCTGGTTGTCCGCTGTGGGGTTAGTCCAAAGGCAATTCTTCCACTTGGCTTCTAACCTAAAACAACAAAATGAACACACTCAGTGGTGTTATGATTTTATGTTCAGTATCATCGTTTGTTGGAAGATAACGATTGTCCCAATTTGGGCTTTGTCTTTTTACTCAGTATATTTACTGTATAAAGTGCGATATTTAATCCCTATATTTGTCAATATCAGATAATGTTGTCTCATTTCAGCTTAACATATAGCTTCGAAGTGCTAGCATAACGGTTAGCAGCTGTAGCCTACTACACGATGGAAAACTTCAGCAAACGTTTTAAAAGGTAAAATTGTCATATTTTAAACATTACAAGATTAACAATGGTTATAGCTAATATCTACTAATCAAAAATTATAAATACCTTTTCTACCAATGAAAGAGCACTCAAAGCCGCCTCTGAGGAAATCCGGCTGGACCGTTAACTGTCTCTAGACAGCTAAGCATTGCCATGGATACATGCTGCGCGTACCTTTAAAGAATGATGTCACTCGGTCAGGTGCATTTGATCGATATTTGCTTGCGTCTCCCAGTGTGGCTACAGACGGTTTCAACGGCAACAACACAAACATGTTTTTGTTTTGTTATTTGAGCTATGTGCGCTAAGTATTAAGCAGTAAAAATATTTTTCCTAAAATAACTTTTCTTGAATAAAACCAGTCACCTTCACCTGACCAGGTAAAATAGGAAAATGTCTTTTTTCTTACCTGTTATTTCCACTTTCTTTCCAGCAATGTGGTTTTTCATTCTTCACGTTTTCTTTGGCTGCATTCATCAGTTGAAGTCGATTCATTCTTTTAGAGCTCCTGAGATTCAACCTTATTTCCTTCATGCATGTGTAATACATAATAAATTGTAGCCTATGTTCAATTATATTACTGAAGGGTGTTTTGATGTTTAAATTACTGCTGAAAACAAAATCGCGATTTGATGATAGTGATACTGGTAAGTATAACAGGAAAGTTATTTGTAACATTGACCTCCGACAGCTAACGTTATAAATGGGGACGTCCTGTGAACGTCATAAAGCGGACCAAATGGGGACGTCCTCTGAACGTCCGCCAGCGAACGTTATAAATGGGGACGTCCTGTGAACGTCATAAAGCGGACTAAATATGGACGTCCTCTGAACGTCTGCCAGCGAACGTTATAAATGGAGACGTCCTGTGAACGTCATAAAGCGGACCAAATGGGGACGTCCTCCGAACGTCAGCCAGCGAACGTTATAAATGGGGATGTCCTGCGAACGTTACAAAGCGGATCAAATGGGGACGTCCTCCGAACGTCCGCCAGCGAACGTTATAAATGGGAACGTCCTGCGAACGTTGCAAAGCGGATCAAATGAGGACATCCTCCGAACGTCCGCCAGCGAACGTTATAAATGGGGACGTCCTGTGAACGTCATAAAGCGGACCAAATGGGGACGTCCTCCGAACGTCCGCCAGCGAACGTTATAAATGGGGACGTCCTGCAAACGTTATAAAGCGGATCAAATGGGGATGTCCTCCGAACGTCCGCCAGCGAACGTTATAAATGGGGACGTCCTGTGAACAACCGCCAGCGAACGTTATAAATGGGGACGTCCTGTGAATGTTACAAAGCGGACCAAATGGGGACGTCCTCCGAACGTCCGCCAGCGAACGTTATAAATGGGGACGTCCTTTGAACGTCATAAAGCGGACCAAATGGGGACGTCCTCCGAACGTCCGCCAGCGAACGTTATAAATGGGGACGTCCTGCAAACGTTACAAAGCAGATCAAATGAGGACGTCCTCCGAACGTCCGCCAGCGAACGTTATAAATGGGGACGTCCTGTGAACGTCATAAAGCGGACCAAATGGGGACGCCTCTGCCCAGCAAACAGGGGACGTCCCCCGGACGTTGCGAACGTCCGTTTAGGTCCGCAGTAGGTCCGCTTTGTAACGTTCGCTGGCGGACGTTCGGAGGACGTCCCCATTTGATCCGCTTTATAACGTTCGCTGGCGGACGTTCGGAGGACGTCCCCATTTGATCCGCTTTATAACGTTCGCTGGCGGACGTTCGGAGGACGTCCCCATTTGATCCGCTTTATAACGTTCGCTGGCGGACGTTCGGAGGACGTCCCCATTTGATCCGCTTTATAACGTTCGCTGGCAGACGTTCAGAGGACTTCCCCATAATATACGTTCGCTGGCGGACGTCCCGATTTGGTCCGCTTTGTAACGTTCGCTGGTGGACTTTCGGATCTATATTTGATCCGCTTAACGTTCGCTGGCGGACGTTCCCAGGACATTTGTCCAGGCCAGTTTACGAACGTCTATTTCTCTCCTCACCTGTCATTTCCATATGGGATAGCAACACTTGCAAAATCCAGTCGCCCATATGCATTGTCTTTTATCATCAGACATGACACAACTCAGACAAACGAAAAATGTAACTAAAATAAACCCGTATTAGATTTTTATTAGGGGATTTGTTTATATCTTAAAATCCCTTAAATTAACTGTGATCATGGAACGTATGCAACATATATATATATATATATATATATATATATATATATATATATATATATATATATATATATATATATATATATTGTAAATTAACATTTTAGTGCAACTATAGGCCTAAAAATATGATTTGAATGAATTGTAGGTCTGTTACAAATAACTTTCCTGTTACACTTACCAGTATCACTATCATCAAATCGCGAGTTTGTTTTCAGCAGTAATTTAAACATCAAAACACAATACCCTGCAATAATATAATTAAACATATAGGCTACAATTTATTATGTATTACACATGCATGAAGGAAATAAGGTTGAATCTCAGGAGCTCTAAAAGAATGAATCGACTTCAACTGAGGAATGCAGCCAAAGAAAACGTGAAGAATGAAAAACCACATTGCTGGAAAGAAAGTGGAAATAACAGGTAAGAAAAATATAATTTTCCTATTTTACCTGGTCAGGTGAAGCGATTATTCAAGAAAAGCGATTATAGGACACATTTTTACTGCTTAATACTTAGAGCACAAGCTCAAATAACAAAAAAAAAAAAAATTGTGTGTTGTTGCCGTTGAAACCGTCTATAGCCACACTGGGAGACAAGCAAATATCGATCAAATGAACCTGACCGAGTGACGTCATTCTTTAAAGGCAAGCGCAGCATATATCCATGGCAACGCTTAGCTGCGTAGAGACAGTTAACGGTCCTGCCGGATTTCCTCAGAGGCGGCTTTGAGTGCTCTTTCGTCGGTAGAAAAGGTATTTATAATTTTTGATTAGTAGATATTAGCTATAACCATTGTTAATCTTGTAATGTTTAAAATATGACAATTTTACCTTTTAAAACGTTTGCTGAAGTTTTCCATCGTGTAGTAGGCTACAGCTGCTAACCGTTATGCTAGCACTTCGAAGCTATATGTTAAGCTGAAATGAGACAACATTATCTGATATTGACAAATATAGGGATTAAATATCGCACTTTATACAGTAAATATACTGAGTAAAAAGACAAAGCCCAAATTGGGACAACCGTTATCTTCCAACAAACGATGATACTGAACATAAAATCATAACACCACTGAGTGTGTTCATTTTGTTGTTTTAGGTTAGAAGCCAAGTGGAAGAATTGCCTTTGGACTAACCCCACAGCGGACAACCAGAGACGCGAGCACATCACCTTTACAACTTCAATTAAAATAAATGTACTTTGTTCCTTACAATTCAGATGTGTCTGTTTTCTTTGGTTTGCCGAAATATAAAATAAAATGCTGCTAAAGTGAAAGTCCCCTAAACGTCCCAAATGACCGCTGGACGTCCTGTGAACGTCCTCATGAATGTCCGGAGGACGTCTTTGAGGACGTTCGCGGGACGTCAAGAGGCCCCTACACATTGACGTCCGGGGGACGTTCGCTGAGGCCATTTAGGGGACATCCTGGGGACCTTTTTTTGTTAGCTGGGTGAATGTCTGCCAGCGAACGTTATAAATGGGGACGTCCTGTGAACGTTATAAAGCGGACCAAATGGGGACGTCCTCCGAACGTCCGCCAGCGAACGTTATAAATGGGGACGTCCTGTGAACGTCATAAAGCGGACCAAATGGGGACGTCCTCCGAACGTCCGCCAGCGAACGTTATAAATGGGGACGTCCTGTGAACGTCATAAAGCGGACCAAATGGGGACGTCCTCTGAACGTCTGCCAGCGAACGTTATAAATGGGGACGTCCTGTGAACGTCATAAAGCGGACCAAATGGGGACGTCCTCCGAACGTCAGCCAGTGAACGTTATAAATGGGGACGGCCTGCGAACGTTACAAAGCGGATCAAATGAGGACGTCCTCCGAACATCCGCCAGCGAACGTTATAAATGGGGACGTCCTGCGAACGTCATAAAGCGGACCAAATGGGGACGTCCTCCGAACGTCCGTCAGCGAACGTTATAAATGGGGACGTCCTGCGAACGTTACAAAGCGGATCAAGTGAGGATGTCCTCCGTCTGTTATTGAAAGACTGTTGCTTTAATTACCTTGAACAAAATATTAATGATGAAAATCATTAAAGGTGCACTATGTAACAATTTTTCAGTAAAATATCCAAAAACCACTAGGCCAGTGTTATATATTTTGTTCAGTTGAGTACTTACAATATCCCAAATGTTTCCAACTATTTGTAAACCGTGAGATGCTATTTTAACCAAGGAACCGTAAACGTGTGAGGAACGTGTGAGGAAGTCGCCTGGCAATTGCGTCATATCTGTGTTCCCCTCGGTTTCTCGGTTTACAAAGCGGACCAAATGGGGACGTCCTCCGAACGTCCGCCAGCGAACGTTATAAATGGGGACGTCCTTTGAACGTCATAAAGCGGACCAAATGGGGACGTCCTCCGAACGTCCGCCAGCGAACGTTATAAATGGGGACGTCCTGCAAACGTTACAAAGCAGATCAAATGAGGACGTCCTCCGAACGTCCGCCAGCGAACGTTATAAATGGGGACGTCCTGTGAACGTCATAAAGCGGACCAAATGGGGACGCCTCTGAACGTCTGCCAGCGAACGTTATAAATGGGGACGTCCTGTGAACGTTACAAAGCGGATCAAATGAGGACGTCCTCCGAACGTCCGCCAGCGAACGTTATAAATGGGGACGTCCTGTGAACGTCATAAAGCGGACCAAATGGGGACGTCCTCCGAACGTCCGCCAGCGAACGTTATAAATGGGGACGTCCTGCGAACGTTACAAAGCGGATCAAATGAGGACGTCCTCCGAACCTCCGCCAGCGAACGTTATAAATGGAGACGTCCTGCGAAGGTCATAAAGCGGTCCAAATGGGGACGTCCTCCGAACGTCCGCCAGCGAACGTTATAAATGGGGACGTCCTGCGAACGTTACAAAGCGGATCAAATGAGGACGTCCTCCGAACGTCCGCCAGCGAACGTTATAAATGGGGACGTCCTGTGAACGTCATAAAGCGGACCAAATGGGGACGTCCTCCGAACGTCCGCCAGCGAACGTTATAAATGGGGACGTCCTGTGAACGTCATAAAGCGGACCAAATGGGGACGTCCTCCGAACGTCTGCCAGCGAACTTTATAAATGGGGACGTCCTGTGAACGTCATAAAGCGGACCAAATGGGGACGTCCTCCGAACGTCCGCCAGCGAACGTTATAAATGGGGACGTCCTGCAAACGTTACAAAGCAGATCAAATGAGGACGTCCTCCGAACGTCCACCAGCGAACGTTATAAATGGGGACGTCCTGTGAACGTCATAAAGCGGACCAAATGGGGACGCCTCTGAACGTCTGCCAGCGAACGTTATAAATGGGGACGTCCTGTGAACGTTATAAAGCGGACCAAATGGGGACGTCCTCCGAACGTCAGCCAGCGAACGTTATAAATGGGGACGTCCTGCGAACGTTACAAAGCGGATCAAATGAGGACGTCCTCCGAACGTCCGCCAGCGAACGTTATAAATGGGGACGTCCTGTGAACGTCATAAAGCGGACCAAATGGGGACGTCCTCCGAACGTCCGCCAGCGAACGTTATAAATGGGGACGTCCTGCGAACGTTACAAAGCGGATCAAATGAGGACGTCCTCCGAACCTCCGCCAGCGAACGTTATAAATGGAGACGTCCTGCGAACGTCATAAAGCGGTCCAAATGGGGACGTCCTACGAACGTCCGCCAGCGAACGTTATAAATGGGGACGTCCTGCGAACGTTACAAAGCGGATCAAATGAGGACGTCCTCCGAACGTCCGCCAGCGAACGTTATAAATGGGGACGTCCTGTGAACGTCATAAAGCGGACCAAATGGGGACGTCCTCCGAACGTCCGCCAGCGAACGTTATAAATGGGGACGTCCTGTGAACGTCATTAAGCGGACCAAATGGGGACGTCCTCCGAACGTCCGCCAGCGAACGTTATAAATGGGGACGTCCTGCGAACGTTACAAAGCGGATCAAATGAGGACGTCCTCCGAACCTCCGCCAGCGAACGTTATAAATGGAGACGTCCTGCGAACGTCATAAAGCGGTCCAAATGGGGACGTCCTCCGAACGTCCGCCAGCGAACGTTATAAATGGGGACGTCCTGCGAACGTTACAAAGCAGATCAAATGAGGACGTCCTCCGAACGTCCGCCAGCGAACGTTATAAATGGGGACGTCCTGTGAACGTCATAAAGCGGACCAAATGGGGACGTCCTCCGAACGTCCGCCAGCAAACGTTATAAATGGGGACGTCCTGTGAACGTTATAAAGCGGACCAAATGGGGACGTCCTCTGAACGTCTGCCAGCGAACGTTATAAATGGGGACGTCCTGCGAACGTTATAAAGCGGGCCAAATGGGGACTCCTCCGAACGTCGGCCAGCGAACGTTATAAATGGGGACGTCCTGTGAACGTTATAAAGCGGACCAAATGGGGACGTCCTCCGAACGTCAGCCAGCGAACGTTATAAATGGGGACGTCCTGCGAACGTTATAAAGCGGGCCAAATGGGGACTCCTCCGAACGTCTGCCAGCGAACGTTATAAATGGGGACGTCCTGTGAACGTTATAAAGCGGACCAAATGGGGACGTCCTCCGAACGTCAGCCAGCGAACGTTATAAATGGGGACGTCCTGCGAACGTTACAAAGCGGATCAAATGAGGACGTCCTCCGAACGTCCGCCAGCGAACGTTATAAATGGGGACGTCCTGTGAACGTCATAAAGCGGACCAAATGGGGACGTCCTCCGAACGTCCGCCAGCGAACGTTATAAATGGGGACGTCCTGCGAACGTTACAAAGCGGATCAAATGAGGACGTCCTCCGAACCTCCGCCAGCGAACGTTATAAATGGAGATGTCCTGCGAACGTCATAAAGCGGTCCAAATGGGGACGTCCTACGAACGTCCGCCAGCGAACGTTATAAATGGGGACGTCCTGCGAACGTTACAAAGCGGATCAAATGAGGACGTCCTCCGAACCTCCGCCAGCGAACGTTATAAATGGAGACGTCCTGCGAACGTCATAAAGCGGTCCAAATGGGGACGTCCTCCGAACGTCCGCCAGCGAACGTTATAAATGGGGACGTCCTGCGAACGTTACAAAGCAGATCAAATGAGGACGTCCTCCGAACGTCCGCCAGCGAACGTTATAAATGGGGACGTCCTGTGAACGTCATAAAGCGGACCAAATGGGGACGTCCTCCGAACGTCCGCCAGCGAACGTTATAAATGGGGACGTCCTGTGAACGTCATAAAGCGGACCAAATGGGGACGTCCTCTGAACGTCTGCCAGCGAACGTTATAAATGGGGACGTCCTGCGAACGTTATAAAGCGGGCCAAATGGGGACTCCTCCGAACGTCGGCCAGCGAACGTTATAAATGGGGACGTCCTGCGAACGTTATAAAGCGGATCAAATGGGGATGTCCTCCGAACATCCGCCAGCGAACGTTATAAATGGGGACGTCCTGCGAACGTTATAAAGTGGACCAAATGGGGACTCCTCCGAACGTCCGCCAGAGAACGTTATAAATGGGGACGTCCTGCGAACGTTATAAAGCGGACCAAATGGGGACGTCCTCCGAACGAAAAGCGGACCAAATGGGGACGTCCTGTGAACGTTACAAAGCGGACTTAATGGGGATGTCCTCCGAACGAAAAGCGGACCAAATGGGGACGTCCTCCGAACGAAAAGCGGACCAAATGGGGACGTCCTGCGAACGTTACAAAGCGGACCTAATGGGGATGTCCTCCGAACGTCTGCCAGCGACCGTTATAAATGGGGACGCCCTGCGAACGTTATAAAGCGGACCAAATGAGGACGTCCTCCGAACGTCCGCCAGCTAACGTTATAAAGCGGACCAAATGGGGACTCCTCCGAACGTCGGCCAGCGAACGTTACAAAGCGGACCTACTGCGGACCTAAACGGAGTGGGTAAGAAGTAAGGGGCCATCAAAATAAAGCTTTACCAATCAAATTAGCGCAGAATCAACTTTGCGTTGCTGGCCGTGACCAAACCAATACAATCAACAGTTCTTTCTCAAAGAGCATTTGAGCTCCTGCAAGAGTTTTTGGTGCCAAACAAAATCAGTGTGACATCAGAATTCTGTTGTCTTTGGTTGTTAAGCGACCAC
The DNA here is from genome assembly GCA_023566225.1 of Romanogobio albipinnatus. Lineage (NCBI taxonomy): Eukaryota > Metazoa > Chordata > Actinopteri > Cypriniformes > Gobionidae > Romanogobio > Romanogobio albipinnatus. Next base: position 14,262,873 of record CM042248.1, on the reverse strand, counting down.
ACTGCTTGAGTTTGTTTGAAAGTTGGTATGATTCAACACAAGGCCCCGCCTGCACTCTTTCACCAGTTTACCTCCCAAAAAAATAGTCTTGGACATTAAATCCTCTGTCTGCAGTCAACTTAAACTGCTAAAACAGAAGTTTACTCAGTCCACTGGTGTTGGTCCAACATTATTTTCATTAGTATTACCTGAAATGGTATCCTTAGAAAAGGAGGAGACTTGATTGTGCTTAACCCTTGCATGACTGTTTCGCATGTGTATTATTACATATTCCGGTCTTTAGCGACCCGGATCTTTATCTAACATGGACGGATCTCTACCTGCCGCGATGATATAAAACTCTCCTGATATTAGAGTAACAATTACAGAAGAATCAGATAAAGCATATTGTGTTATCTTTTGGAGCTTGGAAGGGTTCAGTTTGAGCAGATGTTTTATACCATAATCACTGTCCTCGTCAGAGCTCATTTCCCAGTACATTCAGCATCTGCCTCATATTCACCATCTCATATCATTTTCAACAGCTTCAAAATCAATATTTAGATCGCTGACAGCTTCAAGTGACAGTAATATTTGATTTTGTTCAGTACATCACATCACAGTAAATCACTGAGACATTTCAAGTGTTGCTGATGATTCAGCCTATTCTTTTTGTTTTCTTGTTTTCTTCAAGTGAAACGTAACTTCATCAGTGTGTATCAGACATTGCCATCTTGTGGAAAGAAAGTGAATTGCACTTATTCCGTCTTTAAAGATTCAATTATTGTTGTGCAGAAAAAAAATATACATACTCTCTTACACACTTCGGGTCGTTAGCGACCCTATACCATTTTTTTTTTTAATGAATGGAAAGGGATTCAGGTATTCTTTTATAATTTTTTATTGTTATATTGTTTATAATGAATTTATTGATTGATTGATTGATTGATTGATTGATTGATTGATTGATTGATTGATTGATTGATTGATTGATTGATTGACTAAGAAGGTTGATGTCTAACTTTAAAAAATGAATGAGGAGGAGGAGGAGGGTAGTGAATGAGGTCCCGGGATCCTAAAGACCCGAGGTATGCGTTTAAGGGTTAATGTTGCTATTGCTTTTATCAATAATATCTCAATAATAACTCAGCAAGAACAAATTATGTTTTCTCACAAAGAGTAATGATTTGTATTCTCTCTGCAAAATGGTGGCTTTAGTGCAGGAATTCTGAAGTGTCTTTGTCTGTGAAGAGTCGTAATCTTACCCAAATGCGCATTCTTGTTTTGGCAGGAGCTACTTACAGTCTTAGCAGAGTATCCGTTTTTCGTGCGGGACCGCGGCTGGTCTTCCTGCAGTCCCCAGCGGAGCGCGCAGCTGTACGGCCTGCAGTGCCGTCAGCTCAGCACCGGTGACGTGTGTCTGGCCCTCACTCCCACACCTGCTCCAAGTGGTCAGGTGCAGCGCTCGCACATGCGCGCAGGGCCGGCGGCGGAGCCCTGCGGAGAGATGCCGCCTCCCCCCGCACCTGCCCCAGCGCTACAGCCTTCTGAGCGACCCCGCACCCGCAAGAGACGCTGGTCCGCCCCCGAGCTGGTGCCAGGAAGCAAGACTAGCACCCATTTACCTCAAGGCTCTAAGCTCGAGAGACGGCAGTGATCGACTTCACACCACAGGAAGATTTAGCAACTGATTATCGGTAACCTCATAGATACAGCAGAACAGCTAGTAAATCGGGCCTGTCCTATTAAACATGATTTCAGAATGTAGAGCAACCCATGCCAGCAAATCCCAAAATGCACAATGAGACAATCAAAAATCACTTACATGTGATGCCACGCACCTTTTAGTTATGCTAATCTCAAGCCTCTTTCTGCAGGGTATGTCTTTTTAATCAGTATTATAACAAACCAATCCTACTGGATGGGGGAAACGTACACAATTACACACGAATATATCATTACAAGTGATCTGTGAATATGCTAAACGAAATAGTCTACTGTTATTTTCGTAATGCAGTCTTGTTTCATGCTTATGAACAGCGTTTGTACCTTCAGTCTAGCAGGCAAGCTGAATGTATAAGCAGCCTTCAGCCAAGCTTTCAGTGTGGGGTCAACATGCTAGTTCACTTTAGCATTATACACTCCAGCCTGTTCTTACCCAGGGAAGAGACACTACTGATGGACTGAAACCAAACTCACACACGACCCTGGGCCTGGTGTTTTTAAAGAGCGATGGTGCTAATGACACATCAGAAACGTCCTCTGGTGATTCGTGGGTTTCCTTGTGACCGAGAGCAGGGGAAAATGACAGAAATTCAGTGTTTTGAACTCAGATACGGGTATATCTACTCTTGATTAAGCACACTCTATCACTTTATTTTTCTCTGATTTATTTTTTGTTGTTGTGGTTTCTCAAATAATATTTGCTGTTAGAAATGTTTTCTTTATAAATGTTCTAAATGCTCTAAAATTGTATATTTTTAAAGTTGTGAAACTGTAATACCATGTTCGCTAGAAATAAAAGAACGGCTTTCTAGATTTATATCGAAATGATCTAATTCCATTTTTAGCATCGGAATGAAACGACACATTCTGATGAATGGTTTCCTGAGGTCAAAGAGTCAAAACCTTCAGAAGCATCGTACTTACATACATACATACATACATACAGTCAGTGTTGGGAGTAACGGCGTTTAAGTATAACGGCGTTACTAACGGCGTTAATTTTTCAGTAACGGAGTAATCTAATTAATTACTTTTCCCAATGTTGCAACGCCGTTAGCGTTACTGAGAAAAAAAATGCGGCGTTACTATAATTGAGCTCACTGAAGCGGTTTTCATCCGAACAGGCTCTCTGTCAGTCGGACCTGCAACGTGCGTGTGTGTGTGTGTGTGTGTGTGTGTGTGTGTGCGCGCGCGTGGTACACATAACTGATGATGATTGGTGGGTGGGAGACAAGGTTGAGGTTGATAGGTTGAGTCCACACACACACACACACACACACACCTATGACGCACAGTCGCACACGCATATGCAGTCAGCGATGGCAAGTCCAACGACTTCAAAGGTAGCTTTCGCAAACTGGAAGTATAAGCGCTACTCTTCCCTCGTTGAGGTGAAAGGTAAGAATGTTTATGTAACGTGCAACTTATGCCCAGGAAGAAAGAGTCTCTCCACGTCGGTGGCCAGTAATTCTAATCTAATGAAGCCTCACATCATCACAGCCACAAAATGAGGCGATAACGTGAGCTCCACTACCAAAGGAGTAGTATAGTACTGATAATATTTACACTATAGTAGGTCTACTGATAATATTTACAATATATTGAATTTGATAGGTATCTCTCACATTGTCCCACAGCAACATTACAATAGTGTACATTAATGTACAATGTTTAGTGTCTAATTCATTCATTTAACATATTTAAATTGGGGGCATCCAAGTTATTTGACATATTTGAACTTTTGACAAAAAAAAGTAACGCAGTAATTACTTTCCCTGGTAATTAGTTACTTTTATAATGATGTAACTCAGTTACTAACTCAGTTACTATTTGTAAGAAGTAACTAGTAACTATAACTAATTACTTTTTTAAAGTATAGTGCCCAACACTGCATACAGTACCGTCGCAAGGGCTGTGCCAAGTGTGCGACCGCAAAGGGCCTCGCGCCTCTAGAGGGCCTCGCGCCTGGCCTGCATTTTATGAAGTTTGTCTATTTTTTATTACAGTTTTTCCACCCAACATCGATAATAAATACAATTCCTACTGTCTCTCAATAATGCATAATCAAGGCCACGTGAAAAAAAATCTGCAAATTATTATTGTTATTTTTCAAATTTTTCAAATTGCCGCTCACTCTGAGGAAAAAATGTTGGGTGCTGCACGAGAGCGTGACCGATTTCGTAAACAGGAGTCGGGTGGTGAGAAAAGGAAAATAATTAAAAAGAAAGAAGAATTTCATAAGTCACTGAGAGGATCGCTGGATAAATTTGTCAATGCCAATATTGCGACTACAAGCAGCACAACCCTGTTTGTTAGAATGATTAAAAAGTTTTAGTCTAGTCTGCTTCACTGTTCTAACAGCGCTCGTCAGTGACAGAATGAGCGAGGTGGCCAATCAAATCAAAGAAGGCTGACTTGCTGTCAGTCATAACCACAACGCAACGAGAGTTCGTGGAGAGATGCTCAACTGTTTTACGATAGAAATGTTCAGCGACCAACAGTAATAGACTATCTAGTGATGCAAACTACTCAACTTTCTATGAAATTTAGCCGTCTTGAAATGAAATGATGCGTTATAAGTCATGTAAATCATAAATTAATGTGACAAGAAACGTTTGCGTTTTCACTATTAGACGAATAAGAGTGAATGTTTAAACGTTTCTTCATACCGTTCATATTTAGGCTAGTTATTCCCTTAGATCACTTTTAATCCTTTAATTGCTTTATTATTATTGTTGTTGTTGTTCTTAGGTTATCATTATGCAGTAGATCTTACAATTGTTATGAGCGTGTGAGTGACATATGACGTGCATGCTGCATGTCAGTGAGCACAATAGCCTATCACACACGTCAAGATTTTATAGAGTTTTACTCAATCCATTTTAATTTCTAATTGCAGCATCTGAAATAGGTCAAACCACTTTTGATCAGATATGCGAAAGTTCGGTTCGTTACTATAGCAATACCCGGCCGCATACACGCGCGCAAATCAATTGTATAGAGGGCCTCGCATGTCAACTTCGCACAGGGCCTCGCACCCCCCTTGCGACGGCCCTGCATACATACATACATACATACAGTCAAACCTAAATGTATTCAGGCACCTTCAACATTTCTCACATGATCAGCGTTTATTCGCTATAGTTTAGAAAAAGAACTCAGGGTTAAACCGTGTCATAATTAATCTTGATAATGTCAGATAACTTTGATAGAAAGGGATGTAATGATTACATCAACCGATCAGCTGTGAGATTTAAGAACACACTTAGATAAGACCAGTTCAGCTCAACCAATGACCAAGCAATGCTTCATTCTGTTCAGTCTGTGGGGTCAAAGGTCACATTAGCAATTAAAGAGAAAACACTGAAGCTAAACATGCTCAGGTCAAAGTGTCTGAATCATTTTGTATGAGGAATTGTTGGGTATAATATGTCACAGTTGACTTTATTTTGCTCTCCTCACTCACAGAAATGAACTGTGTGTGTCCTGCACACACTAGAGAAACATTATATCTGGGGTTTGAATCATTTTTTAATTTGACTGTACCTTATTATAAGTTTGCTTTGTCTCTTTCTAGTGAGTTTCTCTCACTATCGTCCCCTTTATCTTGATCACTGGGGGTGTAAGGCAGTGTGTTTGCTGCTCATACATTGCTGAAAGTTGCTTATACCAGGGCTTTTCAAACTTTTAGATGCCATGGACCCCCAAATATGAACATCCTCGTGTGAGGGACCCCCATCCTGACATATGTCTTTTATAAACACCCAATTAAACATTAATATTATATATCTAACATTGGTTTCTATTAAGTTACTTTATCTTTTCTACTCACTATAAGTATGTACTGTTAAATAAATTTTTTATTTGTATATTTAAATCCATTTTTTATTAATTTAAATAAATCGTTAATTTAATTGATTCATTTATTTTATTCATTTCTTTTAATCTAAGTTCTTTAATTTTTTTTTACATTTTATTATATGTTAATTTAACATATAATCACTTTTTTAAAATCTAATTTATTTATTTATGTACTTTTATTTTTATTATTATTATTATTATATTCAAAGTTTTACTCTAGTATTTTACACATATATTTATTTTAATCTCATTTATTTATTTACTTTTAACATTTTTATCATATGTTAATTTACCATTCAATCATTTATTTTAATTTATTTACTTAATTTTATACATACTTTTCTCTACACTTATAAGCAAATGAATACATAAGATTAAATGTATAAGTAATAAATTAAGCAAATGTATTTATTTATTTACTTATTTTATTATTTATTTTGCTCTCCTCACTTACAGAAATGAACTATAGTGTCCTGCACACACTACTGAAACATATCTGGATCATTTTTGGTTTGACTGTATAACCATTACTCTGTCTGGCAACATGTCAAGCTAATGGAAGAGAAATGATTACATAGAGGCAATGTTAAATGCAATACACTGGCTTGAAGCAGAAATCAGGCAATACTATCATTACTTATTTTATGCACGGCTTCTCTCCATTAAAAACAATGCACTTGAATTTGTTTTTAAAGGAGTAGTTCACTTTAAAATGAAAATGACCCCATGATTTACATCCCCTCAAGTCATCCTAGGTGTGTATGACTTTCTTCTTTCAGACGAACACAATCAGAGTTCTATTAATAAATATCCATATTTAAAACTTAGTACATATTAAATACAACATATTTACGCCTCTCGCAGTTCAAAACACTTACGCTATGCTCTAGTGATACGTCACGCCAGTTACGCTTTACCCTTAAGTTGAATACAGAAGGTGGATATTTTACTTTATAGTTTTAAATATGGATGTTTTTCTTACAAATTCCAATTGATTCACTTCAGAAGGTCTTTATTAACCCCCAGAGCCGTGTGGAGCACGTTTATAATGGATGGATGCACTTTTTTGAGCTTCAAACTCAATGGACTGTATTGCAATAAGCTGATTGGAAGCGTTATTAATACAACTTTATTAAACGTTTAAAGTGCTTCCATTATCTTATTTAAAGGTTCCTAATTTAATTTTGCAGTCTCCTACAATAGGTTTATATGCATCCAAGGATAAAAAACATGTTAAATCACTCACTCACCAGTGACCCACAGACTACAGATGTCTTTAAAAAAGACTTAAAAACATATCTTTTTAAAAAAGCATACAGCTGAAATGTATAATTTTCTTTTAATTTCTTAAACTTAATTTTAACTCTTGTTGTAGCACTTTGAGATTTTTTTAAATGTAAAGTGCAATATAAATAAAATGTATTATTATTATTATTATTATTATTAATAAATCATATACATTGCATATTACCTCATTTCTCAAAGAGTCTGAAAACAATTCTTTTGAAGATTCAAGCTGCATCTGAAACCACACTTCCCTACTATACAGTAGGCGGATAACAGTTTGCGACAAAAGAAGTGTCTGAATTCACAGCACTCACAAAAGAGTAGGAAAGAAGTCCCCAGATGACCTACTACTTCTGAAGTGTGCATATGATGGACACTTTACTATCCCATAAGGCCACGGGAGTGGATTTGTGAACGACAGTGAAGCGACGCAACTGATGGTAGGTCACATGACGATGACTACATGGCGGATGTAGTACGTCCAGATTACATTCACATTACATTGTGGCATTTACAATGAGGAGGCAAAGTCCTCACATTTTTTATATACCTCAAATGCAAATTTATGTACATTTTTCACTTAATTTTTTCTTGGTTAAATAAATATTACATAAAAAAGAGAGACCAAATGCAGCTACATTTTTATTAAAACCAAGAATACATTTCATCAAGTTAGTATTTTTACATTTATCCCAAAAGAATAACTAAATAATAACAATTTAAACAATGTACATTATTTGTGAACTAATGTTCATCTTTTCTTTTTAATAGTCAACTTATTTTCAGCAGTCATCGTCCAGCTTGTACATGTAACGTTAGGCTACACTGTACACAGACCAAGCGGCAACCTCCCCCAGTTTCTCTTGAAGCCAATACGGAAATGACTTAAACTGCAATTCATCGACTGGCCACTAGAGACAGACTCCAGAAGGAGCAGAATCTCATTGAGCCCCATGTTAAAATGCCCAACTTTACAGCAGATAAATTGCCCGCCTCTTTGCCCATTGTCAGTTATCCGGGAGTGATGCGCTGCCAAGATGGCGATGGCCAGCTCAACCCTATACTTTACTCTTCAGAACTGCTCTTCAGAAACCTATGGGTGACGTCACGGACACTACGTCCATATTTTTTACAGTCTATTACACAGACATGGTAATGTACCTTTAATTTCCCCAAGCTGTTTGCTCACTAAAACCCCCACAATCATCATGTTTTCAGGTCATTTTAAGTTTGATTTTGACGTGATATCTAAATGGCTGTGTTGTTTACTTAATTTAATTAGTCTTCCCATTAACACCATCATTATCTTCAGGCCGATCTGTGAACGCGCACGAAAACAAGAGGCAGGATTTATTGCTCAAACCAATCATAAACGATCATATCCAATCATAGAGCCATTGCCTCCTCTCACATGACTTTACCCCATTCATTTCAAATTACAACCACTAAACTCATGAATAAGGAGGCTTAAGGCAGTCCCCACTATTCCGGCTTAGGCACCAAATACAAGATAAAGGGTACCAATGTCTTTGTGGTTCGTAGAAAAGAATCAGCGCGTAATTGCCACAGGTAGGGTAGCCGAGTGTTTAGGCGGCGGGTTGTAGCCCCGAAGACAGAGGTTTGAGTCCTCTCCTTATCATAGCCCCGTGGTGAAGAAGCATGTTGAATTGCAAATCCAAAGACGTAAATTAATACTCTGCCGGGGCTTTCCCGCCTTACTCGGCTAACGGCGGGAAAGTAGATGGATGCTCGCTGGCTTGAGCACTTAGCTGTTAACTAAGAGTTTGTAGGATCGAGGCCTTCCCATCTAGTAAGGCCTTAGTTTAATAAAAACATTTGACTTGCAATCATAAAATGCAAGATAGACTCTTGTAGGTCTTATCCAGGGACTAGAAGATTTTCACTTCTGCTTAGAGCTTTGAAGGCTCTTGGTCTAATGCTATCACGCATTAGGGGGTCTATTTTAAGTCAATGGGGAGAGAGGTTGCTTCACCTGCGAATGTCGCTGTTGGACAGTGTTTATAAAAACTAGAGACTTTGTCAAATATTCCCACATTTGCTTTGTTTTATTTTCGTAATATCAATTATTTTGTCATCCAGTTTATTTTTTGAGGAGGCACTGCCTCCCACTGCCTCCCCTACTCCGCGAGCCGACTCTGCTGTGATTGGTCAGATGGCCCAGTCTGTTGAGATTGGTCGACTGCTTCCAGCGTGTGTCAGAAACGTATCTGAATGTCAGCTCTTCCTCAGCGATTGACACACAGTGACAGTAACAGTGCCGCCGTTTTTTTTCTGTATTCTGTATTTTTCTGCAGTCTCAGCTACAGTGATTGAGTAGTAGATCTCAGTTGCCTGGCAGCCAATGAAGACCATAGTTGAGCTGGCAGTTCAGAATCAATTCTTTCTTTCAGGAGACAATAACTTTATTTGTCGTGCACTTTGAGTGTTAAAACTTTTGCAGACATTTTACATTCACAGATAGCTATATTACACACTGCATGAAAGATAATATTCGAAAAAGCATAATAGAGACACTTTAAATTCGATTGAAAGGGATTGAAACTTTAAATTTTTTTCTTTCTCTGACGGGTTTGAAGGATCAGATTGCACAGTAAATATTGCTTATATGCAGTGTTGGGCAAGTTACTGAAAATTAGTAATTAGTTACAGTTACTAGTTACTTCTTTTAAAAGTAATTGAATTACTTTACCAATTACTGAATATCAAAAGTAATTAGTTACTAGGGAAAGTAACTTTTAACTTTCTGCTTTTTATATGTAAATATGAACAGTACTGACCAGTCAAACACAATAAACATAATTTTTAGACCTATTTATTGTAATCAACAGGGCAAAGGCCTAAGTGTTTAGTGTCCAGCAGTGGCAGCGAGCGTTCCCTCGGCGCAGCTGGGAGAGTATACTGGGAGCGTTATGGCCTTTTTACACCTGCTCACTTAATTCGTTTCTCTGACCAGATATCTATCCGATTGTGAAAAGACCAGAAGTAAATGCCTTCTGAGATTTTTCGAGACGGATTTAAATCCGATCACTCAAACAACCAATTCAGAAGGTGCAACACGCGTCACCGCAAATGAGTAAAGCAAGCCAACACGCAAACTGCCGCAAGTGAAACTGAAGGTAAGTCTTATATGCTCAAAAACACAATCATCTTCATTAAAACTAATGAGACTAAATGATCTTAGCAGTGCTTCGTTCACTCTCATTTTGCGGTTTTTGATCTTTTAACTGATAAATAAAATGCAGCTCATATCTTTTGCTTTCGTTAACGTGAACTCCGTTAAATGAGCATATAGCGCGGGAATTGAAGATTGGATTATATTTGTTTTGTGGAGAGGTGTATGGTAAGACAACCTGCATGTTTTTATTAAAAAAAAATTAGATTGTGTAGCCAGTTTCGTTTGCGAGCTCCTACGCAGGGGTGCCGCAATTTTGGGCCCTATGAAAGAATATGAGGTCGGGGCCCCCCCTAACACACCCACTCTGCACCAAACATACAAGCCAAGCTAGCTATCCAAAATATAATACTGACCTATTACTCGAGCTTGCTCATTCCGCTCAGCGCTGCTCGCTCATCCCAGAATGCACAGTGTGACATGTTGGTTCAAAAATATATGAAATAAGTAGGGCTGTCCCCGACTAAAGTTTTTTATATAATAGTAGGCCAGTTGTTCATTTAAGCCATTCATTGACTAAGCACTTTTATTAATTTAATTACATAAATATGAGAGAATTCTAAACCCGAGCGTTTATGTAATATATTAATATATTACCGTAATGAGTAGGCCTACAGATATAGTAGTCTATTATTATCCCCACTCAAGTGCACGCATTAAGCTTGCCACAAAGAACCGGCAAAAGTATTGATTATGAATGTGTAAAAAATAGAAAGAAGACATTTTAATTGTTTATTAATAAACTCTAGAGTTTTCTGTGTCATGTCGGCTGACGTGCTGACTCGCCATCTCCGCAGTAGTGGACGCGCCAAGAGAGAAATGCACATGTTATTACATAATCAGAGAGTAGCCTATTACTTTTCGTTTTGAATTGTTTCGTTTAAAAGTAGACATTTCAAGTGACATATTTCTCATGTCTGTGAGACGCGCTCCAGTTCACATGCAATGCTATTAATGAAGCCAACGTCACGATTATATTGACTGCTATATTTCCAAATTGTTTATTAAATCCAGCCAATTAGTTTATGAAACATTGATTAAAATTAAGATAAAATTGATACAAACCTAAATTAATTTTAAAGACTTTATAGGAAACAAAATTATAAAAAAAAAAAGTATTCAAAATCCATGTCCAGATATATGCGCATCTGATTATAGCCTTACTCATGCTGCTCACTTTTCATAATCAACATATGAAATTAAAATAATAATGATATTTAAACATAGCTTATGAAACTAAATAGGCTGTGTTTTCTTTAACCCATGGTTGACAAAGGCACTGGCACCTTCTGATGATTTTTTCCCTTTATGACAGCGGAAACAACTCACAATACTCCATCATTTTTAGCCATACAGATAAGTGCAAGACATAATTATAATACACAGTAAACTGTATACTTTTATTTGTGTACACTCACAATAACAGCAAAGGCCGTGGATTCATCAGTTAATGGGAACGCCATCATTTCGTAATATTTTTTTATCAATTTTTAGAAAAATCGCAAAAGTGTTGTGCAAATCTGTAATGGAAACGCGGCTACTGATGAGTGCGCTAAGGCAGGACCAAACCATTTCATGCAGATATAGGGGGATGGTCGGTCAATATAGATGTTTACTTTTTGGTCAATGGGGATATTTAACTTTTATTGCCAAAATAAGTAAAATCAAAGACATTGTTTAATTTGAAATATACTCAAATGATGATGGTTTATATAGTGTTTATTAAAAAAAAAAAATGTATTCGTTTTTACCTATTTGTTGGGGCCCCTGTCAGTCAGGCGCCCTTGGAATTGTCGTAATGTGTAATAGGGAGGATAAAAAAAGAAAAAAAGAAAAACACAGGCCAGGCTAGGGCCTAGATCTGAGCTTCTTGTCTGCAAGCGTTCATTTTTCACAAAGAGAGTAACGCAAAAAAAAAAATATTTAGTTACTTCTGCGTTACCGCTAAAAGAAGTGGAATAACTGTAACGCATTACTTTGTAGCGCGTTACTCCCAACACTGCTTATATGTGAGTCACGCTTTCCTTCTGAAATAACCAAATGATACAGAAGACCAAACTCTTTATTTAAATTTTTTACGAATATCATTTTACAAAAAAATAAAGAAATCATAATTGAATTCCATCAGTCCATCATAATTATTAAAAAAATAAAGATTATAATAAAGATATAAAGCATCATAATGAGAGGGGGAAAACTACTGCAGTTAGTTACAGAAATATGCATGTTATAATTATTATTATTATTATTATTAATAATAATGTTATTATTTGTAGAAATCCACCAGAGGGATTTTGAAGCGTGTGCTGCTCTGGTTGAGCTGTGTCTAATCATCGGTTTTCCTGTGCGGGGGTGATTGCTTCATCTCCACATTATTAGGTGCATTATACCTGCGGAGACACTCTACAGCAAACAGAGGAATCACCTACACACAGAAAGAGACAGAATATTCATGAAATTGTATGATTATTATTCCACAATGCCCTCTACTGGTAGTCAAAGAAGTGCTGCGTTTACAGAAAGCACATGAGTGTGTGATTTACACTGAAACAACAACAACAGCAAAAATAATCTAGATTTTATGATCACGGTTAAGGAGGGGATAAACTTCAATATCAGGACACTTTATATTGTGTTTTTATAATTAAATAAGTAAATTAATTGAATGAGTAATTGAAATAAGTAATTTGTAGACATATATATTTGTGAATAAGTTAAATGGCTTAAAATGATCATGTTTTGGTTCTGACCACAGCTCTGCCACTTGGGGGAAAAATGAAGAATAAGAACATACTTATAATTCGGTATACCGAATTATAAGTATGTTCTTATTCTTCATTTTTACGAATATATTTATATTTTTATATATACCTTTGTATCTCATAATACTGACTTCATATTAATGAGAACATTTCCTGTAATTAAGTTTTGATAATAAGCACTTATGATTATGTTCAGTCACTATAAGACTGTAGAAAGTCATATCTGTAAGAAAATTGTGCAATTGTTTTGAAATTATATAAATCAAGTGATGGAAAATGGTGTCCATATCTTTCCACCTCACTTCCAAATATTTAAAGGTGCAGTGTGTGAATTTTAACTGCATCTAGTGGTGAGGTTGTGAATTGCAATCACCCAACGCTCACCCCTCCCTTTCGAAACACACAGAGAAGCTACAGTGGTTGACAAAGATGGACACAGGACAAAGATGTGGTCGCCTGATACAGCAGTGAGTAGCTAGCGCTCTGTAGAGCAGTTTGTCCCTTTAGGGCTACTGTAGAAACATGGCGGCGCAAAATGGCGACTTCACTGTAAGGGGAGCTGCGGCATATGGAGCTAGAAATGGCTCATTCTAAGGTAATAAAAACATTTTCAGGGGGATCTATGTCTAATGGCACTAAGTACTACAGTACCCATGAGTCTCTGCATATGTTACTATGGAGATGACTTTGGAGATCTGCAAAAATACATTCAAATACAGTTTTATATTATATCGTTGTCAAAGGTGGCGGCTTCATCTTTTAAAAGAATAAAGAATTGGAAGTTTGGCGATTTGCAGTTTCTTGAGGCAATGCACAATAGGAACGTGAATGCCCTGTTTACACCTGGTATTAAGATGCGCTTTGGTCGATTGTATCACAAGTGGACGATGCCAAATACAGGTGTAAACGGGGTCTAAAACGCTCTGAGCTTGTCCACTTTTGAACACTTCCAGAGGTAATGGAAAACACATTGGACCGGATTGCTTGCGTAGTGTAAACGCTCATGTGATCGGATTTGGTCAAACAGCCACAAAAGACCCCCGTCTCTCGGGCCTACTGGCCTAACATGTAAACATTATGGGAAGCGTGCTAGCCAGGCGGGATCTAAACTTTATTGGCTGGAGACACAAATTTGGTTTGAAGATGAAAAATGAACCAAGCTCAATGTTCTCTCTCCATTCCTGATTTCTCACACACACTCACAGCGTTGGGCTGGTCTTGTGTCTGTCAGAGCAGAAACTAAAGCTGAAGATCTCCGGGTGTTTTTCCATCGTCTCACGTTCATGTGGAAATTGCTGGAGCTTATTTTGTTCATTAGATCGAAAGATCGGAAAAAAACCCGTCCATAGACCCTCCCCTCAAAGAAATCAGGACAGAAGTGCAATCCAATCAATCTTAATAGCAGGTGTGAACAGGGCCTTAGACACCTCACCAGCTCATCTCACACTGGTTAGTCAGACAATGCCTTTTTCTCGTGGTTGAGTGTGTGTGGATACGGGGAGCTGCTGGTGAGCTGTTACCTTTCTATGGTTTCTTTTTTCCCCTCAAGGGACTGCTTGTGAACAGAGAAAAACGCTGTTTTGAACAGTTGGATGGGATGTTTTCAGCTGTTAGCTAACTGCTTTTATCACTTGAACCCTTGCACACCGTGTGACCAAGTGGAGGAGACAGGCGGCAGGACGAGTGCTATACCACTGAATCTGATAATGCACCTAAGCTAACGTTAGCGACCACTGTTAAAGTTCGCCACACTCTATGTAGGCTCCTGGAAAACCTGTAGAAGTCAGCCAATCCGATTCAGACTTTTTGCCTTCGACACCTTTTGTTTCAATCTGAATGAATTCATGATCGCTATATAAAGGGATCGGGTTGATGTGCACGTTTATATGTTTGTGGCAAGCAGCGAGGCAGAGGGACCATTAGAACGGGGTGAGTGAGCGAACCGCACCAGCCTCATGTCCCACGGAGGAGCTTGGACGCATAAAAAGAGGAGCGACAACAGTGAAGGATGAGAGAGGACCAGGCCTGGGGCCCGTTTCAGAAAGGAGGTTAAGTGAAAACTCTGAGTATGTTAACCCTGAAATAAGGGAAACTCTGAGTTTTCTGTTTCAAAATGTGAGGTATGTCAAACCCGAGAAAGCAGGGTAAGTCAAGCCTGTTTCTAAAAGAGAGGTAACTTATACTCAGAGTCAGTTACCACGGTAACTTAGTCTGTGAACCTAACCTGGTCAGGAGCAGGTTTTCTTTGGTAAACCCAGAGTTTCTATCATTCTCCTCCCCCTTTTAAAGCGGCAACAGTGTTTAAATACTTCATACATTCATTCATTCATTCATTCAAATGCCACACATGCTTTTCTTACTGAGTATTTTGGTCATATTTCAAGTACAAATATCAAAAAAATTATAAATTTAATCTAAATCTAAAGTAAGCGAAGTTTACTTAAAACAAGTTAAATTATCTGCCACTTGACAAAAATACCTAGTAAGAAAAGCATTCTTTGCAGTGCAGGAACATTCATTCATTGCTCATATTTTAATCATGAGGACACTGTCAAAGTGACAAAAATGGCATGTCCTTTTATACAGGATCCTGACATTCACTTGATAAACCTCTAGAAGTAACCTAATAATTAGAGTTTCCTTTAGGATTTCTAGTGGTTGGGTGATGACACTCATATTCCCATCATCACACTTTCTGAAAACGGATTACTGTATGGGATGGAAGGATGCTGCCAGATGGTAGTCCGAGATATATGCCATAACCACAACCAGCTGTTAAATACATTTATTTACAATTTTTATGGTCATCTTTTTTTCCTACAAATACTTTATTCTTTTTCCTGTTGGATTTTAATATTCTTCCTCATCTGTCAGTGGTGCTGGTGTTTGGCTGGCGTGAGTAGAAGTCAAATGTTAATGTCATTACCCTCATTAATAAATGTAACAAGTGAGTCACATGAAACATAATTTCATTATGTGAAAAGAGCATAGACCCTTTTCACATTTCTGGGTTTCCAGAGCTGAAGTCGTCATATTTGGGTTAACTTTTATAGCGGTGAATGAAAGAATACACTAAATATATATTTTTGTGTGCCCATTTGCTCAAATAGCAAAAGAAAAACTCCACAATAGTGATTTCACAACTTTCAAAAAGAAGGAAAAATGGAGTGAGATTGATAACGGAAGTGAAGAGAGAGAAAGATGTTAATTTTCACCATCGAAACACCCTCACAGCAGCGCTAACTTGTTTTTTGTAATTTGATGCAAAAGTAATAAAATACAAAGTATTAGTGTTATAAATGTACATACATACATTAAAAAAAAAAAATATATATATATATATATGTTTTTTTTTTTTTTTTTTTTAAACGTTGCAGAATTTACAATATTGATGACCATTAAAACACGTCATCACAGTCTGTGAAATATGTCAAATGTTTTTAAAGTCATTAAACCTACACCCATTAACCTTTTATGCTTAAAGCTTTATCTGATTTAATTATGTTTTTATTTTTCATTTTTAGCTGCTGCCACAATCTTTTTTTGCCTTTTGGATACCATGAAAATTAAACTTAATTAAAATAATTAAGAATTAAACTTACATATTGACCCGGAAGTATGCAGATGTCTTTTTGTTGGGTGCTGTTTGCCATGGTGAATCATAATTTCGGAGCTCCATTGATCATGGCTTTTCATAGTTGGGGGCTTAACTCAGAGTCAGTCTACTCAGAGTGTTTATGCTTTGTTATGTGTGTGTGCGGCAGTCGTCCGTGAGGGGCTTCCGCTTTTACTTTCAGTTTGTTTGTTTATGTATTAAATTTTGTTGAATGTTCGCCGGTTCATTGGTGCCAAAACCCAGGAAGGAAGGAGTGACGTGCTGTCGGAGAGCCCTCACTGCTGAGGAGGATTGTGGTGTTGAGGAAGTCGGGCAGCGCGGAAGAGAGAAGACCACGAGGGGCTGGTGCTGGAGCAAGTGAAGATCGGTGGGATGGAGAGCTTGCTGCTGTGCCCCTGGGTAGAGGTGGGGTGGCTGCCGTCCGAGAGGGAGCGGAGGAGTTGCCAGCATTTGCCGTGGGCCGGAGACTCACTACAGATGATGGGGAGGAGCAGGGAGCGCGAGACTCGCTGCCGGCTGCCCTCATCTGGAGGAGCCATGGCCAGCCGCCAGGGGGTGGAGGAGGGTTGAGCCATCCACCCAGCGTCCAGTGAGGGGCTGTTACTTTTACTTTAATTTATTTATTTATGTATTAAAGTTTGTTGAATGTTGGACGGTTCCCGCCCCCTTCTTCCCATAACAACGAACCACGTTAGAATGTTATAAGCTTTAAAACGGAATTAATTTTCTGACATGCACTCACTGCACGAATATAGTTTCCTGCTGTTTGCGTACACTAACCATTCTCCTATATTGTTTCTTTTTTTTTATTTAAAGAGTAGGCTTAATATTTATCTATTGCAGGTCCTAGTTAGGAGACGGCGGGCACATGAACCAGGAATAAAGTGTAACACAACCACAAAACACAAAGACGACATGGAAAAATGAAGAGAGGAAACCAAGGGTATAAATACACAGAGATAACAAGGTGATTAAATGGACAACAGGTGAACGAAATCCAATCAGAAACCATAGAAAATAACTAGCAAACAGATATAAGGGTGAGTAAATGATGACACAATTTTCATTTTTGGGTCAACTAGCTCTGTAAAAAATGTATTGAGTGTTCAAATGAGTGGTCCAAGACCCTAGGACTTTTGTCGAACTTGAACAACGAATGCACACACGCAAATAAATGATTGGATTCAAGGAGTTTTGTGGTTGAAATTTTAAAAAGTAACAAATCCTTCCCTCGCTTTAAAAAATTGCATTTAAAATATTATAACGAAATGAAATTATCTTTCTTGACAAAAAAAATTATGTATAATTGTGGGGCTTTGGGTCATTTTGACCCACGAGGGAAGGAAGTGAGGGATGAGGGTTAAATTGTGTTGTGCTACAACAAAGTCCTTAGTGACCATTTCACCCAATAGTGTGTTTGTGTTGGTCAATGGCGCAGTCGTTTTAAGTTTCTCAAAATAGCAACGTGCCAACAATGCACCTAAACACATCTGGTTTTCAGACCAGACGCCCATGGGTGAACAGATGCACCAGTGCATTTGATATTTAAACAACGTGGAGTTGGACGTGAAAATGAGAACTGCGTTGGGCTTAACTAGCAGAACACACTTGAGTCACGCCTGGGGTCACATTGTGCAGGCTGTATGATAGGGCCCTATGACTTTATTGTTCTACCCTTGACAAACAAGTTCTGAAATTTTGTATTTGTCAAATAAACTAAACTAGGACCAATGTTCAGTAGCGGTGGTTGTGAAGGGGAGCACAGGCACTGACAGTTAAATCTGCTGTACCGTCTGAGCGATCAATCCATTTCTAACTGCTGAGTGCAAAAACACAAAAGTTGACACTTCAGGAATAATGCCGCTGAATACTCACTTGTGCAGTGATGAGCTTCTTAGTCTTTGGTTGGCTGGGGTCAGGGAACTCCTCTCCGAAGCACAGGTCTACTGTGTATCGTGGCTCGGGACCAGTGCCCTGCTGGTGGTTTTGTAGCTCTGCCAAGAAAACAGGAATCAGTCTGAGGACATGATGAAGAAAACATATCAAAAGGACTGGTTTAAGTCCTCCCTCTTCTTCACCTTGTATGAAGATGGTCACATCCAGGAGTTTGCGGGTCCTCTCTCTCTCTAGTTTGTTTGGTTTCTGTCTGTGCTCTGCCAACGGGCCGTCCCAGTACACGCGGCCCTGGCAGAAGCGTTTGATGAACACGCCGTCTGGAGCCAACCACACCAGCACACCTTTCTCCAGGTGGGGCAGAAGACGGCTCATGGCGTCAGTGATGCCCGGGGGCAGGTGGACGATGTCCGGACGGGGGAAAAAGACCTTCTCGGCTTCACAAGGCCCATAGATGCGCTCGTTCCCTACCGGAGCACAGCCTTGCAGAATGAAGCAGCCGTCTGGAGACGCAGTTACCAGTTTCTGCACCTGGTTACCATGATAGAACAAACGCACCTCCAGACGGCAGTCTACAAACACACACACACACACACACACACACGACTTATGATTACATCTGACATGTGTCCAAATACTTCACTGTACATCAACATGGACTGAAATGGTATATAACTTTCAGCATTGTCTATGGTTTGTCTCTCAATGAGTGATTAAATATTCACAATCACAATAGCCAGGTTTCCATCCAAGGACTTTTTCAGAAACAAGTTTTGGTGCATCAAAATGTCTACCAATATATCTGATGGAAATTCCAATTATTGAGCATTTTTTGCAAATGTCGACAATCTTTTTCCGTTTCACTTTAGCGTATAAATTATATGTTGATACTTCAGATGTCGCGAAAAACTATTTTTTGTTGAGAAAAAGGGCTTTAATGCAAGTAAATGTGGCATCACATGACAGAATTAGCCTATACGGCGTCTGTGGCGTTGCTCCATACCTGTCAAGTTTTGGATTTGAAAATAAGGGAAATTTTTCGGCGCCCACCGCAAGCAGTCCCACCACCCCAACCAAGCACCAGTATCCCTTACATTTTAAGACAGGTGTTATAGCCCAAATGAAAACACAAAAGGGTATATATGATGAGCATTTATTTAAAGGCTAATTTGCATATTTTCTGTTCATTTAACGTTGCTTGTTTTTACATTTTATTTTCATTGCACACATTCTTTTCATTTCATATTGCTTTTCTTTTACAGTTTTTCTTTAAGCCTGTTTTGGAAGGAGTGTATTTGTGGGCTGGGCCAGAGTGGTTCATTTTACATGAGAGTAGAGCACAAACAGTTCTGTTGTCTAATGTCATCATATTCTCTGTAACAATCTTTTGTACCATGCTAAATACCCTTTCTGAACTTGCATTGCTATGGGCAGGGCTCGACATGAACGCTTGTCCGGGACAAGTGGATTTTTTGAAGGGGCAAGTGAAAAATAATGTTACTTGCCCAACGGACAAGTATCCTGAGTAAAATGTCAAAACAAAAAATAACTAGGAATCACCAAAGTGCAATAATGATTCTGCATTCAGTGTAAGCGGAGATCGATAGTGGATAATAATATCAAACGAACTGACGTTAACAAGGTTGAGCTGTTGAGGCTCGCGCAGCCTCTCGAGGAGAAAATCGAAAAAAAATGAGCGCCGCTCATACAAAGAAACTCAGTTAACATACACAGTTAAAATGGTGTAGTTATTTATAACATATGATACAGTTAAGCAACATCACACTAACAAGAGTGTTGTTTACCTGAATACCATTTCGACTGGAAATGACACTGATTTCATACGCCAGTTCCATAAACAATTAATTCACATTAAGTCACTTACATTTTATAATTAAATTCGCTGTCCCATTGATCACGGTATTTACACAAGGGTTTTTTTTTGTTTTTTTTTTGCAGGAGTGCCTTAATCCGTCTCTATCGTTACGTCCATCATCCGTCTCTGTTTAGTTTTTTTCCCGCGTTGTCACTCGTCATCTGACCTCACACACTAACCTCGCGACAACTGTCACCTATACTGTAGGCTAGCTGCAGATGGCAGTTATCGCGAGGCTAGTTACAGAGCTCAGATTGGAAATGTTTTTGTTTTTTTACTCCGGTATTATTGTTTTTTAATAACGCAGGTTAAAATACGGGAGATTTACAGGAAAATACTAATACGGGAGGACGGCGGGAAAGAAGGGTAAAATACGGGACTTTCCCGGCCAAAACGGGATACTTGACAGGTATGCGTTGCTCCCGTTAAAGCACCGTTTCTCTGCAGTTCAAAGGCACATTAAATCTATTAGATTCATATTCATTGTACATTAAATGATTGTATTAATATTGGTAAGAATAATAATAATGACCAAGATGGCGGCGCGAGTAGATCGCGAGGCTCAGCGTCTCTCCAGATTCTGCAATTTTGCGGTATTTTTCTTGCTCATCTCGGGTCTGTTCGTACAGAACAGTTGTGCCTTTACATCGTACACCCGCGCTGAGCTTTTGGATATTGGTTTGCGAATTTCCGACAGTTTTATGGACAATCTTCAACTCCTTCCTGAGATCGCTAGGACGCCCGAGGCGATGCGCGTAACCCGGCCGGGCGGAAGTGCACGCAGAAGGCGGCGTGATCGTAAACAAAGGCGGGGGAAGCGTGGAGGATTGCGGGCTAAGCTAACGCGTTCTCCTCATCGGCTCTCTTTACCCAGCATTTTCCTTGCTAATGTACGATCGCTAGTGAACAAAATGGAGGAGATTCGACTCAGCATCACACACAGTAAGAAACTTTTGAACTGTAACGTCCTAATCTTCACTGAAACCTGGTTAAACAGCGGAATACCGGACACCGCTATTGAGCTAGCGGGACGCCACACACTCCGGGCAGATAGAACATTAGATGGCTCCGGGAAGACCAGAGGGGGTGGATTGTGCATTTATATTAACAAAGCTTGGTGCACAAACTCTGCTATTGTTGGGAGTCATTGTTCAGCTAACCTGGAGTTTCTCATGGTTAAATGTAGACCGTTTTATCTACCGCGGGAGTTCACTTCCACCATTATTACTGCTGCTTATATTCCACCCGATGCTGATGCCAAGCTTGCTATGAAAGAACTTCACGCAGCCATCAGTAAACAACAGACTGATCACCCTGAAGCTGCGTTTATTGTTGCAGGTGACTTTAATCACTCAAACTTAAAGTCAGTACTACCCAAGTTTCACCAGCATGTTTCCTGCCACACCAGAGGAAACAAAACCTTAGACCATGTTTACACAAACATGGCTGAAGCTTACGTTGCAACACCCCTCCCCCACCTGGGACAGTCAGACCACATCTCTTTGTTCCTCAGCCCCAAATATGCACCCCTCATCAACCGTGTGAAGCCATCAGTGAAGACAATCAAGGTGTGGCCTGCGGGGGCAGACTCCACACTCCAGGAAAGGTTTCTAAACACAGACTGGAGTATGTTTGCTTCTCAAGCCACCAGTGGCGCTCACACGGACATTGACTCCTACACCTCCTCAGTATTGGATCATATCAATACCACCATTGACAGTGTTACAACCCAGAAACAGATCACCACATACCCAAATCAGAAGCCTTGGATGAACAGGGAAGTACGACTCCTGCTGAAGTTACGCAATACTGCCTTCAGATCAGGAGATGCACAAGCCTACAGCGCATCCAGAGCAAACCTGAAGAGGGGCATCAAAAAGGCCAAGCACTGCTACAAGCTAAGGATAGAGGGACACTTTTCCAACTCTGACCCTCGACGCATGTGGCAGGGCATTCAGGCCATCAGTGATTACAAACCCACCCACTCCACCCCCACAGCCACTGATGTCAACTTCCTGAACGAGCTAAATTACTTTTATGCTCGTTTTGAAAGAGACAACAGAGAAACTGCCACCAAGCTCAAACCCTCAGCTGACCACCCACCAATCACACTCTCCTCTACAGATGTCTGCAAGGCACTGAGCCGGATCAGCGCGCACAAGGCTGCTGGACCAGACAACATCCCTGGTCGTGTTCTCAGGGCATGTGCGGAGCAGCTCGCTGGGGTTTTTACAGACATTTTCAACCTGTCTCTCGCCCAAGCAGCTGTACCATCATGCTTTAAACGCACTTCCATTGTGCCAGTGCCGAAACACTCCAGCCCGAGGTGCCCTAATGACTACCGCTCTGTAGCACTCACACCCATCATTATGAAGTGCTTTGAGCGGCTGGTCCTGGAACACCTAAAAGACTCTATACCATCCACATTGGACTCACACCAGTTTGCCTATCGCAGCAATAGGAGCACAGAGGATGCAGTTTCCATGGCACTGCACTCTGTGCTCACCCATCTGGACAGTAAAAACACCTATGCACGCATGCTGTTTGTTGACTTCAGCTCAGCATTCAACACTGTCATCCCATCCAAGTTAATTGCCAAACTTGGAGACCTGGGCATCAACACTTCAATGTGTAACTGGATTTTGGACTTCCTAACTGACAGACCACAGAATGTTCGATCAGGATCCACCTGCTCCACGTCCATCACACTCAACACTGGTGTACCACAGGGCTGTGTGCTAAGTCCGTTTCTCTACTCCCTCTTCACCTCCGACTGCAAGCCTGTGTATGGAACTAATTCCATCGTCAAGTTTGCGGACGACACTGCGGTGATTGGGCTCATCAGCAACAACGATGAGACTGCCTACAGGGAGGAGATCCAGCACCTGGCCACATGGTGCGCTGATAATAACCTGCTCCTCAACACCACCAAAACGAAGGAGCTCATCGTGGACTTCAGGAAGGAGTCAAGAGGCACACACGACACCATCCACATCAATGGAATGGCTGTTGAGCGTGTCTCCAGTTTCAAGTTCCTGGGGATCCACATCTCGGCGGACATGTCGTGGACGACCAACACCTCCAGCCTGGTCAAGAAGGCTCACCAGCGCCTCTTCTTCCTGAGGACACTGAGGAAGAATCAGCTCTCCTCGGCTATCCTGGTGAACTTCTACCGCTGCGCAATAGTCAAGTCAAGTCAAGTCAACTTTATTTATATAGCGCTTTTAACAATGTAGATTGTTTCAAAGCAGCTTTACAGTGTTAAACAGCAAAATAATGCAGCCTAATTTTATTCAGCTGTATAGCCATTTGATGTCATCAGTTCATTTCAATTTCCATACGGTGACAGTGTGGGCTTTAGATCAATAATTAGATCAGTAATTTAGTTTACATGGTTAAATTAGTTTATTAATTAGATTTATTTCGATGTTTAGTTGAAAAATATAGTGAAAGCATATAGTGAAAGCAGCATGTCTCCTGTCCCACACGAGGAGCAAACACACTGGATCATTGCTACTCTCCGTTTAAGAACGCCTACAAAGCTCGTTCACAGCCAGCTTTTGGCAAATCGGACCATGCCGCCATTTTTCTCACACCGGAATATATACAAAGGCTCGTTCAAGAGCCCCCGGTGAGGAGGGAAGTCAAACGCTGGTCATCGCATTCAGAGATCACGCTACAGGCAGCTCTTGATGACGTCGACTGGGACATGTTCCGCGCGAGTTCTGAAGACGTCAGCGAGTTCACAGAAGTGGCGCTCTGCTTTATCAACACACTGACAGAGCAAGCCACACAAACAATAACTATAACGTCCTTCCCTAATCAGAAACCGTGGGTGGACAGTTCAATCCGCACTGCAGTAAACACGCGCACTATTGCTTACAATGCCGGTCTCCTAACGGGGGATATGAGGGAGTACAAAGCTTCTTGTTACGCCCTCCGGCGCGCCGTTAAAGCCGCAAAACTCCGCTACAAAGACCGAGTGGAATCTCATTTCCAACTCAACGACTCCCGGAGGATGTGGCAGGGACTGAGGACCATCTGTGCTTTTGGAACTAAATCCTCTGCAGAGGTGAGAGCTGATCCGTTGCTGGTGAACGAGTTAAACTCTTTCTACGCTCGCTTTGATGGTAATCGCGGCAGCGCGACTCCGGCGAGTGACGCGTCAGAGAGAGTCACTCAGAGCAGCAACGGTCACGTGATCTCTGTCTCGGAGGACGAGGTTCGGAGGGCACTCAAACGTGTGGATGTCAGGAAATCTGCTGGGCCGGATGGTATTTCAGGTCGTGTTCTGCGGTCCTGTGCTGATCAGCTCGCAGGGCTCTTTACATCCATATTTAACGAGTCCCTTGCTACATCTGTTGTCCCCACCTCCTTCAAACGATCCTCCATCATCCCTGTACCTAAGATCAGTAAACCCTCTTGCCTAAATGACTATCGTCCAGTGGCTCTCACATCTTTAGTCATGAAGGTCTTTGAGAGACTCATTAAAAAAAACATTTGCTCCTCCATTCCTGACACTTTGGACCCTCTTCAGTTTGCCTATCGTCCCAATAGATCGACTGAAGATGCCATCTCTCACGTCCTTCACTCCTGCCTCACTCACATCGACAGCAAAAGTGGGAACTATGTCAGGCTGCTATTTATTGACTATAGCTCAGCCTTTAACACCATAGTTCCCATTAAGCTAACACACAAACTCCTGGATCTAGGCCTGAATTCTTCTCTCTGCCTCTGGATTGAAGATTTCCTCACTGGCAGACCCCAGGCGGTGAGAGTAGGCCAGTTCACCTCCACCTCCATCACCCTGAGTGTTGGAGCTCCACAGGGCTGTGTGCTGAGTCCCCTGCTCTACTCTCTCTACACCCATGACTGTTTGTCCACACACAGCTCCACCTCTATCATCAAGTTTGCTGATGATACTGTTGTCCTGGGTCTCATCTCCAACAACAATGAGACAGCATACTTGGACGAAGTGGAGCAACTGACATCATGGTGCCAGGACAACTGTCTCTCTCTGAATGTTAACAAGACCAAAGAACTGATTGTGGACTTCAGGAAGAGACAGCATCGGTCATACTCCCCTCTCATGATCAGCGGGACACCGGTAGAGAGAGTGAGCAGCTTCAAATACCTGGGTGTGAACATCTCCGAGGATCTGACCTGGACTACACACATCCAGACACAGGTGAAGAAAGCCAGGCAAAGACTGTACCACCTGCGCCAGCTGAGGAAATTCAGGGTTTCACCAGCCATCCTGAAAACTTTCTATCGAGGGGCGATAGAAAGTGTCCTGACTCAGTGCATCACAGCGTGGTACGGGAACAGCACCAGTCACGATTGCAAAGCCCTGCAAAGAGTAGTGCGCTTATCCGAGCGCATCTCAGGCTCAGCTCTCCCGTCTCTGCAGGACATTTACACCAAACGCTGCAGAGGTAGAGCTACTAAAATCATCAGAGACATTAATCACCCCGCAAACTCTCACTTCACCCTGCTGCCATCTGGTAAGCGCTTCCGTAGCCTGATGGCAAAGACTGAAAGACTCAGGAGGAGTTTCTTCCCCCAGGCCATCAGACTCCTGAACTCAGTCAGGTGACTGCACTTCACCCTGCACTCCACCCCGCACACGCATAAACATCCAGTTTTTTAACATTAACATCCACATACTGCCATTGCACTGCACTTTACGTTCCTATTGTTACTGCGTAACAACCTGTAATAAACCTGTTTGCACATCATACTCCTGTTTACATTATACTCTTTATAGGTATATATATATATATATGTGTATATATATATATATATTTTATGTTAACCACTTATTTTTAAGTCTACAGTTTATCTCACTTATCATATCCACTTATTTTATATTTTTATATTTTTATTTTTATCTTATTTCCTATTTTTATCTTTTACTTGATTTATTTATAATTCTACTTATGTTAATACTTTTTATTCTAACTTTATTCTATTTCTATTTTAATTTCCCCTTGTGTTTCTTGTAATTGTTATTTGCACTGTCCATGGAGCGGACCTGTTTACATTTCACTGCCAGTTGTATATTGTGTATATAACTGTGTATGTGACAAATAATAAAACTCTTGAATCTTGAAAGCAATAGAAAGCATCCTGACCAACTGTGTGGCAGTATGGTATGGGAGCTGCTCTGTTGCGGAGCGCAAGGCACTGCAGCGGGTGGTGAAAACTGCCCAGCGCATCACAGGGACTCCACTTCCTGCCATCGAGCACATCCAGAGGAAACGCTGTCTGCATCGAGCTCGCAGCATCCTCAAGGACTCCTCTCACCCAGCCCACAGACTGTTTTCTCTCCTGCCCTCCGGCAGGCGTTTCAGGTGCCTCCGGACCAGGACCAGCAGACTAAAGAACAGTTTTTTCCCCAGAGCTGTCTCTTTACTGAACTCAAACCCCCGTTGATCCACTTCCCTCATAAACTGCTAACTCTCCTACCTCACATCTACATTCACTTTGTTATTTGCACTACTGACTGTTTATTACAGTAACAACTGTTTACTTATGCATTTTGCACCACCATATCTTAACTGGAATATGCTCATTTGCACTGCCGACTGTATTTACAGTAACCATGTTTACATTTGCATTTTGCACCGTACTTCTAACTGCAATATGCAACCACTTTCCACTGCACTTTTACACTTTCTTTCGGATAGCTCTGTCCATAATTTATTGCACTACCTTAATCCACTGCTATATTCCTCATATTAGCCTAACATATTATTGTATACCTCTATCTGTAAAATTCTGTTCAAAGTAATAGCCATCTGTATATTATATTCATAGTACATATTCACCTGTACATTCTGTTTACATTCTGTTTATAGTAATAGCCATCTGTATATTTATATTTATTCACTGTATATATTCATCTGTAAATTCAGTTCTGTTTATAGTAATAACCATCTCTCTACTTATACATATTTATATATATATTCAGTACATTTTTATGCCCTGCACTTACGCAACCATTGTATATATCCTGCACTTGCTGCTATTGCACTTCTGGTTAGACCTAAACTGCATTTCGTTGCCTTGTACTTGTACTTGTGTAATGACAATAAAGTTGAATCTAATCTAAGACGCGTTACCCCTCAAACATCATTCATCCTTATTTTTCAAGTCAAGTCAGGAGACTTGAAAATTCCTCTATATATATACATTGGAATGAGATGGCGTTTCTTCAGGACCATGGTGCAACACGGAACATTACACAAGACTACATAAAGTGCAAGTAACTCAGGACAGTAAATATACAAGACAATAAATACTCTGGAAAAACAAGAAAATAGATACACTGAATATGCTTGTAAATTGTAAACATGGACTTCAGTTATATTTTTGCATAGCAGCAATACTGGCAAAAGTGGCTAATTCAGCTACTTTACGTGAGTGCTGTTTGCAGTAGTTCAGAGTCTTACAGAGTTAGTGTGTGTGCAGTAATACGAATCCTTACTGGAGAAGGTGTTCAAC
This sequence comes from Romanogobio albipinnatus, assembly GCA_023566225.1. NCBI lineage: Eukaryota > Metazoa > Chordata > Actinopteri > Cypriniformes > Gobionidae > Romanogobio > Romanogobio albipinnatus. The sequence goes on along the minus strand of CM042248.1, from coordinate 14,235,175 downwards.
TAAACCAGGTATGGATCTGACTGGGTATGGTGGTATGAATCTTACTGGGTTAGGTGTTCGACTAACCCAGATGAGTATTTGGAGGCAAATGTGTGTTGAGTAATCTGACTGTTCAGGGAAAAAACTGTTGCGCAGTCTGCTGGCGGTGGCACGGATGCTCCCTGCCAGATGGCAGTAGGGTGAACAGTCCGTGGAAAGGGTGAGAGGGGTCGTCCGCAATATGAGTAGCTCTGCGGATGCAGCAGTTTTGGTATAAGGTATCTATAGTTGGTAAAGAGATCCCGATGATCTTTTCCGCAGTAGAGTCTTGCGGTCGGAGGCTGTGCAGTTCCCGTACCACACAGTGAGACAGCGGGTCAGGAAGCTCTCTATCGTCCCTCTGTAGAAGTCTTTTGATGTCATCAGTTTAAATTTCCATACGGTGACAGTGTGGGCTTTAGATCAATAATTAGATCAGTAATATATGGTTCATTATTATATGGTTTATTTAGTTTATTAATTAGATTTATTTCAATGTTTAGTTGTGTCCCCAACTGAGCACGCCAAGCGGAATATTCGAAGGACCGGAGGCAACACGCTAGAGACAGGTTTATTGTGGATGACATATCGATTTAAGTATTATTTAATTGTAATATTTGAACAATCGGAGTCAACACGCTGAAGACAGGTTTATTGCGGATGACATATCGATTTAAGTATTCTTTAATTGTAATATTTGAACAATCTGACTCATCACACTGGAGACAGGTTTATTAAGATGCCGTGTCGATGAGGCAGTTGCAGGGGGAGACTAATTGACACGGTCTCTGCGGAGAATGGGCGGTGGAAGATTGGCTCTCTTCAACCTCTGCAGAAAATGAACACGTTGCTGGGCCTTCTTGACTAGGCAGGCGGTGTTAAGAGACCAGGAGAGGTCCTCTGTCATATGCATACGGGGAAACATGGAGCTTTTGACTCTTTCCACATGTGTTCCATTGATGTGTAGTGGTGACTGGTCTGCTTGAGTTCTCCTGAAGTCATCAATCATTTCTTTAGTCGTTTAAACATTAAGAGATAGATTGCTCTCATACTGCGAGCCGGTAACCCTCCTCCCTATACGCTGACTCATTGCTATTGCTGATGAGGCCCAACACTGTGGTATCATCAGCAAACTTGATGATGTGATTTTGTCTGGGTTTTTTTTGTACAATCTAATAAATGTTAATCAGATAAATATTAGCTAAATGCACCCGTTTCTGAATAATGCTTGATCAAATATTGATCTAAATAGTCTTTATAACGAAGTAAAAAAAAAAAAAACATGACACTTTTTAATAAATAGATAATAGGAAAATAGCCTATAAAGCCTTGAAAATCTCTGCAACCAAAAGTAAAAATGGTGCGTCTGTCAAATGAAGGAAGGCTGTTGGAGTTTCAAATACTGATTTAAAGAAAGGTCAAATAAACCACATGTTGCGTCTGTATCTAAAGAAATAAAGTGAATGCCATAAAATCACGATTTAATGGCCAGGATCTGGCTACTTGACAAATGAAAAATCACAAACATCATAAAATTATTTTATAAATACAATTTTTTTTATATGTAATATCATTTATCTCAAACTAATTAGGAAAATAAAGTGGGTTGAATCCAAAAAGCTCTAAACGAATTTTAGGATTGTTAAGACGGCAGATATAGACCATTTAAAGAAGTTAAATATAGGCTACACAAATAAAAGGTTTAGGTTACAGCTGCATCTGACTCGGAGGGAAAAGAAAGAGCAGCGATTTGGTGTTATTGAACTCTGAAACCAGAACGGATAACTGTCTTTGGGTTGAATGATCTGACATGCATTCTCGTCCACGTCAAACCGCGACTGGCTGCATGTTCAAGGCTTACGTTAAAGATGGTTGCTATACGACCGAACATTTTACTGTACTAATCTTTGACAAATGTGACCCTGGAGCACAAAACCAGTCATGCGTCTCACGGGTATATTTGTGGCAATAGCCAACAATACATTGAATGGGTCAATGTTCCATTTTTCTTTTATGCCAAAAATCATTAGGATATTAAGATCATGTTCCATGAAAATATAATTTACTACCGTAAATATATAAAAAATGTATTATTAGTAGTAATGTGCATTGCTAAGGACTTCATTTGGACTTTAAAGGAGATTTTCTCAATATTTCGATTTCTTTGCACCCTCAGATTCCAAATGTTCAAATATTACCCTATCCAAACGAACCACACATCAGATGATGTATAAATCTCACTTTCAAAAAATTTACCTGGGGGCGTATTACAGAAACTAACTTTTGAATCCTATCTTATCCGTTTCAGTTGGGACCTCATTTAGGACAAAGGCTATTACAGAATGACATTTCTTAAGTGCATAATCCTATCTAAGACTGACCAAGATGGCGGCGCGAGTAGATCGCGAGGCTCAGCGTCTCTCCAGATTCTGCAATTTTGCGGTATTTTTCTGGTTCATCTCGGGTCTGTTCGTACAGAATAGTTGTGCCTTTACATCGTACACCCGTTGTGAGCTTTTGGATATTGGTTTGCGAATTTCCGACAGTTTTATGGACAATCTTCGACTCCTTCCTGAGATCGCTAGGACGCCCGAGGCTATGCGCTCTTCCCGGCCGGGCGGAAGTACTAGAAGGCGGCGCCGTGATCGTAAACAAAGGCGAGGGAAGCGCAGAGGTCTGCGTGCTAAGCCAACGCTTACTCCTCATCAGCTCTCTTTACCCAGCATTTTCCTTGCTAATGTACGATCGCTAGTGAACAAAATGGAGGAGATTCGACTCAGCATCACACACAGTAAGAAACTTTTGAACTGTAACGTCCTAATCTTCACGGAAACCTGGTTAAACAGCGGAATACCGGACACCGCTATTGAGCTAGCGGGAAGCCACACACTCCGGGCAGATAGAACATTAGATGGCTCCGGGAAGAGTAGAGGGGGTGAATTGTGCATTTACATTAACAAAGCTTGGTGCACAAACTCTGCTATTGTTGGGATTCATTGTTCAGCTAACCTTGAGTTTCTCATGGTTAAATGTAGACCGTTTTATCTACCGCGGGAATTCACTTCCACCATTATCACTGCGGCCTATATTCCCCCGGATGCTGATGCCAAGCTTGCTATGAAAGAACTTCACGCAGCCATCAGTAAACAACAGACTGATCACCCGGAAGCTGCGTTTATTGTTGCAGGTGACTTTAATCACTCTAACTTAAAGTCAGTGCTACCCAAGTTTCACCAGCATGTTTCCTGCCACACCAGAGGAAACAAAACCTTAGACCATGTTTACACAAACATGACTGAAGCTTACGTTGCAACACCCCTCCCCCACCTGGGACAGTCAGACCACCTCTCTTTGTTCCTCAGCCCCAAATATGCACCCCTCATCAACCGTGTGAAGCCATCAGTGAAGACCATCAAGGTGTGGCCTGCGGGGGCAGATTCCACACTCCAGGAAAGGTTTCTAAACACAGACTGGAGTATGTTTGCTTCTCAAGCCACCAGTGGCGCTCACACGGACATTGACTCATTCCCCTCCTCTGTATTGGACCATATCAATACCACCATTGACAGTGTTACAACCCAGAAACAGATCACCACATACCCAAATCAGAAGCCTTGGATGAACAGGGAAGTGCGACTCCTGCTGAAGTCACGCAATACTGCCTTCAGATCAGGTGATGCACAAGCCTACAGCACATCCAGAGCAAACCTGAAGAGGGGCATCAACAAGACCAAGCACTGCTACAAGCTAAAGATAGAGGGACACTTTTCCAACTCTGACCCTCGACGCATGTGGCAGGGCATTCAGGCCATCAGTGATTACAAACCCACCCGGTCCACCCCCGCAGCCACTGATGTCAACTTCCTGAACGAGCTAAATTACTTTTATGCTCGTTTTGAAAGAGACAACAGAGTAACTGCCACCAAGCTCAAACCCTCAGATGACCACCCACCAATCACACTCTCCTCCACAGATGTCTGCAAGGCACTGAGCCGGATCAGCGCGCACAAGGCTGCTGGACCAGACAACATCCCTGGACGTGTTCTCAGGGCATGTGCGGAGCAGCTCGCTGGGGTTTTTACAGACATTTCCAACCTGTCTCTTGCCCAAGCAGCTGTACCAACATGCTTTAAACGCACTTCCATTGTGCCAGTGCCGAAAAGCTCTAGCCCGAGGTGCCCTAATGACTACCGCCCTGTAGCACTCACACCCATCATTATGAAGTGCTTTGAGCGGCTGGTCCTGGAACACCTAAAAGACTCTCTACCATCCACATTGGACTCACACCAGTTTGCCTACCGCAGCAATAGGAGCACAGAGGATGCAGTTTCCATGGCACTGCACTCTGTGCTCACCCATCTGGACCATAAGAACACTTATGCACGCATGCTGTTTGTTGACTTCAGCTCAGCATTCAACACTGTCATCCCATCCAAGTTAATAGCCAAACTTGGAGACCTGGGCATCAACACTTCAATGTGTAACTGGATTTTGGACGTCCTAACTGACAGACCCCAGAATGTTCGATCAGGATCCACCTGCTCCACGTCCATCACACTCAACACTGGTGTGCCACAGGGCTGTGTGCTAAGTCCGTTTCTCTACTCCCTCTTCACCTCCGACTGCAAGCCTGTGTATGGATCTAATTCCATCGTCAAGTTTGCGGACGACACTACGGTGATTGGTCTCATCAGCAACAACGATGAGACTGCCTACAGGGAAGAGATCCAGCACCTAGCCACATGGTGCGCTGATAATAACCTGCTCCTCAACACCACCAAAACGAAGGAGATCATCGTGGACTTCAGGAAAGAGTCAAGAGGCACACACGACACCATCCACATCAATGGAATGGCCGTTGAGCGTGTCTCCAGTTTCAAGTTCCTGGGGATCCACATCTCGGCAGACATGTCGTGGACGACCAAGACCTCCAGCCTGGTCAAGAAGGCTCACCAGCGCCTCTTCTTCCTGAGGACACTGAGGAAGAATCAGCTCTCCTCGGCTATCCTGGTGAACTTCTACCGCTGCGCAATAGAAAGCATCCTGACCAACTGTGTCGCAGTATGGTATGGGAGCTGCTCTGTTGCGGAGCGCAAGGCACTGCAGCGGGTGGTGAAAACTGCCCAGCGCATCACAGGGACTCCACTGCCTGCCATCGAGCACATCCAGAGGAAACGCTGTCTGCATCGAGCTCGCAGCATCCTCAAGGACTCCACTCACCCAGCCCACAGACTGTTTTCTCTCCTGCCCTCCGGCAGGCATTTCAGGATCCTCCGGACCAGTACCAGCAGACTTAAGAACAGTTTTTTCCCCAGAGCTGTTTCTTTACTGAACTCAAACCCCCGTTGATCCACTTCCCTCATAAACTGCTAACTCTCCTACCTCACATCTGCCTTCACTTTATTTGCACTACCGACTGTTTATTACAGTAACAACTGTTTACTTATGCATTTTGCACCACCATATCTTAACTGGATTATGCTCATTTGCACTGCCGACTGTATTTATAGTACCAATGTTTACATTTGCATTTTGCACCGTACTTCTAACTGTAATATGCAACCACTTTCCACTGCACTTTTACACTTTTTTTTCGGATAGCTCTGTCCATAATTTATTGCACTACCCTAATCCACTGCTATATTCCTCATATTAGCCTAACATAGTATTGTATACCTCTATCTATAAAATTCTGTTTAAAGTAATAGCCATCTCTATATTATATTCATAGTACATATTCACCTGTAAATTCTGTTTATAGTAATAGCCATCTGTATATTATATTCATAGTACATAATCACCTGTAAATTCTGTTTATAGTAATAGCCATCTGTATATTTATTCACTGTACATATTCACCTGTAAATTCAGTTCTGTTTATAGTAATAACCGTCTCTCTATTTATACATATTTATATATATTCAGTACATTTCCATGTCCTGCACTTACGCAACCACTGTATATCCTGCACTTGCTGCTATTGCACTTCTGGTTAGACCTAAACTGCATTTCGTTGCCTTATACTTGTACTTGTGTAATGACAATAAAGTTGAACCTAATCTAATTTAATCTAATCTAATCTAATCTAATCTAATCTAATCTTAACTATGGATAGGAAACGGGTATTATAGAAGCATCCTAACTCAACAACCGCACTGGTGTCCTAACTTCAAACTTTTTGAAATCCAATGGTAATAATCACAGTACAAAAAGCCTTTTTTTGAGACTGGTGTTACATTTATTATTTATACGGAGAGCAGCAACGTTTGATGGTGGAGATACTTTTGGAGGACCCAGAGGATGAGCTGTGCTTTGATGATAAAATACTGGTAAATAATTACAGACTTCCACGACACATGGTTTTGCAGTTAATTGGCAATTTGCAACCTACATTGCAGAGGCCAACGAGCCGTCACGGAGCATTACCAGTCATTCTTCAAGTGACTAACACCTTACATTTTTTCTCTCTTTTTTTGTTGCAAAAGGTGATTTATAAAACAGGAGCCTTTTAAAACTTTTCAATGGAGCCATCAATCTCTGCCGCAAATTTACAAAATTTAAATCTCTGCCGCACTGAAATTAAAAGCACGCTGTTGTTTCGCTATTTTGATTTTAGGTTTACCTCAGAAGCAGTTTTCGCGTTGTTGGTTGCTTCATAACAGACCTGACAGTTGATTACTGAACTCGATGGAGTGGTTTAAGATTTCCTAACTACAGATAAGATGAAATTTTGTAAGATAGGATAAGAATCCTAAATCAAGTTAAGATTTGCTTCTGTAATACGAATTTGTGAAAAATCCTAAATTAACTTAAGACCTATAGAAAGTTTCTGTAATACGCTCCCAGGGCCACAAATTCCCTTCCCTGTGTCCATGGGCTTTGTCGCATAAAGGCAGTTCATCAGTCCTGTCAGACAAGCTGTCCCACTTCACTGTCATCTCCTGATTAATATTTCATAATTTAGTAATAGTTCTATTATTCATGAAAACAGTAAACTGGCAAATTTCAATTGTCTCATTACTCTCGGCATATTACAAATATTTGAGATGCGAAAGATACAATATAATTTGTGATATACATGAAATTATGCATGGAAACGACTCAAGGGAAGATTTTTTTAGCGACACAACAAAACTCATGCACTCATTATTTTATCGGTAAATTGGATGGAAACAGGCTGGAGGCAGCAAAAAATCTTTTTTTAACGCATATTCACTTTGTCAGTAACATAACAGTGGAAAAAGTGGATGGAAACTTGACTAGTGACACCACATTTCAAGTTAGTACTTATGCTGCGTTCAGACTACACAATGTTTTTTGTCTGTTTTGGCTTCTAAATAAAGAAACATAATTCCACGAGCAATACCATTGTCGGTTGTTGTACACTATGACACGCTATACAAGATGAAACGATCGATTCTTCCGTCCCGACAGCCATTGATGTTTACGAATCACCACGACACTCTACGGCAAACGGACCGCAACAAAATCAGGCTGATATTGTGTTGTCTGAACTCGGCATTAATAAACTGAAGAAACTTTGAGCTTGCTGATAAACTCTCTCACCCGATATGGGGGCGTGAGATGGATATATGGGGACAGGTTGAAGATTGGCGTTGACGCAGGCATTAGTGCCTGTACTGGGACACGCATACGACCTGCCATTCGCTGCACACACACACAAACAATGTACAATGTAAGTGAAAATGAAACAGTTTATCGTTAAGTGATATTTTTCTGAAACTAAAACACTGACCACTCCATCCAGCACATTTGTTTGAGTCGCCGACTGGACCGACCACCTGGATGTGAAAATAAACTGTTATTTTCATGTAACACACCTCTGGAATCTGTCCAGTAGGAGGCAGAGACATATAATCCAGGTTTACAGCCAGTGTGGGGATTTCCATAGGTGTTTTCATTGAGCAGTACCTGCATGGGCACATGTGTCTCTCTCAAGGCTTTGCTGCAGTCGCTGTCATGTGACATCTCTGGATTTTCAGCAGATTCTGGAGGACAGAAGGAGTGGCTTACACTTCTTTTGAATATGATTGAGTGTGTGTGTGTGTGTGTGTGTGTGTGTGTGTGTGTGTGTGTGTGTGTGTGTGTGTGTGTGTGTGTGTGTGTGTGTGTGTGTGTGTGTGTGTGTGTGTGTGTGTGTGTGTGTGTGTGTGTGTATAAATGAGGAAGTGAGATTTGGGGGTTGGGCGACTGAGGTTTGAGGAACACAAGTGCAGATCTTTCATAATACCTGTCAGTCTTCCCGTGTCTTCCAGGATCCGGTAGACCTTGTAGGGCTCAGAGATATCCAGTTGACTGCGCTCTTGAACCTCCTGGAAGTCTGTGCTCTTGTTGAGGGCACAGCGCAGGCGCGTTTTCCACGTAGAGGGGTCTGCTTTGTCTCTGCCCTCTTGAAATTTACCCTTGTACATGGCCCATGCCTGAGACATACAGTGTTTAATCTGTATCTAAATGTATCAGCTGTATTGTTTATTTTAGCAAATCGTGTACTTTTTTTCCGAGGGAAAATTTATTAAATTAAAGTTTGAATGACACAAATGAAAAGCTATGTGCCGATATAAATGAAATAATGAATGAAATGACATAATCAGCGTTGTAGTGCGTTTACCTTGAAGAGCGCCGCGTCCTGGTTCTGTCTGTAGTCCTGTTTGGCGGCGTGTTTCCAGGGAATCCTGAACATGCTCTTCTCCTCGTTTTCCCAGCTCAGTCCCGGGTATTTGCCGCTGTCTATCTGCGCTATGAGCCATTCTCTCAGGCGCATGTGCCTCGACCTGTCTTCCATCAATCTAAAACAATAACACCATCAAATCATCTTTACAACTTAAGTCACATTTTCAAACAGCAGTTCTGCAGTAACACACCAATATTTCTATAAACTTGTGCTAAGGTCATTAAAAAATGAAATTTCCGATGAACTCACAGTGGAATAATTCAGACATGTGAGAGCGCTTTAAAAGTGAAAGTAAAAGCATGAAGTGAAACACTTTCGGTTTCCCGTGCAGTGAATGTTACCCTGATAACAAAACATGTTCACGTGAGACGAGGCAAGACGAACTGTCACACACGGAGAACTGCAACAGAAGATTCATATAGAAAGCAAAGCCACCCTCAGCTCTGGGAAGAGCATCAGCCCTGCAGAACTCACCGCGTATGCTGCGCCGCAAAGTTAGTTTTAGGTTCGATATTCGCCGGACATTTGTTGTACTTTGCCACAGAGTCTTACAAATATATCAATACCACGACACGTTTTAACAGTATGTAAACATTTTATATCGACATGAAACATGAATTCAAAATCACCTACGTGTAAAGCTGCATATTTATATATGAGACACTTGTTACGCGTTACTACAGCGCATGATAGGGAACGTCTGCCAATTCCACAAACTGCGTTAAAACGTATAATTTGTATTAAAGGTCCCTTTCTTCGTGTTTTTTTTAAGCTTTGATTGTGTTAACAGTGTGCAATATAACATGTGTTCATGTTTCGCGTGTAAAAAAACACAGTATTTTTCACACAATTTACTTATCTGTACACCGCTGTTTTCACTGTCCTAAAAACGGCTGATGAGTTCCTTGTTCTATGAAGTCCCTCCTTCAGAAATACGTAACTGATTGTGCCAGCGGTTCCCGTGTTGTGATTTGACCGCAGCTTAGCGAATGTGGCACAGTTCCTGTGTTGTGATTCGACAGCAGCTTCGCGCGCGTAACTTGCACAGAAAGGTCACGCCTCTTAATGGGAGATGTATGCGCTCAATCTGAGCGTCTCTACAGCGTCCCTGGGAAAGCCAAGCAAAGGTGATTTGACTCCGGGATGAAAATAACAGCGTCTCGATGACATGGCGACGAACTCACTCAAACGCAACACTTCCTCTTCTCCACGTGGGAGAGCAACAAGACCACGCCCCCTTTTTCGTGTATTCTTGTGGGCGGAGGTTAGTCTGTTCTACTGTTCTACTGACGTCATTAATGAAGGAAGTACCAGGATGTAGTCCAAGCCGGCCGTTTGCTGTAGGCTTTGAAAGGGAACTTCTGTTGAATAAAATATCTCGCTTGGCATTGAACTTTGAACTTTATAATTTTACAGGTATTATTTATGCTCTAACAGCAACATTACACACTAACTAAAGTTTGAACAATGGGATCACAAAGAACGGGACTTTTAATTACTACATCTTTTAAAGGGGTGATTATGGAGTCAATTTAATGCCGCAAAGTTTTGTGCAAGAATAAAGTTTTGCAAAAAAAGAATTGAGCAGTAAAAAATGTTTTGAAAATGAAACAAAGTATTGAGCGGAAAAAATACGTTTTGCAAACAAAAATAATGAATTGCAAAATAAAGTAATAAAAATATAATCAATTACAAAAATCAGTGACAGCTGTAATCCTATTTTATCTTAGCCACATATTTTTTATGCTCAAACCTGCTAAATAATTTGCAACGCTCATTTTATTCCGCGTTTCAGTCAAGTGTGCGCTCACGATCAGTGATGCCAGTAAGTTACTCTAATTTGACCACTTTTTTCAGTAACGAGTAATCTAACGCGTTACTATTTCCAAACCAGTAATCAGATTAAAGTAACTTATCCAAGTCACTGTGAGTTACTTTTTTTGTCATTTTCCTTAGTAAAAATATATATTTTTGCTTTCTATATATATTTATAAAATATATATTTTTTTGCTTTTTTCACATTACGTTTACAATAAAATATAAATCTTGTAATTTTATATTATTTGTGTAGGCCCATATAATTATTTACATTCATATATAAATATAAATTAAAAATTAAATATAAATTGTTTTTCATAAATGTATTTAATAAGAACACAAAGTAATTTGTACCTTTTCATTAACATGTTTAGGGTTTTATGTTTAGTGTTTTATGTTTAGTGTAGTGTATGTTTTATGTTTAGTGTTGGCAAAAACGGTTGTCATTTTTATGTTGAGGCTGCAGAGGTGTTGTCGGCAACTGATGAATGTAACTAATAAAGTAACTTGTAATCTAACTTAGTTACTTTTAAAATCAAGTAATCTGTAAAGTAACTTAGTTACTTTTAAAATCAAGTAATCTGTAAAGTAACTAAGTTACTTTTTCAAAGTAACTGTGGCAACACTGCTCACGATACAGTTGTTCCTTTATGCTGCACTTTTCTGTGCGGTTCTCTTTATGCCACTGTTTTGACGTGGGGGTGGAGTCAAGGAACGGGGGCATGCCCCCGCGAAACCACGTCATCGGCAGGAGACGCAGATCACAACCATAGACAGTAAAAGAAATGGACACAGTGACCCCATAGACTTCAACGGAGAGAATTGAAATCAGATAGAAGCATTCACTTCCTGCTGGCTGATCTTTCCTGTAGCTCAAACAGTAGAGCATGGCGCTAGCAACGCCAAGGTCATGGGTTCGATTCCCAGGGAAAGCAAGAACTGACAGAATGTAAAAATGTGTACTTTGAATGAAATGTAAGTCGCTTTGGATAAAAGCGTCTGCCAAATGCATAAATGTAAATGTAAATGATGTACTGCAGCCTCGGACTGGGCTTGACCATGTAGATGTGACGTGAGTAACCTGTCCGACAGTGGAAAGTCTTCTAGTAGTTGTGCAAAGTGAAATCTGAATCACCAAATCTTGCAGAGACTTTGATGAATGAAGCAGGATCTGCAACATCTCTATCTGCATTTATGCCTCCACGTCCCCCGGATTGCCTCATAGACAGTAAAAGATTGCCTACGAGCTTCTCCTCGGGTCTATACGGTAATTTGCTCAACAGCGCGACACAGTGGTGTGGTTATGACGCAATCATTAGCCTATATTTGACAAAAACAGGGTGATAGTGTAAGATACAAGGTAATGGAGCCTTTTATACATTGTTGTGTTTGTTTAGAAATAGACAATGGACAAATGGAGTCTTTAAACGCCTCAGATGTAAAGATATTTGCTGTCAAAGTGACGCCAAAATGAATGGCAGTCAATGGGATGCTAACAGCAGGTGATGGCTTGGTTAGAAATGGCCGCACCTATGGAAGGTACGATTTCCGGGGGCTGGATTACCCCCTTGATCGCAGCACAACAGATCAAGCATGACAGAGCAGAGGCAAGTGGGAGGATTCCAGGTATGTAAAGTTGATTGTTTCCTTTTATTTAACGCTAAAATGTGCACTGTTTTTTTTTTTTTCTTAACTAAATGCGATTAGTATTAACACTATTTGGGGGGGGGGGGTAATGGGGGGCAATCCAACATTCTCCATTGACTTTGTATTGTGTGAAGCGGCCTCCTTGTCATATATGACTTAGAACAATGTCTAAAAGCTGCTATGTAACAGGTATTACACATTCAGAAACTAAATAGGTGTAACCAAACATAATGCCAAAATTAGCTATAATTAATACAATTATTTATTAAATAAATAAAAAAAGAACTTAATTACAACAAACTAAGCTGTCTTTTTCATATTGTAAGGTGTACTCAAAAATATCATGCAAACTCTTTAGTGTTTTGTATATTTCATAACTAATTGAAGACATTTCTTTTGTAGGTTGGTGGGCACAATGATGCCACCAGGGTTGAATTGGGGCGTATGGTAATGGAGAGACTGCTCTCCAAACTCCAGTATGCAGTGAGTCGCCAGCCGCTGGACTTAGATTACTTGCAATTTATATGCAGCCATGAATTTATTTTCATCACATCAATCCATAATCAATGAACTATCCAACCTACAAAACATAGTGGAGACGCAAGTTGAAAACAATAGTGTACCCATAGCTGCCCTGGAAGAGCAGTGAGGGCACCTCCAAAGTTTATTATTTACAGAGAGCATCTTGTGAGTATGCATTTGTCTGTCCCATGTATTGCCCAGCTTCTTGGTGTGTCAACAGGGACTATTAATCGCCATCTCAATGAGTTTGGCATTTCTGTAAGAGACACATATACAAAGATCTCAGACGAGGAGCTTGACAACCTTGTCAGTTCTGTAAAAGCTGAAAGTCCACTCCTAGGCCACCAGATGATGAAAGGATGTCTGCAAGCACTGGGTCACCGTGTGCCATGGACAAGGGTGTGATATTCCATGCAGAGTGGACACTGCTGGAATACTTGCAAGAATGACACAGCTGAGATGTGTTGTCCGAAGGACAGTGTTGGGGAGTAACGGACGTAACGACGTTATGTATACAGAATACACTTTGTTTTAAATAATTTTTTTTAAAATTATTATTACAGGGACAGTGCACATTAATGAACATTTCTATCAATATGCCAGAGTTAACCAAAAGGCTATTTTTCACCTGCAGTCCCTAGACAGATGTCACCCTAAAAGAGAGTAAAAAGTTACTACAATGTACAATAAAAACACATCAGACCAACAACAGACAAACATCAGACAAATACATGAACACATACACACAAAGCAAGAAGCAAGCAGGGGGCAGCGAAACAGGTCCAGTATTGGGCTAATGTTGACAGCTCTGATTATCAATTAACCATTTCTTTAATTGAATCTTAAATGTACTATATGTGTTTACATTTCTATTGTTTAAGGGGGTGATGTTCCACTCAGTAGCAGCTCGAAAAGAAAAAGCGGTTTGGCCAAATACACTTTTCCTAAAGGGAAAAATACAATCTCCCCTTCTGCTATAATCAGCCGTTCGGATGTTGACAAACACGATAGACCTTGAATAATTTTATAGAAAAGACATAGATCTGCAAATTTGACCATGTTTTCCCAGCTAAGTAATATGTGTTTTTGTGATATTGGACAATGATGAGAAATGCATGATCTTATCCAATATTTTAACAGTTCCTTTGTAAAGTGATTTCAGAGGTTGTAAAGTGATTGCAGATGTGACAAGCTTGTGTCCAAATGGGAAAAAAATAAGTCATATGTGAGAAGATCATAGAGTGCAAGTACATTTTTGCTGCCTGTGTGGACATTTGATGGCGAATGTGTCTAAAGTTACTGAGGTTAAATTTGATTCGATTACAGACCATTTTTACATGTGAATGACAACTTTGAATCAATTAAAACCCCCAGATATTTATATTCTGACACGATCTGCCGCCTTTCCCCTGAGACAAAAACATCGGGCTCAACACTGAAGTTATTGTTGGACTTGCTAAAAAACATTGCTACTGTTTTTTCGATGCATTCAACAACAGGAAAGAGTGTTTCAACCAAGCTGTGATTTTAACCACTGAGTTAGTAAGCTTCGCAGCTACTTGAGAGATATTACTACCATGAGTAATCTGCACAGAAGCATCAGGACAGACAGACGGTAGGTAATTTATAGAAAGTGAGAACAACAAAGGTCCTAAATTTGATCCTTGAGGAAGACCAGGGGACAGACTGAGGGCCGCTGATTTAAATGACTAGACTCTGACATGTTGGGAGCGGTCAGTGAGGTAAGACCCAATCCATTTGGAAGTGCTTCTAATTTTGTCAACAAAATTGTATAATTAACAGTGTTGAAAGCCTTCTTGAGATCCAGGAACACAGCACCAGCAACACCACCTCGATCCAACAAAGCCCTGATGTTTTCAGTAAGGAAGCAAGTAGCAGTCTCTGTGGAATAATTGGCTCTAAAGCCAAACTGCATAGGGTGGAGAGTGTAGGGTGTGGTATTTAGATGGTTAATAATTTGTTTTGCTATCGATTTCTCTGCAATCTTAGACACTGTAGGCAATATGCTGATGGGTCTGTAGTTTGACATGGAATGATGGTCTCCGCTTTTGAAAATCGGAGCAACAACAGCTGGTTTCCAAGTGCTTGGAAACATATTTTGTGAAATGGACAGATTGATAATCTTGGTAATGGGGCGTGTGACTGTTGTACTGAGCTCCTTGAGCATCACTGTATCCATACCAAAAATATCTTTACATCTAGCCTAGATGGTCTTAGTGATTTGATAGTCTGTGATACCTCTGATTCTGTAATGTTTATTAACCTAAAAAGTGATTGACTTGTATCTATTGAAGGAGTGTATGTGTTCTCAGGTCTAAAACAGCTTGCTATGTTAGCAACAGAATCAATAAAATAGAAATTGAATGCCTCTGCTATAACCAGAATGCTCCTTGTTAATTGTTCATTTATATAAATTTCTAAAATGTTGTGTTCTTTGGGGCGATTTCTAAGCTGGTTCCATATTATTTTAGCATTTCCATTTGATTTTTCAATTATAATGAGAAAGAAATCTGCCTTTGCTTTTCTTAACGCACTTAAAAAAAATATTTCTCAACACAGTAACATGTCCTCTGTCATGAGTTGATTTAGTTTTATTTGCTATTTTTAGAGCTTGGTCTCGTTCTTTCATGAGTTTTATAATGTCTGGGTTTATCGAGGGTACAGGGTACAGTGTTTTTGTGTTGTTTGTGTTTGATTTTTTAAATGAATTCTTTAATAGTTCTCTCAAGTGTTTTCAGAAGTATTCTGCTGTCCTTTTCATAATCGCCAAAATGTAAAATGTCATCCCATTGAATTTGGTTAGCTTCAGTGGGATTACATTTTACCTTTTGTCGATTATGAAAAGGACTATTATGATTTAACTGTATTCCGTTACAGTTACAATTTAGATAGGTGGTATTAAAAAATGGTATTTAGAATACAGTTGCATTGTTGAAATCAATGGATTACATTACAATACTTCTCTGTTTCACGATCGATTAACTCTCTAAATAAATTAAGACATTTCCATGCATTTCCCAGAACGCCCCAATATGAAAACGCGCGGTTTGCTTGATCAGTCACAATGGAGTCAGAAGAGCGGGAGCTAGAGGTAGACAACAGAGCCAGGGCAAGAACGCGTTTCTATCTTGGAAATTCAAATAGCATTTCACATGAAAGAAAGAGAATGAAAGCGGCTCTGTGTGTTATATAAACACTGCTCCGTCTGAAAGCGTTGCGAGTTTGATTTGCTTATACCGTGAGTTTAACCTCCTGGGACCCAGAAAAAAAAAGTTTTTGGAATTTAGTATTTTTTCATGTCATTACATTGTTTAGAGCATAAGAAACAAATGGAAAAAAAAAACATTTTTGAAAAATTATATTTTATTCATGTTATGATATGTACTCTGTAGTTGACAGCAGGACTCATTTGTTAAAAAAATAAAATTACATGAAATTGCATGTATAGGCAAAAACAATGGGATTTATTTTTAATTCACCAATCAATTTTTAGGTTTCAGGTTTTTTTTTAAACAAACTTTATTTAAAGATGATTCTGAACTTTGTTATGAAAGATATAATGAAATGCATTCATATACCATTTTACTTTATTAAATATGCGGGTAAAATGACAATACTTGGATTTTCCCATTCAATACAATGTATCTATTCACTGCATCTAATTTGCATATCAATGTGTTCTTGGTGCAACATGTAATGAAAAAAGAAGTGTAATAATGGGAAGAAAAATTGGCAACATTTTCATAATAATATCTAATATTTCATAGGAATATTGATATGTAATTTCTTTCCCTGTTCACTTGTTATGTCTCCAAAATGCCTGATAAACATGATTTAAATTTATTAATTCATTTATGAAATCAATGCCCTGTTTTGTAACAGAAAGTCATATTTTGATTAGAACCCCTATAACATTTTCCTGAGATGTTGATTTATAACAAACAATTTGAAAATTAATCAGATTTAAATTATAATGAAAAAATATGATCATATTTCCATAAGAGTGCTAAACATTAATGGCAGCTGTTTTTAAAGACCAAGAAGAAGTTGTCCTGGTGAAACCTCCAAACATTTGGTATCCCTGCAAAGCCCCGAATGTGCTCTTTAAAGGACATTCAGACTGTGACATGTGACATGTATGATGTCAGAGAAATTCACTAAAATATAATGACCACTACAGTGGACAAAAGTCTATTCTTGGGTCCCAGGAGGAAAACCATCACACGTCAAATATCTTCACCAACTAGTAAAACGAAGCGTTCATGAACCTGTTGTCCAACAAAATACAAAATTTAATAACACGTTTTAACTTACTTGTCAGTCGAGTCAGTCGAGTGTTTGTGAGCTGATATGGCTTCTCATCACAGAAGGAGGCAGACAATGCATTATTTTATATTATACTACGGGCCGTTGAATGCTTGAATCTGATTGGCTGATGAACGTTCTGAGGTGTGCAATTATTTTCTGGGAAACGCACAGCGAACGTAGTTCCAGGCAGCTCTCTTGACCGCATTACAGTTCCATATCACTTCGCATAGTTAACTGTAATAACGGAAATTACAGGACTAAAAAAAAACAACATGACAGACGTAAATTTTAATATTTACGGTGAATATAAAACGTTCAACAACTGGGTGGCAGCAGTATTAGACAGTCCAGATGAAAAACAACATAAACGGAAGCGGACATCAAAGCCAGCCGGCAACAACAAAAGACAAAATTATTAGCGAAGAACAGTTAGACATACTCGAGGTAGAAAAACAACAGCTTAGGCAGTTGATGTATTTAACGACTGGCTTAAAGCCAAAAATACGTCTCTGGATGAGGTAGAGAGAGAGGGGGCAGACACTTTAAATACCCAGCTGCGAGCTTTCTATGCCACAGTCCGAAACGCATCCGGCGTATTCAGAGTCAAGTTTTATTTCCCTTAGAGCTGGACTGAACCGCTATATATATCCAAATACAACATCATTGGTCAATCGGAATATAAATAATCCAACAACGTATTCAGGGCCGTCCTCAAAAAGTTTCGAAAGGCTGGGAAAGACGTCAGTACTCATCATCCTCCCATCTCCACTGCTAAAATACAGCGCATTCGTCACTATCCGTATCTGTCACCAGACACAGCAGCCGGACTGGTTCGCAAGGGCTGGTTTGACATTCAGCTGAACCTGGCGTGAGGGAAATCGAGAGTTAAGACAGCATTCATTCGTTATTAAAAAAGATGAAAATGGAGGTGAATATGTTTGCTTGTCTTATAATGCAGAAACAAAAAAACACAAAAAGCCCAACGATCCCAACAAAGAGGATTCATGTTTGCCAACACAAGTGACCCAGTTAAAAGTTTCAAAAAGTACCTCACTAAATGCCCACCTGATGCCACATCCTTCATCCTCCACATTATTCCTTACGTATTCTATAGGGATAAAGTCTATGTCAATCAACACTTTATTATTATGATACCCGAGAAGGCTTGAAGAACTAAAAAGAGTTTCTATATTTTACTATATCTCTTTACATAAATATTATTTTCTATTTAAAACTATAATTTCGTTATTTTACTCAATTTACTCCGCCATCTTTTTACTCAAACTTTTGTTTAGTTCATATGACCACCGCACACTATTTCAATAACATAATTTATTTTGTAGCCTATGCTATGCTTTGCACAACAAAAAGTTAATTGTGCTGGTAAGTCCTGAGTTTCGGTCTGAGTATTGTTCCTGTTTTCTTGACCTTGAGTTGTTGTTCTTCTGTGTTTTAATAAATGTGTTATCAGAATCACCTTCATTCTTTAATTTGATTTGACATTATGGCCAAGGTAAGTTGTCTTTTAAAAGTAATAACCAGACAAGAGTTATTTGACATTCGCTGAAGTCTGGGTTTATCTTAAACTGCCTCTTTAGCGCAGGAGCAAGAGTTGTGTGACAATGAGCACGATCTCATGAGACACTACAATAGGCTTGTATACTAATAATTCATTAATAAGAACTGTGTTCGTGAACAAAAATAAAAATTACATATTTTAAGTTAAATTCAGTGTAAGACAAGAGGCTAACAATGTCAAGATCAATATTTTTGTAGCCTGCCTGACACGGTATTTTCACAGGATAACACTCTGGCATAGACTACAATATTTAAAGGGGTGATGAACTGAGAAATCAACTTTCCCTTGTGCTTTTGTTCTGCCCTCGCTGTTAAACTCAGACACAGCTATGCAGCTAGATAAACTCCTCGACAATTTACAGGTGTGATGTCCTTTTATTGACGTATCCTTCAATTATCGACAGAGTGAAACTACAAAAAGAAACAAATAAACAGCATGTAGACTGTATTCTAATGTAAGTTCATATGTATTATGCAAAGTCTGGCTAACATTCATCAAAACTAAAAACTATCAAATATAATCTTGTTTAACGTAAATGTTAACAAATATTGTCTTTAAGCATCATATTAAACATAAAATACTCACAAGCAATGCTTTCTGTAAGATAACAAAGAATGATGAATGTAGATCACGTCAGAAGTGGATTCTGCTGTCAGCCATATTTCAACATGTGCCGTTTTCTAACTCTCATGCTAGTAAAGGTTAAACATAACACTCGTAACAACTACGACGCCTCCTGCTGGAGGGAGAGAAAACTACTCCAACACACTCCCCACCTGACGTCCATAGGATGTCACCCTTAATTCTTAGGACCGTTGGCTTAATTAATTGGAATTGCGCAGCAGAAGTACTGGTCTCAAGAAAGTTTTGCACGTACCCCCAAAAGCAACTTTTATCTCTACTTTCCTGACTTTCCCATCTCGACTGGGAAAGGTATTGATCACAACTCCCATGGGCCATTGGCATCTTTTGGCTTGGTTGTCTTTTAGAAGTACAAGATCTCCTACGTGTAGATTTGGCCTGTTTGTCTGCCATTTTCTTCGATCTTGCAATGTTGGCAAATATTGAGTTCTCCAGCGGTGCCAAAATACATTAGAAAGATGCTGCACCTGTCTCCACTGGCGTCCATACAAGTCTGACTTGCCAAAGCTTCCAGGAGGGATAGGTGGAGAACCAGTCTTCTGGGTGAGGAGTGTAGCAGGTGTAAGAATGAAGGGACAGTCGGGATCAGATGAGACAGGAATGAGAGGTCGAGAGTTCACGATGGCAGTTAGTTCTGCAAGAAGGGTAACGAGAACTTAATGGGTCAGCGGCTGAACCGAGTTGGTAGTTAACATTGAGTCAAGAATATGCTTCACAATCCCAATCATGCCAACTTCCTCCCATGTAAGGGGCATGAGGTGGGTGTCCATGTGCATTCATTCTTGTCCAAGAAATCTCCTATTTCCGCAATCAGACCGGAGATGCTTTACTGGTCCACAAATGGAGATGAACCATCGTAAGGCGTTGATGAAACTGGATGACTCCATTGACTCGATTACCTCGATATGCTTACTATTGGCAAGACCTCCACGAGTTCGACGAGAACTGATAGTCCAGGGTCCGAAGACATCGACACCAACGTAAGTAAATGGTGGGCAAACAGTTACGCGATCAGTTGGTAGGTCGGACATCTTTTGGGTTTTTGTGTTCCATCTCAGTTTGCGACATTTGACACAGTGGTGAATGATGGAGCTGATGCAATGTTTTCCGCAAACAATCCATAATCCGGCTATTCTCACAGCGCCCTCTGTGAAATGGTGTCCCTGATGCTGTACTTGTTGATGGTAATGCCATACCAATAGTGTACTCACGTGGTGCTTTCCTGGGATGAAAAGATGTGCTTCATCATTTTGCATGTCAGCTTGTGAAAGACGACCTCCAACTCTAAGGCAGTCAGCGTCATCTTTAAAGGGCGACAGGATTTTGGATTTTGCTTTGGTATCTCTTTCTGGGCTTCGATGCATGCAAAGACTTCAGGATAAGTCTTGTGTTGAAGACAGCTCAGAATAACGCTTTTTGCTTTCCCATAGTCCTCTGGGGTGATATTTTTGCAAATGTGCCAACCTTGACACTTGCTTCCATAAGCATTTCCCTTGTAGCGTCTGGTGATATGAATGAGTCTTGCCATTGCTCTTAGCAGTGATGTCCAAGTTGAAAAGGACTCAAAACGACTTGGATCTAGGAAGAGTCTATGAGACGAGTTGCAAAGGCTGTCACCGTAGGGCGAACCTCAGGGTCAGAGTCTGGACTGAGTAACTCAAAACAGCACTTGGTCTCTTTTGCGTGCGCTCGTAGCAGGAAATCTGGTCCTTTGAGCCACATGCTGGACATTAGAGTGTTTGCTGGAATGGACCTGGAAGCTACATCGGCTGGGTTTAAATCTGTCTGCACATAGCTCCATTGTTCTGGGCTGGATGATTTTCTAATCCTTTGAACTCAGCTACACACATAGACATAGAATCTTCTGGATTCATTTTGTATGTATCCAAGTACTACTTTGCTGTCTGTGAAGAACCTTGTACAATGGAATGGAACATTGATCTCCTCTGAAATCAAGTCTGCAATCTCGATGGCAAGAACAGCTGCACATAGTTCCAGCCTCGGGATAGTTATCTCTTGTTGTGTGGCAAGTTTAGCTTCTGTGCACCACAGAAGGATATGGATGTATACATTCTTGGTAATCGCACTTGGTGACCGGAGCTGCGAAACCTAGAGGGTCATAAAAACTGTTAATGATGGAAAGTACCCCTCTACGAGTATAGGGCTTCTCAGCGGTAGACACTTGAAAGGTGAACTCATCTGTTGCAATGTCCCAGCTTATTCCAAGATTCCTTTGCATTGGTGAACTGTCTGCTCCTAGGTCGAGATCTTTCAGACCCTTTGCAAGATCCTCCTTGGAGAATTCTTTCATTACTGTGATGTCATTAGAGGCGATCTTATGCAGCCTCAAGTTAGATGAGGCCAATGTTTCTTGAGCCTTTTGAATGACAGAGATGGCTTTGGTACTTGATGGCAGGGAGACAAGCCCATTATCGACATAAAAATTACGTTCCACAAGATGTTTTGTTGTATTGTCTCTTTTCTCTTGATCTTCTGATGCCTTCCGGAGTCCATAGGTTGCTACTGCAGGCGATGGGCTGTTGCCGAAGATGTGTACCGTCATTCGGTACTCCACGATTGGTTGTTCCTTGTCCTTATTCTGGTGCCAGAGAAAACGCAAAAAATTCTGATGGTCCTCCCTGACCTCAAAGCAATGGAACATTTGCTTAATATCAGCTGTTACAGCTACCTTCTCTTCACGGAGCCGCATGAGCACTCCCAGCAGGTTGTTGTTGAGATTCGGACCGGTAAGAAGGACGTCATTGAGGGACACTCCTTCATGTTGCGCGCTTGAGTCAAAGACAACCCTTATTTGGTCCAGCTTGCGGGGGTGATACACTCCGAAGAAGGGAAGGTACCAACACTCTTCTTGTCCAGTAAGGGGTGGCGCTATTTCCGCATGGCCATTGTCAAAGAGGGTTTGCATAAATTCCTGGAAGTGACCTTTCATGTGAGGACGTTTGTTCAGCATACGACAAACTGAAGCTAGGCGCTGGACAGCTTGCTGCTTGTTGTTGGAAAGGTGTGGCCTAGGTGAACGAAAGGGCAGCAGAGCAACCCAACTATTTGTATTATCCTGATAGACTTCCTTATTCATTATCTGCAGGAAGGCTGTTTCTTCTTGAGAGTAACCAGGTCTCTCATCCAAACTTGTTTGTTGGAACACGGTTTCTCCGATGGACCTGTTCTTAGTATGGTTAGGGAGATTGACCTTGTTGTGGCTTTGTGGGATGATGCGTTCCTTTACTTGGAACGAAGTTCTTGCATGGAAGGAAGTGACTTGGGCGACCATTGTCCAAAATGTTCGTCTTGAAAACGCTTGCCTCTACGGGTGTGTGAGCTCCACCCAAGCAAATGTTCCCAATAATCACCCATCCTAGAGCTAGCTTCTGAGCAAAGGGATATTTTGAGGTCCATTTCGTTGGTCAAGAACTTTGTGTGCTTGAATAACATCCCTACCAATGAGAAGCAGAATCTTAGTGTCAGGATCAACATCTGGAATGTCGGATGCAATGTCTTGGAGGTGGGAATGGTTACGAGCAGCTTCAGGTCTAGGAATCTCATTGCGATTGTCCGGCAGCATGTCGCATTCGATTAGTGTTTGGAGCTTTAAGCGTGACTTGCTATCAACAGATTCGATGATGAAGTTGTATGCTCTCCTCCCTGTAGCTTCCTCAAGGCCTGCACAGGTTCTCAGCTTGTACGGGAAGCAGCCTTTGGTGATGCCAAACGTATCGAAGATTGAAGATCTGGCAAGTGACCTGTTGCTTTGGTCGTCCAAAATAGCGTAGGTTTTGAGTTTCTTCTCAGGGGAGCCCTGTGGATAAATGAATACAGGACTGATCTTGCCACGTGAGTAACTTTCAACTTCACTCCCACAGACTTGCGTACATGTAGACGTGGCCGTAGGTAAAGCTATATTGCGCTCCCCGCTGTTGTCGATAGGATGAATGCCCCTTGCAGTGTCGAGGTACAGTAGGCCTGGGATATAGCCTTCGTCCTTTGCAGCCTCTATCTCTAGGAGAAGATCCTGAAGTTCTCTCAAGAGGTATGGGTCTTTGTTGGAGATTCTTGGAAAACTCTCAAGTCTGTCGAGTAGTGCCTTCTCCACTCGTCCAGTATTTCCCATACTTTGCCCAATCCTTCAGAGGGTCTGTTAATATACACTGCTCTCAGACATTTTGCATATTGAACGGACTCGGCTCAGAGCCATTTGATCATCAAGTCAAATTCTTCGCTAGCAGACAGGTTCAAATCATCAATAACATTGTTAAATTAAGATTTCCATCCCCAATAGTCACCTGGCTTGTCACTGAACTTTCTGAGGCTGCCAGTGAGCAAATCACGTCGTGCTAGAAACCTGGCTATATCAGTCATATTGCCATCTTGTGGAGTGTAACCCGTACTTTGATGTGTCGGTAATGCTCCAAATGTAGATTTCCTCACAGGAATGCCTAGGGAACATTGGGCAACATCTTTACGTTTGTCTGCGCTCAGCGGTAGATGGACATACTCTGTGTCCATAGACTGGTGGGGTTCCTGTTTTGGTGGCACGTATGGGACCGTTGTTGCTAGAGTATCTTTGTGCTCTGTGTTGCCAAATGGACTTGAATCTGCCTTTAGGATTATTTGGCGTTTTACATAGTCGCAAGTACATTCTGTGGGATCTACCTTCACGGACCCCGATGCAGATTCTTCTTCAAGATCAGTGGCCACTTTCTCGAAGACATACATCTCAGCTTGTGCGGCTTCTGCATCACACTGCTATTGTAGTGCTTGTAGTGTGGCATCCAGACGCACCTCTTCTACTTTAAGCTCCGCTTTCTTAACTTTCATTTCAATTTTTGCAAATTCTGTTCTTGTACGAGCTGCTTCAGCTTTAGCTCTAGCATTGAGAGCAGCTATACTGGCAGATGACTTAACTGAACCTTTAGAGCTCTTGGAGCGATGCGATTCTTTGGAGCAGACGGACGCTGTGCTTTTTCTCCCTTCATCAGACATAGTTGATTATGCTGAGGCTGAAGTAACATACACTTGTTGTCGCGTAGATAGGTGCTTTTTCACTGTTCTGTCCTCGCTGTTAAACTCAGACACATCTATGAAGGTAGATAAACTCCTCGACAATTTACAGGTGTGATGTCCTTTTATTGACATATCCTTCAATTATCGACAGAGTGAAACTACAAAAAGAAACAAATAAACAGTATGTAGACTGTATTCTAATGTAAGTTCATATGTATTATATTGGATATTATATTATTATATTATATTAACATTCATCAAAACTAAAAACTATCAAATATAATCTTGTTTAACATAAATGTTCACAAATATTGTCTTTAAGCCTCATATTAAACATAAAATACTCACTAGCAATGCTTTCTGTAAATCAACAAAGAAGGATGAATGTAGATCACGTCAGAAGTGGATTCTGCTGTCAGCCATATTTCAACATGTGCTGTTTTCTAACTCTCATGCTAGTAAAGGTTAAACATAACACTCATAACAACTACAACACCTCCTGCTGGAGGGAGAGAAAAATACTCCAACACAGCTTTTGATATATAAAAGGTCATGGTAATATAAGAATATCCAGTAAGTTTCAGAGCTGAAAACTTAATTGTTAGTCAAATAAAACATTTTATTGACACCCGGCCCAGAAAATGAGAGATCTCAGAATATGCGGATCTCTTACGTAATAGGACTTAGACGCCGCCTCTACAGATAAATATGCTTCTGTAGCACCGCCCACCGACTCGTGAGCTAATGATCGTCCCTGCATGAGCTTCCTTCTGAACACAAACTTATGTGAGTAGGCTAAAACATTTTTTTATGTGTTAGTTTTGCATAACCTTACAGATCGTTTGAAATCTATTGATTACATACCTTAGCACGCTGTCACAGGGTGGAGAAGGTGTTATTGAATTGGTTCACTCATGATCGGACTTGTAACGTTATGGGCCAGGTGCGAGTGTGTGTGTCTGTGTCTGCGAAAGTGTGTGTGTCCACGTGACGCGAGTGAGTGAGTGTGAGTGAGTGTGTGTGTGTCCACATCCGCGTGAGTGAGTGAGTGTGTGTGTGTGTCCGCACGAATGAGTGAGTGTTTGTTTGTGTCCACATCCGCGTGAGTGAGTGAGTGAGTGTGTGTGTGCCCCCCCGTGTGAGTGAGTGTGTGTCCGCACGAGTGAGTGAGTGTGTGTGTGTGAGTGTGTCCACATCTGCATGAGTGAGTGAGTGAGTGAGTGAGTGAGTGAGTGAGTGAGTGTGTCCGCCCGCACGAGTGAGCGAGTGTGTGTCCGCGCGAGTGAGTGTGTGTCCACGCGAGTGAGTGTGTGTGTGTGTGTGTGTGTGTGTGTGTGTGTGTGTGTGTGTGTGTGTGTGTGTGTGTGTGTGTGTGTGTGTGTGTGTGTGTGTGTGTGTGTGTGTGTGTGTGTGTGTGTGTGAGATTTAATCATTGTGTTTGTTTGATATTTTGCGAGTCCTTTGATTAGATTCAACTTTATTGTCATTACACAAGTACAGGTACAAGGCAACGAAATGCAGTTTAGGTCTAACCAGAAGTGCAATACCAGCAAGTGCAGGATATACAACGGTTGCATAAATGCAGGACATGGATATGTACTGAATATATATATATATATATATCAGTGGTCAGGAACCTATGGCTCGCGAGCCACACCTGGCTCTTTGACAAAAATAATGTGGCTCAGGTCTCTCACCCTTTACCAACAAATGATCGATAGAAAAAAAATGAGACACATCAACAGAGATCCGCTCTCTGCAGAAAAAAGCAGCCAATTACAATTCCCTTGTTGTACAGCCTACCGTTAATGAAACGTATGATAATAGTTAATATTCAAGTTGTACCGGCCGCGCGTGTTCAGTGCTGTTCGCGAGTGTCACGAGTCGCGACAGCAATCAATACCCACTTACGTTTCTGTGGTAACAGCTTCTGCTCTGGGATTCAAGCAGCTGTGGCTTGTTAAAGGTAACCGAAAACCATTTTTAGAACAGCAGCGAAAATTTAAAAGTAGGCTATATAAACGTTAATATATCCTTTTATTGAAACTGGTGGTCTGCTGTGAAAAGAGACATTTCGAAACATTTCACTCGCAGGTACTTTCGCTTTTGCCGTAGAGACCCTTGTGATAAATAAATGTGTATTTATGATAATCCACGCAGATTTCAGTTGACGGAAATAAATTATAAAAGCGTGATAAGTCGCGAAAGCGTGATAAGTTACTGACAGGATGTGCACATGCTCCGAGTGCAACACAGACAAGCACAGCTTTGTCCTCGGCTGCACGTCAAATTAATAGGCTACAGAAATATATCAAAATGCCAAGCCGAGTATTCACGTAAACACAGTAGATGTAAGCACTGTGTGCGTTCACAAACAAAAAGTTTATAACTCAACCTCACAAAGCCCTGCACAATTAATTCCATATTGCAACTTATTTCTTGTTTGCTGCATATGTGTTTGTTTTTAGTTATGGACCTAATAATTACTATTGTTCAAATTTTATTGGGAAAAAAAAGCATGTTTTTTAATAATAATTTAATATTATTTTTTACTGTGGCTCTTTTGGAAAAATGCATTAACCAAAAATGAAAAAATGGCTCTTTGGTCAAAAAAGGTTCCCGACCCCTGATATATATATAGATAGAGGTATACAATGATATGTTAGGCTAAGATGAGGAATATAGCAGTGGATTAAGGTAGTGCAATAAAGTATAGACAGAAGCTATCCGAAAAAAGTGTAAAAGTGCAGTGGAAAGTGATTGCATATTACAGTTAGAAGTAATATGTAATACGGTGCAAAATGCAAATGTAAACAGTTGGTACTGTAAATAACAGTCTGCTGTGCAAATGAGCATAATCCAATTAAGGTATGGCAGTGCAAGATGCATAAGTAAACAGTTGTTACTGTAATAAACAGTCGGTAGTGCAAATTGACATTCCAGTAGTGCAAATAACAAGTGAAGGCAGATGTGAGGTAGGAGAGTTAGAAGTATATGAGGGAAGTGGATCAACGGGGGTTCGAGTTCAATAAAGAGACAGCTCTGGGTAAAAAAATGTTCTTTAATCTGCTGGTCCTGGTCCGGAGGCACCTGAGACGCCTGCCGGAGGGCAGGAGAGAAAACAGTCTGTGGGCTGGGTGAGTGGAGTCCTTGAGGATGCTGCGAGCTCGATGCAGACAGCATTTCCTCTGGATGTGCTTGATTGCAGGTAGTGGAGTCCCTGTGATGCGCTGGGCAGTTTTCACCATCTGCTGTAGTGCCTTGCACTCCGCAACTCCCATACCATACTGTGAAACAGTTGGTCAGGATGCTTTCTATTGCGCAGCGATAGAAGTTCACCAGGATAGCCGAGGAGAGCTGATTCTTCCTCAGTGTCCTCAGGAAGAAAAGGCGCTAGTGAGCCTTCTTGACCAGGCTGGAGGTGTTGGTTGTCCCCGATATGTCCGCCGAGATGTGGATCCCCAGGAACTTGAAACTGGAGACACGCTCAACAGCCATTCCATTGATGTGGATGGTGTCGTGTGTGCCTCTTGACTCTTTCCTGAAGTCCACGATGAGCTCCTTCGTTTTGGTGGTGTTGAGGAGCAGGTTATTATCAGCGCACCATGCGGCCAGGTGCTGGATCTCTTCCCTGTAGGCAGTCTCATCGTTGTTGCTGATGAGACCAATCACCATAGTGTCGTCCGCAAACTTGACGATGGAATTAGATCCATACACAGGCTTGCAGTCGGAGGTGAAGAGGGAGCAGAGAAACTGACTTAGCACACAGCCCTGTGGTACACCAGTGTTAAGTGTGATGGACGTGGAGCAGGTGGATCCTGATCTGTCGGGTCTGTCGGTTAGGAAGTCCAAAATCCAGTTACACATTGAGGTGTTGATTCCCAGGTCTCCAAGTTTGGCTATTAACTTGGTTGGGATGACAGTGTTGAATGCTGAGCTGAAGTCAACAAACAGCATGTGTGCATAAGTGTTCTTATTGTCCAGATGAGTGAGCACAGAGTGCAGTGCCATGGAAACTGCATCCTCTGTGCTCCTATTGCTGCGGTAGGCAAACTGGTGTGGGTCCAATGTGGATGGTAGAGAGTCTTTTAGGTGTTCCAGGACCAGCCGCTCAAAGCACTTCATAACGATGGGTGTGAGTGTTACAGGGCGGTAGTCATTAGGGCACCTCAGGCTAGAGTGTTTTGGTACTGGCACAATGGAAGTGCGTTT
Organism: Romanogobio albipinnatus; assembly: GCA_023566225.1. Lineage (NCBI taxonomy): Eukaryota > Metazoa > Chordata > Actinopteri > Cypriniformes > Gobionidae > Romanogobio > Romanogobio albipinnatus. The sequence continues at coordinate 14,206,694 of CM042248.1, read as the reverse complement.
AAAGCAAGAGACAAGGGTAAGAGCAAGAGCTGCTTGGGCAAGAGACAGGTTGAAAATGTCTGTAAAAACCCCAGCAAGCTGCTCCGCACTCGCACCCGCACTTTGAGCATTTCCCCCAGACGATTCCTGGGACAGATGGTAGCCGAAGCTCATTAAATATGCAAATCTTATCCAATCCTAGCCGTGGGCGTTTACTTCCAAGTCTTCAGTGCGGCACGCCCATCAAAATCGATCGTTTCTTCAGAGAGCCTCAAAACCAAGGCAGAAAATAGCCTATTACTTATTTATTATTATGCCGGCATTATAATAACCGAGTGCTTTCCCTTGCTGATGCTTTCCCGCGCAGTAAATCACTCCCGCGAGAGAATAACAGATCTACACACGAGGAAACGGCAGCCCGCGAGCTCCTTTCAAACCCGTGCGCGCGCATAACATCTCCTCTGCGCACAAATCAAGCCCTTGCGAGCTGGGACACGACCATAGACCGTAAAAAAATATGGACGACGCGACTTCATTGACTTCCGCTGACCAAAGTTGAAGCTTTCATAGGCCCGCTCACGGCGCTGACATCTTGGGACCGAGTCTGCTCAGTAGCGATCTCGGGACCGGAGTTGCGCAGTAGAGAACAGGAAGTAGAGGCGCGATTATCAAAAGCCCGCCCACACTCTCGCAGATGCAGAACAATTCATTATGTTGGTGTGAAATAAACAGTTATGGAAGTGTAGAAATTAAAGCTAAAGCTCCAATCTCCTCCCAAAAATCCAGAAAAAAGTCAGTTAGTGCCTCAGTGACAAGTTCACTCAGAGAAGCCGTCAATCTCAGCTGTCAATCATGACGTCACACCCCCCGTTTTTATAGCATCAAATAACTCACTAAAACTAAACTTATTTAAAAAACGAACACTTGAAATGAAATTATTGTAATAAAAACTGCCTAAAATGACAGAAACCATCTTTAGGAAACAATTATTTGAAGTGTAATTAAATTGTTTAGTGTGTCTCGCGCCCATTCAAATACATGGAGAGGCGGGGTTTAGGAGCTATACTGGGACCGGCCACCGGGGGGCGATCGAAGCGTGAAAGCTTCAATTTCTGACTGGAGCACTACAGGCTTGGACACGACTCGCAGCATGAGCAACATCATTCCCCACACTTGCGCTCGAGCTTCTATTTTGCTTGCGCAAAAACTTTTTATTTTTGTCAGTCGTAGGGCGGGACTTTACTTCTTTCATTGTAACCTGAAATGTCATTGGATAATTCCGTTTTTCCTGAAGTCAGTTGTGATTGGACGCCTGTTGCAAAACGATTAGACATGGCTTCAACGGACCAGATTCAAGTGAGTTAAACTTTATTTACTGACTGATTGCATTATTAATAATATAATATGTCCTTACCAGATACTATATTAACTTTATTATTTTTATGGAGCTGTAGCTACTGGGGAAAATGAGAACAGTATATTTGTATAAGTATATTTGCTGTTCACCGCTACATTACCACTATACTTCCACCAAACAGTATCTATGTTACTATGTTACAGTATCTATGTTACCCAGCCACAATTATATCAGTTCTGAGAGCTTTGAGAAATGTGAAAAGTGTCCATTAAATAGTTGTAAATATGATTCAAAATTGTTTCATGTGGCTTTGGATGAATAATAAAACACTTCTTCTTATCAGTAAGCAAGAGTTGTTGTGTAAGCTTTTTGTTATCATTCTTTGTCAGTTTTGAGTGGTTAATATATTTTCCATTAAACACAGTATAAAAGAGTTTCAGCACTTTAGCCCGTTGAAAGCTTGCAGTTACAATACACAGCAGGAATGATCATACCCCTCTGAAATTTAGAAATGCATTTTTATATCTAGAGACACATTCAGTTTTTTATTATTTTTAAAAAATATGTTCAGATGTGGTCAGGTGTACTCATACTGTGCGCAGTACTGTTACTGATGATTACAAAAAAGTTAGACAATTAAGATGACTTGATAATTTGTTAATATCTAAGTTTATACAAATTTTGTCCCTCTATTCTGCAGCAAATCCTGAAAAGGCATCTTTTGGAGGACCTTCTCTCCAAGTTTGAAGGGCACTTTTGAGATCTCCCCTTGACCAGGATTACAGAATGGGATTTGAGTTTGTTGTCTTTAGGTCTGCGTGTGCAGTGGAAGAGAATAGCTGCCTCAGTGCACCGAGTTGATTCAATTGGAATCCTTTCGAGATTGGCCAGCCTGGGATGTGTGGTGAGAAGAACGTACTCCGTTCGAGGGCCCCTTTCTCTTGTGCACATCGACACAAATCACAAGTTGATATGGTAAGTAAATACATTTATATATATATATATATATATATATATATATATATATATATATATATATATATATATATATATATATATATATATATATATATATATAATAAGAACAGCATTCTGACTGCCTTTTTCACTTTTGGCAATTTTATTTAAAAAAAAACTAAACAATTTAGGTTGAAAATCAATGCAGTGAAAAACTATTTTATTTCTTATTAATAAATATTTGGTTACTTAAGTGACATTGAAAAGCTACCAACAGATTACCCTAGTTTCATTGAACTTCTTTTCATTTTATAAGTTTTGTACTTTACATTTGATTATGGACACTTTTGCCGGATATGAAACTTCCTCGGTCAGTGCCACTTAAAGCTACACTGTGTAACTTTTTTAGTTTATTCTTAGCTAAAAACACTTAGTTCTTTCAAAAATATATGTGCTCATTAATGTATATTTACTTCTTTCAAGTAATAAAGTATTCTCGTAAGTTTATAATATGCCATTGAAAATACATACGGGTAAGGGGTTTGAATGGGGGTCGCCATGTTGCCCCTCCATCTTGAAAGTACATTAGCCAAAGAGGGACATACCCGTAAATTCAAGCTTCGCCTTTCACGTTTTAACACGTTTAACGCGTTTTGTAGGAAAATAGTGTGGCCCCTTTAAGAGCGTTCGCCCCGGTTGGAGCACCTGTGTTCTGTGTGTGTGTGTGTGTGTGTGTGTGTGTGTGTGTGCACTGCGCCTCGAGCTCCCATGTGTGCGGATTATTTTCTGTCTTCTGTTGCTAACATTCATTTATTTTTGTTTTGTTGGGTAATGCTGTGGACGGAAGTGGAGTTTGTGCCGGACTCTTGTGGGGGGTTCCGCGGGGAATAAAGTGCGGGCTGTTTGATGTCAATCGCCTCCGTGTTTGCATCGACTCCAGTTGCGTTGAGTGAGCTATCCGTATTTTTCACCCGGACACACGCGTTACAACTCGATGGTGAATGTGAAGAGGGGGATTGCTGGACGAAACTGGAAGCCATGTTAATCTTGGACTAAATCGGCCACCGTAGGAGTTAAAACGAAATCGGAATTGGGAGGAAAAGAAACTAATATTTACTGGATGGTCATATACCCTTTCACCGCTAGATGGGGGAAAATATCACACAGTGTAGCTTTAAGGAAAACATGAACCTGGCTACCTGTACATTCTCCACTCCTTGGTCTCCCCTGACCCTGATTTAAAAATAATAGTAATAAAATAATGTTACTTTATAATTTATAATAGTACTTTATCATTTTTCAATTAATATTTTATCTTTTTTTATCTTGTAAATAGATACAACATCGTAATATTTGGTGGTGTGGATGGTTATTCCAGGAGGGTATGTTTATAGTCTTTCCATAAAAACACAAATTTTACCATTGATTTACAGTGCTACTAGTAATCTGCTGTTAAGATCAGTCCAGTCATTACAGATGCTGGTCATATAATTAGAATATCATCAAAAAGTTGATTTATTTCACTAATTCCATTCAAAAAGTGAAACTTGTATATTATATTCATTCATTACACACAGATTGATATATTTTAAATGTTTTTTTTTTGTTTTGTTTTTTTTATGATTATAACAGACAACTAAGGAAAATCCCAAATTCATTATCTCATAAAATTAGAATATTACTTAAGACCAATACAAAGAAATGATTTTTAGAAATCTTGGCCAACTGAAAAGTATGAACATGAAAAGTATGAGCATGTCCAGCACTCAATGCTTAGTTGGGGCTCGTTTTGCCTGAATTACTGCAGCAATGCGGCGTGGCATGGAGTCGATCAGTCTGTGGCACTGCTCAGGTGTTATGAGAGCCCAGGTTGCTCTGATAGTGGCCTTCAGCTCTTCTGCATTTTTGGGTCTGGCATATCGCATCTTCCTCTTCACAATACCCCATTGATTTTCTATAGAGTTCAGGTCAGGCGAGTTTGCTGGCCAATTAAGAACAGGGATACCATGGTCCTTAAACCAGGTACTGGTTGCTTTGGCACTGTGTGCAGGTGCAGATATAATACTCTACCATTGGAGATCTGAGCTTTGGTATGGTGTTCAGGTGTGGCAGACTGTTCGCACCAAACGTCTGTAATGCATTGAGAATTTAACCAAAGGTTATATTCTAGTTATTACTTCACTGAACATGTTTTTACTCAATAACCCCATAAAAAATGACTGACAATTAAATACTTTTAGAAATCATAAATATTACCTATCGCCACATATACTTGCATGAATTAGCAACTGTCTGTGTGTAAATATCTCTAAACATATGGGACACTGTCCCTCATCCTACAACATCAAGAAAAAACAAACAATGAAATATGACATGGCTTTCTGTAATTTGTGATTGATTAATTGATGTATCACTCTTTTATAATCATTGGCATGAAAGCAATACTGTGCAAAAATAATAGTTCTGGGGCCAAATGCACAAAACATCTTAAGGCTAAAAGTAGCTCCTTCAAGAGTATTTCACAAAGCATTTGAGCACTAAAACCAGCTCCTAAATCTGTGAAACATAATACTTTGTTCTGTTTTTTTATGATTAAATCTCTGACTGAGACTCCTCCATCAGCCAATCACTATGGTCATAGTTAGTAAGTGTTATGACATCATCCATAGCAACACGTTCAACCCTCTCAGCTTAAAGGGGTGATGAATTGAGAAATCAACTGTCCTTTGAGCCTTTGGTATATAAAAGTTCATCGTGATATAAGAATATCCTGTAAGTTTCAGAGCTGAAAACTTCCTTGTTAGTCAAAGAAAAGCTTTTATTGACACCAGGCCCAGAAGACGAGAGCTCTCACAATATGTCGACCACTGACGTAATAGGATGCAGAAGCACCACCTCAAGCCGCCCACCGACTCGTGGAGCTAAACGATGCCGGTTCCAGCTCACGTGAGTAAGACAAAATTGTGTTTGTTTGCTTCATTTCACCGCGGAATTGATTGTAAACAAGATAGAGGTCAAGACTGGATTTGCAGACATATTAAAAATAAAACACAATGCTGTGCCTTCTATATTGGATCCGACAGGAATGGTGCAACACACTTATGTGATTAAACCATGTTTTTTTTTCTATATGTGTTAGTATTGCATTATTACAGATCGTTTGATATCTATTGATTACATACCTTAGCACGCAGTCACAGGCTGGAGAAGGTGTTATTGGATTTGTGATCAGATTCGGACTTGTAACGCCAGTGCTCGCAAAGCCCAAAGTCCCGGAGCTTTGTGTTTTTCAGACAGGCTATCACCGGCCTGCCGACGGGCTGTAGTGAAATAACATTCCTTTCTTGCACGCACGTGCGTGTGTGTGTGTGTGTACGGTTCGCAGTTATATTCACTGATGATATTCACCGGCCAAGTAATACAGAAATAACATTCCAATCAATCGCGGATGGATAAGAGATAAATCATTGTGTTTGTTTGATAAAGATATTTTTCGAGCCCTGTGAGCGTTTTCCCACACACTTTCAAAACAATTCCTCACGTGTAATGACAGGGTAGGTGAAGCTCATTAAATATGCAAATCTTATCCAATCCTAGCCGTGGGTTAGGCTGGGTTTACTGCTTCAGAGCAGGTTCAATCAAGGACCTCACATTCGACCGGTCTGTAGAGAAAGCAGGGGATGTGTTGAAGTGTTTAGGGGATTTGAGTGATAACAGAACTTACTGGTGTAAGTGCGATGCCGGGCCAGGATTATCTGGTCGTGACCTTCGGGTCGGGCTGGGTTCGCTGGTCCGGAGCAGGTTCAGTCAAGGACCTCGCCTTCAGTGATCTAGGTGATCAGTGTTGAAAATGGATCTCAATCTCAATCTTGTGAATGACATTATTAAGAGGATGGGGCATAGCATTCCCCTGTTGGCAGGGAAACTTTTCAAGACCGAGAGGGACAAGGTCCACTGGACCCTGGCGACAGGGGCAGCCATGTTCAAACATTGGCTGAATCATCTGAAGAGATAGGTGTTTTTGGGGGGCAGGGGTAAAATTTTGGGAATTTTAGTTGAGTTTTGAGATAAGTTTTGAGTCTGCTGTAGTGATAGGGGGAATAAGTTGGGAGTTGGGAATAATTATAGAGTTTGTTTTTTTCTTTTACTTAGTAGGGGAATGATCCCTGAATTTCAAAGTAGGGAATATCGGTGAAAAGTTGGGTTGTTCCTGGTTCGCTTTGGACTCAGCAAAGGATTGGTTTCAAATCTCAGAATGGGGAATATCGTTTTTTTCCTTGACGGGAGATAGCAAAAGATGTAGCTGCCCCTGAAATTTCGAGAAAAACTTACCACGGATGAGGTGACAGGTCCTAGTAAAGGGGATTGGTTGGTTTTGCCTTGCTTGGTACACTCAGGGGTTTTGGCTACCAACAGTGAACTCGAGGTAAGAATAGTGTCAGTTCTGTGTTGCGTTGATCTGTAGAGGGAAAGGCTGGTAGAAGCTTGGTGTGCAGAAATGTGTATCCGCCAGTCTTGACCCCCGGCCCGATAAGGGTTTGAAGCCTTGCCTTTGTCCTGGGGCAGGGCCTCTTGGTTTAAGTCCTCTGAAAAAGGGCTCTGATGGCAGATGATTCTCGAGGCTTTTCTCTTGTGGAAGCGGTAAGTATCCAGCCCCCCTGGGTCCACTTGGACAGCACGCAGGGACGGTAGCCTGGGGCTAATAGGCCTTAATTGGAGCACAATCTTCTATGGTTGATTAGCACCGCTCAAGCACCAGAATACTTTGCATCAACATGCCTACACACTGATAATGGGTTTTTGCCGAAACGCAACAATTGCTTTTGTTGATTCGATTTAGTGATTGGGCAAGGGACACTGGTCTTGGGCTGATCATCCAAGATGGGCCTCCAGAGGAGCGCCGTCTTTTCCCTGGGCGCCGCAGCAATATGGCTGCCCACTGCTCCGGGTGTGTGTTCACGGTGTGTGTGTTCACTACTGTGTGTGTGCACTTGGATGGGTTAAATGCAGAGCACAAATTCCAAGTATGGGTCACCATATGGCCACACGTCACTTCACTTTCACTTTCAGAGAGGAGGGTGTCTAGTGTGTAAGGCGCCAAAACACCCGATGATGCTCTGGAACACTACTGATGACAGTGTCTTAAATATTTCCCTCACCATAACGTTTGGGGGACTAGGGATATTACTGTTTTTTCCTAATTTTATACAATGAAAAAAGCTTTTCCTTCCCTAAACCTACCCGTCATAGTTCGGATGGATTATTAATTTTTTTTCCTAAACCTACCTGTCACAGTCCTGATGGATCAGGATTTTTTGGGGGATCTATCCTCGTACCGATTCTTATCTAAACCTACTGGTCGTAGCCCGGACGAGTTAAGGACTTTCTTATACCGATTTTTTGTTAGCCCTACTCATTGCAGTCCTGACGGGGGGACTTTATGGTTCTTAGACCATAGTTATTGGGGCCCGAAACAGAGTCAATGGTAACTCCAATGCGGGAAAACGGTATAGTGCCTTTCCTAAGATTCTCTTCCGGCCTAGACGAGTGCTAGGTTGGGGGGAGCTGTTGTAATTTTTCAAATCCTAACCCTAACCCTGAAGAACCACAGATCTAACAACATAATGAGCATTAACGTTGACCTTATAAAACCAGGCAAATATGCATGGACAAGCCCAGGTAGCAGCAGTGCAGATATCCGCCAAGGAAGCCTCTAAAAACAGTGGAATGGCAACTACTACAATGGTCTCCCTGCTACATTGTAAGCCAGCGTAATGGTCTCCACTATCCAGTTCAACAACCTCTGCTTCGACACTAGAGCACCTTTCTTCATACCACTAAGCAGACAAGATAGCACTGGTCAGACTGTCTAAATTGAGCACAAGGAACAAACAGTTGGGCACTTGAGTCAAACCCTGAAGAAGTCTGAAAAGAAGCCATTTCAATGTGCTGGTTTATGACCTGAGGAAGAAGGTCTTTCGGAAGAAAAGAAGGATTGGGTCGTATGACCACCCCGGAGTCATCTGGCAACCAACGCAAGCACAATTCGCTAACAGACTGTTTGTGCCACTCACTGAATTGTTTTACAGAAGCAATAGCCAACAAAAAAGCAGTCTTCAAGGACATCCATTTAATGTCAATGCTTTGCAAGGGCTCAAACTGGGATGAGCAAAGAAATGCAAGCACGAATGGTAAATCCCACACAGGAAAGTGAGGATGCCGAGCAGAGTTTACCTGGCGTGCACCCTTCAGAAAACTGCAGACAAGGCCGTGAGATCCAAGAGAAGATCCACCAACTGGAACATGATATTCAGAAATCGCAGCATTGTACACTTTCAACATCGAAGCCACCTTGCCCTCCTCCAGTAAATGTTGAAGAAACCTTAAGAGTCTCAGAATGTCACATGTTGCAGGGTCAAGCCCCTGCTTCGCACGCCATGCAGAAAAAAGGGATGCATAAATCTGTTGTGTGGAAGAAGCCCTAATTAGAGATGGTGTGAACAACCACAGGGTCACAATGCTCCAGAGAAGGATTTAACCCAATGGCCAGACCCAAAGCTGCAGATTAGCTGGATCTGGGTGCCAGACGCTGGCCTCCAGCTAAGAGAGGAGGTCCTTCCTGGGGGGAAGCTTCCATGGATTGCCTGTTAGAAGTCTCATGGTCTGACCATGAAAACCATGGTCTGGCTGGCCATTGTGGTGCCACGACTAGCACCCTTGCACAGGGTGATCCTGTGTAACGTCTCCCATAACAGAGGGATAGGTGGGAACACATACAGTAGGCAGTTCGGCCATTCATGAGAATTCATGCATCCTAGCCCAACAGTGAGTGGTCATCTTTGAAGCAAAAAGATCCACCTCTGCTCTTCCAATTCTAAAATAGCCAACAGATTGAACCAAGGGGCACAGATTATAACATAAATTCATAAAGACTCAATAGTTGATTACGCCAATCGGAGACTTAACTTATTGCCAGCGAAAAACACCAGCCGGATTGCACAGAGAGTGTTACCGACGAACGCAATATAAAACAAACTCACCAAAATGCTGCTAAATACTCCAAATCCATTGAAGTGGCAGAGATGCGCACTGAAACAGCTTGTGAGGACGATATCTCGCTGCTCTTGTAAGCTGCACTTGACAGCGCAAATATATCAACCAAAATCTCAACCAGGTGAGAAAGGGAAAGAGGCAGAGTGCTGAGCTACTGTGACTTATAACCAGTGTTGGGGAAAGTTACTTTGAAAAGTAATGCATTACAATATTGCGTTACTCCCTTAAAAAGTAACTAATTGAGTTACTTAGTTACTTTTTAAGAAAAGTAATGCGTTACGTTACTTTTGCGTTATTTTTTCTCACCTGGGCAGGGCTTGTTTTTTTGTTTTGTTTTTTAATAGCAAAAAAAGTTATATTTTTGTGAAAATGTAAAGACCTCTTCATACCAAAATTGAACTAATACGCCTCAGGCTGAGGTAAAAATGTGCTGCCATTCTGGATAATGGAAGAGTAGAACGCAGGAGCGAAAAAGTTTTACCAATATAAAAACAAAAAATCTAGTAATATTTGCTCATGGTTTAACTGAATCATCGAAGGTAAGTAGCAAGACATTGGTCAATAAAGGTAGATTAAATGTATAAAAATATTTGTTATATTTAACATTTATATATTTGAGGTTTGCATAGTATTCTGATTTTGCATTTGACTGATTTTATTAATTTTGAGGAGGACAGAATCTTTATTATGCAAGTGAGATAAATAAATGCTCACATTTAGTCTAGAACTACAATAACACATTTACACACAACGCTTCTGCACTTACTCTCAATTTTTCTCAACATGAGGACAGGAGAGCTGTCAGTCAAATAAATGTGAAAATGTAACTTGAGTTACTTTTTTCAAAAAGTAACTCAGATATTTTGTTGTAAATTTGAAAAGTAATGCGTTACTTTACTAGTTACTTGAAAAAGTAATATTATTACGTAACTCAAGTTACTTGTAATGCGTTACCCCCAACACTGCTTATAACCCCCAGGGCTCAGTATACGTCACATGACTTTGTTGGTATATTCTCTCATGTTTAAACTGACTCATGTTTCCCTCATGTTTTCCATCTGTTTCAAGCCATGCATATTTAGATCACATCTCCACATAAGAAAAACACATCTAGCCATAAGTCAGCTAATGCGTGAAGCCTAGTATTTTAAATACTATTCAGATTTTCATGTAGCGCAATCCATCATTAAGTTTGTGTTTGTCTGTTCGTACTTATATTTTCAATGTTTTATTAATATTATTACATCTTGTATTATATCATTTTAACAATACAGCCACTACAGCATTGTTACCACAACCAGGGTGTCTGCTGTGGATTCAGTAGTACAGGCTTGGAGCACAGCTGTAAAGTTTGTTTAACCCCTTTATATACAAAGACGACCCCAGATTAATGTTATTCATCATTCATTGCATGCTTGATCTGGACAAACTGAGTATCATTAGAAACATTAAAGTCTCCAGCTTCAATATTTGGCCGCTGTTTATAATAAAACTAGGTTGCAGTGACATTAATTTCTTAATTTATGTCAGGAGTGCAAAATAATAAATCTGCAATTTTTTATATTATTATGATATTATATATTTATATATTATATTGTATCTTTTATATAGTTTGACATTTGTTTGACATTCCAACTCAGAAATACATAAATAAATGCCCTTTGCATAGCACAAGGCTTAATTTCAAGAAATAAAATATTAATTATCCCTATAAAATCAATGAAACATTTTAATTATATGACATTATGATATCAAACTAATAGCAAAATGTTAATATTGTAAATCCATTAAACTACAACACGGTTTGACCTAAAGGTATCACACTAATAGGGAATAATATTTGCAGTAATTTGCATTTGGTTTGATACCTTTAGGTCAAAACGTGTTGTAGTTTAACTTTAACGGATATATTTACATTTACATTAAATAGTGATCAGTATCATTAAGCAATGTTTAGTAAGTTCATTAGTAAACATTAACAAGCACGTTATCTAATATTTCTAGCTATTTGAATATATATATATATATATATATATATATATATATATATATATATATATATATATATATATATATATATATATATATATATATATATAAATAAACTAATATGTTAAACATTCTATAATGTTTGTTAATGCTTTATTAAGGAAAGTAATTATAAACAAGTTATTACCAAAACAACCATTAAATAATAGTGGTTGATGTCTGTGGGCAGAATGGAATGATTTCCTCCAAAGCTCTTTTTTCACAAGCAAATTTAATGCAGGATTTATGTAATGATTCCCATCATTGCAGCTGGTTTGTATACACACAGCGTTTCACTCGTCTAGACACGATGGCCAAATAAAAAGACGAGATGTGGTATTAGATTGAACCGCCTCTAGACTCGTCTTTCCAGATGCTCAATTCAGTTTCACTATTAGGCTTTAGAAAAGCACAAGCCTTTGGAATAAAAAGTGAAAAGAACGATGAAACAAACGTGTAGAACAGGTTTGAGCTGCTCTTCGGATTAAGAGGATGATTTTTAAACTAAACAAAGACATGAAAATGATGAAATACTAACACTTTGGACCCACAGCACACTCTGGATTGAAAAGCACTGGTGTAAAGCACATGTTGACCTGGAAGGTTCTATTCTCAGCTCGGTTTCCTTTTCTGTTCATCAGTCACTCAAACATGCTTTCTAAAAATGACTGGGTAAAATTGATCTCAGCTGACAGCCTAGCACTTGGTAAACTGGGAAGAGCACGTATTGGGTTAAACTAACCCAGCATGTTGGGTTATGCAGTTTAACCCATCCGGCTGGGATATTTATTGAATTCACATGTCAGCTAACACTGACTAGATTCTGGATTCATTTGACCTTATTAATGGAATTAATCCTGAGGTTTCATCTGAACATCCACATTTGAGAGAATTATTCCACCAGAACTGTGAAGTTTTATTCTTCTTTTTTGATATTTGATAATGTGATAATAGCAAACTAATTTATTTTATTTTAATAATATTAAAAGTCATATTAAAACACTTTACTAATCCTTGTTAATGGTCCCGTTTTTCGTGATCCCACTGTTCAAACTTTAGTTAGTGTGTAATGTTGCTGTTAGAGCATAAATAATACCTGTAAAATTATAAAGCTCAAAGTTCAATGCCAAGTGAGATATTTTATTTAACAGAAGTTCCCTTTCAAAGACTACAGCGAACGGCCGGTTTGGACTACATCCTGGTACAGCCTGCTTTAATTACGTCAGTCAGTAGAACAGTAGAACAAACTAACCTCCGCCCACAAGAATACGCGAAAAAGGGGGCGTGGTCTTGTTGCTGTCCCACGTGGAGAAGAGGACGGTCGCGTGGAGAAAAGGAATTGTTGCGTTTGAGTGTGTTTGTCGCCATGTCGTCGAGACACTGTTATTTTCATCCCGGAGTCAAATCACCTTTGTTTGGCTTTCCCAGGGACGCTGTAGAGATCATTAAGCGCATACATCTCCCGTTAAGAGGCGTGACCTTTCCATGCAAGTTGAGCTAAGCTGCTGTCGAATCACAACACGGGAACCGGGCAACGTGCGCTAAGCTGCTGTCAAATCACAACACGGGAACCGCTGGCACAATCAGAACTCGTTACGTATTTCTGAAGGAGGGACTTCATAGAACAAGGAACTCATCAGCCGTTTTTAGGACAGTGAAAACAGCGGTGTACAGATAAGTAAATTGTGTGATAAATACTGTGTTTTTTTACACGTGATACATGAACACATGTTATATTGCACACTGTAAACACAATCAAAGCTTCAAAAAAACACGAAGAACGGGACCTTTAATATGCCATTTGTGAACACAGTAATTCATTTTGAAGTGTGTACCGATGAGTGCCAGTAGGGGACACCAATGCTTTGAGTAATGCAAGTGCTATACATAAAGAGTGTCTTTGTGCCTCTTAACAGACACAAAATGCAATTAAAATGTCTGTCCAACATGAACAGGGCCCTTACATGACAACGAGATGCGTTTAGCAACTTAGCCATTGTTTAAACTCACCGAAATAGTGTTTTAGACGGCAAGCTGTAGTCTCGCTGAAGTCCCGTGAGAACTCAGTTGTAGCCGGTAAAATGTAAATAGTCCAGGGGGAGGAGCGTCATGTGTGTGAAGAGTGATGATCGGCTCACAAGTGAAGAAGAAATGGTTTGTAATATAACTATGGAGAATATAGAAGATTTTGTACACATGGAAGAGGCTTTTGAGTTTGATGGTCATCCTTATTTATTCGAACCCGAGTATACAGACGAAGAACTAGTCTCACAAGAATTGAAAAGAAGGAGACAGACAGAGGTGCAACTGGCAGATGAAGCAAATGCTTCAAGGACACGGATTTCGGTGGTGGTGTTTCTGGTGGTGTTTGTGTGGGTGTTGTGTGATGTTGGGCAAAAGTACCCCAAAGAAAAGTCTTACAGAGTACGCTATGTCATTATCTCTGAATGCAGAAAAGGCTGTGAGGCAAAGAGATTAATTGTTAAGGCCAAAGGACTTATTGAGGAGTCTTGAAGTGTTGAATGTGTATGCAAAACCAAAACGGGGGAAAGGAACCAATAATAAAGGTTATGTTTATTATATTTTTATTTTATTATTTGATTGTTACATTGGAGCGTGTGAAAAAAGGGAGATGTACTGATGCTTTTGTTATAGAGAATAATAACGCCACGAACATGCACCTGTGTTGGTCTTAGCAACAAGATAAATGAAACAATATGTAGGTTGTTTCTGATGGGTTTTTTGTTGTTTTTTTATTATTATAATTAATGGTGTTGGTATTTAATAGTTCCAATATTTAGATTTACATTTTATCCATTATTCATCACAACCAACTGAGCAGAATCATTCAATCTGAGTTCATACTCTACATGACTTCACTTCCATTAAAAACATGGCACTTTTTTTATAAATTGAATTATATAGTGTAATTCAGACGTATCTACTTGACTAACTAAATTCATTAGCAAATTATTTCCCAATAAAAATAAAAAAATCATGTAGATCTAGTCAGAATCTTCTTTAAATATGTGGTAATCATGTGCACTGGGTCCTTGGATGGACTGAAACCAATGTTCAACCAGATGAACCAGCAGATGGAGACATATGCCCAATCAAGCCTAATGGACACGCTCATATTCATAATTTGGTTCTTAATATCAAACCATATGTATCTAGATGAATGTTTTTATATTTTGCATTGTCTCTTTTTGCATGTTTTTGCGTCAGTTTATATGTTCATTTTTATAATCAAGACAGGAATTACAAAGGGAGAACATAATTATGAACACTATCAAGGTGAGAATTTGTCAACACAAATGGAGAAACTCATTTATATCAGTAATATGTGATTATTATCTCAAACTTTAAGAGGAAAAATATAATTACAGCCCAACAATACTATAATCTTAAACTGATTTGTTCCTTCCTGCAGAGAGCACTTCGTGACATGCAATAAGATCAGTTCATTACCAAAACACAACACAATCATCTCCTTTGATGTTAGTCATTGGAACAACCAGATAATTCAATAAGAATCAAGACAGTTTGTATAATCATATTGGTTTTCAGTCTTTCATCATATGGTGGAGGAAACCATGATTGTCAGTGGCATTATCGCTGATACATGATTCTTTCGTGTAGGCCTTATGCTGAGTCATTCTTACTGAGAACAGTGGCAGAACTAGTGTTTTATATAAGGTGGCCAACGTTACTTCAGAGCAAAGATAATGAGTGTGTAACTGTAACCTGGCATTATAATCCAAATTGAAAAATTTGCAAAAACCTTACACTGATTTCAGTCATTACTAAAGAGTTATCATGTTTTTCACTTAAAAATACTGATCCAAATTATTAGTAATTCCTTCTTGGTAACACTTGAGTCATTACTAGTGGGTTACTATGACCTTCACTTTAGAATTTATTATACATTATGCATTATTCATGTTAAATATGAACCTGTGTTGGTGTTCATTTTCGCAATGAAGTAAAATCAGGCTTATTAAAGGGCGTGCATGGACGGAGCAAACACATTATGTAAGTGTCTAAAATGCATACGCACCGTTCTGGTGAATGCTAAATGAAATTAAACTGAATGTTGTTAAAGCTGCACTATGTAACTTTTCCATCCACTAGAGGTCGCCTTTTCAAAACAAAGGCATAGTTTGATGACGCCACGTTTGAGTGCAGAATCTTGGGACGTGTTCTTCACCACAGCCGGTGGAAATGTTCATGGATGTGATTATAAACTTTACTGTAGTCTGCAGAGCAGGACCGAGTGTTGTGGAGCTGAGGACGGCTACTGGAGCGATTGTTAATGAGAAGAATGGCGGGACTTTTATTATGACACAGTCGCCGGTGCGGTTTTCCAGTCAAAACTTCCAGTTCCCATTCAGTCGGTCACGTTCGACGTACGTCGGACGTACCGACGAATTGGGATCACTTCTGGGAGCCCCTATCAGCTTCGAGCTATCTAGAACCGGCCAATGGACAATTGGCGTGCGAGATTTGCATCTCGCGCCCCGCCCCGCGCCGCGGGTATAAACAGGAAGCGAGAGCGAATGCACGCTGTCATTCACTTCAGAGCCACACAGGCACATGAAGGACTCACTCGTTACGAGTATTTTTCGCTGCTATCAAGCAAGAGACTACAAAGGAGACCGGAGAGAACCAGAGGAGGACGCGTGTTGGAGAAACGGCACCTTTCAGCGGGACCGCGCTGACTCATCAGCTGCCTCTGAGATACAGAGAAAACTGCTGTTATCACAGCAACCTGTTGGTCTGGGTAGGGCGTTTTCCTGTCTGAGTACAGGCACGGGCTGCACTACAATCCCGTGCGCTGTCGCGGTTCCCCTGAGTGCTTCAGCACAGAGCGTTTTCCTCACAAAAAGAGTTTCACGGGTGACGTGCCGTCTTTTTCAAGATGTCTTTCCACCCGTGCGTTTCTGGATGCGGTCGTTCCCTGTCCTCTGCTGACGGTCACAATCGCTGTCTCACGTGTTTGGGCACTCAGCACGCTGAGGCGGCGTTTGTGGATAGTTCATGTTCCCACTGCGGGAACATGACTATCGTGGAGCTTAGATCGAGACTCTCCTACCTCCGGGCTGGGGGAGTCCCCTTACCCATCCCACGAACTAGGTCTTCCCCTAACCCGGGTGGACCTGCTTCTTTGGATGGCCAGGGTGATCTGAGGATTACGTTTAGGGCAAACCTGCCGAGCGATCCTCCGCAGGCCCCTATTCCCTCAGCTCCGCAGCCGGTTGAGCTTCCGAGAGAAGTCGCTGGACCCTCCCACGGGAGACCAGTGGTGACTTTTGGGGCTCCGGCGGACGAACAGATGTCGATCGCTGCATCGGAGGGGGAGTTTCAGTCCTCGGGGGATGAAGGGTCAGTTGTACCGCCTCCCGCTGGGAGAGCGGCAACGGCTGCCCCGGACCCTGAGATGGCTGCTATGCTTGCCCGGGCCGCCGAAAGGGTTGGGCTCGCGTGGAACCCTCCACCGTGTCCCGAACCCTCTAGGTTGGACGATTGGTTCCTCGGGGTGGGTCACGCTGGTTCTCAGCGTCCCGCCCCGACACCTTTCTTCCCGGAGGTGCATGAGGAGCTCACGAGGTTGTGGACGGCACCTTTTTCTGCCAGAAACCGGCCGAGTGACTCCTCCCCCCTCACTACCCTCGACGGTGGGCCAGCCAAGGGTTACGTGGGGATCCCGCCAGTGGAGCGCGCCGTCGCGATGCAACTGTGTCCGGCGACTGCCTCCAACTGGCGCGGTGACCCACGTCTCCCGTCCCGGGCCTGTAAGTTCTCTTCCGGTCTGACCGGGAAGGCTTACAAGGCTTGCGGACAGGCTGCGTCCGCCTTGCATGGCATGGCGTTGCTGCAGGTCCACCAGGCCCAGGCACTCCTTGACATGCACGAGGGTAGGCCTGACCCAGAGCTCCTCCGGGAGCTCCGGACGGCGACGGACCTCACCCTCCGGGCGACGAAAGTCACCGCCCGTGCCATCGGTCAGGCGATGTCCACGCTTGTGGTCCAGGAGCGTCATCTCTGGTTGAACCTGGCTGACATGAGGGAGACCGATAAATATCGGTTCCTGGACTCCCCCATCTCGTCAGCTGGGTTATTCGGCGACGCGGTCGAGAGCTTTGCCCAGCAGTTCTCGGCCGCCCAGAAGCAGACGGAGGCGATCAAGCACATCCTGCCCCGGCGGCCCGCTGCTGCCTCCACCCCGCCGCCGCCGCCGATTCAGTTCGCCCGGCGTCCCCCCAAGTTCAGGAGCGTTCACTTCACGACTGTAGTGGAGGCGAACGCCCCCGTGCTCAGGGCGGAGATCGCTGTCCTACTGGCGAAGGACGCGATAGAGCCGGTCCCTCAAGCCGATATGAGGTCCGGGTTCTACAGCCCGTACTTCATTGTACCCAAGAAAGGCGGTGGGTTACGACCGATCTTGGACCTGCGATTCCTGAACCGGTCCCTTCACAGGCTGCCGTTCACGATGTTAACGCAGAAGCGCATCTTCAGGTGCATCTGTCCCCGAGATTGGTTTGCAGCGATCGACCTGAAGGACGCGTACTTTCATGTCTCGATTCTCCCTCGACACCGGCCCTTTCTGCGCTTCGCGTTCGAGGGGCGGGCATATCAGTATCGCGTCTTACCCTTTGGCCTGTCCCTGTCGCCCCGCGTCTTTACGAAGGTTGCGGAGGCGGCCATTGTTCCCATGAGAGAGCATGGCGTTCGCATCCTCAACTACCTCGACGACTGGCTGATCCTTGCCCAGTCGCAGGAGCAGTTGTGCGAACACAGGGACAAGGTGCTCAGTCACCTCAGCCAGTTGGGACTTCGGGTCAACTGGGAGAAGAGCAAACTCTGTCCTACACAGAGGATCTCTTTTCTCGGTATGGAGATAGACTCGGTCGCCATGACAGCGCGCCTCACCGAGGAGCGCGTCCAGTCGGTGTTGAACTGCTTGAATTCGTTCAGAGGCAGGACAGCGGTACCACTGAAACATTTTCAGAGGCTCCTGGGGCATATGGCATCCGCAGCCACAGTAACGCAGCTCGGATTGCTTCATATGAGACCGCTTCAGCGCTGGCTACACGATCGAGTCCCGAGATGGGCGTGGCACAGCGGTTCCCTCCGTGTCCAAGTGACTCCGAGGTGCCGCCAAACCTTCGGCCCGTGGTCGGACCCCTTGTTTCTCCGGGCGGGAGTTCCCCTAGAACAAGTGTCCAGGCACTCCGTTGTCTCCACGGATGCCTCATCCACGGGTTGGGGTGCCACGTACAACGGGCTTGCAGCTTCGGGTCTGTGGACGGGGCCTCAGCTGCAATGGCATATCAATTGCCTCGAGTTGTTAGCAGTTCGTCTTGCACTCAGCCGCTTCAAAGTGCCGCTCAGAGGCAAGCACGTTCTGGTCCGGACGGACAACACTGCGGCCGTAGCGTACATCAACAAACAGGGTGGTCTACGCTCCCGTCGCATGTCGCAACTCGCCCGCCATCTCCTCTTATGGAGTCAGAAGCATCTGAGGTCGCTTCGTGCCGTTTACATTCCGGGCCTGCTCAATCGTGCGGCCGACGAGCTGTCACGTCAGCAGGTACTTCCGGGAGAATGGCGACTCCATCCCCAGGTGGTCCAGCTAATCTGGAGTCGTTTCGGGGCCGCACAGGTAGACCTGTTTGCCTCCCCAGAGACGACCCACTGTCAGTGGTTTTATTCCTTGACCGAGGGGACCCTCGGGTCGGATGCCCTGGCCCACAGCTGGCCCCGGGAAGAACGCAAGTATGCGTTTCCCCCAGTGAGCCTTCTTGCGTAGACACTGTGCAAAGTCAGGGAGGACGAGGAGCAGGTCCTGTTGGTTGCTCCGTATTGGCCCAACCGGACTTGGTTCCCGGAACTAGTGCTCCTTGCGACAGCACCTCCCTGGCCCATTCCTCTGAGGCAGGACCTCCTGACTCAGAGACGGGGCACCCTATGGCACCCGCGTCCAGACCTCTGGAAACTCCATGTCTGGTCCCTGGACGGGACGCGGAGGTTCTAGGTGACCTACCGCAAGCGGTAGTTGACACCATCACTTCCGCTAGAGCCCCCTCTACGAGGCGCCTCTATGCGTTGAAGTGGAACCTGTTCGTCGATTGGTGCTCTTCTCGCCGAGAAGACCCCCGAAGATGTTCGATCGCATCTGTGCTTACCTTTCTACAAGATGGGTTGGAGCGTAGGCTGTCTCCCTCCACCCTCAAGGTCTATGTCGCCGCTATCGCCGCTAATCATGAGCTCGTAGATGGGAAATCTCTAGGTAAGCACGATCTGATCGTCAGGTTCCTTAGGGGAGCGAGGAGGTTAAATCCACCTCGTCCTCCCTCCATACCCTCTTGGGACTTAACTCTGGTGCTAACTGCACTACAGAGAGGACCTTTTGAGCCTCTGCAGTCAGCTGAGTTGAAAGTTCTGTTGTTAAAGACAATACTCCTGACTGCGTTGGCCTCCATCAAGAGGGTAGGGGACCTGCAGGCATTTTCGGTCGACGAATCGTGCCTGGAATTCGGGCCCGGTAACTCTCATGTGATCATGAGACCCCGGCCTGGATATGTGCCCAAGGTTCCCACTACTCCCTTCCGGGACCAAGTGGTGAGCCTGCAAGCGCTGCCTTCGGAGGAGGCAGACCCAGCCCTAGCTTTTCTCTGTCCCGTCCGTGCTCTCCGGACTTACGTGGATAGAACGCAAAGCTTCAGGACCTCAGAGCAGCTCTTCGTCTGTTACGGAGGACAGCAGAAGGGAAAGGCTGTCTCCAAGCAGAGGATGGCCCACTGGATAGTGGATGCCATCGTCTTGGCTTATCAGTCCCAAGACGTGCCCTGCCCGCTCGGGTTAAGAGCCCACTCCACTAGGGGTGTTGCCTCTTCCTGGGCGCTGGCTCGTGGCGCCTCGCTGACAGATATTTGTAGAGCTGCGGGCTGGGCGACACCTAACACGTTCGCTAGATTCTATAGCCTCCGTGTAGAGCCGGTTTCTTCCTGTGTGCTCACTTCCCATAGTCAGTAACACCGAAGTGCCCGTTCTAGTGTCGGCTTGCTGCGCCATTCCCTCCCCTATGGTAGACGGATGCGTGCGCTTATTCTGCTCCAGTCGAGTTCCCCGGATCGGCGAACCCTGTTGAGTCCTCCACAACCCACGGCAGTCGGACGTGGCGGAGCGTTCGACGCCAGGTCTAACACTCGTATGCATTGGTGGAACTTGTGTTAGGCTGGGTTCCATATGTAGTGACCCCCACGGCGGTCCCATATGTGTATTCTTCCACGGTACGGCGAGCCCGTGTCTTTCCCTCGGCAGAGTCTCCTCTGCCGTCCCAGGTACGTGTTGTCCCCCTCCTCTAATTGGCCGGGGCCACCCCTGGGACTTCCGTATGTTGTGCTGCCCACGGCCAGCCCATACGTGTATTCTCCACATGTTAACTCCCTCTGGGCATGATGTGGCTTCCGCAGCTGCCTTCTCAGGCATGCTTTCCCAGCGTTATCCAATACAGTCAGCTGATGGGGTCTTGCGGAACAGCAGCTTGGTGTCTCCCTGCGTGAACTTTCCCGCCCGCATCAGATCGGGGTCTGTGGGGCTCATCGCTGGGCGCTGGAAGTGGTAGTAACTGTGGCGTTTTCCATATGGGATCCCAATTCGTCGGTACGTCCGACGTACGTCGAACGTGACCGACTGAATGGGAACGTCTCGGTTACGTATGGTAACCCTCGTTCCCTGAAGGAGGGAACGGAGACGTACGTCCCGTCGCCACAGTTGCTGTACCATCACTGCAGGTTGAGCCATTACGTGTGGCTCCTCAGTGAAAAACAGCGTGCATTCGCTCTCGCTTCCTGTTTATACCCGCGGCGCGGGGCGGGGCGCGAGATGCAAATCTCGCACGCCAATTGGCCATTGGCCGGTTCTAGATAGCTCGAAGCTGATAGGGGCTCCCAGAAGTGATCCCAATTCGTCGGTACGTCCGACGTACGTCTCCGTTCCCTCCTTCAGGGAACGAGGGTTACCATACGTAACCGAGACGTTTTCCAGTCATGAGTATGCAGTAACGCAGCTCTGTTTATCATATAAGATACATCTGAGTGTGTTGAAAATTATGTTATGACGTTACTCTGTGCATTAGCTTGGCTACTCTGTGCGTTCGCTTGGCGGCTGCTATGACACTTGTTCACACTGCAGTGAGAGTAAATCGTTTCAAAATAAAAACGGAAACCAAGGGTAACACAGATATGACGCAATTGCCAGGCGACTCCCTCACACGTCCCGGTTCCTTGGTTAAAATAGCATTTTCTCACGATTTACAAATAGTTGGAAACATTTGGGATATTGTAAGTACTTCAACTGAACAAAATATATAACACTGGCCTAGTGGTTTTTGGATATTTTACTGAAACATTTTTACATAGTGCACCTTTAAACTGAATGCACACTGTAAAGTAAAATGTCATTTTACAAGTATTGGTCTGTATTTTTGTGCAGAATTTTCCCGTTTTGTCATTATACAATGAAATACCTGTTGTTAATTTACATAAAATTTCTTGTATTTTGGTATTACATCTGATTTATGTTTCTGAAAAAGGAAATGTTCTGTACACAATAAGGTGTAATTTTACATAAAATGTTGATTCATATTTTGCAAAAATGGAAACAAACAACACATCAAGATGACATTTTAAGATTCTTATGTAGTTGACTATAACTATTAATAGACAAACTAGCTGGTTTGTAGTTGTTTTGCATCCAGCTCAAGCCATGATGTAATTGTGATGTCGGCACTAAAAGGGTCTACGGTGAATAACTGTAATAGATTACATTTAGTGTAATTTACAGTAAATTTCAGTAAAATACTGTTAAATGTACCGTTTTGGGAAGTGAAAAAAAAATTACAGTGAAAAACCATGAATTGACATTCCCAGAATTCTCTGTGTGATACTTCACATTTGATGTATTTTCATTGAAATAACTGTTTCCTCTTAGTTTTACGTGCATTAGGGTTTTATGTTACATCTAATGTTGGTAAATTAATGTTCATTGGATTTTTACCATGATGGTGTTTAGTGTTTGTGTGAATGACACCGTGCACCTTCTATTTATTAGTATATGCCTTCTCAGCTTGTGGAAAAGCTTTTTGTGATGAGCTATAATTCATCATGAGCTATACCTTTCACATCACCATTCGTTTTTGTCAGTGAAACAAAACAAAAATGTCAGTATGTCATTAGGTTGGTAAATTAACATTATAACAGTAAATGAAATACGTTTTTTACTGTACATTTAAGTTAAGCAAAATCTAAAATATTGCTACTGTAAATGGTAAAATTCTGGCAAACACAGCTGTCGTTTTTTTTTTACGCTGTGTGTTTTAGAGGTGTACGACTATTCTAATAATTAATGTATGTTAAAAGTATGTCCTTCTTTGTGTGTCCTCTGCATTTTTTGTGTGTCCTCAGAGTACTCCCATACATAAGCGTGTCAAATTTGGTGAAAATATCTCACTTTTTTTAGGAGTTATAGACATTTGTATTTATGATCATATAAAAAATGACCCACACCTGACTTTGATTGAATTTTTTGCCACTTACTATCAAAATTTTGACATTTGGCCATTGAGTTTCTGTCAGCCCACTATGATTTAAATATTCCTACTGTGGTTTCGTCTCGATCAGACTAATGGTTTCAAAGATATTCGTGAAAGTTGTTTAACCCTCTGGAGTCTGAGCTGTTTTGGGGCCCTTTAGAAGTTTTGACATGCGCTGACATTTGTGTTTTTTTCAGTTGCTTATAAACACATTAATGGCGAAAGTGTAATTACACTGTATTCAGCACAAACTGGGCTACTATAATATGTTCGCTTGACTTTGATAATATGTTTGTTTGACTTTGTATTTTCATTGAGTTTTTTCTTTAAAGCTACACTGTGTGATATTTTCCCCCATCTAGCGGTGAAAGGGTATATGACCATCCAGTAAATATTAGTTTCTTTTCCTCCCAATTCCGATTTCGTTTTAACTCCTACGGTGGCCGATTTAGTCCAAGATTAGCATGGCTTCACATTCGCCATCGAGTTGTAACGCGTGTGTCTGGGTGAAAAATACGGATAGCTCACTCAACGCAACTGGAGTCGATTGACGTCAAACAGCCCGCACTTTATTCCCCGCCGAACCCCCCACAAGAGTCCGGCACAAACTCCACTTCCGTCCACAGCATTACCCAAACAAAACAAAAATAAATTAATGTTAGCAACAGAAGACAGAAAATAATCTTTACACATGGGAGCTCGAGGCGCAGTGCACACACACACACACACACACAGAACGCAGGCGCTCCAAACGGGGTGAACGCTCTTAAAGGGGCCACACTATTTTCCTACTCGTTACAGAGTGTTAAAACGCGAAAGGCGAAGCTTGAATTTACGGGCATGTCCCTCTTTGGCTATTGTACTTTCAAGATGGAGGGGCAACATGGCGACCCCCATTCGAACCCCTTACCCGTTTCAATGGCATTATAAACTTACGAGAATACTTTATTACTTGAAAGAAGTAAATATACATTAATGAGCACATATATTTTTGAAAGAACTAAGTGTTTTTAGCTAAGAATAAACTAAAAAAGTTACACAGTGTAGCTTTAAACTGATGTGAGAATCATTGAGCCTACTCATTCACATAAAACAATATATATTAATTTACAATTTGTAAGACAGTTTCTCTTCACAAAGCCAATATACAAGGAGGCGTGATAGCTAATGAATAATGATAAAGATAACACCTGAGATAACAAAAGGACATAATAGTTCGCATTAATGAGCTGCATAATGAATGAGCTTCAGGTAGGCCTATGTGACAGAGAGCAACAGAGCAAAGGAAATATATTTTTTTGTAGTTAATTTTATTTAGAATGTAGTCAACAAAGGCCTATTATATTTTAAATGATCAAAAGATTTGACTACACTGCAAAAAATGCTCTTCTTATTTGGTATTTTTTCTTGTTTCCAGTCCAAATATTTAAAATTCTTAAATCAAGATTAATTTACTAGATAAGTAAAAAGTTCTGGGGGGGGGGGGGGGGGGGGGTCAAAATGAAGTTAGTTTTTGCTTAAAACAATATATATTATCTGCCACAACAATTTATGATTTATTAAACCATAATTTATGATTTATTACACCAATTTATTAAAACACAACAATTAATGAGATTAAAACTCCAACCCCCGGTTTCACAGACAATGCTTAAGCTAATCCTAGACTAAAATGCATGTTTGAGCTATTTTAACTGAAAGAATCTTGCACTGACAAATCTTAAAATATGTCAGTGGCATTTTCTTTTCTCAAGATGTTTTTTTCATGGGGACGTTTATAAAAGTTACTTAAATGTCCTAATTGAACTAAGGCCTAATCCTGGCTTAGTCTAAGCCCTGTCTGTGAAACCGGGCCCAAATGTACCAAATCGCTATAGCATGCAGATAGACACGTTTGAAGATAATAAACACTGATATACAGTGTTTATTATCTTCAAACATGTCTATCTGCATGCTATAGCGATTTCTGGAAGCTGTTTATGTCAGAGAGAATGTCACATGGTATATCGCTTCCTCGTCTGTATCATATATGGACTACATGTGCACGGAGCGCACATGAACTGAAAACACAACAGATTGAAATAACACTTCTCTGTATATAAATCTGACACAAACATAAGAGAATCTATCAATATTTCTCCTCATCTGCACACTTTTGAACTAAAAGCCCTGAGGGATGTTGTTTTGTTGTGAGTCTTCATGACGAGCATAGAGGAGTTTTTTTACGAATGAGATCAGCTGACGCTCATACAATCAAAAGGTACATACGCGGTTTTCATATTCATAACTCCTGACACATATTAACAAATTACAGTCACTATATGACTTTGAGAATAAAACAGAGGTCAAAAATGGAAGCTTGAGTCTTAGATCTTTTAAATGATTTATAGTTTGTCAAGATAATTACTTACATCTGACAGTAATTTTGAGCTAATTTAAACAAAGAAAGCTTCAGTGCGTCCTCGCGTAAGTTTTTGCGTTTAATATTCACAGATGCTTACAGAGTAAACTTAGCCTACTTACACACAGTGGTGGAACCCGATGCTTTCAGAAATGAACAGCGTTTCATGGAGAATTATTCCAGGATTATTAAAATGCGTATCAAAACGATGTAGTTGTAGTAGGAATGCAGTACTTGATGTGTTTGTTTGAGTTGATGGGTGGGCGTCGACGCCGGAGCCTCAGTATTTGACTCTCAATAGAGCGTGCACTTCGCGGGCATGGTCGCATTAGTGTATAATGAGCCGTTCAGGAAAGACTAACAGCTCTCTGCTTTCAAACGGATTACATAAACACAGAATATTTGTTTTTGATTTGGTTTACAGTGTTTAAAACCTGACATTTCAGCATTTCTTTAGACATATGTCTCATGTTTGTGACACAAGTATTCACTAAGCTAGAGGTCATTATCTGAATGAACGTCTTTGACAGAGAGGCTGAGAGAGGCTGCATCATGTTTGATTTCTTTATTTTGCAAAAAGCACAACAATTAGTTTTTATTGTGACTGTACTCAAAAATAGAACCTTAACAGATTATAATGATGTATAACACTTCCCTGAATGATAAAAAACGACAGAGTTATTTGAGTCTCTTTGGCACTTATAAGAAAAAAAGCGAGCCAATTGTCGAGAGGGTTAAGGGCTTAATCACAACGTTGAACAAACTATAAGGCAAACCTAGCATGTTTGGTATCATTGGACTCGGCAAGGATTCAGGAATCTAAGGATGTGACCCGTTAAAATTTGTCAACCAAATCCAAAGTTATAAGCATGTAAATATATATTTTACATGCTTATAATGCGTATAATGGCTCCCAGGCATGTTTCTCAACGATACACTAATGTGTTCATAAAATACTGCATTTTACAGCAAAATTTTACAGGTGGTGGTGCTAGAGGGATTGCGTTAGAGACTCCAAAATTGGTGTTAATTGTGGGGCAGTCCTCTATCTGTGTGCCAAATTTCACAACTTTCCCGCAAACTGTTCTATGGGCTGTCATAGACTCAAGAGCGGAAGAAGAAGAAGAAGAAGAAGAAGAGGAACTCCAACGATTACGCCAACGATTACAATAGGTGTCTATGCATCTTTGGTGCTTGGCCCCTAATTATCTGTTTTTAAAGAGACAGTTTATGCCTGCTGCTTTTTTTTTACCGATTGACTATTTCTGCCCTTAGTTTAGAGTAGAAACAGGGGGAGTGACTTTATTGCATCAGAGGTGTGTCACTTTGCTCACAGCTGATTGGTCCAATTTCAGTTTCTATAGCATATTCAGTTTCTATATTAGCAGTAATTCTATTAAAAGCCAAACCACTTTAATGGCACCTAAAACCCAGGATTGGCACAAAGTAAGCTAAAACATATCTGGCTAGCCAGCTAAACCTGCTTAATGGTATAGGCCCCAGGTGTTAATGGTTAAGGATTGATGATGACCATCATCATTTGGTGATCAAGGCCCATATTTATCAAGCTTCTCAAAGTGCCATTTTAGTCTTAAGTGCTGAGAATTCATGAAATTTACTCACAAGTTATTAAATTTCTTAAATAATTGGGAGAGTAAGAGTGACAGTTTGAGAGGTCTCTCAAGTGGTTAGGAGTTGCCAGTAGGGGCTTGTGATGGCACTGAGGAGACAGTTAATCAAACTGTATCGTTTAGACATCATTTGTCAGCACTGGTTAATGTTGGGCTGAACTTGCCTTTTATAACATGTTTCCGCTGTTCGACTAATTCAGCAAGCAAATAGCGCTTCTCCCACCAATTAGGTTTTCTTTTGGAATCCATGGTGGCTGATTATATCAGGAAATCTTGCTGAAGTCAGTTGTAGTTTTTGTCTTTCTACTCGTCTCTTTTTCTGTTCTCTTCATTCCTTCAGGGATTGTAATTAAGACATGGTGGAAAACATGTTTATCTTTCATTTCCAATGTGTATATCATAATGTATTCTCTTAAAAATTCTTTATTGTTGAATGTAAACTCTTCTTAGGAATTTCACCATTCAATGGGAATTTATCTGAGAATATTCTTAAATAATGAAATCTATTCAGTGATTGGTCATTGAAGTAAAGTGTTGTGAATCATCTCTCAGACTGACACTTAAGATTTAGTCTTAAATTAAATTATGACTGAGATGCTTAATAAGTAACTTTTAATCACAGCTTTGAGCCAAGATTTTCCAAGTCCCAATAAATTCAAAATTAAATGTGTTCTGAGTTTGTCACACCAGAGACGAATGTGTTAAGTAAATAAAATAGCTTATCAAAATCTTGAAAAAATAAGCAGCATTCTCTGCTCTCAAACGCTGAAGCCACGCCCATTCGCGGGAAAGCTTCCATAATCTAAGTAAACAAGACAACACTCGCGTACAGCTCAATAAAGGCCGGCGTGGGAGATTCTGGGCCCCATTCTGCAGCGGATTATCAGTGAATCCCAGTTGTCTCCGATGAAAGTTTGTAAAACTATCCGGTGTAAAGTCACTGCAGAGGCAGGTGTTGGTGGTGAACCTCAGCTCTCCATCAAGGTAGCTGTTCACAAAATTAATCCACCTCTTCTTGATATGATAATTTTTGTTTTGTAAGCTGTAGGCTAACGGTACAGACAGTAACTCTCGATCGAGCGGGCGATCTGATGCGAATGTGCTCTAGTTATGATGATGTTAGCCAGGCTCAGTGGCTCCAGTGCGTCATCAACAGTTAAGCCCAATTTATACTTCTTCATCGAGTGTATGCCGTAGCTACGTCGTAGCTGTGTGTTGCACACGTAGCCTACGTCGTACCCTGACGCGCACCTCTCCAAAAATGTAACAACACATCAATTCTACGCGGACTGCAAGCGCTGTGATTGGTCTGCCAGAACCCCTCCCTCAGGTCAATAAAAAAAGCGATAGGAGTGTGTGTCCGGAAATGGGATGATAGTTTCATCCATACATCTGCTATATAACACAATATGTTGTAGTCCAGATATTATTTATGTTAGTGAATAAATACATAGATCCGCTGTGAGTGTGTGTGAGCTCTTGATGGTCTAGTTTCAGAATTTTTGTTAAGTGTACCAGTGGTTCTGGGTTCTAATTCACCATTGCATATTTTATTTCCTCATTAAAACAAAATATGTTAATCAGTGATTGTGTCACAATTCACCAGTGTGAGTGCCCATGAGAACCACCTGAGGGCACTCCACTTCAGACTGTCACTCCACCCCGGACTTGTCACGTCATCATAAACTACATTACCCATAATCCTTTGCCCGGACTCATCTTCACTCATTGTTTGCACCTGTGTCACATTACCCCATTTCCCCAGCCTATATAAACCATGTTCTCTCTGTCTATCATTGCTAAGTCTTGTTTTGTGTTTCTACTGCAATTCTGAGCGTTTCCCTGGTTTCATGTCTGTCGGTTTTTGGATTTCTTGCCTGTCTCCCGGATTACCCTTTTGCCTGTCTCTCCTGCCTTTGTTTGCCTGTTTGGACTGCTTTCCTGTGTATGACCTTTTTGCCTGTACTTTTGACTACGATTCTGGATTGCCCTTTTATTAAAAGCTGCATTTGGATCCTCAACCTTCTGACTCAGAGCAGTACGTAACAGATTGTATATCAAGAACAGGGACGCATTAAAGTGCATTTTGTGAATAAAGTCTCCGCAACAGCAATTGATTGAAGCGTTTGTCTGTGCACGAGTCACCGATACTGAAAACAGCGCCACGAGCACTCTGCATGATTTCAAAAACGCTTTCCAGCGCCAGATCAACTAGAGATGCTTAATTTGTATTAGATAAAACAACTCAAGCTGCAAAAACGGTCGCTGCTGCTACTCCGACAATGTACACAATAGGCTGCTTCTTCTTCTGCTTTTCTTGATATTGTGGGTTACACCATCAACACAGTGGCACACTGCCTACGAGCGGCCTGCATGTGTAATTGCCCATTGACATGGACAACATTCTTCTTTCAGATTAATAAAATGTCATATACACCTAGGATGACTTGAGGGTGAGTAAATCATGGGCTAATTAAAATTGTTGGGTGAACTATCCCTTTAAGATCTCAGCATCTTCACTTATTACAATCCTGTTTGTCTTTATTTCTTTCATACAAATTTTCTTGTTGAGAATTAGTAGAGGTTTAGATGTTGATGTCATATTTTAAAAAAATATGAACAAACTATTCAAGATCTTCAGGATTGCTACAAAGTTGCAGGTGCACAGCAACATCCCCAGGGTGAAATCATCACTGCTCAGCAGAGTACATATTATCCCAATCTACAGAGTGTCAAAAGTGTTAAAATTAATGAGATAATTAGGGGATTAAATAAGGGATGATTGAGCATTAGTGGTGAACACCTGCTTTTAACAAGCAGAATCACCGGAGGAAGAGAAACACAAGGCTTGTTCGAGATGCATCTGCGCTGCGCAGCCGATCAGCGTATGACATCAAAGTACAGTGAGAGCGATTCAAACGCATAAGGAGCCTAAGAACTAGAACTGACTTCAGCCACAGCTTTAGATGAAAACAACTGAAGATAAAAGACAATAAATCTCTGAAGATCTCAGCAGAGGAGGATTAAACAACTCCACAAACAGCATTACCAGCCTCACACATTACTAACCAGACTGACTTTATTTCTGTCAGACGTCTACAGAATTTATTGTTGAGAATTGATGTTGATGTTTTACTGGTCAAACAATTTATGGCACCATTATGGTGGTCAGTGTTTGCTTTAGTTGGGCTTGTGACCCTTTTGTCTAAAGCAAGTTTATTTTAAGCAATTGCTGTAGTGTTTTATGATAAACACGAGCATTGCAGAAGTGAAAGTTGCAATCAGCATTTTCAGCTTGTAAGATTTTTTGCACTATGGTGATACCCAGCATGCATTGCAGTTTTATCATACAACTATACAAAATAAATGATTACTGCAAGACTTTTGCTGCAAGATGCTGGTTTCACAGGCTTGGCATCACAAAACCTCAATGTATTTATGACATAACATTGGTTAATAACTTTAGATGCAATCAGGGGGGTATTCCAGAAAGCAAGGTTAACCTACCGCCATATACACCTTGAACTCTCGGTTGATTAACCCAAACCTTGCTTACTCGAGGTATGCTGGTTCCAAAAACACGTCCGTGAGTAAGTTTAGACAACTCAGAGTATGTCAACCGTGAACAGACAAGACACCCTCAACAGAGCGACGAATCGATGATTCCCCATGGAAACAGACGCTAAGACAAAGCGTGCCATTCTAACTTCCTCTTCTTCTTTGGTTTAATGGCGATTTACATAACCTACTTAGTGCACATCACCAAATATTTGGTGGTTGTGCAATATTTTTTTCAATATCTTCGTTTAATAAGTAATCATTATTCACTGAGAATAAGGATTATATTGTTTGTTTGATGCAAATTAATTGAATGCAGATCCATATGTGAGATGACAGTAAAATAAATAATACATTTATTTGAATTTAATTAACATTTAAACATTACCTTGTTATAATAGTGCTTTAGAATTAATATATAATATTGTATATTATAACTGTAACTATATAACACATTTAGTTATATTAATAACTATATTAATTATATTGCACATCTGAATACCTCTTAAGCAAACTAACCCTGGATCATGAGCTGCTCCAGAGCAGATTATGTTCAGAGAGTGAGTTGCTATGGTTACTTACATACCCTGAAAGTTACCTCCGTTTTTGGATCCGAAAGTTGAGGATATCCGCTTACTTACCCTTAAACATACACGGGTATGTCACATAACCTGCTTTCTGGAATACCCCCCAGGTGTGTCTAGATTGTTTGACAAGCGTCCATCAGAAACACAGTTAAAAAAGCCAAAGAAAAACGTACAATAAAAAGTTAAGGGTCAAGAACCCAACTAAATCAAACACTGATCACCATAATGGTGACATCAAACTTGCTGTCACTACTTTACACTATTTTCAAACTATTTTCAATAAAACATTAACATCTAAGCCCCTGTTAATTCTCAATAAGCACTTTAGTATGAAAGAAATAAAGTCTGGATTGTAATAAGTGAAGATGGTGAGATCTTGAGAGATATGTTAGTGTTTAATATTATGTTGGGAAGTGTTTCTGTATCGTCTGTTTTGTGGGTAACCATTGTGCTGAAGAGTAGAGCCTGAGCTTCAGTCCAGGATGAGCAGAGAGACACTGATTGTTTTATTTAAAGCCAGTAACTGTGTAGTTGCTGATGTAGTGACAGCAAGTTACATTAAGTCAAGCAAAATTACAAGATTTTTAGGAGATTAAGAGATTTGCATTTTACGGTGAATTTGTTTATTAGTAATAATTCAGGAAATATTTGTAAAATAAGAGTGCTTTTTTTAAATTAGGGTTTTACATTAATTTTATGTTTTTTGTTTGGCAGCAGTGTTGGCAGTCATTTGATCATTGTTTTGAAGTTTTTTTTGAAGGTATTTGATCGTAATAATTCAGGAAATACAACTTTTTTTTCTTTTTTTTTTACAGTGCATGCCTTTTTTGTGCAAGATTAACGTTAAGTGGGAGATTTATTAGTGTATAATGTTTTGCTATACCAATTTAGAAGAGGGTTTTTACCATCATGTGACGAGTGGAGCATGAGTTTTGTTTGAGAATAGGCCTGTTAAATGTTCTGAATGGTTTTAATCATTCAGCAATTGCTATGCTAATCAAAGCATTGTGTTTCCACAACCAACATTTTTTAAGTTAGATTACCCTACATGATAATTTTGAGTTAGCTTGCTCAAATATTTCAAGTTAACTTTTTTTATGCAACTGATTACCTCGATTTTTTGTTTTGTTTTGTCAACTTATTCGGGTTTATTGTTTCGTCTGTTACAGATCGTTTGATACTCACTTTACTTTCACTTTACTGAACATGATGAACGATGAATATAAGAATGGTGGTACATTTATTCGTAGTAACTCCCAGCATTTATATTTGCCACAGCCAAGACTGATAAAGCATATGTAATACACAAAAATGGTTCACATTGTTGGCAAATGTTAACTAAACTGCATAACGAGATAACCTTTTCTGTAGCGTCTTCATTTCAACACTGTAGTGTAAACCCGATTAAGTTGGCAAAACTAAAAAAATTGAGGCAATCAATTGCCTTAAACTTTTTATGTCTTAACTTAAAGAATTTACGTAAGCAGAACTTACGTAGAAAGATTTTAATTGCTCTGAACGGGATATAATTGAGTAAGCTATTTAATTTAACTTAAAAATATCATGTAATCTCAAACTCTTAGTAGTGGAAACTTGACCAGCTTTAGCTAATTCAATAAATGCCACCTTGCTAATTAGTAACACAATTTGGTAGCATTAGCATAGCACTTGCTGAATGAGGACAGCAATATAACACATTTGTCATAAATCTTTTCTCAAACTAAGCTCACGCTCCACTCGTCACATGATGGAAACCCTACAAAACACAACATAACAGAAACTCTTCTAAACTAGCATAGCAAAACATTAAACGCCACTGATCTCCCACTTAACGTTAATCTTGCACAGAAAAAACATAATATAACACTTAATTTAGGCATTTACTGTCCCCTTTGAGTGTCATTGCAAAGCATGCTGGGAAATAGAAATCCCAGGCCAGTTTCAGTTAAATTGAAGTTAGTCTAAATGAAAAGAAACTGGTTCATAAAACTCAAAACAATGAAACAATTCAGATGACTGAAAATGTGTCAGTTTTGAGAACTTAACATTTTTTTTAAAAAACTCATAAAAGTTCATTTGATTGAACTAATTTGTTTAATTTGAGTTGGCTCTACTCAAACCAATTCATTATTTTGAGCGTTAGGGTTTACAGATAATGTAATAAAATACAATCACATCTC
Source organism: Romanogobio albipinnatus (assembly GCA_023566225.1). Classification (NCBI taxonomy): domain Eukaryota; kingdom Metazoa; phylum Chordata; class Actinopteri; order Cypriniformes; family Gobionidae; genus Romanogobio; species Romanogobio albipinnatus. The sequence goes on along the minus strand of CM042248.1, from coordinate 14,173,364 downwards.
ACAAATGCATATGGAATAAATATAAAAGTGTAGGTGTGGGTTCGTCTTCTGATTCGTGATCAGACTCTGGCTTTAATGTATGGCGAACATGGGGAGTTTTCACTGGGATACGTTTCTCTAGTTTTATGAATGTTTAGATCTTTTTAGTGGACAACAAGACAAAAATACTGATGTCGTATTATATTGTTAAAATATAACATTTGAGATGTATTTTAGTGGATTGATCGCGTGTTGTCATGACCGTTCCAGTAAAGGCACAGGAGGGATGGAGCCAGACAGATCCTGTCAAGCCAGTCTAGCTAAAGTTCAGCACAATACAGAGATTTATTGATGTAGAGAGAGAAGGAATGGCCCTTGAGAGAGATTGCTTCTCTTATCAGATTATCCAATGAGACTCTGAATCAATCCAAACCTCCCAGAAACAAACATGAGTGCCCACATGCACACAGCCCTGGTCTTTAAACTCTGCTCAGGCTAGTGTTCAGCTAGTGCTGGCGTGCCATGTTACCCCACACCCGCTCCATCTGCTCCTGATGGTCAGTGTGTGTGTGTGTGTGTGTGTGGGGGGGGGGCTAAATATTGTGTTTTTGCAGGCATATTCATGTTCCATTGAATCATACTGTATAACAGTATTGGTTTGCAGAAAACAAAGTGAGACATTCTGCAGACCTCTAAATTTAGATGGATGAAATTTCAGCTTAAAGCCAATAATCGCCATTTTAACTCAAAGCCAACTCCCCTGACGTGCATAAGGGTGAATGTCACGTGACCAGGCCAGATTTCTCACTCAAATCGAAAGAAAAAACACATTGGGTCTTAAAATTGGCCTTTTTGTTTGGATTCTTTGCATTATTTCATTGACAATTCCCATTACATTATCATTGTTTGGTTTTTTTCTCATATTGCAAACATAATGAAATACGTTTTTAGTATTCCTAGAATAAAGGCACTGCTACCATTGTGTATGAATACTTTACGGTTTATATAGTATTTCATTATTTGGGTATTACAGTAATGAGATGCACAAGAAATGGGTTATCATAACGAAGGGCCAGGTTTGATGTTGATCTGCCAATGGCAATTAATGTTGTGGAGGAAATCTCTTGATAAATACCTTGGAGAGTTGGGGTGCTCTGAGGGGTATGGAGAAATGACAGGAAATGCCTCTCCATTGTTGCTGAGACAGAAAGAGGTAGAGAGAAGGGAGGGGTGGCACAGACGGAACAGAGAAAGAGATGATGTCACCTCTACCCGTCCACCAATCAGAGGTGGGTGGGCGGAGCAGATGAGGAGGAGGGGAGGAGGGTCAGACGGGGAGGCAGAAAGGGTGTGTTTCTCCCTCACTGCAGCATCCGTCAAGGCTTCACCCATTGGATGGGCTGAACAGAGAGAAAGACAGAGCAGAAGCAGAGAATAAGGCGTGTCACCGTACCACAAGATAGGAGCCTGTCTTCTGTCCAAGACCATCACGCTACCTGTAAAGGTAAGACTCTCTGATCGCTTCAAAAACAAAAAACATGTCTTTTGGCTGTATGTATGTGGTAGTGTGTGTGTGTGTGTGTGTGTTTGTGTGTGTGTGTGATGGTGATACCTCAGTCATTAGGTGCCGAGCGCAGCTCGAACACACCTTGGCCTTGTGTGTGTTTTCACATCAGTGAGGGAGCTGGGCAGATTCAGAACTTGCACTTTTGGAGATTGATGGAAAATTACCTGTTATCAGAAATGGTGATTTTTTTTTTAAAATTATAATTACAGTCTGTTATAATGTCCAATAATTGGAGATTATTTTGAGAGTCATTTTGAGAATTGGAGAATCATTTTCACATGGGTGCCTGAGTATATTGATATTAATGCAAAAGCAGGGCACTTTCTATTCTGCTCAATTATGGGAGTCAATTTGTTGAAAAGTAAGCGTATATGTTTTATATTTAACCCAATCTGGGGTCAGTCTAACTCAGATCATGCTGCTATATAATACCCCTCTTTAGGAGCATTATCTAAAATTACAAGCGTTAACTGTGAGTGAAAGATATGCCATCTTTATCAGTTCAAAATTGTGTTATTTCAGCAATGCGTTCTGCTTTTTTAGTTGCCTCCGCCTATCTCTCTCTCTCTCTCTCTCTCTCTCTCTCTCTCTCTCTCTCTCTCTCTCTCTCTCTCTCTCTCTCTCTCTCTCTCTCTCTCTCTCTCTCTCTCTCTCTGTGTGTGTGTGTGTGTGTGTGTGTGTGTGTGTGTGTGTGTGTGTGTGTGTGTGTGTGTGTGTGTGTGTGTGTGTGTGTGTGTGTGTGTGTGTGTGTGTGTGTGTGTGTCGCTAGCAGGTGAACAGCCTCAGCCATTGTTTCTTTATGTGGCGTGGATGTTATGATGTAGCCAGAGCTACATAAGTAACTAAATCTTTTAATGTTTCTAATTTCAATCCTCCAGGATTGACTATGCCTAGTGTGTCCTTGATTTCACTGGCCTCAATATGGTAAAATGCTGAATCACAAGCGTCATCATATAAATAAACATGGCACTGCACTGTTATATTACATGAGCATTAAATTACATTATCATAATAATTATTAATAATAATGATGATTAGTAGTGACAGTAGATTTGTCATCTTTCTCAATCTCTCTGTATTTTTCCTCTTTGGGAAAGTTGTGAAAATGCTATTGTGGTTCATTTTCTTTTGCTATTAGAGGAATGTAAAATGATTGCCACATTCTCCTGTTCTTCACTACGTTCACTTCTGCTTCTGAGAGCCCATAAATGGGTAGCAGGTCCATGTTAGGGCTGTGATCTGTGTATAATCTGTACCTGTAATGACAGAATGACGTATCTGTATTCAGGATGGACACCGGAAGAGCGTCAAAACTAAATAAAAACTCATTCATTTTATTACAACCAATATGTTCAATAAAACTGGAAAAGGTTCAGCTTGAGTCGGACATAGAGTATAACTACAACAGCGTGGCTTTATAACAGAACGACAGCATCGTAAAAACAAATTTGTTCAGTTTACTTAATTCAATTGTGCAAAACTTAATTGCATCAACTTGTTTTTACTTAAACAGTTTAAGTTTTGTCAGCTTAATTCTATCTGTGATCCGAGGAAGTGTACTCCCAGAGTGCATTGCAGCATGAATAAATTAATTGCTTTGTTTTACTATTTTTGGCTTTATTTATATATTTTTTAAAAAATAATGTTGAAGTGTGTGTGTGATATTGCCACAAATATAGAGGGATTAGATCAACCCAATTAAAAAAGTGTTAGCAATTTTTTTTTAAAGATCATTATATTGCTTCTCTTCCTTTGAAACCAAATCACTGTGATTTCTTGTTGCATATGAATGAATGTCCAAGTGCCCAACCAAAGGGAACACTAATCACAATATTGGTGAGAGGAAGTGGAGGAAATGAGTGAAAAAGTTTTAAGTAAGTTCAACAAATTACATGAAGTAAAGTTTACTAAAAAAGTCTTAGCAAGAACAACTGTTGGCTAAACAACGGGGCTAAAGACACACCATAAGATAAATGTGCTTTGCATTACCCCCATAGTGTATGAGTGCAGAAACAATATATATGTTTGTATTGAACATTTATGGAGCAACAGATTTTGTGTGAAAATAAATCATAAAATGTTTTTTTTTTTGGTTGAAAAAATCTTATAAATGAATGAGGTGGCGAGGGGGCCCTTTTAACGCACTTAAGAGTGATCAGTTCCTTTGAAGAAATCCAGCCTCAGATTATACTCAGACCTCTCTTTCCTGAAGTTTTCCCATATGAGATCAGAATCAGAGATGAGAATCCAGCATCTTGTCTCCCCTCCCTCATCAAATTATGGCTTTAGATACAGGCCCATATAAATTATATATATATATATATATATATATATATATATATATATATATTTCCAAACATGAATACCCTATTCAGTAAAGTGTGAAAAATTACTTTAAAAGAGGACTTATTATGCAAAATTCACTTTGACATGGTGTTTGAACATAAATGTGTGTTGGCAGTGTGTGTAAACAACCAGTCTATAATGTAAAAAATCCACACAGTCCTTTTTCTTAATCCCCATAAATCATAAGCAGTGTCTCAGAACAAGCGTTTGCAGATTGTAGCTTTTGTGACATCACATATGATTAGGCCCCGCCCTCTTCTGCTGATGGACTCCGCCCTATTAGCACAGGTCCTGCCCCATCACTGCTGACGGACTCCGCCCTCTTCTGCTGATGGACTCCGCCCTATTAGCACAGGTCCTGCCCCATCACTGCTGACGGACTCCGCCCTATCAGCACAGGTCCCACCAACAACTGCTGACAGACTCCGCCCTATCAGCACAGGCCCGCCCATGACTGCTGACAGACTCCACATTTTTAGCACAGGCCCCGTCTACGATTGCTGACAGACTCCGCCCCATCAGCAAAGGCCTCACCCACAACTGCTGACAGACTCCGCCCTATCAGCACAGGTCCCACCAACAACTGCTGACAGACTCCGCCCTATCAGCACAGGCCCGCCCATGACTGCTGACGGACTCCGCCCTATCAGCACAGGCCCCACCAACAACTGCTGACAGACTCCGCCCTATCAGCACAGGTCCCACCAACAACTGCTGAGAGACTCCGCCCTATCAGCACAGGCCCCACACACAACTACTGACAGACTCCACATTTTTAGCACAGGCCCCGTCTACGATTGCTGACAGACTCCGCCCTATCAGCACAGGCCCCACCCACAACTGCTGACAGACTCCACCCTATCAGCACAGGCCCGCCCATGACTGCTGACAGACTCCGCCCTATCAGCACAGGCCCGCCCATGACTGCTGACAGACTCCGCCCTATCAGCACAGGCCCGCCCATGACTGCTGACAGACTCCACCCTTTTAGCACAGGCCCCACCCACAACTGCTTACAGACTCCACCCTTTTAGCACAGGCCCCGCCTACGAATGCTGACAGACTCCGCCCTATCAGCACAGGCCCCACCCACAACTGCTGACAGACTCCGCCCTATTAGCACAACTGGAGTCAATATATTAAGCTAAAAGTGCGAAAATTTTACCAAAACATTTTTTTGTAATCATTTTGCACGATGGAATGCATTCTGAAGAGAAACTGACTTTAGGACCCAGCGGAACAGCGCATCCGCTCCAAATTGAGCTATAAGAGTCATGAAATATCATCTTATATTATTATTTCTCCACTAGAGGTCGGCAAAGACACCCAATGTGAGATATTCTGAGCTGAATTAAAAGAGTTATGCATGAAATCAGGAGTTATTTTGAATTTTAGTTGAAAGAATGTTAAGAATGTGCTTAAATAATTATTGATGTATTATTTATTGTTAAAACCTAGTAATTTAAAGGTAAATAAAAAATGTGCATTAAAAAATAGAAAACATTATCAAAATTCTGGACAAAGAAAAAATGTTGTATAATTTTAGGGCTTCGGGTCAATTTGACCCACGAGGGAAGGATTTGGGAAGGAAGTGCAAGGATGGATGAGGGTTAAGAAAATGTGTAAGCAATTTTAAAAAAAACTGTAAAATAACTGGTTCATAGGATGTGTCTTTCTATAAAAACATTTGATATTGGTTTTGTCATGTTACCAAAAGTCAAATCACCTTCATTTATTTCTGTCAACACAGCTTTACAGTAAGAGCCAGAACAATAATGTATTAATGTCAAAGTTCTTCAATTATGAAACAAGTGCAAGTTCAGCTGTAAAGCAGCTCTAAAAAACACAATAGAGTCATTATTCAACACAGTTCTGTTCAATGTTAATTTAATTTAGTTCACTAAATGTCAGTTCATCAGTTGGGACACATGCTCAATTCAACAATAAAGCAGCGCTATAAAGAACAATGGTTCAGTTCAGTGTTGATACACATTGAATTATAGTCCAAGTTAAGCAGTTATGATGACCAAGCTTAATCCAGCTATACGCGTCTCTACAGAAGGCAACCGGCCATTATTCAGCTCAGGTCAGTTCAATGTTGATTCGGTTCAGTTCAATAACAGGGCTTTTGTTGCAGAGTTCATCAATTATCAAATCAGCTATTGTGCACCTTTACTGATTTTACTAAATAGTAAGAGTCCGTTAAACCCCAACCAAGTGGCATGAGGGGAAAAACCTTTTGATGTTGGTTTTACTGTCGAAAGTGATGCTGAAGACATGCTATTGAAACTCCACAATGAGTCCAGTATTACTGCCCCCTAGAGGAACATATTGCAATTTTGAGTTTGAAATTCAAGCTTTTAATAATTTCACTTTAATTTCATACAGTTTTCTATCTCAATCTCAAAGGGTGTGTCTTGTTACTGGTTCATAGAAGAACATTTGGATGTTGGGTTTATTCACAGAGCTAAAACACAACACTTGCTACTGAAATGCAAAGAAATAAATCAATTCATTTCCAATAAATACAGTCTTCTTTTTTTTTCAACTTTGAAGAGTGTTGAAGTGTTACTGGCTCCAAGAAGAACATTGTGAATTTGGTTTTAGTCACAGAAAATATGTTATTGCAAAGTAAGCCAATACATAAATTCATTTAAAACAAATACAATTTTTCTATTTCAGCTCCGAAGGTTGTGTCTGTCACATGTTCCTAGAAGAATATTTTAACGTTGGGTTTGCTGTCAAAAGTGTGGCTGAAGACATGCTATTGACATTCAGGAATCAAGATAAAGCTGGCAAAGCCTTCCAAAGTGTGTGGTACAGAGGAACATATGGATTTATTGAAGGTCCCTTTCTTCGTGATCCCATTGTTCAAACTTTAGTTAGTGTGTAATGTTGCTGTTAGAGCATAAATAATACCTGTAAAATTATAAAGCTCAAAGTTCAATGCCAAGCGAGATATTTTATTTAACAGAAGTTCCCTTTCAAAGCCTACAGCGAACGGCTGGCTTGGACTACATCCTGGTACTTCCTTCATAAATGACGTCAGTAGAACAGTAGAACAGACTAACCTCCGCCCACAAGAAAACGCGAAAAAAGGGGGCGTGGTCTTGTTGCTGTCCCACATGGAGAAGAGGACGTGTCGCGTGGAGAAAAGGAATTGTTGCGTTTGAGTGTGTTTGTCGCCATGTCATCGAGACGCTGTTATTTTCATCCCGGAGTCAAATCACCTTTGTTTGGCTTTCCCAGGAACGCTGTAGAGATCATTAAGCGCATACATCTCCCGTTAAGAGGCGTGACCTTTCCACGTGCGCTAGGCTGCTGTCGAATCACAACACAGGAACCGTGCCATGTTTGCTAAGATGCGGTCAAATCACAACACGGGAACCGCTGGCACAATCAGAACTCGTTACGTATTTCTGAAGGAGGGACTTCATAGAATAAAGGAACTCATCAGCCGTTTTTAGGACAGTGAAAACAACGGTATACAGATAAGTACATTGTTAAAAATACTGTTTTTTTTTTTACACGCGAAACATGAACACATGTTATATTGCACACTGTAAACACAATCAAAGCTTCAAAAAAACACGAAGAACGGGACCTTTAAAGTTTGAATGTAAAACTCAAATCAATTACAATATGTTCCTCTAGGGGGCGATGTACTGCACATGCCTTGGATTCGTTGCCGATAGCATTTTTTCTGCATCACTAATGATAGTAAATCCAACTGAAAGTAGTTATTTTAGTGTCTAGTAGTAGGACACACCCTTTGGATTTGGGATTGAATGGTACACAGATTTAACATTACGTGTTCAGTGTAAAAAAGTAATTAGTTATAGTTACTATTTACTTCTTATAAATAGTAACTGAGTTACATCATTATAAAATAAATATAATTATTATTATTTTTTAAATGTTCAAATATGTCAAATAACTTGGATGCCCCCAATATTAAATATGTTAAATGAAGGAATTGGACACTAAATAGAATAAATTATTTGTATAAAACATTGTACATTAATGTAGGCTACACTATTGCTGTGGGACAATGTGAGAGACACCTATCAAATTCAATACATTATTGTAAATATTATCTGTAGATCTACTATAGTGTAAATATTATCTGTAGACCTACTATAGTATAATATTGTGTAAATATTATCAGTACTTTACTACTCCTTTGGTAGTGGAGCTCACGTTATCACCTGGGTTTTTAGTCACTCATGTTGTGGCTGTGATGATGTGAGGAACTTCATTAGATTAGAATAACTGCCACAGACGTGGAGAGACTCTTTCTTCCTGGGCATAAGTTGCACGTTACATAAACATTCTTACCTTTCACCTCAACGAGGGAAAAGTAGCGCTTATACTTCCAGTTTGCCAAAGCTACCTTTGAAGTCGTTGGACTTGACATCTCTGACTCCTCCTGGTCGTGTGTGACTTTGCATATATGCGTGTTTGTGTGTGTGTGTGTGTGTGTGTGTGTGTGTGTGTGTGTGTGTGTGTGTGTGTGAACTCAACCTATCAACCTCAACCTTGTCTCCCACCCACCAATCATCATCAGTTATGTGTACCACCCAGTAGCATATAGTACACGGTTAAAAATGTTAGTGTGAAATGACAGAATATTCCAGGTTAATAATTGCATGACCTTCACAGTAATTCCACAGTAGGATTTATCTTGTGTCAAACTGCACTCTTGGAATATCATCCTGTATTTCTACAGTGTATATGTACTATGAAGGTACCCAGCATGCAGTGCGGCATGAATACATTATACTGTGGGGTTTCTTGACTCTTGTTGGTTTTATCTGTGCTGCTGAACTTATTTTTGATTCCCTTTTAGCAATTTGTGTTGTTTGTTTGTAATGTTTAGAATTTATCTTTATTATTATTATTTGCTGAGTGTCGCCATTGTTTTGTTTTGTGTCGAGTATTGATGTCTGTGCATCATTAGGTGATGAAGAATAAAAATATTGTGTTGCAAGATATCACATATTCTTAAGATTTACTATTGTGAAATAAATATCCACAAACAATTATGAATTTGAAATAAGATATTGATAAATCTTTATGCTGAAACATCACAAATAATATTATAGTTTGACTAACTTAAAAACAGCCAATCAGCTTATTTTATAACCTAGCTTGTAATTGTTTTATCAAATGTTTTCATTTGTCACACTTCTGACTTGGCTAGATCAGATATTTAAATATGAATTTACAAGGTTCAAGATCTCAAGCTAATGCAACACTGATCACCATCATGGTGACTTCAAAACAATTACAGTACTAAACAATATAGCCTATGATTAAAGACAACCTTATCATGTGAATTGACAGTAAAAGAATAGCAGTAAATGACTGTGATGTCAGCATCATTCTGCGGTTGATTCACAGTAATTCATAAGAAAATGACCCAGCATGCATTGATTCCACTCAATAGAAACATGTGTTAAAGTGGTAGTGGAAATCTAGAATATAGAACTAATTCAGTGCAAACGAACAAACAGAGTAGTGTTGGGGAGAAAGTGCAAAGGAAATTAAATTCACCAAAATTCATTGCCTCAATCTTCACCCATGCCCGCCTCTGATTCTGACCTTTCTCTGTCCACTTCCTGTGACAGAATGGAGTCTTTGTGTTGTCCGTTGACTCATTTTCTCTGAAGAACAGTAAGTGTATTAGCTTCCATCAGAGTCCTTCATCTGCTTCACATCAATGCATGTTGCAGTACTTAGAGCGGCTTACAACTGAAAACCCTGTCAGAGTGGCAGGAATCAGCTAATGGAGAAACACAGTGGACACACTGCCAATAAAACTTCAACCAGTATTTATGTATTGTTTTTCAGTAAAATATCGAAACATCCTGAAATCAAGATGGAGTGAACATTTTATACGTTTTCATAGAATATCAAAGTAAATGCACCAAATTCAAATGCATTAATCTTATATAAAGTCACTGACTCACAGAATGAGCAACTGACAGTGCAGTACAAGGCAAGTGGATCAGGACAGCACATTTTATTGTAAATGTTATATAAAGCAAAAACCACACAACGGTGATTCTAACTAGTTAACTTTACTTAATGTCTTAATTGTAAAAATCTAGTAACCTGTACTATTCACACACTATTCCTTGTTTACTCAGAAAACCCAAGTTAAGATTAATTGATTGGTTTGAGTGCCATTTTGTCAAGCAGGGGGGGGAATCACCATTATGGTGATCAGAGTTGGGCACTTTGAACTTCTGCGATTCTACAAAAAATCTGTGATTTGGTTTCAAAGGAAGAGAAGTAATAAAAAGGTTGGTTTTAAAAGTTGACCTTCTGAATAATTAACTATAGTTAATGATTTAGTCAGAAATTAGGTCACCTTTTAAAAGCAGCCTATGTATTAATTCCCTTCATGTCGTATAATGAACATTTACAATTTTATTGCAAACACTTGTCATAAACACCTTGTGGAACGTCAACATTCAGCATCAAAACACAACAATGGTAGCTACACTCCCCTAAAGGATTATTAGGAACAACATACTAATACTGTGTTTGACCCCTTACGCCTTCAGAACTGCCTTAATTCTACGTGGCATTGATTCAACAAGGTGCTGAAAGCATTCCTTAGAAATGTTGGCCCATATTGATAGGATAGCAGGATCTTGCAGTTGATGGAGATTTGTGGGATGCACATCCAGGGCACGAAGCTCCCGTTCCACCACATCCCAAAGATGCTCTATTGGGTTGAGATCTGGGGACTGTGGGGGCCATTTTAGTACAGTGAACTCATTGTCATGTTCAAGAAACCAATTTGAAATGATTCAAGCTTTGTGACATGGTGCATTATCCTGCTGGAAGTAGCCATCAGAGGATGGGTACATGGTGGTCATAAAGGGATGGACATGGTCAGAAACAATGCTCAGGTAGGCCGTGGCATTTAAACCATGCCCAATTGGCACTAAGGGGCCTAAAGTGTGCCAAGAAAACATCCCCCACACCATTACACCACCACCACCAGCCTGCACAGTGGTAACAAGGCATGATGGATCCATGTTCTCATTCTGTTTACGCCAAATTCTGACTCTACCATCTGAATGTCTCAACAGAAATCCAGACTCTTCAGACCAGGCAACATTTTTCCAGTCTTCAACTGTCCAATTTTGGTGAGCTTGTGCAAATTGTAGCCTCTTTTTCCTCTTTGTAGTGGAGATGAGTGGTACCCGGTGGGGTCTTCTGCTGTTGTAGCCCATCCGCCTCAAGGTTGTGCGTGTTGTAGCTTCACAAATGCTTTGCTGCATACCTCGGTTGTAACGAGTGGTTATTTCAATCAAAGTTGCTCTTCTATCAGCTTGAATCAGTCGGCCCATTCTCCTCTGACCTCGAGCATCAACAAGGCATTTTCGCCCACAGGACTGCCGCATACTGGATGTTTTTCCCTTTTCACACCATTCTTTGTAAACCCTAGAAATGGTTGTGCGTGAAAATTCCAGTAACTGAGCAGATTGTGAAATACTCAGACCGGCCCGTCTGGCACCAACAACCATGCCACGCTCAAAATTGCTTAAATCACCTTTCTTTCCCATTCTGACATTCAGTTTGGAGTTCAGGAGATTGTCTTGATCAGGACCACACCCCTAAATGCATTGAAGCAACTGCCATGTGATTGGTTGATTAGATAATTGCATTAATGAGAAATTGAACAGGTGTTCCTAATAATCCTTTAGGTGAATGTATAATAAGTCAAGAATAAATCTAAAGTAAAAGATCAAGTGCTCTCTCCAGTCCTTTTTTAGTTTCTAGAAATCTTGTGTAAGTGAACTATACTAATTTAGCATTTGTCAGCACAACATACTATTCCTATTTCACTTTACTTGTTTTTTAAGGCAATCGGTTTGCATGCTTTTTTAAAGTAAGTCTAACTTATTTGATTTTACAGTGTAGAACCCTCGAACCCTCGACCTCGCTGCTCGCCACACATATAATTAATGAAACCTTAAAGAGCAGTATGAAAACATACACTACACATTCTTATTTGTTCATTGTTGTGTGGGATAGGAACTACTACTAGTCATTTTTTACCTCAGACATTTTTTTTCTGACGCTCCTAGAAATGTCTCCATTCGGATGTTTTCGGCCATCATCATTTGGCGCTTGAAAACGTTGTCTGTGGAATGGATGCAATTAAAGTCTTCACATGCCTGTTTATTGTGATTAAAATGCTGTTTTATTATAATTGATAAAATGATGAGCTTAATTGCATCAATTTGATCATAGTATTGTTTACATGAGGTAAGTTTAAACGCAATATTGCCTAAATCTCATTATAACTGCATTATGAGGGCACATGTAAACATAGTCATTGTGTGATTTCCCCAAGGGAGCCTCTTTTCTCAGTCCACATATCATGGCTTATTTAAACTTATTCACACATAAGTTGAAATCTGGTTGTCACGCTCAACATCTGGTTCCTATCACAGGGGTACGGGGGAGTCCTCTGGGTTCAGGCCACCGAGCTCAGAGCCCTCCCCTCGGACAGCACGCCAAATACACACACTCTTTTACTCTACCTGATTATTTGTAAGTGTGAACTCGTGAAATAGTCGGCCAAATACAGAGGAGCTCTCTATATATAGTTTCATCGGACACAATATGTGACGTGAACTACGCTATCTGTGTTTCTGAAGGTGCATTCACCATACAATAATCGCAAAGTAATAAGTTTAATCAAAAGTCAGCAAGCATCAAAACTATAATCCTTTATTATAAAACGCTTAGTTACAGTCCTTGATGCTGATTGGTCAACAGCTGTGTTTAATTCACAATAAACCACAGCTATTGACCGCTTCACCCAACGGTTCTGTGTATCACCGCACAATTATGGCGTTCCGAAGGGTTCTTTAATATGACTTTGCAACATGCACTCGTCTCAACGAACGTCTCACTCAACGTCTTAACTTTTTTTTAATTCTGCTATTTATTCCATTCAATTTAAGACACAGACAAGGCATAGACGTCACGCAAATCACGTGTGGCAGTGAAGTGTCCACTCAGGCGTTACACTCACGTGTAGCAGTGAAGTTATAATTTGTTTTTCCACTAACACGTAGCCCTAGTATAACACGCTACTCAACACGGCTCAGTGCAGTGTGTCAGCGAATGCACAATTTACTTTCTCTACACTCATTCCTCTCAATGAACGTGACATTTGCGTCTGTCTTATTCCGTGACGTCTGCGTCTGTGATTTTATTTGAGTGTGTAAATGTGTGTGTGAATTCTTGTTTAATCCCACAAAGATAATATGTGGGGCCTATATATATATATGTGAATGATATATATATATATATATAAAATATATACAATATAGTTATTGTGTTTTTATCATGTAGGCCTATAATTTTAATGTAGCCTAGGCTACAACACTATAGAGCTGGACAACAGTGATCGCCAACTCGATCAGGATCGCATTTAGGCTACTGGTAAATATAGAATAGAATAGTATGTCTGATATCCGAGATAATAGCCTACATGTAATAACTTTTATAAACACAAAACAGTTAATGTCCTATATGCCTCGCTATTTTACTGTAGTTCGTCGATTATTTCTTTAGGCCTATTTCTTTATTAATTTTCGTAACAGCAGCATAATTAACCATTTGCCGTGTGTGTGTAACTGTTTTTATAATTCTGTTACCTGTCAGATCGCCTGTCAATCAAACTTCGGCGAAACTCTAAAACTCTAAAAGAATTGGACGCGCGTATAAATTGAGCTCGCTCCAGGAGAAATATGTCATAAAACACCACTCTGCCTCTTTTCATTTTCATTAAAAATATATATTAAACATTAATAGCCACACAAATGTGGTCCAGGTAACTCCTACATTATCTTCACTGCATGTAGTATATTTAAATATTAGTGGTGGGCATAGATTAATTTTTTTTATCTAGATTAATCTAATCAAATTCTGAATTCTGCCGAAGGCATTCAGAATATGTGTGCTCGTAAGTGATCGTTTGTCTTTTTGTAGTTTGAATAATAAATAACTTCTGTCTCTTTAAGACCTGACACACGCATTGATCCCAAACACTGTTCCTGTGAGCTGGCTACGACTGTGTTTACGTTAAAACACACCAAGATGGGCATTGAGACATTTTTTAGTGTATTTGACCATTAATAAGCTGGAAAAAGGAGATCATTTTGCCCTTGTATGTCAGAGGCGGCTTTATTACGGTATGTGTGTGTGCGCTTCAGATGCGAGCGCGAAATCTGCAGGAAATAGTAGAATTAACGTTATGTGCAACCCCGCGCAAAATTCAGACCGGTCACACCAATACTAACAAAAGTCCAGCAGAACACGCGTTCGCAATGTTCAGAGGGATAACCGGACTGAATGAGAGGAGGCGGTGCGTGTCAACTCGCTGTCGGTCGGAGAGGAGAACGCAGCTGATATCAATTCTGTAGAAAATGAGTATTGTATCGTTTCAGATATTTCAGTATCGATACATAGCGAAATATGGATATTTTTGACAACACTAGTAGGCATACACACAGGAGAAGATTCGTTCTCTCGCCCCTACAGTGCAATTCGGCTAGGTGTACATCCGCGCTAAAATATCAAGGTGAAAGTCATCATAGCTTGCGGAGTATAGAGCCAGCTCCCAACCCAACTTTGAGAATAGATTAACAGCGATATTTTTTTTATCGCCCGATAAGAGTCTCACGTTAACGCAGCACCTTAACGCCGATAACGGCCCACCACTATTAAATATCCTTAAAAAATAAAGTTATGAAACTTCTCTTTGCTCTCAGTCAAAACGATTTGGCAGACAACAAATTATAGATTCATGACACCAAAGATCGCCCGTTAGATTCACACAAGACGAGCCACTACAGGACAACAGAGCCAGCGGCAAACGTCAGAAGGACTGGCTGAGGAAAGGCTGCTCTCGCTGGGGTTTTGAGCGGTGAGCGCCCGATGATCGCCTGGATCTCACAACTCCACAAACATAGGCTCTCTCTTTATAAATAAACCACAGATTTAAGCTTTAAACAACTACATTCTCACCTGAAAAAGTCTTAAAACTACATTTTGTGACACAATAGTAGTATTTTTAAATTATGCAGGGTTTCTCGTCACGTCCCTTCACCACGTGACAGCAGCAAGCAGGCTCCTGATTGGTTAACGCGACGCGAATTGACGGCAAAGTTCAGATTTTTCAACTCGGGCGTCAGGCACGAATTCTCTTCAAATGCGTGAATGCACAAAAAGCACCACTTGCGCAAGAAGCTTAATTTGCGTCCGACGCGCGAATGCGGCGGAATCACGATAATCACACCGCGGAAACTCCAGGCGCGTGTCAACGCGCCTTTCCATTGACTTAACATGGAAATCACTCACGCCAGACGCTCTATTCACGTTCGTTGTGATCGCAGCATAAGCAACCACTCTTAACAACGTAAACAAATGTATGTTCTTCACACTGATAATTGTTAATTGAAGCTTGCATTACTGTGAGAGAGAGATCGAGTGACTGAGTGAGTGTATTACCTGCATTCAGATTTAGCATTTTTTGTCCTTCAGGTTAGCCCTATGTTCAAAATAAAAAATCAGTTTGAATATACGCTGTGATATCTTGCCCTTTTAACAGTAAAGGGGTTCGCTTTCGAGTCGGTCTCTCGACACTGCATCACCGATAGGTATAGCTATGGGCTTATCCCCTCCTTCCTCGAATCTACTGAAACCTTATGAAATCTGCGTAACGGCTCCTGCACACTGTGCGCTTTTTCTAAATCCTCTGCGAATGTTGCTTGTCAGACTGTATGAACATGATCCCCGATGTAATACACGTCACACTGTAGGATCTCAGTTGTCATTATGTCAGACTGTACGACAGTCAGACGCGAAAAACGGACGCAAGCAAGAGACTCGTACGGACTGAGTTTTACGTCATCAATCCGTGACACGCTCGGTAACAGTGAGCCGATTTCACAGACACAATGGTAGCGTTCAGCAAACAACAAAAACAAACAGTGGCATTTTTCATTCACCTGACTCTTTTCGACATGTTCCCTATTGTAATTTGATGTTGTCATCAGGTTCTGCGCTCCTATTGGTTCTTGATTTGATGGTCGTCCTAGGAGAAGTCACACTGCAGGATTGCGCCTCAAATCTTCTGACACTGCCAGAATTTTGGCCGAGGTAAAATCTGATCGCAACGGTCATTAATCGGTTGTCGTGCACATGTCAAACTAAGGATCAAAAACTTCAGATTTAAGCCTAGGATCAGAGAAATCTTTTAGGATGTCAAAATTTGTCTCAGACGGCTAAAATCGCACAGCGTGCACCCGGCTTAAAAAATAGAGGCATAACTTCTGTTGCTGTTCACAGCCAGGGACTATTTTTCCCAGCGGAAGGAAGGCTTCATGAAAGTAAAACCCCTCTAAAACCAGCCTGGGAGAACAGCTAAAACCAGCTTTTTTCAGCAGCTGTGCCTTACAACTCCCTTCAGCCGTGACTTATTCACGATACAGCACAGCCTCTCGTACCTTATTGCTTTTATAAAAGTAGTAATGAGTGATTTATTTATGCTGCAATACATGCTGAAAAAATAACATCATATCATCGTCCTGTTCAAAAGTTTACACCCCCTCTCTTAATGCATCGTGTGATCAGGGTGAGTGAAGAGCAGGCAGTTTTACTGCTCAGGACATAACACACACACACACACACACACAGTCGTGAATTAGTCATTAGTCATCACACATTAGTCATCCAGCTAATGACAATAACACAGTGTTAAGAATCAAGGGTATGTAGTCATTGAACAAGTGTCCATCAATTCTCCAAAACACATGTCCAATTGCAGTGCCTTGGGTGGAGTTTACTGACATTTGTTCCCGAATTCTCTCCATGTGAACCATGCAGTTTTACCGTAATATGAACGTGTGTGTGTGTGTGTGTGTGTGTGTGTGTGTGTCAGTGAACTGAAAGGGGCTCTTATGAATAAACAATCCGTGAAGTCTTCCAGGAAATACTTTGGCAAAGCTCTGATGTGTCGTAACAGAGTCCTTGAGAAGAGCATATAGAGCTTTATACATCTCCGAAAGCTAGTGATGGAGCTCAATCGTGCAGCTCTAATCGTAATGAATCAATAATATATGCTAATGCATTCAGAGTCATTTGCTTTTTTAGTTGATGATTTTAGGCTGTTTTGTTATTTGGCAGTCAAAGCATTAAGAAACAAAGCACCTCGGAGAAGTTCATGCACAGACTCTCGCGCTGGTTTCAGTGTAATCGTGAACGTGTTCTGACAGCTGACATGTAAATGTTTGTCTTCAACTGAGGAGCGTTTCTAATGAAGATCAGCTTGAATGGGAAACACAAAGGGGATGTCTCTGTCTTTTGTTCGGAGGAGCCCCTCTAGGGTCAAGATCATTCAGTTATGTTGGCAGGGTACCTTTGGGAATATGGGACTCACATCTGCCGTGTGTGTAAAAGACTTGCGCTGGGCTCCAGATGGAGTGTGTCTGCTGACATCCTCACATTAAACAATTGGCTTCTGGTTTGGTCCGGAATGGAAGTTTACACGTCGTGTCCTTTTACTGTAACACTGAAAAACATATGGAAATTGCTCTAAAATCTCTGTGATACACGGGTTCTTGGAGCCTATTGCTTATTTTCAAACACTTCATTTGAATACAGAGAAAAATGGTTCGATCTGCTTTGCTGTCGTTTGCAGAACGCTTAAACACTTTACGGGGTGTCTTAGCAGATGTGGTACAGGATATATTTTTATGGCAAAATTAAACAGGCGTGACATACTTTTTTGCAAAATCTGGCTAAAATGTTTCAGTGGTTCAAAACAGCTCGCTTTCCAGAAAACTTTGTGCTGGTGTGGTGAGCAGTCGGGTCATCCTGCACAGACGGGTCCGCAGGACGACCCAAGACAGCCGTTTTGACAGTAGCCCTGATGCATTGGTTATCATCTGGGGATACAGTTTATTGCTTCACTTATCAAAGGATCAAATCAAATATGAGATTTAATGTTTATTATGTGTAGCAGAGACATTTTAAACTTCACAATTGTTTGCCATTTAAAAGGCCATTATAGTCATATTTAAGTAGATGTGATAAACTGTATCATAAGCTGAATCTGTAGGTCTCAGGAGTTCACATTTAAAGGCCTTCAGCCGACGGGATTCCTAAGAGGACCGGTTTGTCCAGGACAGCGGCTGTTAAAGGCCTTCAGAGCACGGATCCGTCTGGGCTTTAAACAAGTTTCTGCAATATAGATAGCGTCTGCGGTTGTGAGCTTGCCCTCGCCTGGTTTTCTGCACAATAGTATCCGGCACGCATGCCGTGTTCCTCCAGTGTGGGGGATTCCGAGGGGATTCCGTTGTCATGGAGATGGAGATGGAGAGTAGGCAGCGAGGCGCGTCCCAGACTGAGCGTGTGTGATCGCTCTCTTCAGACGCATGTCTTCTTCACTGGCATCATGCTGGTCGTGGTGTAAAAGCACTGTAAAAACACTGACTTCTGATGGGATTGGACAGCATTAGCACACATGCAAATCACACACACACACACACACACACACACACACACACACTGGAGACACAAGAAAGTGTGTGATATAATAGAGAAGAGCAGGGTGTGGCCGACAGACGAGAGAGATGGGACAGACGAGTAGCCCTATGTGACTCAGCAAGACCAAGTCTGGAAATAAATACAGATGGATGGACAGAACGACGAACACCTCCTCCCCCATTTCATCCATTAATGGCCCGTTACCAGCACAGCTGCCACTGCTCAATATTTTAACACACACTCATGCGCGCGCACACATACACTCACATAGACACACTCACACAGAATCACACACCTAAACCTACCCATCACTCACACACACACACACACACACACACACACACACACACACACACACTAACCCTACCCCTAAACCTACTCATCACTCACACACACACTAACCCTACCCCTAAACCTACCCATCACTCTCACACACACACACACACACACACACTAACCCTACCCCTAAACCTACCCATCACTCACACACACACACACACACACACACACTAGCCCTACCCCTAAACCTACCCATCACACACACACACACACACACACACTCTCTCGCTCTCTCTCTCTAAAAAACCCTACCACTAAACCTTATCATCACTCACACACATACACACACACACACACACACACTCTCTCTCTCTCTCTCTCTCTCTCTCTCTCTCTCTCTCTCTCTCTCTCTCTCTCTCTCTCTCTCTAAAAAAACCCTATCCCTAAAGCCTTGTTTATACTTTGGCCTGGCTCCACAGCGCGAGCCTCCGCTGACTGACGCGCTCGCCCTTTGTGCTGTTCCTTCAGGAAAAAGCGTCGAGAAGAAGTGCGCTTAATGTACTCAGGTGACGATATTTATTTTAGTACGATTCACCGAAAACCACACTTCAGAAGAATCATGTACAACAGATCAAAATAAACCTTGATATTACTTGTGACATGAGAACAAAATCTATGCACACATGTATACAACTAAATTAACGATCTTCCTATATATAATATTTCCTAATTTCACTAGTTTTGTGATTTTTTTTTAATTTTTTTTATTAAACATAGATCGTTATTTAAAAGGGCTTATTTCTGCTTTTGTAGACTAATTTTGTAAATATAAGCACCTAATTTGTATGTGCAAACTGGGTGCCGGTGTGATGAGACGTCATGCTCGGCTAGATTCGCCTAGAACTCGTTCATCTTCGGATGCGGAGTCGGGCGCTGTTACAAAAAATACGCTGCACACCGCCAGGCGAAATGGGGTCTTGCGTATGGCAAGCCAAAGTGTTCATACGCTTGGACGGGCGTCTGATTGTACACTGACACGTCAAAAGCATGCGATTTGACAGCAATACTCGCGTCCTC
The DNA here is from genome assembly GCA_023566225.1 of Romanogobio albipinnatus. NCBI lineage: Eukaryota > Metazoa > Chordata > Actinopteri > Cypriniformes > Gobionidae > Romanogobio > Romanogobio albipinnatus. The sequence continues at coordinate 14,153,530 of CM042248.1, read as the reverse complement.
GACGCGTGATTTGATATAAAAACGCGGGTCGGAAAATCGCATTTTCTGTGACCCCAAAGCGTGCGTTAAAAACGCGCGTTTTTGTTGTAAATCCCGCTAATCATCACTCACACTCACACACATACACACACACACACACACACTCTCTCTCTCTCTCTCTCTCTCTCTAAAAAAAACCCTACCCCTAAACCTACAATTATTTTGCATATTACCATCTCTGTGGGGACATAATGACTCTACCCATAATGTAGAGTTTACCTGGCCACACACACACACTTTGGACACAGTGGTTATAATCTAGGATAAATCACTTATGTAAAAAATCATTCATTACATTTGGTTATGATCCATATCGGAAGTTGCAAACAATTTCTATAGAAACTATTTCAATACAATCAATATCTCTAGAAATCTATAGGTGTACCGAATGATTCACTGATTAACCATTAAGATCAGTTGAATTAAATAATAGACGAATTAAACTGAACGAGAAGAGGTGCGAATCAAAATAGGAAGAGCTTTATGAAAGGCAGTTACTGTGAATTAAACTTTTATATAGATATATATTTATATATGAAACACTTATTTTGTGTGGTGAAAAGGATACTTTGTGTTTGTGTGTATTGTACTAACACAATTGAAGATATGCTGAAATGTTTGAAAAAAGTGCACTTTTGATGATCTGTTGTGATATTAGTTTTGAAAATGTACACCTTGTACTTGTGAAAATAGTACCAAAAGTAAAAAAAAAAAAAAAAAAAGAAAACTGTAAAAGATTACATATACAGTATATATTAAAAAAACATTAGTGAATCTTTTTGGCGCATGAGTCAGTCTGTCCATTTGCTTCAGATCAGGCACAGGTGCATTAATGCTGATGTTAGAAGAGTCTCTGGTGGTAGATGAGCGTGTGTTTACATCCTGCCGGATCTTTATCACTTAAAACCCAAAGCTGATTATATCGTGTGCGTGTTGTGATTGTCTCAGAGATATTCAGACCCTTTAGCTCAAAGTGACTTTCTCAGACGGTTCCTCTGCAGGATAATGTAGTGATTCGGTTACACATTATTTTGATGGTCCGCTTTAGAGGTTCTACTAACTATGAGTAACTTTGCAACTACATGTCAACTAACTCTCATTAGAGTATGAGTAGACCGATAGGTTAGGGTTCGGGTTAGAAGAATGTCTAAAGTGGACAATGGAAATATAGTGTTTTCCTTTACAGGTACCCTTCAGCTTTCTATGTGTGTTACTGTTCTGTAATCTGTTCTTCTCTTTTTGCTGTTTATTGGACCTCTATTGGACTGTCATGCTGGAATTGGTTAGGGTTAACTTGTCTGTCCCATCCTTCTGCTCCTCCTCGTGTGTGTGTGTGTGTGTGTGTGTATACAGCCCCCGGCTCTCGTCTCAGGACAGCAGAAGTGTGTGGAGTCAGACGTGACCCTCATCTCCAGCGTGTTGCTCCGGTGGACAGTGTGTTTTGATGCAGTGGCTGCTGGTTTGATGCACGATGCCTCTCGCACAGCTTCAGCCGGCAGGCAGAAGAGGATGGAACAGGACACATCTTCATCTGCTGCTCCTCTTCCTCAGTGTGATACAGACACAGGGATACATTCAGATCCCTCCGGATTGTAAGTACCTCCCGATCTGGGCCTCATTCAGAACGAGTCTTGCTAAATGTGTGTTTACTGAGTCAAGCTTAAAGCACTTATTCCTCTACTAAGGGTGCAGCTTCACACTTCTTAATACAAAACCATGTATTTGGTTAACATTAATATTGTATTATGTTAAGAAATACTAATAATATCAAACTTTTAATTTGCAACGATTTGGTCAAAAGACCTGACTTACTAACTTTGTCAAAAAGTCTTATTCACTAACCGTGCACATGGACAAGTGAGTGAAACCTGCATACGAACAGTTTAACAAACAAATAAAGATTCATCAATAACTTTCATACTAAAATGTATTCTAAATTTATTACAAAATGTAGGAACAACTCAAACCACACATGCAGAAACACACTCTGGGTGGCCTTACAGACGTCTAAAGATGAGATTTTAAAAATATATTTCAGCATTGCTATCTCTCCCATGAATTCATATTTGTCCATATAAATGTAAACTAACCGCGATACTTCATTTGAAGTAGATCAAATATCTGACTCAAATGAACCAATGAATGTTTTTCACGGTCACCTTTTCCATGAATGCTGGAAGTGGCCATGAACTTGTAACACGGGCAAACTCAGAGACGTAGGAGAGCAGGATCCAACTGCAGCTGATTTATTACAAATAAAGAGAAAAGTTAAACAATACCAAGTAACTTGGAACATAAAGAAGAAAACTAAGCGCACCTACAACACATCCAACATGGACAAGACCTGAGAAAGAATCCTGAAAACACAAGGGCTAACAAGAAACAGAAGTAAATCAGGAGAAGGGGAACGTGAAACTGAAAAAGATGAAAGTATGAAGACCCAATCTATTGCAGTGGATTATAATGTTGTAAAAAAAAAAGAAAAAAAAGAAAAGGGTTTTACAAGCTTGCATCCACACATTTTTGAGACTGTAACTATCAAGTGCTGATAGATTGGGGGGGTGACATATAAAGTGAAACAGCTAGAGTTAGGATCCTCTATGAACCATTTAAAATAAGAGCTGAGCAGGAATTTAAAGTTCAAAACAGTCTAATGGAGGGGGCAACTAATCCACCAAGTCTGCTTGGTAGCTGTCACCATTTAAAGGTGCTGTATGTAAGTTTTTGACTGTACTAAAGCATAACAATACCATATGTTTGCAGATATTTAGGAAACATGATAAATTCACCTACGTGTTTCTCGAGCGAAGCTACAGCCAGTTATTGTGCTTTGAAATGTGCGTTCGGTGTCGGAATGTCTGTTTTTGTTTTGGTCTGTTTGACTCCGCCCACAGCCAGTTTACCCTATAGTATTTCAACACCACAGGTTGCCAGTTGGCGGAAAACACAGCATAAACAATCTGGGTCAGAGATCGCAGATTCTACCCGACCTAAAAAGCCTCGGCCTCCGTCTAAAAATCTCTATGAAGGAGAGCATATTATAACGCGATATCAACTCATCATAAATCAATAAATCAGCTCATCAACTTACAGGGCCCTATTTTATCTATCTGAGCGCATGGTCTAAAGGTCATGGTACAGGTGCACTGTGTCCGAATCCACTTTTGCTAGTGTGCCTACAGTCTCTTAATGAGTCATGGGTGTGTTTTGGGCGTAACATGCAATAAAGTCTCATCTCCCATTCCCTTTAAAAGCCAGTTTCACTATTTGCATGGATTGAACGCTTCTCCAGAGAGGAAACCTTTTATTTTTAATATTTGGCTTGTGTGTGTTACTCAAATCAAATCAAATCAAATCACTTTATTTGTCACTCTACCATATGCACAAGTGCAACAGTAGGTGAAATTCTTAGGTGCAGTTCCGAGCAAACATAGTAGTCATGACATGACATGTACAACATTTAAGCAACAACAGATTACACATCTGATGCGCACACAATTACTCACAGCACAGTATACACTACAATAAACAATAAATAATTTACACAATGTGAGTGTAGATCTCACAGCTTTAAACAATATACACATACTTACAATATACATATACTTTAAACAATATACACTAAACATACACTAAACAATATACATTACGCTATAATAATAATAATATACAATGTATAGTATAAAATATTATTCACAGATTGAAAAATTGAAATCCAAAGTGCAATAGATGCTGTATGATAAATAAATGTGTATATAATGTGTGTGTATCTACAGTGGGTTGTGCTGAGTGATATTCTGTCCAGTGTGTGTTATGATACTGATGGATCAGGAGTTAAGTAGTCTAATTGCTTGTGGGAAGAAGCTGTTCTGAAGTCGGCTGGTGCGTGTTCTGATGCTACGGTACCGTCTGCCTGATGGGAGCAGTGAGAGCAGCCCATGGTTCGGGTGGCTAGAGTCTCTGATGATCCTCTGAGCTCTCTTCAAATATCGCCTGGCGTAAATGTCCTGGAGGGAGGGAAGCTCACCTCCGATGATGCAGCTGGCCGTGCGCACTACCCTTTGCAGGGCCTTGCGGCTGCGGGCGGTACTGTTGCCGTACCAGGTGGTGATGCAGCCAGTCAGCAGGCTCTCTATGGTGCTGGTGTAGAAGCGTGTGAGGATGTGGCGGTTCATTCCAAACCTCCTCAGCCGTCGCAGGAAGAAAAGGCGCTGATGAGCCTTCTTCACAACGGCCTCGGAGTGGACGGACCATGAGAGTTCCTCTGTGATGTGGACACCGAGGAACTTGAAGCTGCTGACTCTCTCCACCGGTGCTCCATCGATGGTGATGGGGCGGTGTTCTCTCTCATTCCTCCTGAAGTCGACCACCAGCTCCTTGGTCTTGCTGACGTTGAGGGAGAGGTTGTGCTCCTGACACCACCGTGTCAGAGTGTGCACCTCCTCTCTGTAGGCCGTTTCATCATTGTCGGTGATAAGACCTACTACCGTCGTATCGTCAGCAAACTTGATGATGGTGTTGGAGCTGTGGGTTGCCACACAGTCATGTGTGTACAGGGAGTACAGGAGTGGGCTGAGAACGCAGCCCTGAGGGGCTCCAGTGTTGAGAGTCAGTGATGAGGAGATGTTACTGCCCATTCTGACCACCTGGCGTCTGTTTGACAGGAAGTCCAGGATCTAGCTGCATAACAGGCTGTTTAAGCCTAGAGCCCGGAGTTTCATGTCAAGTATGGAGGGCACAATGGTGTTGAATGCTGAGCTGTAGTCCACAAACAGCATTCTCACAAATGTGTTCCTCTTTTCCAGGTGGGAGAGAGCAGTGTGTATAGTGGATGAAATGGCATCATCAGTGGAGCGGTTTGTGCGGTATGCAAACTGCAGTGGGTCCAGTGAGGGGGGGAGAACAGAGCAGATGTGGTTTCTGACTAGTCTCTCAAAGCATTTGCTGATGATGGGGGTCAGAGCAACAGGACGCCAGTCGTTTAAGCAGGTGGTTTTTGACTGCTTAGGTACAGGAACAATAGTGGACGTTTTAAAGCATGTGGGGACAACGGACAGGGAGAGGGACAGGTTAAAAATGTCCGTGAAAACTCCAGCCAGTTGGTGCGCGCACGCTCTGATCACGCGGCCGGGAATGCCGTCTGGACCCGCTGCTTTACGGACGTTCACCCGCCGGAAGGATCGGGTTACATCCGCTAAAGATACGGAGAGTGCACTAACCTCTGTATCTTCAGCCGCGAGCTCTCTCTCCGCGAGGGCGGTGTTAGTTCCCTCAAAGCGAGCATAGAAGGTGTTTAGCTCATCCGGGAGAGAGGCAGCGGTGTTCACGGTGGAGTTTGTGTTCCCTTTGTAGTCTGTGATGGTGTTAATTCCCCTCCACATGCTTCTGGAGTCGGTGGTGTTGAACTGTCCTTCAATCTTGTCCCTGTACTGCCGTTTTGCTGCTCTGATGGTTTTCCGGAGGGCATAACTTGCTTGTTTATGCTCCTCCGCATTACCGGAGTTAAAAGTGAAGGTCCGCGCATTGAGTGCCGCGCGAACATCCCCATTTAGCCACGGCTTCTGGTTAGGGTACAGCCGAATTGTTTTGGTCGGAACAACGTCTTCTACGCACTTACTGATGAAACACGTTACGCTATCAGCGTAAACCTCGATGTCGTCATCAGAGGCCGACCGGAACATCTCCCAGTCCGCGTGATCAAAACAGTCCTGTAGCATAGAATCTGATTGGTCCGACCAGCACTGGATGGTTCTGAGGGCGGGTGCTTCCTGTTTGAGTCTTTGCCTATATGCGGGCAAAAGGAGGATGGAAGCGTGATCCGATTTGCCAAATGGTGGGCGCGGGAGGGACTTGTAACAATCCTTGAAGGGAGAGTAACAGTGATCCAAAACACGGTTCCCTCGCGTGTTGAAGTTAACATGTTGGTGGTATTTAGGTGCGATGCGCTTGAAGTTGGCTTTGTTAAAGTCCCCGGTCACAATAAACGCAGCCTCAGGATGCGCGGTTTCCTGCTCACTCACTGTCTTATACAGTTCCTTTCCATGTGTGTAATAAGCAGAGTGGACACGCGTTGTGCACCGCCTATAGGCTCATATTCAAGTGGCAACCTCCCCCAGTTTCTCTTGAAGCCAATACGGAAGTGACTTAAACTGCAATTCATTGACTAGCCACTAGGGACAGGCTCCAGAAGGAGCAGAATCTCATTGAGCCCCATGTTAAAATGCCCAACTTCACAGCAGAAAAATATGTTTACACCTGGTTTTGGTCTATACTGCTAATTTTGCTGTGTAATTTTGCAGCTAATAGAGGGGCGTGAATTTTTTTTTAACTCATTCGTTTACATTATATAAAGCCTTAAAGTTCTGCATAATTAAGGGCGTGGCCACTTTGAGTGACAGGTGGATAGCCATTTATCTGCTGTCTGTTAGTCATTGCGTCACCTCAGCTCCACCCATGTCCCACCTCTTTGCCCATTATCAGTTATCCGGGAATGACGCGCTGCCAAAACTGCTCTTCAGAAACCTATGGGTGACGTCACGGACACTACGTCCATATTCTTTTACAGTCTATGCTCATATTACTAACACAACCTTTAAATAACACAAAAATACTGCGCTATTGACTTTAGAGCAGGTTTGTGTTGGTCAATGGTCAGTCGTTTTCAGTTCCTCAAAATAGCAACGCTCCAGCAATGCTCCTGATCACACCTGGTGTTCAGACCAGACGCCCATGGGTGAACAGATGCGCCAGTGCATTTGATATTTAAACAACGTGGAGCTGGACGTGAAAATGATAACTGCGCCGGGTTGAAACTAGCAGAAAACACATAGCGTCACAGAGAAACAATTCTCTTCAATATTTTGAATTTGGACTGCCTATCCATTTCAATCTTACATACTGCATCTTAAAAGGAAATGACAGAACATCAAAAATCCACACAAACAAGACACAAGCGCTCATCCTCAGGCAGAGGGATTACAAACGCCAAACGAAGAAGCAGTGAAACTGGCCAACTAAAATACAAAGGTGCAACAGATAACCTCATTACAAACAACGGGGAACTAGTGAAACATACAGTGGCAAAAACATAAAAATACCAGAAACAGCTTTTCTTGAAACCAAGCTGCCAAAACAAGTCGTTTTGTATTCCCTCCTCTTTGTTACGTATAATAGAAATGTTTCCAAAATGTATTTATATGCAGAAGAGTAGCTAGATCAGCCAAAAAGTCGCAATGAATCTTGATAAGAATGTGTCCAGCTATTTTCATGGTTTGTCTGGTTCTGTTGAACTCATTCTGTCTAATGAGATTGCCTGATACCTTCTGTGTTAAATGTGTGTAAGCTGAACGAAGTGGCCTCAGTGAGCGAATCCATTGTGCTTTAGATTTGACATGAATCTGTTTCTCTGTAGGATGCTGTCTCACATGGATAGAAATGCCTCACAGTCAATGCTCGTGCATGTCTAACCCTGTTCTCGCTCTCTCTCTCTCTATCTCTGCAACCCCTGCTTCCTTCTGCTGCTCTTTTAGACACATATAGCAACCGTAAGTACATCGACTTCCTCTTCACGCACTCCTTTATTTCTGGCTCTGTCTCTTACAGCTGAGTTTTTACATTATAACTTCTACAAAACGATTTTTCCTGTGCTATGAGATGTCATTTGTGTAATCATACTGACAAACAAGTGATCACCTTTTTTTAATTCAAAAGTTTTGAAGTGTTATAAGAAACAATGGACTCAATGAGAAAATAGCAGTTGTACAATATTTCAGGAGCGTGTACTGTCAGAAGTTACTGGTGGGAAATAAACCTTTACTCATTGATATGCTATGACAACAATGATTCCCCCCAGTCAAAGAAGCCCCAAAGATCACAACTCAGCCCGAGTCTCAAACCGCTTTCTCTCTGGATGACGTGGACCTGGCCTGTGAGGCGACTGGAAACCCGACACCCAGGTGAGTGTGAGCTAAACCACTGCTTCTTCAGCACTTTCTCATCAGATCATTAGCAGAACTCAACTGGTGTGTCAGATAAATGCAAAATGTGCAGTACTGTGGATTACCCGGACGCCGCTTTATAATCTCTGCCAATACTACTTTTGAATTGAGGAAATTCATCAGATCAGAATATCATGAGAAAAACGATCTTCCCCAGCTAACAGGAAACGTTTGGTTATGAGAACGTTCTGGCAAGGTTCTCTCAAAGTTATTCTTCCAGTAAAGTTAAGTAATGTTTGTTTAACATGATCTGGTCTTTAATAATGTTCTCAAAAGGTTAGCACAAAAACTTTATTTATACATTTGCTTTTAGAAGGTTTTTTAAATGTCCTCATAATGTTGGGAAAGTTCTTAGAACAATATTCTTGGAACATTCTTTAAACATTTAGAATGACAATAACTTCAAATTAATAAGGTTGTGTTTGCTCTTTTAAAAGAACCTCCTTGGATTTTCAAGTGTTAGAATTAAACACTTTCAAAACATTGTTCATGAAATCAGCATATATTGTCATTGGTGTTTGATGAATCTTCTCATAACGTCGCCAGAAAACAACCTTTGAACAACAATCTTCAAAGATCCTTTAAATATGTGAGATGGTGGTCCAGTGGGTTAAACCATGGAACTGATAAGCAGAAGGTTGCTGGTTCGATCCCAGTGGTCACCACCATTGTGTCCTTGAGCAAGGCACTTTACTCCATGTTGCGCCAGGGGGATTGTCCCTGTAACAAGGGCACTGTAAGTCGCTTTGGATAAAAGCATCTGCCAAATGCGTAAATATAAAATATCACTCAATTTTTGGCTCAAAAATGTCTTAAGGTTGGATGTTACACAAAAAACAAAAATATTAAGCAAAACCCTGTTTCATGAACAGCGCTCAGTGTGACCATTAGTGACGACGACACCTGAAGTTACAAACAGAATCACTGAAGTGGAACAAACTATTAGCAGCGCATGCGTAGCTCAGTGAGCCGGCTAGCTCTGTCAAATAATGACTAAACCTCAAGCCAATAGCCTTCGAGTACGAGATATGACGGAGCATTTGATTTGTTGAATGTAGTGAACAAGCCTGCAGCCAAGGGGGTAATCCAGCCCCCGGAAAGCGTACCTTCCATAGGCGCGGCCATTGCTAACCAAGCCATCACCTGCTGTTAGCATCCCATTGACTGCCATTCATTTTGGCGTCACTTGGACAGCGAATAACTTTGCATCTGAGGCGTTTAAAGACTCCATTTGTCCATTGTTTATTTCTAAACAAACACCACAATGTATAAAAAGCTCCATTACCTTGTATCTTACACTATCACCCTGTAGAAGCTGTTTTTGTAAAATATAGGCTAACGATTGCGTCATAACCACACCACTGTGTCGCGCTGTTGAGCAAATTACCGTACACTCTAAAAAAAAAAGGTTCTATATGGCACCAAAAAAGGTTATTGGCTTGTAATCATAGGGGAACCTTTTTTAGTGCTATATAGCACCAATTTTGGTGCTTCAGTGGTTCTTCAGCGGTTCTTCAGAGGTTCTTCACTGGTTCTTTGACTAAGGTGCTATATAGCACCGCTGAAGAACCACTGAAGCACCAAAATTGGAACCATTTTTGGTGCCATATAGAACCTTTTTTTTTTAGAGTGTATAGACCCGAGGAGAAGCTGGTAGGCAATCTTTTACTGTCTATGAGGCAATTTATTAAAATAAATAAATACTATGCAAAATGACAAAACAATTAATAAAAATACCTGCTCACGCTCTCCGTCTCTACAAGATTCAGTGATTCAGATTTCACTTTGCACAACTACTAGAAGACTTGCCACTGGCGGACAGGTTGCTCACGTCACATCTACGTCGTCAAGCCCAGTCCGAGGCTGCAGTTCATCAGCCATCAGGAAGTGATGCTTCTATCTGACTTCAATTCTCTCCGTTGAAGTCTATGGGGTCACTGTGTCCATTTCTTTTACTGTCTATGCCTGCAGCACTCCTCTCAGAAACTGAAGCCTCTCATTTTTACGTTGTTAGAATGCTACAAATCAACATTCTTGATAAAAATTAAGTTGAAAGAATGTTTCAGAAACATCATACTAACATTTAAAAAAACATTTCTTTAACATCAAGAAAACATTTCCACTAACCATAACTGAACGTTTGGAAATAATTAATAAATGTTGGGGATTTGTGTCCCTTTCTAACATCTCTCTACTCATAATCTCTCTGTCATCATTATATTCACAGTTGTGGTCAGCTTTTGTAATAGATGTGTGTGATTATCCTCGGTGTGAAAAGATGGATCTCAAAATCATACAGTCACTGATGGACAACTGAACTTAAACCTGACACCACCAAATTATAAATCAAGCATTATGTAAACGTTTGAACGCGGTTACGCGGTCATATGTGTAATTTCAGCTAGTGTTTTTGACATGTGACTATATGGAAACATCTATTATAGCTTATTCAGGGCAGTACATTTTGCAGCACTGTATATATTCCTTTGTGTTTTCTCTCTCTCTCTCCATCTGTCTGTCTTTATTTGCTGTAGTTTTAAGATGTTCTTTCTGTTCTTGTCACATGGACAGTTTCCGTTGGGTCAAAGATGGCTGGCAGTTTGGGAAGGTTCTGCTGGAGTCTGGAAGCCTGACAGCGGGTCCAGACGAGGAGCTGAGAGCGTATCAGGGCTCGTACCGCTGCTACGTGGCGAACGAGCTGGGAACAGCCGTCTCAGACCTGGTGCACCTGATCATAGAGTGTGAGTCTGTCCTCAAACACCGCACTGTATCACTAGCTCAGAATAAGAGTGCTCTTAATGTTTGTTACTGTCTCTGCAGATAGTTTACTGTGCATTATATGCAACATTTTTGTGTTTTGTATGTCGAGTATTGATGTCTGTGCATCATTAGATGATGAAAGAATCTCAGCAGCTGCTTTACTATTGTGAAACATCTATCTACAAACAATTATGAATTTGAAATTAGATATTGATCAATATTTAGGCTGAAATAATACTAATAATTTTATAGTTTGGCTAACTTAAAAACTGCCATTTATCTTATTTTATAATCTAGCATGTCATTGTTTTATTAAATTGTTTGGCTAGATCAGAGATTTGAATATGAATATACAAGATCCAAAGCTAATGTAACACTAATCACCATCATGGTGACTTCAAAAAAATTACAGTACTGAACAAAATAGTTTCTTACAGTGGCATGGGTAAAGACAACTTTTTCATGTGAATTCATAGTAAAACAAGAGCAGTAACATGACTGTGATGTCAGCATCATCCTGCTGTTGATTCACAATCATTCAGTAATTAAAAGAAAATGACCCAGCATGCATTGATTTCACTGTAAATGTTTGACTACAGTAATGTATGGTAATAATATTGTCATTCCGTAAATACCTGGAAATTGTTTACACATTTGACACATGGGAAATGTAGTAGGTCATCCCTACTTCATTTCCCATGTGTCATATGTGCAGCACACTGCTTTCAGTCACTGATTTGGGTGTTTTAAAAGCATAAACATAAAATTACATACACAAAAGCAAGCATACCAAACTATATAACAATGTAACAACAAACACAATATACAAACTAAAACTAAACATGTAAACAAGTCAACAGCATAGCTCAGAATACATTGGCATCTGTGCGATCCACCGATTCAAACCTTCTGTGTGTGAGTGGACAAATACAATGTCCGACCAAGCAATCCCTGCTTGAGTGTTGGAATCAGGGCTTAAAAACGGAAAAAAATATCAATCGGTTCACTCCGAGCAGAATCGATATTATAGCGTTTCGGTTTTTGCGTTCCTCAATAAACATTACTGTTCCGAAAACGGTTTGATATGAAAAAATACCGGTTAATAACGTTATTTTAATTAAGCCTATACTTTAAACAAATATGTATACATTTTAAACAAATATGTATAAATAGACTTATTTTCACTCAATAATAATATAACACATGGTAATTAAACTTGAATATTTATTTAATAACATTTTTAAAACCAGAAATACATGCATTAATTACAAGGCATAAACAGCGGACCTGTTTTAATGGAGCGTTAGACAATCGAAAGTGGCCTCTAATGCCGAATTATTTTCAGAAGAGTGATAACATTCTTTGTACATAACTTTTTTTCAACACGACTTGTTTTAAAAAATGCATGAATAAAGAATAAATAAACTGGATAACCATTGCTCTTTTAATGCACCGTCAACTGCTAATTTCAAAGCAAACACTGCGCAACACGTTCTTGCATCACATAATCAAATTCAGTCAGCTAATAAAGCTTGCATTTAATGCAATATAACATACCATTTAATACGAAGCATCAACCGTCTATATAGAAAACATTGACCTGTCCTGTATTGGCAATCTGAAAGACTATAGGAAAAATGTTTGACAGATGCTATAGCCTACTTGGATAGGCTTAAACGGAATCCATAAACTATCCTAAATCAGTCTATTTGAGCTTAAAGTCCGTACTGCTTATTTAAACGTTCGAAAAGAATGTCCTCCAATACCTGCACATTCATTGTAGACCTCAGCGGGGAAAGAAATGTACTTGAGGCATGAAAATGCGCGCTCACACTGACTTGCGTTACCGGTAGATTCATAGATGATGGTGCGCGGGCATTTCACTCACGCTTGATCCGTCAACGTCACATGCTGTACTACTCATTTCATGATTGGTCACTGCCAAATTAAAATATTAAAGAGAACGATAAAATAACGTTATTAACCGGTTAATGGTCATTTCAAATTAACGTTTCTGTTCAGAACGATTCAAATTGATTTTGATTTCGTTTCCGTTTTTGTTCCTCTTAAAATTTCGTTCGTTTCCGGTTTTCGTTTTCGTTCCTTGAACCGGTTCAGAGCCCTGGTTGGAATGAACAGCGACGACCACTGCGCTTGTCAGGACCACTGTCATCAAAGATGACTGATAATTATCACACAGTTTGGATTGGCGGTATGGATCTGTTCTGGGAGAGAATTCCCTGTCCATCCATGCAGCCCAGCAAGGATAAGAGCATTGTTGTAATAATACAATCAATCAAGCAGTTACTTAATGTCAGTGTATGGCATGTATGTGGGTAAAGTTGGGTACTATACATATAGTGGTTGTATAATTTGTCATTAATTATTCATTCTTTAACCAATTTGAGTTATTAATTTATGTGGTGAAATTGACAATTATGAAATTGTGAGGTTTTGTTTGAATTATAACAATGCGGTGTAATGACGGTGTTTATCACTGCATATAATGCACAGTATACAGTAAGCTGTACACTAGTATTGCATTCAAACACATGTCTGGATTCTGGAATCTAATCTAAAGCATGAATGTTGGCTAGAGTATATGGCAAATGTCACTACTGACATCCCAGCAGGCACAGACGTTGGATTTTGGTTGAAAATTAAAGTTGGGTTGATCCAACGTTTGTTTGACGTCAAGCTCCAATGTTGGGCAGACGCCGAATTTTGGTTGAAATAAACACCAAAATAAAAAACTGTAAAAAAAAAAAAGTTGAAATGCATGGCAGTACACTTAATACCCGCTTCACTTATCACTAACCACATTGACTTTATTTCTGACATATCAGACTGTCTATCATTTTCTTATTGAGAATTACAGAGGTGTAGATGTTTTATTGAAAATAATAAAGTTTGAATTCACCATTATGGAGATCAGTGTTTGCTTTAGTTGGGCAGTTTGACTCTTGACCTTTTGACATTAGTTTTTTTCTTGCTGCTGTAACTGTTTCTTATGGCAAGAACTGAAAGAGAAATTGTGTTCAGATGATAATAATAATACATTTTATTTAAAGGTGCCTCTCTGGGCACTTAAAGACACTGTACAGCACATAAAAACAATAAGAAACAAATAAGAAAAGACAATGTAGATGATTAAGTGGGATTTGCTATTCTGAATAGGTGAGTTTTTAGTCTTGATTTGAAGAGTGTGAGAGAGTCCAGGTTCCTAAGGTCTGGTGGGAGTGAGTTCCAGAGTTGTGGGGCAGAGCGGCTGAAAGCCCTGATCCCCATGATTACGAGGCAGGCGGGTGGGACGGAAAGAGAGGTGGACAGAGGAAGCAGATCTAAGGGAACGGGAAAGGGTTGCGATATGGAAGAGTTGGGACAGATAAGGAGGGGAAAGGTTGTGGATGGCCTTGAACATAAACAGTAGGATTTTGAAGTCTAATTGCAATGTAAAAAGCGCTATATTAATAAAGTTGACTTGATGCGGGAGGTGACAAGGTTGTGTACAAGGATAGGAGTGGAGTGGGGAGAAAGGGAGAGGCGGAGCCGATTAATATTGTGTAAGTGGAAATATGCAGACCGGGAGATGTTATTGATATGTGATTGGAAAGATAATGTACTGTCGAGGATGACACCCAGACTCTTAACCTGGGGGGAGGGGGGGAGCTTTTGAGATGATTGGTTTAGGGCCAATAAGAAGAAATTCTGTTTTATCACTGTTTAGTTTGAGGAAGTTGGAGGAGAACCAGAATTTGAGCTCCGTGAGGCAGTTGATAATGGAGGAAGGTGGGAGGGTGGAATTGGGTTTGCTGGAGAGGTAGAGCTGGGTGTCATACGTGTAGCAATGGAAGTGGATGTTGTATTTGTAGAAGATATTGCTAAGAGGAAGGAGGTAGATGATGAAGAGAAGGGGTCCCAGGACAGAGCTCTGGGGCACACCAGTGGTAACGAAAATGTCAAATATTATTTGTTTAAAATGTTTTAAAGATACACACAGACATTAAAGAATCACCATATGAATTTCAATAACGGTGACATGCTTCATGCCGCAATGCATTCTCGGTGCATCATACAAAACTCATGGCTCCCAGAATGCATTTTACCATAACAAACACGATTGTAACTAATGATAAAGGGTCAAGAGCCCAACTAAAGCAAACACTGATCACCATAATGGTGACGTTATTTTCAATAAAACATCAACATCTAAACCTCTGTTGATTCTCAATAAGAGCTTCTGTAGACGTCTGACAGAAATAAATTCAGTCTGGTTAATAATAACTAGTGAAGCTGGTAATGCTGTTTGTGGAGTTGTTTAATCCTCCGCTGCTGAGATCTTCAGAGATTGAATGTGCTGCCATACATTTAACCCTTTTAACGCTTTTTTTTTTTTTACAGTGCGGTGCTTATTCCAACCAAAATTCAACGTCTGTCTGACGTTGGAGTTTGACGTCAAACAAACGTTGGGTTTAGACATCAACTCGACTCTAATTTTCAACCAAAATATGACGTCTGACTGCGTCATAAAATCCCAGCAGGCACAGTACGTCAGGAAGACGTTGGACTCCAACTTATCCAACGTCTTCCTGACGTACTGTGGCGTACCTGCTGGGATTTCATTCAAGAGAATAAAGGATCTGTGTTATCTTGACAGCATTACTTAAGGCCAAATCACACTCCACCAACAGACGCCGATCAGTGTCAACAGTCATCAGATTACAGTATATCACTTTCCAGACATTAAAAGACCTGACTAACGCAGATTCAACACGGTCAATCAGCGAAAACGAGAGTTGTCCAATTGTGTCAGGACTAACACACTGATCTGACAAAACCTGTCAAGTGTCTGTGTCCATCCATCGGTGCAGTGCTGGTTGGCCTTTAGAAAGTGGACGAGGTCATACCGCTATCTTGATAACCTTTGGATCAATAGTGAGTTGAATAAACACTGAACATTGTATACATAGACACATTAAGGTGTTGTATTTCACAGCCATTCCAACCTTGGCCAAAGAGAGGAAGCAGAAACGAAAACTGTTTGAGGATGGAGAAAGCACAGTCCTCTACTGTAACCCCCCGAAGAGCTCCATCGCTCCCAAAATACACTGGATGGACAAGCGTACGTTTCCTATTGAATCTAACTCTGCCAAACTAAATTGCCCTGCATGACACTTGAATTGATCAAACTGACTCCCATTCCTCTCTTTCTCTTTGTTAGAGTTGCACCACATTCCTCTGAGTGAGCGGGTGACCATAGGTCTGGACGGAAACCTGTACTTCGCCAACTTAGTAGTCAATGACAGCAGAGAAGACTACACCTGCAATGCCCACTACATCAGTGCCAGCGTCATCCTGCCTAAAGAGTCCATCGCCATCAACGTCACAGCCTGTGAGTGAACCTTCTTCTGCCAGTGACTTTACATAACTCAACCAGTGCTCGCTCTGCATGTCAATGTGCAGAGAAACTAAACCCAGGGATGCACAACAAAAACTTAGCATTGAAAAAGCATTAAAAAATAGCATTCCAGTGATACATTATGGCAAAATGTCAAATAAAAAAATCCATTAGCAGTATAAATTATAATGTAATAAAATTGTTGACCAATAGGTGGCGCCAAATTCATATGGCATTATTGGGGGGTTATTATAATAGTACATATACAGTTTCATTCAGGTTCAACCTCTTTTCAAAATCTTTCCATTAAATTTGTTGACTCATTACATGAGAGCGATAACTTTTGTCCAGCATGGGCTGAAAATGATTTGAGCCACATGTGGTGAAGATCTGATGAAGACTGTAGGAGGAGTTCGAAAAACTACTTCAATTCAATGCAGACAGCCAATATGGCAGCGCAGAAATGGGTCATTGTTCTCTGCGAGACACCAGATGAAAAGTTAAGATGCGCTTTCTGCACTTTATCTCAGTCGCTGTGAACTGGAGCGCATCACGAATTAAGCTTAGCCTACACCTGCCTCATATACATGAGAAATATAACTATAGAAAGCTTGAAATGTGTAGCCTACTTTTAAATGAATCAATTCAAATTGAAAACAGATATTTTCTGATTATGTAATCCATATGAAAAGTGCCTATGTCGCGTCCACTTTTGCAGAGATGCAACCTAGCTGACTAATGAATGAATAAACATCCCTAAGTGAATATAAACTAATGAAAATAGACCGTAACTATCATGACAGTTCAACATTTGTTTCGGGTTTGCGTGTGTTTTTGTCACATTATTCTTATTGCTTGAGATAAACCTACTTCGAATGTAACGTTGCGGGAACTTTTTCTTTTTTTTGGACAAAACACAGACATCAAGAATCAGCATATGAATCTCAACAATGGTGACATGTTTCATGCCACAATGCATGCTGGGAGCCATAATTTTAATTCTTTGTTGGCTCCCAGCATGCATTGCAGCATGAAACATGTCACCTTTGACTCAACATTGTTGAGATTCATATGCTGATTCTTGATGTCTGTGTGTGGGGAATTTTTTTTTTTTTCTTCTTTTTTCTGTAATGTTTTTTAAATTCAGAACCGTCTGATCTGCTGCCACAAAGTTTTGCTGGTAAAATAATGTTGTAAAATATTTGTCAGAATTAAGATAATTGATTTATTAGAGTTTATGTAGTTGAAAACTTAATCAGCTTGGTTTCTTTCTTAGCAACAAATTATGTGTTTTGTTAAACACTGATGCAAAGGCCACATTCTCACACAAAGAGGCTTTCTGCCCAACCAAAGGAAACATTCATCACCAAAATGGTAATGATTAAAAAAAAAAAAAAATCAACTTCTGTTTCCAATGGACAACATTTCTTGAATTGGCTCAACTACAAAAGATTTGTTACAGAATAGTTGCACCTCTCCAGAAAACAAATAATGTCAAGTTGACTCAACTAAACATTTTTATGTCACAGACAACTTATTTTCAGTTCGTATAACTGTTATTTACAAAAGTTGAGTCAACAAAAAAAAAGCTATGGGAAATTGGATTTTTTTTTTTTTTTACAACCTTTCAATTTTTTACAGTGTGCTGATATCTTAATTCTTGAACTTTGTTTACAGAAAAGAAAAGATTTAGTCTAAATTCTTTAGTCCTGCGTCTCCCGATGGCCAGTCCAACATACGCTTTACAGATATAAAAATGTAGATTTCATAATAATGCTGATATACCAACCTATTAATGTACTAAAATTTGTCTTGATGAATCAAAGCTCATCACAAAGTTGATTTTCCACAGACTGAGAAAAATATTATTTTGAAGGCGCAAACAAATACAAAAAAACACCATCATGTTAACACACATGACACTAAAATAACACAAAAATGAATTTAACAACATGAGAGTGTCCTTATACTCTCCTTAATAGGTAAGAAGAAAGTTATTTAAATGAAAAAACATCAAATGTAAAGTGTCACACAGGGAATTCTGGGTGTCAATTTGCGTTTTTCACTGTAAACAGTATTTTACTGTAAAATGATATGAAATATCTGTTAGCTTGATGACATTTGTAACATCCCATAGCATCAGGGACTGGTTTCATTTGGCTTGTTTCCTAATCTGTACACCCTATACATATCTGTCAGATAATCAGAATTATGTCCTTCACAGTTTAAGTTATTAGCTGCTGAAATCTGAATGCTGTCATTTTATACGCTGTTATTATATTGAAAAACTTGTGCCACAGAAACGAAATCCTAAATGTTAATTTCCTTGATTAAATGCTTGAGTCAGCTACAGTTGTATAGTTTGGCAAAATGTCTTAATGTAGTCGGATCGTTCCCAGTGCATGATGGGTGTTGATGTTTCCCTTATTTTTTTTACAAAAGGGAAACCAAGATAGCATTCTCCTCAGTTTTCTCTAGTCATGTGGCAAGCAGGGTTACACACGTGCAATTACATAGTTTGAAGGAGTTTTCATGTGGAAATAAAGCTTGTTTTTAGAAATGACTAAAACTTGGCTGGTGTTCTCCTGTGTTCACAGCAAATTCAGTGGTGAAGAGCCGGCGGCCCCAGCTGCTCCAGCCCACAGGAGCCCACAGCTCTTATCTGGTGCTCAGGGGCCAAACGCTGACTCTAGAGTGCATCCCAGAGGGCCTGTGAGTGTTCAGCCAATCTCTTATCATGCCTGCTGTGTTTAAACAAACCACCACTCGCAAAAACAGTGGCACGCTCTCGTTTTACAATCTGTTGTGTTGACTCACATTAATAAAGCAATTCGGATTTTCTTATGTTTTACAGCTAATTATTAGAGTAATACACTCTCAGAAAAAAAGGTACAGTGGAGGTACAATTTTGTTCCTTGGGGGTATAACTGTACCTTTAAAGGTACACAGTTGGTCCTTATGGTTCAATTATACCATTGGCAGGCAAGTTTGGTCCTAGTGAGTCGCTGTCCTGAGAGGGTTTTGCTCCAACCCTGAAAGACATCTATAGACGCTCTTATTGAGAATTAACAGAGGTTTAGATTTGAATGTTTTGTTGACATTCAGTTACCATTATGGTGATCAATGTTTCCTTTAATTGGGCAGTTTGACTCTTGGCCTTTTATGTGACTTTGTGTTTTTTTGTTACAGTGTTAACAAAACACAATCTGTTCAAATCAAAAGAAGCCATAATCAAAACTTTTCATGAATAACATTTTTTGACTAAACTTATCACTGACTAAAAATATTAATACATAATATTCACCAACAATAATTTCTTACCACAGATCAGACATTCTAGATAGAAGAAAAGTTTAGACGCACACAGATATCAAGAATCAGCATATGAATCTCAACAATGGTGACATACTTAATGCTGCAATGCATGCTGGGAGCCATGAGTTTTATACTGTGGTGGCTTAAACTCTCCAGGACATCAGCTCTCTAGGACCGAACTTGCCTACCCCTGACTTAGAGTTACAAAAATGTACCCTTCAGGGTCCCACCCCAGTGACGGCCACTTGTACCTTAAAAGGTACACTTTTGTACTCTTTTTTTTGAGAGTGTAGCTTTAACAAATAATACATTAACATATTTTAATGTTACATATATGAGCATTTACTATAGTTTACACATGTACTGTGTTTAGACACTTTTAGATCACATTTCTGAATAAAGAAGTGTGAGGATGTGTCAGTTGTGGACATGGAGGAAATTCTGCTGCTCTTTGACATTCAAAAGTCAAGACAATACGTACGACATGCACAATCCCAGATAGCAAGCCACCATTAGAAACAATGTTAAACCAGTGTTAATGTGTCAACTTTAACTGCATTGAATCAACAATGAACATGTTTGAAATTTTCATTCAAAAAACAATGGTAATGGCATTGAATCAATGTTACAATGTGATGATAGTTCAACATCGGTGACGTGCTTCATGCTGCAATGCTGCTGCTGTGTGGCTTTGAATCAGTTGTAATTTTATTTTCTGAGAGTGCAAGCATGATGTTGAACCCTCATCACATTGTAACATTGATTCAATGCCATTATCATTGATTTTTGGAATTAAATTTAAAACAAAATTCAACATTAATTGCTACTACTACTACCATTACTAGTATTAATGGAGCTCGCAGATCTCAATTGTTCTTCCTAGCATTGAAAAGGGATCAATGGGCATCATTTAACTTGCACTAGCAAGAAGTCTTTGAGGATCACTTATAGGATAAACGTCTGTTGCTTCCTGTGACTAAGGCCGACTCCAGACGTGCAGTGGGTGCGGGTGGACAGCCCTCTCTCTGCCAGCCGTGTCAGGAAGCTGCACTACGGCCGCTGGCTTCAGATTGACAGTGTGCTGGAGGAGGACGATGGCGAGTACATCTGCACTGCCACAAACAGCCAGGGCTCTGTCACACATCACTACGCCGTCACCGTCGAGGGTGAGACACGCACTGTCCTTCACACGCATTACTATTGTAATAACATTACAATACTTTATGTGTAATTGCAAACAGCTAAACCTAACCCAGCCCTATAACCTTAACCCTGTCCACCTTATTTTTAACCTAAAAGTAATCCACTTTCATTTTTAGCTTCACAAAAACGTCTCGGTTACGGATGTAACCCTCTTTCCCTTTCGTTCAGTCACTACGACGTACGTTAGTGACTAACGAATGGGGGTTTCGCCTAGAAGCCTATCATCTTCGAGCATATAGAAAACGCCCAATGGCGTGCCAATGCCATGGGGCATGCAAAATTTGCATACGTAACTCCGCCTCACCGCGTGAGTATATAAGGAAGTACGTGGCAATACAGCATTGTGTTACCTGCTTGAGGAGCCAAGACTGAACTCCCGCGTTCCAGGTAGCACAGCTGATGTGGCAACGGAACGTATGTCTCCGTTCCCTCCTCAGGGAACTAGGGTTACATCCGTAACCGAGACGTACCCTTTCGTTCAGTCACTACGACGTACGTTAGTGACTAACGAATGGGGGTTCAATAAAATCCCGCCACTCAGCTGTCTTCCAGTGCCCTGCGTAAGTGTGAGTTCCCTGTCGTAAGACTAATACGGATGAAGGACTCACGCTTAACACAGGATTACCAAGGTACACTGGGAAGCATATCCCAGTGAAGGAATGCCAAGATCCCTGCCCGTAGGGAGGACTTAAGAGTACACATATGACCCGCTAAGGGCTGCATATGGGAAAACTCTAGGGTACCAGCCGCAGGTGGAATTTTTAACCCTAGGGTGGCAGGGGCTTGCCAAGGGAAAGACACCTGCTCGCAAGGGAGGCTAACGGTGGAAATACTTGTGTGGGGGTCGCCGGAGGGGAACCATGCACACGGGGCACCTGGCCGGACACGAGGGTCTGGGCTCGTGAGAGGGCAGACACACAGGTATTGGCGTAAGCGGTGCTGGAGGAACTCTGGGCTCTCGGGGAAACTCACCTGAGGAAAATATCACACGTATCCAGTCCGAGAAGTGGAATGGCGAGCAAGCGATGACACCTGAGCCTGGCCCATTACCGGCCCCTCGGGGGGGCGAGTACATAGCTGGACACTGGCTCCACTCGGAGATTGTAGAATCTGGCGAATGTGTTTGGTGTCACCCAGCCTGCAGCTCTGCAGATGTCTGTTAGCGAGGCGCCATGCGCTAAAGCCCAAGAGGAGGCCACACTCCGAGTGGAGTGTGCCCTGACCCCAAGGGGACATGGTCGACCTTGCTGCTGGTAAGCCAAAACAATGGTGTCCACTATCCAGTGAGACAGCCTTTGCTTTGAGAGAGCTCTTCCCTTCCGCTCTCCACCATAACAGACAAAGAGCTGGTCTGAGGTCCTGAAACACTGCGTGCTGTCTACATAGGCGCGGAGGGCGCGTACTGGACAGAGCAATGCCAAGGATGGGTCTGCCTCCTCCAAAGGCAGCGCTTGCAGGTTCACCACCTGGTCTTTGAATGGAGTGGTGGGAACCTTGGGCACATATCCAGGTCGGGGTCTCAGGATCACGTGAGAGTTAGTCGGCCCGAACTCCAGGCACGCTTCGTCAACCGAAAAACCCTGCAGGTCCCCGACCCTCTTGATCGAGGCCAATGCGGTCAGCAGAGCCGTCTTCATTGACAGAAATTTAATATCAACCGACCGCAAAGGCTCAAAGGGAGGTCTCTGCAGAGCACTTAGAACTACTGCGAGGTCCCAAGAGGGTACGAGAGGAGAGCGAGGAGGATTCAGTCTCCTCGTCCCCCTCAGGAACCTGATGATCAGGTCGTGCTGACTTACCTTCTTGTCCCCCAAGAGATCGTGGTAGGCAGATATAGCGGCCACATAAACTTTAAGGGTGGAGGGAGACAGCCTACGCTCCACCCCCTCTTGGAGGAACGAAAGCACGGACCCGATCGGGCATTTCCAGGGGTCTTCTTGGCGAGAAGAGCACCAGGTGACGAAGAGGTTCCACTTCAACGCATAGGCATGCCGAGTGGACTCTGCCCTAGCGGAAGTGATGGTGGCAACCACCAGGGGTGGTAGGCCACTCAAACCTGCCACGTCCCATCCAGGAGCCACACGTGGAGGTTCCAAAGATCGGGACGGGGGTGCCATAGGGTGCCCCGTCTCTGAGTGAGGAGGTCCAGTCTCAGAGGAATCGGCCAGGGAGGGGCTGTCGCAAGGAGTAAGAGTTCGGGGAACCAGGTCCGGCCGTGCCAGTACAGGGCGACCAAAAGGACCTGCTCCTTGTCCTCCCTGATCCTGCACAGGAGCTGTGCGAGTAGGCTTACTGGGGGGAACGCATATTTGCGTAGGCCCCACGGCCAGCTGTGCGCCAGTGCATCCGTGCCGAGCGTGCCCTTGGTCAGGGAATAGAACAGGCTGCAGTGGGAAGAGTCGTGGGAGGCAAACAGATCTACCGGCGTGTCCCCGAACTGTTCCCAAATCAGCTGGACCGGGAGTGGCTGAAGCCGTGAGAGCTTGTCGGCTGCATGGTTCAGGGCTCCCGGAATATGGACAGCACGAAGGGACCTCAGGCGCTTCTGACTCCATAAAACGAGGTGGCGGGCGAGTTGAGACATACGGCGGGAGCGTAGACCGCTCTGGTGGTTGATGTACGCTACTACGGCCGTGTTGTCTGTCCTGACAAGCACATGTTGACCCCTCAGCAACGCCCAGAAGCGGTGCAGGGCGAACTGTACTGCCAGTAACTCGAGGCAATTGACATGCAGAAGGCGCTGGGGTCCTGTCCAGGAGCCCGCGGCTGCTTGTTCATTGCACATGGCACCCGTCGATACGACAACATGCCTGGAAACTCGTTCTAAGGGCACACCGGCCCGTTGAAAACTGAGGTTCGACCACGGGGTGAGTGACTGTATGCAGGCCCGAGTCACTTGTACCCGGAGCATGCCAGACTGCCATGCCCACCTCGGGACTCGATCGCGAAGCCAGTGCTGAAGCGGTCTCATATGTAGCAATCCGAGCGGCGTCACCGCGACTGCAGATGCCATATGCCCCAGGAGCCTCTGAAATAGTTTCAGTGGAACCGCACTCTTGCTCTCGATGAACACCGTAACACCAACACCGACTGGAAAGCTGCTCGTCTCGAAGAAGCTGACGAATCTCAGAAGGCTGTAGGAGTGAAGAGAGGTACTCTTGGCTCCGAAAGCAGAAACATAATGCTGTATTGCCACGTACTTCCTTATATACTCACGCAGTGAGGCGGAGTTACGTATGCAAATTTCGCATACCCCATGGCATTGGCACTCCATTGGGCATTTTCTATATGCTCGAAGATGATAGGCTTCTAGGCGAAACCCCCATTCGTTAGTCACTAACGTACGTCGTAGTGACTGAACGAAAGGGAACAGTCCATATGCTGCAAACCGGTACTTGTTGTCATATTATTTTACTGTATTACCATAATCATAAACACACCTTTATTATTCTTCAAGGATTGTTTTACCTATAGTGGTTAATGAATATGCTAATGAAATTAAATTACTTCCACACTGAAAAATAGAGTAGGAAGTTCTTGTTTTTGATTAAAGGTTAAAAAAATGTGTTCACCCAAAAATGAAAATGACCCCATGATTTACTCCCCCCTCAAGTCATATGACTTTCGTCTTTCAGACGAGTTATATTAATAAATATCCTGGCTCTTCCAGGCTTTATAATGGCAGTGTGTAGAGCCTGAGTTTTTGAAGTCCATAAAAGTGCATCCATCCATCCATCATATAAGTTATCCATACAGCTCCAGGGGGCTTTATAAAGAGCTTCTGAAGCAAAGCGATGGATTTGTGTAAGAAAGATATACATATTTATAACTTTATAACCTGTGATCACTGGTAGCCTGTGACCCGACACATGACGTATTGATGAACAAAGAAGCACAGAGGATAGAGCAAAACAAAACACCGGTCACGAATTAGAAGTCTAAAGGGAGTATTTTTAAAGAGAAATGTGGGAGGAGCTTGAGTTTTTTTGTTTTGAACCGCAAGAGGCGTCTACTCTCACCCACATCATGCGTGGGGTCAGAGGTCACTCTTCCACCGGAACTAACAAGGAATCATATCTACAATGTGGCCGTTAACGGAAGCTAGTGTTTATAGTTTATAAAGTTATAAAACCCCATCGATTCGTTTCATGATCTGCTTTTTTGGGCTTAAAAATAAATAGTACCATTCTGTCCCATTATAAAGCTTGGATTAGCCAGGATATTTATTGATATAACTCGTCTGAAAGAAGAAACTCATATACACCTAGGATGACTGGAGGGGGAGTAAATCATGGGGTCATTTAAAAAAAAAAAATGTTGGGGTCATTTTAAAAATAAAGTGTAAACACACACACACACACTGCTCTTGGCAGGTATGATAACAAAATTAAGTACATTACACACATACACACATATATATATATATATATATATATATAATACATATGTAATAATCCAATGCAGTGTCCATACAGTTGGATATTGCTCATTTTGGCAAATAGGTCATCCGAGTATTCTGTGACAAATTTTATTTTAAAATGTATCAATTTTATAGGAAAATGTGCAAATGTGTACAATATCCATTCTGTTTATCAGTGCTGTGCACAGACAACTTACATTTGACATCTGGAAGTGTTTGGCCACAACAACTGATACTTCAAGATATTACATTGTATAATATAATATAAAATATGGTTGTTACAACCCCAAGATGCTCTAGGAGTATAGGGCTATAACACTTAATTAAATGTTAAAAAATAACGAGTGTGCGGTAACAAAGAAACTACAAGCGCTGATAAATGGTAAATAGTTTATTTTGAAATGGTGGTGTGCAGGTGTAATGGTAAAAAATGAAAATAAATATATACAATATTTACAGTATCACAGATATATCTATGATATACAAACCAGGAAGAAGGGATGCCAGAAGTACCAAAGAAATGAAAATAACAGAACAGAATGAAGTCTAACTTGTTTTAATATCCTCTACACTGACTAAGGCAATCAAAGAGACGTCTTCAGCATCACTGACACCTTGGTTTTGAATGGTTTTGATGGTTTGCAGCTGCTCCTTACTGGACCAAGTGGCCTGAGGACCACATATATGCCCCAGGAGAGACTGTGAGACTGCACTGTCAGGCTGATGGGATACCAACCCCAAACATCACATGGAGTATCAATGGAGTTCCTATCGCAGGTACACAACAGGCCAGAGCATCTCTTATCTTACTAACCAGCTCTTCTTTGTAACTGCTGTTCACTAGTCTTGACTATATATATATATATATATATATATATATATATATATATATATATATATATATATATATATATATATATATATATATATATATATATATATATATATGAAAGAATGGGTCGCTGTCAGGAGCTCAGTGAATTCAAGTGTGGTACTGTGATAGGTTGCCACCTCTGCAATAAGTCCATTCGTGACATTTCCTTACTACTAAATATTGTACAGTCAATGGATGCAGTGGTGTAAAGCACGCCACCACTGGACTCTAGAGCAGTGGAGACATGTTCTCTGGAGTGACCAATCACTCTTCTCTGTCTGGCAATCCCATGGACGAGTCAGTTTAGTGGAGGGGGATTATGGTGTGGGGTTGTTTTTCAGGGGTTGGGCTTGGCCCCTTAGTCCCAGTGAAAGGAACTCTTAATGCTTCAGCATACCAAGACATTTTGGACAATTTAATGCTCCCAACTTTGTGGGAACAGTTTGGGGACGGCCCCTTCCTGTCCCAACATGACTGCGCACCAGTGCACAAAGCGTCGCTCCATAAAGACATGGATGAGCGAGTTTGGTGTGGAGGAACTTCACTGGCCTGCACAGAGTCCTGACCTCAACCCGATAGAACACCTTTGGGATGAATTAGAGCGGAGACTGAGAGCCAGGCCTTCTCGTCCGACATCAGTGCCTGACCTCACACATGTGCTTCTAGAAGAATGGTCAAAAATCCCCATAAACACACTCCTAAACCTTGTGGAAAGCCTTCCCAGAAGAGTTGAAGCTGTTAGAGCTGCAAAGGTTGGGCCGACTCCATATTAAACCCTACGGATTAAGAATGGGATGTCATTAAAGTTGGGATGTCAAATTAGAGTTTATCAAACATTTGTAAGTCTCTGCATCATTCTCCTTTCTCTATTTGTTGAAAATAGAATAATAAATAAATATATCTGCAGGCAGCAATTACGAGACCAAGTATGCTAAAAGAGTGTTGAGTAAACCTCCTGTTCTGCCATTTATTTCCTGTGAAAATGGCGTTATACACTCTCAGAAAAAAAGGTACGGTGGAGGTACAATTTTAAAGGTACACAGTTGGTCCTTATGGTTCAATTATACCATTGGCAGGCAAGTTTGGTCCTAATGAGTCGCTGTCCTGCAGAGGGTTTTGCTCCAACCCTCTTATTGAGAATTAACAGAGGTTTAGATTTGAATGTTTTGTTGACATTATGGTGATCAATGTTTCATTTAGTTGGGCAGTTTGACTCTTGGCCTTTTATGTGACTTTGTGGTTTTTTGTTACAGTGTTAACAAAACACATAATCTGTTTCTGTTTCTTTTCATTGATAACATTTTTTGACTAAACTTATCACTGACTAAAAATATTAATACATAATATTCATCAACAATCATTTCTTACCACAGATCAGACATTCTAGGTAGAAGAAAAGTTTAGACGCACACAGATATCAAGAATCAGCATATGAATCTCAACAATGGTGACATACATAATGCTGCAATGCATGCTGGGAGCCATGAGTTTTATACTGTGGTGGTTTAAACTCTCCAGGACATCAGCTCTCTAGGACCGAACTTGCCTACCCCTGACTAAAGTTGCGTTCACACCAAATGCGAATAGAGCGCCAAAATCGCCCTCAGTCAAAACGATTTGGCAGACAACAAATGATAGATTCATGACACCAAAGATCGCCCATTAGATCCACACAAGACGAGCCACTACAGGACATCAGAGCCAACGGCAAATGTCAGAAGGACTAGCCGAGCAAAGGCTGCTCTCGCTGGGGTTTTGAGCGGTGAGCGCCTGGATCTTTTTTTTTAAATAGGCGCTCTCTTTATAAATAACCACAGATTTGAGCTTTAAACAACTATTCTCACCTGAAAAAGTCTTAAAACTAAAAAAATTTTAGGCGTCGACACGCCTTTCCATTGACTTTTAACATTTAAATAACTCGCTCCTGACACTCTATTCGCGTTTGGTGTGAAAGCAGCATTAGAGGTATAAAAATGTACCCTTAAGGGTACCACCCCAGTGACGGCCACTTGTACCTTAAAAGGTACAATTTTGTACTCTTTTTTTTGAGAGTGTATAAAACCACTATCATGTATGTTTTTGCACAAAACTCTTAAATCTGTCCACTGTTTTGTTTTTCCGATCGGTCTTGTTGATTCAATTCAGTTCAGTTATTTCATCAATTATACAACCAAGTCAATTAATCTATAAGCAGCTCTGCAGAAAACAGTCATGTGATCGTCCTGCTCAGTTCAGATCTCATAGTGTCAGCGCAGATTCATGCCACATCTAGTACATGTGGATTCAATGGGTACCAGATGTTTAAAATCGAGTCTGTTAAACTATCAAAAGGCAGTAAGGAAAGCAAAGTCTAATTTCTTTTCTGAATGAATTACTGACAACGAGTACTGTTTGACATGATTGATTCTCTTCTAAACCCGACTGTGAATATTGTAGCTGAAGCAGAGCTTTGTGAAGACTTTTTAAAACATTTCACTCAAAAAAAGAATGATATTAGAAGCTCCATTGTTTATTCTGAACCGTGTCAACTGCAACTTGCCCTATGAGTTGTCTGTCTTAACTTTCAACCTGTTTCTCCAATTCAATTAGCAAATGTAATCTCTACTATGAAGTGTTCTGGTTCTAAGTTAGATATTATCCCAGCTCGTCTGTTTAAGGATGTTTTTCCTACCATTAGTCCTATGGTAACAGCTATAGTTAACAGCTCTTTAGCCAAAGGTGTTGTTCCAGATAGTTTTAAACATGCAATTGTGCAGCCTCTGTTGAAAAAACCTCACCTTGATCTGGAAATGTGCAATAACTATCGGCCAATCTCTAAACTGCCTTTCATCTCTAAGCTTTTGGAGAAAGTAGTGTTTTCACAGCTTCAGACTTATTTGGATTCTTTTAATATTTTGGACATGTTCCAATCTGGGTTTAGATCATTGAGCACTGAGTCAGCTCTGTTGAGGGTTACCAGATATCTTGCTTGCTCTGGATTCAGGCTCTTGTGTAGTGCTGGTTTTGTTGGACCTGAGTGCGGCATTCCACACAAGGTCCATTGACCATAACATCCTTCTTGAACGACTAGAATGTATGGTAGGTGTCAAAGGCACTGTATTACAATGGTTTGCTTCGTACCTCTCGAATAGGACTTTTTCTGTAAATTTAGGGAACTTTTCCTCATCATCTGCACCTGTTTTGTGTGGTGTGCCCCAGGGATCCATTTTGGGACCTTTATTGTTTCCCTTTATATGCTTCCCTTGGCCCTCATTTTTCAAATACAACATTTCATTACTACCAGTAAGGCTGGACACTACTGGTTTGTCTGATGTGTTATTGAAATGTGTAAATGACTTCAAGAATAAAAAATAAATAAAAAACTCAGCTAAATGAGGATGAAACAGAGGTTTTAATTCTAGGTTGTCCTGCAAATTCCTCCCCTGCTCTGGAATCCCAGTTAGGTCCTCTTTCAAAAAAAATCTTGGAGTGATCTTTGACTCTTCACTATTTTTTGATAAACAAATTAATACTGTTATTAGAGGAAGCTTTTTCCATTTAAGATCTATTGCAAAACTGAAACATCTCCTTTCAAGCAAAGGTTTAGAAGTTGTGATTCATGCTCTTGAAACATCACGATTAGATTATTGCAACTCTCTTTATTCCGGTCTCCCTCAGTCTTCGGTATCACGATTGCTCAAAGTTGTTCAAAACGCGGCTGCTAGACTGCTGACTGGGTCGAAAAAGAGGGACCACATCTCCCCTATTTTAGCATCTCTTCACTGGCTTCCCATTAAATTTAGAGTTGATTTTAAAATCCTTATGTTTGTATATGAGGCATTGTCTGGCCGTGCACCAAGGTATATACGTAAATTATCTTCTTGTGCCTTATTGTCCCGCTAGGGCACTTAGATCGTCTACTCACTTGCTTTTGGAACTGTGCCTCGGTGTCGCTATAAATCAAGGGGTGATTGGGCCTTTTCTGTGGCTGGGCCCAAGCTTTGGAATGGTCTTCCCTATCATGTTAGGTCTGCTCCTTCATTGGACAGCTTTAAATCTACTCTTAAATCGTATTTTTATTCTTTAGCGTTTGAAAACCTGTAATTATTTTTGTATATGTCTGCTTTGTACTCTGTACAGCACTTTGGATCAATCCATATTGTGTTTTTTTAATGTGCTTTATAAATAAATGTTGTTGTTGTTGTTGTTGTACCAGATGGGGGTCTGGGATCCGATTGGTGAATTGTGTTATATAGCCATTAAAGTACATTTGCGTTATATTGAGTTACATCCATTTATATAACGTGCCAAACTTCGGTTCCTTCAAGGCATGGTGGCAATGACACACACCAAGTTTTGACAATTCATTGCAGTGTGTTAGTTGAGCCTATTGGCCCGCTAAAAGCTTTCCACCGCAAGAAACCGCAAGCTTTCCTCAGATCCACCACACTGTTTCCAAATCACTTTCAGGCACACGCTTGCACTGAATCACAGACAAACGTTTGCATCACTACATACCGTATGCCACAACCTGTCAGGAGGAAACGCAAAACCACCAAACACAAACACTAGAAGGGAAAAGACATTAAAACACTAATAATAACAATAATTAAATGTATTTCAGTAGTTGCACTGTGTTTTACTGTTGCTAAACATAAATCCCTATTTATCTCAATGAAATAAGTGAGCTTCTTGTATCCTAAAAAGTTTTTTTTTTCTGTTAATGCCACCAAACAAGGAAATAGATCTTTGTTTTCATGACAAAGAGTGCACAAGAGGCTCTCTTTTATCTGAGCAATCTTGCAGTATTTTCAGACAAATGTTTGCCCTTGTAGACCTAACGGCTTCTGTTGTTCACGGGTCACAAGTTTTCCCTGGTCTCTGTGTGTTGTAGGGACGGATTTGGAGCCCAGGCGGCATGTGAGTTCTGGGACTCTGATCTTGACCAACGTTCAGTACAGCGATACAGCCATCTATCAGTGCGAAGCCACCAATGAACACGGCAATATCCTGGTCAACACACACGTCCATGTTGTTGGTGAGCGTTATAAGTGTAAAATTTGATCAAATGTTTGATTATTAGTGCATATTCACACAACGCTGTAGAAAGGATGGGTCACTCCAGAAAGGGTCCAAACGATGCTTAAAAAGGAGTGGAACATAATTTTGTACCTCATTCATGGCAATAACATACTGTGTGTTTTTCGTGAGATGCATAACAGCTGTACCTGTCTTGTGTCGGTCAGAGCTGCCTCCTCAGATCCTGACGGCGGATGGGCTCGTGTACGGAGCCACAGTTGGGAAAACCGTCCTGCTGGAGTGCCGAACCTTTGGTTCCCCGCTGCCCAAAGTGGACTGGTGAGTGTGTGCTGGATATTTTCCCCAACACACTAACCAAGTGTTAATATTCAGTTAAATGAATTGTGGTTCTAAATCCTGCTGAGCATAACTCTAGCAAGTAGAGGTATTGTAAAATGATTACTTTATATTTGTATCATTAAAAAAGTCACTTTAAAGACATCTACATCTGGAGAACTTATAACTGAGACAACGGGAACTTTAGAGAAATTAGAGAAAGATGAATGCACTAATAATCCTGCAGCACGAATGGCTTTCTGGGGTTTGCCAGGCGCTCGGATGTGATGTTGTCTGGTGTCTATACCCTTACGGAAAGAAAATAGATTTCCCTTTATGAATAATACGTGTAATACTATTTTTGTCTTCAGTTCTAAATATTTTTTATGTATCAATATATAGTACATGGTCAATGCATATATTGCAGTATATTGAAAAATATAATCACTAGTCTCCCATATATGGAAATGTATTATGTAATATATCGCATTATATTCCCATATATTTTTGTTCCGTAAGGGTAATCCAGTGCCACTGAATGTTTGCAGGGATATTGTAGACATTGGACCAGCTCATGCTAATGCGAAGATGTCTCAGATGACCGATGGAAGTCTTCAAATCAGTAACGTGAGCGAAGAGGACAGCAACATTTACACATGCTCAGTGAGACACAGTAACAGGAGCATCAGTGCTGAGCTGGAGGTCTTGAGTAAGTGTCCAGATCCATCAGAAAATCATCACATGTAGCATCCCAGACAGCAAGCCACCATCGAAACAATGTTAAATCAATGTTAATGTGTCAACGTTAACTGCACTGGATCAACATCACGTTTTGTGGCGGTCATGGCCAAGAACAGGCAGGACAGGTAGTGACAAAAGACGGAAGTTTATTTCTTCCAACAAAAAGACAAAGAACATTTTTTATTCTGGGGCAGATTTCAAACAAAGTTCATACAAAAAGCAAAACTTGAGATGCATGTTAACTAAAATGAACAAAAATTAAACAGGCCTAAAAATAAATCTCCCCTGTAAACAAAGTAACAACAACTCAAACCACTCCAGGTCAGCAGGTCATGATGTTAATGTGGCTGGGCAAACTGACTAACCTATGCTCTTCCCCACAATGCTATGAATACCCATTTAGCCTCTACCAAACAAAAATAAAGGTAAATATCAGAATAATACCTTTACTAAATAAACTCAAACAAAATAACATTTACAACACAATACCCCATATCATGCCTAACAAAATATAATCATATAACCACACATATGAAAAGAAAATACTCAAACCAAACAAAGGAATAACTGAATAAAATAAATCTAAAGATCCCTCCTAAATTAACACATGATGGTACAGTCCAACTTCTTCTGGAACCGCATAAGTTTGGAGGCTGAAGCCCCGCCTCTTCCTTTGTCTGCTGCCACATGGAATGCTGCCGTCACTCCAACAACCAGAGTAATCTAGGACTCGGGTAAAGATAAACAGCAAAAAGAAATATAAAAAGTGTGCACCCTTCTCTATAATCAAGATTTTAATAAACTTTTAACCCCTTTTCTTGTCCTGTGTTGTTCTTATAATACAGGGATTTAAATAAAGTAACAAACATTAAATTAAACTCCAACAATAACTCCGTCAACTGTTGTAAAGGCCAAATATGTCACACATTTGCACCTAATGTTATTAATTAATGTTGAATAAAAGCAATTAACGTTTTAAATTTTATCCAAAAATCAATGATAATGGCATTGAATCAATGTTACAATGTGATGAGGGTTTAACATGCTTGCACTCTCAGAAAATAAAACTATTCAAAGCCACACAGCCTGAAATCAACGGAAAATATAAGATAATACATCTCTCAAGATCTCCGCAGAAGTTCTGTTTGAAAAGTAACAGAGATTCAGATGTTGATCTTTTATTGTTTCTTTTAGTTGGGCAGTTTGACTCTTGGTTTTTTATGCAAGTTTGTGGTTTATGTAATAGCGTTTACCAAAACACATCATTTGTTGCAAGGAAAGCCACAGATGATCTTATTATATTCTTTTCAGCGTCATACTGTAGAACCATTCTCTAATCTTTTCACTGACCAAAAGTGGGTATTTGTTATTATTAGATTATAATCACAAACAATTGGCAACAGATCAGACAGTCTGAATTTGAAATACTTTTTTCCCCCAAAGATATCATGTGAATCTCAACAATGATAACATGCTTCATGCCGCAATGCATGCCGGGAGCCATGAGTTTTATAGTATGGTGGATCCCAGCATGCATTGCAGCATGTCACTGTTGTTGAGATTTATATGCTGATTTTTGATGTCTTTGTGTATCTTCCAATAAAAACCACAAACTCGCATAAGAAGCCAAGAGTCAAACTGCCCTAATAAAACAAACACTGATCACCATAATGGTGACCAAACATTTTCAATAAGACATCAACATCTAAACCTCTGTTCATTCTCCATAAGAGCTTCTGCTGAGATCTTGACAGATGTATTGTTGTCTTTCTCTTCAGTTGATTTCAGGCTGTGTGGCTTTAAGTCAGTTTTTTATGTTTCATTTTCTGAACCAACATCACATTTAAACATTGATTCTATGACATTGCCATTTATTCCTGGATGAAATTTCAAAATGTTTTCAACATTAATCGTGGGTGCAAACGTGATGTTGATTCAATGCACTTAATGTTGACACATTAACATTGATTTACCATTATTTTGATGGTTGCTTGCTTTCTATATGGGATAGGTCAAAACTGAACAATGTACTTTCTTAATACACCTTACAGCTTACAATGAAATTATTAATCATGTAATGACTTAATCCAACTCTGGATAAACAACTTTCTTTTCTTTGAGCTTTTTAGGTTTGTGTCAACAAGGCCACATACGCTGGTCCTTGCTTAATGACAGACACGGTTTAGGCTACTGTTGAAGATGATGCCTTTTTCTAAATTACTGGCAATAGTTTGTGCAGTAATTTAATGTTGGTTAACGTTAAAGTAATAGGCCACGACAACGATAGCAAATAACAATAGATTTGAAACACATGGCAATGGTTTCACAGGGTGGGAAGTAGTTCTCCAGAAAACCTGCTGCAAATTCACATTCACAAACATCCATTCCTGACCCACATCTCATCTCCGATATGAAAGTATGACACATTATGGAAATGAGTCATGAATGTCTCTTTTCATGTCTCCAGACAGAACTAAGATTGTGGACCCGCCCCAGGACCTACAGGTTAAACGTGGAGAGGATGCTGTTTTACAGTGCAAATATATAGTGGACTACAAGTTAAAAGAGCCCACAGTTCAGTGGAAAAAGGACGGACACAAGATCACTGCATCTGCTAATGACGACAAGTAAACACACATCATTGATCTTATATCTGCTATTTAGAGCTTATTGCTATCCAAACTCTACCAACCTCGTCAACTGATGTTGATTCTGTTCTTTTAATCTTCATTTTGAGTAAGTAGTGTGTAAAAGACATTTAAATGTAGTCGTTTTCATTTGCATTCATTTAATTGTACAGTATGTAATTTAATGCCATTTTATCAGCCATCCCATGAATATGTAAACGACACGTATAGCAATAACGTCAATGCAGTTTTGGTAAAACCAATGGCAATTCCATATTTTGGTGGCTTGGTGTTTAACGTTGGAGTTTTCCACATGGTTGCAGGTACACTGTATACCCAGATGGCTCTCTGAAGGTCACCGATGTTCAGATGAAGGACACAGCAATCTACAGCTGTGAGATCAGCACTAAACTGGACTCAGACAGCGCCACCGGCTCCATCACCGTACAGGGTGAGTCTGTCCCTTCCACCTAGACCGTGCTGTTGTACATGGCATCGCTTCTGAAGCACATGTGTTCATGTGTTGGCCGCTCCTCAGATAAACCGGGTTCTCCTCACTCGCTGGAGTTGTCTGAAAAGATGGACCGTAGTGTCACCCTCTCCTGGATGGCTGGCGCTGAAAACAACAGTCCTGTATCTGGTAATTGCAATCAAATCATTAACTATGTTCAGAATATCCCCTTTTTATGTTTTATTGTATTTATTTAATCTTGAAAAACTATAAATCAATACAAAGGTCGGTAACACTGCTCTCCAACAGACATTCTACTGACTATAAGTAGCTTTGCAACTACATGTCAACTTATTCTACTAACCCACTAATGCTCTAATGAGAGTTAGTCGACATGTAGTTGCAAAGTCATCACCATCCCCATCGAAATAAAGTGTAAGTCTTGAGGTTCAATTGATATATTTATACTTTATTTAGCTTTTCATAAACAGTGAAACATTAACAGCAACCACAATATGTTCTACTATAAGTGTCAGAAACAAAACCTCACCCTGCCCTCATTTGTAAATGTCATGAGAAACTGAATGAGTATGTGGCTGACTGACTGCATAAATAAAGTTAATATATGAATAAAGATATGAGAAAAAAAATGAATACAATTAATTTGATAAGAATGCATACTAATAATATATACATACTTGTACACGTATATACACATATACTGTACATACATAATTATACATATATGCGCAATACATACATTTACACACACCCATATACAGTATACCCACACATTTATACATATTCACCTACATGGCCACACGTACTGGCATACTCTTACCATATATTGTAAAAAAAATTGTATAGTTTGAAACTCTTATACATCCACTGAGTAAAAAATCCCTTGCACTTCTCATCAGAGCCTTTTACTGAACTACGTCCCTCAGGGCTTCGGTCCAAAAGTGTTATCGTTTGGAGAATAACTCATGGAATCTCATTTTTTGTATTTTGAGCATTATGGAGCGCCCTTCGCTCAAACCCTCAGCACTCCTAATGCTCCAGAAAAAAAAGTTATTCCTCAAGAACCGTTTCGGTTCGTCGGTTCGGAATCAAAACATCCAGACATTCATTGTTTGATTTGTGAATTTAGTAAAAGATCAAAACTCAAAACATGTTTTGTTGATGAATCAGCTACATTATGATTGTCTGGTCTCTGTTGTCCACCAGAGTATGTTCTAGAGATGAAAGAGGAGTGGGATCCAGCAGGATCTTCCCGGTGGGAGGAGTTTGAGACAGTTCCTCATGACATCAAACACCTGGAGGTGCATCTGCAGCCGTACAGCACATACCACTTCCGGATCAGGGCTGTTAATGCCTTAGGACGCAGCGACCCCAGTCCTCCCTCGGACTCGTACAGCACCCCAGCTGCCAGTAAGATTCTCTGAGCTCTGAAACGCTCCATGAAATACATGGAAAAATGCAATGGAAGATGGGATGTAAGCAGATTGTATGAAAATGAATGAACGAGATTGTACGAATTAGCCAACGATTCACCAAAACATAAAATAGTTATGAATTGCCATGAGAGCATTTTATACATTTTCTAAGGATCTAGCCAGACGTCCAAACACAGCCCTGATCACTTGATCATTTGGGCTGTTAGTGGAAGCTTAATAGACGAATTGCCAAAATTGGTGCTATATAGCATTAAAAAAGGTTCCCCTATGATTACGAGTCAAGAACCTTTTTTGGTGCCATATAGAACCTTTTTTTTTTAGAGTGTAGAAGTGGGTTACTCATAGATTTGGGTCAATAGTTACTGAGACAGTGAAATGACGGCTATTGCTTGCTGGGTAGCAGCAAAAAAATCCTTTCTGAGCATTATCACTTATCACTCATAATTAATGCTGTAATTATGATCATTAAGAAAGCCTTATTGTATTAATCTCTCTTGCGCACAGAACCTGACATGAACCCAGAGAATGTGACGACCGTGTCTACTGATTCAAACAGTATGGTCATCACATGGAAGGTGATTAACAATTCTCCAAAAGAGAGAGCCGTATCGCACATGACAAAGAGAAGATGGTTCTGACATAAGCATCATGTTTAATCTCTTTTTCTTTCTTGCATTTGGAAGGAACTGGAGCGGCGGCAATTTAACGGGCCAGGCTTTATGTACAGGATCTACTGGCGTCAATCTTCAGACACAGATCAACACTGGAAGGAAAGCAACGTCTCAAATCCTCCGTTCACCGTGAACAACACAGGGACCTTCGTCCCCTTTGAGATTAAAGTTTGGGCAGTCAATGACCACGGTGCCGGACCAGAACCAGTTGCAAAGATTGGCTACTCGGGAGAAGACCGTGCGTTTCCTAATGTCTAGATGAGTTAATGAAAGCCTGCTGCATCAGTTTTTCCCCATTATTTGCTTTTTCTTAGCCCAGCTTTTCCATAATGGTCCAGGTCGCTTTTGCGTTTACAGATGCTGGTCATGTAATTAGAATATCATCAAAAAGTTGATTTATTTCACTAATTCCATTAAAAAAGTGAAACTTGTGTATATTATTTTCATTCATTACACACAGACTGATATATTTTAAATGTTTATTTCTTTTAATTTTGATGATTATAACTGACAACTAAGGAAAATCCCAAATTCAGGATCTCAGAAAATTAGAATATTACGTAAGACCAATACAAAGAAAATATTTTTAGAAATCTTGGCCAACTGAAAAGTATGAACATGAAAAGTATGAGCATGTCCAGCACTCAATACTTAGTTGGGGCTTCTTTTGCCTGAATTACTGCAGCAATGCGGCGTGGCATGGAGTCGATCAGTCTGTGGCACTGCTCAGGTGTTATGAGAGCCCAGGTTGCTCTGATACTGGCCTTCAGCACTTTTGCATTTTTGGGTCTGGCATATCGCATCTTCCTCTTCACAATACCCCATAGATTTTCTATGGGGTTAAGGTCAGGCGAGTTTGCTGGCCAATTAAGAACAGGGATACCATGGTCCTTAAACCAGGTACTGGTTGCTTTGGCACTGTGTGCAGGTGCCAAGTCCTGTTGCAAAACGAAATCTGCATCTCCATAAAGTTGGTCAGCAGCAGGAAGCATGAAGTGCTCTAAAACTTCCTGGTATACGGCTGTGTTGACCTTGGACCTCAGAAGACACAGTGGACCAACACCAGCAGATGGCATGGCACCCCAAACCATCACTGACTCTGGAAACTTTACACTGGACCTCAAGCAACGTGGATTGTGTGCCTCTCCTCTCTTCCTCCAGACTCTGGGACCCTGATTTCCAAAGGAAATGCAAAATTTACTTTCATCAGAGAACATAACTTTGGACCACTTTTTTTCCTTTTTGTCTTTAGCACAGGCGAGACGCTTCTGACGCTGTCTGTTGTTCAAGAGTGGCTTGACACAAGGAATGCGACAGCTGAAACCCATGTCTAGCATACGTCTGTGCGTAGTGGTTCTTGAAGCACTGACTCCAGCTCCAGTCCACTCTTTGTGAATCTCCCCCACATTTTTGAATGGGTTTTGTTTCACAATCCTCTCCAGGGTGCGGTTATCCCTATTGCTTGTACACTTTTTTCTACCACATATTTCCCTTTCCTTCGCCTCTCTATTAATGTGCTTGTACACAGACCTCTGTGAACAGCCAGCCTTTTTTGCAATGACCTTTTGTGTCTTGCCTTCCTTGTGCAAGGTGTCAATTGTCGTCTTTTGGACAACTGTCAAGTCCGCAGTCTTCCCCATGATTGTATAGCCTACAGAACTAGACTGAGAGACCCTTTAAAGGCATTTGCATGTGTTTTGAGTTAATTAGCTGATTAGAGTGTGGCACCAGGTGTCTTCAATATTTCACAATATTCTAATTTTCTGAGATACTGAATTTGGGATTTTCCTTAGTTGTCTGTTATAATCATCAAAATTAAAAGAAATAAACGTTTGAAATATTTCGGTCTGTGTGTAATGAATTCATATAATATACAAGTTTCACTTTTTGAACGGAATTAGTGAAATAAATCAACTTTTTGATGATATTCTAATTATATGACCAGCACCTGTATTAGTGCCAGTTTTGTGTTGATCAGAAAGCTGCAGTACTCTCTTACAGTTTTACCCAATTATTTACACATTTGCTGAATCTTTGGACCACTTTCCCAAAACCACAAATGCAAAACTCTACAAACACTGCTTTCAAAACTATTTTAATCACTTTCCAAAATTGTTTTGTACACCAAAATGACACACACATGCGCATCATATGAAGAGATCTAACCGAAAACACACTGATGTGATCAACTCAAAACTCTGCTATGAATAAGGTTTAATCCTTTTACACTGATATTTTTAACACATATTGTTACATTAGTACAGTAATATATACCTACTCAAATATACATACAATATAGTAACAAACAAACAAACTCATTTACAGTATTTTCAAAATGCAGTAAATTTGTGTTTTGAACAGAGATGGCAAAAGTAGTACCTCCATTATGTCAGCAGTTTAGGTAGATCTCCAGCTGACTGGTGTCATCTTGGGAATGGGACTTTTTGATCTCTGAAAAAAGTCTTCATCTTCTGAGGAATGTGAGGCCTCACCTTTATACATATATGGCCATGGGTCGACACTGCTAACTCCCTGTCTCATCCATAGCGTTAACCTATTCTATGTGAAATGTTGTTTCCACCAATGAGGAGTGGCGGGTGTTGCCCAGACAGTAAAATAGTGTCAGCTCAGATATGGGCCACATTTGGTACATGTTGATTCCACTCGTTCCAGATGTGGTTCGTATCTGGGCCGAAACTATGTTGCTGTCTGGGTGCCCATTGGTGTAAAGAGCATGCATTGTGATTGGCATTGCTTTACACATAGACTAAAAAGATTTTAATTGTGAGTGTTGTGCCGGATGTAGAGAACTGTGTGTAGAGTTTTGCAAAGATTGTAAAGCAAGAACTGGGCATGCAATTTCACATTTGGTTTAGGTATTGATTTTGGACATGAGTTTCAGAGTTTGTTGATTGTGTTTTCATTTTAGTGTGTAAACAATTGGGAAAAACTGTATAAGTAAACTCTGTTCTGTAAAAACTTGAAGTAAAATAATAATGACCTCTGCTTTCATTCATATTCTGAATACAGTATATTTAAAAAAAAAAAAATCTTTCTCTCAATCTCACAGTACCTCTGGAAGCCCCGTCAGAAGTGACAGTCGTCGAACTGAACAAAACCGCGGTCAAGGTTGAATGGAGTCCAGTCCGCACAGAATCTGTCCGTGGACACTTACTAGGCTACAAGGTACACGATCTTTAAAACATAATTCAGTTTCTGCATGATTCTCATTCCTGGGCTCGGTCACACTTTACATTAGGTGGCCTTAACTACTAACATAAATCACCTACATGACTATGATTTTCTGTGTAACTATGTGTTGTTCTGTAAAACTCCCAAATGTACTGCCGATCAGCTTGAGGTTTGGATTGGTTTAGGAGTAAGGGTGGGTTAGGGTTATAGGGGTTAAGGTGGATGGTTGGGTAAACAGTGTAACTACACTTGCAAGTATTTTAAATGTAATTAGAATGCTCCAACATGTATGTACAATGTACATAATGAGTAAATTGCACGAAATCGTAGTTAAGGCCACCTAAAATAAAGTGTGATCCTGTGTTCTTTTTCTCTTGAGATCCATCTGAGAAGGAAGGGCCCCAAAACTCACAGCCGACGAAGCCTGGCAATTCGATCTCCTGCCGCGGACAAATACAGAGTGATTGAGGTTACCGGAGACAAGGTGATGGAGGTCGTGAGCGACTTGCATTTTTACTCGAACTATTCTCTGACAGTGGCACCTTTCAACAGCAGAGGAGAAGGCCCGCATTCAAAGGCGTATCACTTTAGCACTCCAGAGGGCGGTAAGGTCACTTTTCTTAGTGCATGTGGAAACCCTATGAATGTGGATTTAGATCAACTGAACGTGTGCTCCTCCGGCATCTAGCTCCGGGACCAGTTTCATCCTTGACCTTTGAGAGCCCATCTGAGACAGAGGTCACGCTGCACTGGGAAGCTCCACACAACCCCAACGGAGTGATCATAGGATACCTGCTACAGTACCAAGAGAGTGGGTCAAACGATAGCATTATGTGTCCAGCAATTTAAGTATACAGTGCATCTGGAAAGTAATAACTTTTTCCATTTATTTTGCAGCCTTAATCCAAAATGGATTACATTTATTATTTTCTTTAAAATTCTACAATCAATACCCCATAATGGCAACGTGAAAGAAGTTTGTTTGAAATATTTGCAAATTTATTAAAAATAAAAATAAATAAAATCACATGTATATGCGTATTCAGCCTTTGCCATGACACTCAAAATTGAGATCAGGTGCTCCTGTTTCCACTGATCATCATTGAGATGTTTCTACAACTTGATTAGAGTCGACCTGTGGTAACTTCAGCTGATTGGACATGATTTGGAAAGGCACACACCTGTCTATATAAGGTCCTACAGTTTACCAGTGCATGTCAGAGCACAAACCAAGCCATAAAGTCCAAAGAATTGTCTGTAGACCTCCGAGACAGGATTGTATCGAGGCACAGATCTGGGGAAGGGTACAGAAACATTTCTGCAGAATTGAAGGTCCCAATGAGCACAGTGGCCTCCATAATCCGTACATGGAAGAAGTTTGGAACCACCAGGACTCTTCCTAGAGCTGGCCGTCCGGCCAAACTGAGCGATTGGGGGAGAAGGGCCTTAGTCAGGGAGGCGACCAAGAACCCGATGGTCACTCTGACAGAGCTCCAGCATTTCTCTTTGGAGAGAGGAGAACCTTCCAGAAGAACAACCATCTCTGCAGCTCTCCACCAATCAGGCCTGTGTGGTAGAGGGGCCAGACGGCACATGACAGAACACCTGGAGTTTGCCAAAAGGCACCTGAAGGACTCTCATGGTGCGTTCACACCGGACGCGATTTGCGCAAGTGATTTACATGTTAAGTCAATGCAGAGACGCGAAATGGCATTCTGTGGCGCGATTTTGAACCGCGCGATTCACGCGAATCGCTCAAGTTGAAAAATCGGAACTTTGGCGGATATTTCGTGCCGCGTCAACCAATCACGAGCTTGTTCTAATAGTGACACATTTACAAGCGGAGGCAGAAATCCGAACAACAATGGAGGACAAGATAATCGTGGCCGTATGTGGATACCCGGAGCTGTATGATACATCATCCTATCACTACAGGAACAGGATTAAAAAGGATCTTGCTTGGAAGAAAGTGAGTGAGGAGGTCGGACAGTCAGCTACCCTCTCAACAAAATCTATGTCAGCCATTTCACAACGAGACTGGAGCAGAAAAAAAGAGCCAGAGCCAGCGGCAAATGTGAGAAGGACTAGCCGAGGAAAGGCGGGTCTCGCCGGGTAAACGAGCGTGGAATGTCACTGATCGCCTGGATCTCACAACTCCGAAAACGCCAGATAAAATGCTCAAATAGGCACTGTTTTTATAAATTAACCACAGATTTGAGCTTTAAACAACTATATTATTGCCTGAAAAAGTCTTTAAACTACGTTTTGTCACACATTAATAGAGCTGGCTCATATAGAAGCCCCTCCCATGACGCGAATTTGTGTCTGTTGTGTAGTTGTCACACGCAAATTTCACGCGCGGTTCGCGCGAATGAATCTCATCCCTACAGTGAAGCATGGTGGTGGCAGCATCATGCTGTGGGGATGTTTTTCAGTGGCAGGAACTGGGAGACTAGTCAGGATCGAGGGAAAGATGAATGCAGCAGTGTACAGAGACATCCCTGATGAAAACCTGCTCCAGAGCGCTCTGAACCTCACACTGGGGTGAAGGTTCATCTTCCAACAATGACCCTAAGCACACAGCCAAGATAACAAAGGCGTGGCTACGGGACAACTCTGTGAATGTCCTTGAGTGGCCAGAGAGCTCAGACTTGAATCCGATTGAACATCTCTGGAGATATCTGGAAATGGATGTGCACCGACGCTCCCCATCCAGCCTGATGGAGCTTGAGAGGTCCTGCAAAGAAGAATGGGAGAAACTGCCCAAAAATAGGTGTGCCAAGCTTGTAGCATCAACTCAAAAAGACTTGGTGCCAAAGCTGCTTCAACAAAGTATTGAGCAAAGGCTGTGAATACTTGTGTACATGAAGATTTCTAACTTATTTCACATTGTCATTATGGGGTATTGTTTGTAGATTTTTGAGGAAAATAATGAATTAAAAAAATATTAAAATAAGGCTGTAACATAACAAAATGGGGAAGCACTGTGAATACTTTCCGGATGCACTGTATATATCCTGAATATATAAGCTTTACATTAAGAATCAGTGTGTCTCAAATTATTACAAGTACAACTTCAAGCAGCTCTACAAAGAATAATACAGTGCTAGTGAATTCAGTGCTACAGTCATTTCAAATACAGCTGCATCTGTGGATTACACTGACTGCAAGTGGAGGAAAACCTAGTGAGAAACCAGGGCTTGCGTACGAGCACAATAGTTTACAAACGGATGGCATTTAGCTTAAAATGATAAATACTACAGACTGAAGCAGCTTGTTGATCTTGGAGAGATGGTTGTGACTGAACAGGCTGAAATCAGAGATATGAGCTGTAGCTTGACCAAAACACCAATTGATTGGTGGGGTCTCTAAAAATGCAAGTTAAAATGGCTCACTATTTGGCAGGTATTGTGTTAAAGTCACCCTTGTTAGTCTTGTTTTTTAAAGAATGAGTTATAGGTCATTGATGAACACCTTCATAAACCTGTACAAAGGGAAGCGTAATGTTGGGTGTTATTTGTTCGGTTCTCTCCTCTGTTTAGTTGTGCCTGGAAACTCGAGCCCACGGCCGGTGGAGTCCATCGATCTGCCCGCTGTTACCGAGTACACAGTGAAGGATCTGGATCCTCAGAGCCGCTACCGATTCTACCTTAGAGCGCTCAACACCGCTGGCGACGGGGAGCCTATCATAAGGCAGGGCGCCACCATGTTGGACGGAGGTGAAACTGCACAGTTGTAGACTTGAAAATGAAGCTTTTTCCCCATCGTTGTTTAATTCACGGGACCAGACACCAGTTATTTTGCCAAGATATCTCTTTTATTTTAATATGTCAGCATAGGAGAGAAAGACCGTTTACTGGAGAGATGTTACATACCCAGCTTTTCATCTTTCTCTGTTCCTCTGGTCAGCGTATAAAACCCAACCTTTCTGTCCAGAGGAACATATGTTTATATTTAACATTGAGTGTACAGTATATACAATCCTCATTCCTACAGAGAGTTGAAACCCACACACCACACACACACATTCCCATGCCTCTCCTTACACACATGTATTCAACACAAAATACAATGATTAAAAATGATTATGAATACTAATGAAAAATAAACATTAAACAATACAATTTTTGTCTTCAACATCTAACATTTCAGCCTTATTGTTGTTTGTACTATCAGGACACAATATAATGTTTTGTCAAGTCTTATCTACGTGTTCCCTCCGCAGAACCGCCATCTGTAATCAACATGACAGCTGGAGAGACATCGGTCAACCTCAGTTGGGTGCCAGGAGACAGACATCGCAACGTTGCCTTTAGATTCCGATACACCCAAAAAAATGGTGAGAGTTTGATCAAGGTTTAGAAAAATCTTTTGATTGACTTATCCTGAAAACATGTGTTTATCATACTATCATCATATAAAAAATGGGGGTTTACGTTGTTGATCACCATCATCA
The DNA here is from genome assembly GCA_023566225.1 of Romanogobio albipinnatus. Taxonomy (NCBI): domain Eukaryota; kingdom Metazoa; phylum Chordata; class Actinopteri; order Cypriniformes; family Gobionidae; genus Romanogobio; species Romanogobio albipinnatus. Next base: position 14,108,595 of record CM042248.1, on the reverse strand, counting down.
AACAAATCACAATAAAGTGATTTGATTTGATTTGATAATGAATAACTACACAGGAACAAACAAGTAACGCAATATAAACAACCGTATGGACTAACAAGAAATTCATATGAATGAATTTAAGTAATAGCCCTCAGCTGAATGCAGTAGTTCACTTTTAGCTAATCAATAATTACCATTTTCATAGTTCCCAGAGTACTACTAGAAATCTTTTTAATGGCACATTTGATCCAGATGTGAACAAGTGTGAAACACAACTCAATGTCAATGATCAATGATACAGTGCGCTTCAGGTAGCGATTTGGTAGGGTTTTGGTGCAGATGACGCAGAAAGCATGAGAACACCTGAAAGCCAAATGAAGCTGAACTCAGCAGTGACGATGTTTTGTGTGTGTGTGTAGACGGTGGTCAATGGGAAGAGTCGGAGCAGATCAACTCCACGCAGGCCTTCTATCAGCTGCAGGGACTGAATCCGGGCATTTGGTACCTCCTGCAGATCGGGCCCGGAAACACCACCTTGGCTTTCAAAACAAACGGACCAGGTACAGGCCAGTCACAAGCGTCCCTGGATGGTTTCATGGGTTCCCTGCTCTCACCCGCTGTGTGTTGTCTCTTTCTCAGAGCTGCGGGAGCTGCCCAGTAGCTTTGCGACTCAGGGCTGGTTCATCGGACTCATCAGCGCCCTGATTCTGCTGCTGCTGGTGCTGCTCATTCTGTGCTACATCAAGAAGAGCAAAGGAGGGAAGTACTCAGGTAACAAAAGAGTTACCATTAGAAGTAATGGTTTTAATACTCTACAACCTGTATATTCGATCCCCTTACACTAACCCCACCCCTAAACCATCACACAAAACCTTCTGCATTTTTACATTTTCAATAAAACTCATTCTGTATGATTCATAAGCTGTTTTCCTCATTTGGACCTCAATTTAGGTCAGTACAGTGACACAAGTCCCCATGAGTCTGTGTGCATTCAGGTTGAAGTCAGATTGAACTTGAATTAGCAACTGTTGTACCCCTCCAATCGGTAAGCCCCGCCCCCCTTAGTTACTGTTGCTAACTCAGACAAACAGAGTTGCTAACGGTCTTACAATGACAGCTGTCAGTGTGAAAACCTTATCCCAAAATGTTTTTGGAGACAGAATATAGCGGACCCCGTCAGATTGATGGCCAAACAAAAAAAACTAAGTAAAAGCTGAAAAAAACAAAGCATAAGAAGTGCGCATTAACATCTCACTCACTCACAAATTCTCTCTCTCTCTCTACTTTGCATTATCATTAACATACACAGCAAATTACACAAAAACACTCAACACTGTAAACTTTGTATCTGAAAACAATTCCGATAAACTGCAAGTGCGAGCTCTCCCTTTCACAGCCCGTATCGCTCCGTAGACTATAATACCCATCGTAATAGGAGTCCCTCCTTAGTAAGACAGATAATGCAGACCTTAAACATAACTAAACTCACAGAAATATCAAAAATATATACAAAAACAAATAAGACGATGACACAGAAGGACCACCTCTCGCTGAGGAGCATTCAAGTGGGACTTAAATATGCCATGGAGGAACATATAAAAGATTTCAATACCTAAAAGGATCGGTTGCCACCTGTGCAATAAGTCCATTCGTGAAATATCCTCACTACTAAATATTCCACGCTCAACTGTTAGTGGGATTATAACAAAGTGGAAGCAATTGGGAACAACAGCAACTCAGCCACGAAGAGGTAGGCCACATAAAATCATTGGCCCCTTAGTTACAGTGAAAGGAACTCTTAATGCTTCAGCATACCAAGATATTTCGGACAATTTCATGCTCCCAACTTTGTGGGAACAGTTTGGGGACGGCCCCTTCCTGTTCCAACATGACAGTGCACAAAGCGTCGCTCCATAAAGGCATGGATGAGCGAGTTTGGTGTGGAGGAACTTGACTGGCCTGCACAGAGTCCTGACCTCAACCCGATAGAACACCTTTGGGATGAATTAGAGCAGAGACTGCGAGCCAGGCCTTCTCGTCCAACATCAGTGCCTGACCACACAAATGCGCTTCTAGAAGAATGGTCAAAAATCCCCATAAACACACTCCTAAACCTTGTGGAAAGACTTCCCGGAAGAGTTGAAGCTGTTAGAGCTGCAAAGGGTGGGCCGACTCCATATTAAACCCTACGGATTAAGAATGGGGTGTCATTAAAGTTCATGTGCATGTAAAGGCAGGCATCCCAAAACTTTTTGCAATATAGTAACAATAATCATAGCAGAGTAGTGCATATTTAAGGCCCATTCACACCAAGAATGAAAACTATAAAGATACGACGATATAAGTGCCCACACCAGCCGACAATATCGTTCTGTTTATTATAAGCGCTCCAGTTTTGTTGTCTGCCGCTTTAAATGCTGAAGCACTTTACAGCAGGATTCTGATTGGCTGTCAATGTTCTTATCGTTCATCAGCTGGAATAAATCGGTCTGAAAGTGATTACAACGATATTGTTTCACTGTAACGTTGTAGTTATGGTATGGGCTCTGATATTCATTTATATTTTTTTGCGTTTCAGTGAAAGATAAAGAGGAGGGTCAGGTGGATCCTGGGGCCCGAACAATGAAAGATGACGCGTTTGGAGAGTACAGGTAAGCGCAGTTGGCCAATCATGTCACATTCCACTGTCAATAATTCCTTCTGTTCATAATTCTCTCTGCTTTCATGCTTGCGCACATAGATCTCTAGAGAGGTAAGAACATCCACTGACTCCCTCATCCCTACATGTACACTTACTGTTTTCTGCGGGACTGTAACGGAAGCCTGTGGTCTGTCTCTCCATCAGTGATAATGAGAAGTGCTCCATCAGTCAGCCGTCTGTCTGCGAGAGCAAACGCAGCAGTAACGACAGTCTAGCCGACTACGGAGACAGTGTGGACATCCAGTTCAACGAGGACGGCTCCTTCATTGGCCAGTACAGCGGGCGCAGGGAGGCACACGCTCACACCGGTCACGAAAGCTCAGGCGCCACGTCTCCCGTCAATCCCAACATGCCTCCACCCAGCATCAGCTTCCCCACTTCTGTGACAGGAATCCTGGGGCCAAATTAACACACACACACACACACACAAACACGTCCTTGACCAATTGAATGAGAGGCACCGATGGTATTAGACAGGATATTGATTTCAGGACAGACAGTCATTATTATATGACATGAGAAACATCATCCGGCTTCACACTCACATAACGACACACATGCATCCGACAGACACCAATAGAGTGCAGGACAATTGCTTAAAACATTCCATCCAAGCACTGAAAACTGTTTACAACGCTCACCTCGCTTCTTCCCAGTTTACAGCAAGCGATGTTTGAAGTTGATGTCGAGGTTCTCTTGCTGAACTTCGGTAGAATAAGGTGTGATAGACTACAGACGCAGCCAGGGGAATACGGCCGCTCCAGAGTTCAGGGCAGATTTAGGCGCACTGATGCCAAACTGGGATCTGGAGGAGCGACTGCCAGCACTGTCTTTTTCTGAAAGCGTGCTCAATATGTGCATGACATACAGTAGACGTCAGCACTACAGCTTCTACTGAACAACAGAAAAAGATTGTGTTGACAGGACACTCCGATACATGAGACACAGCTCGCTATTTAGGGAAAGAGCGATCAGAAACGAGCGAATATCAACACTTTTCCACACAAACAAACGCAACGAAGTTCAGGATAAGATTCGAATTGGCTTTGTAAAAACGTCGAGCAGATTTTTGCCGCGTCTTCCCCACCAGCAACATCGTGTCGGACCACATCTGGGATGGTGGGGAAGACGTGGCAAAAATTGCCGTCTGGGTCTGAACAATGCCTTATGTCGAAAACAGCTAGAATCACTGCGATGTTCCTGTACGGTCACAGGCAACACAGGCTGAAAAGAGAAAACCCTTTCACGTTTGATTATGATTTTTCTCCCGTTTCCCATTTGCGTTCAAAAAAGGTTCAAATTCCTTTTAGTATTTTTTGGTCGTATTCATGTGTTCTTTTTTTGAATGAAATACATGTTTATACATCATATATTTATTTCATAGAGGCTAATATATTTTGGTTTATATATATCATCATATTTTTCATTTCTTTATTATTTTTTATCTTTACATTTGACATGTAATGTTTGTATCTTTACATTTTTTGATTCATGTTTTATAATACAATATGTACGAACAATTATTATTCTACCATGTGTGTGTCTCTCTGTGTCTTAATAATCAAAGTTCAGGGCTTTTAACCGTGTATCATTTGTATTGTTGCCCAAGTGTGTTACGCTTTTTAAATAACGGTGTTTTTGATGCAATTTATTACGTTGAATCCTTTTGAAGTACATACAGCCGCTGCACTAAAGCCAAATTTTGTGATTTTGACACTAACCTATATATTTTTAAACTAGAATTGATTTCCTGCAGCACATAACAGCATGAGACGTAGTGCTAGGCTAGTTGATGTAGTGTAAGGCTGTGCCTGCTGTCCCACTGAGGCTAAACCCCGTCCGTCGTGTTGCCTTACAGAGTTTGATAACTCCCGTGCTCGAGTGTCTGTCAACAGTCCATCAGCTTGCAAATAATAACACTCAAGCAGTGCAAATGATGTACAGTAAATGATTACTAACAATAACAGTCGTACGATATAATCTATCACACATTTATCTTTCCAGCGTGGGCATTCTTTGAAATAAATGTAGTCGGGCTGTTCCTGTCTGTATCTAGTGTATTAAAGGATGGCGGCGACTTCAGCTTATGGTACACAAACTGAGATATTGATAGTTCATATTCTGAATGTAATTATTATTTGGTACGTTTTCACCCTTAATCTCTTTATTATTGTCGTATTTATGCCATATCCATGGTCTCATGCTCAATTATAGATTCAGTCTTATTTATTATCACCACGATTAATCTGACCTTTAGGTTAGAAGCCATTAGAAAACAGGTCAGACGTACAATGCAATTTTTTATTGGACTTTTTATGAATGAGAATATTGTTGTGAATATGTATGGAATTATCATTAAGTGCATTTTGGGGGGGTGCTGGGAAGAGCAGCAACGTCCTTATGGGCTTACTATAGTATAATGGCATGGCCATAGTACATGTTACCAATACTTATTACATTTGATTTCATAGATATCATTCTGGAGCATTTGCTGGCTCTATCCAAAGAGCAGAAGCACCTCAGACAGTGATTTCTCTGTTTTATATGACATATGCCACTCATACACCATCCTGAATTGTACTGATCAAAGTCATGCTGCAACCGCCTGGTTAAAATCAGAATATTAGGAATATTTACAACAAATGTATGTAGCCTGTGTACGCATCAAAATCTATTTTCCTACGAAAAGAACGTGAGAAAAACGGGTGGAAGTGCATGGCTCTATTAGAACAGCTGTAAAAGAGCTCAAGTGAACCCACACAGTGAGCCCCTCACCATCCTTCCCAGCTTTATGGGATATCTTGATAATGTATGTAACCTTCTCTTACCTCTGCCTTCTATTTGTAAATCTACGCACTAAAATGACAGTAAAAAGGTGGTCAGTGTGGTATTTCAAACGATAACTGCCTCTATTAGTAACATCTGAACTCTGGTGAGAGATAAGTCACGATGGACTATATCTGTAATGTAGCGGGAATATGACGAGTCAAGTATGGAGCTTGTCAGCGATGCTTCTTTAGCCCCTGTGCTGTATCTAAAAATACAATAAAATAAAGTTACATGGATTATGCAGAAAATAATGTGTAACACGTTTTGCTTTAATTGACTTCATATTTCTTGCATTATATTCCACATTGATTACAGCTGAGTATGAGTCACAAGCCTAAAAATGACGACACTTTTACATGTGTGATTAAAGATAATTGTGCAACCTCAAGAGCCTGAAAAACAATAAGAGCTGTGTGATGAGCAGGGCGGGGCCGAGAGCCGTGGGAACGAAGCAAGCGTTAATGAGCGACATCTGGGAGTCACACCGGTCTCGAGTCCCACGGTGGAGCTCCAGAAGGGTACAAGGAGGAATGATGACAGGGGACCAGGCCTGGGACTCAAAGTGTAGTAACATCTACAATTCAATTGAATGGTTATGATTTGGAAAGGCACATACCCCTCAATAAAAGGTGCAAATGAAGAGCAAAAACCATGAGGTCAAAAGAACGCTCTGTAGAGCTCAGAGACAGCATTGTATCAAGACACAAATCTGGGGAAGACTACAAAAACATCTGCTGTATTGAAGGTCCACAGAAACATATAGCCTCCATTATCCTTAATGGAAGAAGTTTGGAACAACCAGGACTCTTCCTAGGGTTGGCCTCCTGGCCAAACTGAGCAATCGATGGAGAAAGGCCTGGTTAGAGTGACCAAGAAGCTGATGGTCACTCTGGTTGAGCTCCATAATCATATATGTGATGGGAGAAACTTACAGAAGTGAAAGTGAAGTGACGTGTGGCCAAGTATGGTGACCCATACTTGGAATTTGTGCTCTGCATTTAACCCATCCAAGTGCACGCACGCACGCACGCATTTGGGGGTTTGGTGCCTTGCTCAAGGGTCTCGCCTCAGTCGTGGTATTGAGGGTGGAGGAGGCGCTGGTTATTCACTCCCCCCACCGACAATTCCTGCCGGACCTGAGACTCGAACCCGCAACCTTCCGGTTACAAGTCCGACTAGGGGTGCCACTTTCAGTGTGGCAAAATAAGGGACACCCATTAAAAAAAAACAAAAAAAACAATTGCTTAAAGGACAGAAATAAAGAATACGTCATGAATGATTATTTCAACAATGTTAACTTGACAGCTCAACAATAAACCATAAGAAAACATGAGATCAAGTATGTGAACTTGCAACAGAACACATTTTATATTATTTTAAATTTTATTTTATTTATTTCTAAAGAACTCTTTAGTAGCCTATTTGGTGCACTTTAAAGGGATAGTTCACCCCAAAAATGAAAATGCTGTCATCATTTACTTGCTCTCATAATGTCCAAAACTGTATGAGTTTCTTTGTTCTGCTGAACACAAGATATTTTGAAGAACGTTTGTACCCAGGCTGCTTTAGGGGCACCATTGACTTCCATGGTAGGAGTATTCCTATGTGTTCAACATAACAAAGAAATGTATACACGTTTGGAACAACTTGAGGGTGAGTAAATGACAGAATTTTCATTTTTGGGTGAACTGTCCCTTTAAGCAGTCACTCTGAACCAGTAATCATTTTTTTGAATTTCAAAAATGTTAATTTTTTTTAAATTCATTTACTTAAATTATAACTATATTATCATGAAATTATTTGTCCCATTTGTATCTATTTTTTTTTTAAATGTCAAACTTTATATGACAGGATTATTTATTATATATGATTAATATAGCCTAGCTAAATTAATAATAACATATATTAGGCTAAAATCTATTAATTAACCTGTCTAAAAAAAATAAAAAATTCTGTCTGCCAAGCTCTTATAATGTATGGAATATTATATTAATATATTATCCATTAAAAAAAACTATAGGCTAAATATATATATATTTTTTTTACAGTCTATGGCCTATACCTTTAGAAGGACGGATGTGTCTGTCACCGCTGTTGCTTGCTTTAAGTCAGACAGTCTCATAAAGTGTGCAGTTCTCCTGAGGTTCAACATGAGTTACTGGACAGACCCATTGATAACCTTTTCCTATTCAGCTCTATATCTGGAGATCCTCTTGCGTTCAAACGGTGGACGCAACGCGACGCGAGCTCGACATGTTTTTAAAAAACCGCGCAAGTTTGCAGGCGCACTGGTACAGCGCATGTTCTCGAGACTCCAACAAAGCCGCTAAAACGCATCACGCACAAATGAGCTTCTCTACTACTTATTGTGAAATTGATTTCTTTATATTTATTATCAGTATTTATGTGTTTATTGAACTATGTGTGGACCTGTGTAAAATATGGGACAAATCGCGATTCCGTATTTACAGGACGGGTGGCAACCCTAAAAGTCCGACTCTCTAAGCATTAGGCCACGACTGCCCCACAAAAGGACAAGCATCACTGAAACACTCCACCGATCTGGGCTTTATGGCCAGCCTCCAGCCTCTCCTCAGTGAAGTGACGCATGAAAACCCAGTTGGCATTTGCAAAAGCACCTAAAGGACTCCCTCAGACACTAGGAGAGTCCTGTCGGATATTCTCCTGTCATCGACGGTTCCGGAATGGCAGAAAATTGCCACATGCAGATTTGCAAAGCTTGTCACATCACACCCAAAAAGACTTCAGCTTGTAAAGGTGATTTAACTAAGTACTGAGGTTTTAATACTTACGCAATGCACATTTCATTTGAACAAATTTGCAAGTTGTCACAGATCAGTTGTGTTGCTTGGTCATGGTTTATGGAGAGCAGATTGATATGGAAAAAGTAATTTAACATAATGCAGCAACATAAATGAATGGGGTTTGAATACTTTCGCATGGCATTACAAATAACAAAGATGGCTACAAATAACAAAAATGGCGCAGAGGATGGCCGCTACGTCGCAAGCTCCGCTGAATCATTGTAGTTTTTTGTTTGTTCTGTTTACAGTTTTTGTGTTTTTTGTCTTGGATGTTGTCTGCCTAACTACGTACGACAGACAGACACTTTTGGACATTGGTTCGGCAATCGCACACCGAAAACCGGACTTTAAATTCATCAACGACGACACGCTGTTTACAAACACAGCAGCGGAACCTTTTGTATGGGCGGCCCGACCGCGGAAACGCAGCCGGAGAAGGTGGAAGAGAGCCGGCGTGCTCATCAGAGTAAGACGCCGCGCAAACCGACCCCCGCTTCCCAGTATTTTACTAGCAAATGTTCAGTCTCTGGACAATAAACTCTGCGAGCTGAGAGCGCGGATCTCTTTCCAACGAGAGACGAGGGACTGCTGCATTATCTGCCTTACAGAAACTTGGATGTCTGCTGAGATTCCAGATTCGGCCATCGAAACCACGGGGTTCTCCGTGCACCGAATGGACAGAGAAAAAGATCTCTCAGGGAAAAGCAAAGGCGGGGGTGTGTGTTTTATGATCAACAGATCCTGGTGGATCAGAGGAACGTACATTCTATCAAGTCTTTCTGTTCTCCTGATCTGGAACTTCTCATGGTTCTGTGCCGACCATTCTGGCTACCGAGGGAATTCACAGCGGTCATCATCACAGCTGTGTATATTCCCCCACAAGCCGACACAGACCGGGCACTAAAGGAACTGTATAGGACAGTGAGTGAGCAGGAAACTGCGCATCCTGAGGCTGCGTTTATTATGACCGGGGACTTTAACAAAGCCAACTTCAAACGCATTGCACCTAAATACCACCAACATGTTAGCTTCAACACGCGAGGGAACCGTGTCTTAGACCACTGCTACTCTCCCTTCAAGGATGGTTACAAGTCCCTCCCGCGCCCACCATTCGGCAAATCAGATCACGCTTCCATTCTACTTTTGCCCGCTTATAGGCAGAGACTGAAACAGGAAGCACCCGCCCTCAGAACCATCCAGTGCTGGTCGGACCAATCGGACTCTATGCTACAGGACTGTTTTGATCCAGCGGACTGGGAGATGTTCCGGTCGGCCTCTGATGACGACATCTAGGTCTACGCTGATAGCGTAACGTGTTTCATCAGGAAGTGCGTAGAAGACGTAGTTCCGACCAAAACAATACGGCTGTACCCAAACCAGAAGCCGTGGCTAAATGGGGATGTTCGCGCGGCACTCAATGCGCGGACCTTCACTTTTAACTCCGGTAATGCGGAGGAGCATAAACAAGCAAGTTATGCCCTCCGGAAAACCATCAGAGCAGCAAAACGCCAGTACAGGGACAAGATTGAAGGACAGTTCAACACCACCGACTCGAGAAGCATGTGGCGGGAAATTAACACCATCACGCACTATAAAGGGAACACAAACTCCACCGTGAACACCGCTGCCTCTCTCCCGGACGAGCTCAACACCTTCTATGCTCTCTTTGAGGGAACTAACACCGCCCTCGCGGAGAGAGAGCTCGTGGCTGAAGATGCAGAGGTTAATTCACTCTCCGTATCTGTAGCGGGTGTAACCCGATCCTTCCGGCGGGTGAACATCCGTAAAGCCGCGGGTCCAGACGGCATTCCGGGCCGCGTGATCAGAGCGTGCACGCACCAACTGGCTGGAGTTTTCACGGACATCTTTAACCTGTCCCTCTCCCTGTCCGTGGTCCCCACATGCTTCAAAACGTCCACCATTGTTCCTGTACCTAAGCAGTCAAAAACCACCTGCTTAAACGACTGGCGTCCTGTTGCTCTGACCCCCATCATCAGCAAATGCTTTGAGAGACTAGTCAGAAACCACATCTGCTCTGTTCTCCCCCCCTCACTGGACCCACTGCAATTTGCATACCACACAAACCGCTCCACTGATGATGCCATTTCATCCACTATACACACTGCTCTCTCCCACCTGGAAAAGAGGAACACATATGTGAGAATGCTGTTTGTAGACTACAGCTCAGCATTCAACACCATTGTGCCCTCCATACTTGACGTGAAACTCCGGGCTCTAGGCTTAAACAACTTGTTATGCAGCTGGATCCTGGACTTCCTGTCAAACAGACGCCAGGTGGTCAGAATGGGCAGTAACATCTCCTCATCACTGACTCTCAACACTGGAGCCCCTCAGGGCTGTGTTCTCAGCCCACTCCTGTACTCCTTGTACACACATGACTGTGTGGCAACCCACAGCTCCAATACCATCATCAAGTTTGCTGACGATACGACAGTGGTAGGTCTCATCACTGACAATGATGAAACGGCCTACAGAGAGGAGGTGCACACTCTGACACGGTGGTGTCAGGAGCACAACCTCTCCCTCAACGTCAGCAAGACCAAGGAGCTGGTGGTCGACTTCAGGAGGAATGAGAGAGAACACCGCCCCATCACCATCAATGGAGCACCGGTGGAGAGAGTCAGCAGCTTCAAGTTCCTCGGTGTCCACATCACAGAGGAACTCTCATGGTCCGTCCACACCAAGGCCGTTGTGAAGAAGGCTCTTCAGCGCCTTTTCTTCCTGCGACGGCTGAGGAGGTTTGGAATGAGCCGCCACATCCTCACACGCTTCTACACCAGCACCATAGAGAGCCTGCTGACTGGCTGCATCACCACCTGGTACGGCAACAGTACCGCCCGCAACCGCAAGGCCCTGCAAAGGGTAGTGCGCACGGCCAGCTGCATCATCGAAGGTGAGCTTCCCTCCCTCCAGGACATTTATGCCAGGTGGTGTGTGAAGAGAGCTCAGAGGATCATCAGAGACTCTAGCCACCCGAGCCATGGGCTGCTCTCACTGCTGCCATCAGGCAGACGGTACCGCAGCATCAGAACACGCACCAGCCGACTCCAGAACAGCTTCTTCCCACAAGCATTCAGACTACTTAACTCTTGATCCATCAGGATCATAACACACACTGGACAGAATATCACTCAGCACAAACCACTGGAGATACACACACATTATATACACATTTATTTATCATATAGCATCTATTGTACATCGGATTTCTATTTGTGAACATATTGTATACTGTACATTGTATATTATTACTATAGCTTAATGTATACTGTTATTGTTTAATGTATGTTTAGTGTACATTGTTTAAAGTATATGTATATTGTAAGTATGTGTATATTGTTTAAAGCTGTGAGAACTACACTCACATTGTGTAAATTATTTATTGTTTATTGTAGTGTATAATGTGCTGTGAGTAATTGTGTGCGCATCAGATGTGTAATCTGTTGTTGCTTAAATGTTGTACATGTCATGTCATGACTACTATGTTTGCTCGGACTGCACCTAAGAATTTCACCTACTGTTGCACTTGTGCATATGGTAGAGTGACAATAAAGTGATTTGATTTTGATATCTGCACTGTCTGTGTGGCTTCCTCCCCCACTTTTATCATCCCTATTCTTCTCAGTGGAAATCTCTAGCTAACCTGCCCCACGCTCAACATCAGGGCCTGCACAGACATTTTGAGGGGCAGTGGCCCAAACCAAAAAAGGGGCACTGGGGTGGGGTGGCATTGGGGGCGAGGATTGGGTGCTTGTCCATACAAATGATCTCACTCTTACTAGTCAGTCAAAACAGTTTTGATCTAATTTTGTGTCTATCGAAAATAGTGATATATGACATTGTATTATGTTGAATATCAAAGTTTTTGTGTCTATTTGTTAATGAAGGATTTTTGGACACAATGTTTTTGGCTTTGTGGAGTAAATGTTAGCTTTCATTTTGAAGAAAAAAGATAAAATTAGACTCTTGGGGTAAGATGGCCCAGCCAAATTTGGCACAGAAGGCCCCAAGTGGCATGTTGTTACTGTTTTTAAACGTAATACTTATTGTTATTAACGGGGCTATTATTTAATATTTTCATGAATTAGATGTACATTTCAGGCATCTTCACTTTCATTAAAACCTATAGATTAATTGAGTGATTTCTATTATGACTAAATATATTAGGCCTATGTTTTTTATTTTTTATTATGACTTATCTTCAATTAAAACATGGGCAATTAAATATTGATACGCTTGTACATAAGTCATAAAAAAATAACCTTTCAGATGATTATCTTTTACTGGGATTCAGATTTTTCTGTTATCAGTTATTCTACTAAATTGTCAAAATAAAATTAAGTAGAATATTTTTTGTATTTTAAATTATGATACGGAAGATATAGCCTAAATAGTAATAAGAATTATATCAAAAGTAATGTATACATTCTGTAACAGTTTATGGGTTATTATATGAAATTAGGCCAATATATATATTCTACAAAGTGTGCCATCAACAGCAAAGTTGGTGTCACTTCGGGTACAAAAACTTGATTAGACAAGAATTATAATTCTCTTCCAAGAACGTGTATTTTGTACAAGTTGTTAGCACTATTAGAAGATCAGGAGCAAAATAATACTGACAGAAATACAAAAACAAACTATCAAATTACTAATTCCGCGGATTGTAACGCATACTGTACTGTTAATGCGACGCCATTCTGGAACTGTCGTCTTCGTTTTCCAGATTTCCGTGCAGGGATGGGTAGCGAGAGGGGCACCTCAGCTGATGAGGGCAGAGGGGCAGTGGCTCTAGCCACCGGGACACCCCCCTGTGCATGGCCCTGCTCAACATCAAGTCCTCCTCGAGCTGCGGAACGAACAAGATATTCCATGCACTCCTCACGACTGAGCTGGATAAGCCAGTGACATCTGACCCTCTGCCCCAGGTGCCCCTCCTCAAGATGGGACCACAGGATGACCCAGAGACATTCCTGGAGATATTCAAGTGTATGGCGGAGGCATGCAAGGGACCGTCCGAGAGGATCTGAAGTCCTGTGAAAACACTGGGTGCTGCGGAAAAGGCTCACACACACAGCCGTGCACATTCATGGCCATTCCTTTTAATAATGTGTTAAACACTATGTGAGATGGTGGTCCCGTGGGTTAAACCATGGAACTGATACGCAGAAGGTTGCTGGTTCGATCCCAGCGGTCACCACCAGTGTGTCCTTGAGCAAGGCACTTTACTCCATGTTGCTCCAGGGGGATTGTCCCTGTAACAAGGGCCCGCCAAATGCATAAATGTAAATGTACACCAAGTTCATTCAGAAACAAAACAAGGTGCCAAAATTATTTGAACTTTAAGCAAGGCTCAACAATCTCGTAATGTGGCAGCAGGGTAAAGCCTACGGTATACTTCAGCTTCGAGCAAAGTCAAGAGAAATCGAGAACAAAAACTACAGTAAGGACACACAGTAATCACAACAAAGACCAAGAGTGTATTGAGCAACTCCATGTGGATGTATTATAAGATAGCTCTAGCTTTGTTTAAAATTATTGAGTTATTCTATTTAGATTTGTATTGTAAACCTTAAATAAAAGTTAATATTTTCAGTTCCAATACTCTTATATCTTTTTAACACATTTAAAACCATTCTGCATAATTCAGCAGATTTTTACAAAAATTCAGCACAGAAATCAAAGTCAGCAGATTCCGCGTGGCCCTGCTTATGACCACTGAGGCTATTTAGACCATTATGTTAAAAATCCTTTTAATTTTTGCATTGTCATCCTGAGTTAACCAAAAAACAAAGATGTCCCAAAATAAACAATAGTGATGGTCAGTGCAGCAAGTGTCTCTGTAGTAGTTCATGGCCATAGGTTTTGATATTGGCTTGGAACAGAACTTCATATTATGATATATTCCCACGATTACAGGTCTCGTAGTGACAACCAATCTGTTTCGGGAAAATGTGCACTTCAATGTATCTAAAACTTATATTTATACAAATTATAATTTCGACTCTGGCCGGGTTGAGTCAGTCATATGAAATGCTCTCAAATGACAAATAAAACCATATTTTAGTATATCATATCAATCGTATGCTGACAAAATATAGCCTATTTACCTAATGGCATAATCTACCATAAATCTTAAAAGAGAATTATTTGTAATGTTTCGGAAAACCCCACTATAATTAGTTATTTTACCTATGTATAATGTATGTATTTCTACACAGTGGCAGGTGTTCCTGTAAGGAGATGCACTTTATTGCCAAATGTTTTGGGACGCCTGCCTTACTCCTAAGCCGTGTGGAAAGTTGAAGCTGTTAGAGCTGCAAAGGGTCGACTCTGTATTAAACCCTACAGATTAAGAATGGGATGTCATTAAAGTTCATGTGCATGTAGTGTTTATGGGAATTTTTGACCATTCTTCTAGAAGCGCACTTGTGAGGTCAGGCACTGATGTCGGACGAGAAGGCCTGGCTCTCAGTCTCCGCTCTAATTCATCCCAAAGGTGTTTTATCGGGTTGAGGTCAGGACTCTGTGCAGGCCAGTCAAGTTCCTTCACACCAAACTTGCTAATCCATGTCCTTATGGGCCGACGCTTTGTGCACTGTCATGTTGGAACAGGAAGGGGCCGTCCCCAAACTGTTACAACTGTGTTGGGAGCATGAAATTGTCCGAAATGTCTTGGTATGCTGAAGCATTAAGAGTTCCTTTCACTGGGACTAAGGGGCCAACCCCACCCCATAATCCCCCTCCACCTAACGCTGACCCCGCTCTATGATTTTACGTGGCCTACCTCTTCGTGGCTGAGTTGCTGTTGTTCCCAATTGCTTCCACTTTGTTATAATCCCACTAACAGTTGAGCGTGGAATATTTAGTAGTGAGGAAATTTCAGGAATAAACCGATCACAGCACCACGCTTGAATTACTCCGCCTACAGTGAGGACACATTTTTGAGGTCCAAAACTGAAATGAAAACAAGTGAATTTGATTGTGTCATCACATTTTTGAAACCAACAAGTAACTGATCAAATCTAAAGAGCCATTAATGGGGAATTATAAAAGTGAATGTAAGTGTAGAGCTTTGACTGCTAGATCTGGTACAGACACATTATTCATCTCACTCAGTCCTTTACTGTGAATCTCAAGCTCCTCTTCTGTATTCTGTACAGCCACCAGAGAAATCACATCACACAAAGCAAAAGTAAAGCATAAACATATCATGAACATACATAAATATAGAACACAGCAAACGCACACAGGCTGCCAGTGAAGAACGAGACTGCTTCTCCTTGCATTGCCTTATTAACCCTATTGCAGGAAAACCACACGGAGCAGGAAGTGTTCTGAGTTTGCATTGATTCAACACTTCATCAGATAAAATCTCCACACACAACATGCACTGTCACTATATTCACTCACTCAACCTGTTCAGTTCAACTTGACGTGATTGTGCTGTGGTGAAATATTTCAACAGACTGAATGATTTGAAGCACAACATAATCATGGAGATTGAGAACTTTTGAAATAAAATCCAAGAAAATCGCTGAGGTCAAAAGTGTCATACCACAACACCCACTACTGTTCTATAAAGTATTTCAACAATAAAAATATATATTCTGCTCAAATATAGATATATAAAATGTCGAGCAGATTCATGTGTTCAGCAAAAGAAAATAAGTAACAGCGAGTCCCTAATAAAACATTTTAAATAAACATAAATGAACAAAAGAATGCCAAAGGCATTCAGCTTCCCCTCTGCAGCGAAGCATGATGGCGGACACACATGATGGTTCCTTCAGTGTCAGAGGGTGAGCTGCATTAAAACCCTGAAGAAGAACATGATATTAAAGCTGAAAATAAAAATACTGTTTAAATGAAGCTTGACCACACTTTGAATGATTGAACGAGCATCTGCTGACATGATCGTGTGGCTGATTGAGACCCCTGAGAGCCGAGGCCAGTATTTCAGCGCTTGCTTTCTCCCTGAGCTTGAAAAAGGTTCACTTTGACATTACGTCCAGTCTTCCTGGGCGTTTGATCTCTGTTTCCCGGGTGCATGGCTTCACTGCGGTCCACCTCCACCTCGCTGCCACTGTCGTCCCATTCCAGCGTGTTCCAGTCTCGTTTGAGCGGCGTGAGCTCTGGAGCGATTATATCTCCATCCTGGAACACAACATCAGGAACACAAGGATCAGTCCACCCAAACATTAACACGTTCACCAAAATCATGAGTAAATAGTGACTGCGATTTCATTTGTTAATTTCTCAAGTGATTATTTGAAATGACTAAAGCTAAAAATAAAATACACAAACGTGTCCATAAACTGAGCAATGGATTTGTTTTGTTGTCCGACAGGAAGTGAGTCTTACCTGCGGTTTAGTGAAATTCCTGTCCATGCACCACTGGACAAAGTACTTTTGAGCAGCTTCCAGGCTCTTGTCATCCGTCTTCTTACAGTAAACCCTGATCAGCTGCTCATCGAAGCGCTCCGGCAAGAGTTTTGACACCTGTCAGGGACACGGGTGTCAGGAAAACAGACTTTATGATGCGTGTAGGGTTGGAAAGAATCAAAGGTATTTGAAATAGGGCTGTCAAGGGATTACATGTTTTTATTAACTCTATTTTCTGCAAGCTTCAAGGATCATTGGAGACTCCAAAATGACAGCAAACATAAGGAGTCCATTTAATTCTATTATATAATACATTTACACACACCTAAGCATCCATGAAAAACAAACCCTTACAGAATTCACAGTGTGTAGTGTGTGTACAGAGCAACAACAACAAGATTGATTCCATTTTAGACCAGTCAAGCTGTGATACCGAACAGGACCACAAGGAGAGACGCCTTGACTGAATAAACCTATGATTACTAAACACAACAAATCAAACATTATCCTTCATGAGTGTGTGTGGAAACAACGTGAATGTACCGTGTCTGTACATGAATGCAGCGTGACATCAGTGATCGAGAGCGCGCACACACGGTCTCTCACACACTGCCTGTGCGACTCCTGTACGTCACTAACATTGTCGTATTCTGCGATTTGTTTCTGAAGAACGCAGAGCTCGTGTTTTAAAGCAAAGCACACACTCTGGAATGAATAATTCACTCAAACCGCAATGCGAGTCTCTATTCTCTCTGATGTGATCAGCCTGGCCTTCGTTACATTAGCGCTGTTTTGGACTGTTTGAATGAATTCGATTCCTGGATGACTGAACACTTTCCCAGAGTTTAAAGTGGCCAGATCACAAGCAGAATCAAGTTAAAATGGACATTTCCTCCTCCCAGGGTCACAGGTGAAGTAGATTATACAATCTCTTTTTTCACCTAATAAATGTTGCAGTTGTGTTTTACTGTTTAATTTTATGAGGTCAGGGAAAAGTATTTTGAAATTTGGAAAAATGTTTCTGATATGCTCATAGTTAGGGCAGCTGGTGAGGAAGTGTGTCTGTCTCCACTTCTCCAGCGGTAAAATAATAATAAGCAGTGTGACGAGACACCGAGTGTCTATTCCACAATGAGAACTGTGCACTTGGAGCTTTTTTTTTCTGGTCACTGAGAGATGAAAACTGTTCAACTTTGGATAAAACGCACCACTCGTCACTGAGAGAGAGGCCGGAAAATAAGAGCATTTGCAGCTCATTGTTGAGCTGATTGTTTTAAGCGCTGTTGTTAGTCACAGCTGAGGCTTTTCACCCCTCACTTCACCTGCACACGTTTGGGTTTTGGATTTTGTGCATTCATTCAGCCATGAGTATATGTGGTTGTGAGTTATATTTAGTAGTGACTATACCCCGTTATGTCTTCATTTGGACTAAAGAGGAAGATAAAGAGGGAACAAAAATCTGTACCTGTTTCTTGCGAATCTTGATGGCTTGGCTGGGATCGTTCTTACAGTAAAAGTGGACATTGTTAATGGGGTTTTTCTCCTTCATCCCATAATCCATGTGAATGACCTAAATAACAAATGAGGATAGTTGACCAAACCCTGTCAGTGCAGTTTGACATGCTGTACTACACTCTTTAAACAGAGAGACTAATATCTGAACAATCAACATAGTCCACGAACAAATTCCACAATCAAAAACAGACCAGAACTGTTAGTGTTGTACTTAAAGTTGCAGCACACCAGACCTTTTGAATAAAAATTTACAAAAATAAAGTGTAGAAGTAAATTCATGTAATCAATATGCATGTGTTTTCTGTGTCACATAACTTATGCTTATGGAAAATTGTTCTTTAGAACTGGGACAGTAACTGGTCAAACGTGATAGAGGAATTTGGGCCTACAGAAAATATATGCGTGTCAGGCTTTGAATTAAGGGAGAGGAGCAACTGGATTAGCATTTGACACCTGCTGACCTCTTCACGTGACCCCAGAGGTCACCATTCACCTAAACTGAGGCGTAAAAGAGTATAATTTATAGGGATGTTTTCGAAATGTTGTACCATGTGTGAAAAGTTACAGAAGGGTAGAGCTTTGACCTTGAAGGCCAAAAAGGCCACTCTTTGAATGACTGTATGACTGCAAGAAAATAAACCTCTCAAATTGTCTTTATAAATGGTTTGTCTCTTATTCAGTGAGAGTTTAATTTGCCACAACAAAAGCAAGTACGTTTAGAAAACTTGTGTTTAAAACTCTCCTTATCTTACCCAGATTCACACGTTAAGCTTATAATAATGATTTATCATTTGAGCTGTCAGGTGGGACTTGGTGGGAAATGTCAGGAGAATGCGTTGCGAGCGTGTAAACTAATGAGCAACACAAAGGAATATGTTCAAAAGGGCATCAGAGGAATGATTTGACGGTAAAAACAAAAATCTCGTTCAGAAAAGAGCTGACAAGCAAACAGGAAAAGAGCCTGAAATAAAGCTTGTATCAACTTTTGATTTTCAGAGTCAAAGCCAAAAATCACATGTTCCCCTTCGAGACTCAAGTTTTATACCTCAACCGCTAGAGGACATGAGGACTTCAATCAGCAGTATATTACTGACTGCTTGGCTTTATTCACAAAAAGAAAAGAAAATGGCATGAACAAGCATGCACTTCTCAACGGGTATTAAACATGTCTAAACAGGTAAGACTAGAACTGAACGTTCCTTTCCCCGTTAATGGTGTCATTTTACCTCACAGGACTAAATAAAGAAGCACAACAAACAAAATGAGAAAAACAATGAGTTGTTCCCACGTACACTGACTACAAAGTCCTCCGCTATCAGGTTGCCATCTGTGCCACTGGGCTTGGATCGGGCCACTTCCTTCGCCCAGTCAAGCAGCTTCTCCTGCAAGAGATCACACACAATTCACACATTGCTTTCTTTACCAACTGGATCTACAAGCTTTCTGTAGAGACACAATCTTCTCCTGCAGAGGTCATGAAGCCCTAAAACAGAGTTATAGGGTGTTCACCCAAACATTCACCAAAACCCATAAGACTTTTGTTCATCTTTGAAACACAAATTAAGATTTAAATCCAAGTCTTCTGAAGAAACACAGTCGAAAAGCGTTTTAAAAATAAGACCCCGTAACCACAAACTGACAAGTATTTTTTTCATCATTAAAGACACCATATGAACACCTAGCAGGAACAGATCAAACACACTGATCAGCCACAACATTTAAACCACAGTGACGAGAATACCATTGATTATAATGGTTACGATGGCCCCTGATGTTGATTCATGTTTATTGTTTAGGAAGAGATGATCGCGTTCACTCGCGCTTGAACTGAAGCGTCTATACAGTGATCAGTCACGTCACATTAAAGAGCTTCAAAACGGCATTTATCGTTTGCATTTCGTAATAAAATGAACAGAATACTTCATATGTTCGTGTGGGAACTCGGATTAAGTTTGTCCCACACATAAAACAAGCCGACTGTGAACTGTTGAAGACAACCTGGTCTCACAGAATGCCGTGAAATGAACACGGGCCCATTAACTCAAAATCCATGGCAGTTTCATGGAATCGCCGAAATATCCTGAACTTTTCATGAAAAGTTCAGGGCATAAAGAGAAGATGAGCGTTGAGCGCACAAATCCGAAAAATGTATATCGGTCCAAAAGTTCACTGATTATTTGTTTTAAATTCCGGTTATTGCGCGTGTGATGCTAATTAATAGTCCTTGTGTTGTCACCCGGGTAGCGCGCACAACATCGTTCAGAAAACGCTAGATAAACTCCAGGAAGATAAATTATTTTATCTACATATCAAGTGTTATAACGGGAATATATCATCTTGGAGTGAGCTGTACCGTGCTGCTGCTGACTGTAACCGAACGCGACGCGCAGTTTGAATGCTGAACGGAGAATGATTGACAGCTACAGCGGAGGAAAGACATTCAGCTATGGAATGGCTTTAGATGACTTTATACTGGCAAATCATAATATATTAATAATGATTGCTGAAGGATCATGTGACAATATATATTTCTGATGATTATTTAATTATCACGAAATGCCTAATCTGAGCAAGTGACTGCCTGTCTTGAGTTTTGTCTACAGACAGAGGCGGCCGCCTCATAATTCTCTATGCAGGACAAACCCTGCGTGTGCCGTTACACCCTTACCGTATGATAGTATATAATATGAAATATGTGTGTGATGAGGCTCTGGGGGAATATCTGCTGGTCTTTCGGTCCCAGTCCATAACGGAGCTCTGAACTCACCGGTGACGCGTCCACATGCGTCTCTGATGTGGTCTGACCCACACACTTGTACAGACGTCTACAGACGATGTTTTGCAGGATGGCTCGAGCCTCAGACAGCTCCGGTGAAGACGAGTACAGAATCTGTTCAAAGATTTGATCTAAAAACAAACACAATCTTTCAGGACATGAATATTAACCCTCATTTCATCATCTGTGACCGAGCTGACACCTGGTCAGGGTTATCCTTCTGGCACGGGCCACCATCTACCTGTGAGTTTGCTGTAGGCCTCCATGTCTTCTATAGCCGAAGAGATTGTGAACATCCTGCCAGAAGAGCCCTGGATTCGGATGTGAGGATCAGCCTTTACAAAGGCCTCCGTCATCCTGACACAAAAACAGCCAATGTCAGAACACTGATATCAACCTTGAAGCCAGGAAAATTTAAAATGTGTTAGACGATGCTAATACACACATGGTCTCGATGATGTTGCCCACTTTGTGCTGATACGCCCGGCGATGGAGGCAGTTACGAGTGTGAAACATGTCGTAGAGATTGCCAACTTCCTGCAAAGAGTAAAGAGAACCAGAAAGTGTTTTCATTTAGTTTAACTCTGACGCCTGATACAGGATCTCACACACACCTCTCAAACCACCGTCAATTATTCACTACAGAAAGTGAAAGTTAAAACTGAGCGAGCTATTGGCATTAATGGCGCAACATATGCTGATAAGAGTCATTTATGGGGTCAATATTTCTCTTGTGTCCCATACATAATGGAAAAAATGTGATTGTGAATAATCCATTTTTCTTGGCAAACAAGTTTTGTTTTTTGGTCAATTGTATCCGAATGTGTAGAAGTTCAATTTAAAATCACATGCACTAAAATCACTGAATACACACTCAAGAGTCTGTCTAAGAACACAAAACGTACCTTGTCTCTGGTGCAAATGTGTTTCTTTCCTCTCACTTCACACACTCGTGCAAATTTGAGGAAGCGCTGATAGTCGAAGTTATTCTGGATTCCCAGATGGTAGCAATCTCTGTCCAAAAAAAAACACACGCGTTCATTCATCTGAATTAAGATTAGAAAACCACCATCATCATCATCATCAGCCTGCAGCGATTCATCTTACCTAGCAAAATAATCCCACTTGTCGACGTCGATCCCGTTTCTTTTGTTTGCTACGATCTCGTACAGGAAGGATTTCTCCATCGGCCTGCCCTTATATGGCCACTGCAGGGTTAAAGAAACACACGCTGCACATTACCTTCAGTTCAGTCCTGTGATGGAGATCTGGTCAGTAAGATTAACACAAAAAGATCATGATCTTGATTCAAACACCCAGTGATTCATCTGTGTCTAAAAAACCTTTGACAAGTATGATCACGGCGAATATTTAAATTAAGGGGTGTGCATGAATATTTGAGTAATTGATCTGTATTATTTGAAAAATAAAAATACTTTTCGTATTTTGCTATATATGTTGCTTTGCTGGCTGTAAATTAAACTAAAGTTATAATTGCATGCGCTGGGTGGCGCATGTTAAGAAGTTGATTGTATTTAATCACACAATGTCGCCTGCCTCTAGGCGCAGTGAAGTCTGGAATTACTTTGATTAAAATGATTACTTTTGATCAAATGGATCAACATGTCGTGTGGAAACATTGCCAGGTGAAGCAGGTAAGCTCAGCTTTACTCCAAGCCAACCTTATCTCATTTCAAAATGATCTCGATACATATGCTTACTTAAAGTTTCATCGAGGGAGACGGGTTTAAGAACAGAAAACACAAAGCTCTGTTAGAAATTTAAAAGAAAATCTTAACATTATGATTAGCAAATATACACAACAGGCTTACATTATAAGCTAAACCATTTAAATAAACAAATATTTGTTTTTATGTGCCCAGATATTCAAATACAATATTTTTGAAAAATGCCCATCACGAATTCATTCAGATCTGCGTTCTGACCTAGAGAAAAAAAAGCTTCTTTGCAAAAACAGGACTATTAGTTCAGGGGTTGCACACTTATGCAGTTAGTTGTTCCAAGTGTTTTATTTATTTATTTAATTTTTCTCTGAAATGCGTCACTTTGTTTTCTTTAGTGGCATTGTAATGTTGACATTAAATGTGCAAAATAGTGCTGTCACGATATTGGAATTTCTAACTTCAATACGATACCTTAAAACATCGATATTCGATACTACAGGGAAAACCGCCGTATACTGTAGATATTTTTTATCATCATCTCATAATTCTTTGATAATTTGGGTAATTTTGTTGCAATAGCTTTCGAACAGCACAGGAATGCTTTGTTTGAAACTTTGAACTAAAAAAAGTAATAAAAAAAAATAACAAATTGCAAACATCACAAATAAATACAATAGAATAAAAAGACAAATGAAAACATGGATTTAAAGTGATAGTTCACCCAAATGGAAATGACCCCATGATTTATTCCCCCTCATGTCATACTAGGTGTATAGACGGTTTCAACGGCAACAACATAAACAAACGTTACTGCGCATGCGCACTTTTGTGGCCCAAACTTCCGGCAGACGTCCGCAAAGAATCAACAACAACAGAGGCTGTGTTATCTTTCTTATGCGCTATCATCTTTCATTTTAATTGGGCAGCATTATCTTAATTTACATGTTTTATTGTTTCAGCATGTTTATTATAAATAATCTCCCATTTCTGTCTGCAATATAGAGGGGGGGGGGGAGGGGGGAGCGTGCGGTCGACCACGTGGTTATTAATGATAATTATTTATATTACAATTAGTGTAGTAATTAAGGTTAAAATAGAGAATTGCAATGCAAAGAGGCAAATTAGAGTCAATTTGTGGCTGGAAAAATAATAATTTATAATGCCATTACCCACTAGGTGGCTGTAAGGCTCTTTATGTATCTAGTCTAGTTGCTCAAAAACGTATTGCAGATCATAATAGCATATTTATTTTTAGGTTTTGCATTTTAATAAATATTTAGACATGATAAACACTGGATTTTAAAATGTTAAAACGTTAATAACTTACATCCTATTATTTCTAATGATACTTAGATAAGCACACACACAGGTGAATGTGTTTTTCCCCTTATATGTACAGTAGGCTATATACATATTAATTGATACTGAATCAAGATCGAAACCGATATTTGTGCCAATCACCAACACCATGTCCCCGCCCGCCCGCCCGCCCGCCCGCCCGCCACCACAGATTGGTTTCTAATCTGTGGGAAACACTGAGGTTTCACTATGACCACTGCCTCGTCTGTCTCTAAATATGACTGGCACTGACTGAAAGATCAAATTTTACATTCTTATGGAAATATGATTATATTTTGCAATTATCATTTAAATGTAATTTTCAAATAGTTTGTTGTAAACCAATATCTCAGGAAATTGTAATGGGGTTTCAAAATCAGAATATGACTTACTAAACTTACGTATGTTACTAAACAGGACCTCGATTTCATACGTCCACTGTAGTGGACATCAGAGCAACTTAAAGCATGTAAATCAGGCATTTTGGAAGACACGAGTGAACAGGAAAAATTATATATGATTATACCCATGAAATATTAGATATTTACCCATGAAATATTAGAATGTTGCCAATTACAACTCCCATTATTACACTCCTTTTTTCATTTAATTATGGCCATTTTACACCCACATATTGCATAAAGTAAAATAGTCAATCAAACGTCCACTACAGTGAACCCTAACGATGCTCTCTTTCCTGCTCATGTCCCACATCTCTTTCAGCGCAAAGCGGCATGAGCACCTCTGTGGGAAAATATAAAACATATTTAGCCTAACTAATATTTAACTTTCTTAAATCATTTATATTACGATTATTTACTGATATTTATTTAAATGTTTTACAGGCTGTAGTGTAGGGATGAAACGATTACCGGTTTCACGATAAACCACGATAAAATTTAGTGACGGTTAGTAATATCGTATTAAATTTTATTATCATTAAAACCGCGTGTGATTATCACGGTTGTGAAAACTCGCGGTAAATCTTGTCCAGTCAGCGTCAGTCTGGCGCACCGCTGTTTTCTGAATGAGGAGAACTGGCAGAAAGCAGTGACAGCACTCGGGGGATTGTTCTGCCTTCTAAAAGGACCAAATCTGAGGCGTGGTCATATTTTGGCTTTTACAAAAGTCCTGAGGGAAACTTAATCTAAGATGGTCACCCTGTCTGCAAACATGCCAGAAGAAAGTCGCTGTAATAGGGAAAACACTTCAAAACTACGAACGCAAGGCAAGTGGACTTTGACCTCAATACCAAACCTACGTCTGGAAAATAATAACGTGAAGCGAACGAACAAATTCAGACAAGACTAGGGTGACATTTAAGGGATAATAATCAGGGTTTGACATTAACAACCGCCATTTGCGGGTGTAACGTTATTTCGGCTGCACACTAGCCACTCTGACTGTTGAACTTATAATAGTCTTCTCAAAAGCCGTCTGTTATAATCGCGTTGCGCATTATAAGCACTTACACGTGCTTCTATTGAGTTTATGAATGCAATATCTCATAATCAGAGGCGTTCAGATTAGCGGAGTTTTGTTCAGAGCGCGCGCCGCTCTCGCACTCGAAGCAGAGATAAACGTGCGATGTACGCGGGAGATTCACTCATCATACAGTGGTTGACTGTTTTTGTTCTATTTCAGCAGCGAAAATGGTTTTAAAAAAACACAGCAGAACCACAGCGCATCTGATATGACTGGCATAACGCTGGCGAATTTAGGGACCGTCTGTAAAGTTACATACAACATTGGTAACGTTATACACGTTTCAAACTTCAATAGCATTTGAAGAGAATGACAGTCATAAAAAGACTGTAAAGTGTTCATCTAGGTGTCAGGTATGATGCGCACATTTTGATATTTAATAAAATAAACTGTCAAATCATATGGAAATATGGATATGCATTATTTCACTAGGATACTGTTTGGGCTCTAACACAAAATATGCTAGATTTAAATGTGTCTGATAGAACACTGATGAGAATATTGCTTGGGAATATATTTACAGTGATAATATTAGAGATTATATTTACGACAAATGATTATTATTTATGCGTTGCTATTGATGACGGCCATTAAGGA